>OX387244.1:229702369-230952369 GCA_947561735.1 Cenchrus americanus
CTCGCGGAAGCTACGACACTACTTCCAAGAGTACTCGGTCTCCGTCGTCACCGACTACCCGCTCGGCGACATCTTGAGGAACCAAGACGCCACTGGAAGAATCTCCAAGTGGGCTGTCGAGCTCGGCGCCCTCACCATCGACTTCAAGCCACGCACAGCCATCAAGTCGCAGGCACTAGTCGACTTCATGGCAGAATGGCGGGAGAACCAGCTACCTACTCCCACCGTGCGACCAGAGCATTGGGTGATGTACTTTGATGGCTCACTCAACCTCGAGGGCACAGGCGCAGGGGTACTGCTGATCTCTCCGACGGGCGAACAACTCAAGTACGTCCTGCAGATCTTCTGGAAGGTCTCAAACAACGAAGCCGAGTACGAAGCTCTCCTACACGGGCTCCGCCTCGCGGCTTCACTTGGCATCAAGCGGCTACTAGTCTACGGCGACTCCGCAGTGGTCATTAACCAAGTCAACAAGTCCTGGGACCGCAACAAGGAGAACATGGACGCCTACTGCCTAGAAGTCCGCAAGCTCGAGAACAAATTCTATGGTCTCGAGTTCCATCACATCGTCCGCGACAACAACGTTGCAGCGGACGTCCTTTCGAAGCTCGGATCCACCCGCGCTCAAGTACCCGCGGGCGTCTTCGCCCATGAGCTTCACGCGCCATCCATCCCGGAGCCGGCGCCACCGACCACTGTACCAGCCCATCTACCAGCTGGGCAGGAGGTCATGATGATCGACGTGGACTAGAGGCAACCCTTCATCGACTACCTCAGCGAGCGAGAGGTCCCCCTCCGACAAGAACGCGGCCGAACAACTCGTCCGCCGCGCCAAGTCTTACGTCCTCGTCGGAGACAAGCTTTACAAGCGGGGCGCATCTTCTCGGAGTACTCATGAAGTGCGTCCCTCACGAAGAAGGCAAGGACATCTGGAGGAGATCCACAAGGGCGTCCGCGGCAACCACGCATCCTCGCGCACGGCCGGTCGGCCAAGGCCTTCGGCGAGCTTTCTGCGGCCCACGGCCACCGGGCGACGTCGAAGAACTCGTCGAGAAGGTGCCAAGGATGTCGGTACTTCGTGAAGCGACAACATGTCCCGGCCTACAAGCTAGTCACCATACCGCCAACCCGGCCCTTTGCCTGCCGGGGGCTCGACATGATTGGGCCACTCCCAAGCTGCGCCGGGGAGGATTCAACGAGGGTGCGGTGGCTATCGACAAGTTCACCAAGTGGATCGAGGTCAAACCGGTCACATGTCCCAAGACTGACAGAGTACTCGACTTCCTGGATGAACTCGTACACCGCTATGGGCTACCCCACCGCATCATCACAGATCTGGGGTCGAACTTCAACAACCACCAGTTCTGGGAGTACTGCGAGAACAGCGGAATAGACGTCCGGTACGTCTCAGTCGCCCATCCACGGGCCAACGGACAAGTCGAGCGCGCCAATGGGATGGTGCTCGATGCCCTCAAGAAGCGGCTACACGACGTCGCTAACTCCAAAGGGGGCAAGTGGATCAAGGAACTACCCAACGCACTCTGGGGGTTGCGGACTCAACCATCCAAGCCAACGGGGCAATCCCCCTACTTCTGGTCTACGGCTCCGAAGCCATCCTCCCCCGCCGACGTCATATGGAACTCGCCGGCGGTGGAGCACTACGACGAAGGCGTCTCGAGAAGACGACGGACGAGTCGACATCGACGACCTCGAAGAAGCTCGGCTGCGCCGCCCTCGTCCAATCGGCTAGGTACCCGGAGGGTATCCGACGCTACCATGATCTCAACGTCAAGGAACGCTCCTTCAACGTTGGAGATCTTGTCCTCCGCCGTATCCAGAACACGGAAGGACTTCACAAGCTCGGCTCCCCCGGGAAGGCCCCTTCACCGTGGCTAAGGTGGCGGGCGGGCTCCTACCGCCTCCAAACACTTGATGGCGAAGACGTCAACAACTCATGGAACGTCGACCAACTCTGTCGATTCTACGCCTAGTCTACACGACTACTCCGGGGTTCAAGTCCAATCGACTACATCAACACCCCCCGCCGCAAGCGACCCTCCGGGTCCTGGCTCCAGTCTCCGGACTACTCTTCTCCAGGGTCCAGCCCGTGCGGCTACCTACGGACCATGAGGTCGCGACGAGCGTCAAGGACTCTAGCGGCGGTCTACCAAGAGACCACCCTCCAAGATCCGGCTGCGCGGCTACTTACGGATCTACGATCCGGCCTACACGGCTACCTACGGATCACCCGCCGCAAGCGGCTACCCGCTTCGGCGCTACTCGGCCGTAAGTGGCCTCCGGTCCCGGCGACTACTTTGTAACTACGGCCACCGGCCACCCGGTGTACTCCTTCAGTAATAAAGTTTGATTGTTCATCAACTTCTTTACTGCCTACTCCCTACAACGGGACCACTAAAGCCGAGTACTACTACTCGCACCTACTCCACGATGGGCGCTCCGCACTCTGAGATCGCGACTACGAGTACTCATTGCTTTGGAAAATTCTCTTTCATTGATACTTGAACAATTCATTACAATTGTTTTCCTGTACAACTATGGCTACTAGCTACCTATGCAGGGCTACTTGGAGGTTCGGCTTCTCGGCTACACGCTCCGCAATGGGAGCCATACGCTCCGGCGGCTCCGCATCTTGCTCATTAGAGCGAGTTGGCGGCTACCCCGCCGGCGACTACCTCCACTGGGGCCTTCGGGAAGTACGACTTCATGAAGGCCAAGACTTGTCTTGGGATCGACTTGGCCATATGCTTGACGTAGGCGGCCAGCCGGCTTGGAGCTTCACGGAGTCGATCCACAAGAGGGGCGATCTTGGGGCCGCCCGGGTGCGGCACCAGGAGCCTCGCGATCGGGAGAGCGGTTGCCTCCAACTCCCTCAACTGGGCCCGCAACGCCTCGCAGTCTTCGTTCAATTTCTGCAAAGATTTGTAGCAGTTGACGAGATCCCTGTCAGAAGCAATCCGCAGCTCCATGTGCTTCTCGCACTCGAAGGCGAGTTCCTTGTAGTCGAGCTCGAGTACCGGCGGGCTTTTTGCTCCCCGGTAGAAGAGGTTCTTCATGCTCACCTCCGAGGCCTTCGAGTGCTCCACCGGCCCTCAAGCTGCGCAACACGGCAACGCAACGGCGGGTCGAACGCTTCTCGGCTTCCAACAACTACTCGACAAGTCGAAGGATATACCTTTATTCTTGTTGCGGAGGCCCTTGTTCTTCCGCACCAAGTCGTCGCCCTTCGCCTGCAACTCCATGACGTCGTTGTGATACTTGGCGAAGGCGGCGTCGAGCTTTGACTGCATGGCAGTCGCGTGTTTCCGCGACCTCACGAGCTGCTCCTCCAGGGCCTCGGCTCGAAGCACGGTGTCGCCGTAACCCTGCAGCAGGTTCGACTTCTCGCGGGATCGCTCCGCGACGTCCTGCACAAGACAACTCAAGTCATGACGAGTACTCAACGGCAAAGGATTGACTACTCGGGAGGCTACGACTACGTACCTTCATCCATTGTTCGGCCCGACGGATCGCCTCCAGGTGTTTGGCTACCGTCGCCGGCTCGACGAGATCATCCGCAAGAAGTTCTATCCCACCGCGGCTACTCGAGGTAGCCTCCGTCATCGGCGCAGAGCGGATGGGCTCTGCGTCTTGAATTTCAGGGGAGCGGATAGCCACCTCCAGAGCAACCTCTGGCGACGTGGCGACCGCCTCTCCCCTGGCGGTCTTCTCGACGACCTCTGCCATAGGCTCGGGGGCTCCTTCTGCAGCCTCCGGGGCCTCTGGCGTCAACTCCTGCATTGGCACCCCCGCAGGGATGTCGCCACCTTCAGCGCCTGCCAACAAATGACAAGTGCATTAGCGCCTACGACTACTCTTCCTGGAGCTCCGCAGCTTCACGAAGGGTACTCACCTTCGACTACACTCGCCTCCGGCAACGGCGTTTCGGTAGCCGGGGGCTCAGTCACGGCTTGGGCACCGGGAGCAGCCTCCTCGACGGGCGGCGCGACTTCTTCCGCCATTGCTGATGAGGGCTCGTCCCCATCCCAGCTCAGATCTGTGGATTTTCTGCAGAAATATTCACAGAGGATCGTCAGACAAAGATCGACTACTGCAGCAAGTACTACTCGTGAGGATATGGTACTTACAAGTTCGACCGGACGATGGTCACGGCCGGAGCACCGAGGATGCTGGCAATATCAACCAGTCCACCATCGGCGGGCGTCTCCTCCTCCTCCCCTGCGGCTACTGCCTCCTCCATGACGGCGGCGGCCGGCGCAGATGTCTCCTGCGCTCCCGAGGCCACCACTTCTCCAACGGCGGTGGCCACGGGTCCTCTGCTCTCTTCTGGAGCAGGGGGCTGGCGCTCCAGTTGCGCCAGAAGTTCTTCAACGGTGGGGGCTGGACTACGACTTCCAGCCGGTTCCCCCACCGTATCCCACACGCCCTCGTCGCCCTCTTCGACGGGCTCCGCTGGCGGCACCTCCTGCATGCAAAGGAATACTACTCGTCAGCAACGTACTCGAACAACGGGTACTCGACTACTCGCTCCAAGACGACTTACCTCCCCGAGGCGTGGTCTCCGAGACCTTTAGCTTCTTCGTCACCCGCTTCTGGCGGGGGTTGCGCGGCTTCCGTGGCGGCGCGGCAAGGCTAGCCTCCGGGGCTAGCCGGAGGGTCTTGAACCGGTGGCACATGAGGCAAGCCGGGCGGCTAAACCTCGACCGCGGTGGAAGCGGTCTGCAACGTTTCTTCATCTTCGTCGTCGTCATCGGAAGTATCTTCCACGACGACGGTGTCGTCGCCTTCACCGACTTCGCGGCGCTCCTTCACCTTCCCCTCCACCGGGATCTCGATCCCGCTCGGTGGCGGCTGCGGCTCGGAGACGAACCGCTTCACATCATCCTGCGCAAAGACACAAGACATCAGCAACTCTACTACAAGTACTCACTACTCGACAAGGGGAGTACGACTACTCACCTCCTTGGGTGGGCGCGCGGCGGAGTACTCCTCGACCGGGCACGCCGTGTATGGCGGCATGTCCTTGAAGATCCGCGACAGCCTCTCGACGATGTCGTTGTCGTCTAGCTCGCCCCCCGGCATCCGCGACATGTCGTCGTCGCCGGTGTACTCGAAGCCCAGGGTCTCCCGAGCCATCGGCGCGGCGGATCCTGCGCTTCATGAAACTGAAGGCCACGTGCTCGGCCCTCAGTCCCGCCTCCCTGAGCACCCTGATGCGTGCTAGCGGCTCGGAGAGCCGGATCCCTTCTTGCATGGTGGGCTCCGTATTCCACCACTCACGGTGCACGGGCCGCCATCCGCTCGGCTTCGGCGGGCCGGGGTGGTGGTTCGTGATGTAGAACCATCCGGTCTTCCCGGTCCGTGTTGGAGTCGACGAGCTTGTACGCCGCGTGCGCTCCGCGGCGTCCTCCCTCGGTCCGGATGCCGGCCCCTCCGAGCTACTGCGGGGTTGGAGGCACGGGGTCGCGGCTTGACGCGGAAGAACTTCGGAAGAGCACCCGGTGCGGCTTGATTCCGAGGAAGGCTTCGCGAAGTGGACGAAGACCGACGTGTGGAAGATGCCATTGGGGTTCAGGTTCAGGTACTCGATCCGTAGTACCCGAGCGGCCCCTTGAAGAAGTCGGCCGGGCCGGGAGCGCAAGACCACACTCCACGAACCGCGAGAACATCAGGATCTCGTCTTCGGCCTTCTCCATCGGATATGGATCTCCGCGGCGGATCTCCACATGTCGACTTCCTTCTCCCCGATGAACCCCTTGTTCGAGCGGGGGTCGGCGAGTCCTCCGTCTTCACCTTCGATTTCTTCCACTCGCGGCTAGGATCAGCCCGCGGTGGAGACATGGGCGGCGCCGCTCCGGTGGCAGCCGCGGTGGCCTCTTCGCGGCCCCTCTTCTTCCCGGCAGCCTTGGACGTCTTGGACGGCGACGGCTTCATCCTCCAAGTGCAAGGCGTCTTCACTCGCATTCGCTCGGGGGATACCCTAAAGGCTTCGGGTGGCGGCGCGCTTGATCTACTACGGCGGCAGTAGGCGCTGGGGGTGGATTCGCTTCAAGATTCAAATGGAATGACTGTGGCTCGAATGGGTGAAAACCCTAAGGGTCTTGGCTTCTATTTATAAGCCAAATCGACTCCGCAACGGGCGGCTGGATAAGTCCACGCGCGGCTGACTCAGCGCCTGCGCGTGACTATTCGTATTCTACTAGTCGACGCGCCTCACCTCAGGGGCTCGGCTACTTCTACTCGACTACCTGGGAAGCGGCTAGTCTCAAGAGCATCTCAGGACACATTCTCCAAGAAGACCCTTCAATTCGAGAGGAAGTACTCGACTCAAGGCTCGGGGGCTCCGTGCCACGTGTCCTTCGGTTTTTTCTCTCCGGATTTTTCGGGATTTTCTTGCCAAGATTTCAGATGGACCCTCAGCCAGAGCCCGCGGCTTAAGGCTCGGGGGCTATTCCATGTGGAGTGTAGTTTTACAAGTCGTACCTCCATATCAGCTTCGGTTTCGCGACAAGACAGGGAGTCTTTGAAGACCTTCGAAGGCAGTTTTCGAGGACGCTTGGGACTACTCGAGAAGACTTCAAGATTGCTCAAACATCAGCTGGAGTACATTCCAGCCTCGGGATGCTTCGACTACTCTTGAGGACCTTGACTTGCAGCACTCGGGGACGCTTGAGGACTGCTGGTTAGGGCCGTCAAGACTACTTGAAGCTATCCTTCTCGACTACAAAGTACTCGGGGGCTTGTCGTATGGACCTCCACGGGCCCACCGCCTCGGTGGGTACCGGGACCGACTACTCGGTGGGCCCCCAGGACTACCGGCTTGCGCTACACGGCACACGAAGGCGTGGAGCACAAGGACTACGCAAGAGTAGTACTCGGTTAGGGAGGCCGTACATGTTCCGCACTTTGTATAGAGGACTCCTAGACGTACTCGACTAGTACTCTCTCCCTATTCCGACTTGTAACCACCGCCTCCGGACTATATAAGGCGGGCGAGGGACCGATCCCCTCATCCAATCTCCTCTCATACAACTCACGGCGCACCATTGCACCACCTTGTAATCGTGCCCTATCAATCCGCGAGCCACGCGGCATACAGGACGTAGGGTATTACGCACCTCGCGGCCCGAACCTGTCTAAATTGTGTGCCACGTGTCTCTTCCTTCGAGTTACCGATCTCGGCGAGTCACAATCATCTACTTCGGGTACTCCCCGTAGTAGGTTGCCGGTCTAAAACACCGACGGGTAGTGCTGCAGCCGGATGTCAGCTGCCGTGAAGGTTATGGGGACGTGGGACCATGGCAAGTGAAAGTACTTGCCGGAGCAGATATGCGACACGCTTCGGTAGTAGTCTTGGCGTTGCCTCTTTGTCTCGTGCGTCGGCTCATTGGATCCGCCGGAGATCGCATTGATGATGTTGAGCATGCCCGTCATCCCCGAACTGCTGGAGTCAGGGGCCTCTTGCTTTGGTGGGGGCGGAGGTGGCGGTTGGGTATGGGTGTAGTGTGCTTGGTGGTGGGCAGCTGGGTTCGGCCACGAAGGCACGAAAACCGAAGGTTGTTGCGCGGGCGGGGGAGGAGGCGGAAGCAGCTGCGGCGCGGAAGGTGTGTATGGCTGTGGTGGGTGGAAGGCATGCGCAGGTGCCGAAGGTTGGTAAGGCTGGTGGTGGTATGGTGGTGGCGGGGCCCCGGGCCGACCCGCATTTTGGTACTTCATGACATGGTTCACGGCCATGCCTGCTGCCTTCGCCTTCTCCTCCGCCTCCCACTCCAGTTTCATCTTGACCGCCGAAGGGCACCGGTGCGTGTGGTGGCCGGGCATCAATTCCATGGAGCCGGCGGAAAAACCGCTCACCACCGCCCGCCGCGGGCCGGTTATCTTCTTTGTGGCTTCGGCCCCCTATTATGTTTGTATCCGCCCTTGTGCCCGCCGCCCACTGATTCCGGATTCGGTCGGGCGGCGCGGACACGTTGTTGATCCGACGGTTCGCTTGCTTCGGCGGCCGGTTTTGCCACCCCTTCGGTGGTCCCCCGCCCTTGTTGTTTCCGCTTCTTTCTTTGCATTTGCCGGTCGAGCCTTCGGCGGCGGCCTTTGTCGGACTTGCAGTATTCTTGCATAACTTCAAATAACTCTTGCAAAGACTTCGGCTTGACCCTATCGAGCACATCTTGGCAGTTTCCAACCCTTAGGCCCCCGACGATGGCGTCGATGATGCTACTTTCGGACACCGTGGGCGCACGTGCTGTCAGCTTGACAACCCTGTGCATGTACTCTTGCAGTGATTCACGGTCCCCCTGGACACACATGTTGACGAGGTCGTTGGAGTCCAGCTCTTCGACCTGCATGCCTTTGAAGCTGGACAACAGCTTGTTCCGCAGCTGGAACCATGATGTAATATGCCCCTTCGGTATGTTGGCATACCAATACTGGACTTCTCCCTTGAGCACGAGCACAAGGGCCTTGGCCTTCGTAGTGGCGTCACCCCCGTTGGATTCTACCGCCGCCTCGAACTTCATCAGGAACTCTTTGGGATCGTAGTCTCCGTCATGCGGGGCGGGGGTGTTGGCATTGAACCGAACGGGGCCACGGCGCGCTCTCGAGCTCGGCCCGAGAGCGGGGACACCGGGACGACATTGCGGAGTGGTGCGTCGTCGGGAGCGAAGTGCTCGTGCACACCCCCCTGTCTTGGCGGTGGCCTATGCTTTGCCCTTCGGAGGCATCCTTCTGCTGCCTCCATTGGTCCGGGCCCGAGCACACGCATGGCCCGGGGGTAAGCCGGGCGTCTTTGTTGGGCCGCCGGCGCGGCGTGCGCGCGCGGGTGTCGGCGTTGGTGCGGGCGGCACGGAGCGACTTCTTTGTGGCGGCGTCGCGCGGCGATGCGGCTTTGCGGCATGGCGAGGTAACGCTCGGCTGCCGGATGTTGAAGTCGATGGCGTCGAAGCGGCGTGCGGCGAGCCGCGTCCCGGTGTTTCGGGATGGTTGCATCGCGAGGAGGATGGGCGCGTCTCTTTGCTCGGGGTGAGCCGGCACGGACTTGCTAGCGATGAGGGCCGGATCCTTCGGAGAGCTTCGATGTCTTGCGCCGAAGCCCCCCGGCCCTCGAGGGCGACTTCGAACATTCCCGAAGCGGTGTGCTCTACCTCGGAGCGCTCGGCCGGCACCGGTTCCCGCCGAAGGGCTGGACGGCCGAAGGAGATGGGTTGGTGGGCTCCGACACGAGTGGAGGGGTCGCCGCCTGAGCCGTTGCGGCTTCGACGCCTGCCAAACGTGTCCTGGCCATGTGGTCTTGAGTTCTTCCACGAGGTGGGCGCCAAACTGTTGGTGGAAATCGGGCCCGAAGGGTGGACGCCGACACAACAGCCCCCTGAGTTCTCTCCCTCCCTTCGCTTACTTTCGCAAGGCTATTACTTCTACTTGTGCGAGGAGAGGAAATGCTAAAACTTAACAGGACAATAAAGGAAACAAGGAAATACTCTGCAGACCGAAGACCGAAAGACTAGTAGATGCCTTCGGTGCTCTCTTCTCATTACAGTGTACCCGTTTCATTACAAAGGGTTCACTATTTATAGGAGACCCCTGGGTATAGTCATTTGCCTCAATTACACCTTTTCCGTTCCTGACAAACTGCTTTAAACAGTTTACAAGGGTATAACAGTAAGTCCCCGCGTCGTACAGGCCTCCGCGCGTGTCTTCGTACGGCGAAACGCCTTTACACGCGGCCACCCTTGTCTCTCGCCTCGTCCGGAGCCCACTTTACACGTCGGCGGCGGCCACGTGTCCGGGATCGTCGCACCTTCGGCGACGAAGCGCCGATCCGGGCCCGGGGGCGTCGCGCCTCTTCGGGCACCCCCGCCCGTGCCGCCACAGGCCCCGGACGCGATGTCCCCGGCCGGCGTGCCTCGTCCCTCGTCCTCTCGGACCTTCGTCGCCGGAGCACGGCCATCCGTACCTTCGACACCGAAGGTAGGCGCCGCCACGTGGGATCATTCCTGCACAACAAAACTCACATGGCATAAGCGGCATCAGCGTTTTGTTAGCGCCCGTGCAGCGAAGGCTTCCCCACGAGACCGAAGCTGTACACAGACCGAAGGTGGCCAGTGTGGCCGAACGAGGGTGATGCTTCCGAAGACCAACTTCCCCAACAGAGCTCTCTTCTTTGCGCAAGGAGAATGAGGAGTTGGTTGACTTTCTTGATAATCGCGATCACATGCTTAGAGAGGCTAAGAAGCTTAGGAAGGAGCTTAGAGTCTTGCTTGAAGATGCTAGGACTAGAGTGGCTGAGCTAGAAACACATGTTCTTGATGGCAAGCTTGAAATTGATTCTCGTAAGGCTAGCCCTGTGGTTTCTGATGAGGATGATTGTGTTGATTGCTCTATTTTCTTAGCTGATTTGACTGCTCTTAGGGAAAAGCATGCCTCCAAGTGTGAGGAACTAAATGTGCCTAGGGTTGAGTTGGCTGAGCTGCAATCTAGACCCACTTTGCTTGGTGCATGTACTTCTTGCCCTGGTTTGCACGAAAAATCATTGAGCTTCGATCTTGCATTGTTTCGCTTGATGCTGATTTGAAAGTGCCTATTCCTACTTCCTATTCTACCTGTGAATTACATGCTGTAAAGAATTTGGATCTTGCAAAATGTGTTGGTCGCTTGCAAGATGAGAATGATAAGTTGAGTGAAGTGTTGAGTTGCTTGTCTAGTCAGGAACCTCAGCTTGGTATGATGATTACTAGTTGTAAGTGCTTTGATGGTTGGGCTTTGGGATTTGATAAGGTTGGTGAGAGCAGTGGTGAGAGAGAAGAGAAATTTGGGAATGTTTCAGTTCCACCACAACCCACACCCAAAGACAAATTTGCATCCAAGCCAAACCAGTTGCTTAAACCGAGAGAAAAACCAAGTGAGAAAGCAAGTGAAAAGCCTAGTGAGAAACCAAGTGGGAAGCCTAGTGAGAAGCCTTGTGAAGAGCCTCACCCCAAGCCTAAGCCCAGATCAATCCGTTTCCAGTGTGAGTTTTGTGGAAAGGATGGTCACAAGAAAGAGTTTTGCTATAAGAGAAGGAGAGAGGCGAGAATGGCTAAGGAGTGGGCAAACAAGGATAGGTACCACTCGTCTCATGGTGTGCCTGAGCCTCGTATGCCTCTGCCCAAGGGAAAGGGTTTTGTGCGTACGGTTCCAACATGGAGAGATATGAGAGCCTCAGGTGGAGGCAAGTCTGCTGGCCGAGAACCACCGGTCAGACCGGCCAGAGTGACCAGTTAGACCGGTGCTAGGCAGAGTGCTGGAGAGTTTCATTTCCATGGCCATGATGCTAGAGGGTTCAATCCTTTCAGTCGTGGAACAGATGGTAGGTACTTTGAGTCTGGTGGCGTTGAGTTTGCTGGGCGTTCTCCACCTCGTGATCAATACGAGTTTGGGAGAGGTCGTAGCTTTGAGTCTCAGAGGGGCTATAGACCACAGTCTTTCTTTCGTGGTACTCGTACTCCTCCAATGAGACAGGAGTGGTTTTCCCATGGTGGTTCCAGGTTTGATAGGTTTGATAGGATGGATCGCAGTATTGATAGGCACGGTAGGATGAATGTTGCTAACCCTACTTTCGAGGAAATGACCCGACACTGGTTTGACACCTTTGGAACTAACCCCAGTGTTGAGTCATTTGCTTGCTCTCGCTCTTGGTTTTGAGTTGCATGTGGGAGGCCCGGAGAACATTTGGTTGATATCAGGGGTGGTTCTCTGGCCTCATACCCCGGTGGTGACATGGAGGTACATCACTTTCGGGGATGGTGGACAAGGATGAGTTACTTCTGAAGAAATGATAAAGGTAAGTGAATTTGTGACCTTCAAGTGTGTGGCCTTGGTCAAACCACTTGGTTCTTTTTGCTCTTTGCCCTATCTCATGTGTGTAAGGTGAGCTTTGTATGCTCTTTGGCCTTAATGCATGAGTTTAGGGGGAGCTTGTGAGTTTTGCGCTCCTTTGCTCTTTTGCCGGTGGTGTCGAACCCTTTTTGCCTCCCCTCGAGGAGCCGGTCGTTTGTGAGCTTTGTGTGTGGGAGCTCTTTTGTAGCATATGTATAGCTTTCCTTTATGCATTTCTTGCATTTGGCATGAGTAAAATGATGTATAGGCATCCTTGTATCTTAGATTGCATGCATTTTGTATCATATGCATTTGTTAGGAAAAGCTTCTCCTATATACATTGTTCACCATGGAATGATATGTATGTCTTTGTGAGCTTGTTTGGTAAGCTATGGTTAGTTTGGCTTAGCTCTTGATAATCTTGGTTTATATCCATGGTTGATGGCTATGTTTTTTTGAAAATGTCACATGTATGCTCTCTTGTGAGTAAATGCCTTTATATGATCTTGACATGTTTTAGTGGCTTGGCTATGCTTAATTTGTGGTTGGATAGCTTATTTTGATCATATGGGGCCAAAGGCTCATTTGCCATCATGAATATTTAGCCCTCTTGCTTTATCTTGTGGAGGGGCATAAGTTCCTTTTTGTCGCAAAGACATTTCATTTACCAAATATGAATCTGAAAATGAAATGTAATTGCTTGGAAAATGTACTCCCATGTCATATGTGCTAAATTTAATTTGCTTTGGGTGCTAAATCGTTGCATGATGCCTACCAATGAGAAGTCTCATATATAGAAGTAGGCACATGGCTCGGTGGCTTTGACATGACATGAGGTGCTTGTGGGTGTTTGTGATGGTCTGATGATTAGAATGGTTGTCCTAGCATGAAGTTTGGGTGGCTTTGCCATTTTGACATGTTTTGCTCTTGTTTAGGACTTTGCTCATGAGAGGGTAAATTTTCGCAAAATTACTCAATTCTATCTTAGGTTCGTCCATTGACCATTGGTTGTGAAACTTGGTGGTCATGAAGTTGATGCCATTACGAAGCTATAGAGTATCTAACTTACTCATTTGGACATGTGTAGTATCCTATGTCGAATTTTGTCTATTTGAGAAGCTCTAGGTTGAAGGTTTTGCATTTTTGGCTTGATTCATGCATTGTCAACAAGGGGGAGAAGTTTGAGCTTGAATTGGCTTGCTGCACACATTTAGAATGTTTCCAAGTGGTTTCGAGCTATTTTTGAGCTTAGGCAGTTTCCCAGGTGGCATCGGCCTGACCGGTGAGGGGCATCAGCCTGACCGGTGAGGGGCATCGGCCTGACCGGTGAGGGGCACCGGTCTGACCGGTGTAGTTCGCAGGTGCTGGGCGATCTTGCCCACCGGTCTGACCGGCGATGGTGACCGGTCTGACTGGTCAGAGCTGAGCTGTTACAACTGCTCTATTTCATGTGGTGTTTCGCATGCATTCGTCCAGGGGGAGTTGCATTGGTTCAGGGGGAGCTTGCATGTGTGCAGGGGGAGCTCTTTGTGGTTTTCGAGCTTTGGTTTGGTGGTTTGTGCTCTTTGCTTGAGCATACCTTTGTCTCGGATGTGTCGAGCTCTTGCCCTTGCCTAAGGGGTTCGAGACTTGTCTTCTTCAAGTGATTTTGCTCTTTGCCTTTCCTTTGCTTTCGATCACTTGTTGGAGTTTCTTTTTATTCGTTTCTTTTCTTTTCTCTTAGGTTACTATATGTGTGTGTTGTCAATGCACTCATCAAGGGGAGATTGAGGACCATGTGTGGTTCGAGGACCGGTGGATGGTCGCTTCCTGGTGTGATGAGTGATTGACATGTTGTGTGGACTGATTCTTGGCTAAGTATTGCAGGTGCAGGTTGCGGCTCGACTAGCGTTGGTGCAGGTGAATAACAAGTGCGAAAGGTCGTTGCCAGTGAGGCCTCCAGGTGTGGAGAAGACAAGTAGGCTTCGTTCGAGGGACCCGGTGGCCAGTGGAGTCAAGTGCGAGCCGCATGGTGGCAAGAACGACAAGATGAAGTCATGGACGGTTTCTTGGTTGAGCCTCAAAACCAAGGTCGAGCCGGGACTACGTGGGAGCCGAGTCATGAGTGGCGATTGGCAGAGGCTACACCGAGTTCGCGGGGTTTCCAGTGGTTCACCAGAAAACCACTAGGTTTCTTGGTTGATCCACAAAGCCAAGACTGACGAACCGAAGATGGAGGTGCAGCAACATCGGACCGGTCTGACAGGGGGTCTGAATGGTCTGACCGATGTGCGACGACGCAATCCGGAGAGTTCGAAGCGGAGGACACACGTCGGATCGCAAGACTTGCGTCGAGGCTAAGCAAGTTTGTGGTCGCTGGGCATCCGTCCGATGGAGGGATGACAAAGACTTCCGAATTCGCCCTCGAGGGGCATATCCCTAGTTAGCTAGTAAGGGTATTTTAGACTTTCGGTTGCTTCCATATAACCCAAGAGGTGAGAGGATGGCAACCAACTCTTGTAACCCTAGCTCATTTGGTTTTCCTATTTTCCCTTCCTATTTTTCGTAGGATTTCTATAGGACTAGCTTGAGAGCTTCATGGTGAGATCTTATGAGAGGGATGGATGATCGGGCGGCAAGCTAGACCTTGTATGAACCTCTTTGTGATGTATAGATGATTCGGCGTGGTTCCTCAAGGCTTGGATGTGTTGTTCCTGTTCGTTCTTTTTGGTGATTTTTGGAGCCTTTTCTTGGCGATTTTCTCGGAGCGATTTCGAGGCCTTTCTCTTTGGGATTTGGTGGGGGATGTATGCATGAACCCTTCGTGGTTCCTTTCCCTTTGATTCCGCTCCCAAATCCGTGAGCAAAGGGGCTCGATTTTGGGGTTTTCAGTGTTCTAGGGTTAGAGGAGTTCTTGGTGGGATTTCTTCGATTCCTCTTGATTCAACGAGTTTTGGTGGACCATAACTTGGCTATGGAGTGCCCATGAGGTGTTCCTACTATCCCCAAAGTCTTGTTCGGATCCGTGGAGCGAATCGGGACATTGGGAGTTGGATTTGGAGGAGTTGACTCGCGGGTTTTGTTCATCCCGAGCTATCCAGGTTACACCGGTCTGACCGGTGCTCTTGACTGGTCTGACCGGTGTGAGCCCTTTGTGGGATTTACCTCGGGTGAGTTGCTGAATCCGTGTGTCTTTTGGTTGTGTTGGTGCTGGTCAGTTCTTGGCTGTTTTGAAGGTGTTTTGGTTGGCTTTGTGTAGGGTTCTTCTTCTGTGCAGGTTGAGCTTTGAGGGTGTTTTGGTTCAAGGGCCTAGAGAAGTCACTGAGGCTCTTTGGAATATTTGTTGTGTGGCTGCTGTAGCCACCGGCCTGATCGGCTCTGTCCACCGGTCTGACTGGTGTCACCGGTCTGACCGGCGCAGGCCATTGGTCTGACCGGTGTAGCAGAGGCAGCAAGCCGTGCAAGTTTCCGCTGTGCGTGTTGGTGAGTTTTGGCTCGGGAGGTTGTTTGTTGGTTCCTAGGATCAGTAGCACTCCAGTGGCTACGTGGTCTTGATCAACTTGGGTAGTTAAGTCGGAGACGTGTGTTGGAAGCCGTGTTCATCTTGTTGCAGCCTCTATCTCCTTCGAGAAGAATTTTTATCGGCTCCCATTCACTCCCCCCTCTCTGGTTCGCCATATCGGTCCTTCACCCCTTTAGAAGCTTGTTGAGATTGTTCATCCCAACGTGAGCTAGTCGGTGATGCCAAAGCCAACTCAAGCTAGACTTTGCCAATAAGCACGTATCAAGTTGGGCTTTATCCGATGAAAAATCCACCAAGTAAAGCCTTTCCTTGAGTTCACCCTTAAAGGCAACAGAGTCATAGCCCCTTCTAAAGAAGGACACACCCTCATTGGTGAACAAACAATTGTAACCCATCTCACAAAGTTGTGAAACAGACAACAAATTGTAGTCCAAAGATTCAACCAAATAAACATCGGAAATTGAATGATTGATTGAGATAGCAATTTTACCAAGACCAACAACCATTCCTCCACCATTGCCTCCAAAGGCAATTCTTTCCGAAGGATTTTCAATCATATCACAAGATGTAAACATTTTCTTCTCCCCGGTCATATGATTTGTGCGTCCACTATCAATCACCCATTTGGTTTCACCGGAGGAGTATGCCTACAAAACAAATTATGCTTGTGTTTTAGGTACCCAAGTGGATTTGGGTCCTAGAGCGTTAGTCATAAGAATCTTGGGCACCCACACATACCTTTTGATCAATGTTCCCTTTGTGCAGGGACCCACATACTTGGTCACCACCTTACCCTTGTGCTTCCAAGTTAACACATAATCGACATAGAAGCTATCTTGTGAAGCATGTGGCTTGGGCTTCTTGCTTGACTTGATTGGGTTGGACTTTGCCTTAGGTTGTGGTGCATTAGTTGTGACTTGAGTGCTCTTGAACTTGATGAAAGTGTTATACTTGACTTGATTGTCAAAGTTCTTGGCACCCAGTTGCTTCATGCCATGTACCACATTCCTTGTCCCCACACCTTTGGTATGGTAGTTCTTTATGAATGGGATGGGGTCTTTTGTTCCTTATTCTTGCTTACCAAACCCCTTCCCATCCGCAAAGCCAAACTTCATGTAGCTTGACCCAAAGCCTTTGGTGTGGTTCTCAAACTCACCTCTCTTGGGTTCTTTCTTTTTCTCATCAATGAGAGAGTTTGACAACCTAGCAATCTCTTTCTTCATAGCATTCATCTCGGCAAGGTTAGTAGCACAAGCATTTATATCAAATTTATAACACCGAGAACAACCGTTTCTTGTTGAGGGTTTAGAGTAGAGAGAGCATCATTAGATGTAGTTGTAGCATTATTCTTGAGGTTGTCAAGTTGAACTTCTAGTGTTATGTGACTAGCCTTTAAGCTTTCAAAGCTCTTTTGAAGTTCAAGCTTTTCACCCTCAAGTTTCTTGCAAGCATCCTTATCTAGGAAAGATTCCCTAGTTAATTCATCTATTATCAACTCATCTTTAGCTTGGGATTTCTTGAGGCTAAGAATTTCTAGCTCCTTTTCCTTGAGCAAGTCCTCTTGCACCTTGAAACCCTTCTTTTCAATTACAATGGCATTCTCAAGGGCAATGGTTTTCTCCCACTCAAGTCTAAAGAGTTCTTCTTGCACCTCTAGAGTCTCATCTCTATTCTCTATTTCTTTCATTAAAAACATGATTTTCTTAGTTTCCTTTTTACCAAAGCTATTGAAAATATTTTCAAAGTCAAGATCATTTTCACTATCATCATCTAGCGGCGGGGTGGGAGTGTCTACCTTAGAGCCCCTAGCCATGAGGCATGTGTGGGTGAAGTCATCTTCATCATCGGTGAGATCTTTAAAGAGTGATGACTTGTTGATTGGTTCTCCAATAGATATAGTGGCAAGACCCACTTCATCATCGGTGTCGGAGCTATCATCATTTGAATCCCATTCTTCACCCAAATGTGCTTCACCAACTTCCTTCTTCTTGTTCTTGTCATTTTTGTTGGTGTCTCTTCTTCTCACTTTGATGTTTTGGCACTTCGCAATGAAGTGACCCTCCTTGCCACACTCAAAGCATGGCCTATTGGAAGTCCTCTTCGTCTTGATCTTGTCTTTGTCTTTGCTCTTGTTGAGGAACCCACTCTTCTTGAACATTTTGTTGAACTTTCTCACAAAGAGTGTCATTTGCTCGGGAGTCATGTTCATGTCACTATCTTCATCACTATCTTCCTCGACCACGGTCTTGGAGGTTGATGAGCTTGATTTCTTCTCCTTGCTAGATGTCTTGAGGGCCACTCCCTTGTTCTTCTCAAGTTGTTCATGCATCTTTGACATTTCTTGTGAAAGCTTTGACTCCTTGATAATGATAAGATGTTCTTCCATTCTTCCAATCACATCCGCCGGAGTGAACTTGTTGAAGCCTCTCTTTTCTCTTATGAGTGTTGGGAGTTGAACATCCCTTTCCATGTATGCGGAGAGGATTTTATCAACCACTTCACTTCTTCCCCATCTTGTGCTTCCAAGTGATTTGATCTTGTTGATGATCTTGTTCAAGCGGTTGTACATGTCTTATGGAGACTCATCATCCTTGATAACAAAACGATTGAGCTCACTTTCCAAAGCTCGAATTCTTCCTTCTCTTGCTTGCTTTAACCCTTCATGGTTGATGAACAATGTGTCCCACACTTCCTTAGCGGATTTCAATCCATCCACCTTGTCATACTCTTCGGACGTGAGTGAACTATTGATGATGCGCATGGCTTGATAGTTTCTTTGTATCTCATTTGCTTGATCTTGAGTTAGTGTTGCATCACCACTAGGGAAAGTAATACCCCTGTTCACAATAGTCCAAAGTGCGGGATTCACCACCATCAAATACTCCTCCATCGAGTTCTTCCACTTGGAATAGCCGGTTCCATCAAATTGGGGTATCTTCCCAATGTGGCTAGAACCCGATGGATGGTTAAAAGACAAATGAGAATAATCGAAAGAGGTTCGAGTATAGTCCCTTGATGATGACAGTCGTCAAGCGGAGCAGTTGGACCTTGCATCATCAAATTCTTCATCCTCACTATCGGAAGAATCATCACCATGTCCATGTGTTTGATGACTTGTGCTTGCTCCAAGGGTGTTACCTCCTTGAGGTAGGACAGGAGGTGTGCCAACAACGTTGTTGACAGGATCACCTTCAGTGAGAGGTGGAGCTTGATCGATTGGATTCAACATCTTTTTTACTCCAAGCAGTTAAGCTTCAAATTCGGAGCACTTGACTCTGATACCAATTGAAAGGATCAAGATGTCAACTAGAGGGGGGGGTGAATAGTCGAACCTGAAAATTCACAAACGTTTTCGCAGCTGTAAGATCAGGTCCGGACTTTCCAGATATTTTTCCGGATACTCCGGGAAATCCGAAGAATTCGGGAAAATGTTCGGATTGTCCGGCTTGTTAGGGAGGAATTAAATCTGACAAAAATTAAACTTGCTCAAACTTAGATCTATGAAAATAGGTTATGCACTGGGATGAGACAAGTCTGTTTATCCACCTAAAACTTACAGGAACCTCAACACGAAGTAGATCGGCACCAAACCCTAGAAATGTGCTCAAGAGAGATATAAGCATACAACAAGATGAACAAGCACAAGAGACACAAGGATTTGTTACCGGAGTTCAACCTCACACTTTGAGGTCTACGTCTCCGTTGAGGTACCCACAAAGGGTGGACCTTTACACCTAGGTCACTTTCCTCCCTCTAGCGACCACAAAGATCAAGCTAGAGTTACTTACTCAATTTCGGGGTGATACAAACTTTCTTGGGCAGCCACAACCTTTGGATGCTCCAAGGCAACGCCTAGCCGGCTAGGAGCTCAGAGCTCTAAGAGTAACAAACACGAAATGTGCCAACCAACCGAAGAACGAGGTGCTCTAGAGATGGGAAATCAACTCACTAGCACTCTCCAAGCTCTTGCTCTCAATCCCTCTTAAATCCCCACCAAATCTAAAGGAGTTATGAAGCTTTGCAGGTCGAAATGGGCAAGAGAGAGAGAGAGAGAGAGAGGAAAGGGTGGAGGTGGCTTTTATACCCCCTCACACAGAAAAGAGCCGTTACAGCTCTAAGACCCGAAATGTCCGGGGAAAACCCGGAAACTCCGGGAAGTTCGGAGAATCCAGGAAAACCCCGGATACTCCGGCCTTCCAAGGTCAGCACCTAAGAAAATATCCCCGTGAACGTGTTAGTGCAAAGGTGTCTCTCATAGGTTTTGTTATGGCAACTAGAGCACCTATTCGACTCTTGGAAGATACATTTCCTATCCCTCTTTATAGTATGGCGTTCCTAGGACTCAAATTCAAAATGTAAAATAAATAAGCCTTCTTAGGAACCCTTTGTAGCATCACTTCCTTTTTGTATGGACAATGAATTACACTTGATGCCACATACAATTTTAATACCTGCTCATACACTAGATAAATCATTAGATACTTAAGCGTGTGTCATTAAATCACCAAAACCCACTTAGGGGGCCAAGATACTCTTCAAAAGGGCTCGGAATGGTTTACTAGATCATATATTTATATATTAAACCATTTTTTACTAATAGCATATATTTGTGAGTAGCCAAAAACGTCCCACAGTGTGTAGAAATACATGTAGGATCAATAATCTAAGAATGGTTGTCTCTCAATAAAATAAACATGCTTTCATGTATAAGTTGTTTACAAAATAATGTTTCTATGTAATCACTTTGGTGTTTCTACTTTCACATCTAACTTTAAATTTTTATAACAAGTTGAACAACACGTGGGGCGTCACCTAGTTAGAGATACAACAATTGCACTATAACCCCATAATGGCCCTCTCTCTGTCGTTGTAGTCACTACGAATGGCTTCAAAATTGGCAACGAAGCGGAGGACCTGTATCCTTTGGGATCCATCCACGATGGAGTCATGCCTCTAGTCTTTGTCATGGCGAGGTTCACCGCCAGGAGGAGGGCGCGACGAGAGGAGTCCAAGTCTTAGGGAGGAGGGTGCCGCCACCTGTTGTAAGTGCAATCAAGCCCCTATGTGGGTTTTGGTGATGTTGACCACTTAATTAAAGGTCTAATGAGCTTTTAAGTATGAGTGACAGGTTCAAATTTGAAAAAAGGTGGAAAGGAAAGACAAGTGACCCCTCATTGTTTGAAGAGGCTTCCTAGGGCTCAAGACAAGCTTTAAATTCATTTTCTATTTTGAATTTGAGTATAGGACAAGTCGTACAATCAAGAGGGATACTAATAGTGGCATGGATGAAACCAAGTGCTTAAAGATCTTCTCTAAAACCAAAATCATCCCAGCCACATATGACCTATCAGCTAGCTGTCTTAGCCTTGTTCACATCTTTCCCGGAACCTCTAAGTTTTGCCCCGGAAGTTCCGGGCTGCTCCCAAGTCAGCCTGCTGAAGTTGTCTATTCCCAGAGGTTCCAGGATCTAGCCCGGAGGTTCCGGGTTTCGAAATTAGTCGTTGTTGTTCTAGATCTGAGGGTATTTATACCCCCTTATCTCCCAACGGTTATCTTCTCCCTCTTTGCGCTGAAGTAGCTTTTGCTCCCCTTCTCTCCCAAGAGTTGACTCCCACCTACTTGAATCCAAATCTAACCCTAGCATTCAAGTGTGGAGTGATTCCTTGTGAGAGTAAGCAAATCAAAACCCCTTCTTATGTCCTTGAGCTCTTGGTGGACCCCTAGCTCCTTGGTGGATCTTTTACTCTTGGAGCCTTGCTCCTAGATGGTAGAGGTTGCTTGGAAGCTCTCCAATCGACTGTGGAAGCTCTAAGAAGTTTGTATTACCCTCACTTGCTTAGTGGAAACCCTCCATCTATTAGCTTGGTGATATGTGTGAGAGAGGAGTGGATCTAGAGAGATTCCATAGCCTTTGTGGCTAACCTCAACAATGTGGATGTAAACGAACCTTTATGGTGAGCTGAACCACGGGATACATTGTTGTCCCTTGTGCTACTTTCCTTGTTGTGGTTTGCTTGTTCTAGGTTGGGCACTCACTAGATCTATTAGGGTTTGCTACGTTTCTTGCCGTATCTTTAACCCTAAGGTTGCTAGTGTGGTTAGGCTCCTTCCATAAGTACTTGTATCTAATCTCCTGCTATTTTGCTGCCCTCTAACCTTGTTATCCGCAGCAAATCGACAGAAGAACTTTTTTCCAGAAGCTCCAGCAAAATACACCTAAGTGTATTTTCCTAGAGGTTCCAGGGAAAAACCCAGAGGTTCCGGAGTCTGGGAAAAATTTGGCAGAAATTGGTTGAATTTGTTTTGTAGGCCTATTCACCCCCCTCTAGGCCACTTGCATTGATCCTTTCAATTGGTATCAGAGCCGGTTATCCTTGCTAACACATAACCGTATGAGGATATGGCAAGTGGTGATGACAAGCAAGAAGAAGAGGAGTTTGAAAACATACCAAGTGAGGTTGATGGTGATGCCTCGGAAGTTGGCAACACATCAGCCCAAGAGAAGTTCGACAAGCTCAAGAAGGTTGTGAAGGAAAGCTCCAAGGAAAACAACAAGAAAAGCAAGAAAGAAGATAAGAAGAAAGATAAAGAAGAAGAAAGGAAAAAAGAGGACAGCAAGGAAGAAAAGAAGAAGAAAAGGAAGGAGGAAAAGAAGAGAAGAAAGAGAACACCTTCACCATCTCCATCACTATCTTCATCATCCTCGTCATAGTCTTCATCTAGTGAGAATGGAGATGGGGATGATGAGTACTACGACACAAGAATTCCCAAGAGAACAATCAAGCCCAAGCCCAAGGCAAAGTCAAAGAGCGACTACAAAAGTGTATCCTTTAACTATGATTCTTTGGAGACTAAATCCAAAGATGATGTGACTATAGCCGTTGGCAAATTACCCCAATTTAATGGGACTAACTTTGCTAAATGGAAGCATATGATGAAAGCTTATCTAATCAGCTTGAGTTTGGAACTGTGGAATATTTTGTGTGTAGGTTTTGATGATCCCGAAGACTTTGGAAACCTCACACCACGTGATCGTCGCAACATTAGGAGGAATGCTCAAGCTACAAGCATACTCCTTAGTGCCTTGAGTGCTGAAGAGTACAATCATGTTAGTGGACTAGAGATTGCCAAAGAGATTTGGGACATCCTCCACATTGCTCATGAGGGCGTTGACAAGGTTAAGAAATCCAAGATCAACATGTTGATGGCCGAACTCAATAGATTCACTATCTTTGATGGAGAAGGCCACAAGATATGTTTTATAGGTTGATGGTCATAGTTGGGAAGATAAGAGGCTTAGGTTGTAATGAGTTGGATGACCACTTTGTTGTGAAGGTGATGTTGGAGGCCTTTGCTCCAAGGAATCCTACTCTAGTCACCTTGATTAGAGAGAATAAGAGATTTGAAGAGTTCTCTCCAAATTATGTTCTTGGGAGAATTCTTACTCATGAGCTTATGGACAAGGAAGTCCAACATAGGAATAAAATTGGTGAGTTAGAAGTTAAGTTGAACAACTTGAAGGTCAAAGATGTAGCTCTCCATGCCAACAAGTCAAGCAAGCCTACTACTTCATCCAAGCACTCTACTTCATCCAAGCCCTCCAAGTCAAAATCAAAGAAAGTAGAAGTAGAGAGCTCTACAAGTGACTCAAATGAAGATGACGATGAAAGCTCTCATGTTGAGATTGGGGACATGGCTTTGTTCATGAAGACATATAAAAGAGGCTTGAAGAAGCAAGGTTACAAGTTTGCCAAGAGGAAGTTCCCTAACAAGAAAAAGATAACTTGCTGTGGAAGCACCGAGCACTTCATTGCAGATTGCCCTAATGAGAAGAGAGAAAATAAGAATGACAAAGGCAAGGGAAGCTACAAGAAAGATAAAAAACCACATCACAAGAGAAGAAACAATGGTGGAGAAGCTCATATTGGTCATGAATGGAATTTCGGAGATGAGAGCTCTAGTGAAGGGGAAGGAACGAAGATTGCAACCATGTCCATCAAGAAGCCTCCTTCCACCTCACGATTGTTTGACAACTTGACCGATGATGAAGAAAGCTCATCCATTCGTTGCTTCATGGCCAAGGGTGAGAAGGTCAAAACCTTCTCCTCCACCTAGTGATGAGTCGGAAATGGACTCTAGTGGTGAATCTAGTGATGAAGAAGTAAACCAACTTGTTAGTGATATAGATAAGAAATCTAAAGACTTTATGGCTAAGCTAGTAGTAGAACTAGAGAAAACCCAAGACATTCTTACATCCGAAAGAAGTGAGCTTGAGGCTTTGCTTTTGCAAGTTAGCCAAGCAGGGAGTGTCATAGCTACTCTTAAGGAAGACCTTGCTACCTCTCAATCTCAACGTAATTCTCTCAAGTCAAGGAATGAAGAGCTTGGGGAGCAATATAGCCTCCTTTGGAGTAGCACCTCACATCCTTCGAATGTAAAGGATGACCCCAGTTCTTCTACTAGTAAGGGCTGTGATAGGTGCTGCAATATTAATCTTGAATCTTATTCTACTAACTTTGCTAACAGGGAAGCTACGAAAAAGGAAATAGCTAGGCTCAACTCAATCATAGAAAGGGGATGCATGAATGAAAGGGTAAAATTCAAGGAAGGTAAAATGCCCGGAAACTTGGATGGACTTGGTCATCATAGAAATGGGAAGACTGGACAAAGGGATATTATCAAAGGCCAAGAATGTATCAAGTTTGTGAGCAATGGTGAGCTCAAGGAAGATGAGTACATGTCTTCTGCCCAGAGTCCAGAGGTTCTGAGGTCAAAACCTGGAGGTTCTGGAGTCTGGAAGCCTCGGGACACATAGACAGGAGAACCCGGAGGTTCCGGGAAAATTCCCGGAGGTTTCGGGATCTGTAAGGACAGAGCCAAGAAGAAAGGCAAGGCTCAGCACCAACATGGTTCCAAGACATCTAACACTCGTCTGCAGGTCCAGAACCATCCAATCATGCCTAAAAGAAATTTGACCCCCAACAAGAACAAGGCTCATGCATCTAGAGATATACCTCCTAGGCTCCTAGCTATGTGTTGAGACACAACAATCTTGGTAAAGTTGTTGCCACGTATGTTGGAAATGAGTCTAACATATATGTGAAAAGATCATTGTGGGTTCCTAAAGATTTGGTTGCTAACGTGGAAGGCCCCAAGTCAAATTGGGGACCTAAAAGAAGGAACTAAATTGTTTTGTAGGCATACTCCTCTGGTGGATCAAGTTGGGTGCTTGATAGCGGATGTACACATCATATGACCGGAGAAAGGAGTATGTTCTCATCCTACCTCCATTTGGAAGGACCAAAAGAAAATATTCCTTATGGAGGGGATACAAAAGGAGAAGTCATTGGTGTAGGTGATATCCCTATCTCTCAAAAATATTCAATTACAAATGTTCTTCATGTTGATCTGTTGGGTTACAATCTATTATCGGTTTCACAACTTAGTGAGATTGGTTTTGATTGTCTCTTTTCGGATAAGGGTGTGTCCATCATAAGAAGGGAGCATTCCTCTATTGTCCTTACGGGTCGCTTGAGGGGGAGGCTTTACCTAGTTGACCTTAACAAAAGTAAGGTTTTTCCTAAGACTTATTTAGTGGCAAAATCTAGCATGGGTTGGCTATGGCATCGCCGACTAGCTCATGTTGGCATGAGGAACTTGGCCAAACATTTGAAAGATGAACGCATCCTTGGACTAACAAATGTGCATTTTGAGAAAGATAGGATATGCAAAGCTTGCCAAGCCGAAAAGCAAGTAGGAGCACCTCACCCACCAAATAGCATCCTTACTACATCAAGCCCATTGGAGCTCATTCACATGGATCTATTTGGATCGGTGGCCTACATAAGTATTGGTGGTAACAAATGTGGCTTGGTTATTGTTGATGATTATTCTCGCTTCACGTGGGTGTTGGTATTTGTTAAGACTACAGAAATATTATGATGGATAATCCGCAAGCACACGGATACCGTTGAGCATTCCACCCGGGAAAGGATTTTAAATATTGAATCCACAGGGAGAATGGTAAAGAGAGTATCTGAGGTATATAACTAATCACTAAGTAGATATCAAGGATTTGACAGAAAGAGAGATAAGGAAAACTTAAGGATGTCTGGTTCTTATCCTCACAAGCTATGTCTATATTGTTCTTATGGGGTGATTGTCTGAAGGCACACTTAGAAAAGGGAACCTCCCGAGAATCTATGGGGGAGTCCTACGGTTTCTATAGACGGGAGGTGGACTGCAAAGGACTCAATGGTGCTGTCACCACCACGATCTACCACACGATCCGGAATATAGAAGGCATTCATAAGCTAGCTAGTCTAAGCACCACGCTTACACTAAACATGCAACTTTAACTCAAGAGCGACAGGAATTAAAGTACTCAAAGAGTTATGAACCGTAAGAACAATAAAAACAATGTTGCTCACGTGAATAAGAAGTTGATCTTTCCACAAGGTCTCAGGATCATGCTCTAATGGAGTTGATCCCAGAGGTAAAAGATGAAGAGGAGACACCGACAGGTCTGGGCCTTCCTTCAGCTTCGCCTCTACCGCTCTCTAATCCTCTCGAACAAGATTAGCTAGATCTAAATAGATCGTGGCTCTAATCTCTCAACTTGATACTAACTCTCTAACTCTAATTCTAATCTAGAGCTCTAATCTCAGATAGGCATGGAGGCTCTGACAGAATGAATTGTTGTCTGCCCTGGGGTCAGGGGGTCTGCTTATATAGCCCGAAGGAGATGACGTGCACCGTACGATCAAACCGACCTTACCTTCTGGTTTAGATTGATCCTCATAGGCGGTGGAAGAACATTCCAGAAGCTGGGCCCATTTGGCGCCAGGGGGCGGTCGGCCCCACCACTAGGCCGGTCGGTCTGGTGTGGGCCCCCCTCAGGGTTCACTTCGGCCAGGTGGGTCATTGATCCTTCTAGATGCTTCTTTCTTAGGTGCTAAGTCACGTTGAGTTCCGGAGCCTTCTGGAGTCTTCTAGAGTGGTTTTTTTGCATATTTTCTGAATAGTCCCTATAATTCATAGATTCACCAAAACTCGTGGAAATTGTCAATATAAACCCTAATAAGGTGATCTAATTATATCTTAGTCCATTTTCCAGTAAATGTGAGGGGATAAAATTCACAGATAAAATGTGTCAACAGTGGGTGTTCTTTGTGTTTGATAAAAGTGATGTACAAGGAAAAGTGAAGACTTTCATAAGAAGAGCACAAAGGGAGTTCGAGCTACCTATCAAGAAAGTAAAGAGGGAATTAAGCATGAATTTTCAGCTCCTTATACCCCTCAACAAAATGGGGTGGTTGTGAGGAAGAATCGAACTCTTATGGAGATGGCAAGGACCATGTTGGACAAGTACAAGACTCAAGACATCTTTTGGGCCGAAGCTATCAACACGGCTTGCCATGCCATCAACCGCCTTTATCTTCACAAGTTCCACAAGAAAGCCTCCTATGAACTTATCACCGGTAAAAAGCCTAAGGTGTCCTACTTTAGAGTGTTTTGGTGCAAATGTTTCATTCCAAACAAGAGGCCCTAAACCTCTAAGTTTGCACCAAAGGTCGACGAAGGATTTGTTCTTGGTTATGGTCCTAATGAGCATGCATACTGAGTCTTCAATCTAACCACCCAAAGGATTGAAGTCACAGTAGATTTGACCTTTGATGAATCTAATGGCTCTCTAGTGGAGCAAGTTGACTTAAATGTTGTAGGTAATGAGAAGATATCTTGTGAAGCAATCAAGCAATTGGCCATAGGTGATGTTAGACCAGTTGAAGCACAAGAAGAAGATGAAGAACTACTTCAAGCTTCAACACCACTCGAAGCACCAAAGGTCACTGGTTCTGTAGAAGAGCAGACTCTGGAGGTTCCGAGAAATTCCCCAGAGGTTCCGGGAAATGCTGCTGGAACCCAACCTTCGGGAAAATCTCTAGAGGTTCTGGGGTCTGGGAGCTCAGCACCACAAGACACTGAGAACCAGCAAATAGATCAGCAAGAGGCTGCTCAAGCAAGTACCTATGAGCCTCAAGCTGATGAAAATGATGAAGACCAACCTCTACACCAACCTCTTGGACCATCACATCCCGTTGACAATATCCTTGGGAGCATAAGAAAAGGGGTAACAACATGATCTCGTCTTAAGCATTTTTGCGCATTTTACTCATTTGTTTCCTCTCTTGAACCTATCAAGGTAGAGCAAGCTCTTGAGGATCCAGATTGGGTGGTGGCCATGCAAGAGGAGTTGAACAACTTTGAAAGAAATCAAGTGTGAGAGTTGGTGGAAAGACCGAAGACGAACATCATTGGCACAAAATGGGTCTTTCGAAACAAGCAAGATGAGTTTGGGATTTTGACTAGGAACAAAGCAAGATTGGTTGCTTAAGGTACACTCAAGTTGAAGGACTAGACTTTGGAGAAACTTATGCACCGGTAGAAAGACTTGAAGCAATTCGGTTTTTACTCGCTTTCGCTGCCCATCATGACATCAAGCTATATCAAATGGATGTCAAGAGTGCATTTCTCAATGGACCACTCTCCAAAGAAGTCTATGTTGAGCAACCACCGGGTTTTGAAGATCCCAAGCATCCTAATCATGTTTACAAACTCCGTAAGGCGCTCTATGGGCTTAAGCAAGCACCAAGAGCATGGTATGAATGCCTTAAGGAATTCTTGATTAAGCAAGGCTTTGAAATAGGCAAAGCCGATGCTACTCTCTATACTAGAAAAGTGGATGGTCATATCTTTGTGTGCCAAATATATGTCGATGACATTATATTTGGTAGTACTAATGAAACTTTTTGTGAAGAGTTTAGTAGTGTGATGACAAAGAGGTTTGAAATGTCCATGATGGGTGAGCTCAAATTCTTTCTTGGATTTCAAATCAAACAAGCAAAGGAAGGGACGTTCATTTGTCAAACCAAGTACACAAGGGATATGCTTAAGAAGTTTGACATGGAAAATGCCAAGCCCATCAAGACTCCAATGCCTACCAATGGACACTTGGACCTTAATGAAGAAGGGAATTCTGTGGACCAAAAGGTATACATGATTGGCTCTCTTCTTTACTTATGTGCATCTAGGTCAGATATTATGCTTAGTGTGTGCATGTGTGCTAGATTTTAAGCTAACCCGAAAGAGTGCCATCTCATGGCCGTATAGAGAATCTTGAGATATCTAGTGCATACCCCTAACTTTGGCTTGTGGTATCCCAAGGGCTCCACTTTCGATCTACTTGGCTATTCGGATTTCGATTATGCCGGTTGAAAGGTAGATAGAAAGAGTACATCCTGGACTTGCCAATTCCTTGGTAGGTCTCTTGTGTTTTGGAGTTCTAAAAAGCAAAACTCAGTAGCCCTTTCCACTGCCGAGGCTGAGTATGTTGCAGCCAGCGCTTATTGTGCTCAACTACTTTGGATGAAGCAAACCCCAAAGGATTACGGATGTCACTTCACCCATATCCCACTTTTGTGTGACAATGAAAGTGCCATAAAGCTTGCAAACAACCCGGTCAGTCACTCTTGTACAAAACATATATAAATCCATCATCATTTCTTGAGAGACCACGAAACCAAAGGAGATATCTGTCGGTGCGGAATATGGTCCCGACACTAACCGAGAGATAACGCCTAGGTCTATCCCTCAATGGTCGATGCTAAGCAACAAATGACACAAGATTTTATCCTGGTTCCGCCGAGGGGGCCGTACGTCCAGCAGGGGCGTGCTCGTGGCACCGTATTGCTCGGCACCGGGGTGCTTGTAGTGGGGCAAATACAAGCGAGGCGGGAGAGGAAGCGTGGCTCCCAAGTCCCCGGTGAGTGGCCGAAGATGTTGTGGGAGAGTAAGAGAGTGAGTGCACGAGTGCGCCGTGTTCTTCTTCGGATTCGTCCGGATTCGTCCCCCCGCGGCTGGGGGCTCGCCTCCCCTTTTATAGGCCAAGGGGGCGGCGAGTTACATGCACGCCGCGCTACCTAGCTACGTGTGGGTGCACGTCGTGCTACGGTGTAGAGTGGGTGGCCGTCCGGTCGATCTTCGCCGCGATCCGGCCATGATGGCCTACCTCGTACCCGAACAGTGGCGGTTCGAGGGTAGGAGGCGGCAGATGGCGATGGCGTTCCCTGATAGGCTTCGAGGGAGGTGCGATGATGACTGGTACGGGGTACAGGAGCGGGCAGAACGGCGTTCCTTCCCAATGAGCTCTGCGGTGGCGGAGTGGTTGCTGCGGCTGCTCGGGCGTGCGCCTGCGGAGTCAGGCGTGCGCCCGCACGCGTGGGTACGGCGACCGCGCCGTTACAGTGGCCGGGATGGCCACCCACCGGCCTAGCGCCCCTCACCTAACCTGCAGGGTCACGGGAAAGTGGAGTCGAGGGTGCGCCCGGCCCCCTTTCGAGGGTCGAGCGCGTTAGCCGTACAGTGGCGTGCGCGCGGTGTCATGGGACTGACGCCGGCCGTACCGCACAGTCCACCCCACAGTGGCGGGGATGGGCTCCTCCCTGGGGAGTTGGTGCGGCGGCACCGGGCGTGAGCCCCGGCGCATGATGGCGCCGTCTGCCGCGGCGTCGGGCGTTAAATGCCCAAGTACGGGGCCGGCGCACGCGTGCGGGGGCGCCCGTGAGCGTGGCGGGCCCCGGCCCGAGGGTGGGGCGAACCCTCGAGCGAGGCGAGCCCCCGCTCGAGGGGGGAGCGAGCCCTCGAGCGGGGCGGGACCGCTCGAGGGAAGGGTCGCCCCTCGAACGGGGCGGAACCCGTTCGAGGAGGGGGTTGCCCCTCGAACGGGGCGGAGCCCGTTCGAGGAGGAGCGTACCCTCGGGCGAGGCGGAGCCTCGCTCGAGGGGTCTTCCGAACGGGCCGTCTTGGTGGGCCTCCCGAGTCTCGCCGCATAGGCCAAGTCCTCGCACGGTTAGTTTTCCCGCATGGTTAGGCTTAGCTTATTTTGATGCAGGAATTTGAGTGAGGGTTCCCCCATTGTTTGAGGGGACCCCTAGGGCGGTCCCCGACGGTGGCCCCCGAGCATCCGCGGGTTTGCCATTGAGGCTCCCGCGGTACGCCGGAACCTACGATAGGACGTTCTTCCCTCCTTGTTTGCGAACGCTTTCCGTGGGGCCGCGCTAGCGACCCGCGGGTCTAGCCCTCGAAGCCCGCGGGAGTGTGGGCTCTCCTCGCAGGGGTTAACCGCGAGCAATTCGGTCGAAAGGCGTGGCACATATGCCAACCGGCATCGGCGGTATTTCAGCCCGGCATCGGGGGTGCACGCTCCCCTCGTCCTTGTCTCCGGCGGGTGCAACTCCCAAGGAGGTGTAGCCGTGCGTCGAGCCCCCCGAGCCTTGGCCCTCGTTCGAGGCGATCGGGTCGAGCCTGACGACTTGTTTTTTATTGCGCCCTCGCCGTCCCTCCGCGGGACGGAGGGTGAGGTTTCCACGACTCCCATCGAGCGGGTCGCGAATCGCGGATTCCTCATCGAGCTGCTAGCGGGTGGTTCAAGTGGACGTCCATGCCCCGTTCGATAAGGGTAGGCCGCGCGGTCCGAGACACGTCCATGGAAGCGCTTGCGTGGGTTTGCTAGGTGGGGCTCGGTCCCGTTCGCTAGGGACCGAGGGCGCGGAAGCTCTCCCTCGGTGGGATCCCCCCCGCTAGCGCCCTCGGCCGGCTCTCGAACACGACATGTGGGGCACCCTCGAGCCGGCGGGCTCGAGGAACGGCTCGAATGCGCGTGCCCTCGTCGTCCCTAACTCGTGATGCGGGGCGCCCGTTCGAACCCGTCGAGGGTCGGGCTTCGAACCTCGATCGGTAAGGCCGTGCGGGGTCGTGCATGGACAGCCCCGTCTTTTCTCGTTTGCGGCCGTCGAGGGGCTCGGGCGTGCCGGCCCTCGAGGTGTCGGTTGGTGGCATGGCGCGGTATGAGTGCTTTCGGTGTCGCCCTATTTCAAGCGTGACCCGGGCGATCCTCTTATGCGCGTGCCTTCTTTAGGGGGTTGACATCGTCTCGAGTTGGGGGTCATGCCGCTCGAAGGTCCTACGTGGCATGGGTGCCCGCGGTGGTCCGCTCTACATCGAGCAGGTCCCGGCGGCCTTCTCACGCCGATATCCCATCGAGGGTCGCCTTGTTTCGAGTTGAGGGTCATGCCGCTCGAGGGTTCTACGTGGCATGGGTGCCCGTGGTGGTCTGCTCTACATCGAGCGAGGTCCCGGCGACCTTCTCACGCCGATATCCCATCGAGGGTCGCCTTGTTTCGAGTTGAGGGTCATGCCGCTCGAGGGTTCTACGTGGCATGGGTGCCGCGGCTGCCGCTCGCTCTACACCGAGCGAGGTCCGGGCGACCTTCTCACGCCGTTATCCCATCGAGGGTCGCCTTTGTCTCGAGCCGAGGATTCGCCTCGCTCGAGGGCTCTCCTTGCTTGGCAAGGGGCCCGGCATTTAATTGCCTTGCGGGGCGTGGCCGCGGGTTTTGCGGCGCGGGCGCGCCTTTTTGGCGGCGCGCCGCGCGCGCGTGTAGTGGGCGACGTGGCCGGCGGACGTGACGGTTTCGCCTCGGTCGCCGCCGGTCTTGCCGTAATGATGACACACTGCCCGCGGTGTTAGAGCCGCCGCGGTCGTGGTGGGGCCCGCCCGTCGACGCGATGGAAAGATTCCTGCCGATTCTTGTTGGCGGGGCGTGCGCTCGGAGAACTCGCCCGTTGCCTATAAAACTGCGGTGAGGAAGGGACGGCGGTTTTTTACCTTGGCTCCTCACCGTTTTCAGTCCTCCGTCCCTTCGCCTTCGCTTTGCTCTCGCCACCGCGCGGTTTCGCTGCTTAGAGCTTTTTTCTCGCTTCCTTGTCCTCCGCCCCCGCTCTCGTTCGTCCCCCCTCATGGCGCCGCCTCAGCTTCCGATTAGGGTCTTGGAGCCGTACGCATGGGAGAGGTCGACCGTGACCCGGCTCGCCCTGGGCGAGCTGGTCGCCGCCGCCGGCTATCGACCAACGAAGAAGGGCGCCGGCGGAGTGGATCGTGCCGCCATCGTCGCACCTCGAGCCCAATCCGCCGGAGGGTTACGTGGTGAGCTTCCTCCACTACCACGAGCGCGGCTTCAACGCGCCGGCGAGCACATTCATGCGGGCATTGTGCTACCACTATGGGGGTGGAGCCGCACAACTTTGCCCCCCAATGCAATCTCGCGGCGGCCACATTCGTGGGCGTCCGCGAAGGGTACCCGGGGATCCCGATCAGCCGGGAGCTGCGGGTACACCTCTTCCGCGGGGAGCTCATCACGCAGCCCACGTCGGAGCCGAGGACCCGCCGCGCGGTGCGCGCCGGCGGGATGTCGCTCGCCTCGCGGGGGCGGCTCAAGGAGTTCTACATCCCCCGCACCATGACGACGAACAACGCCGGGCGGGGAGCGGGGATGGTTTTATCCGCGCAACACCGAGCCCGGCCTCCCTCCCTACACCGGCCGGGTGTTCAAGAAGAGGCGGGACTCCCGGGGCTACGGCCCGCCTACGGCCAATCACCGGCGCGCCGGGGGTCCGTCCTTGCAGCCTGCCGGCGGGCCGGCGAAGGAGGGGCTCAACGCGATGGGCGTCCTCGCCTTCCTCCACCACCGGCGGGTCGTGCCGTTGATGGAGAGGCCCCTCTCCGCATCTTCGAGATGACGGAGGCGGCCAACCCCGTCGACTTGGCGAGGTCGCGGATGCTCCCGACGCCGCCGGAGCGGCCGTACGCGCTCACCGGGCGCGGAGCGCCGTCGACACCGGGACGCCGCCACCGCGGGTCGGACCCCGTGGGACATCGAGATGCTCCCCCATCGGCCCGTTGGTGAGTGTGGTTTTTTGATTCGTTTTAGTCCTTGTTCTTGATTCCGTTTCTCCGATGAGCCATCGTTGTTCTCGCGCGCCCGCCGGTGGCGGTTCAACGCCGCCAAGTCCGTTCCACCCACCCCCCGACTCCCGTGCGCTCGGCCGGGCGGCGCGGCGGGAGCAGCGGGGAGCGAGCGGCGCGCGGGGAGGGAGCACGCAAGGCGGCGCCAAGCGCGCCGCGACGCACGGTCCGCGGAGTACGGCGGCGGGGAGGAGCCGGGGCTCTCCTCCCCGGACATCGAGGAGCCCTCGTCCTCGGAGCGGGACGAGGAGGAAGAGTCCGAGGGGGAGGGCCCCTCGGACGGTGGCGGCCGCGCCCCCGTCGCCGGAGCCCGCACCGGCGTCGGGGGGTGGCTTCGTCCGGGGCGGGCGCGCCGGCGCCGCCGCCGCCGGGCAATCATCGTCGGGGGCGGCACGCGCGCGCGGAGGAGCCGGTGCGCGCCACGGAGGCGCGCGCGGCGGACGTGCTGCGCGCGCGTCAAGCGTGCCCGCGCGCGGCGGGAGCGCGTCCGCGCGCGCGGCGTCCTCGTCGAGGGGCGCGTCGGCGGGCACGCCCGCGCGCGAGGCTAGCGTGCCCCCACGCGTGGCGGCGGCATCGGGCGCGCCCACGCCCGAGGCGGGCGTGCCCGCGCGTGCGGCGGCGCCGTCGGGGGCGGCTGCGGCGGCGCGGCCCCTGCGCCGGCCTCGTCGGAGGCCTCGAGGAAAAGGAAGCGGGCCTTTTCCTCCGCGAGGTAAGGAACCCTGCTCTTCCTTTGCTTGGCCTTAGTTTGCTGGGGTCATTAGACGCTCTAATCCTCCGTTCGTGTTTGCGCGGGCGGTGCCAACCGTCCCTCCTCTTGCACCGGCCAAGGTGCGAGGACGGACGCGTCGATCCCCCACCCGGCGGCGTTCGTCGAGGGGGTCGCGCCCGGGGACGGGCGCGGCGGCGGGCACGAGCGCGCAAGGCCGGCCGGGGCTTCGAGGCCCCGGCCGGCGGATCGCCCGCCGCGGCGCGGCCGGAGGTCGCCGGGGGCGGCCGGCGCCGGTCGCCACGGAGGCGCGGGCGCGGCGGCGGCTACGGTGGAGGTGCCGCCCGCGGTGGCGGCCCCCTGCGGAGGAGGCGGAGCGGGCGCAACCCTGCGGGAGCGCCGCGGATGTGGTGGCACGGACGGAGGTGGCGGCAACGGCGCCACAACGGGCGCCGCGCGGCCGCGGAGGCGCGGTGGGGGCGCCGGCGGGGCGGAGCGGGGCGGCTCCACCCGCCGGCGGTCTCCGGGCGGAGGTGGTGGAGCTCTCGGATGACTCCCCGCCGCCTGGGTGGAACCAGTGGGCCAGCTGGCCCGTGAACTCCCCCGAGCCCCAGGAGGGGGCCCTCGTGAGGCGACACGAGGGTCACATGATAGTGGGGGGCCGGGGGCACGATGCCGAGGCCTCGTCCTCCCACGCCGGCCGCCCCGCCCAGGTGGGGGGGGGCCGTGGAGGATCCCCGGCGTTTGCGACGCCCGAGAGGGAGCAGGAGCTCTGGGGCGAGCTCCTGAGCCACGGCGCCACGCTCAACCGCGTGTTGAACGAAGCGCTGCGGGTCCACAGCGGCCCGGCCTGGATCGTCTTCCAGGTGAGCCACGGTTGCTCGTCTCCCTTCCTTATTTCGTTTTCGCGTGCTTGCGTTCAAGCCTTGACGCTTGCGAGGTTCGATGTGTGGATGCCAGGAGCTCGAGCGCCGCGCTCGTGAAAAGTATAGCGCGTTCGACCAGGTGAACGCCGAGGTCCGCCAGCTCCGGGAGCGATGCAGCGCTTACGACACGCTTGCGGATGCTCTCAGGACGCCGGACGGTGGGCCGGTGTACGGGCGATGGCGTGGTGCGACGTGCTCCCCGAGAGCTCAGGGCAGGACGCGGCGCGTGACTCGAGTCTCGGGCGGATCCGCGCGCGCCCTCGTCGATCGTGACGAGGCGGCGTGGAACGCGCGCGAGGACTGGGAGAAGACGCGGACGGCGGCCGCCACACGGGAGGCGGAGGTGGCCACCGCTCGCGCCGAGGCCGGGAGCTCCGCACGTCGCTCGAGGGAGCGCGAGGCACGGCGGCGCCGGGCGAGGAGCGGGCGCGCGGGCCGGGAGCGAGCGCGCCAAGGAGGCCGATGACCCGAAGGCCGCCCTCGACGCCAAGGCCGCGGCCCTCGTCGTCGGCGAGGGGCGGCTCCGGCGGGAGCGCATCGCCCGCCGAGGGCGAGGGGCGGCTCCGGCGGGGAGCGAGGCTGCCCTTGGCGACGCCGGACGGCGGCCGGAGCGGGGAGCGCGCCGCGCGCGGGGCCGGCGGAGAGGTCGGCGAAGGAGCGGAACGCCGCATTCTCCGAGGTTGAAGATGAGGCGTTGGCGCTCGGCATCGGCAATGCCGCCCAAGAGATGGCCCTCGTGGAGCAAGGCGAGACCGTCCGGCATCTCGAGTTGGCGCTCGAGTCCGTGCGCCGCGACCTTGATGCGGAGAAGAGGCAAGTCGAGGGTAAGCTACTTGTCCGACCCTGCTTGTTAGTTCTTGCTTTAGAGGGTTTGTTTCCCCTTTTCGATTTCTTGTCATCTTGTCGCTTCCGAGCTGCGCACGGCTTTGGGGCACGGTTGTTGGGCGGGCGAGGGCCCTGCGGGCCTCCTACAACTCCTCTCGAGCGGGAGGCTGCGGGGAGGCGCGGGACGCGGCCCTCGAGACTGTCACGTCGTCGAGGAAGGCGATGCCCGGGCCGGCGGCTCGGCGGCCGGCCGCCTACGCGCCCTCGGCGGCCACGTCACGGGGCGGGTGCGTCGGGCGTTGCACACGGGCGTGCGAGAGGCCCTCGGAGTGGTGCGATCCCACTACGAGGTCAACCTCGAGGCGGTAGCGAAGGCTACATCGTGCCCGAGGGCGTCGAGGACGAGGTGGCCATGGAGCGTGCGGACGCGCTTGCTGCTGACGCCGCCGAGTCGCTCGCCGAGGCCTTCGAAGAGTTCCTCTTCCGGACGCCGCCGATCTGCCGCTCCACCCGCCCCCGAAAGCACACAGGGCGCTAGGCCCGTTTTTTGTTTATGTGTATTAGAACTCTGGCCTCGTGGCCTCTTGTAAATATACAAGTCGTTTCGTGAACATATTCAGTTGTTGTAAATGAAATTGTTTGCTTATTGCGCTTTTTGCTTCTTCTTCTTCCTGAGTAGATTCTAGTTAGGGGAGTTCGCCTTTCGCAGGGGCCCGCTGGGTTGGAGGCGAGAGAGACGGGCCATAGCCACGCGGCGTAGGCCGTCTGCTCGGCTCGCGCACTCCTTCCGGCCGTGCCGCTGCGCCTGTTCGAATCATGGCTCGAGGTTGAAGTAGGAAACAAACTTAGCGCGTGTTATTATGTTTTTTGCGCGAAAAAATGGGACCATTTGGGGGGGGGTGCCCCCCGCGGTAGCCCCCGAGGGTAACTTGGGTTTCAGGGGAAAGCCGAGTTGCCCTTTTATTATACTTGGAGTATTTACATAGGTGACACCAACTGGGGCGTTGGCTGTGTGTTTTTACAACAGAAAATACTTGGAAATCCTAGCTAAGGGTAGAAGCGACGTAGCTGTTGGATGTTCCAAGCGTTGGTGAGTTCTTCGCCGTCCTCGTTGGCAAGCTTGTACGTGCCCGGTTTGAGCACCTTCACCACGACGTAGGGTCCCTCCCATGGGGGCGATAGCTTGTGGCGCCCTCGATTGTCTTGGCGTAGCCTTAGGACCAAATCCCCCTCGCTGAAATCCCTGCGACGTATCTTGCGTGCTTGGTATTAACACCAAAATTTGGTAAGGAGTATGACATGTGGGTTCGATTCGGAAAAGAGTCCGTACGGTGGAAGGAAAGACATCTTCAGAGATTTTCGGCAGAAGGATCCGCGGTCGGCTATCTGCTCCAGTTCGGCAAAAGAACAGTAGAGCTGATTTTGCGGGATTGGACGATGACGTGGCTCGATCAGAGGAAGCGAATGGATGGACGGGCAATCGAGTTTAGTTAGGCAATGAATCCATTCGCGGTTGTAATCGGCGGGGGTATAAATACGATCCCTGGATGTATGTAACAGACACGTTCATTCCTCAATACACACCGGCCTTACGCCAAACCCTAGAGTCCTTGTCGTGTCGTCGAGTTCTTCGAGGGGACCAATCGATCCGTCGACCCCCGTGAGTACCGGCAACCTTGTATCATGTCTAGTATCATGCGGTGGATTTAGATCTGATGCAAGTAGTCTTGTTACCATGCTTCGTGTCACGCGGTAGATTCAAGCTTGGTTCAAGAGGGTTTCTTGTTAGATCATGAGCCATGCGGTGGGCTAAGATCTAGCTCGAAGCTAGTTATCGGCTCTATTGGATTTTGGCAAGATCCAATAGATTCATTAAGTTACCCCGTGTTATCATGAGTTTTACTTTATGTTTTAATTCATGTAATACACTTTTTTGCCCAATCTAGATGGGTTTGGATCGGCTTTTTTCCTTTTAAGATCCGTGCAAGAGCAGGTTTCGTGTCTTTGACGCGTGGGTCTTGTGCTCTCCGATAGCCGAAACCGAATCGATCTAGGTTGTCACGTGTTGCGGGTTCAAGCTTGCTTTGCGCATATAAATCTTGAAAGAACCGGGTATCATGCGGTAGATGCAGGTTTTTGGGCTGCTTTGGGGCTAGTCATCCGGTGGATTAGATTTCCAATTCAGCTTGATAGATTTATTTACGTGGTAATGTTTGTTCCTTCTTCATGGACCCCGAATCGGTTGTTCGGCCGCATTCGGTTATATCTTCACGAGTAGATCACGTGCGTTATTTATGTTTTAAAAGACGTGTGCTTCTAGCTTTCCGTATTTAGGTTGTATCATGCGGTGGATAGATCTATTTGTGGAAAGTGGTGCGTTCTTTCATGCAAGTTGTATCATGCGGTGGATAGATTTGCTGATATCGTGCCCGACGGATCTTAAAGCAATTAGACATGCGGTAGACTAATGCTTTGGATCTATGCATGCTTATTTTAATACATGATCATGTCCGTGCTTTACTTCATTTAATGTTAATCTTCATGAAGATCGGTCATAGCTTTTGCACATGCATCCATGATTATTCAAAGATCGATCGTTGTCATGCTTACGTCATCCGTTCGGCAATGTTCTTTTTCCCTTTGCGGTTACCCGAATGGTCATGTTTCTTTGACGGGTAGCTTTGCATAGCTACATGTCGTCTTACTTGGCTTCTTAGCCGTAAATATGGAAGCTATGTACGGTACCACCGGCAAGTTCCAAGCTTTGGTATTTAAGCTTGTCTTATCTTTTGTTAATTTTCAGGAAAAATTGACTGGCACGTCACTTTCTCTCTGCGCGTGCGAAGCTAAGCTTTTCGGCTTGCTGTGTGATTGGCGCTGAGTGCACATTTTGCGTCAACACACTTTTTGGCACGCCTGGTGGGACTATACAGCCGAACTGGTTCAGGATGCCTGAGATCACAGACCTCCTGGATGTCAGCATTGAGGAGCTTTCTCCAGAGCAGCATCAGCAGCTCGTAGACGCCGTAAATCAGTTTCAACAAAAGTGCCTCATGTCCTTCAAGAAGAATCGAAGTGGTGTACCGTATCCGAAGAATGGCACGCCCCGAGTGCTCTTGCCGGGAGAGGCCGACGCCACAACCCAACAAGAAAAGGAAGAATGCGCGCGGATCTTCCAAGAGTCGATGAGACAACATGCTCACCAAGCACAACCAAGCTTTCCTCGGGTCGCTCCCGGCGGATGATGGTGGCCCTCTTTGGCCGGGCGCGGGGCGGGCGTTTGGAAAGACGTACACCGGAAAGAGCACCGTGGAGCCGGGTGAATCAAGCTCTCGGCCGCCGGCTGCGGCGCGGTGCGGCGGCCTCCTCCTCAAAGCTCCGAGAGCGAGACATTCCAACCTCCTCCGCGGGCGGCGGGGGGCGGCCGGTTCGGCCTCCGGCCGCAAGCTTCGGGAAGTCAACCAATCTTGCCGCCACCACGGAGCGGCACGGGTCGGCCCGTGCAACGGCCGAATCCGTGCCGGCCTACGTACGGAGACCTAGCGTTCGGCTCACACGGGGCCCCACTTGACCCCGGTCGAAGAATAGCTCCGGTCAACCAGCGGCTCCCGAGAAGAATGCGTACGGCGGTGGCTATCATGAAGTGGGAAATTACGGGGCGTTCGACGCCTTCCCGCACCCAGGGTACGCGCCGGCTGCAGGCGCTCAGGAGGAAGATGCCCTAGCACGCAAGATGGCCGAATTGATGCAGAATCAGTTCGGCCTCAAGCCAAGGATGCAGGGCCCCACCTACAGGCCGCCGTTCCCAGAGTGGTACTATAACGTGCTCCTGCCACCAAGGGTGAAGCCGCCGACGGAATTCACAAAGTTCTCCGGGCGGGGGACGAGACAAGCACGGTCGAGCATATCGCTCGTTATCTCATGCAGCTTGGGGAATGTTCGGCCGAAGAGACGTTACGGGTTCGTTACTTCCCCGCCTCGGCCGACGGGTCCGGCTTTTCGGTGGTTCTCGTCCTTGCCGCACCGAGTCGGTGGCCGGGTGGAAAGATTTGGAACGTAAATTCCACGCTCATTACTTCGGCGGCGAGTTCCGAGAAGAAGTTGATTGATCTCGCCACCACGAAGCAAAGGCACGGTGAAACACCGGCGGAGTTTCTTAGAAGATTCGGAGAAGTCAAGGGCATGTGTTTCTCATTGAACTTGCCGGACGATCGGTGGGCGATATGGCCGTCGCCGAGGATGTTACCGGCCGTGCGCGAAAAGCTATTTGGGATGGAGTTTGAAAACTTGGGCCAAGCGTCGCGAGAGTTATCCTTGATGAGCAATCGAGCATATGGCCTCAAGAAGGACCCCAAGTTTGGCAAACGACACGACATCGGCGACATCTACAACCAATTCTTGGACAAAGCTGATTTGTGCGAGGATTCGACGACGAATTGGAGGTAGGCTGCAGCGAAATCTTGTGGGGTAAAGAGCCCTTAACAATGAATCGGCGATGGGTCGAGCGGACCAAAGCAACCTACGACTTCGACATCACAAAGGCCGATAAGTTGTTTGAGCTCTTGGTAAAGGAAGGCCGAATCAAGGCACTGAAGGGCACTCTATGCTTCGGCTTTGATGGAGTCAAAGCGAAACGTTACTGCGGCTTCCATGACGGGGACTCGCACTCCATCAACGATTGCGGGGTCTTCGGGATGAGGATCCGAAGGCTATCCGGGAAGGGCACCTCAAGTTCGATAACAAGATGAAGTTGGATGGCCACCCCTTCCGCGAGAACATGCTCGGCTTTTCTATCAACGCGATAACGGCCGAAGAGAAAGGGAAAGTCAAGGTCCGACCTCGACCCGAGTCCAAGCGAGATGGATCGGTTGACCGGAGCGCCGAGGTGACCCTAGAGCAAGTGCGGGGCGACGCCCCCCGCGTTCTCAAGAGCCACATCGAGATTGGGGAATCGTCCAAGCCTAAACCCAAGGTGACGTCACGCATTCTCCTCAACAAATGGCGGCGTCGGATGGAAAAGGAGCGCTACCAAAAGCGGCGTCACGAGGAGGAGCAGCGCAGGGCTGAAGAGGATGCGCGCAGATGGAATCAGGAACAGCACGCGCGCGCGCGGAGGCGCGCCCATTGGGGATGCGCCTTCTTCAGGCACTGCTGGAATGAGGGCCTAAAGCTGCCCACATTAAGGAGCGTCCGAATGCGGCGACGGATATGCTGAATACGAGGCGAGGAAGCGCCAATCGCCGATCCGTCCATGAAAGACTTGGAAAGATTCACCCAAATGGGGATCGGCGGCAAAAAATTGAGGTTATAGATCACCCCGGGAAGCGCCAAGCCGATCTCGGGTGGGGCGACCGGGAGGACGACGAGGATGTCTACGTCGGCAAAAGGGGCGGTGGTGCCCACCCGGTCTACGCAAGAGCCGGAAGAGGCGGGTCCAACGCTTGAGGAACCGCGAGATGAAGCAAGCGGGATCCGGACGAGACGAAGTGGCGCCCCAAGGACCGAGCCGAGAAGGATCGAAGCGTCCGGCCTCTCGCGTGCATGGTATACTTCCTGCCAAACGAGTTCATGGCTCCCGCTAACCGGGTGATGCGGGAGGAAGCTTCCTTTGACGACGAGCGGCCCGAGGAGATGATGGCGCGGTCGGTGCTTGCCAAGCGAGGCCATCTTCGACAAGCCGGCCAAGAATCGCCACATGAGGCCGGCGTACTCGAGGGGGTACGTCAATGGCAAGCCATTGACCAAGATGTTCGTCGATGGTGGCGCGGCGGTCAACGTAATGCCGTACACCACCTTCGGGAAGTTTGGCATGACCCCGAGCGATCGACACCAACAAGCATCATCCTAAACGACTTCGCGGGAACCCCTCGGACACCAAAGGATGCGCTCACGTGGACTTGATGATCGGGTCCAAGACGTTGCTCACTACCTTCTTCGTCATCGAAGGGAAGGGAGCCTACGGCTCTTTGCTTGGGCGGGGCCCGGATCCACGCCAAGCTGCTGCGTCCCATCCACCATGCATCAACGGTCGATCCGGTGGGTGGACGATGAAATTGAGGTCGTACGGGCGGATGACTCCGTGAGCGTGGCTAACATGGAACCGGCCTTACGGGAGTACCAAGGCATCGATTGCTTCTCGGGGAAGGACCGGGGAGAAGGTCTGTTGAACTGTCGGTAGTGACCAACGGCCGATTCAAGCGGTCGGCTCTTACGGTAATTTTTAATGGAGAACCCCGTGGATGGCACCGATGGCAAGTTAGGACGAGGATTTATGTCGGCCGATAAGGCTGGAGGAAGTTGACATTGGAAACGGTGATAAACCAAGGCCGACGTTCATCGGTGCAAACTTGCGGCCGGACTTCGGGGGAACTTAATTGAGCTTCTCAAAGAATATAAAGATTGCTTCGCACGGGATTACTCGGAGATGCAGGTTGGATCGATCCATCGTCGAGCACCGGTTGCCAATCAAGCACGGTTTCAAACCATACAAGCAACCGCCCGGAAAATCTACAAGGATGAGGTATTGGCCGATGTGAAGAAGGAAATCGAAAGATTACTTGACGCAAACTTCGTTCGGCCCTACGGATATGCGGAGTGGATTTCTAACATCGTCCTTGTGTATAAGAAAAATGGAAAAATGAGAGTTTGCATAGACTTCGGGGACCTAAACGAGCTACTCCCATGGATGGATACACGATGCCTATTGCCGATTTGCCTGATTGACGCCGTGCTTGGGCACAAGGTGATTAGCTTCATGGATGGCAACGCGGGATACAATCAGATCTTTATGGCAATAGAAGACATCTCGAAGACGGCCTTTAGATGTCCTGGTCATATAGGCCTATTTGAATGGGTCGTCATGACATTTGGGTTGAAGAATGCCGGTGCAACCTATCAGCGGGCCATGAATTACATTTTTCATGAGTTGATCGGCAAGACCGTGGAAATCTACATTGACGACGTGGTGATCAAGTCCTTAAGTCATGACACCCATCTGAAAGATGTGAAGAAGACCCTGGAATGCACCGGAAGCATGGCACGAAGATGAATCCAAACAAGTGTGCATTTGGGGTGTCGAGTGGAGAGTTCTTGGGGTTTTTGGTCCACGAAGGAGGGATTGAAGTTGGCAAAAAGAGCATGAAAGCCATTGATGAAGTCGTTCCTCCAACCAACCTCAAGGAGTTGCAATCAACTTTGCTCGGCAAGATCAACTTTGTGAGAAGGTTCATCTCAAATTTATCACGAGAAGGTGTTGCCATTCTCTCCGTTGCTTTGAAGCTAAAGAAGGATCGAAATTCACATGGGGCGACGAACAACAAAAGGCTTTCGAGGAAATCAAGCAATACATGAAGGAGCCGCCGGTCTTTGGTTCCTCCTCGAATGAACAAGCCTTTCAAGTTGTACGTGGCGGCCGATACCCAAACTATTGGATCGGCCCTTATTCAAGAATTCGAAGGGAAGGAACGGGTAGTAGCTTATCTTAGCCGAAAACTACTTGATCCCGAAACCGGGTATTCGGCTATAGAAAGATTGTGTCTTTGCGTATACTACTCGTGTACAAAGTTTCGGCACTACTTGTTGAATGCCGAATGCACTTTGTATACTCGAAGTTTGATGTGATAAAACATATGTTATCTATGCCAATTTTGAACGGTCGGGTTGGCAAATGGATTTTAGCTCTATCGAATTCGAGTTGAAGTTCGAATCGGCAAAAGCCATCAAAGGTCGGGTCATTGCCGATTTTATAACCGAACACCTGTGACCCTTCAATTGATACGCTTGAAATTACCCCATGGGCTTTATTCTTTGACGGGTCATCATGTGGCAAAGGTGGGGGAGTAGGGATCCTACTAATTTCTCCCGAGAGGTGAAATGTTTGAATTCGCCATTCCTATACAACCCAGCGTCACGAATAACCGGTGAGTACGAGGCACTTTGCTTCGAGGGCTTCAATATTTGAGAGAAGCGGGGCCGTTTCGGTTGAAATTTATGGAGATTCGAGTTGGTCATCAAGCAATTGAACGGCCGGTACGAGTGCGAAGCGAGGCGGAGGAGTTACTACGAGGAATGCGAGAGAAATCTTGAAGGGCTTTCCACTTGGTAACCCTACGGCACATTCCTAGAGAGCATAACGAGGAAGCAAACGGGTTGGCTCGGAGCGCCTCTGGTTATAAAGAGAGTCAAGAAGCATTTGCTTTGCGCAGAGGTGAGCGCAACGGGGACGGATCTTACGAAGATGATTGGAGGAAAGAGATCGTTGATTATTTGAGAGATCCATCCCGAAAAGTCTCTAGGAAGCTCAGGTACAAGGCAATCAAGTTCGTTCTTCTGGATAACAATTTATTCTATAAATCATTAGATGGAGTACTGCTGCGATGCCTGGGTCCAGAAGAAGCCAAGAACATGATGAGCGAGGTGCACGATGGGATATGTGGAGCGCACCAATCGGCCTATCGGATGAAATGGGTTATTAGGCAAGGCTTTGGATGCTTTTGGCCGACAATATTAGAGGATTGCTTTGAGTATTACAAGGGGTGTCAAGAATGCCGGAGGTTCGGGAATATTCAAAGAGTCCCCTGCATCGGCATTGAATCCCATCATCAAGCCATGGCCATTCAGGGGCTGGGGTATAGACTTGATTGGCCAAATTAATCCACCATCTAGCAAGGGGCATAAGTTCGTGCTTTTGGCTACGATTACTTCACCAAATGGGTCGAGGCAATCCCACTCAAGAAGGTGACGTCAGAAAACATGATCGAGTTCGTCAAGGAGCACATCATCTATCGATTTGGGATTCCTCGGACGATTACCAGCGACCAAGGGGCACAATTCGTGTCATTGGAATTCGGAGATTTTGCCGAAAGCATGGGAATCAAATTATTTAACTCCTCACCATATTACGCCCAAGCTAATGGTCAAGCGAGAGGCTTCTAACAAGATCATGATCAAGGCGATACGAGAAAAAGATCGATCGAGAAGCCAAGAAGGTGGCATTCGGTACTCGGTGAAGCGGCGTGGGCTTACCGAATGGCCCCCCATGGAGTTACAAAGACCTCTCCTTACGAATTGGTTTACGGGCACCATGCAATCCTACCCCAGGGAGATGCGAGACGAGAATCAAGGAGAGTTGTGCTACAAAACGAGTTGAGCTCCAAGGATTACGGCGGCCTAATGATGGATGAGTTGGAAGATTTGCACATGATCCGTCTCGGGGCCACCGGAGAACATCGAGAAAAACAAGGCGCGGGTCGCCAAATACTATAACAAAAAGGTAAAAGTAAAGCAATTCGCGAGAAGGCGATCTAGTTTGGAAAGCGCTACGCCGATTGGAACTAAATACGGTGAATTCGGCAAATGGTCCCCTAGCGGGAGGGGCCTTTTCGTGTGGTCGGATGCGTTCCTGGTAATGCATACATATTAAAAACTTTGCTTTGGGAGAGGAGTTTTCCGCCGCAATAAATGGAAGACATACGAAGAAGTATTATCCTAGCATTGAAATCGATCGATGATTATACACATCGACACGAAACGGCCAGGCGCTCAAGGATGAGGCCGCCTTTAGAACAAAATCCATGAACAAAAGAAAATGGCCGGTGCCGATGCATTGCCCTTAGCTCAATACTACACTACAAGCGGTTTCTTACGGGATTACACATAGCGACCACGAGGGTCAAGTCCCCTAAGGGAGGGAAGCGAAAGGCGTGGAGTAAGAAGCGAAAGTATGGTTCAATCTTTTCTTTGCTTCTTCGAGTGCTTGCTCCCTCTTCGGTTGTTCCCGGAACCACCGTGACGGCGACTTGGAACGCACGAGGATGACCACGATTGGCGGCCTCTACCAAGCTATCCCGGGCCGCCTTCGGGTTGCTTTGTACTGTCGGAGACATCGGAGCAAAAGAATCAAGGTTAGGGGCAAGAAATCCGGATGCAAGCATGAAGGGGGACGAAGCGTTTACCCCCTACTAGCGCTTCCCGGCGCCATGCGACGCTCGCGTTCGGCTTGGCGGCGGACGGACATATCCACGAGGTCACGCTCCGGGTGCCGAGCACGGCGGCGCGGTGATAAATGACCCTTTGCTCGGGCGTGGCATCCTCCGCCTCGGGGAGAAGAACCGGAGGAGATGTACTCGGGAACATCTTCGGTTCCGATGACCTCTTCGGGGAAGCAAATCAAGGCTGAAAGAGGCGAGGAAGAAAAACATGAAGCGCAAAATCAAGCGGGAGGACAAGGAGCGGATCAAGAAAAGAACTCACTTCCGAATCGTACGCTTCCTTGACGAGCCGCTCCCCGAGGGCCGTTTACCCTTGTCCATGGCGTTGGGGTTTTTTCTTCTAGCGACGGAAGAAGAGACGAGAAGTGATGGAGGAGTGTGCGAGTGGATTTGCGAGCACCCCACGGGCTATTTTATTGACCGGGGAGGCGCATTGGGAGTGATGATTTGGCCGATGCGCCTTTGTTGGAATACCAAGCGGCGGGGGTTTCCACCGAGTGCGAAGGGTTTTCTTTTGAACGATATTTACGGATTGCCGAATTGGGATCCTTTGTGGATCTTGCGCCAAGGGGCGAGTTGTTTGCAAGCGTTCGGCTAAAGGCGGTTCCCGGATGCATTCGAAGAGGACAAATTCACGGATGCAAATGCGAAGGGAAGTATCACGAAACAAATGCGAGATTCCAAAAGTTCATCATATATTGCCGACATTTACACATCCCTAGTACAATCTAGTCAAAGAGTCGTTCAACACGGAGGCCGGGGATGGGTAATTTCGGCAATGGCGTCGCCGTGGCCGTCGAGGCGCTCCGGGATGAGCTCGATCTCGTCGATATCCTCCCGGCGCGCCGCCACAGAAGCCACGCGGCCTGGTGGAATAGTCGACGTCCGTATGCGTCGCCATCGCGGCCGGGGCCCAAGGTGGTGCCCAAACGAACGCCATGGACGGCCACCTCGTCGATGCGGCGCTCCACCGCGGCCGGGCGCTCCGCCGGCGTGTCGCCGTGAGCGTTCACCTTCTCCGCCGGTCGCTCTACCGGCGCCTTTGGCTGGTCGAGCTCGGCATCACGGGCTGCAAAAGACAAACAAGAAAGGATTAGCATCAAAGGTAGGGCCGAATCAAGAATCGAAACCATACCATCGATGGCCTCCGGCGGTTGTTTCCGCTGGTCCTCCCCATTCTAATTCGGCCACGCCCACTTTTTTGGAGACGTCCTCCGGCTCAAGACGGGACGCCTCTAGCTCCTCCTTGAAGCGAATAGCATCCGCTTCCCCCATACGGTGCGGGGGAGTGGCCATTGGACTCCGAAGAGTCGTCGGGGAGGGGCCGATTGGCCGGCGCGCGAGGCGGATTCCACCGAATCAAGGCGAAAAAGGGAGATGATTGTCAAGGCAAAGGAAGATCAAAAGGAAGATTGACGAGGAGAAATTGATGATCATCACCGCCGCGCGCATTAGCGGCTGGCTTCCCCTCGGCCTCATCGGAGGCGCGGCGGCGGTTGAGGGCGGCGCACCATTGCGGTTTGGGGATGTGCCTTGTTTGCAAGAGGGCCGAGAGATTGGCAAAGAGTCGAGCTAGAAGGCCCGGTGGAGAGCTAGGGGCACCTACGGCAACATTTATAGGCCCGGCGGGGGTAAATCGCAGCTTCGAGTCGTGGCTGTGGATCGTGGCGCACGTCCCAATAAAATCGGAAGGCGGAAAGATTTCCTTGACCAACCCGCCGGTGAGTCGTTTGGAGTTCTAAGCTGAAACGCGTGCGGATCGATTGTTTCGGCTAAAGGAAATCAAGGTGTTTTTCGGGAGTTGGCATTTCACTACCGAATGGGTCGTTCAGCATTACATCTCAAATTGCAAAGGAAATATTACAAGAACGGCCGGTCCGGTATACATCAATAAGAACATTCAAGCATTAAGGAGTTTTGCAAGTGCATGACGGACATTGGATACTATCAAGTGGGAATTATCCAAGATCTCTCGATAGTCCTTTTGGGCATCGAATAAGTCGATAAGCTGCGCATCGCCTTTGCTTTACTCACTCTGGTAACGACCGATTCCACCTCCGCTTGGGTCTTTGCTATCAATCCGGGAAGATCGGCTATTTTCTTCTCGGTCAATCTCCATCTCCGGCGACGGGCTTCTCGGTTCCGCCTCTAGAGCGGCCTTTACGGCGACTTTCGAATCATAAGAGACTTGCGGGTCGGCCAAGGCATCTTTGTAGCTTTACGCTTGGGATTGTATCCCGTTCATGGCACTGTTCGGCATCGGTTTTCTCCTTTTCAATGGCCGAACGGGAGCGCAATTTCCTCCAAGTGCGCCTCAAGGGAACATAAAAGGGCTCTAAGTCGTAGACGGACGACGAAAAGCTACGATGTCATCGGGAAGTTTGCGACTAATGGGCTCAAACATCTCTTCAAAACGGCGAAGATCATTGAGCCGATCCCGAACGTCTTTTTCTAGCCGGCTGCAATTTCTTTGAGTTTGAGCAACACCTCGTCGCGGCAACGGCCGGTTTATTTCTTTCATCACATCGGCGGTTGATGGGCCCTCCGATGGCAAGCTCGATGATGACGGGGCGTGATCCCGAAAACGGCATTGCCGAGGTGAGAATGCTAGCATCAAGGTATCGAGATTAAGAGCGAGAATTGGGCACCTCATGAGTAGTTTCTTGAGCGGGAGCAATCGCGGACGAAAGAGGCGTCCCAAGTAGAGCCGAAACTTCCAAGTCGGGGAGATGCGATGCGGCCATCGGTGACTCGTGAGTTTACGGGCCGGTGAGGAATGGGATCCTCCTCTGTTGGGTTGGTCATTGCTGCTTGGGCGATAGGCGATGGCATCCTGGGGGAATTTTGTGGCCCCAGCTCAGTTGGGAGGTTCATCTCTGGAGAACGTCTTGCACGCGAGAAGGTGATGAAGATGAGATCTCTACTGGGATGGACAATTCAACCCTGGAAGGGCTCGCCTGTTGAACCACTGGAACATCTACAAGTGGTTCTCCCACAGTTTCTTCTGCAAATGTCCAATTGAAGGGATAAGTGCCAGTGCTCATCCTTAAGAAAGAACGACAAAAGTCATACCGGTGGGTGGAGCATTGGCGGGTGCTGGTTCTGAAGAATGTTGGGCTCGGTCCGAAATACACAATGATATGATCCATCAAGAACGAGTGACCCGGTAATCAAGAAGGTAAAGGAGTTTACCTCAACCGGTACTTTCTTGACGGTTCTCCTCCTTTTAGCGCTCGGAGGGGGAATCGGATGCGGACCTTGCCTCCTGTCGACGACAAGGCTAGAAAGGCCGGGATCGGTGATAGCATACTCGTCCATCGGTTGGCGCGGGGTTGTGGATTTAAACCCCGGTCTTGAAATTGGGCCTTCGGCATTATAAGTTATTACCCTGGCTCGAGGGCGGGAAGCGTGATGTTGTGGACGGAAGATGAAGGTCAAAACCATGAATGGAGAAGGAGTGCTTGATCTAAGGGTTCATTGTGTTACCTCTGAAGTCGGCAGGAAATCAGGCACCAATTCCGCACAGAACACATGAACGGGTTCACTGAAGATGTGGTCATGGAATTCTTGCCACCATGAATTGAAGGTGGGATGAGCTATGGTTGCAGGCACAAAAGGACATGTGTAGACAGTGGGACTGCACACATAGTTGAAAACTTCTGTTGCCTTTGCATCGGTTCTTTGATTTCCTCCCTGGGCTTGAGGAATTCATGCGAAACAATCTTGGGGGCATCGACCGCATCCGAGCTGCCCGGCCATTACATTAGGCCGGTAGTACTCATAAGTGCGGCATTACGCACTCCCTCCATTGAACTCGGCCGGTAATATGCATGGGCGGATTATGATATTGAAGATTTCCAAGAATCTCCCATCTTGATGGCCGGGCTCAAAGGAGAACTCGACGGGGAAGGTCGAGTGTCATTGCCTAGATAAGGGAGCCAAAGAGGATTGGGGAAGCCTTTGAAGAACAACTCGAAGAGGTTGGGTGATGTCTGTTTGAATGATAACGATTGAAGCTTTGCTTCTCCATAGCTTTGGCATCCTCTGGTGACTTGAAGCTCTCCTTCGGGGGGATTGGACCGGGGGAAGAACCCGGAGTTCAAGTCGACGCCTACAATCGATGCATGTGAAGGCTGCGGCCAAATTTGAACAAACCACCAAGGGCCATTGACGCACGTTATCCTCGGCTGGTATACATTTGGGTAACTGTCGATGAAGCATATGGTATACACGCCCAAGAGGAATTTTCCCAGAGGAAGGCGATTGCCACTGGCCAGATGGATCGCCATTGCGATATGATTCAAAGTGGGTTCGTTGGCCTTGCCACAGAAGACAAATCTACATAACCACATGTTCAAAAAGGCTCTATATTCAACTTCGCCAAGGGGATTGTCTCTCATGTGCTTCGAAATATATTGCTTGTAGCCATTCCCTGGCTTTACCCCTGTCTGGCGTGAGGAATTTTTGAAGTTCCAAGGCTGGACAGACCCGGTGATGTCAAGGCCGGTGATCATGTACACATCGGCTAAAGTTGGAGACATTGGGCCGTGCCCAAAAAGGAAGGCGTTGACGCCATTTGACCAGAAGTGGCATGCGGCTATCAGAAGATCTTCGTTCTTGGGTGTCTCAGCTACGGATAACTCCAGACATTGAGCAATGCGGAGAGTATCCGATTGGTCAATCCACTCTTATCCGCAAGAATCTGCGCGATACCAAGTCTTCCGGCTGCGATTGGGGGCAAAGGCCGGTTCTTGAACGCATCTTGCCAGCGAGGAGGCGGAAATAAAGCTACCTTGAAAGGGATTCTGCGAGATTCGGCGGCAATAAAATCTCGAGGGTCGGGATTCCCTTCGGGACCAAGATAATAAGGCTGCGAATTGGCCTCAATAGGAATCGAAGAAGCGATAGAAGGTTCTGGAAGAAAGCGGAAGAGGAAAAATCTCGGGTAAAATTGGAAACCTAATGCCGAACAAAGGTTTGGAAGGGTGAATTTACCCGAGCGACTTGGTTCCGAGTTGCCATTGGAGATTCGAGCTCGGAACGAAGGGGATCTAGGGTTGGATGCGAACGAAGAACCCGGCGGATTGCGAAGAACGGTGTTGACGAGGTTTGGCTCAAGGATTCGTGGTGGAGTCAATTGTGGAACAAAATTACTTTTATCCCACAATTGAAGGGGCATGTGTTAACACCAAAATTTGGTAAGGAGTATGACATGTGGGTTCGATTCGGAAAAGAGTCCGTACGGTGGAAGGAAAGACATCTTCGAGAGATTTTCGGCGAAGGATCCGCGGTCGGCTATACGCTCCGGTTCGGCAAAAGAACGAGAGAGCTGATTTTGCGGGATTGGACGATGACGTGGCTCGATCGGAGGGAAGCGAATGGATGGACGGGCGATCGAGTTTAGTTAGGCAATGAATCCATTCGCGGTTGTAATCGAGCGGGGTATAAATACGATCCCTGGATGTATGTAAAAGACACGTTCATTCCTCAATACACACCGGCCTTACGCCAAACCCTAGAGTCCTTGTCGTGTCGTCGAGTTCTTCGAGGGGACCAATCGATCCGTCGACCTCCGTGAGTACGGCAACCTTGTATCATGTCTAGTATCATGCGGTGGATTTAGATCGATGCAAGTAGTCTTGTTACCATGCTTCGTGTCACGCGGTAGATTCAAGCTTGGTTCAAGAGGGTTTCTTGTTAGATCATGAGCCATGCGGTGGGCTAAGATCTAGCTCGAAGCTAGTTATCGGCTCTATTGGATTTTGGCAAGATCCGGTAGATTCATTAAGTTACCCCGTGTTATCATGAGTTTTACTTTATGTTTTAATTCATGTAATACACTCTTGCCCAATCTAGATGGGTTTGGATCGGCTCTTTTCCTTTTAAGATCCGTGCAAGAGCAGGTTTCGTGCCTTTGACGCGTGGATCTTGTGCTCTCCGATAGCCGAAACCGAATCGATCTAGGTTGTCACGTGTTGTGGGTTCAAGCTTGCTTTGCGCATATAAATCTTGAAAGAACCGGGTATCATGCGGTAGATGCGGGTTTTGGGCTGCTTTAGGGCTAGTCATCCGGTGGATTAGATTTCCAATTCAGCTTGATAGATTTATTTACGTGGTAATGTTTGTTCCTTCTTCATGGACCCCGAACCGGTTGTTCGGCCGCATTCGGTTATATTTTCACGAGTAGATCACGTGCGTTATTTATGTCTTAAAAGACGTATGCTTCTAGCTTTCCATATTTAGGTTGTATCACGCGGTGGATAGATCTATTTGTGGAAAGTGGTGCGTTCTTTCATGCAAGTTGTATCATGCGGTGGATAGATTTGCTGATATCGTGCCCGACGGATCTTAAAGCAATTAGACATGCGGTAGACTAATGCTTTGGATCTATGCATGCTTATTTTAATACATGATCATGTCCGTGCTTTACTTCATTTAATGTTAATCTTCATGAAGATCGGTCATAGCTTTTGCACATGCATCCATGATTATTCAAAGATCGATCGTTGTCATGCTTACGTCATCCGTTCGGCAATGTTCTTTTTCCCTTTGCGGTTACCCGAATGGTCATGTTTCTTTGACGGGTAGCTTTGCATAGCTACATGTCGTCTTACTTGGCTTCTTAGCCGTAAATATGGAACTGTGCGGTACCACCGGCAAGTTCCAAGCTTTGGTATTTAAGCTTGTCTTATCTTTTGTTAATTTTCGGGAAAAATTGAGCGGCACGTCACTTTCTCTGCGCGTGCGAAGCTACGCTTTTCGGCTTCTTTGTGTGATTGGCGTTGAGTGCACATTTTGCGTCAACACTTGGTAGCGTCGTAGGGACCGTTGATATCTTGCGGAGTGCATCAACGCCACGAGGCGTACTTCGTCTAGCTGGTCCAGTGAGTCCTCGCGGGCTCGCTGGTTAGCATCTTCGTTGTAGCCTCGAACCTTGGGCGACCCGTATTCCAGATCCGTGGGGAGGACGGCCTCCGCGCCATGGACTAGGAAAAACGGGGTGAACCCGGTGGCTCTGCTTGGGGTAGTCCTTAGGCTCCACACGACTGCTGGCAGTTCTTGGAGCCATTTCCGGCCAGATTTGTTGAGCTGGTCAAAAATTCTGGGTTTGAGGCCCTGTAGAATCATGCCGTTGGCACGTTCCACTTGGCCGTTGGTCTGCGGGTGTGCCACAGCTGCCCAATCCACTCGGATGTGGAACTTGTCGCAGAACTCCAAGAACTTCCGGCCCGTGAACTGGGACCCGTTGTCTGTGATGATGGAGTTTGGCACTCCAAAGCGGTAGACGATGTCCGTGAAGAACGTGACCGCCTGCTCAGCCCTCAAATTCGTAATGGGGCGCACCTCCACCCACTTGGAGAATTTGTCAATCGCGACAAGCAGATGGGTGAAGCCCCCGGGCGCCTTCCGCAGGGGCCCGACGATGTCCAACCCCCATACGGCGAATGGCCATGTTACGGGGATCGTTTGTAGAGCGTGAGCGGGCAAGTTGGTCTTGCGGGCGTAGAACTGGCACCCTTCGCAAGTGCGCACGATTTCGTTGGCGTCTGCGACCGCGGTAGGCCAATAGAAGCCTTGGCGGAACGCGTTGCCGACGAGGGTGCGCGGCGCGGCGTGGTGGCCACAGATCCCCGCGTGGATGTCCCGTAGGAGCTCGCGCCCCTCGGGAATGGGTATACACCGGCCGGAGGATGCCCGACGCGGCGCGCTTGTACGGCTCGCCGTCGACGAGGGTGAATGACTTGGCCATCCTGGCGATGCGCCTGGCTGTGGCCCGGTCGCGGGGAGCTCCCCTCGAGCGATCCGGGCGATGTACTTCTCCCGCCGGTCCGCCCGGACGGGGGCCGGCTCGATGTCCATCGCAACGGCCTCGTGGGAGCCGTACCCCTCGAGAAGGGAGAGCACGTACGCCTCGTTCGAGGGGTCCTCTTCCATGGGTTCCGCACCCGCTGGATTCGAGGGAGCCCCCGAGGGTCCGCCGTCGCTCGAGGGGTAGGGCTCGAAGGTGACCGATGGCGCGCGATGTCGCGCGCAAAAACGTTCGGGGGAACGGTGATCCGCCGGACGCTATCTTTGCCGGCTCGTCTCGCTTCCTCGTTGTACGGCGGGGTACATGATTAAGCTCGATGCCGAAAAATTTGTCCTCGAGGGCTCGCACGGCTTTACAGTAGGCCTCCATCTTGTCGTCGTGGCAGCTCGCGTTCTTCATGACTTGATCGATCACGAGCCGCGAATCCCCTCGCACGTCGAGGCGCTTGATGCCCAACTCGATGGCGATTTTGAGGCCGCGAGAGAAGGGCCTCGTATTCCGCCATATTGTTAGACGCGGGGAAGTGGAGGCGCACCGCGTAGCGCATGTGTTCCCCGAGGGGTGACACGAAGAGCGAGCCCGCGCCCGCTCCTGTCTTCATCACCGAGTCGTCGAAGAACGAGAGTCCGGCCTCTCGCTTGAATGCGAGGGGGCGGCGGTGCGTATCCGTCCACTCGGCGACGAAATCGGCTAGGATTTGTGATTTGATGGCCTTGCGCGGAGCGTAGGCGAGCGTCTCGCCCATCAACTCCACGGACCACTTGGCAATTCTGCACCGCCGCGTCGGGGGTTGCGAACGATTTCTCCCGGCGGGAAGGAAGAGACCACCGTGGCGGGTGGGCCTCGAAGTAGTGGCGGAGCTTGCGCCGCGCGAGGACCACCGCGTACAACGGCTTCTCGGACACAGGGGGTAGCGCGTCTTCGTGTCCGACGGGACTTTGCCGATGTAGTAGACCGGCCTCTGCACGGGCAAGGCATGCCCTTCCTCCGTGCGCTCCACAACGATCACGGCGGCGACCACTTGGGTGGTTGCGGCCACGTAGAGCCGGAGGGGTTCGCCGTCCGCGGCGGCGTAAGGATTGGGGCGTGCGTCAGAGATGCCTTCAGCTTGTCGAGCGCTTCCTGGGCCTCGGCGGTCCAAGAGAAGCGCTCGTGCTTCTTGAGCAGCCGGTAGAGGGGCAGGCCCTTCTCACCGAGCCTCGAGACGAAGCGGCTCAAGGCGGCAAGGCACCCCAACACCTTCTGCACCCCTTTGAGGTCTCGAATTGGACCCATTCGCTCGAGGGCCACGACCTTTTCGGGGGTTGGCCTCGATTCCCCGCCGGGAGACGATGTATCCTAGGAGCATGCCCCGCGGCACTCCGAAAACACATTTTTCGGGGTTGAGCTTGACCCCGTTGGCCCGCGAGCGGTGAATGCGATGCCAAGATCGGCCGACCAGGTCGTCCGCCTTCTGGTTTTGACGACGATGTCGTCTACGTAAGCCTCGACCGTCCGCCCGATATGGTCCCCAAAAACGTCTTGCATGCGGCGGCGCCGATATGTTGCGCCCGCGTTTACGAGGCCAAAAGGCATCGTGACGTAACGAACGTCCCGAACGGTGTGATGAACGAAGTCGCGAGCTGGTCGGACTCCTTCATTTTTATTTGATGATATCCCGAATAGGCATCAAGGAAACGAGTAGTTCACACCCGGCGGTGGAATCAACGATCGATCTATGCGTGGCAAAGGAAAAGGAACTTTTGGACATGCTTTATTGAGGCCGGTGTAGTCAACACACATCCTCCACTTCCCATTCTTCTTTTTCACAAGCACGGGATTAGCTAGCCATGTAGGGTGGAACACTTCCTTGATGAATCCGGCCTCGAGGAGCTTCCGCGGCTCCGCTCCGATCGCCCGTCGCCGTTCCTCGTCGAAGCGGCGCGGCCGGCCGCCGAACCGCGCGAGCGTTAGGCGAGGATATCAAGGGAGTGCTCGGCGACCTCCCTCGGGATGCCCGGCATGTCCGAGGGGCTCCACGCGAAGACGTCGGCGTTGGCGCGGAGGAAGTCGACGAGCACTTGCTTCCTATTTAGGATCGAGGGTCGAGCCGACCCTCAATGCTTTGCCCTCGGGGGCCGATGGGTCGAGAGGGACCCCCTTGGTTTGCTCGGCGGCCTCGAACGTGCCGACGTGCTTGGCGGCGGAGCTGAGGTCGTCATTGACCATCTTCTCCAGTGTGTTTACCAGCGCTTCATCCAGCGCTAGCGCCTCTGCATGTTCCACGCACTCGACATCGCAGTCGAATGCATGCTCGATTGACGACCCGACGGTGATGACGCCGTTTGGACCCGGCATCTTCATCTTCAGGTACGTGTAGTTGGGGACCGCCATGAACTTGGCATAGCATGGTCGCCCAAGGATGGCGTGGTAAGCCCCCTTGAATCCCACCACCTCGAAGGTGAGGGTTTCCTTGCGGAAATTCTTGGGGGTCCCGAACCAGACGGGCAGATCGATGCGCCCGAGGGGTTGAACTTTTGCTTTCGGGCGCGATGCCGTGAAACGGCTTCGTCTTCCGGGCCGCGGCTGGTCCAGCCCAATCCCCATTAGGCGCAATGTATGCGCGAAGAGGATATTGAGGCTACGCGCTCCGTCCATAAGGACCTTCGAAAACCGGGCGTTCCCAATGATGGGATCGACCACCGAAGGGGTACGGCCGGGTTCGGGATGCGGTTTGGGTGGTCATCCCGGCTAAAGGTGATGGCATCCTTCGACCGGTTGAGAAAGGCCGGAGGTGCCCTCTCTCGCGGCGAGGACTTCGTGCCGCTCCTTCTTGCGGTTGCCGGGTCGACATGTCGACGGTAGGTCCCCCCAAAGATGAGGAACACATTTTCGACGGCGGGGAAGCCACCGCGTCGCCGTCGCCCCCATCCTTCTTGGCCTCTGCCTCCTTCGCGGCGGCACGGCCATAGAACTTCTTGAGCATGTCGCCTTTGCTCAAGAGTGTGATTCACGGGGGTCTTGTGGTAGGGGCATGGCTTCTTCATCATGTCGTCGAACACCCCCGGGCCTCGAGGAGCCGGTCGAGGGCCCCGTCGGGCGGGTCGACGAGCGGCGAGGGCCTCGGCGTTGCCGCCGTTGCGCCCCTGCTCGCGCGCCTCGCGGCGCGGCTTCTTCCCCCTTCTTGCCCCGCTTGTCGTTGCGGCGCGGCTCCTTGGACCCGCTGCCCTCCGCGGGCATGTCCTCGGAGCGTTTGCCCTTCTTGCCATTGAAGATTGCCCCCACGGCCTCCTCTCCCGGAGGCGAAGGCGGTGGCAATGTCGAGCCGGCTCGTTCGAGTCCGTGGGCGGGCTGCGTCCCGGCTCGCGCACAAGGTCCCGGCACGTGGTGCCCTCGAGGAACGCGTGCACGATCTCTCGACCGTGCCACGGCCGGGGAGCTCGTGCGGCGCTTGGAGAAGCGTCGTATGAAGTCCCGCGGCGGTCGCCCGGCTTCGCGTGCGGGGAGCGTAGATCCCCGGGCGCACGTACGTGCCCCGGAAGTTGCCCACGAAGGTGTGGACTAGATCGTCCCGGTTATGGATGCGGTCGGCGGGCAAGTGCTCGAGCCATGTCGGGCCGCGTCGCTCGGATGCAAGGGCAAGTTGCGGATGATTACTTCGTCGTTGGTGGCCCCGCCCGGGCCGACGGACCGGGCGGTAATCGTTGAGCCAGACACGAGGGTCCGTCTCCCCGTTGTATTTGACGATCGTCGAGGGTTGACGGAAACGCCGGGGGAAAGCCGCCGTGCGGATCTCCCGGCTGAACACACGGGTGCCCGGGGGCTCCGGTGTCGGGGAGCGATCCTCACCGCCGTCGTAGCGTCCACCCCCTTCGAGGGTGGTAGCCCCCCGGCCGCTCGCGCGTCCGCCTTGCCTGGTGCGCCCGGCGTTGATGACGTTGCGGGCGTCGCCATCCGGCGCCTGCGTGTGTCGAGGAGCCGTTCCTTGGCCGGCGTGCGTCCCCGGTCGGCGGGTCGACCCACATGCACCGAGGGTTCGCCCCCCGGTGCGGGATCATCGCCCCCGCGCGTCCCCCCTTCGGGGGCCGGATGCGTGAGGCCGAGCTCTCGGCTTGCCGGACGGCCGCTTGCTCCGGGAGGGTCCGCACCTCGCGGTGCATGTCTCGAGCCTCGGGGGTCGAGGGTGCCGGCATGGCGCGTAGCAACGTCGCGGCGGCGATGAGCTTTTGGCTCGCCGCGGCGGCGGAGTATCCGCGTTGTCGACGTTGGGGACGGGGTTGAGGCGGTCACGGACTGTCGGCCCGGCTCCCGCGCGCGTTCGCCGCGCGCGGAGGCCTCTCTGCCATCGAGGCGCGGAGTAGCCGCACCGTCCGGTACTCTTACGCCGGCTTGGCCTCGAGCTCGCGAGCTTGGGCCGCTGCGCGCTCGACGTCGGCCCCGGCGGGAGCGCTTGGCCCCGCGGCCGGGCGCGTGGCGACCCCCCGGGGGCTGGCGTGACTTCCCCATCTCCGGCACCCGGCTGCGGCGGCGTTGGCCGGGTCGTTGGTGATGACGGCGCAACATTCCCGCGTGGGGTCGTAGCTCCCGCGTCTTTGGAGTCGTCGGAGCGACCGAACCGATGGTCCGTGGCGTCGAGGAAGCGCCCGAACGCGGCCGGGTCCGGCACACCGGAGAAGTCCCACTCCGCGTACCCATGGCGGGCGGCGGGTGGCATCGTGTCGACGGAGCCCGGGGACGACTCGTCCGCGCCGCGAAGTGCGGGATCCCCGGCGACGAAGACGTGCCGACCGGGCGGAACCCCGCGCATTGTCGTGTTGACGTTGGCGTTGTGGGCCGTGGTGGCGCCACGCGGCCCGATGGGGATGCGTGGTCCGGAGACCGCACGCGGTCCCGCCGGGGCGGTGGCGGTCGTCGTGACGGTGGGCGCACCGCGTTGAGCGACGGCGCGCTCGGCCTGCCGCCGCTCGGACCGCGCCCCGACGCGAGCGTAGCCCGGAGCGACGACGGCGTCGCGGCGTCGACGGGCTGCGGCATCCGTGCCTGCTGGCGCCTGCGCCGGTGTCGTGCGTGCGGCGGAGACCAGAGCGGACCTGGCCTCCCGCTGCGCGCGTAGCTCCTCACGGTTGGTGAGGCGCATGAGATAGCCATTCCCCGTGGCCTGGAAGTTCAAGTCCCCGAAGCGGATCTCGAACCCGGCCGGAAGGGGGTCTGAGCTACCCATGTTGTAGCGGGTGCTACGGTACTCAGTGCGAATCACCATGGAGGGAGTTAGCGAAATGACCTTAGGCGCTCGTTTGCCCCACGGTGGGCGCCAACGTCGGTGCGGAATATGGTCCCGACACTAACCAGTAGATAACGCCTAGGTCTATCCCTCAATGGTTGATGCTAAGCAACTAATGACACAAGATTTTATCCTGGTTCCGGCCGAGGGGGCCGTACGTCCAGCAGGGGCGTGCTCGTGGCACTGTATTGCTCAGCACCGGGGGTGCTTGTAGTGGGGCAAATACAAGCGAGGCGGGAGAGGAAGCGTGGCTCCCAAGTCCCTGGTGAGTGGCCGAAGATGTTGTGGGAGAATAAGAGAGTGAGTGCACGGTGCGCCGTGTTCTTCGGATTCGTCCGGATTCGTCCCCCCGCGGGCGGGGGCTCGCCTCCCCCTTTTATAGGCCAAGGGGGCGGCGAGTTACATGCACGCCGCGCTACCTAGCTACGTGTGGGTGCACGTCGTGCTACGGTGTAGAGTGGGTGGCCGTCCGGTCGATCTTCGCTGCGATCCGGCCATGATGGCCTACCTCGTACCCGAACGGTGGCGGTTCGAGGGTAGGAGGCGGCGGATGGCGATGGCGTTCCCCGATAGGCTTCGAGGGGAGGTGCGATGATGACCGGTACGGGGCACGGGGAGCGGGCGAACGGCGTTCCTTCCCAATGAGCTCGCGGTGGCGGAGTGGTTGCTTTGCGGTGCTCGGGCGTGCGCTGCGGAGTCGGGCGTGCGCCCGCATGCGTGGGTACGGCGACCGCGCCGTTACAGTGGCCGGGATGGCCACCCACCGGCCTAGCGCCCCTCACCTAACCTGCAGGGTCACGGGAAAGTGGAGTCGAGGGTGCGCCGGCCCCCTTTCGAGGGTCGAGCGCGTTAGCCGTACATTGGCGTGCGCGCGGTGTCATGGGGCCGACGCCGGCCGTGCGCACGGTCCACCCCACAGTGGCGGGGATGGGCTCCTCCCTGGGGAGTTGGTGCGGCGGCACGGGCGTGAGCCCCGGGCGCATGATGGCGCCGTCTGCGCGGCGTCGGGGCGTTAAATGCCCAAGTACGGGGCCGGCGCACGCGTGCGGGCGCGCCGTGAGCGTGGCGGGCCCCGGCCCGAGGGTGGGGCGAACCCTCGAGCGAGGCGAGCCCCGCTCGAGGGGAGCGAGCCCTCGAGCGGGGCGGGGACCGCTCGAGGGAAGGGTCGCCCCTCGAACGGGGCGGAACCCGTTCGAGGAGGGGGTTGCCCCTCGAACGGGGCGGAGCCCATTCGAGGAGGAGCGTACCCTCGGGCGAGGCGGAGCACCGCTCGAGGGGTCTTCCCCGAACGGGCCGTCTTGGTGGGCCTCCGGAGTCTGCCGCATAGGCCAAGTCTGCACGGTTAGTTTTCTGCATGGTTAGGCTTAGCTTATTTTGATGCGGGAATTTGAGTGAGGGTTCCCCCATTGTTTGAGGGGACCCCTAGGGGCGGTCCCCGACAATATCGTTCTAAGTCATGTGAGCACCGAAAAACAACTAGCTGATATCTTCACTAAGCCGCTCAACGAGTTTAAGGTTTTGCAGTTTAAGGAATGAGCTAAATATTCTTGATTCTCATTGTGTGGTTTGATATGTAGCACATCTTAGTTGATTTGATGCTTTACTGAAAATCCTTTGAAAAACTTTAATAAATGTGTTTCAAAATGAGTTTTATGTCCCAACTTGTTCCAAAAGGCTATAGTTGTGTGTTAATTGATTGTTTTCTAGCCAATTGGAACAAGGAGTCCATGACCTAAGAGTTAAATCTAGACAAAGTGCCCAATCTTTGAGGAACAGCAAGCTCTCTGTCACTGGCTCCAGTATCCGGAGGTTCTAGGAATTCACCGGAGGTTCCGGACCTTTATTTGTCAAAGCCATCAGGATTCAGTAACAGTTTGCACAGCATGGAGGTTCCGGGTATGGACCCCGGAGTTTACGGACTTTAAGCAGTTGGTAGTCAACAAGGAGTCAAAAGAGGATCTAAAGGGAACATTCCATGACCTTATCTTTTACCCCTAGGGTAACTTCCCCGTTCAACCTTATCCTTTCACCGTAGTAGATCTCACATTTCACTACTCGACCCCGTTCGCCTCTCCCTCTCGCTCGCTCGCCCGCATCCATCCACCGTCGTGTGCCGCAGTCGCCATTATCGCCAACGGCCGTCAGACATAATCCGGGTGCGCCTCGCATCTCTCGTACGCACTGAAGGTCGAAGAAGGGGGAGGCGCTCGGGCTGTCATTGGGTCTGCATCGACGGTTGCAGCCGCCCGCTGTCCAGGAGAAGTTCGAGAAGGAGGTCGCGCTCTTCATCCTCTACATCTCATTCTCCCTCTCCTGTCTCGACGGAGTTCTCTTGTGAAGCAGGAGCTCTGGCCATTGCACTCCAGATCTAATCAGGAAGGCTGACTCCAGCACCACTAGGTCACACCGTGATCTAGAGAGGGCCTCTGGGCTATGTCTCCAACACCACTATAGCTACCCACACCGCTCTAGCCCAGTCCCCAAATGTCCTGAAATGGCAAATAAAGAGATGCAACTTTCGTACCGCGCGCCTGCATCACCACCCATATCCTATTGAGTACTACAAACCTACAAGGCATCGCCACGGCTAGAGGGCCTCCGTGTCACATGCTATCATATTCACGTGAGGGTGCGCCATTCTGGAGAAGCCGACAAGGCCCGTACCACTGGGTTGTCGGCAGGGAGAAGGATGTCAACATGCAACAGTGACAATGGGAGCTAGGATGGTGGGATGATCAGGAGTTGGAGAGGAGGAAGTCACGTTGATGGAGGACAAGGAAGCCTCAACCTCGCCATCAACCCTCGACCCTACCACCGGCCTTGACCCGCCACTGGCCACCACTATCGGCACCCTCACTGCATCGGTGAGGACCAGAGCGTCCGAGGACCGGTGGATCGTCACTCCACGGTGTGATGAGTGATTGACAACGTGGTGTGGACTGACTCTTGGTCGAGTATTATAGGTGCAGGTTGCGGCTTGATTTGCGTTGGTGCAAGTGAAGAACAAGCGCGAAAGGTATTAGCCTTGCGGGGTCTCTGAGGAGTGGAGAGACAAGTAGGCTCAACTCAATGGACCCAGTGGCCGAACGAGATCAAGTGCGGGACACGTGGTGCCAAGAAAAGTAAGACGAAGTCATGGACATGAGCCGGTGCAGGGTAGCAGCTCACGTGCGGAGTTTGCACACGAGGTTTGCTGCAGTCACCAAAAAACCGTCGGGTTACTTGGTTGAGCCACAAAACCAAGACTGGAGGCTCGGCGGGAGGAAACGGGATCCAGGCGCGTCGAGAAGCTTCAATGTCGGGGGACACGCAACAGGATCGCAGGGCTTGCATCGGGAGGATGCGGACTGCGGCAAAGGCGTGGTCACCTGATGAAGAAAGATCGCTACTTGATCATCTTTCCGCTGAGGGATGTGTATCTTCTTTTATGTTCTAGGGGTAGCTTGGTCATTTGCCCAGCCCGGAGAGACTTCATATATATAACTCTAGGGTTTCAAGGCAACTCATCCATCTGGACTGCTTCTCATTTCGCTGTTCTTTAGGTTAGATTTTCTTCATTGTTTTGTAGACAATCTGACCTCCGAGTGTATGGAAGCTCTCATGGTTGCATCGATTTCCTTGTGATTCGAGTGATTTTTGTGTCTTTTTGGGCTACTTTCATTGGATTTTCGTGCGTGGCTTGTTCCTTCGATTCTGAGGCGTTTGTGTTCAGATATCTTTGTGGGGATCATGGATAGATGTCTTGTGCATCTTTGTAGTTGATCTTGACCCCTCAAATTCCGGATTTGGCCTTTGATTCGAGGAGTTCAGTTGGAACCCCAGCTTTTGGGTTGAGCTCGGTTGTGATTCGATACCCGATGATTTAGTGTGTTTGAGGCCTCAAGTTTGGGGCATAGCATCCCCTAGGGACGCTTCACATCTACCCCAACTCCTCGAGTTCGTGTGTTTCTGGGTCCGTCCGTGCAGGACGGACAGTCCGTGTGGTCCTCACAGACTGTCTGTGAGGAGGCCTGTTTGTCACGAGTTCGTCCAGTTCTTAAGCGCTCATGTTTCGATCTGTTGAGTTGGTTTATTTTTGTTGCAGGAGATTTACGGACGGTCTGAACTCGAGTGTCAGACGGTCCGCGACCCGGACGGACAGTCCGACAGGAGGCGTTCATCTCTTGATGTGTCTACTAATTCAGACAGTCGGTGGTGTCCATACAAACTGTCCGAGGAGGTGACGGAGAGTCGGTCACTTCAGTTCAGACGGTCCGTCCCTGACTGGTAGATCAACCTAAGTCCTTTACTTTTTGAGTTGTGCTTTCACTTTGGATTGGTTTGGGACTTGTTCCTAGGGTTGGTAGGTCTATTGTGACTACATGACCTTGGCAAGTTCATGTGGGAACCTTTGCTTGTGATTTTGGGGTATAGTTGAGTTCGACTCTTCGGAGAAGAATTTTTATCGGCTCCAATTCACTCCCCCCCTCTCTGGTCACCTAATCGGTCCTTCAACCGGATATGGAGAGAGAGAGGGGCGAGTAGGGAGGAGAGGGTGTTGTCATTTTACTCCCAAGCAAGTCAGTGTGGCAGTAGGGGGAGGAGAAGGAGAGGTGAGGAAAGAGAGAGGTGTGGCAGCGCAGAGCATCGTGCGGGTGACGGGAAGGGAGACAGAAAAGAGGAAGGGACGAAGAGAGGGGTGACTGGAAGAGCGGCTCATTTGGAGATTGGTTTACATGCAGGCTCGTGCGGAGAGTAATTTTTAGAGATGTGCCACATGACCTTTGCCAGGTGGGCCTTACTGTCGGTGTTTAAACCTCTCGACCTCCATGGGAGGTACCCACAGCAAGGTAGAAGGTGAGGATCGCCATGATCTGGAACCCGAAGGTATGCGCAAGGACACAAGACACAAGATTTATACAGGTTCGGGTAGCCGGAGTAGCTACCCTACGTCCTGTTCAGAGTAGTATTGCGCCCTGCGCTTGGTGTTGTTCCCCGGAGGGATTGTGGATGTTTGGCTAGGTACCCGACCCTCCTTTATATAGTCTAGGGGGCGGGTTCCTAGTCGGTTACAAGGCAGGAGTCCTAGTAGGATTACACAGAACGAGTCCTAGTAGAATTACAGGGGAATTCTAGTAGGAGTCCGTCTTCTACTCTTCTTCCTTCCTTGCATGAGTACCCGGGGTGTATGCCCGACAAGCCCCCGAGCACATTGTAGTCGAGAGTAGTAGTCCGAGTAGTCTTGAAGCCTCTTCGAGTAGTTCTTGAGCGTCCTCGAGTACTGCTTGGAGAAGTCTTCAATAGTACTTGAACTGCCACGAGGCTGGAAGGTGGTCCAGCTCATCAGTCTTGAAGTCGAGATTATATGGAAGTGCGATTGCAAAATTGCACTCCATATGGAGTAGCCCCCGAGCCTTAGGTTGAGTTGTAGACTCTGGCTGAGGGTCAATCTTGATTCTGCTTCCGTCTTGAAAAAATCAACTGATGGGTGTAGCCTAGTAGCCCCCGAGCCTTGGAACGATTGAAGAATCAGTCCGAGGGTCTTCAGTGTTTGCGGACGTCATCATTTGAGTACTCTTGTAGCGTTCAGCCCCCGAGCTCGTCGCCAGGTGAGCCGTAGGAGCCACGCAAGTAGTTGTTGGTGCTGAGCCCCCAAGCTAGAGAGCTAGCGGAGACTACTTGAGTTGTTGTCGAGTAGTAATTTGGTGTGTAGCCCCCGAGTTTGGGAACTAGCCGCGCTGATGGAGGTACGCGGAGCGTCCTGAGAAGTCATCGCCGAAGCTTGACATGAGAGTAGAAATGCATACATTATGTAGCATTTTTGTAGAAATTGAATCTACAAATGACAAATACAAATATGAATATAGATGTAAATGTCATGTGTCATGCTCTTGCAGTGGTCGTTAGGCATCGAGTAGTTAGCCTGATGCGGTTTAGCGCCCAGTCTCTTTGGTCGCTGTTTAGCCATAGCCGTTAGGGGCGTGGAGGCATGACAGGAGAGCTGGTTTAAGCGCCCGATCTCTGAGGAGCCTGTTTAGCCATAGCCGCTGGGGCGTGGAGGCATGACAGGAGAGCCGAGGCTTTGCGTGGATGAAGGCGTGTGCTACTGGAGTGAGACCATTAAGAGGTAGACGAAAGGTAGTCGGCATGGCGACAAGAGAGAGCGCGATTGCTCGTTGTTCCGCATTGCGGAGAGCAAGATTACGCAGTGCCTCCTCAGGGTGTAGCCGTTGTGCGCCTCCAGCACTCAGTACACGAAACGTCGTGGCAAGAGCCTCCTAATTTGGTGTACCAAGCCTGTGACAGTCAGCCAACATCCCCTAGGTGTAGCTCTGCTGGCAAGTAGCCGTTGAGAGGCGTACACGGAGTAGTCTTCGGCGTTGGTTCCTGTATGTGGAAAACAAGCCCCAAAAAAATGATTATTGAACTAAGTGACTTAGCTTAATTCGCGGACGAGTGTCGACGAAGCCGTGGTGGTCGGTGATGGAGCCGCGACGGTTGGAGCTGAAGTCGACTAGTCGGAGGTGGATCCGACTAGTTGTTGATGTCGCGGGAGCCGTCCTCGACTAGTTTTCTGGTTGAGACTAGTCGAGGTAAGTAGTCGAGGTAGCCGTACACCCAGAAGATGACGTCGCGGCAGCGTACAGCGTAGTCAATGTAGAGCCGCTGTGGCCGGGAGACGAGTACTCGCGGCGCATGGCGAGGTTGACGTAGAGCTTGAGTAGTTGTAGTTGTATTTGCGTATGTCGCTTGTGTGCACCAAGCAATGATCTTGTGATCTTGAGTTTCCTGGTGTGCATCTCCATGTGTACACAACAGGAGCATTATTCCAATAGGTAGCCTCCCGTGTGTGCAATAGCAATGATCCTAATGGATTGAGGCGTGTGTGAGGCACAAAGCTTCAGTATTTTTTTTCTTTTCCCGGGAATACTCTCTGGATGTTGCATCTTCTGCTTCTGCATGCGCCAGTCTCTGGTCTTGGAGTGCGTCGACTCCGTCTCGAACAAGGAGCTTGACGTGGAGCAACAAGTGAACACCAGATTTGAATTTGATTCCGTCATGAACTCAAAGCTGCAAGTATGAGGGGGCTGACGTGGAGCAGCACGCCATTGCTAGCTTCGAAATTGATTCCATCTCGGACTTGGTCCCGACATATTACACTGAGCTGCTCATGCGCGATTCGAACACAAGCGACGAGCAGATTGATTTTGCTAGTGAAGGTCCTTCGAATCCGCCGGTGATCATGACGATGCCCCACGGTGGGCGCCAGCTGTCGGTGTTTAAACCTCTCGACCTCCATGGGAGGTACCCGCAGCAAGGTAGAAGGTGAGGATCGCCATGATCTGGAACCCGAAGGTATGCGCGAGGACACAAGACACAAGATTTATACAGGTTCGGGTAGCCGGAGTAGCTACCCTACGTCCTATTTAGAGTAGTATTGCGCCCTGCGCTTGGTGTTGTTCCCCGAAGGGATTGTGGATGTTTGGCTAGGTACCCGACCCTCCTTTATATAGTCCAGGGGGCGGGTTCCTAGTCGGTTACAAGGCAGGAGTCCTAGTAGGATTACACGGAATGAGTCCTAGTAGAATTACAGGGGAATTCTAGTAGGAGTCCGTCTTCTACTCTTCTTCCTTCCTTGCATGAGTACCCGGGGTGTATGCCCGACACTTACCGCTTTAGAAATTGTTTTTTTTTGAAAAGATAGCAAGAGCACTGCTCTATCATTTAAGAAGAAGAAACAATTGCACATCACGAACTGAAGAAAACACCACCACATAGAAAACACATGCAACTAACACACGCAACAAAACACTACACCACCACAACCTAGGAGAGGAGCTAAAAGTAAGCCACTGCAAATTGCATCATCATCTCCAACGTTGTGCCACACCAAAAGTCGCGACCCGTTAAAAGTATGAGCGACAAAACCAACTCTTTTGCCACGGGGTGGTCATCATCATGCAGCACACACATGACCGCCGATCCCCCAGCTCCAGACTTGCTTCAGGAAAACACTCCCATCTCAGCATCAGTGCAATCAACTTTAACACTCAATGGGTGGAGGCCTCTCCTCATCCACCACCTCAAAAACAAGGGCATCAACTTAAAGTGTACAGGGATCTCGATGTCTGTCACACTGGACAGTGCTCTAAGGATTCTTACCACTGAAACCACAACAAGAGCATCACCAAAGCCATGCCGGCACTAGGGTCTCTACCGCACCAAGCGTGCCAACCCAAGGCAACCAACACCCACGGTCCCTCTACAACTTCAGGCCAACACGGACTGTGTGAACCTCCATAGCGGCTGCTCACAGGAAACACCACCAACCAAGCACCACCACTACCACAAGTAGAGACTCATCTCCAGATGCGGCGCCTCCAAGGAGTGCTCATCGCTAATGACGTCGTCATCGCACATCCATAAAGGGCTAGTTTTTCATCTTAAGACCCTCGTGTTGCCGGGACATGATCGCTCTTAATGGAGCCCCAAGCGTGGAAAGCGACACCCAAAGGGTGCTGCCACCATCACCACCTATAACAACATCAGTGGAGGCTTTCGGTCGGCTCAACACCATGCCTGCCACACACTCTCGACCATGTCAGCAGCCAACTCCAAACCAAATATGTATCACGTCTAACCAGAAGACACCTGACACAACTTGGGACACGACCTGCACCATCGACAAAGCACCTGCCAGCCCCAGCCCCACTACCAAGATGACGCTGGACCAGTAGGGACGTCGCAAAGAGGAACATGAGCACCAAACATCATACCGCAGAACCCGTTGCCAACGCGCAGACGCCTCCAACCCCACCATCTCCAGGCTGGCATGGCCCAGATCAGGTAGAGCCGACGGCTCCTAGCCACAACCACCGTCATAGCTGCCTCCCTTGCACATCATCCATCGCTGACCCACGTCGGCTGTTGTCGGTGTTTTGGACCGGCAACCTACTACGGGGAGTACCCGAAGTAGATGAATGTGACTCGCCGAGATCGGTAACTCGAAGGAAGAGGCACGTGGCACACAATTTAGACAGGTTCGGGCCGCGAGGTGCGTAATACCCTACGTCTCGTATGCTTTGCGTAGCTCGGGTTGATAGGGCACGATTACGGGATGGTGCAATAGTGCGCCGTGAGTTGAGATTGGATGAGGTGTTCACGAGATCGGTCCCCGCCTCGCCTTATATAGTCGGGAGGCGGGGTTACAAGTCGGAGTAGGGAAGGAGTACTAGTCGAGCACGTCTAGGAGACCTCTACACAGTGCGGAACGTGTACGAGTCCTAACCGAGTACTACTCCCGTGTTGTCCTTGTGCTCCACGCCTTCAGGTGCCGTGTAGCGCAAGCCGGGTAGTCCCAGGGGCCCACCGAGTAGTCGGTCCTGGTACCCACCGAGGTAGTGGGCCCAGGGAGGTCCATACGACAAGCCCCCGAGTACTTTGTAGTCGAGAAGGATAGCTTCAAGTAGTCTTGAAGGCCTTAACGAGGTAGTCCTCAAGCGTCCCCGAGTGCTACAAGTCAAAAGTCCTCAAGAGTAGTCGAAGCATCCCGAGGCCGGAATGTACTCCGGTCGATGTTTGAGCAATCTTGAAGTCTTCTCGAGTAGTCCCAAGCGTCCTTGAAATCTGCCTTCGAAGGTCTTCAAAAAAGCCTGCCTTGTCTTGAAGCCGAAGCCGTTATGGAAACGCGATTTACAGAACCGCAATCCACGTGGAGTAGCCCCCGAGCCTCGAGCCGCGGGCCCTGGCTGAGGATCTATCCGAAGTCTTGGCAAGAAAATCCCGAAATCCAGAGAGAAAAAACCGAAGGACACGTGGCACGGAGCCCCCGAGCCTTGAGTCGAGTACTTCCTCTCGAATTGAAGGGTCTTCTTGGAGAATGTGTCCTGAGATGCTCTTGAGACTAGCCGCGTCCCAGGTAGTCGAGTAGAAGTAGCCGAGCCCCCGAGGTGAGGCGCGTCGACTAGTAGAATGCGAAGAGTCACGCGCAGCCGGCCCGAGTCGGCCGCGTGTGGACTTATCCAGCCGCCCGTTGCGGAGGCGTTTTGGCTTATAAATACAAGCCGAAACCCTTAGGGTTTTCACCCAAGTGAGCCGCAGTCATTCGCCACTTGAATCTTGAAGTAGATCCACTCCAGCGAGCGCCGCCGCCGTAGTAGATCCAAGCGCATCACCACCCGAAAGCTGTAGGGTAGCCCCCGAGCGGATGCGAGTGAAGACTCCTTGCACTTGGAGGATGAAGCCGTCCCCGTCGAAGACGTCGAAGGCCGGCGGGAAGAAAAGGAGCCATGCAGAGGCTGCCGCGGCCGGCACCGGAGCGGCGCCGCCCACGTCTCCACCGCGCGCTGACCCAAGCCGCGAGTGGAAAAAATCGAAGGTGAAGACCGAAGACTTGCTGACCCTGTTGAACAGCGGGTTCATCAGGGAGAAGGAGATCGATATGTGGAGATCCGCCGCAGGAGATCCCTATCCGATGGAGAAAGCACAAGACGAGATCCCGATGTTCTCGCGCTTCGTGGAGCGCGGTCTTGCGCTCCCAGCGAGTGACTTCTTCAAAGGGCTTCTCAGGTACTATGGCATCGAGTACCTCAACTTGAACCCCAACGGAATATTCCACACTTCTGTCTTCGTCCATTTCTGCGAAGCATTCTTGGGGATCAAGCCACACTGGGTTCTCTTCCGGAAATTCTTCCGCGTGAAGTCGCGGCCCCGCGCCTCCAACCCCGCAGTAGTCGGAGGGGCCGGGATCCGGTTGAGGGAAGATGCCGGCCGAGCGCACTCGGCGTACAAGCTCGTGGACTCCAACACGGACGGAAGACGAGGTGGTTCTACACCACGAACCACCACCCCGAGCTGCCGAAGCCGAGCGGACGGCGGCCCAAGCACCAAGAGTGGTGGAACACGGAACCCACCATGCAAGAGGGGATCCGGCTCCCGGAGTTGCGGCACGCATCAAGACCCCGCGGGATGCGGGGCGAGGGCCGAACATGTGGCCTTCGGTTTCATGAAGCGCCGGATCCGGCCCGGCGTCGGCGCGGGATACGATGGGCTTCGAGTACACCGGCGACGACGACACGTCGCGGATGCGGGGGCGAAATTGAAGACAACGACATCATCGAGAGGTTGTCGAGGATCTTCAAGGACATGCGGAGTACACGGCGTGCCCCGTCGAGGAGTACTCCGCCGCGCGCCCGCCCAACGAGGTAAGTAGCCGTACCCCCCTCGTCGAGTAGTAGGCACTTGTAGCGAGTTGCGACGCTTTTGTGTCTTTTGCGCGGGATGATGTGAAGCGGTTTGTCTCCGAGCCGCAGCCACCACCGAGCGGAATTGAGATCCCAACGGTGGAGAAGGTGAAGGAGCGCCGAGTAGTCGGAGACGATGACGATCCCGTCATCGTGGAGGATACCTCCGATGACGAGGAAGACGAGGAGACGCCGCGGGGACCGCTTCCAGCTGCGGTCGAGGTTTAGCCGTCCGGGCTTGCCTCATGTACCTCTCATCCAGGACCCTCCGGCTAGCCTGGAGGCTAGCCTTGCTGCGCCGCCGAGGAAGCCGCGCAACCCCGCCAAGAAGCGGGTGGCAAAGAAGATGAAGGTCTCAGAGACCACGCCTCCAGAGGTAAGTCATCTTGAGCAAAGTAGCCGAGTACCCGGTGATCGAGTACGGTGCTGACGGGTAGTCGTCCTTGTGTGCAGGAGAGGCCGCCAACAGAGCCCGTGGAGGAAGGCGATGAGGGCATGTGGCCCACAGTGGGGGGACCGGCTGGAAGCCGAAGTCCAGCCCCCACTGTCGAAGAACTTCGGCGCAGCCGGGGCGCCGGCCCCCCGCCCCGTAAGGGAGCGAGTACCCGCGACCGCCGCCGTTGAAGAGGTGGAAGCCGCGGGGGGCGCGGAAAGCCCCGCGCCGGCCGCCGCCGCCGTGGAGGAGGCGGTAGTCGTAGAGGCGGAGGAAGAAATGCCGCCGAGGGTGGATCGGTTGATATCGCCGGCATCCTCGGTGCTCCGCCGTGACTATCGTCCGGTCGAACTTGTAAGTACCACGCCTTCATGAGTAGTACTCATTGTAGTAGTCGATTTTATCCGACGACCCTCTCGTGGATACTTGTGCGGAAAATCCACGGACTTGAGTCGGGACGGAGAGGAGCCCACGGCAGCGAGAGGCGAAAAAGGCCGCGCCGCCCGTCGAGGAGCCCGCTCCGAAGCCCAAGCCGCGACCGAGCCCCCCGGTCGCCGAAGCGCCGCCGCGAGGGGCGGTCGTAGTCGAAGGTGAGTACTCCTCTTGAAGCTATATAGCACCAGAAAGAGTAGTCGTAGATACTGATGCGCGTGTTCCTTGGTGACGGGCGCCGAAGGAGGTGACATCCCTGCCGGGGGTGCCCATGCGAGGAGTTGACACCGAAGCCCCGCAGGCCGCCGTAGGAGCCCCCGAGCCCATGGGGGAAACCGTCGAGAAGTCCGCCGAGGGGGAGGCGGCTACCACGTCGCCAGGGGTTGCCCTGGAGGTGGCGATTCGATCCCCCGAGATCCAAGACGCGGAGCCTATCCGCTCGGCGCCAATGACGGAGGCTACGTCGAGTAGCCGTGGCGGGATCGAGCTGCTTGCCGACGATCTCGTCGAACCGGCGGTGTTGGCGCAGCACTTGGAGGCGATACGGCGAGCCGAACGAAGGGATGAAGGTACGTAGCCGTTGCCTCCCCGAGTAGTCAATCCTTTCGTTGAGTACTGCGCCGACTTGAACTTGTCTTGTGCGGGACGTCGCGGAGCGATCCCGCGAGAAGTCGAATCTGCCGCAAGGCTACGGCGACACGGTGCATCGCGAGCCGAAGCCTTGGAGGAGCAGCTCATGAAGTCGAGGAAGCACGCGGCCGCCATGCAATCGAAACTTGACGCCGCCTTCGCCAAGTACCACAACGATGTGATGGACTTGCAGGCGAAGAGCGACGAGGCGGTGCGGAAGAACAAAGGCCTCCGCAACAAGAATAAAGGTATGTCTCTTGACTTGTCGGGTACTTGTTGGGAGTCATCAAGCTCTGACCCGTTGTTGTGTTCGGTGTTGCGGAACTCGAAGGCCGGGTGGAGCGGCCGAAAGGCTCGGAGATCGACGCATGAAGAATCTCTTCTACCGGGAGCAAGAAGCCCGCCGGTACTTGAACTCGACTACAAGGAGGGCGGCCTTCGAGTGCGAGAAGCACATGGAGTTGCGAATTGCATCGATAGAGACCTCGTCAATCGCTACAAATCTTTGCGAAGTTGAACGAAGACCGCGAGGCGCTCGGGCCCAGTGAAGGACCTTGAAGAGGCCGCCCTCCCGATCGCGAGGCTCCGGTGCCGCACCCGGCGGCCCCAAGATCGCTCCGTTGGCGGATCGACTTCGTGAGGCGCCAAGCCGGCCGGCCGCCTACGTGAAGCACATGGCCAAGTCAATCCCGAAGCGAGTGCGGCCTTCATGAAGTCGTACTTCCCGAAGGCCCGGTGGAGGTAGTCGCCGGCGGGGGTAGCCGCCAACGCTCGGATGAGCGAGACGCGAGTTGCTTTGGAGCGAGATGGCTCCCATCGCGGAGCGAGTAGCCGATAAGTTGAACCTCCGGTAGCCCCGCATAGATAGCTAGTAGCCGTAGTTGTATAGGAAACAGTTGTAATGAACTTTTTCATATATCAATGAAATGTGATGTTCCATCGATGAGTACTCGTAACCGCGATCTCAGAGTGCGGAGCGCCCATCGTGGAGTAGGTGCGAGTAGTAGTACTCGGCTTAGTAGTCCCGTCGCGGGGGTAGACGAAGAAAGAAGTTGATGAACAATCAAACTTTATTGCCGAAGAAGTACACCCCGGTGGCCGGGGCCGTAATTACAAGTAGTCGCCGGGCCGGAGGCCGCTTACGGTCGAGTGGTACCGGAGCGGGTAGCCGCTTACGGTGAGTGATCCGTAGGTAGCCGTGTAGGCCGGATCGCAGTCCGTAGGTAGCCGTGCGGGGCCGGATCTTGGAGTGTGGTCTCTTAGTAGACCGCCGCTAGAGTCCTTGATGCTCGTTGCGGCCCGGGGTCCGTAGGTAGCCGCACGGGGCCGGACTCGGAGGAGAGTAGTCCGGAGACTTGAAGCCAGGACCCGGAGGGTCGCCTGCGGCAAGGGGATGTTGATGTAGTCGCGTGGACTTGAACCCCGGAGTAGTCGTTTAGACTAGGCGTAGAATCGACAGAGTTGGTCGACGTTCCACGAGTTGTTGACTTCTTCGCCTTCAAGTGTTTGGAGGCGGTAGGAGCCTGGCCCAGTCACCTTAGCCACGGTGAAGGGCCCTTCCCAGGGGGAGCTGAGTTTGTGAAGTCCTTCCGTGTTCTGGATACGGCGGAGGACAAGATCTCCAACATTGAAAGAGCGTTCCTTGACGTTGCGATCGTGGTAGCGTCGGATACCCTCCAGGTACCTTGCTGATTGGACGAGGGCGGCACGGCGAGCTTCTTCGAGTCCGTCGATATCAACTCGTCTCGTCGTCCTCCGAGACGCCTTCGTCGTAGTGCTCCACCGCCGGCGAGTTCCATATGACATCGGCGGGGAGGATGGCTTCGGAGCGCGTAGACCGGAAGTAGGGGGGGATTGCCCCGTTGGCTTGGATGGTTGAGTCCGCGGCCCCCGCAGTGCGTTGGGTAGTTCCTTGATCCACTTGCCCCCTTTTGAGTTAGCGCGTCGTGTAGCCGCTTCTTGAGGGCGTCGAGCACCATCCCGTTGGCGCGCTCGACTTGTCCGTTGGCCCGTGGGTGGGCGACGGAGACGTATCTGACGTCGATTCCGCTGTTCTCGCAGTACTCCCAGAACTGGTGGTTGTTGAAGTTGGACCCCAGGTCTGTGATGATGCGGTGGGGTAGCCCGTAGCGGTGCACGAGTTCATCCAGGAAGTCGAGTACTCTGTCAGCCTTGGGGCATGTAACCGGCTTGACCTCGATCCACTTGGTGAACTTGTCGATAGCCACCAGTACCCTGTTGAATCCTCCTGGCGCAGTTGGCAGTGGTCCGATCATGTCGAGCCCCCAGCAGGCAAAGGGCCAGGTTGGTGGTATGGTGACTAGCTTGTAGGCAGGGACGTGTTGCTGCTTGGCGAAGAACTGACATCCTTGGCACCTTCTGACGAGTTCTTCGGCATCGCCCAGGGCTGTGGGCCAGTAGAAGGCTCGCCGGAAGGCCTTGCTGACTAGCGTGCGGGAGGACGCGTGGTTGCCGCAGACGCCCTTGTGGATCTCCTCCAAGATGTCCTTGCCTTCTTCGTGAGGGACGCACTTCATGAGTACTCCAGACGACGCGCCTCGCTTGTAAAGCTTGTCGCCGACGAGGACGTAAGACTTGGCGCGGCGGACGAGTTGTTCGGCTGCGTTCTTGTCGGAGGGGACCTTCTGCTCGCTGAGGTAGTCGATGAAGGGTTGCCTCCAGTCCACGTCGATCATCATGACCTCCTGCCCGCCGTGGTGGATGGGCCGGGGTAGTGGTCGGTGGCGCCGGCTCCGGATGGATGGCGCGTGAAGCTCATGGACGAAGACGCCCGCGGGTACTTGCGCGCGGGTGGATCCGAGCTTCGAGAGGACGTCCGCCGCAACGTTGTTGTCGCGGACGATGTGGTGGAACTCGAGACCATAGAATTTGTTCTCGAGCTTGCGGACTTCTAGGCGCATGGCGTCCATGTTCTCCTTGTTGCGGTCCCGGGACTTGTTGACTTGGTTGATGACCACCGCGGAGTCGCCGTAGACTAGGAGCCGCTTGATGCCAAGTGAAGCCGCGAGGCGGAGCCCGTGTAGGAGAGCTTCGTACTCGGCTTCATTGTTCGAGACCTTCCGGAAGATGCGGGACGTACTTTAGTTGTTCGCCCGTTGGAGAGATCGGGGAGCACTCTCGCGCCCTGCGCCCTCGAGGTTGAGTGAGCCGTCAAAGTACATCACCCAATGCTCCGGTCGCACGGTGGGAGCGGTGGCCGGGTTCTCCCGCCACTCGCCATGAAGTCGACTAGAGCTTGCGACTTGATGGCCGTGCGTGGCTTGAAGTCGATGGTGAGGGCGCCGAGCTCGACGGCCCCATTTGGAGATCCTTCGGTGGCGTGCGGGTTCCTCGGGATGTCGCCGAGCGGGTAGTCGGTGACGACGGAGACCGAGTACTCCCCGGAAGTAGTGTCGTAGCTTCCGCGAGGTGATGAGTAGAGCGTACGAAGCTTCCCGCACGGCCGGTAGCGAGCCTTGGACTCGATAGAACCTCGCCGACGAAGTAGGCCGGGCGCCGGACCGGGTAGGCGTGGCCGTCTTCCCCGCCGCTCGACAACGATGGCGATGCGACCACGTGAGTAGTCGCGGCAAGGTAGAGCGATGTCGCTCGCCCTTGTAGGGAGCCGTGAGGATCGGCGGCTTCGACGGAAGTCCTTGAGCCGGGCAAGGGCTTGGTCCGCTTCTGCAGGTCCACACGAACTTCTCGTGGTGCTTGAGTAGTTTGAAGAAGGGGAGACCCCGTTCTCCTAGCTTCGAGATGAATCTCGTTCAATGCCGCCATGCACCCCGTCGGCTTACGGACGTCCTTGATGCTCGTGGGAGCTTTCATGCTTTGGTGATGGTGGAGATCTTCTCGGGGTTGGCTTCGATGCCGCGCCGGGGCGATGATGAAGCCGAGTAGTTTACCCGAAGGTACGCCGAAGACGCACTTGTTCGGGTTGAGCTTCCAGCGGTACTCGCGTAGTGAAGCGAAGGTTTGTTCAAGGTCGTCGATGAGGGTACTGGAGTCCCTGGTTTTGACAACCACGTCATCCACGTAGGCCTCGACGTTCTTGTTGAGTTGCCGCTTGAAGCGAGTGCTCGGATGGCCCGTTGGTAGGTAGCGCCGGCGTTCTTCAACCCGAAAGACATGGTCGTGTAGCGATGCGCGCCAAACGGGGTAATGAACGCGGTCTTCTCCTGGTCCTCTTCCTTGATTGCGATCTGGTGGTACCGGAGTAGCGCTCGAGGAAGCAGAGCGAGTCGCGCCCCGCCGTGGAGTCGATGACTTGGTCAATCCGCGGCAACCCGAAGGGGTCCTTGGGGCGGTGCTTGTTGAGGTCGGTGTAGTCGACACACATCCTCCACTCGTTCGAGTTCTTCTTGCGGACGAGGACGGGGTTGGCGAGCCACTCGGGATGGAAGACTTCCCCGATGAAGCCGGCGGCGAGTAGCTTGGCGAGCTCCTTCTTGATGGCGTCCCGTCCGTCGTCGGCGAAGCATCGGAGGTGCTTGTCGCTTGGGGGTGGCCTTTGTGTCGACGTTGAGGCGGTGCTCGATCGGCTCCCTGGGCACTCCTCGGCATGTCCGCTGGCTTCCACGCGAAGATGTCGCGGTTAGCCCGAAGGAAGCTGATGAGCGCGTCTTCCTATTTGGGGTCGAGGCCGGCCCCGATGGTGGTGGTCTTGGTGGGGTCGCCTGTTCCGAGGTCGACCGACTTGACGAGCACCTCCTCAGGTGGCCGAGGCTTGTTGGCGCTGTCAGACTTCTCTGGGATGTCGAGTTCACTTGTGGCAAGCTTCTTCGACGCAGCGTAGACCTCCATCATTGGGGTGGGTACTTGATTTGTTGAGGCGATCACCACGGCCTCTGTATCGCAGTCGTGAGAGATCTTCAAGTCCCCTTGGAGGGAGAGTACGCCAACTGGGCTTGGCATTTTGAGTACCAAGTATGTGTAGTGGGGCACCGCCATGAACTTGGCGATGGCCGGTCTGCCGAGGATGGCATGGTAGGAAGTCTCGATATCCGCGACCTCGAACTTGATGTACTCGGTGCGGTAGTTGTCGCGAGACGCCCCGAAGGTAACTGGCAGTACCACTGAGCCTAGTGGGATAGCCGCGTTGCCTGGGACGATGCCGTAGAAAGGCATGCTGCTCTTGTCGAGCATGGGGGTGACGTCAAGGTTCATCTTCTTCAGAGTCTTGGTGAAGAGGACGTTGAGCCCGCTTCCGCCGTCGATGAGCACCTTGTTGAGCTTAGAGCCCACCATCGTTGGTTTCGGGACGAGAGGGAAACGTCCTGGTTCGGAGAAGCCGGTCCATTGGTCCGCGCGGGAGAAGGTGATGGGCGTCTCGACCACCCGAGAGGGGTCATAACCGCCGGTTCAATGGACATCACTTCACGGCGAGTAGCCTTCGCTCCCGCCCCGGGGTAGTCCGCCGAAGAGGACGTTGACGGTCTTCTCGGGTTCTTGGAAGTCGTCGCCGTCTTTCTTCTTGTTCTTCGATCGTGAGGGTGCGGTGGCTCCGGCGTATCCTTGAGTGCATGCCCGAGCCGGTAGCACCTGCTCGATAGTGTGGTTGCCGTTCGGGTGCCACGGGCACTTCTCCTTCGGCGGGTCTTTGAACCCGCCGGAATTCTTCTTCGAGTTCCCTTTCGGAGGGCGGCCGGATAGCCGCGACGGTATTGTACGGCTTGCGCTTGCGGTTGGAACCCGAGAAGTTGTTGTTGTTGTTGTTGTTGTTGTTGCGGCCGCCTTGGTTTGGGTTCTTCTTTGCTGCCGCCACCTTGGTTCTCGCTTGGACTTGTCGCGGATGGCGTCGTACTTGGCGTTGGCCTTGTCCTCTTCGTCCGCCCGGGACGTGATCATGTCCTTGAGGTGGGGGATGGACTTGGGGCGGCGTCGGCCGAAGTCCTCGAAGGTGCGGCGATGGTAGAGCCCGTCTCGGAAGAGGTCGATGACCTCCTTGTCGGTGACGTCCACGACGGTAGCGCGCTTGTCGAAAAAGCGGCGCATGTACTTGCGGAGGGTCTCGCCTCGTTCTCGCTTGATCATGGCGAGGTCCATGCGAGTACCCGAACGGCCCATGGCGCCCGCGAAGTTGCTTGTGAATTGCTCCTTCGGTGGTCCCACTTGTCGATTGAGTGCTTGTCCGGCGACTCGAGCCACGTGAGTGGGGCTTGGTCCGGGCGAAGGGGAAGTAGAGGCACTTGGTGTCGCCGTTGCCGCCGGCGTTCTCGATGGAGAGAGCGTAGCATCGGAGCCACCGGATGGGATCTGCTTCGCGTCGTACTTGGTGATCCCCAAAGGCTTGAACTTGTCGGGGAGGAGCGAGGTTGCGGCCGGGGTGAGAAGGCGGGGAAGCCGTCGCCTTCGGCGGCGGTCGTCGACTTCTTCTCGCCGCAACTCTTCGATTCTCCGGCGAGCATCGTACCCGCCCGAGAGGCGCCGGAGGCGTGGCTATGCGCGTGGCCGCGGCCGCCGCGGCGCCGCCGCCTCCGGCTTTCTTGTTGGCTCCGTGGTTGGAGCCGCCGCCGCCGTCGGCCCGCCGCCGCCGTCGGGGGTCGTTGCCGCCGCCACCGGCCGGAGCACGGTGGGGGACGACTTCTCGGTTGACGTTGTCTTGCCGTGAGGGTCCGCCGGCGGTGGAGCGTCGACGGTTTGGTTCAACCGGGATGTCGCCCCGAGTACGGTTAGGGACCGGGGTCAACACTGCGACTAGTAGCTTCGTTGTCGCGAGGCTTGGCTGGGAGAGGTTGGCTGACTCTCTTGTCGACCCGCATGAAGTAGGCTTCTTCAGCGAGCTTGGCGATGACCTCTCCAGCCCGTATGCCCTGAGCCTGACGTGCGATCGTTGTGATCGACATGAGGCATTGCTCAGGAGTGGTGTGGACTCTGCTCTCAACTGCTTCGAGAGCTTCCGCAAGGTTGCGGATGGGAAGGTTGTCTCTGAGCCGCCGGCGTCGTTCGTTGCGCTTCCTGTTACGTTCGCGCCGGCGTCCCTGTTCGCGTCGGTCTCGTCCGCAGGGGCATCAGCAGACAGCTCGTCTGCGGAGATGTCCTCCAAGTACTTGTCTGCGGCCGTGCCTGAGGTTCCCGGGGTGTCGCCAGCAGCCATGAAGACTTGACGATCAGGCGTACCCAAGCTCGGCTCAGAAGGTGCCACCTCAGTTGGTGTGTTTGAGTCAGCCTGGGCTAGTGGTGTTCCCTCCTGGAACGGTAGCGAGTCGATGTAGGCGACGTAGCGTGAGTCTTCCTTTGTCAGCTCAGCGGGCTTGCGGTCTGGCCAGTAGACGTATCTTCCGGCCGGCGTCGATCTTATAACCGCCCCGCAGGGCGGCCCCGACAAGGGAAGCTCGGAGGAGTCGTCTTCGGACTCGGACTCCTCGGGGGTCCGACCCGAAGTCGAACTCGTAGTCCGGGTTCGAGTAGAACTCGGAGAGAGGGCCGGAGTCCGAGACGCGCGGGGGACGGCGTCGGAGTCCGAGTTGTACTCGGTTACGGGCTCCTTGCCGGCCCGGCGTGGTGTAGAAGCCTCCGTGCGGGCCGGCCGGGAACGCGAGGGCCACGCGTGGAGCGCCGGCGTGGAGAGGGGACCGCCCGCGATGGTCGAGGAGCCGGCTCGCATGCGATGGCCCATGGCGACGTCGGGTTCGAGTTGGAGACGGACTCGAGCTCGAAGTCAGCGTGGAGGTTGGAAAGCGAAATTTCGCCGAACTTGCCGGCGAGCTTGCCCGTGACGACTTCGGGAAGCGTCACAAGGCCTGTCCTCGAGTCGGGTTGCATGATCAAGCGGCGCTGGAAGGAGCCCGCGCCATCAGCAGTGCAGACCCAGGCGCCGAAGACGAAGGTGTCGCCGCGGTTGAAGGCGACGGTTGGCTTGATGTGAACGGAAGCCGTCGAGTTCGCCATGTGATCTCGAGCGAGAGCCCCTACCGGCGCGCCAGCTGTCGGTGTTTTGGACCGGCAACCTACTACGGGGAGTACCCGAAGTAGATGAATGTGACTCGCCGAGATCGGTAACTCGAAGGAAGAGGCACGTGGCACACAATTTAGACAGGTTCGGGCCGCGAGGTGCGTAATACCCTACGTCCTGTATGCTGCGTAGCTCTGGGTTGATAGGGCACGATTACAGGATGGTGCAATAGTGCGCCGTGAGTTGAGATTGGATGAGGTGTTCCTGAGATCGGTCCCTGCCTCGCCTTATATAGTCCGGGAGGCAGGGTTACAAGTCGGAGTAGGGAAGGAGTACTAGTCGAGCACGTCTAGGAGACCTCTACACAGTGCGGAACGTGTACAGAGTCCTAACCGAGTACTACTCCTGTGTTGTCCTTGTGCTCCACGCCTTCAGGTGCCGTGTAGCGCAAGCCGGGTAGTCCCAGGGGCCCACCGAGTAGTCGGTCCTGGTACCCACCGAGGTAGTGGGCCCAGGGAGGTCCATACGACAGCTGTCGCCCAGTTCCGGACGCAGTCCTGCCACACACCTCACTACGAAGCCACCAGATCCGCCTGAGACGTTACTGGATTTGGCAGCATCAACCTCCGCCGCTGCGGAGGACGGCCTGCGCCGACGAGCTTCCACCAGGGGCCACGCGAGCTCCAGCGGCCCGCTTCGATGGCAGCCAGGCAGGAGGGAGCGTGTGACAACCCCACCCGAGATAATTCCGTACTATCGCCTAAACCACTCCTTTTGGTCATTAAGCGATAATAAAGAAGTATCCTGTTGAGTGTTGCCGGGTTTACGCCCGGTAAATCACTTGAGATCACAGAGAGGATCGAACGTATGCATTAAAACTCCCACGAAGGATAGTCCAGAGTGCCTTACAAATTAACATCAAATCCCCGTAGGGTCCATTATTACACATACTTCCTTGACATGAAAGTAAATGGTTCAGAGTTTATTGAAAATAGCGGAAGATAACTAAACGATACGATCACATCATAGGAGGCATGTCCATGATGCAATCACTCCTTGTCATCCACCCATTCCAGCTCCCAGCCGGGTGGAAGTTCTCCGGGCCACACATCACATGCATTACCTGGAACAACATTTATAAAGCAAGGCTGAGTATACTAATACTCAGCAAGACTTACCCGTCTAAAAGAAAGACTTTACCTCTAATCATGCAAGGCTTTTGGCTAGTGGGTTTGTTTGCCAAAAAGCTACTAAGTGGTGAAACCTTACTTTCACATTTTAGCTCAAGTTCTAGTAGAAGTAATCATTACTAGATAAGCAACTATTGCAACCAAAGTTGTACAATCAATTAATCAAGGTAATAGTCTTCACAAAGTTCCATCATAAAGGGATATCATGGCCAGTCGGGTAAGTAGTCTCAGATGACGGTGAGAGGCCGACAATCGTTGATTCATAACCTTGCAAGGTGGACCTAAACACACTGGAGGTGCCCTCACTAAGAGTTCACCAACCAGTCGGTTCCTGTCACTCCTCGGATTGGGATCAGATGCTACAGTCTTCAGTACGAGGTTTATTGGGCTACGCCACTAAGGTCACCCAGCCTCACGCAAGTACTTGGGGAGCAAGCCCGGGGCCGCAACCCTAAGAGTAGTAGCGCAAAGTTCCCGCACCGTCTCATTTAGGTACTAGGCTTACCGTGCTCATTTCTGACAAGTGTTTAGTACTTTTAAACACTTAACCAACGAAGCCATTGGACCGGAGCTCAAATCCCATGCTCTTACCACATGAGCAATCCATTTAATCAGTAATGTGATTCCAAAAAGGAGATCCTATTCTCGCGAGTGACGAACATCACTCGACTTGTACCGGATCATTAAAGCATAACAGCTAGCGACCTAACATGCTAGTAAAAGATCATAGGTACTTAAGGATCATGCAACTAGGGTTTCAATCAACTCCTGAACGTAAATGCACATAAGATAGCAATAAAAAATTCAGCACTTGGAAGTAAACACAAGGGTTAAATGATTAAACTGGGGCTTGCCTTCGTCAGCACAAGCAGACACACAAACTTCCGGACTTTGGTCCGGGTCTTGCTCTACGGTCACGTAGTGCGCGTCTCCTCCTGCTCCCTCGTCCTCGTCGGCCGGCACGAGCGTGTAGCTACCGTCGGGGACTTCTACACGGGGAATGCAATGCAGTGATCAGAAGGATGATTAATTTAATTTAATTCAAAAACAGTACTAAACAGCCACTAGGAGTACATGGTTGGCCATATTCACCTTAACCAAGGTATTTAAACATTTTACCTTTTTAAAGATAATCAAAAAGCTTATTTAGTCTTCTCTTTAAGGTGATTGTGTGTACATCTATAAAAGAATATTTACTTCAAATGCAAACAGCAAGGAATGGTTACTTTTATGCCACAAATTACTTCCCTAACTCATTTATATAACTCATGCACAAAAGATTTTGTTTTTCCTATTTTTCCTTCACTAGATTAATCTAGTTTGCACCTTTTTAATCAACCAATCACACTTCAAATTTGCACAACAGGGTCCACTGGTCCTAATGACCAGGAACACTCCTTTGGACAGCAAGCAACTAGTTTTGCACCACTTGAATTTAATGCACACAAATAAAAGCATTACTAGCTAGCAAAAAAAGACTAATGCATATAAAAAATAAATATAACAGTAATGGGACCAACTTTCTCCTACACATGCTCTGGCCTAAAACAAGCCTAAGAAACCAACAAATACACCTAGAGCTATTATAGATCTTGATCTCTACATTTATGAATAAAACAAGCATAAATTAGGAAATAATATTTCTAACAGAGATAAAATCAGGATAAATTCACCAGAGGTGCATTTTGGTATAACATGACCATAGCTAGAAGTTGGGATAAAAAATAATTTATATAAAATCAGGATAAATTCACCAGAGGTGCATAAGCTATAAAAATCATCTAGGCAGATTTATCAATATCACAAGATAATTTATATAAAAAGATTCCTTCAGTAACTTTGTTCAAATTTTGGCACAGAACCTAAACATGCTAGTTCCCACAACATATCCAACATCTAGCTCAAGATCATGTATGGATTTTGCAGTAACATAGATCTAGGGATTTCACATTTCAATTTTTCAAGCAAAAACTAAAACTCAAAAGTATATACATGCTTTGGGAAAGTTGTAGTTCTAGTTACACAGAGCACAAAAAAATGGGTTTGCAATTTTTGGATTTTTCTACGATTTTATCTCGAATTTACAAGATACTGTTGTTGACGGTTAATAGTTGTATCAAATTTCGTTTATGACTTGCAAGCGGACAAGTCTCTCGTCGTAGTCAAGGGACCCTTCTGTCGGGCATACACCCCGGGTACTCATGCAAGGAAGGAGGAAGAGTAGAAGATGGACTCCTACTAGAATTCCCCTGTACTGCTACTAGGACTCTCTCTGTGTAATCCTACTAGGACTCCTGCCTTGTAACCGACTAGGAACCCGCCCCCTGGACTATATAAAGGAGGGCCGGGTACCTAGGAGGACATCCACAATCCCTCCGAGGAACAACACCAAGCGCAGGGCGCAATACTACTCCAAACAGGATGTAGGGTAGCTACTCCGGCTACCCGAACCTGTATAAATCTTGTGTCTTGTGTCCTCGCGCGTACCTTTGGGTTCCAGATCATGGCGATCCCCACCTTCTACCTTGCTGCGGGTACCTCCCATGGAGGTCGAGAGGTTTAAACACCGACACCTTCTTCCCTCGAGTGGTGAACCCAAGGTATCGAATCCGTGGAACAAATGTGTGACGCAAAAGTTGATCTAGTAAAGCCAAGTAACTCCAATCTTCGGTAAAAGAAACCCTAATGCATCTAGGTAAAAGACACGAAACTAATCTAATCTACTAAAGACCGGAGATAACAAAGTAAGATTGGGTAGATAAACCGATCTAGAGACATCGGGGTAAGCCTTTTGTTGAAGTTCCAAGCAAGAGAAGAAGTAGAAAATCAAATCTTATTAGAAGCCTCTTTAAACCGTGGTTTCCCGTCCAAATCCGAAAACATCCGCCTTTCGGAACCCCCGTTCTGTCACAACGTATCCCTACTCATGCGGGGAGTCTAGGGCGAGTCAAAAGACAAGTCGAGATTCTTTCGGAAGATCCGGCGTGTACCTCTAGCCACCGCGGCTACAAGAACACCCTATGTGATCTATCACGCGAATAGATCTAGAATAAGCAAACCGATCGAGAAACGAAATCTTCGAGGAAACACTTGATCGCTAAGAATAGATTCAACTTGATAATTCAACTATGACAATGATACATACTGAAGATCACCACCGGGATCCTTCCTTGATCTTGCTTCTAGCTCCAGGAACTCCGACGTGGTCTTCCATGCAAGGTTCCCACGTCCTCTAGGAAAACCCTAGTCAACTAGCTCGACCCTCTCCTCTCCGGGATGGTGTCCCTCTCTTCTCTGCTCCTCGACGGCCGATGACGAATTCGATTCTCCGTGGCTCTCGGTCAGGGGGCTATAAATAGCACGATTGGCGGCTAGGGCAAAGGAGGGGGCAAACAGGCCCTAGACAGGGCTGGGCCGACCGGCCTTGGCCCATCCAGGCCCAGCCCGAGGCCTCCTTTGCTCTATGTCGGTTCCCTTGCTTCCTGGATGTTTCCCCCTTCTGCATGTAGGTCCATGTCATCAGTTTCTCTCCGAATTGGGCATAACTCCTTGTCTTGCAAGATTCAGCACTTTTCTGGTTAGGTCCTCGGAGTTTGTCGTCTTCTCGGATCAAGTCCCTGGCTTCTTGGAGTTAAGTTTGCTTCATTGCATGACTTGTACGGGGCTTCAAGGTCTTGTCATAAGGTGCTTGATGAACTTATCCCGAAAGTCTTGCTTTCAACGCTAAAACCCTGCATAAACACTAAACTCCAAAACCGACATGCACACGTGAACTTGTTATACCACGGGGGTTAATACCAATGGATAAGGTATAAAACTCATGCATGGATAGGTTGACGGATTTTCACCGTCAACATCTCCCCCATGCTTAAACCTTGCTCGTCCTCGAGTAAGCCTTCGATGGATATCATCGTTGCCAAACAATGTTTAAACTTTGCACTTGATCACACATGAGAAAACATAATGCTCTCAAAATTTTAATTCATTAAAGTTCCATAATGTACTAGCCTTCATCTCTACGGAGGGTAGATTCTTAATTAAGCTTATCCCACAAGTATTAACATGCTCACAAAGTTTAAATAGATCTCAAAATTTTTTAAATAAAGAACGAGATAAAGAAAAGCTAAACCAAGTTCACAAATTTAAATCATCTTGTATATTGCTCATGAACTCTCAACTCGCTTGTCTCTCAAGCCTATATATTCTACTCCTTTCCCCCTCATAACATATATGTGTGGTAGGCTTTATATGGAGCTTTGGGAAAGTTTAGTCCTAACAAGATTTTATAAATGAGGTGTTGTCAAAACAATACAAGCTTATCATGGTCTTACCGAGACTCGTCAAAAAGGTCATTGGAAAATAATGTTAAATCAAGGAGGGGAAAGAGAAAAATACGCACACTTTAGATGAGTGGACATGTGCAAATGGCAAAGAGTGATCCCGAGGCACAAAGGAAGTCCTCGTTATCGGATTGCACATGGTTGTAAAATGAGAATGGATCTTTTGAACTTGAAGCCTTGAATGCACTTTAGAGAACCGGGGAGTTCACTTTACGCATACTCATATTTTTTTCTTTTTCTCATATTTCTCCTTCTTTTCTTTCTTTCTTTCTTTCTTTCTTTCTTTCATTCATTCATTCATTCATTTTTTTTCTTGTGAGACTTTCACCTTGGAAATCCCGTACATCGCCTTTGAACTTTCTTTCATTTTTTTAAATACTCCCCTCTGAACTCTAAAATTGCATCGTACCTACCTCCTCCCCCATGCTTAGACGTTGCTCATCTCGAGCAAAGAGGCGATAAATAAGGTAGGTACCGGAAATATTTTTCCTTGGAGAGATACTTGAATTCTTCAATGTTGGCACCGTCTTGCGATCTTCCTTGAATTGATGATCCATTCTCAACGATAGGTTGTGGTCAAGGAGGTAAACACAAAAGATGATATTTGGTTTTAAGGGTGGATATCCGGCGAGGTTTGTGAGATCTCCGATGCGGGGATACACAATGCACGGATAAGAGGCTAGCAAAAAGATAGATACGCAAAAACGGAATGACCAGCTTCTTAGTCTCGGGCCAGAGAAATCATGGTCTGCAATAACTCACTCAAGAATAAATCTTGTACACTAAGGTTTATGCACTCAAATATATATTAGGCTTTGGATAGGTTGAGCAACACACAAGTGATATTTATGACAAGGTTAGCGATATTTTTGAACATAAAAGCCATCTTCAATCTATTCATAACTTGAGAGCACATAAAACACTATGGGTCTTTATTTTAATCATAACCTCCGCTAAAGATTAAGCTAGCATTTAAATAAATTCAGATTCGTATTTTAAGAGAGCACTAGCTTTAACATGCATAAATCAATTACAAAGATAAACAAAGCGGCAATTATAATCATATATCATTATGGCACAAATTTTGTAACTTTTCCAATGATATAATCAAGGTGGTGTCTTTATTAATAATGAAATCAAGTTGAAATACAAACTGAAAATAAACAAACACACTTGCTGAAATTTAAATAAAAACAGAAAATATTACGCAAACACACATAAACAAAAGCTGAAAATTACAGAGAAAGAGAAAAGAAAAGAAAAGAAAACTAAAGTTCCTTAATCTTCCTAGTCCTCCGCCGGTGGTTGGTGTTGATGATCTTGATAGTAATACCCTTGCTCGTAGTACGGTTGGACATTCCCTCCGACGAATTGATTTGGCTCCACTAGGTGAAGGCGTCCAAGCTCATAGGCAATATTTGCATTGCCCTCACCAAGTTGAGCCGCGTTTGGATGGCTGCGACGCTTTGGGCGTTTCTTGCAACATACCCTCCAATTATGGCCATGCTTTGTTGTGGTTGGGGATATTGTGCGTAGGGCTTCGCGAAGTTAGCGTTGGGCACCACATAATTTGGTGGGGGTACCGGTGCACCACCCCCCATGCTTGCTCTTGTGGCCCTCCGTAATAACTTGGCGGAGGAGGGATCCCGCCGAATGGTGGCACATTGGGTTGTGCACCACTCGCTTGTGCGGAGGAAGTTCCCTCCTCTACGATTCTTCCTCTTTTGTTTTTCCTTGCCGGGACAAGGAGTCCCTCTTCCAACCAATCTTCCCTCCCTTCAATGAAAAGCCTAAGCCTCGCATCCGGAAGGGGTAGGTTCACCATGGCCAAACAAAAACCTCCTCTCTCATCCCCACTAATGTATTTGCCTTGTCGCAAATATTCAATGCCAAGAGAGGTACCACGCAAAAGATGGTCGGGGTTCCTTGCGATCCCTTCCCTAAGGAGAAGGCCAACATGGAGAGGTAGCACCCCGAACCAATATGTCCCGCCCCCGATGTTGCCTCGCAACACCAACGGTTGATCATAAGGTAAGAGGGGTCTATTGGCTGCTTAGCAATTAAAGCCTAGTAGAGCCAATTCAACTCTGTGTCGGTCACCTTCGTCTCCTTCATCCTCCCCAATACCCTCTTGCACATCCAAGAGTGAAATATCCGGATAATGGGGTTGCGGATGCAATTGCGTTGTTGATGGGCTTCTCCGGAGATTAAATTCCAAAATCCAGCCAACATGCCGGGTGGCACGTCAACTTTCTCCGGAGCTCCCTTATGGAATCCAAGTAGCTCCCTAACATGCTCGTAGGGAACCACTTGTTGGACTCCCTCCAAGCGGAATGATAAGCTTTGCACCCCATCATCAAGGATAGGTGCAATGGTCATCAAGATTTCCACGGCAAACCCCTTGTGCGTGTCCGCCGATACTCCGTTGGAGAATTGCACCCATCCAAGGTGCCCCAACATGTAGTATATGTCGGTGCCAAAACCCAAGGTGAAGAGTGCTTGGTCGTCGAACTCGACGTTGGGCACAAGCCTCTTCTCAAGACGAGAGAGCCTCTCCTCCTCCGACGACGACAAAATGATGAAGCCGTACGAGGAATATATCATAGTGTGAGGTGGCGCGGTCGAACGGGTCGATCGTCATGGTGGCGCGGGCTGCTCCTCCGTGTGTCCTTGAGGTTCGGTAAACCTCACGGACGTGCTCCTTGCAGCCCTCATACCACCAAGGAGGAGAGCATCGTTCCTCCTTGGTGGCGCCGTATCCGTCTCCATGCTCCGGGGAGACTCGGAAACCGAGTGCCTCCTCGAAGACGTCGTTGACGACGGCTTGGATGACGACGAACCCTTCTTCTTGGAGAAGAGACTTGTGGTTTTCTTCCACATGGTTGCTGCACTCTTTTCTTCTACTAAAACTCCGGGTTGCAACTGGTAACTAGGCACTAAAAAACTTACTTCGGATGTGGACTTTGAGTGGATTAAGGTGGTGGATTTTTTTGAGCTATCAAGCTTGGGAAGGTTGGCTATGTCTACGGAGGTTTTGGGCACACAAACTTGAACACACAAACTAAGGAAGGAGAGGGAAGCTTGCCTGCAGAAAACGGGAGCCGGGGGCTCCTAAAGTAGGGGAGGCCGGCCGGCCTAGGCCGACCGGCCTGGGGTGGCCGGTGCTCCTCCCCACCTCGGCTTTCTTCCATCACGATCATTTCACCTCTGCAACTTTCCTGCCCGCGTGCTCCACGAGTTGCACCGCCCAAACGCTCTCGTCCACTCCTTTTCTTGCATTATTGGTCCTTCCACTTGATACTTCATGCTTTGGGTCATGTCCATGCTCCCTACCTCCACTTGCTTCACATGCCACCATGAAATTCCTGCAAAGTTGATGCTTGCTGCCCACCATGCTTGTCCTTTGCATGTGGTCTTGATGAAAGTTGATGAAAAGGGCATCCAATGGTGCATGCATGATTAATTCAAACTAGATTGCCTCCCTTTAGGTGTGTTTAAGGTTAAGCACTCCTCTAATTCGAAATTAAAAATATTTTTCAGAGCCATGCAAGAGCTCAAGCATAAATTTAGAGAAGTTTTTAAACTATTAAAAACAAATGTAAGTCAAAAATGTTTTCCGACTACGTTGATATCGGTCTCACCGGTATAGTTTGCCTTCATCGGTTGAGAGCAAGCTTTTCCCGGCTTGATCATGGGGGCATATGTTTAGGTTCTAATTTTGGCTAAATAAGAGAGATTTTGAATAAAACAAAATTAAATGAGGCTTAGAAAAATTCTAATCCTAGAGAAAACAAGGATATAGACTTTTAAACCAACCAAAAGTTTTGATTTCTAGGTTCACGCGAGTCCTACCACATGCTGAATTTTTATTAACACATAGATATAAGTCATGGCTCTACTCGTGTGGTTTTAGCATGAAAAATAAGTCAACCTCAGCACCATATTGAGGGTGAAAGGTTGATTTAGGTTCTGAAATTATTTGGTTGAGGTTTCTCGAAAAGAAAAGAACACACAAGCACATAGGAGGGTTCATGCAAAGGGTTTATGATAAAGCAAAATATTCAACCAAGATTTATGTCTCTAATGTTGTTCAACCACTTCTAAGTCTAATGTCTTTGCGTAATAAAATTCAAAACTAACTTATTATTAAAAAAAGACTCGAAAAACCTGGAATCGGGTTGTCCTCCCGGTAGGTTATTCTTGACTCGACGAAACGGGTTGCCTCCCGCCTAGCGCTTCGTTTATAGTCCATGGCTAGACTTCTTCACTTGATTACCTCGGATCAACGCTCTTTGCGGGCGTTGCAATCTTAGGTACCCTCTTCCGCACCATCTTGGGCACGGTCTTCTTCTTCGGCTTAGTCAAATTTTTTGGTCTTCACAGGCTGGCTTTGTCTTTTGGTCTTGACGGATGCAACAACTTCCTTCATGTAGTGGCTCGGTATCTCGAACTCCGGTCCTTCGGTTGTGATCTTCATGGTCTCCTTAGTGTGATCCTCCTTCTCTCCCGAATGAGTTTGAGTAGCCTTCGCCGTCTTGGGACCTTGGAGTTGTCTCGGATATTCTTCTTTGTTACCCATCGGGCGCCCGACAAGTTGTCCCACTTGCGTTTCTAGCATCTTCATCACGATGAACACTTCAATCCTCGCATGTGGATCTTGCCTTGGCAGCCTTTAGGTGTTGAGCTTCTTTCTCTATCTCCATCTTCTCCATCCTCCTCTTAAGTAAACCGATTTGCCACTCAAGGAATCCGGCTCGTATGTATTCATTGAAACGCTCCAAAGCTCCCGCAATCGTCATGCGGATAGTTGAGACCTTGATCTTGAACGGCCTTCCGGTGTCTTGAAGGTTTATGATAGGTAGATCAATGATGTCGGTTTAGGTTGATCTTCCTTTGGACTTGGAGGTGGTGATTCCCTTGGAGATTCCGGCGGTCCTTCAACTTCGGCTTTTGAATCTAGGGTTTCCAACCCTTTAGCTTGTGTTGCACGTCTCCTTTGCCTGTAAAGTTTTCCTGGATCATCCACAAAAAAAAAGTTTGGGTTTCTTGGAGAGGCAGGCAACCATCTCCGGTTAGGGTTAGCAATAAACAAAGTATGCAAAAACTAGAAAGTAAAAATAAATCTATGAAAACTAGGGTTAGACAAACTAGATTAGATGTATTTTGAGGATTATCAAAATTTAGTAGATGCAAAAAAACTAAAAGAAAACTGAAAATCACAAAAAGGCAATAAAAAATCAAATCTTGATCACTTGTTCCCCGGCAACGGCGCCAGAAAAAGGGGCTTGTTGACGGTTAATAGTTGTATCAAATTTCGTTTATGACTTGCAAGCGGACAAGTCTCCCGTCATAGTCAAGGGACCCTTCTTCCCTCGAGTGGTGAAACCAAGGTATTGAATCCGTGGAACAAATGTGTGACGCAAAAGTTGATCTAGTAAAGCCAAGTAACTCCAATCTTCGGTAAAAGAAACCCTAATGCATCTAGGTAAAAGACACGAAACTAATCTAATCTACTAAAGACCGGAGATAACAAAGTAAGATTGGGTAGATAAACCGATCTAGAGAGATCGGGGTAAGCCTTTTGTTGAAGTTCCAAGCAAGAGAAGAAGTAGCAAATCGAATCTTATTAGAAGCCTCTTTAAACCGTGGTTTCCCGTCCAAATCCGAAAACATCCGCCTTTCGGAACCCCCGTTCTGTCACAACGTATCCCTACTCATGCGGGGAGTCTAGGGTGAGTCAAAAGACAAGTCGAGATTCTTTCGGAAGATACGGTGTGTACCTCTAGCCACCGCGACTACAAGAACACCCTATGTGATCCATCGCGGGAATAGATCTAGAATAAGCAAACCGATCAAAAAACGAAATCTTCGAGGAAACACTTGATCGCTAAGAATAGATTCAACTTGATAATTCAACTATGACAATGATACATACTCAAGATCACCACCGGGATCCTTCCTTGATCTGCTTCTAGCTCCGGGAACTTCGACGTGGTCTTCCATGCAAGGTTCCCACGTCGGCTAGGGAAACCCTAGTCACTAGCTCGACCCTCTCCTCTCCGGGATGGTGTCCCTCTCTTTTCTGCTCCTCGGCGGCCGATGACGAATTCGATTCTCCGTGGCTCTCGGTCAGGGGGCTATAAATAGCACGATTGGCGGCTAGGGAAAAGGAGGGGCAAACGAGCCCTGGACAGGGCTGGGCCGACCAGCCTGGGCCGGCTGGCCTGGGTCCATCCAGGCCCATCCCGAGGCCTCTTTTGCTCTATGTCGGTTCCCTTGCTTCCTGGATGTTTCCCCCTTCTGCATGTAGGTCCATGTCGTCAGTTTCTCTCCGAATTGGGCATAACTCCTTGTCTTGCAAGATTCGGCACTTTTCTGGTTAGGTCCTCGGAGTTTGTCGTCTTCTCGGATCAAGTCCCTAGCTTCTTGGAGTTAAGTTTGCTTCATTGCATGACTTGTACGGGGCTTCAAGGTCTTGTCATAAGGTGCTTGATGAACTTATCCCAAAAGTCTTGCTTTCAATGCTAAAACCCTGCATAAACACTAAACTCCAAAACCGACATGCACACGTGAACTTGTTATACCACGGGGGTTAGTACCAATGGATAAGCTATAAAACTCATGCCAACACCGAAGGTAAACTCATGGCTAGGTTGACGGATTTTCACCATCAGCAACTGCTAAAACAATCAAGAGATGAAGAATCATTTTGCACGCAGACCCCTGCCATTCACATTTGTGCCCTCGGCCTTCCCCACCGTACCCCGACAGCGGTGGTGCGCTCGCCGTCGGCGAGATGAGGCTTGGGGAGGCAAACAAGCGAGCAAGGAGTGCGTTTGGACTCACTAGAGATCGATTGGCAGTGGAGGCTCGGCCGGAGATGTCACCGGCGAGGGGCGGTGGCGGAGCAGTGGCGGCGCGGCCGCGGAAGCTCGGATTTCAGTGAGAAGAGGGGCGGAGCTCAACAATGTGTGGCACAAGTAGCTTCCATGTGTCCTAGGGAAGGTGCTAGGTGGGTCCCTGGGCTTGGAAAACCGGCGGAGGAGCGAGCCCAGCGATGACTGCCCGGCGGCGGCCGCGGGAGCTCGGGCTCCAGCGAGCGGGCCGTTCGGTTAGGCCAAGACGTACGCGTGTAAGCTCGAGGTGTTCAAGGAGAAGGTTTAGGCGTGCTCAGATGGCCATGAAAGTGGGCGGGGTGCCAATGGCGGGCGGCGGAGCTTAGGCGGCGGTTGGGCGTGTGCGCGAGGCAGAGGCCGGGGAGGTCTACTTATAGTCGGGGAAGGTCGGTTGTGAGTGGGTGGGGTCACGTCGGTGACACAAGCATGCGTGGAAAGGCCACGGCATGGCCGGCGACGTGCGTCGCCCCGGCGGCCAATGGCGCGCCGCGGGGTGGTGCGCCGGTCGGTGGATTGGCGCCACCCCGGCACGGTCCACTTGCCATGAACGTCACGGGGGAGTTCACGGCGACGCGGCACGGCGGCCGGTGGTCACTCCGGCGCCTCGCCGTGCGCGCGCCGTGCGGGTACGGCACGTACGGCGGAGCGCCGACGTGGCCGCGCGCGACGTCGCTGCAGAGCGTGCTCCGGCGTTCGCGAGCAAAAACAATTTGCTGAGTCGGTTTACAAAATTGATTTACTCCACTTTTTGAAACTAAAGTGCACCTTGCACAAAATAGCAAAGTTGAAGATCATCTATTCCTCTACAACTTCTGCAAAGGCTGTTAGGGTTTTTGATCACTAGATTTTGCATAATTAGCATGCCAACCTCGGCCTTTTCTCGGCGCCTGTGAACAGGAGCAGACCGTGTTCAATTGCATTTTTCACTAATTTCCATTTCGAATTTAAAATGCCACTCAACAGCAAAGTTGTGTGCCTTGCAAAACTGCACACTTCTCCCATTGGGTGATTTTGAAGTGTTTAGTGAAATTTTGGAGAACGTGCCAAAGTTCTAGACTGGCACAAGAGGTCAAAGGGGACACTAGGGTTTTAGGCTAGGGTTTTGACCAAGAGTTGACCTAGGGTTCTCAAGGGTGGTTAGAGGAGTAGTTAAAAGTGTCATTAGCACAAATCACCACTGAGCAAAAACACGGGGTGTTACAGTGCGTGATTTAGGGGCGATAGCTAGGGTTTTGTTAACACCAAAATTTGGTACAGGAGAGAGTCTGATTTGTGGGCCTAATTTGGTAAAAAATCTCGTCTGGCGGAGGAAGATTTCTTTAGAAGGTTTGGCAGAGGAGCTTGCGGTCGGCAGTTTGCTTCCGTTCGGCAAAGGGACTGTTTGCGTTGATTTCGCGGGATTGCGTGGTGACGTGGCCTGAGCGGAAGGGACGAATGGATGAATAAGCATTCGCACTTGGACGATAAATTAGGTATCAAATATTGTGCTCGTAGTCCACCAGGAGTCATGCCACGACAGGGTATAAATATGAACCCTGGATGTATGTAATTGTAATCGAAACATTCTCATAACAAATCGGCTTTACGCCAAACTCTCGAGTCCTCTAGTCCTGTCGTCGAGTTCTTCGAGAGGGTTCATCGATCCGTCGACCTCCGTAAGCACCGGCAACCTTGTATCATGTCTAGTATCATGCGGTGGATTTAGATCGTGATGCAAGTAGTCTTGTTACCATGCTTAGTATCATGCGGTGGATTTAAGCTTGGTTCAAGAGGGTTTCTTGTTAGGTCATGAGCCATGCGGTGGGCTAAGATCTAGCTTGGAGCTAGTTATCGGCTCTATTAGATTTTGGCAAGATCTAATAGATTCATTAAGTTACCACGTGTTGCTTTGAGTTTTTACTTTATGTTTAAATTCATGTAACACCCTTTTTTGCCCAATTTAGATTGATTTGGATCGGCTCTATCTTGTTTGGTGGTCTTTACATCGCACGCTCACATCTTGGCTCAATAAGGCACGTGGATCACGTGTTTCCCAAATAGCTGAAACCGAACCAATCTAGGTTGTAACGTGTTGTGGGTTCAAGCTTGTTAATCTTGCGTAAATCTTGACAGAACCGGGTATCATGCGGTAGATGCAGGTTTTTGGGTTGTCTTAGAGCTAATCATCCGGTGGATTAGATTTTTAATTCAATCTAATAGGTTTATCATCTTTGGCAATGTTTGTTCCTTCTCCATGGACCCCGATTCGGCTTTCCAGCCGTATTCGGTTATGCTTTCGCGAGTAAAACGTGTTTATAAGTTATGTTTTAAACAACGTGTGCTTTTAGCTTTCCATATTTAGATTGTATCATGTGGTGGATAGATCTATTTATGGTTGGTGGTGTGATTTCAAACAAGTTGTATCATGCGGTGGATAAACTTGTTTGGTCTCATGCTTGACGGGTTTTGAAGTACCTAGACATGCGGTAGACTAGTGCTTTGGGCTTATGCATGCTTGTTCATTACATGTTTGTAATCATGCTTTACTTCATTTATTGTTTATTGTTATTTATTCTCGAGGATCGGTCATGGTTTTTGTGCACGAGCAATGTTATTTAAATAAAGACCGATCTATCGTCACGCTTGCATCATCCGTTCGGCTATGTTCTATTTTACGCTTTAAAGCTCCCGAATGGTTTCTAATCTGCTGGCAGATAGCTTCTCATAGCTATATGTCATCTTACATGGCTTTCTAGACGTAAATATGGAACTGTCCGGTACCACCCGGCAAGTTCCAAGCTTTGGTATTTAACTACTTTGTCTTTTGTTAATTTTCAGGGAAAATTGACTGGCACGCTTTGGAATCTGCTCGTGTGTGAAGCTAGCTTGTTCGGCTTGTTGTGTGCTTGGCGCAGGGTGCGGATTTTGCGTCAACACACTTCTTGGCACGCCCAGTGGGACCATTATAGCTGAAATCAAGATGCCTGAGATCCGCGACGTTATGGACGTCACCGTTGATGACCTTTCTCCAGAGCAACTACAACAACTGAAAGGCGCTACAGACCAATTTCAGATGAAGTGCTTGATGTTGTTCAAGAAGAACAGAAGTGGAGTTCCATATCTTAAAACTGAAATGCCCAGGGTTCTGCTGTCAGGGGAGACTGACACCACATCTTTTCAAGAGAAGGAAGAGGCTCTACAGGCGTTTCGGGATACTGCAGAAGCTGTGTTGGGTAGGCATCATAAGGCTTTCCTGAGCATGTTCAAGCAGATGATGGTAGGCGTGTTCGGCCCAGGCATGGAACAGGTGTTTAGTCGAGTATCCCCTCACGCATATTCTGCAGAAGTCGGGGAAACCAGTTCTGCTCAACCAACAGGAGCTCAACCACCACTGCAGAGCCAACCGACCCAGCCTCCTCCACAAAGCGTTGGGGGACAGCCGATCCAGCCTCCTCCACAAAATGTTGGGAGTCAGCCGATGCAACCTCCTCTGCGGAGCATAGGGGGTCAGCCAGTCCAGTCACCTTTACAAAAAGGTCAACCAGTTCAGCAGCCCAACCCATATCAGCCTACATATGGGGATCTGACATTCGGTTCGTCTGGAGTGCCGCCCAATTCCACTTACAAGATTGCTCCAGCCAATAACAGGTTGCAAAAGAACATGTACGGTGGAGGTTACCATGAGGTCATGGATTATAGCGCTATTGACGCTCTCCCAAATCCTGGGTACGGTACAGCTGCAGGAGTGCAGGAAGATGATATTCTGGTTCAGAAGATGGCCGATCTGATGCAAAATCAATTCGACCTTAAGCCTAAAATGCAAGGACCAGCTTATACACCTCCCTTCCCGGAATGGTACTACAGAGTGATCTTGCCGCCAAGGGTGAAGCCTCCTACGGAGTTTACGAAGTTCTCTGGGCAGGATGATACAAGCACGGTGGAGCACATTGCTCGGTATTTGATGCAGCTTGGAGAGGCCTCAGCTGATGAGGCGTTCAGGGTTAGATATTTCCCTCTGTCATTGACGGGCCCGGCGTTCCAATGGTTTACTTCTTTGCCTCCCCAGTCAGTTGGCACAAGGAGGGAGCTAGAGCAAAAGTTCCACGCCCATTACTTTAGTGGTAGCACAGAGAAGAAACTGATCGATCTGACTACTTTAAAATAGAGGCACAATGAGACGCCTCTGGAGTTCCTCAGAAGATTCAGGGAAGTCAAGGGCATGTGCTTCTCTTTGACTCTACCGGACGATCAGTTGGCTGATATGGCCATTGCAGGAATGTTGTCGGCTATACGGGAGAAGTTGTTTGGTATGGAATTTGACAACCTAGGTCAATTGTCTCAGAAGCTGTCACTGATGAGCAACCAGTGAAGGACCGATTCGGGCGACCAGAGAGGGGGGAGTGAATGGGAGCCGATAAAAATTCTTCCCTTTGGTTGAATTCGGTTTATACCCCAAGCCCAACTCCACGAACCCACAAGCACAAACAATATCCCAAACAGGGCTCAAACAACCTCAAAGGAACCACCAATAAGCCTAGGAACAAGAAGCAGAAGCAAACAGACAAGAACTGAAGCACAAGCTCTGAACTGCAAAAGCCTGGGCGAACTGTCCGTGTGGGACCGGCGGACCGGCCGCGAAGGGGTCGCGGACCGTCCGGCCACCACACGCGGACTGTCCGAAAAAGCACTCCGAACCAACAGAGCCGCACCCTGAAAAATCGGACTGTCCGTGATTGAGCCGCGGCCTGTCCGCACGGAAAATCTTCTCGCGGACTGTCCGAGGGTCTCTCGCGGACCATCCGCAAACCACGTGCAAAACCGAAATCAAAATCCAATCGACCGAACTACGAACTCGTGAAGAACTCGATGAACTCGCGAAGAACAACCCAGGCCGCGGACTGTCCGCCACGAGCTCGCGGACCGTCCGCCCCTCACCCAGAAACAAAAACGTGAGCTCCACAAAAACAACTCCAACTTCCAATCGATGGATCTCCTAAACCGTTGGACGGATTGACCCCAAATTTTGGGTAGATGAGAAGCATCACTACATGAAGCTATGCCCAAAATCTTGGAACCCTAAACCAATCCAATCAACCGGAATCGCAAATCTCGTGCACTCAAAGCACAAACTCGAGTTCATCCAATCCTCACCAAATCGAGCCCGATTCCCGGCGTTTGAGGGGTCAAGATCATCACCAAAGGTGCGCAAGGCATCCATCCATAATCCCCTCAAAGAAATCCGGAGCCAAACGTCCTAGAAATGACGAATCGAGCCAAGCACGAAAATAGCACAAAAAGAGCTCTGAAAAAGCAATAAAAGAAACTCGGGAATAGAAAGATTGGCACAAGATTTAGAGGATGAAATCACTATGAATATCTTGTCCAATTGATTACAAGCCACTCCTAGAATCCAAATCTAAGATGGCAAAAAGCTCCAATCAAAGAGCCACTCTCTCCTCTCTCTCTCTCTCCCAAAGCACTCCAAAATCAAAGAGTACCGCAGCCTGCTAGCCCAAGAGTTGGCTGAAAATTCAGCCCCCTCCTCCTATATATAGGCCCTCCGGAAAAGACCGAAGTGCCCCTACACTAGGAGTACAACTCAAGCCCTCACAGGGGCATTTTGGTCAACACATGAAGTTCACCATCGGACGGCCGCGCATCCATCAGGCCTTCACGTCCTCCCGACGCGTGTCGCCCGCCTCGAAGCTTCCCGGTGCACCCGGATACCATCTCCGTCACGCCAGGCCCTCGGGCTCGGTTTTGAGGCCCAAACCGAGAAACCCTCCTCTAATGGTTTTGTGGCCAAACCACCAAACCCCGCGTACATGGCCCGGCCTCACCACGCCAAGCGTCGAGCCCGCCAAGCCTTTCACCTCCGGCGCCCGCACAGTCTACTCAGTCTTGCCTCGTTCCTTGACTTGGCCACCACCGATGCACCGGCTCTATGTCCACGACTTCGTCTTGCTCTTCTTGCACCATGCGGCTCGCACTTGATCCCGTCGGCCACCGGGTCCCTCGAACCAAGCCTACTTATCTCTCCACTCCTCGGAGGTCCCGCAAGGCTAAGACTTTTCGCGCCTGTTCTTCACCTGCACCAACGCAAACCAAGCCGCAACCAACACCTGCAATACTAGGCCAAGAGTCAGTCCACACAATATTGTCAACCACTCCTCACGAGTGCATTGACAACACACCACATAAACAATAAGGTAAATACACACAATAAAACACACACAACACAACTCAACACTACACACACAAAGCTTCAAACCATCCGGTCAATCACTCATCACACACGGACCAAGGTACTTCTCAACTTGGTTCCTCAACCAGGCCTATGGGTTCAAGAAAGACACCAGATTTAACAAGCACCACGACATAACTGACATCTATAATCAGTTCCTCGAGAAGGCTGACCAGATGGAAGATTCTGATGATGAGGAGGAGGTGTCCGCCGCTGAAATTATGTGGGGCAAGGAGCCTTTGACTATGAACCAGTGGTGGGTCAAGCAAACCAAGGGCACATATGACTTCGACGTCACCAAAGCTGACAAGATTTTTGAGTTTTTGGTAAAAGAAGGCCGAATCAAGCTGCCTGAAGGGCATTCTATGCTTCGGCCTGATGGGGTTAAAGAGAAACGTTACTGCGGCTTCCATGATAGAAACTCTCACTCCATCAATAACTGCAGGGTCTTTAGGATGAGGATCCAAAAGGCTATCCAGGAGGGACACCTGAAATTTGATAATAAGATGAAACTAGATGGTCATCCTTTCCCTCAAAATATGATTGGCTTTTCTGTCAATATGGTGACTGCTGAGGAGAAGGGGAAGGTGAAGGTCCTGACATCAGCTAGAGCAAAACAAGGTGGAGCAGTGGATCCCGCGCGATAAGTGACGTTGGAACAGGTTCATAGAGAAGCCCCTCGTGTTCTCAAGAGCCATGTTGAAGTTGGGGAATCATCCAGGACCAAGCCCAGGGTCAATACGTGCATCCTCCTCAACAAATGGCAGCGTCAGTAGGAGAAGGAACGCTACCAGAGGCGAAGACATGAGGAGGAGAGGCGCAGGTTCGAAGAGGAGGCACGCAGGAAAGAACTGGAACAATACACGTGGGAACAAGAGCGTGCACATTGGAGGTGCGCATTCTTCAGACACTGCTGGAATGAGGGTTTGAAGCTCCCCACATTGAGGAACTGCCCTGAGTGCAGTCACAAGTACTCTGAATATAGGCAGGAGACTGTCAATCGTCGATCCGTCCATGAGAGAATTGGAATGATGCATCCTAATGACGATCGGCGTCAAAAAATAATTGAGGTCATTGAACACCCCAGGAAAAGGCAAGCTGACCAAAGATGGGCTGATCAAGAAGAAGAGGAACGCGAGTACATTTGGCAAGAAGGACAGTGGTGCCCGCCTGGCTTGAGGAAAAGCCAAAAGAGAAGGGTTCAGCGCTTGAGGAACCGGGAATTGAAGCAGGCGGGGGTCCAGAGAAAGCAAGTGTGGCGCCCAAAAGACAAGCCTGAAGGATCGGGTCGTTTGGCTCCAGCGTGCATGGTATACTTTTTGCCGAATGAATTCATGGCTCTCGCTAACCAAGTTGTGCGGGAGGAAACGTCCCTGGATATCAATGATGATGAACAACTTGGGGGATTGATGGCGCAACTGGTATTAGCCAAGCAGGCCACCTTCGACAAACCGGCCAAGAATCGACACATGAGGCCGTTGAACTTGAAGGGATACGTCAATGGCAAGCCATTGACCAAGATGTTTGTTGATGGCGGAGCTGCGGTCAACGTGATGTCGTACACTACCTTCAGGAAGCTTGGCATGGGCCCCGGAGACTTGACACCAACGAGCATAATTCTGAATGATTTTGCTAGAAATCCTTCAGATACCAAGGGCTGCGTGCACGTGAACTTAATGATTGGGTCCAAGACATTGCTCACGACCTTCTTTGTCATCGAAGGCAAAGGAGCCTATAGCTTGCTGCTTGGGCAGGACTGGATCCATGCCAATTGCTGCATCCCATCTACCATGCATCAACAGCTCGTTCAGTGGGTAGATGACGATATTGAAGTAGTCCAAGCAGATGATTCAGTAAGCGTTGCAAATGTTGAACCAGCTTTCTGGGAATATCAAGGCATCGATTGTTTCTCAGGAAAAGACTGGGGTGAAGGTCCTGTTGAACCTATCAGCAGTGATCAACAGCCGATTCAAGCAGTCGGCTCTTATAGTAATTTTTAATGGACAATCCAGTTGACGGGACCGATGGAAAGTTAGGGCGAGGATTCATGTCGGCTGACAAATTAGAAGAAGTTGATATTGGAAATGGTGACAAGCCAAGGCCGACATTTATCAATGCTAACTTGGAGTCAGGTTTCAGAGAAGAGTTAATTAAGCTGTTAAAAGAATATAAAGATTGCTTCGCTTGGGATTATTCGGAGATGCCTGGTTTGGATCGTTCCATTGTTGAGCATCGGTTGCCAATCAAGCCTGGTTTTAGACCTTATAAGCAACCTCCCCGGAAAATCTACAAAGACGAAGTATTGGCCGATGTGAAGAAGGAAGTTGAGAGATTACTTGATGCAAACTTCATTCGGCCATGCAGGTATGCGGAGTGGATCTCTAACATCGTCCCTGTCTACAAGAAAAATGGGAAGATGAGAGTTTGCATAGATTTCAGAGATCTGAACAGAGCTACTCCTATGGATGGATACCCAATGCCTGTTGTTGATTTATTGGTTGATGCTGCTGCTGGATATAAAGGAATCAGTTTTATGGATGGTAATGCGGGGTACAACCAAATATTTATTGCAATAGAAGACATATCAAAGATAGCCTTCAGATGTCCTGGTCATATAGGCCTGTTTGAGTGGATAGTCATGACATTTGGGTTGAAAAATGCCGGTGCAACCTATCAACGAGCCATGAATTATATCTTTCATGAGTTGATCGCCAAAGTTGTTGAGATTTACATTGATGATGTCATCATCAAATCTTTGAGTCATGTAAAGAGAACTCTGGAGTGCACCCGAAAACATGGATTGAAGATGAATCCAAACAAGTGCGCTTTTAGAGTATCTGCTGGAGAATTCTTGGGATTTCTGGTACACGAAGGGGGGATTGAGGTTGGCAAGAAAAGCATGAAAGCTATCGATGAAGTTGTCCCTCCAACCAATCTCAAGGAATTGCAATCACTGCTTGGCAAGATCAATTTTGTGAGAAGGTTCATTTCAAATCTGTCGCAAAAGGTTTTTCCCTTTTCTCTGTTGTTGAAGCTCAAGAAGGACCAGAAGTTCATATGGGGTGACGAACAACAAAAGGCTTTTGATGAAATCAAGCAATATATGAAGGAACCACGGTGCTGGTGCCTCCAAAGTTGCACAAGCCTTTCAAGTTGTACGTGGTGGCCGATACCCAAACCATTGGATCGGCCCTTATACAAGAATTTGAAGGAAAGGAGCAGGTAGTAGCGTACCTTAGCCGAAAATTACTTGATCCTGACACCAGGTATTCGGCTGCCGACAAGCTGTGCTTATGTGTGTACTACTCGTGTACAAAGTTTCGGCACTGCTTGTTGAATGCCGAATGCGTTGTATACTCCAAGGTTGATGTAATAAGCATATGTTATCTATGCCAATTTTGAATGGAAGGATTGGCAAGTGGATCTTAGCTTTATCTGAGTTTGAGTTGAAGTTCGAATCGGCAAAAGCTATAAAGGGTCAGATTATTGCCGATTTTATAACTGAGCATCGTGATCCATCGATTGATTTGCTTGAAATTACTCCTTGGGCTTTGTTCTTTGATGGATCATCATGTGGTAAAGGTGGGGGAGTAGGTGTCGGTGTTTTGGACCGGCAACCTACTACGGGGAGTACCCGAAGTAGATGAATGTGACTCGCCGAGATCGGTAACTCGAAGGAAGAGGCACGTGGCACACAATTTAGACAGGTTCGGGCCGCGAGGTGCGTAATACCCTACGTCTGTATCTTTGCGTAGCTACGGGTTGATAGGGCACGATTACGGGATGGTGCAATAGTGCGCCGTGAGTTGAGATTGGATGAGGTAGATCGGTCCCTGCCTCGCCTTATATAGTCGGGAGGCGGGGTTACAAGTCGGAGTAGGGGAGGAGTACTAGTCGAGTACGTCTAGGAGACCTCTACACGGTGCGGAACGTGTACAGAGTCCTAACCGAGTACTACTCCTGTGTTGTCCTTGTGCTCCACGCCTTCGTGTGCCGTGTAGCGCAAGCGGGTAGTCCCGAGGGGCCCACCGAGTAGTCGGTCCTGGTACCCACCGAGGTAGTGGGCCCAGGGAGGTCCATACGACAAGCCCCCGAGTACTTTGTAGTCGAGAAGGATAGCTTCAAGTAGTCTTGAAGGCCTTAACGAGTAGTCCTCAAGCGTCCCTGAGTGCTACAAGTCAAAAGTCCTCAAGAGTAGTCGAAGCATCCCGAGGCTGGAATGTACTCCAGCTGATGTTTGAGCAATCTTGAAGTCTTCTCGAGTAGTCCCAAGCGTCCTTGAAATCTGCCTTCGAAGGTCTTCAAAAATGCCTGCCTTGTCTTGAAGCCGAAGCCGTTATGGAAACGCGATTTACAGAACCGCAATCCACGTGGAGTAGCCCCCGAGCCTCGAGCCGCGGGCTCTGGCTGAGGATCTATCCGAAGTCTTGGCAAGAAAATCCCGAAAAATCCGGAGAGAAAAAACCGAAGGACACGTGGCACGGAGCCCCCGAGCCTTGAGTCGAGTACTTCCTCTCGAATTGAAGGGTCTTCTTGGAGAATGTGTCTCGAGATGCTCTTGAGACTAGCGCGTCCCGGGTAGTCGAGTAGAAGTAGCCGAGCCCCCGAGGTGAGGCGCGTCGACTAGTAGAATACGAAGAGTCACGCGCGGCCGGCCGAGTCGGCCGCGCGTGGACTTATCCGGCCGCCGTTGTGGAGGCGTTTTGGCTTATAAATACAAGCCGAAACCCTTAGGGTTTTCACCCAAGTGAGCCGCAGTCATTCGCCACTTGAATCTTGAAGTAGATCCACTCCAGCGAGCGCCGCCGCCGTAGTAGATCCAAGCGCATCACCACCCGAAAGCTGTAGGGTAGCCCCCGAGCGGATGCGAGTGAAGACTCCTTGCACTTGGAGGATGAAGCCGTCCCCGTCGAAGACGTCGAAGGCCGGCGGGGAAGAAAAGGAGCCATGCGAGAGGCCGCCGCGGCCGGCACGGGGCGGCGCGCCGCCACGTCTCCACCGCGTGCGACCCAAGCCGCGAGTGGAAAAAATCGAAGGTGAAGACCGAAGACTTGCTGACCCTGTTGAACAGCGGGTTCATCGGGGAGAAGGAGATCGATATGTGGAGATCCGCCGCGGAGATCCCTATCCGATGGAGAAAGCAAAAGACGAGATCCCGATGTTCTCGCGCTTCGTGGAGCGCGGTCTTGCGCTCCCAGCGAGTGACTTCTTCAAAGGGCTTCTCAGGTACTATGGCATCGAGTACCTCAACTTGAACCCCAACGGAATATTCCACACTTCTGTCTTCGTCCATTTACTCGCGAAGCATTCTTGGGGATCAAGCCACCTTGGGTTCTCTTCCGGAAATTCTTCCGCGTGAAGCCGCAGCCCAGCGCCTCCAACCCCAGAGTAGTCGGAGGGGCGGGATCCGATTGAGGGAAGATGCCGGCCGAGCGTCACAGCGTACAAGCTCGTGGACTCCAACACGGACCGGAAGACGAGGTGGTTCTACACCACGAACCACCACCCCGAGCCTGCCGAAGCCGAGCGGACGGCGGCCCAAGCACCAAGAGTGGTGGAACACGGAACCCACCATGCAAGAGGGGATCCGGCTCCTGGAGTTGCGGCACGCATCAAGACCCTGCGGGATGCGGGACGAGGGGCCGAACATGTGGCCTTCGGTTTCATGAAGCGCCGGATCCGGCGGCCGTCGGCGCGGGATACGATGGGCTTCGAGTACACCGGCGACGACGACACGTCGCGGATGCCGGGGGGCGAAATTGAAGACAACGACATCATCGAGAGGTTGTCGAGGATCTTCAAGGACATGCCGGAGTACACGGCGTGCCCTGTCGAGGAGTACTCCGCCGCGCGCCCGCCCAACGAGGTAAGTAGCCGTACCCCCCTCGTCGAGTAGTAGGCACTTGTAGCAGAGTTGCTGACGCTTTTGTGTCTTTTGCGCAGGATGATGTGAAGCGGTTTGTCTCCGAGCCGCAGCCACCACCGAGCGGAATTGAGATCCCAACGGTGGAGAAGGTGAAGGAGCGCCGAGTAGTCGGAGACGACGACGATCCCGTCATCGTGGAGGATACCTCCGATGACGAGGAAGACGAGGAGACGCTGCAGGACCGCTTCCAGCTGCGGTCGAGGTTTAGCCGTCCGGGCTTGCCTCATGTACCTCTCATCCAGGACCCTCCGGCTAGCCTGGAGGCTAGCCTTGCTGCGCCGCCGAGGAAGCCGCGCAACCCCGCCAAGAAGCGGGTAGCGAAGAAGATGAAGGTCTCAGAGACCACGCCTCCAGAGGTAAGTCATCTTGAGCAAAGTAGTCGAGTACCCAGTGATCGAGTACGGTCGACGGGTAGTCGTCCTTGTGTGCGGAGAGGCCGCCACCGCAGCCCGTGGAGGAAGGTGATGAGGGCATGTGGCCCACGGTGGGGGGACCGGGCCGGAAGCCGAAGTCCAGCCCCCATCGTCGAAGAACTTACGGCGCGGTGGGCGCTAGCCCCCCGCCCCGAAGGGGAGCGAGTACCCGCGACCGCCGCCGTTGAAGAGGTGGAAGCCGCGAGGGCGCGAGAAAACCGCGCGCGGCCGCCGCCGCCGTGGAGGAGGCGGTAGTCGTAGAGGCGGAGGAAGAAATGCCAGCCGAGGGTGGACTGGTTGATATCGCCAGCATCCTCGGTGCTCCGGCCGTGACTATCGTCCGGTCGAACTTGTAAGTACCACGCCTTCATGAGTAGTACTCATTGTAGTAGTCGATTTTATCGACGACCCTCGCGTGGATACTTGTGCGGAAAATCCACGGACTTGAGCCGGGACGGAGAGGAGCCCACGGCGGCGAGGCGAGAAAAGGCCGCGCCGCCCGTCGAGGAGCCCGCTCCGTGAAGCCCAAGCCGCGACCGAGCCCCCACCGCCCGAAGCGCCGGCGCCGCAGGCGGTCGTAGTCGAAGGTGAGTACTCCTCTTGAAGCTATATAGCACCGAAAGAGTAGTCGTAGATGCCGATGCGCGTGTTCCTTGGTGACGGGCGGCGAAGGAGGTGACATCCCCCGCGGGGGTGCCCATGCGGGAGTTGACACCGAAGCCCCGCAGGCCGCCGTAGGAGCCCCCGAGCCCATGGGGGAAACCGTCGAGAAGTCCGCCGAGGGGGAGGCGGCTACCACGTCGCCGGGGGGTTGCCCCGGAGGTGGCGATCCGATCCCCCGAGATCCAAGACGCGGAGCCTATCCGCTCGGCGCCAATGACGGAGGCTACGTCGAGTAGCCGTGGCGGGATCGAGCTGCTTGCCGACGATCTCGTCGAACCGGCGGTGTTGGCGCAGCACTTGGAGGCGATACGGCGAGCCGAACAGTGGATGAAGGTACGTAGCCGTTGCCTCCCGAGTAGTCAATCCTTTCGTTGAGTACTGCGCCGACTTGAACTTGTCTTGTGCGGGACGTCGCGGAGCGATCCCGCGAGAAGTCGAACTCTGCCGCAAGGCTACGGCGACACGGTGCATCGCGAGCCGAAGCCTTGGAGGAGCAGCTCATGAAGTCGAGGAAGCACGCGGCCGCCATGCAATCGAAGCTTGACGTCGCCTTCGCCAAGTACCACAACGATGTGATGGACTTGCGGGCGAAGAGCGACGAGGAGGTGCGGAAGAACAAAGGCCTCCGCAACAAGAATAAAGGTATGTCTCTTGACTTGTCGGGTACTTGTTGGGAGTCATCAAGCTCGACCCGTTGTTGTGTTCCGTGTTGCGAACTCGAAGGCCGGAGTGGAGCGGCCGAAAGGCTCGTGAGATCGGCATGAAGAATCTCTTCTACCGGGAGCAAGAAGCCCGCCGGTACTTGAACTCGACTACAAGGAGCTGGCCTTCGAGTGCGAGAAGCACATGGAGTTGCGAATTGCATCTGATAGAGACCTCGTCAACTGCTACAAATCTTTGCAGAAGTTGAACGAAGACTGCGAGGCGCTCGGGCCCCGGTCGAAGGACCTTGAAGAGGTCGCCCTCCCGATCGCGAGGCTCCTGGTGCCGCACCCGGGCGGCCCCAAGATCGCTCCGTTGGCGGATCGACTTCGTGAGGCGCCAAGCCGGCTGGCCGCCTACGTGAAGCACATGGCCAAGTCAATCCCGGCCGGTGCGGCCTTCATGAAGTCGTACTTCCCGAAGGCCCCGTGGAGGTAGTCGCCGGCGGGGTAGCCGCCAACCGGCTCGGATGAGCGTGCGCGAGTTGCTTTGGAGCGAGATGGCTCCCATCGCGGAGCGAGTAGCCGATAAGTTGAACCTCCGGTAGCCCCGCATAGATAGCTAGTAGCCGTAGTTGTATAGGAAACAGTTGTAATGAACTTTTTCATATATCAATGAAATGTGATGTTCCATCGATGAGTACTCGTAACCGCGATCTCAGAGTGCGGAGCGCCCATCGTGGAGTAGGTGCGAGTAGTAGTACTCGGCTTAGTAGTCCCGTCGCAGGGAGTAGACAGTAAAGAAGTTGATGAACAATCAAACTTTATTACTGAAGAAGTACACCTGGGTGGCCAGGGCCGTAATTACAAGTAGTCGCCCGGGCCCGGAGGCCGCTTACAGCTGAGTGGTACTGGAGCGGGTAGCCGCTTACAGTGAGTGATCCGTAGGTAGCCGTGTAGGCTGGATCGCAGATCCGTAGGCAGCCGTGCGGGGCTGGATCTTGGAGTGTGGTCTCTTAGTAGACCGCTGCTAGAGTCCTTGATGCTCGTTGCAGCCCAGGGTCCGTAGGTAGCCGCACGGGGCCGGACACGGAGGAGAGTAGTCCGGAGACTTGAAGCCGGGACCCGGAGGGTCGCCCGCGGCAAGGGGATGTTGATGTAGTCGCGTGGACTTGAACCCGGAGTAGTCGTTTAGACTAGGCGTAGAATCGACGAGTTGGTCGACGTTCCACGAGTTGTTGACTTCTTCGCCTTCAAGTGTTTGGAGGCGGTAGGAGCTCGGCCCGATCACCTTAGCCACGGTGAAGGGCCCTTCCCGGGGGGAGCGCGAGTTTGTGAAGTCCTTCCGTGTTCCGGATACGGCGGAGGACAAGATCTCCAACGTTGAAAGAGCGTTCCTTGACGTTGCGATCGTGGTAGCGTCGGATACCCTCCGGGTACCTTGTCCGATTGGACGAGGGCGGCACGGCGAGCTTCTTCGAGTCCGTCGATATCAACTCGTCCGTCGTCCTCCGAGACGCCTTCGTCGTAGTGCTCCACCGCCGGCGAGTTCCATATGACATCGGCGGGGAGGATGGCTTCGGAGCCGTAGACCGGGAAGTAGGGGGGATTGCCCCGTTGGCTTGGATGGTTGAGTCCGCGGCCCCCGCAGTGCGTTGGGTAGTTCCTTGATCCACTTGCCCCCTTTTGAGTTAGCGGCGTCGTGTAGCCGCTTCTTGAGGGCGTCGAGCACCATCCCGTTGGCGCGCTCGACTTGTCCGTTGGCCCGTGGGTGGGCGACGGAGACGTATCCGACGTCGATTCCGCCTGTTCTCGCGGTACTCCCGGGCCGGTGGTTGTTGAAGTTGGACCCCGGTGTCCGTGATGATGCGGTGGGGTAGCCGTAGCGGTGCACGAGTTCATCCAGGAAGTCGAGTACTCTATCAGCCTTGGGGCATGTAACCGGCTTGACCTCGATCCACTTGGTGAACTTGTCGATAGCCACCAGTACCCTGTTGAATCCTCCTGGCGCAGTTGGCAGTGGTCCGATCATGTCGAGCCCCCAGCAGGCGAAGGGCCAGGTTGGCGGTATGGTGACTAGCTTGTAGGCGGGGACGTGTTGCTGCTTGGCGAAGAATTGACATCCTTGGCACCTTCTGACGAGTTCTTCGGCATCGCCCAGGGCTGTGGGCCAGTAGAAGGCTCGCCGGAAGGCCTTGGTGACTAGCGTGCGGGAGGACGCGTGGTTGCCGCAGACGCCCTTGTGGATCTCCTCCAAGATGTCCTTGCCTTCTTCGCGAGGGACGCACTTCATGAGTACTCCCGGACGACGCGCCTCGCTTGTAAACCTTGTCGCCGACGAGGACGTAAGACTTGGCGCGGCGGACGAGTTGTTCGGCCGCGTTCTTGTCGGAGGGGACCTTCGCTCGCCGAGGTAGTCGATGAAGGGTTGCCTCCGGTCCACGTCGATCATCATGACCTCCCGCCCGGACCTGGTGGATGGGCTGGGGTAGTGGTCGGTGGCGCCGGCTCCGGGATGGATGGCGCGTGAAGCTCATGGACGAAGACGCCCGCGGGTACTTGCGCGCGGGTGGATCCGAGCTTCGAGAGGACGTCCGCTGCAACGTTGTTGTCGCGGACGATGTGGTGGAACTCGAGACCATAGAATTTGTTCTCGAGCTTGCGGACTTCTAGGCAGTAGGCGTCCATGTTCTCCTTGTTGCGGTCCCAGGACTTGTTGACTTGGTTGATGACCACTGCGGAGTCGCCGTAGACTAGGAGCCGCTTGATGCCAAGTGAAGCCGCGAGGCGGAGCCCGTGTAGGAGAGCTTCGTACTCGGCTTCATTGTTCGAGACCTTCCAGAAGATCTGCAGGACGTACTTTAGTTGTTCGCCCGTTGGAGAGATCAGGAGCACTCCTGCGCCTGCGCCCTCGAGGTTGAGTGAGCCGTCAAAGTACATCACCCAATGCTCCGGTCGCACGGTGGGAGCGGTAGGCCGGTTCTCCCGCCACTCGCCATGAAGTCGACTAGAGCTTGCGACTTGATGGTGTGCGTGGCTTGAAGTCGATGGTGAGGGCGCCGAGCTCGACGGCCCATTTGGAGATCCTTCGGTGGCGTCCGGGTTCCTCGGGATGTCGCCGAGCGGGTAGTCGGTGACGACGGAGACCGAGTACTCCCGGAAGTAGTGTCGTAGCTTCCGCGAGGTGATGAGTAGAGCGTACGGGAAGCTTCGCACGGGGCCGGTAGCGAGCCTTGGACTACGATAGAACCTCGCCGACGAAGTAGACCGGGCGCGGGACCGGGTAGGGCGTGGCCGTCTTCCCCGCCGCTCGACAACGATGGCGATGCGACCACGTGAGTAGTCGCGGCAAGGTAGAGCAATGAGTCGCTCGCCCTTGTAGGGAGCCGTGAGGACCGGCGGCTTCGACGAAGTCCTTGAGCCGGGCAAGGGCTTGGTCCGCTTCGCAGTCCACACGAACTTCTCGTGGTGCTTGAGTAGTTTGAAGAAGGGGAGACCCCGTTCTCCTAGCTTCGAGATGAATCGTTCAATGCCGCCATGCACCCCGTCGGCTTACCGGACGTCCTTGATGCTCGTGGGAGCTTTCATGCGTCGGTGATGGCGGAGATCTTCTCGGGGTTGGCTTCGATGCCGCGCTGGCTGATGATGAAGCCGAGTAGTTTACCCGAAGGTACGCCGAAGACGCACTTGTTCGGGTTGAGCTTCCAGCGGTACTCGCGTAGTGAAGCGAAGGTTTGTTCAAGGTCGTCGATGAGGGTACTGGAGTCCCCTGGTTTTGACAACCACGTCATCCACGTAGGCCTCGACGTTCTTGTTGAGTTGCCGCTTGAAGCGAGCCCGGATGGCCCGTTGGTAGGTAGCGTCGGCGTTCTTCAACCCGAAAGACATGGTCGTGTAGCGAGACGCGCCAAACGGGGTAATGAACGCGGTCTTCTCTGGTCCTCTTCCTTGATTGCGATCCGGTGGTACCGGAGTAGCGGTCGAGGAAGCGAGCAGGTCGCAGCCCCCGCCGTGGAGTCGATGACTTGGTCAATCCGCGGCAACCCGAAGGAGTCCTTGGGGGCGAGTGCTTGTTGAGGTCGGTGTAGTCGACACACATCCTCCACTCGTTCGAGTTCTTCTTGCGGATGAGGATGGGGTTGGCGAGCCACTCGGGATGGAAGACTTCCCCGATGAAGCCGGCGGCGAGTAGCTTGGCGAGCTCCTTCTTGATGGCGTCCCGTCCGTCGTCGGCGAAGCGTCGGAGGTGCCGTCGCTTGGGGGTGGCCTTTGGGTCGACGTTGAGGCGCGTGCTCGATCGGCTCCCCGGGCACTCCCGGCATGTCCGTCGGCTTCCACGCGAAGATGTCGCGGTTAGCCCGAAGGAAGCCGATGAGCGCGTCTTCCTATTTGGGGTCGAGGCCGGCCCCGATGGTGGTGGTCTTGGTGGGGTCGCCCGTTCCGAGGTCGACCGACTTGACGAGCACCTCCTCGGGTGGCCGAGGCTTGTTGGCGCTCGTCGTACTTCTGCGGGATGTCGAGTTCACTTGTGGCAAGCTTCTTCGACGCGGCGTAGACCTCCATCATTGGGGTGGGTACTTGATTTGTTGAGGCGATCACCACGGCCTCTCGTATCGCGATCGTGAGAGATCTTCAAGTCCCCTTGGAGGGAGAGTACGCCGACCGGGCTTGGCATTTTGAGTACCAAGTATGTGTAGTGGGGCACCGCCATGAACTTGGCGATGGCCGGTCTGCCGAGGATGGCATGGTAGGAAGTCTCGATATCCGCGACCTCGAACTTGATGTACTCGGTGCGGTAGTTGTCGCGAGACGCCCCGAAGGTAACTGGCAGTACCACTGAGCCTAGTGGGATAGCCGCGTCGCCTGGGACGATGCCGTAGAAGGGCATGCTGCTCTTGTCGAGCATGGGGGTGACGTCAAGGTTCATCTTCTTCAGAGTCTTGGTGAAGAGGACGTTGAGCCCGCTTCCGCCGTCGATGAGCACCTTGTTGAGCTTAGAGCCCGCCACTGTTGGTTTCAGGACGAGAGGGAAACGTCCCGGTTCGGAGAAGCTGGTCCATTGGTCCGCGCGGGAGAAGGTGATGGGCGTCTCTGACCACCTGAGGGGGGTCATAACCGCTGGTTCAATGGACATCACTTCACGGCGAGTAGCCTTCGCTCCCGCTGCGGGGTAGTCCGCCGAAGAGGATGTTGACGGTCTTCTCGGGTTCTTGGAAGTCGTCACCGTCTTTCTTCTTGTTCTTCCGATCGTGAGGGTGCGGTGGCTCCGGCGTATCCTTGAGTGCATGCCCGAGCCGGTAGCACCGCTCGGTAGTGTGGTTGCCGTTCGGGTGCCACGGGCACTTCTCCTTCGGCGGGTCTTTGAACCGCCGGAATTCTTCTTCGAGTTCCCTTTCGGAGGGCGCTGGATAGCCGCGACGGTATTGTCTGGCTTGCGCTTGCGGTTGGAACCCGAGAAGTTGTTGTTGTTGTTGTTGTTGTTGTTGCGGCCGCCTTGGTTTGGGTTGCTGCTGCTGCCGCCACCTTGGTTCTGCTTGGACTTGCCGCGGATGGCGTCGTACTTGGCGTTGTCCTTGTCCTCTTCGTCCGCCCGGACGTGATCATGTCCTTGAGGTGGGGGATGGACTTGGGGCGGCGTCGGCCGAAGTCCTCGAAGGTGCGGCGATGGTAGAGCCCGTCTCGGAAGAGGTCGATGACCTCCTTGTCGGTGACGTCCACGACGGTAGCGCGCTTGTCGAAAAAGCGGCGCATGTACTTGCGGAGGGTCTCGCCCCTCGTTCCCGCTTGATCATGGCGAGGTCCATGCGAGTACCCGAACGGCCCATGGCGCCCGCCGAAGTTGCTTGTGAATTGCTCCTTCGGTCGGTCCCACTTGTCGATTGAGTGCTTGTCCGGCGACTCGAGCCACGTGAGTGGGGCTTGGTCCGGGCGAAGGGGAAGTAGAGGCACTTGGTGTCGCCGTTGCCGCCGGCGTTCTCGATGGAGAGAGCGTAGCATCGGAGCCACCGGATGGGATCTCGCTTCGCGTCGTACTTGGTGATCCCCAAAGGCTTGAACTTGTCGGGGAGGAGCAGGTTGCGAAGCCGGGGTGAGAAGGCAGGGAAGCCGTCGCCTTCGGCGGCGGTCGTCGACTTCTTCGCCGCAACTCTTCGATTCTCCGGCGAGCATCGTACCCGCCCGAGAGGCGCCGGAGGCGTGGCTATGCGCATGGCCGCGGCCGCCGCGGCCGCCGCCGCCTCCGGGCCTTTCTTGTTGGCTCCGTGGTTGGAGGCTGCCGCCGTCGGCCGCCGCCGCCGTCGGGGGTCGTTGCCGCCGCCACCACCGGGAGCACGGTGGGGGACGACTTCTCGGTTGGCGTTGTCTTGCCGTGAGGGTCCGCCGGCGGTGGAGCGTCGACGGTTTGGTTCAGCCGGGATGTCGCCCCGAGTACGGTTAGGGACCGGGGGTCAACAATGCGACTAGTAGCTTCGTTGTCGCGAGGCTTAGCCGGGGAGAGGTTGGCTAACTCTCTTGTCGACTCGCATGAAGTAGGCTTCTTCGGCCGAGCTTGGCGATGACCTCTCCGGCCCGTATGCCCCGAGCCCGACGTGCGATCGTTGTGATCGACATGAGGCATTGCTCGGGAGTGGTGTGGACTCTGCTCTCAACCGCCGAGAGCTTCCGCAAGGTTGCGGATGGGAAGGTTGTCTCCGAGCCGCCGGCGTCGTTCGTTGCGCTTCCCCGTTACGTTCGCGCCGGGCGTCCCCGTTGGCGTCGGTCTCGTCGCGGGGGCATCGCCGGACGGCTCGTCGCGCGGAGATGTCCTCCAAGTACTTGTCCGCGGCCGTGCCCGAGGTTCCCGGGTGTCGCCGGCGGCCATGAAGACTTGACGATCGGGCGTACCCAAGCTCGGCTCGAAGGTGCCACCTCGGTTGGTGTGTTTGAGTCGGCTGGGCTAGTGGTGTTCCCTCCGGAACGGTAGCGAGTCGATGTAGGCGACGTAGCGTGAGTCTTCCTTTGTCGGCTCGGCGGGCTTGCGGTCGGCCGCAGACGTATCTTCCGGCCGGCGTCGATCTTATAACCGGCCCGCAGGCCGGCCCCGACAAGGGAAGCTCGGAGGAGTCGTCTTCGGACTCGGGCTCCTCGTGTCCGACCCGAAGTCGAACTCGTAGTCCGGGTTCGAGTAGAACTCGGAGAGAGGGCCGGAGTCCGAGACGCGGCCGGGGACGGCGTCGGAGTCCGAGTTGTACTCGGTTACGGGCTCCTTGCCGGCCCGGCGTGGTGTAGAAGCCTCCGTGCGGGCCGGCCCCGGGAACGCGAGGGCCACGCGTGGAGCGCCGGCGTGGAGAGGGGACCGCCTCGCGATGGCCGAGGAGCCGGCTCGCATGCGATGGCCCATGGCGACGTCGGGTTCGAGTTGGAGACGGACTCGAGCTCGAAGTCGGCGTGGAGGTTGGAAAGCGAAATTTCGCCGAACTTGCCGGGCGAGCTTGCCCGTGACGACTTCGGGAAGCGTCACAAGGCACCGTCCTCGAGTCGGGTTGCATGATCAAGCGGCGCTGGAAGGAGCCCGCGCCATCAGCAGTGCAGACCCAGGCGCCGAAGACGAAGGTGTCACCGCGGTTGAAGGCGACGGTTGGCTTGATGTGAACGGAAGCCGTCGAGTTCGCCATGTGATCTCGAGCGAGAGCCCCTACCTGGCGCGCCAGCTGTCGGTGTTTTGGACCGGCAACCTACTACGGGGAGTACCCGAAGTAGATGAATGTGACTCGCCGAGATCGGTAACTCGAAGGAAGAGGCACGTGGCACACAATTTAGACGGGTTCGGGCCGCGAGGTGCGTAATACCCTACGTCCCGTATGCCGCGTAGCTACGGGTTGATAGGGCACGATTACGGGATGGTGCAATAGTGCGCCGTGAGTTGAGATTGGATGAGGTAGATCGGTCCCCGCCTCGCCTTATATAGTCGGGAGGCGGGGTTACAAGTCGGAGTAGGGGAGGAGTACTAGTCGAGTACGTCTAGGGAGACCTCTACACGGTGCGGAACGTGTACGAGTCCTAACCGAGTACTACTCCTGTGTTGTCCTTGTGCTCCACGCCTTCAGGTGCCGTGTAGCGCAAGCCGGGTAGTCCCAGGGGCCCACCGAGTAGTCGGTCCTGGTACCCACCGAGGTAGTGGGCCCAGGGAGGTCCATACGACAGTAGGGATCTTATTGATTTCACCCAGAGGTGAGATATTTGAGTTTGCCATCCCTATCCAGCCTACCGTCACAAACAATCAAGTTGAGTACGAGGCATTGCTTAGAGGGCTTCAATATCTGAAAGAAGCCGGGGCTGTTTCAGTTGAGATTTATGGGGATTCAGAACTGGTTATAAAGCCATTGAACAGCCAATATGAGTGCAAGAGTGATGCCCTGAGGAATTACTACGAGGAATGCAGGGAAATCTTAAAGAGTTTTCAGTTAGTGATTCTACATCATATTCCTAGAGAACACAATGAGGAGGCAAACAGGTTGGCTCAAAGCACTTCAGGTTATAGAGAGAATCAAGAAGCGTTTGCCATGGAGGTGTGTGCTTTGGGAGGGGATCTCGCAGAGGATGATTGGAGAAAGGAAATTGTTGATTATCTGGAAGATCCATCCAGAAAAGTTTCTAGGAAGCTCAGGTACAAAGCCATAAAATTTGTTCTTCTGGATGGAAGTCTATTCTACAAATCATTGGATGGGGTGTTGTTGCGATGCCTGGGTCCAGAAGAAGCAAAGAAAATGATGAGTGAGGTGCATGATGGGATATGTGGAGCACATCAATCGGCCTATCGTATGAAATGGGTTATTAGGCAAGCTGGATGTTTTTGGCCGACGATGTTGGAGGATTGCTTTGAGTATTACAAGGGATGTCAAGACTGTCAGAAGTTTGGAAATATTCAAAGGGTTCCAGCACAAGACTGAATCCCATTATCAAGCCATGGCCATTCAGAGGCTGGGGTATAGACTTGATTGGCCAGATTAACCCACCATCTAGCAAGGGGCATAAATTTGTGCTTTTAGCAACAGATTACTTCACCAAATGGGTTGAGGAAATTCCACTAAAGAAAGTAACATCAGAGAACATGGTTGAGTTTGTTAAGGAACACATCATCTATAGGTTTGGAATTCCTTAAACAATCACAACTGATCAAGGAGCCCAGTTTGTGTCCTTAGAGTTCAGGGAGTTTGCCGAAAGCATGGGGATCAAATTGTTTAATTCTTCTCCCTATTATGGCCAAGCTAATGGTCAGGCAGAGGCTTCTAACAAGATCATGATCAAACTTATACAAAAGAAGATCGATCAGAAGCCAAAGAGGTGGCATTCGGTACTCAATGAAGCTTTATGGGCTTACCGAATGGCTCCTCATGGAGCTACGAAGACTTCTCCTTATGAATTGGTTTATGGGCACCATGCTGTTTTGCCTTGGGAGATGCAATCAGATTCTAGGAGAGTGGTTTTACAAAAGGACTTAAGCTCCAAAGATTATAGTGGCTTAATGATGGATGAGTTAGAAGACTTGCATATGATCCGTCTTAGAGCCTTGGAAAACATCGAAAAGAACAAGGCTGCGAGTTGCTAAATATTACAACAAGAAAGTAAAGGTCGTGCAATTTGCGAAGGAGATTTGGTTTGGAAAGCATTACTCGCCGATTGGAACCAAATACAGTGCATTCGGCAAATGGTCCCCAAACTGGGAATGACCTTTTCGGGTGGTCAGATGCGTGCCTGGTAATGCTTACATGTTGAAAACTTTACTAGGAGAAGAATTTTCTGCTGCAATAAATGGAAGATATTTGAAGAAATATTATCCTAGTATTGAAATTAATCGTTGACCACTAGCACCGGGATTACAGGCATTTGACACAGAAATAGTCGGCGTTCAAGAAAGAGGCCGCCTTTAGAACGAAAATCCTAAACAGGGGAAATGGCCAATACTCAAATGTATTGCCCTTAGCACAAAACTACATTACAGATGCTTCTTGCAGGTTTTTTTTATTTAACAACCCAGCTGCTCAGGATTACAAGGGGGTGGGAAGCAGAAGGCCTGGCGAAAGAAGCGAAAGTATGCTTCAATCCTTTTTTCTTTGCTTCTTCAGCTCCTCCCTCTTCAATTGTTCCAGGACCACCGTGACGGCAACTTGCAAGCTTTGGGGGTGACCGTGGCTCGCAGCCTCCATCAGGCCGTCCCAAGCAGCTTTCAGGTTACTGTAGCTGTCGGAGACATCTGAAACAGAAGAACAGTTGTTAGAAACAGAGATCTGAGCGCAAGCATGAAGTCAAAATAAAGATGGAAGTTTTACCTCCTACCAACGCCTCCAAGGCCATGCGACGTTCGCGTTCGGCCTGGCAGCGAGTGGTGATGTCTCGAAGATCATGCTCCAGATGCCGAACGCGGCGGCGCAATTAGTGGTTGATCCTTTGTTCTGGCGTGGCGTCCTCTGCTTCAAAAGAGGAGTCAGAGGAGATGTACTCAGGCGTCTCTTCGGTCCTAAAGATTTCTTGAGGAAGCAGATCAAGGCTGAAGAAAAACAAGAAGGGGTAAACATGAAATTGCATATGAGAGCAAGAAGCAGGTTGAAAGGAAACTCACTCTCGAATGGTGTGCTTCTTGGGTGGGGTGCTGTCTTCCTTGATGGGTTGCTTGCCTTTGTCCATGGCCTTGGGGTTTTCTCTTCTGGAGCAGGGGAGAAGATGTGAAGTGATGGATGAGTGTGCGAGTGGATTTGCAGGGCATCCTAGGGGGCTATTTTATTGACTGAGAGAGCGCATTGGGAGTGATGACTGGTTGGCGTACGTTGTTGGAATACCAAGCGCAGGGTTTTTCTCCCGAATGCGAGGGGTTTTCATTAAACAGTGCTTATGGATTCCCGAATTGAGGATTTTCTGCGGGTTTTGCGCCAAGGGGCACTTATTTTCGCGTGTACCACTTAAACAAAGTTCCCGAATGCGTTTAAGAGGAATAAGGCTCGCAGTTGCAAATGCGAAGGAATCATCACAATACAAGCATGGAAATTGAAATTCTTTATTTATTGCCGAAGATCAAACATCCCTAGTACAATCTAATCGAAAAGCCTGTTTAGCACAGACTGGGGATGAGTGAGTTCGGCAATGGCGTCGCCGTGGCCATCGAGGCGCTCCAAGATGATCTCGATCTCGTCGATGTCCTCTGGTGCGCCGCCCTGGAAGCCGCGCGGTTGGATGGAGTAGTCGACGCCGGTATGCGTCGCCATGGCAGCCAAGCCTAGGGTGGTGCCCAGGCGGATGCCGTGAGTAGCCACCTCGTCCACGCGGTTTTCCACCGCGGCAAGGCGCTCCGCCGGCGTGTCTCCACGGGCGTTCACCTTGTCGCCCGGTTGCTCCACCGGCATTTTCGGTGGTCAAGCTCGGCGTCACGGGCTGCAAAGTTGCAAAACAATGGTGGTTAGTATCAAAAGCCGAATTGGATTGGGGGGCAATCTAAGGGGCGTACCGTCGATGGTTGCCAGCAACTGCTTGCGCTGGTCCTCCCACTCAAGTTCGGCGATGCCAGCCTTCTTGGAGACATCTTCCAGCTCGCGCTAGGCCACCTCAATCTCCGCCTTGAAGCGGAGGGCGTCGAGCTCCCCGTAGGGTACGGGGGAGTAATGGTTCGACTCCGAGGAGTCGTCCGGCAGGGGCTGATTCATGGCCGGTGCGGGAGCCGGATTCCAGTGGATGAGCCTGAAACAGAGGAAATCGTCAGGAACAGAAAAAATCTGGAAGGAATCGTAAGAGAAGATGGCGATCACTGCCTCCGACGCGCGTCGGCGCGGCTTCCTTCCGCCTCGTCGGCAGCGCGACGCCTGTTGCTGCTGCCTGCCATTGGTTCGTAGAGCTGCGCTGGTGGAGGAAAAAACAGGCTCGGATTGGCAAAGGCTTGAAGGCTAAAGGCTTGATGAAAAGCTAGGGGCACCTACGGTTTTATTTATAGGACTGGTGAAAAGATCGTGGCCTTGGATCGTAGTGCATATCCCGAGAAACTTGGAAGGTGGAGAGGTTTCCTTAACCGATTCACCGTCGGGTCGTTTGGAATTCAAAGCTGAGTCATATTCGGTTGACTGGCTCGGCTGGGTTGCGGTCGGAGTGCTGTTCGGGTGTAGCACTGTTTGACCGTTAGTTACCGAATGGATCGTTCAGAGTTGTGATCAAAATCATGCAGAGAAAAGGAAAATGAAATTTATAAAAGACAAATATTACAAGGACGGTTAATTCGGTTACACGTTGCTCAGTACAACTAAATGTTCAAGTACTTTGCAATTACATTAGAGGCATTTGATATTGTCTGATTAATGTTCTTCATCCGTTCCTGATAATCTTTCTGAGTGTTGGACAGGACGGTGAGCTCTGCCTCGCACTGATTTGCTTCAGTAATGGCCGATGATGCTTCCTTTTGGCCTTTCTCTATCAGACCAGGGAGCTCGGCTATCTTCTTTTCGTCAGCTTCTGTTTCAGCTGACAAATTCTTTAGCTCTGTTTCCAGTGCAGTCTTTCTGGCAATTTTCAATTTGAGAGCAGATTGCAGATTGGTCAACATTTCCTTGTGGCTCTCGGTTTGGGTTTGTGCTCCCTTCGCAGCTTGTTCAGCTTTGGCTTTCTTTTGCTCAACGGCTGGTCGGGTAGATTGACTCTTCAAGGCTCGCCTTATTGCCACATAATGAATGTCCAGACCAGAGATGGGCTCCAATGAAGCCTTGACGTCTTCAGGGAGCTTTTGACTGATGGGTTCAAGCATTTCCTCGAAATGATCAACATCTCTAATTTGATCTCGAGCATCCTTTTGCAGCCAGGCAAAGATTTCTTTGAGCCTTGCCTGAATTTCCTCTGGTAGAGCCTGATTTTGAGTTCCTCCATCTCTTGTTTCGGCAGCTGGATCATTCACCACAAATGAGCTCGATGATGATGGAGTTTGATCCTGAAAAAGAAAGATTGCTGGGTTAGGAATGGTTTGTTAAAAGAAGGTAACAGAGTTGGGTGCATGCGCTTGCCTCATGCCTGATTCCTTGAACTGGGGCAGGGACTTGTTCAGGTTCAGGGGGAATTTCTTGGGCCACTGGTGGAAGAGGAGTTTGAGGAGCTCTTGGTAAAGCTGAAGCTTCTACTTGAGGGGAGGCTGGTGTAGTCTCTGGCAAATTTGAAGCTTCTGGCTGAGGTGAAGGTGGATTTACCTCTGTTAAGACTGGGATTTCTGCTTGGCCAAGAGGAGATTGAACCCTTAAAGGGCTTGAAGCTTCTGGTTGAATTAATGGGTTCATCTCTGGTGAAGCTGGCACTTCTGTTTGAGAAGGGGGTGACTGGGTCCCTGATGAAGATAAGGTCTCCACTTGAGCAAAAGATGGTTCAGCCCTTGGTGAACTTGCATGCTGAGGGGGAGAGGTTTCCACAGGATGATTCACCAATATTTCTTCTGCAAATGCCAGATGAAGGGTAAATGCCAGTGTGGGTAGTGATCTTTGAAGAAAAAGGAAAGTAATAAAGGTCATACCAATAGATGAAGCATTGGCAGGTTCTGAAGCTGATGGCTGCTGGGTTCTAGTCTAAAATTGCACAAGATGAATTTTGTCAGAATAAGAGTGATCTTGTGTTCAAGAAAGAGGAAATCTTACCTCAACAGGGACCTTTTTGGTGGTTCTTTTCCTCTTGGCAGTTGGAGGTGCAACCAAGGATAGGACTTTTCACTTGTCAGCAGTAGAGCTGAAGAGAATTGGGTCCATTGTAGCATATCTGGCCATCAGCTGAGCCAGAGTTGGGGATTTAAATCCCAGAGCTGAAATTGGATATACCACATTATAAGAAATTGTCCTGGCTCGAGGGGCAGGCACTGTATTCTGCAGGGGATGATCAAAAATCATGGTTAGTGGTGAAAGGTATGCCTGATCAAAGGGAAAAAGACAAGTGTGTTACCTCTAAGGTTGGCTGAAAATCAGGCATCAACTCCAAGCAGGATGAGTGCACTGGCTCACTGAAGATATGGTCATGGAATTCTTGCCACCAGGAGATGAAGGAGGGATGAGCCATTGTTATGGGTGTGAAAGGCCAGGTGTAAAGAGTTGGGTTGCATTCATACTCGAAAACCCTTCTGGCTTGTATGTTGTCCTTGATTTCCTCTTTGGGTTTGAGGAATTCATGAAGGAATAATCTTGGGGGCATTTGGCCACATCCAAGCTGTCAATCCATCATATTTGGCTGATAATATTCATAAGTGTTGTGATTTAACCTCCCTCCACAAAATTCTGCTGGCAAAGGACATGGATGGATGAAGATATTGAAGATTTCTACAGATCTTGCATCATGGCATCCAGTTTCAAAGGAGAATTCACAGGGGAGAGTTAAATTGTCATTGTTCAGGTAAGGGAGCCAAAGAGGATTAGGGAATCCTTTGAAGAAGAGCTTGAAAAGCTGACTGACATTTTGATCAATGGAAACGGTTGAAGCAGCTTCCCCATGGGTTTGGCATTCTCTGGTGATTTGAGCTTCCCCTTCTTTGTAGCTGGATGAAGGGAAAAGCCGGTTGTTGAGGTCAATGTTGACAATCTGGTGCATGTACAGTTGCAGCCACATCTGCACAAACCACTGTTGATGCAAAATGTGCACCTAGCGCCCAGCACACAGCAAGCCGAACAAGCTGGCTTCACACGTGCAAAGAATCACAAGACGTGTCAGTCAATTTTCCCTGAAAATTAACAAAAGACAAGGTAGTTAGATATCAAAGCTTGGAACTTGTCGGGTGGTACCAGACAGTTCCATATTTACGGCTACAAAGCCAAACGAGATGACACATAGCTATAGAAAGCTATCTGCCAATAAACTGAAACCATTCGGGAGCTTATAAAAGGAAAAGTAACATAGCCGAATGAGTGACGTAAGCATGACGACGATCGGTCTTTGTTTGGACAAAGGTGCACATGCGCAAGACCATGACCGATCCCCATGATGATCAACGTTAAATAAATAAATAAAGTAAAGCGCGAGCATAAACATGTAATAAACAAGCATGCATAGGTCCAAAGCACTAGTCTACCGCATGTCTAGGTACTTTAAAACCCGCCGGGTACGATACCAAACAAATCTATCCACCGCATGATACAACTTGCATGGGGATCATACCACTTTCCACAAATAGATCTATCCACCGCATGATACAATCTAAATATGGAAAGCTAAAAGCATTCATTATTTAAAGCATGAATTACGCACGTGTTCTACTCGTGAGAAACATAATCGAATACGGTCGAATGTACCGATTCGGGGTCCATGAAGAAGGAACGAACAATACCAAGTGAAATAAATCTATCAGATTGGTTTGAAATCTATCCACCGGATGACTAGCTCCAAAGCAACCCAAAAACATGCATCTACCGCGTGATACTCAGTTCTTTCAAGATTTATACCAACGTTGGCAAGCTTGAACCCGCAACACGTAACAACCTAGATCGATTCGGTTTCGGCTATCGAAAAGCACGTGATCCACGTGTTAAATTAGCCCAAGGCACGAACTCGACTCGCATAAGGATCACAAGAGGGATAAAGCCGATACAAACCCATCTAGATTGGGCAAAAAGGTGTTACATGAATTTAAACATAAAGTAAAAACTCGAAGCAACACGGGGTAACTTAATGAATCTATTGGATCTTGCCAAAATCCAATAGAGCCGATAACTAGCTTCAAGCTAGACCTTAGCCTACCGCATGGCTCATGACCTAACAATAAACCCTCTTGAACCAAGCTTGAATCTACCGCATGACACGAAGCATGGTAACAAGACTACTTGCATCAGATCTAAATCCACCGCATGATACTAGATATGATACAAGGTTGCCGGTACTCACGGAGGTCGACGGATCGATGAACCCTCTCGAAGAACTCGACGACACGACAAATGGACTCTAGGGTTTGGCGTAAGGCCGGTTTGTATTGAGAATGATTACGTATATCTGTTACATACATTCAGGGCTCATATTTATACCCTTCCGGGTACAATCTCAAATGGATTTGATACCTAATTTATCTCCAAGCTTGATCGCTTATCCATCCATTCGTCCTTACTGCTTGAGCCACGTCACCGTTCAATCCCGCAAAATCAGCTCAATTGTTCCCTTGCCGAACGGAAGCAGATAGCCGACCGCAGACCTTTTTGCCGAATGCATCTGAGGAAACCTTCCTTCCGCCAGACGGACTCCTCATCGAGCTGGACCCACAAGTCAGACTCCTTACCAAATTTTGGTGTTAACACATGCCCCTTCAATTGCGGGATAAAAGTAATTTTATTCCGGAATTGACTCCAGCCTTCAACATCTTCGAATCAAATCTGTTCAACACCTATTCTCTCTCTTCGCAATCCGCCGGAATCTTCATCTAGATCCAAAACATAGATCCCCTTGTTCTGAGCTCGAATCCTCAATGGCGGCTCAAAATCAAGCTGCTCAGGTAAATTCCCCTTCCATAAGCTTCATTTGGCATTTAGGTTTTCAATTTTTACCTGAGATTTCTTTTCCGCTTTCCTTCAGGAGCCTTCCACCGAGCTTTTGATTCGCACAGAGGCCAATTCAAGATCCTACTACCTTGGTCCCGTGGGAAACTCTGATCCTCGAGATTTTATCGCAGCTGAATCTCAAAGGATCCCCTTCAAAGCAACGACTCCGTCCACACCTCCTCGGTGGCGGGGATGCTTTCAAGAACCGGCCTTTGCCCCCAATCGCAGGCTGGAAAAATTGGTACCGGAGGATTCTTGCAGACAAGAGTGCCAAGACCCAGAACTGGGATACCCTCCGCATTGCTCAGTGCCTGGAGTTATCTCTGGCCGAGACCCCCAAGAATGAAGACCTCTTGATAGCAGCTTGTCATTTTTGGTCAAATGGCGTCAACGCCTTCCTCTTTGGTCACGGCCCGATGTCTCCAACTCTGGCCGATGTGTATATGATCACCGGCCTTGACATTACAGGATCCGTTCACCCCTGGGATTTCAAAGCTTCCTCAAGACAAACAGGGGTGAAACCAGGGAGCGGATACAAAAACTATATCCTGAACCATATGAAGGACGGCCCCCTTGGTGAAATTGAATACAGGGCGTTTCTGAACATGTGGCTATGCAGGTTCATCTTTTGTGGTAAAGCCAATGAGCCTACCCTGAATCACATTGCAATGGCTTCTCAACTGGTCAATGGCAACCACTTCCCTCTTGGGAAATTCCTCCTAGGCAGTGTGTACCATATGCTTCATCAAACTGTCACCCAGATGTACACCAGCCAGAGGATAGCATGTGTCAACGGTCCCTGGTGGTTTGTTCAAATGTGGCTGCAGCTGCACATGCATCAGATTGTTGGTGTTGATTTGAACACCCGGCTCTTCCCTTCATCCAATCATCCTGAAGGAGAACCCCAAGCCACCAGAGGATGCCATACTTATGGAGAAGTTGCTTCAACTGTTCTTATCTAGCAGAATGTCAGCCAGCTCTTCGAGCTATTCTTCAAATGTTTCCAAAAATCCTCTCTGGCTCCCTTATCTAGACAATGACAATTTGACTCTCCCTTGTGAGTTCTCTTTTGAAACTGGACGCCAAGATGGGAGATTCCTGGAGATCCTCAATATCATTATCCGCCCATGCATTCTGCCGGCTGAATTCAGTGGAGGAAGGCTGACCTATAGCACTTATGAATATTATCAGCCCAACATAATGGCTCGGCAACTTGGATGTGGCCAGATGCCCCCAAGACTGTTTCTGCATGAATTCCTCAAGCCCAGAGAGGAAGTCAAAGAACTCATGCACAGTAGCAGAATCTTTCAGTATGTGTGCAGTCCTACTGTCTACACCTGGCTTTTCGTACCCACAACAATAGCTCACCCCACCTTCAACTCCTGGTGTCAAGAATTCCACGATCATTTCTTCAATGAGCCTGTACACTTGTTCTGTACAGAGTTGATGCCCGATTTCCAGCCAACCTCAGAGGTAATATGATTAACCCTTGAATCTGACATTTCCTCTTCCAATCATGATTCTGATCTTATTTCCTTTGCTCTCAGAACACAATGCCTGCCCCTCTAGCCAGGAATATTGCCTACAATGCAGTAGGCCCAATCTCAGCACTGGGATTCAGGTCACCAACCCTGGCTCAGCTAATGGCTAGGTTCGCCACAACAGACCTAACTCTATCCAGCCTTGCTGCTAACAGTAGGCAAGGCTTGTCTCTGATTGCTCCTCCAAATGCCAAGAGGAGAAGAACTGTCAAGAAAGTCCTCGTTGAGGTAAAAATCTTTTCCTTTCTTGATCACAAGATTACTCTGTTTCTGATAAATCATATCTTGTGCATTTTCAGACTAGAGCTCATCAATCTTCAGTTTCAGAGCCTGCCAATGCTTCATCCACTGGTATGACCTTTACTGTCCTTTTTCTTGAGGGTGAACACTGGCATTTATTTTTAATTTGACATTTGCCAGGGAAACAATGGAAGATCAACTTGTGGATGTCCCAGTGTCTCAACAAACAAGTCCACCCAGGGTTGAGCTACCTGTCCAAGTGGAAATCTCATCCTCATCAGGGACTCAGTCACCCCCTGTTCAAGCAGAAGCACCAAATTCGCCAGAGATGAGTTTCCCAATCCAACCAGAGCCATCAAGTCCTCCAAAGGCCCAATCACCTACTGGTCATGCAGAGACATCAACCCCAGCAGAGGTGAACCCATCTCCTCCTCAGCCAGAAGCTCCTGAGTTGCCAGAAACTGCATCAGTGCCTTTTCACACAGAAGCTTCAGCTCTGCCTGGAACACCTCTACCAGTGGCTGCCCCTGAACAAAATCCTGCTCCAGTTCAGGAAATCAGACATGAGGTACTTATTTGCACTTAACCCTGCTACCTTTTACCTCCAGCACTCCTGACTCGGCAATATTGCTTTCTTAGGATCAGGCCCCATCATCATCAAGTCTGTCAATGGGCAACAATCCAGTTGCCGAGGCAAGGGAAGGAGTACCTCACACTCTGTCAGAGGAAGTGCTAAAAAAGTTCAAGGAGATTTTTGCCTGGCTGCAAAGAGATGCACGGGATCAATTCAAAGATCTCGATCACTTTGAAGAAATGCTTGAACCCATTAGCCAAGAACTCCCTGAGGACATCAGTGCCTCTCTTGCATCTATCTCCGGTCTGGAAATTCACTACGTGCCCATACGACAAGCTTTGAGGAAGGTGTCCTCCCGCCCAGCCGTTGAAAAGAAGAGGGCCATTGCTGAACAAGCCATGAAAGGGGCGCAACCTCAGACCGAGAGCCATAAAGATACATTGGCCAATCTGCAAGCTTCTCGTGAATTGAAAATCGCCAGAAAAGCCACTTTGGAGGCAGAACTGAGAAGCCTGTCAGCTGAGATAGAGGCCGATGACAAGAAAATAGCTGAGCTCCCTGGATTGATAGAGAAGACCCAAGAGGAAGCAATATCGGCGATAGCTAAGGTGAAACAATGAGATGCAGAACTTACCACCTTGTCCAGTGCCCAGAAAGATTATCAGGAGCGGTTGGACAATTTTCGCCAAGCAACATCAAATGTCTGTAGTGTAATTGCGAAATACTTGAACATTTAGATGCTTGAATCGATGTGTAACTGAATTGGCCGCTCTTGTAACATTTGTTCTTGCAATTTTATTTCCCTTTTCTTCTGCACATTCTTAAATGCAATGCTGAACGACCCATTCGGCAAAGAAATGCCAATACCCGATTGGCACTTTGACTCCTCTCAGCCGAGCCAGTCAACCGAATATGACTCAGCCTAGAACTCCAAACGACCCATTGGCGGACTGGTCAAGGAAACCTTTCCACCTTCCGATTTTCTTGGGATATGCGCCACGATCCAGAGCCACAACTTGAGGCCACGATCTGTCTTGCCAGGCCTATAAATGAAACCGTAGGTGCCCCTAGCTCTCCACCAAGCCTTTAGCTCTCGAATCTTTGCCAATCTCAAGTCTTCTTCTTCCTTCCAAACAGTGCACATCCCAGAGAAGCATGGTGCGCCGCCTCAACCGACGCCGCGCCTCTGATGAGGCGGAGGGGAGCAGTACCAATGCGCGCCGGAGGCAATGATCGTCAATTCCTCTTCCTTGATTCATCTTTGATCTTCTTTTGTTTTGACGATCATCCTTTTTTCAGGTTGATTCAGTGGAATCCATCTCCTGCGCCGGCTGGTCAGCCCCTTCCGGACGACTCCTCGGAGTCTGACGGCCACTCTCCCGTGCCCTACGGGGAACTCGACGCTCTCCGCTTCAAGGCGGAACTGGAGACGGCCCAGCGCGAGTTGGAGGACGTCTCCAAAAAGGCTGGCATAGCCGAGTTGGAATGGGAAGACCAGCGCAAGCAGCTGCTGGAGACCATCTACGGTACGGCCCTGACGCCGCTCTTTGATCCAATCCGGCCTTTAATGCTAATCCCCCTTTTTCTTGCACTTTGCAGCCCGTGATGCTGAGCTCAACCAGCTCAAGATGCTGGTGGAGCAACTGGCCGATAAGGTAAACGCCCACGGAGACACGCCGGCGGAGCGCCTTGCTGCGGTGGAGCACCGCGTTGATGAAGTGGCCACCCATGGCGTCTGCTTGGGCACCACCCTGGGCCTGGCTGCCATGGCGACGCATACGGACGTCGACTACTCCACCAGGCCGCGCCAGGGGCGGGCCCACATGTATTCATGGGAATTCAGTTGAATACCCATTATTTTTGCAAAAAACTTTTATATATATAGTGTATCCTAGGTATATATACCAAAAAATAAAAGAATACAGCTCAAATTGAGTCTAAACATAAAAAAGCCCACTCAAACACCTATTTGGGCCGCTTCTCCCCCCTTAACCCGCAGCTGGCCCAGTAACCCAAGGCCCAATCGGCCAAATCCCACCCCCTCACCCTCCTAGCGGCGCCCCCATCCCTTCCTCGAGACCTCGGCACGCACACGCGCCTATGGGAGTGACGGCGGGGAGGAATCCGGGCGACGGCGGGCGGCGGGGCTGATCTGCGGCGGGGAGACCGGACCGGCCGGCAAGGGGCGGCGTGGATCGGCGAGCGGCGGCGGCACTCGGGCTCCACCGCCGCGCCTCGGCGGCTCGGCCCCCGGGCGGCGGGGGCCGCGCGGCCGCGCCGGCGGACGGCGGCGGGGGCGCGGGCGTCCGGCTCCGCGGCGGGCACACGGCGGTGTCGGAGGCCGGAGCGACGCCGGCCGGCGGCCAAGCGACGCGGCGGCCGGGCGCACGACTCCTCATTCCTCGCTCCCTTCTCTTGTCGAAATTGGAATTGAGTCATTGAGGTGAGCACTTCTAATTTTCTATTGTACGTAAAATTAGGATTGCAAAGTAATTTACTGAATTGATCGATTTGGTATTGCAACCGGCGTAGTAATGATACTTGGGATTTTAATTGTAGGTCTAAGGTCCGAACTCTGTCACTCGGAACATGAAGAGGAAGAATATTGCCACTACTGATTTGAGATCTTTTTTGGAAAGAAGCTGCCGCAAAAAAAAGAGGCAATCTCGGCCGGAGATTGTTACCCCATCTTGCAATGAAAGTCGGATGCGGTTGGTGGTATTCGAAGGACAAGCTTCTTTAAGTGCGGTAAGCACGGTACCACCCGAGCCGGTGAGAGCAACAAACATAGTACCACCCGAGCACGTGAGAGCGAGCGCATCGGCGGCCATACGAGCCACCAATAACGAAGTTATTGAATCCGAATCCGGTGATAGTGATGAAAAAAACGGTGATTATGACCTTGAGCATGATCCTGGACTTAGGCCTCCTATCTCGAGCTATCCTATCAATGACCAAGATTCGAGTTAGAAGAGCATACATTGCAATGGGGCGATGTCAACCAAACATGAACAAGCGAGAATTTTCCACAACATGAGTGTGGAGGTATGCGTCGGTTCAATCCTCGGTGGTTTGCTTTGAATTCAATTGGATTGAGTATAGTGTGCAAAGGGATGCTGCATATTGCTTTGTTTGCTATTTATTCAAAGATACCGGTAATTTTGTTGGTGGAGATGCTTTTGTTAATGAAGGGTTCGGAAATTGGAATATGAAAAGGAGAATTCATAAGCATGTTGGTGCTATTGATAGTGATCATAGTGTAGGCGAAGAGAAATATAGATTGTTCATGAAACCTAAGGCATCAATCCGTGAATCTGTTGCATCAAACACTTCACGGTTCAAGGCTAAGTATCTAGCTCGCTTGACATGGTCACTTAAATGCATAAGATTTCTATTGCGTCAAGGATTGGCTTTTCGTGGTCATGATGAAACAAAGGATTCATTTAACAAAGGGAATTTTCGGGAACTTTTAGCATGGTTGGCGGAAACTTTGAAGAGGTTAATCTGGTGGTACTAGGGAATGCACCAAAAAATTGTCAGATGATAGACCACAAGATCCAGAAAGATCTCATTACTGCTTGTGCTCATGAAACAACCAAATTTATCATAGATGAGCTTGGTGATGAGTGTTTTGCAATTCTTGCTGACGAGTCAAGTGATGCATACCAACAGGAACAATTGGCCCTTTGTTTGTGTTTTGTTAATAGAAGGGGACAGCCAGTTGAGCGGTTTCTAGGTCTTGTCCATGTTGAAGATACTACATCATTGACTCTTAAAGAAGCAATTGAGTCCTTGCTTATGAAATATCAATTGCCCCTATCCAAGGTACGTGGTCAAGGGTATGATGGAGTTAGCAATATGAAGGGTCATATTAATGGTTTGAAGAAACTAATTATGGATGAGTCCCCATCTGCTTATTATGTTCATTGCTTCGCTCATCAACTTCGGCTAACACTTGTAGCAGTTTCTAAGGAGAATACCGATTGTGATTGGTTCTTTGGGCAACTTTCATATCTGTTGAATGTTCTAGGGATGTCTTGTAAAAAGATCCGCATGCTTCGCATTGCTCAAGCTGTATACATGATTGAAGCATTGAAATTGGGTGAAATTGAAACTGGGCAAGGTTTGAATCAAGAGATGGGATTAGCAAGGCCAGGTGATACACGATGGGGGTCTCACTACAGAATTGTAATGCATGTTATGTCCTTGTATCCTTCAATCAGGAAAGTTCTCTTTAGGATTGGGAATGAAAGTAAAGGGGCTGAGGCTAATGGTGCTCAAACTATGCTCACAGTATTCAAGTCCTTTGAGTTTGTTTTCCTTCTACACTTGATGAATGAAATATTTGGATACACAAATGACTTGTGCAATGCTTTGCAAAAGAGGGAGCAAGATATTGTAAATGCAATGGATCTTTTGGAGTTCACAAAGGTAGAGCTGGATGTTTTGAGAGATGATTCTGGGTGGCAAGAATTTCTTACCAAGGTCACTAAATTTTGTGAGAAGCACAATGTTAAAGTTGTTGACATGAATGGAAAGTATATTCCTATGCAAATATCAAAGCAGTTCTACAGAGGTGCCATTAATTATCACCGGTTTCATGCTGATATGTTTTTGGGTATCATTGATAGGCAAGTTCAGGAGCTTAATAATAGGTTTGATGAGGTAAACACAGAGCTACTTAGATGCATGTCATCATTCAGTCCAGCCAATTCCTTTTCTGCTTTTAATGTTGACAACTTGGTAAAGCTTGCTAGTTTCTATCCACATGACTTTATATTTGAAGAAATGAACCAACTTGGTTTTCAAATTTGCACCACTATATTAATGATGTCGAAGTGATGAAAACTTCAACAATGTGAGAAGTCTAGCGAGAGTTGTCTATGTTGCTAGTGAAACATGATAAGGTTGCTCGGTACGGAATTGTTTATAAACTTCTCAAATTGGTGCTTGTTCTCCCTGTTGCAACTGCTGGTGTTGAGAGGGTATTTTCCATAATGAATTTGGTAAAGAACAAGAAAAGAAGTAAGATGGGGCAGCAATATTTGAATGGTTGCTTGGTCACATTGATTGAAAGGGAATTTTTCATGCAAGTTAAGGATGAGGACATCATCACTCATTTTCAAAGCATAAAGGATCGGAAAGTTGTCTTGTAGCTTGTGAGCTTTCTAACCTTTTGCTATTATATTCTTTATTTATTTCACATGTTATCTCTGTCATATGTTGATCCTTTAGTAGTTGAACAATTTCAAATTATGATCTATTTTATTAATCAATGATCAGTGATACTACCACTCCATTTTGTGTGCTGAAACTATAGTTTAGACTGTCAAAAAAAATTTTTTGTGCCATATGCAATTTCGAATACCCATGGTCCAAATCCTGTGCCCGCCACTGGGCCGCGCGGCTTCCGGGGCGGCGCGCCAGAAGACATCGAGGAGATTGAGCTCATCTTGGAGCGCCTCGATGGCCACGGCGACGCCATTGCCGAAATCACTCATCCCCAATCTGTGCTGAACAGGCTTTTTGACTAGATTGTATTAGGGATGTTTGAATATCGGCAATAAATAAAGAACTTTTGAATTCTGTGCTTGCACTGCGATGATTTTCTTCATGTTTGCATCTGTGAATCTTGTTTTTCCTTAAACGTATCCGGGAACTGTCTTGAGCCGAACACGCGAGAACAGATGCCCCTTGGCGCAAAATCCACAGAAGATCCCTGAATCGGCAATCCATTAGCACTGTTCAAGCGAAAACCCTTCGCACTCGGGAAGAAAACCCCACCGCTTGGTATTCCAACAGTGTACGCCGGCCGGTCATCACTCCCAATGCACCCTCGGTCAATAAAATAGCCTGCTGAGATGCCCTGCAAATCCACTCGCACACTCATCCATCACTTCTCATTTCCTCCCCGGTCTCCAGAGGAAAAAACCCCAAGGCCATGGACAAAGGCAAGCAACCCCAGGAGAGCAGCACTCCGAAGAAACGCACGATTCGAAGGCGGGTTTTCCCTTGATTTACTCCTTGTTTCCCATATGATCTTGCGCTTTACCTCTTTTCTACCTTTCCCCTTTCAGCCTTGATTTGCTTCCTGAAGAAATCATCGGGACCGAAGATGTGCCTGAGTACATCTCCTCCGATTCCTCCCTCGAAGCAGAGGACGCCACGCCTGAACAGAGGACCAGCCATCACCTGCGCCGCCGCGTTCGGCACCTGGAGCACGACCTCAGGGACATCACCGCTCGTTGCCAGGCCGAACGCGAGCGTCGCATGGCTCTGGAGGCACTAGTGGGAGGTAAATGCTTCGGACTTCTTCTTGACTTCGCGCCCACATCTGGGTTTCTTGCCCCTAACACCCACTCCTCTATTTTAGATGTCTCTGATAGGTACAACAACCTGAAAGCGGCTTGGGACAGCTTGGTGGAGGCCGCAAATCATGGTCACCCCCGTGCATTCCAAGTTGCCGTCACGGTGGTCCTGGAGCAACTGAAGAGGGAGCAGCCGAAGAAGCAAAGAAAAGATTGAATCATACTTCCGCTTCTTCCTCCAGGCCTTCTGCTTCCCACCTTCTCGATGTCCTGATCACCAGGGTTGTTGGATGTAAACCTGCAAGAGGCAGTTGTAATGTAGTTTTGTGCTAAGGGCAATGCATCTAGGCACTGGCCACTTTCTTGTTTGGGGATTTTTTGTCCTAAAGGCGGCCTCATTCTTGAGCGCCGGCTGTTGTGTCAGATGCATGTAATCCCACTGCTGGTGATCATCGATCGATTTCAATACTAGGATAATATTTTTTCAAATATCTTCCATTTATTGCGGCGGAAAATTCCTCTCCTAGTAAAGTTTTCAATATGTATGCATTACCAGGGACGCATCTGACCACGCGAAAAGGCCCTTCCCAGTTAGGGGACCATTTGCCGAATTCGCTGTATTTAGTTCCAATCGACAATAGCGCTTTCCAAACCAAATCCCCTTCTGCAAATTGCCTGACTTTTACTTTCTTGTTATAGTACTTGGCAACCCGCAACTTGTTCTTCTCGATGTTCTCCAGGGCCCTAAGACGGATCATGTGTAAATCTTCTAGCTCATTCATCATTAGGCCGCTGTAATCCTTGGAGCTTAAATCTTTTCTATAACACGATTCTCCTGGAATCTGATTGCATCTCCCAAGGTGGAACTGCATGATGCCCATAAACCAGTTCATAAGGAGAGGTTTTTGTAGCTCCATGAGGGGTCATTCGGTAAGCCCACAGTTCCTCACTGAGTACCGAATGCCACCTTCTTGGCTTCTGGTCGATCTTCTTTTGTATCAGCTTGATCATGATCTTATTAGAAGCCTCCGCCTGACCATTAGCTTGGGCATAATAGGGGGAAGAGTTAAACAATTTGATCCCCATGCTTTCGGCAAACTCTCTGAACTCCAGGGACACGAATTGGGCCCCTTGATCAGTTGTGATTGTCTGAGGGATTCCAAACCGATAGATGATGTGCTCCTTGACAAATTCAACCATGTTTTCTGACGTCACCTTCTTCAGTGGGATCGCCTCAACCCATTTAGTAAAATAGTCCGTAGCCAAAAGCACAAACTCATGCCCCTTGCTAGATGGTGGATTAATCTGGCCAATCAAGTCTATACCCCAGCCCCTGAATGGCCATGGCTTGATAATGGGATTTAACGCTGATGCGGGGACCCTTTGAATATTTCCAAACCTCTGACAATCTTGACATCCTTTATAATACTCAAAGCAATCCTCTAATATCGTCGGCCAAAAGCACCCAGCTTGCCTGATAACCCATTTCATGCGGTAGGCCGATTGGTGTGCTCCACATATCCCATCATGCACTTCGCTCATCATGTTCTTGGCTTCCTCTGGACCCAGGCATCGTAACAATACCCCATCTAATGATTTATAGAACAAATTGTCATCCAGAAGAACGAATTTTATGGCCTTGTACCTGAGCTTCCTAGAGACCTTTCGGGATGGATCCTTCAAATAGTCAACAATCTCTTTTCTCCAATCATCTTCCACAAGATCTGTCCCCAGTGCACATACATCTGCAGCAAACGCTTCTTGACTCTCTTTGTAACCAGAGGCGCTCTGAGCCAACCTGTTTGCTTCTTCGTTATGTTCCCTAGGAATATGCTGTAGAGTTACCAACGGAAAGCACTTCAAGATCTCCCTGCATTCTTCGTAGTAACTCCTCAGCGCTTCACTTTTGCATTCGTATTGGCCGTTCAATTGCTTGATCACCAACTCTGAATCTCCATAAACTTCAACTGAAACGGTCCCAGCTTCTCTCAAATATTGAAGCCCTCGAAGCAGTGCCTCGTACTCAGCCTGATTGTTTGTAACAGTGGGCTGTATAGGGATAGAAAATTCAAACATCTCACCTCTAGGTGAAATTAGTAGAATCCCTACTCCTCCACCTTTACCACATGATGATCCATCAAAAAATAACGCCCAAGGAGTAATTTCAAGCAAATCAATTGACGGATCGCGATGTTCAGTTATAAAATCGGCAATGATCTGTCCCTTAATAGCCTTTGCCGATTCGAACTTTAACTCAAACTCTGACAAAGCCAAGATCCATTTGCCAATCCTGCCATTCAAAATTGGCATAGATAACATATGTTTTATTACATCAAACTTGGAATATACAGTGCATTCGGCATTCAACAAGTAGTGTCGAAACTTTGTACACGAGTAGTACACGCACGAGCACGGCTTCTCTGCGCCGAATACCGGTCTCGGGATCAAGTAATTTTCGGCTAAGATATGCTACTACCCGCTCCTTTCCTTCGAATTCTTGAATAAGGGCCGATCCAATGGTTTGGGTATCGGCCGCCACGTACAACTTGAAAGGCTTATCCAGCTGAGGAGGGACCAACACTGGTGGCTCCTTCATGTATTGCTTGATCTCATCAAAAGCCTTTTGTTGTTCGTCGCCCCATGTGAACTTCTGATCTTTCTTTAGCTTCAGCAGTGGAGAGAACGGCAAAACCTTTTGTGACAGATTTGAAATGAACCTCCTTACGAAATTAATTTTGCCGAGCAGCGATTGTAACTCCTTGAGATTAGTTGGAGGGACAACTTCATCAATGGCCTTCATACTCTTCTTGCCAACTTCAATCCCCCCTTCGTGGACCAAAAATCCCAAGAACTCTCCAGCTGATACCCCAAAAGCGCACTTGTTTGGATTCATCTTTAAACCATGCTTTCGGGTGCACTCCAAGGTCCTTTTCACATCTTCCAAATGTGTGTCATGACTTAGGGACTTGATCACGACATCATCAATGTAAATTTCAACAACTTTGCCGATCAACTCGTGAAAAATGTAATTCATGGCTCGCTGATAAGTTGCACCGGCATTTTTCAATCCAAATGTCAAGACTATCCATTCAAACGGGCCTATATGACCAGGACATCTGAAGGCCGTCTTTGATATGTCTTCTATTGCCATGAAAATTTGGTTGTATCCCGCATTGCCATCCATGAAACTAATGACCTTGTGCCCAGCAGTGGCGTCAACCAGCAAATCGGCAATAGGCATGGGGTAACCATCCATCGGAGTAGCTCTGTTTAAATCCCTGAAATCTATGCAGACCCTCATCTTTCCATTCTTCTTGTAAACAGGGACAATGTTAGAAATCCACTCCGCATATCTGCATGGCCGAACGAAGTTTGCATCAAGTAATCTTTCAACTTCTTTCTTCACATCAGCCAATACCTCATCCTTGTAGATTTTCCGGGGTGGTTGCTTGTATGGTTTGAAACCAGATTTGATTGGCAACCGATGCTCAACGATGGAACGATCCAATCCAGGCATCTCCGAGTAATCCCAAGCGAAGCAATCTTTATATTCCTTGAGTAGCTTGATCAATTCCTCCCTGAAGTCTGATTGCAAGTTTGCACTGATGAACGTCGGCCTTGGCTTATCACCGCTTCCAATTTATTAGTCGACATAAATCCTCGCCCCAACTTGCCATCAGGACCATCGACGGGGTTCTCCATCAAAAATTACTATAAGAGCGGACTGCTTGAATCGGCCGTTGATCACCGCCGACAGGGTTCAACGGGACCTTCCCCCCGCCTCTTTCCCCGAGAAACGATCAATGCCTTGATACTCCCGAGTAAAGCCGGTTCCATGTTTGCAACGCTCACGGAGTCATCCGCCCGGACCACCTCAATATCATCATCCACCCATTGGATGAGCTGCCGATGCATGGTGGATGGGACGCGGCAATTGGCATGAATCCGGTCCCTTCCAAGCGGTAGGGCCGTAGGCTCCTTTACCTTCGATAACAAAGAAGGTTGTGAGCGTGTCTTGGACCCTATCATCGAGTCTACGTGAGCGCATCCCTTGGTGTCCGACGGATTCCCGGCCGAAGTCGTTCGCATTATGCTTGTAGGCGTCAGATCGCTAGGGCCCATGCCAAGTTTCCTGAAGGTGGTGTACGGCATTACATTGACCGCCGCTCCACCGTCGACAAACATCTTGGTCAATGGCTTGCCATTGACATATCCCTTCAAGTACAGCGGCCTCATGTGTCGATTTTTGACCGGTTTGTCGAAGATGGCCTGCTTGGCCAGCACCAGCTGCGCCATTACCCCCTCAGCTTGCTCATCATCCAGGGATGCCTCTTCCTGCACAACATGATTAGCAGGAGCTATGAATTCATTCGGCAGAAAATATACCATGCATGTTGGAGCCGAACGCTTTGACCCTTCAGGTTGATCCTTTGGACGCCACACCTGCTTCGTCTGGATCCCAGCCTGCCTCAGTTCACGGTTCCTCAAGCGTTGAACCCTTAGCTTCTGACTTTTTCTTAGGCCAGGCGAGCACCATTGCCCCTTCTGCCAGATGTACTCATCCTCGTCCTCCTCTTGATCAGCCCACCTTAAATCAGCTTGCCTTTTCCTGGGATGATCAATGATTTCAATTTTTGGCGCCGATCCTCGCTAGGATGTATCCTTCCAATTCTCTCATGGACGGATCGGCGATTGCGCCTCTCGCCCGTACTCAAAATACCTGTCACTGCACTCAGGGCAGTTCCTCAGCGTGGGCAGCTTCAAACCCTCGTTCCAACAGTGCCTGAAGAACGCACATCCCCAATGCGCGCGCTCCTACTCGCGCGTGTATTGCTCCAGGTCTCTTCTGCGTGCCTCCTCTTCGGCTCTGCGCCTCTCCTCCTCGTATTTTCGCTTCTGGTAGCGCTCTTTTTCCAACTGGCGCTGCCACTTGTTGAGGAGGATACGCGTGGTCACCCTGGGCTTGGTTCTGGATGATTCCCCGGCTTCGATGTGGCCCTTGAGAACGCGGGGGGCTTCACCATGCACCTGCTCCAAAGTTACTTGACGCTCTGGGTCCACTGCTCCATCCTGCCTAGCCCTGGCTGAGGTCAAGACTTTGACCTTGCCCTTCTCCTCAGCCGTCACCATGTTGACGGAAAAACCCACCATGTTCTGAGGGAAGGGTGTCCATCCAGCTTCATCTTGTTATCAAATTTGAGGTGTCCCTCCTGGATGGCTTTCTGGATCCTCATCCTGAAGACCCTGCAGTCGTTGATGGAGTGCGAGTTCCTGTCGTGGAAGCCACAGTAACATTTCTCCTTTACTCCATCGGGCCGAAGCATGGAATGCCCTTCAGGCAATCTGATTCGGCCTTCCTTCACTAGGAGCTCAAACAGCTTGTCAGCTTTTGTAATGTCGAAATCGTAGGTGCCTTTGGTCTGTTTGACCCAGCGCTGATTCGTCGTCAATGGCTCCTTTCCCCACATGATTTTGGCCGCAGCCACGTCCTGTTCATCATCAAAATCTTCCATCAGGTCGGCCTTGTCCAGGAACTGGTTGTAGATGTCCGCCACGTCATGCTGTTTGCCAAACCTGGCATCCTTCTTGAAACCATATGCTTGGTTGCTCATTAACGACAGCTTTTGGGACAGCTGGCCTAGGTTTTTGAACTCCATGCCAAACAGTTTCTCACGCACGGCCGGCAGCATCCCGGCAACGGCCATGTCGGCCAACTGGTCATCTGACAAGTTGAGCGAAAAGCACATGCCCTTAACTTCCCTGAACCTCCTGAGAAATTCCAATGGCGTCTCACTGTGCCTCTGCTTCAGGGTAGCAAGGTCGATTAGCTTCTTTTCTGAGCTGCCGCTGAAATAGTGGGCGTGGAATTTCCGTTCCAGCTCCTTCCATGTGCTGACTGACTTAGGGGGCAAAGATGAAAACCACTGGAACGCCGGCCCGTCGCGGACGCGGGGAAGTATCTGACTCTGAACGCTTCTTCAGCTGAGCATTCTCCGAGCTGCATCAGGTAGCGAGCAATGTGCTCCACCGTGCTCGTGTCGTCTCGCCGGAAAATTTTGTGAATTCCGTCGGAGGTTTTACCCTTGGCGGAAGGAGCACGTTGAAGTACCACTCCGGGAACGGCGGCGTGTAGGCAGGTCCTTGCATTTTCGGTTTGAGGCCGAACTGATTCTGCATCAACTCGGCCATCTTCCCGCGCCGGGCGTCGTCCTCTGCGCGCTGCCCGGGCCGGTGCGTAACCCGGATGCGGGAAAGCGTTGATGGCACCGTAGTTCCCCACCTCGTGGTAGCCCTCGCCGTACAGATTCCTCTCCGCGCGCTGCTTGCCGGAGCGATCCTGTGGCCGGAAGCGAGCGGGGCCCCAGGCGAGCCGAAAGCCAACTCCCCGTACGTGGGCTCGTACGGGTTCGGGCTGCACGGGGCGACTCGTGCCGCCCTGCGGTGGTGGCTGGACTGGTCGTCCTCCCGCGGCTGCGGTGGGGGGCCGAACCGGGGCGACCCCCGGCACCTTGCGGAGGAGGCCGGGAAAGCTTGACTCCCGGCGCTCCGAGGAGGAGGCCGGGCCGGGCCGGCTCGCAATGGTGGCCGAGAACCGGATTCGCCCAACTCCACGGTGCCCCCTTGGAAGGGTGTCTTGCTTTGAATGCCTGCTCCATGCCTGGACCAAAGACAGCCACCATCATTTGCTTGAATGCACCAAGAAAAGCTTTGTGGTGCCTGCTCAAGACGTGGTCCGCGGCATCTCGGAACGCTTGTATGCATTCCTCCCTCTCTTGCTGGGTCGTGGCGTCGCTTTCCCCTGGCAACAATACCCTGGGCATCTCATTCTTCAAGTACGGGACGCCACTCCTGTTCTTCTTGAAGGATAGCATACACTTCTGCTGGAACTGGTCCACGACGTCCTGGAGCTGCTGCTGCTGTTCAGGAGAGAGGTCTTCAATGTTGACATCCATGATGTCCCCGATGTCCGGCATCTTGATTTTCGGCTGTGGTCCCACTGGGCGTGCCAAAATGTGTGTTGACGCAAAATGTGCACCTAGCGCCAAGCACACAGCAAGCCGAACAAGCTGGCTTCACACGTGCAAAGAATCACAAGACGTGCCAGTCAATTTTCCCTGAAAATTAACAAAAGACAAGGTAGTTAGATATCAAAGCTTGGAACTTGTCGGGTGGTACCAGACAGTTCCATATTTACGGCTACAAAGCCAAACGAGATGACACATAGCTATAGAAAGCTATCTGCCAATAAACTGATACCATTCTGGAGCTTATAAAAGGAAAAGTAACATAGCCGAATGAGTGACGTAAGCATGACGACGATCGGTCTTTGTTTGGACAAAGGTGCACATGCGCAAGACCATGACCGATCCCCATGATGATCAACGTTAAATAAATAAATAAAGTAAAGCGCGAGCATAAACATGTAATAAACAAGCATGCATAGGTCCAAAGCACTAGTCTACCGCATGTCTAGGTACTTTAAAACCCGTCGGGTACGATACCAAACAAATCTATCCACCGCATGATACAACTTGCATGGGGATCATACCACTTTCCACAAATAGATCTATCCACCGCATGATACAATCTAAATATGGAAAGCTAAAAGCATTCATTATTTAAAGCATGAATTACGCACGTGTTCTACTCGTGAGAAACATAACTGAATACGGCTGAACAGCCGATTCGGGGTCCATGAAGAAGGAACGAACATTACCAAGTGAAATAAATCTATCAGATTGGTTTGAAATCTAATCCACCGGATGACTAGCTCCAAAGCAACCCAAAAACCTGCATCTACCGCGTGATACTCAGTTCTTTCAAGATTTATACCAACGTTGGCAAGCTTGAACCCGCAACACGTAACAACCTAGATCGATTCGGTTTCGGCTATCGAAAAGCACGTGATCCACGTGTTAAATTAGCCCAAGGCACGAACTCGACTCGCATAAGGATCACAAGAGGGATAAAGCCGATCCAAACCCATCTAGATTGGGCAAAAAGGTGTTACATGAATTTAAACATAAAGTAAAAACTCGAAGCAACACGGGGTAACTTAATGAATCTATTGGATCTTGCCAAAATCCAATAGAGCCGATAACTAGCTTCAAGCTAGACCTTAGCCTACCGCATGGCTCATGACCTAACAATAAACCCTCTTGAACCAAGCTTGAATCTACCGCATGACACGAAGCATGGTAACAAGACTACTTGCATCAGATCTAAATCCACCGCATGATACTAGATATGATACAAGGTTGCCGGTACTCACGGAGGTCGACGAATCGATGAACCCTCTCGAAGAACTCGACGACACGACAAATGGACTCTAGGGTTTGGCGTAAGGCCGGTTTGTATTGAGAATGATTACGTATATCTGTTACATACATTCAGGGCTCATATTTATACCCTTCCAGGTACAATCTCGAATGGATTTGATACCTAATTTATCTCCAATCTTGATCGCTTATCCATCCATTCGTCCTTCCTGCTTGAGCCACGTCACCGTTCAATCCCGCAAAATCAGCTCAACTGTTCCCTTGCTGAACGGAAGCAGATAGCCGACCGCAGACCTTTTTGCCGAATGCATCTGAGGAAACCTTCCTTCCGCCAGACGGACTCCTCATCGAGCTGGACCCACAAGTCAGACTCCTTACCAAATTTTGGTGTTAACAACCACCAAGGGCCGTTGACACATAGTATCTTCTGGCCAGTGTGCATTTGAGAGATAGTCTGATGGAGCATATGATACACACTCCCCAGGAGGTATTTTCCAAGAGGAATGCGATTATTAGTAGCCAAACGTGTAGCCATTGCAATATGATTCAAAGTTGGCTCATTGGCTTTGCCACAGAAAATGAATCTGCACAGCCACATGTTCAGGAATGCCATGTATTCGACTTCACTCAGAGGGCCATCTTTCATGTGATTCTGGATATATGATTTGTATCCGCTTTCTGACTTCACTCCTGTCTGCCTTGTGGAGCCTTTGAATTCCCAGGGGTACACGGATCCTGAAATGTCAAGGCCGGTGATCATGTACACATCGGCCAAAGTTGGGGACATTGGGTCATGACCAAAGAGGAAGGCGTTGACGCCGTTTGACCAAAAGTGGCAAGCTGCTATCAAAAGATTTTCATTCTTTGGGGTCTTGGCCAAGGATAACTCCAAGCATTGAGCGATGCGGAGGTTGTCCCAATTGCTGGTCTTGGCGCTATTATCTGCAAGTATTCTCTTATACCAATTTCTCCAGCCTGCAATTGGGGGCGAAGGCCAGTTCTTGAAAGCATCTCGTCTGGTAAAAAATTTGGTACAGGAGAGTCTGATTTGTGGGCCTAATTTGGTAAAAAAATCTCGTCTGGCGGAGGAAGATTTCTTCAAAAGATTCGGCAGAGGAGCTTGCGGTCGGCAGTTTGCTTCCATTCGGCAAAGGGACTGTTTGCGCTGATTTCGCGGGATTGCGTGGTGACGTGGCCCGAGCGGAAGGGACGAATGGATGGATAAGCATTCGCACTTGGGCGATAAATTAGGTATCAAATATTGTGCTCGTAGTCCACCAGGAGTCATGCCACGACAGGGTATAAATATGAACCCTGGATGTATGTAATTGTAATCGAAACATTCTCATAACAAACCGGCTTTACGCCAAACTCTCGAGTCCTCTAGTCGTGTCGTCGAGTTCTTCGAGAGGGTTCATCGATCCGTTGACCTCCGTAAGTACCGGCAACTTTGTATCATGTCTAGTATCATGCGGTGGATTTAGATCGTGATGCAAGTAGTCTTGTTACCATGCTTAGTATCATGCGGTGGATTTAAGCTTGGTTCAAGAGGGTTTCTTGTTAGGTCATGAGCCATGCGGTGGGCTAAGATCTAGCTTGGAGCTAGTTATCGACTCTATTAAATTTTGGCAAGATCTAATAGATTCATTAAGTTACCACGTGTTGCTTTGAGTTTTTACTTTATGTTTAAATTCATTTAACACCCTTTTTTGCCCAATTTAGATTGATTTGGATCGTCTCTATATTGTTTGGTGGTCTTTACATCGCACGCTCACATCTTGGCTCAATAAGGCACGTGGATCACGTGTTTCCCAAATAGCCGAAACCGAACCAATCTAGGTTGTAACGTGTTGCGGGTTCAAGCTTGTTAACCTTGCGTAAATCTTGACAGAACCGGGTATCATGCGGTAGATGCAGGTTTTTGGGTTGTCTTAGAGCTAATCATCCGGTGGATTAGATTTTTAATTCAATCTGATAGGTTTATCATCTTTGGCAATGTTTGTTCCTTCTCCATGGACCCCGATTCAGCTGTCCAGCCGTATTCGGTTATGCTTTCGCAAGTAAAACGTGATTATAAGTTATGTTTTAAAAACGTGTGCATTTAGCTTTCCATATTTAGATTGTATCATGCGGTGGATAGATCTATTTATGGTTGGTGGTGTGATTTCAAACAAGTTGTATCATGTGGTGGATAAACTTGTTTGGTCTCATGCTTGACGGGTTTTGAAGTACCTAGACATGCGGTAGACTAGTGCTTTGGGCTTATGCATGCTTGTTCATTACATGTTTGTAATCATGCTTTACTTCATTTATTGTTTATTGTTATTTATTCTCGAGGATCGGTCATGGCTTTTTGTGCACGAGCAATGTTATTTAAATAAAGACCGATCTATCGTCACGCTTGCGTCATCCGTTCGGCTATGTTCTATTTTACGCTTTAAAGCCCCCGAATGGTTTCTAATCTGCTGGCAGATAGCTTCTCATAGCTATATGTCATCTTACATGACTTTCTAGCTATAAATATGGAACTGTCCGGTACCACCCGGCAAGTTCCAAGCTTTGGTATTTAACTACTTTGTCTTTTGTTAATTTTCAGGGAAAATTGACTGGCACGCTTTGGAATCTGCTCGTGTGTGAAGCTAGCTTGTTCGGCTTGCTGTGTGCTTGGCGCAGGGTGCGGATTTTGCGTCAACACACTTGGCCAACCCTCCTCCCCCCCCCCCCCCCCCCCCCCCTCGCGCGGCCATGTGTCGAGGTTTGATACCGTGATCAAGTAAATTTTGGTATGTCCGTGTGTCTGATCCGGATGGTTGGGCTTAGAGACATAGGGTTTATACTGGTTCAGGCACTGCGAGGGGCCCTACATCCAGTTCGGGAGAGTGTTCTATATGCCTATGGGGGCTTGTAGTAGGGGGTACAAGCGTAGGTCGAGAGAGGGAGACGATCCCAAGTCTGTGAGTGTGGTGGAGAGCTCAAAGTGCTCTATAAGATAACTATGTGTGCGTTACTACTTGGTGTATCGTATGCTTTCTTGCCTTGTTGTCGGTCTCTCTTATTTACGGTACCGGTCTCCCCTTTTATAGTTCAGGAGGGGTTGGTGTACAATGGTTAGGATGGTAAAACAACATCTTGCTACAGTGTCGGAATAGTGTTAGAGCAGTGTCGTGGGGTGGACCTTCGTCTTCGGTTGGCACCGTACGTTGTGCTATGCATGGTAGTCCTGTAGGGCGGCGTAGGCGGTGGCCCCTGCTCCAAGGCAGCTTGTCCCCAACTTTGGGTCTTACAGGTCTGGTAGGTCGGAGGCTTCCCGTGCAAGCCTCGACCTTCCCTCTGATAGCCGCTTGGTCGGGACGCGTCGTTCGATGCCTTATACGCGAAGGATCTGCCTGTCCTTCGCCATTGTTTGGTATTTAGGTGATGGGACGCCATAGCAGTCCATCTCTCACACCCGGGAAATCTCATCGTGGTCTGACAGCATGGATCCTCCTGCCCTGCTGTTCTTGCACGTCCCCCGGCACGCGGGGCCACCCCTGCCACATTGCGGCCCTTAAGGGCCCCGTCGTTGGGTCGCGGGTGGCGAAGTCTTAGGTCGTGCGAAGTAGAGCCTTCTCCCGAGGTAGCCGTGAAGCTAGGGTGCTTCACTTAGGTCGCGTAGGGCGAGCGTCCTAGTCGGCTCCGACCCCTAGGAGGACACCGGGTTGTCTTCTACCGGTGATGATGGGCCTGTATTGCTGATGTTGATGTTAGGCCGTGGTGACCGTGGGACGCCTTAGTCTTTATGGACTGGGGATTAGGGGCTAAGTTGATTACCACTGGTTTATCCCAGCGCTTTCTTTTTTTCGTTTCCGCCTCGTAGAGCAACGTTAAGAGACTCTCTAAAACTCAAAGACTAGCTAAATTTAAAATAGAGCACAAAAATTAAAATCCAACAGACTAGCTATCGCCCTCACTCAGAATCGCACTCGCAAAATGTCAGGGTTTTCTACCGCTGACAGTAAATTTGTATCGGATTGTGTGTCCGACCCGGATGGTTAGCACGAGAGATGGGGATTTATACTGGTTCGGGCCTCCGAAGAGTAATACCCTACGTCCAGTGTCGAGGAGTTGTGTTCTTATTGTCGGTACGGAATCTAGTCTCGACACTAACTTGTAATGAGCGTTGAGATCTACCTCTCGATGGGCCGGTGCTAGGAAACAAATGACACTGGTTTTTATCCTGGTTCCGGCCGAGGGCCGTACGTCCAGCAGTGGTGTGCTCGGGGCACTATATTACGTTGCACCGTGGTGCTCGTAGAGGGGGGCTACAAGCGTGGCGGGAGAGGAGGCCGGGCCTCCAAGTCCCAGAGGTATTGATTGAGGCAAGTGCCAATATCGTGGTGAAGGCGGAAAGCGTGCGTGTGATCGCAATCTGTCCTCCCCTGCGGCTGGGGGACTGCCCCTCCTTTTATAGGCCAAGGAGAGAGCAGTTCACAGGCGTGCCGCACTATTCTCCTACGTGTGGAGGCGTGGCGAGCAGTGCCACGGAGTTGACAACCGTCCTAGCAAATCTCGCTCCTGTCGGGGCGTCGTGGCGTGTCCTGTGCCCGTACAGGAGCGACTTCGAGGGTAGTGGCGTAGATGCTGGTTGTCCGGCCGCCGCCCGCGGGCCGGTTCGAGGGTGCCGTCGACGGGGGTTCGTACGAGGTACAATGGCAGGCGTGGCGACGTCCTGTCCCCGTGCGCTTCAACAGCATTGGGGATGTCGTCGCAGTACCCGGCGTGGCGCTGCAGTGGCGGGGATGGCCGCACAGGGTTGACAGCGACGGAGAAGACCGTTCCCGCTGGCCTGATGTCACAGCATAGTCCTGTGTAGTCATAGAAGAAGCATTCGCCCCCATTCGAGGGTTCCGCTGGCCTCCCTCGAGGACTCAGCGCGTTAGCAGTACGAAAGTAGGCGGCACAGTGCCACGGGGCTGACACTGGCCTCTCCGCACAGTGTTGTATAGTGGCGGGGATGGTCTTCCCCAGGGAGTGGGTGGAATAGCGTCGGGCCGTGATTCCCAGGCGTGTCAGGGTCATGGCACAGTCTTGCGGTGTCAGAGCATTAAATGCTCGGACGTGCGAGCAGGAACGGGGGCATCACGTGCGCGGGGGGCCTCGAGCGAGGCGGACCTCGCCCGAGGGGGTGTTCAGCCGTGCCGCTCTGGCGGGCCGCGGGGGCCACCAGGGGTGTGGTCTTTTAGTGCGTGCGTTTTTAGGCTCGTGAGTTAGTTGGCGTTTTGTGTTTTTATGAGTTTTAAGTGGGTTTCCCCTGGTTATTTAGAGGACCCTTATGGCTATCCCCGACACTTATGCTAGGAACGTTTTTAGTAGGGGTTACAAACTGGTCAGGAGAGGGTATCGAGCCTAAGTCCCTGGTGTGATGAGTGTTCGGTTTGTCAGTCCTTACAACGGTTGCCCTCCTCTCCCTTTTATAGACGCAAGGGTGAGGGGAAAAAGGGGGACACAACATGTGCTACAGTGTTATATAGCTGGGAAGTCTTGTCCCGCGTCGGCGTCTGCCAGAGAGCATTGAAGGGGAGCCGAGCTATGGAGAGCTAGAAGCCACCGCGTGTCCAGATGGCACTATACTTCCCGAATACTCGGCGCCTCCTCTGAGCTCCTTCGTGGGTGACTCAACCCCCTTAAGTGCGTATTGGGCTCGCCACATTAGGTCCTAGATGTAGGCAGGTGCTGCTCATAGCGGGTGCTTGAGTGCTTATGACGGGGTTGGCGTGCTGCAGAGGCTAGATGGGATGACACGTTGGGAGCTGCGCAGTCGAACAGTGCTGCATTACGGCCCCTGTCAAAGCCGGCCGCCCGCGCGTGCTGCCAGTTGGAGCATTTGCATGGCGTGGAGTGCCTTTTGTGCCGTTGCGGGGGGGGCCGAGCGTCAGGGCAGCACCACGTTCGTGTGGGTCTTGGATCCCACGCTCAGACCTCGATGTGTGGGCCTCGCCTTAGTCAGAGACAGAAACTACTTGTGCGAACGAGTAATCGGAGGTGGAGACTCCACGAGCGAGGCGGAGACTCCTCTTGCGAGGTGGAGACTCCCCGTGCAAGGCGGAGGCTTGTCGGGGGAGGCACCTACTAGTCGGAGACAAGGCGTCTTGCCAGTGATGGTCTTGACAAGGATCTGTAGCCTTCCCTGTCCTGGATCTTAGCCTTGATGTTGTCAATGGTGTCAGATGACCCCACCTCGAGAGTAATTATCTTGCCGCTTAAGGGGCCCTAATCCAGGCCCTCATGTGACAACCCGCCTAGGAAAATACCGTACTATCGCCTAAGACCGATCCACTTTGGTCATTAAGCAATAGTAAAGTATCATCCTGTCGTTGGTTGCCGGGTTAACGCCCGGTAAATCACTTGGATATCGAACAGAGGATCGACACATGCATTAAAACTCACGCGAAGGCGAGTCCAAAGTACAACATGAATTAAACATTTTATTACAAACCATTGTTCATGGCATTGAGTAAAGGTTCAGAGTTCGAAAAACAGCGGAAATAAATTACGGTAGACATCACAGGAGGCCATCTGTGATGTCATCACTTGTCGTCACCCATCCGGTCAAACACACCTGCAACAACAATTTTAAAGCAAGGCTGAGTATACTAATACTCAGCAAGACTTAACCGTCGGGTGATAACTACATCACCGAACTCTAGACATGAAAGGCTTTTGGCCGGTGGAGTTCCTTTTGCTGAACAGCGACTAAGAGTAGATCCTTACTTTCAATCTTTTAGCACAAGTTCTAGTTGATTACCATTTCTAAATGTGCCATCTAATTCAATCAAGAATTGGACAAGCAATTAATTCATACAACAATATTCCTCGAGTTCCATCATTATGGGATATCATGGCCAGTTGATTAAGCAGTCTTGGATAACGGTGAGAGGCCGACAATCGATTGATTTAAACCTTGCAAGGTAAACCCAAACACACGATAGGCTGCCCCCGAAAGGACAACTTTCCCAGTGTCCGTTTCCAAAAGTCCTCGGGTTGGGAGCAATGCCTACGATCCCCGGGTGCAAGGTTAGCTGGTATACCCCGCAAGGTATCCAGTCTCACACAATAAACCCCCCTTCCCGGTAGCTAGCCGGTAAGGCGATTACTCAAGAGTAGTAGGGGAGAGTTCCCGCGCCATCTCATTAAGGTACTAGGCTTACCGGTCCCATTCCCAGCGAATGTTTGGTACGTTCAAAAGCTTAGCCCACGAAAGCCACTGGACCGGAGCCCAATCCCATGCTCTTACCACATGAGCAATCCATTTAAGGATATCTTATGATTCCTATCTAGGAACCTATTCTCGCGAGTGACGAACATCACTCGACTTCTATCGGGTCCTATAACATAGCAGCTATCGACCTAGCATACTAGTGATAGAGCATAGGTACCTAAGGATCATGCATCTAGGGTTTCAAATCAACTCCTGAAACGTAAATGCACAATCGTAGCAAACATATTTGCATAATTTTAAAAGACTGAGTTAAAGATCCGGGGCTTGCCTTCGCTGGCAAGGTTGGCCTTGGGCCCTTCTGGACTTGGGTCCAGGTCTTGAGCTACGTCCACGTACGGCAGCTCCTTGTCGGCACCTTCGTTTCCTCCTTCCTGCACAAGTGTACGTCTACTGGCGGAAAGATCTACACGAAGATGCAAATGCAATATTTACTCGACGATTTTTAATTTAATTGACCACAAACCTTAATTGACAATCAAGGGTGTATTTGTTGGACACATTCACCTAGATAAGAAATACATTTAGCATACTCTTCCAAAAAGGAACAATTTGCAATTCTTTATTCAATATTCTTTTTGACGGTGACCGTGTACATATATATGTAAATAATTTAATTTAATTTCACAAACAGTAGTGGGTGGGTACATTTAACGTTTTAAAATGATTTGCAACCACACCCAAGATTAGCAAGGGTGGTTTGGTGATTTTTCCCATTTAATGACTATTAAGCCTTTAATCGCTTCCATAGCTTTTATTCATGAAATTAATTAATAAAATTCAGTGGAAGGGTGTGTTACACTCTAAACACCTATAACAAGCCACTGGACACACATGCGAGCTTTGGATAGCCATAAATTAATTATTTTTGAAAAAGACAAAAGCTAACTAGATGGACAAGGTAAATGCACACAAAAATAACTACTTAACAAAATGATCCAAACGTTCTCACACCTGTTAAATGGTTCAAAACTAGCCTAGTGGTGCAGCACACACACCTAGAACTATTGGGAAACTTGAGTTATGAAATTTTAAAGAAAAACAAGCATAATTCAAGAATAAATATTTCTGGAAATTATAAAATTGTAATTAATTCACCAGTGGTGTGTTTTGGGATTACAAAACAGTGTGCAAAAGTTGGTCACAAAAACCTAATTATTTTTATCTAGAAAAATCATTTATTAAGATCTGGCAGAAATGGAAAAACATTTTTAGAAAAATATTTACATCATAACTTTGTGCAATTTTTGGCATAGGATCTATTCATGACCTAACACACAACATATCAAAAAAATAGCTACAGAGGAATTACGGTTTTTGAGATATTGCAGATCTAGGTTTTTCATATTTGTATTTTTCATGCAAAAACTAACAGGAATTAGCTCAGGCCAGAATAACAAAAGTTGTAGGATATTTCACCGCGAATTCAACAAAATTGGTCTTGCATTTTTCTGATTTTTCTGCAATTTTCTACGCAATTCACAAGAAACAGCCAAAGCACTTTACTATTGGAGTTAACCTTTTGCAGGTAGGCCCTCGGAAAGATTCGCTGCATTGCAATGTGGCCCCTGGGCGGCCGGACGGCGCGGTGGAGCAAAATCCGGCGAGCTCGCCGGTGCTCGCGGCCGGGGAAGGACGGGGAAGGGTCTAGGGTTACTAGGGGCTCGGTTTGGGGTGTTGGATTGGGCGGAGAGGCGGCCGGTGGTGGCCGTCGGCGGCGCACCGCGGCGGCCACCGCCGGAGCGGTTGCTCCGGTGAGGGGCGGGCGCGGTCAGGGTTAAAGGTGGTCGGTGAAGCTTTGGTAGGCATTCACGGTCACGTGGGCGTGCTCAAGTAGCTGCGACCGCGGGCAAAAACGGGAACTCGACGGCGGCGGCGTCTATGGCGTGGCGGCACGGCGTGGCTAGCGCCGGCAGCTCGGCACAGCGGGGGGAAGTCCTGCGCACCCAGGAAGGAGCGAAGGCTCTTATAGGCGATGCGCGTGTTGGCCAGTGACCTCAGGGCTGACAGCGGCATACCTAGGGGCGGGCGCCGGCCTCGGTAGGACGCGCGGCCGTGCCGCACGAACGCGACCGGCGGTCCGTTGGACGCCGTCCGCCCGGCCGCGCGCGCGCGCGAGGAGGGGATGACTTCGAGGGGCTCTTGCGGCGCGTGGAGCCTCGGGCAACGCGGGGGCACGGACGCCTAGGCGGTCCGGCGTGCGCACGCGGGGGCGCGCTCCGGCGCGGCGCGACGCGGTCCGGCGCGACGGGGTCCAAGACGTGTCGGTGTGGCTTCATTCGACCGCGTTTTTCCCAAAATTTTTGAATAGAAGTGCACTCAACAATGAATAGGAAAGTTGTAGATCTAACTACCCCTACAACTTTCGCAAAGGCTCTAGGGTCTTTTTCTCAACGGATTTTGCAGGAATGTCGTGCCAACATTGAATGCCGGCCTGTCCCTTGGAACAGAAGGTACTGTCAGTTGACCAAGTTTTTCATCAATTTCCACTCAAAATTTGAAATGCCAATCTACATGAAAGTTGTGTCCCTCAACAAGATGGACAATTTTCATAAAGGTAGATTTTGAAGTGTTTAGGTGAATTTTGGAGAACGCGACAAAAGTCCCGGACGATATTCGCTGACGTCACTGTGCCAGTGGGGTTTGATCGTGTCTTTGGCCAAGGGTTGACTACGGTTGGGTGTAGGCTTGGTCAAGGGGTTCATTAGGGTTCCTTGGTGGGGTTTTCGGGGTGATGACCCAGGTTGACCTAGGTTTGACCGGTGTTTGACCGGTTTGACTCGGCTGATCCTGTCATTAGCGTTAATGACAGTAATTAAAAACCTGGGGCGTCACACCTCGTCACAAAAAATCCCTGTGCGCTCGGTATGTTTGAGGAGCGGCCGCATAGAATATCGATCTCCATACCCTCGCGCGTCTCCCAGTCGGTGCGACCGACACACTCACCGACGCAGCTTGAGGCCGGAGAGTGGGCTCCGAAAAAGTGCGGCGTCCCGGTGGAGGTGCCTGCCGGTGGAGTGCGGTGTCCATTGTGAGATCCTGGCCGCCCTAGGCTGTGAAGTGAGTTACACAACGCGAGGTGGGGCGGCACAGTGTGCTGGCCGGCGTGAGCGGCGCAGGGTGGCGGAGCGTGCTGCACGACGCGAACGGCACAGAGTGGCAGAGGAAGCTATGTGGGGCGACAGAGCGAGTGGCGTAGGACGACAGTGGAAGTTGTGCAGGTCTGACGGAGCGAGTGTCTTAGTGAGCAGCGTGAAACCCCTTGGCGGCGCCCCTTCTGGCCGTCATGGATGGGAGCAAAAGAAGTACGGGGTAGAGGCCGCCATGAACGGGAGCCGAAGAAGCAGTGTCGGGGACAGCCATAAGGGTCCCCTAAATAACCAGGAGGAAACCCGCTTAAAACCTGCAAAAAACGCAAAACACAAATCAACTCGCACACCTAAAACACATACACAGCACAACCACGACCCTGGTGGCCCCCGCGGCACGCCAGGGCAACACAGCGGACGCCCCTCGAGTGAGGTCCGCCTCGCTCGAGGGATAGACGCTCCCTCGGGCGAAGTCCGCCTCGCTCGAAGGCTCGACCCCGCCCCTAGAGCGAGGCCCGCCTCGCTCGAGGGCCGAGCACCCCCTCGGGCGGGGTCCGCCTCGCCCGAGGGCACCCACGCGCGCATTTCCCACGCTCTCGCGCGCACCTGTTCCCACACACGCGTACGAGCATTTAATGCTCTGACGCCACAGGGCCGCGCCCCTACTCTAACATGCCTGGGAATCACGCCTCGGCGCTGTTCCGCCAACTCCCGGGGGGAGGCCATCCCGGCCGCTGTTCAGCACTGTGCGGCAAGGCCGGTGTCAGCTCCGTAACACTGTGCCGCCTACCCCCGTACGGCTAACACGCCGCGCCCTCGAAGGGGGGCCAGCGGCACCCTCGAATATCTTCTACATGCTTATACAGGGCCACGCCGTGACGTCAGGCCGGCGGGATCGGTCATCCTCGTCGCTGTCAGCCCTGTGCGGCCATCCCCGCCACTGCCGCACCACGCCGGACACTGTGGAAACGTCCCAGCGTTGTTGGAACGTACGGGGACAAGACATCACCACAACGGCCATTGTGCCACGTACGGGCCCCCCGTCAACAGCACCCTCGAACCGGCCATCGAGAGGCAGATCTCAGCGCTCATTACTAGTTAGTGTCGGGACTACTTTCTTCACCGACAGTTGGCGCGCCAGGTAGGGGCATCGCGCTGAAGATCGGCTCGTCACCAGCCCTCTCGATGGTGATTCTCGTCGAGTACCACGGCCAGAGGTATTCCATGGGCAGCTCGGACCCCCTCTCGGTCGGATTCGAGATCCGGTTCGGGAGCCTGAACTTCCAGGCAACGAGGAACGGCTACCTCATGCGCCTCACCAACCGTGTGGAACTCCGTGCGCGGCGCCAAGCTGGGTCAGTCTCAGTCGCCGTCGCACGCGTCGCCGCGATGCCGCCGCCGCCGACCGACCGACGCCGTGGGGCCCTCGGCGCCACGGCGCCGCCGACGCTCCGGCCGGCGCTCGCGACAAAGGTGCGGACGGAGTGCCGACATGCCTGCACGTGTCGCCTCACAACGCGACGCGCCCTCCGGCCGAGACGACGGCCGCTCCGGCGGGGGAGCGCTTGGTCTCGAAACTGCGCTTCCCCATCAGTCTGCGCGGCGCTACGACAGCGGATGTCGCCTCAGCCAACGCCAACGCGGCAACGCGCAGGGTTCGCCCTGGCCGCCATGTCCCGGCCGCCAGGGATCCCAGCGCCTCCGCCGGCGACGAGTCGTCCCAAGGCTCCACCGGCGAGCTGCCCCCCCCCCCCCCCCCCCCCCCCGCACGGATACGCGGAGTGGGACTTTTCCGGTGTGCCCGACCCAGTGATGTTCCAGCGGTTGCTTGACGCCACGGACTAATGGTTCGGATACTCCGATGACTCCAGCGCCGAGAGCTATGACCCCGCGCGGGGGTGTTGCGTCGTGATCACCAACGATCAGGCGAATGCCGCTAATGCGGCAAAAGATGGCGACGGAGAGGTTCCCCCCGGTCTGGGAACTGGACCACGCCTAGATGCGGGGCCAATCGTCCCTCCCTCCTCACCACCGAGGGGGCCAACGTCAACGCACAGTTGGCTCAAGCGCGCGAGCTTGAAGCCAAGCTCGCGGAGGAGTACCACGCGGTGCGGCTGCTTCGAGCCTCCATCGCTGGGGAAGCCTCCGCGTGCGGCGAACGCGCATGCGAATTGGGCCAACAGGCCCGCGATCGCATCAACGCCAACTTCAACGTCGACGATCCGAGCACGCCCCCACGAGCGAGCCAGAAGCTCGTCGCCGCCGCAATGCTGTTATGGGCCATGCCCCGCCCCCTCGACGCCCAAGGTGCGGAACCTGCACCGCGAGGCGCAAGCGCTTATCGTGCAAGCGGCCGTCCAACAGGCCGAAAGCTCGGTGTCCCGCATCCGCCAGCAGGGGAGCGTGCAGGACGACGGGGGTGTGCAAGACCCCGAGCCCTCGATGCACACGGGCGGCGCAGCGGAGCGTCCAACCAACCCGGGGCGTACGCCGGCCAAGGAGCGGCTCCTCGACACGCGCGGGCAAGCCCAAGATGGCGATGCCCGCAACGTCATCAACGCCCGGCAGACGGGCAACACGGAGACACGGGCAACAGCGGGCTACCACCCTCGACGGGGTGGGCGCTACGACAGCCGGGAGGACCGCTCACCGACGCCGGAGCCACCGGAAACCCGTGTGTTCAGCCAGGAGATCTGCACGGCGAGCTTCCCCCAGCGCTTCCGCCAGCCCACGTCGATTGACAAATACAACGAGGAAACGGACCCCCGCGTATGGCTCAACGACTACCGCCTGGCGTGTCAGCTGGGCGGGGCCACCACCGACGAGGTTATCATCTGTAACCTCCCCCTGCACCTCGCCGACTCGGCGCGGACGTGGCTCGAGCACCTGCCGGCCAGCCAGATCCACAACTAGGACGATCTGGTCCGCACCTTCGTGGGGAACTTCTAGGGCACGTACGTATGCCCTGGAAACTCATGGGATCTACGTGCATGCACCCAGAAGCCCGGCGAGTCGCTCCGAGACTTCATACGGCGCTTCTCCAAGCGCTGCATGGAACTCCAGAGTGTGGCCCAGTCCGAAATCGTGCATGCCTTCCTCGAGGGCACCACGTGCCGGGACCTCGTGCGTGAGCTCGGGCACAGCCCGCCGGCCGATTCGAACGAGCTGTTCGACATCGCCGCCAGCTTCGCCTCAGACGAAGAGGCAGTGGGGGCGATCTTCGACGGCAAGAAGGGCAAGCGCGTGGACGACGCGCCCGCGGAGGGCAGCAAGTCCAAGGATCCCCACCAGAAGAACAAGCGGGGCAAGAGAGGAAAGAAGCCGCGCCGCGAGGCGCGCGAGCAGGGATGCGACGATGACGGCGACGAAGCTCTTGTTGTTGACCCAGCTCAACGGGGCCCTCGACCGGCCCCTCGAGGCCCTGGGGTTTTCGACGACATGCTGAAGAAGCCATGTCCCTACCACAAGACGTCGGTCAACCACACCCTCGAGCAGTGCGACATGCTCAAGTGGTCCTACGACCATGCCTCCACAAAGGACGGCGAGGCCAAGAAGGATGGGGGTGACGGCGACGCCGGTGGCTTCCCCGCTGTGGAAAACGTCTTCCTCATCTTTGGGGGGCAACCGTCGACATGTCTAGCCGCCAACGCAAGAGGGAGCGGCACGAGGTCCTCGCCGCGGAGAAGGCGCCTCCCTCCTTCCTCGACTGGTCGGAGGACGCCATCACGTTTAGCCGCGAGGATCACATGAACCGCATCCCCAACCCGGGTCAGTACCCGCTCGTGGTCGACCCGGTCATCGGGAACGCGTGGTTCTCGAAGGTGCTGATGGACGGAGGCAGCAGCCTCAACATCCTCTACGCGCACACCCTGCGCCTGTTGGGGATCCGGTTAGACCAGCAGCGGCCCAGCACGACGTCGTTCCATGGCGTCGCACCGGGCAAGCGTGTCCAGCCCCTCGGGCAGATCGACCTGCCAGTCTGGTTTGGCACGCCAAACAATTTCAGCAAGGAAACGCTCACCTTCGAGGTGGTGGGATTCCGGGGCGCGTACCACGCCATCCTTGGGCGGCCATGCTACGCCAAGTTCATGGCGGTCCCCAATTACACCTACCTCAAGATGAAGATGCCGGGACCGAAGGGTGTCATCACCGTCGGCTCGTCGATCGAGCACGCATTCGACTGCGACGTCGAGTGCGTGGAGCACGCGAAGGCTCTAACGTTGGACGAAGCGCTCGTGGCAAACTTGTAGAAGTTGGTCAACGAGGACCTCGACTCCGCCGCCAAACACGCCGACAGCTTCGAGGCTGCCGAGCAGACCAAAGAAGTGCCCCTCGACCCTGCTGCTCCCGAAGGTAAGGCGTTGAGGGTCAGTTACACCCTCGACCCGAAATAGGAAGTGGTGCTCATCGACTTTCTCCGCGCCAACGCCGACATCTTCGCGTGGAGCCCCTTGGATATGCCAGGCATTCCGAGGGAGGTCGCCGAGCACTCCCTTGACATCCTACCTCACTCCCGCGCCGTACAGCAATGGCTGCGTCGCTTCGACGAGGAGCGGCGCCGGGCGATCGGAGTAGAGCTGCGAAAGCTCCTCGAGGCCGGATTCATCAAGGAAGTGTTCCACCCTACGTGGCTAGCTAACCCTGTCTTAGTTAAGAAAAAGAATGGGAAGTGGCGGATGTGTGTAGACTATACCAGTTTGAATAGAGCATGTCCTAAAGTTCCTTTTCCTTTGCCACGGATCGATCAAATCGTTGATTCGACCGCCGGGTGTGAACTTTTATGTTTCCTTGACGCCTATTCCGGGTACCACCAAATAAAAATGAAGGAGTCCGACCAGCTCGCGACTTCATTCATCACGCCGTTCGGGATGTATTGTTACGTAACAATGTTATTCGGTCTCCGATACGCGGGCGCTACATACCAGCGATGTATGCAGCAGGTTTTCGGAGATCACATCGGGCGAACCGTTGAGGCATACGTAGACGATATAGTCGTGAAAACTAGGAAGGCGGACGGCCTGGTTAATGACCTTCGCATCGCGTTCGGCTGCCTACGGGCCAACGGGGTAAAATTAAACCCCGAAAAATGTGTCTTTGGCGTGCCGCGGGGCATGCTGCTAGGATACATCGTCTCCCAGCGAGGCATCGGGGCCAACCCTGAAAAGGTTGCAGCCCTCGAACGAATGGGTCTGATTCGGGACCTCAAGGGGGTCCAAAAGGTGTTGGGATGCCTTGCCGCCTTGAGCCGCTTCATCTCGCGGCTCGGTGAGAAAGGCCTGCCCCTCTACCGGCTCCTGAAGAAGCACGAGCGGTTCTCCTGGACCGTCGAGGCCCAGGAGGCGCTTGACAAGCTGAAGGCGACCCTCGCCCACGCTCCAATCCTTACACCGCCTCAGGATGGCAAACCTCTGTACCTCTACGTAGTCGCGACCACCCAGGTGGTTAGCGCCGTCATCGTCATAGAGCGCACGGAGGAGGGGCACGCCTTGCCGGTCCAGCGGCCGGTGTACTACATCAGCGAAGTCTTGTCCGAGACCAAGGCACGCTACCCACAAGTCCAGGCGTCGCTTTACGTAAGGTCCTCACGCGGCGCAAACTCCGCCACTACTTCGAGGCTCACCCGGTCACGGTGGTTTCCTCCTTTCCGTTAGGAGAAATCATCCGGAATCCGGATGCAGCAGAAAGGATTGCCAAGTGGTCCGTGGAGATGATGGGCGAAACACTCGCCTACGCGCCGCGCAAGGCCATTAAGTCCCAAATCTTGGCAGATTTGGTTGCCGAGTGGACGGATGCGCAGTTGCTGCCGCCACAGATCCAGGCTGAGTGCTGGACTCTGTACTTCGACGGTTCGGTGATGAAAACAAGCGCGGGCGCGGTCCTGCTTTTCGTCTCACCCCTCGGGGAGCACATGAGATACGTCGTGCGTCTCCACTTCCCCGCGTCAAACAACATGGTTGAATACGAGGCCCTCCTTTGCGGCCTCAAAATCGCCATCGAGACAGGCATCAAGCACCTCGATGTGAGGGGGGACTCACAACTCGTGATCGACCAGGTCATGAAGAATGCAAGCTGTCACAACGACAAGATGGAGGCGTACTGCAAAGCTGTGCGAGCCCTCGAGGACAAGTTCTATGGCATAGAACTCAACCACGTGCCTCGCCGGTACAACGAGGAGGCGGATGAGCTCGCCAAAATCGCGTCGGGGTGAATCACTGTTCCCCCGAACGTTTTTGCGCGAGACATCGCCCAGCCGTCTGTCAACCTCGAGCCATGCCCCTCGAGCCGCGAAGAACCCTCGGGGGCTCCCTCGAGTCCAACAGGTGCGGAGCCCATGGATGAGGACCCCTCGAACGAGGCGTATGTGCTCTCCCTGCTCAAGGGGTACGGCGCCGACGAGGCCGAGGCCATGGACATAGAGCCGGCCCCCAGCGAGGGGGACTGGCACGACAAATACATTGCCTGGATGGATCGAGGGGAACTCCCCTCGGACCGATCTGAGGCTAGGCGCATCGCCAGGATGGCCAAGTCATTCGCTCTCGTCGACGGCGAGCTGTACAAGCGCGCCGCGTCCGGCATCCTGCAGCGATGCGTGCCCATCCCTCATGGGCGCGAGCTCCTCCGGGATATACATGCGGGCGTGTGCGGCCATCACGCAGCACCCCGCACCCTCGTGGGCAATGCGTTCCGCCAGGGCTACTACTGGCCCACCACGGTCGCCGACGCCAGTGAGATCGTGCGCACCTGCGAAGGGTGCCAATTCTACGCCCGCAAGTCCAATCTCCCTGCGCACGTCCTGCAGACCATCCCCGTCACGTGGCCTTTCGCCGTGTGGGGACTGGACATCGTCGGGCCCTTGTGAAAGGCACCCGGGGGCTACACCCACCTTTTGGTCGCTATCGACAAGTTCTCCAAGTGGATGGAGGTGCACCCCATCACAAATCTCAGGGCGGAGCAGGCAGTGATGTACTTCACCGACATCGTCTACCGCTTCGGAGTGCCCAACTCCATCATCACCGACAACGGGTCCCAATTCATGGGTAGGAAATTCCTAGAGTTCTGCGACAAGTTCCACATACGTGTGGACTGGGCAGCCGTGGCGCATCCGCAGACCAATGGCCAAGTGGAACGTGCCAACAGCATGATCCTACAAGGCCTCAAGCCCAGAATTTTCGACCGACTGAACAAGTCTGGTCGAAAATGGCTCCAAGAGCCGCCCGGCGGTTGTGTGGAGCCTCGGGACCACCCCCGAGCAGGGGCACCGGGTTCACCCCGTTCTTCCTGGTCTACTGCGCGGAGGCTATCCTCCCTACAGATTTGGAATACGGGTCGCCCAGAGTTCGAGGCTACGATGTGGGCGCCAACCAGCGAGCCTGCGAGGACTCGCTGGACCAACTGGACGAGGCCCGAATCGTGGCCCTGATGCACTCTGCAAGATATCAGCAGGCTCTGAGGCACTATCAAGCCCGGAAGGTGCGGCGACGAGACTTCAGCGAGGGGGACATGGTCCTAAGGCTACGCCAAGACAATCGAGGCGGCCACAAGTTGTCGCCCCCGTGGGAGGGACCCTACATCATGGTGAAGGTGCTCAAGCACGGCACGTACAAGCTGGCCAACGACGACGGTGAGGAACTCACCAACGCTTGGAACATCCAGCAGCTATGTCGCTTCTACCCTTAGCGAGGATTTCCAAGTTTTTTGTTGAAAATTACATGCCCAACACCCCAGTTGGCAACCTAGATGTAAAAATCAACAAGTCAATAAAGTAAAAGGGCAACTCGGCTTTCCCCAGAAAACCAAGTCACCCTCGGGGGCTACTGCGGGGGGGCATCCCCCCCCCAAACTGGTCCCATTTTTCGTAAAAAATTCGCAAATGCGCTAAGTACGACTCGAACTAAGCCTCGAGTGGATTCAGGCGGGGCACAGGCGGCCAAGCGGGAAGGAAGCGCGAGCCAGAGATAGCCTACGCCTCCACGAGGATACAACCCTTCTCTCTCGCCTCCGGCCCAACGGGCTACTCGCGAAATCGAACCTCCCCGACCCGAACTCACCCAGGCAAAGGAAAAAAACAGAACAGCATGACAAGCGAAATAAGAAACATCACTTACATTTACAAGTATTTAAACATCTCAAAAGAATACTTGTTTATTTACATGGCCACACGGCCCGGATTCTAACACTCAAACAAAAAAGGGCTCGACGCCCACTGGTCTTTAGGCATGGGGCTCGCCGGCGGGGAACAAGAAGTCCATGAAGTCTTCAGCGAGCGTCTCGGCAGCAGCGGCGGCAAGCGCGTCAGCGCGCTCCATCGCCACTTCGTCTTCAACGCCGAGTGGGACGATGTAGCCCAACGCCACGGCCTCGAAGTCCACCTGGTAGTGGGACCCCACCACGCCGAGGGCCTTCTGGACGCCCAGTTGAAGGGCGTGGCGCATGCGCCTCGAGACATGCCTGCCGAGGGCACGCGAGCGACTTGCCAGCGAGCTCTCGGCTTGCGCCTCGCCTTCCTCGACCGCCTGGCAGGTCTCGAGAGCGGCGGCCCGCAGCTCCCCCAACTCCTGTTCCGCGGAGTTGTAGGCCGCGCTCACTGTCTCGACCTGGGTGGTCGCATGCCCCAGGGCAGTCCGCAGGCCTGGAAGCCACGAACAAGGAAGATGAAGATGGGAGCGAATCCCCGAAGGGAAGATCGACAAAACAAAGAAAAGAACGAAACCAACAACGAAAACCGGACGGAAGCAAGCTTACCTTCAACCTGCTTCTTCTCCACCTCGAGGGACTGGCGCGTCTCCTCAGCCTCGCGCTGCAGCTTGAGGTACGAGGCCTCCTGCTCCTCGAGGGATTGGCGCTGGTCTTCGTGCGAGATGCTGATCTGCACCAGCTCCCTGTTGAGGCGCGACACCTCCTCCTGCTGCTTCTTAAGCGTGGCCCGCGCCTCCTCGAGCGTGGCCCGCGCCTCCTCGAGCGCGGCATGCTCCCGCTGGAGTTGGCCCAGCACTTCCTCATGCGCCATGCACTCCTGCTCGAGCGCGGCCCGGGCCTCGACGAGTGCGGCCCGCTCCCGCTGAAGTTGGCCTTCCGCCTCCTGGTCGGGCGGCTCGCTCCAGCCGAAGTTGTTCCTCCGCCGCGGTGAGTGCGGCAGCCTTGTCCGCCAGGGCTGTCTTCAGTCCCTCAGTCTCCTCGAGGACCGCGCGGCCCTGTTGGAGCTGGGCGTGGACTGTGGTGACTTCCGTCTCCCACGTCGACGCGAGGGAGCGCGCCCCCTCCAGGTCCTCGTGAGCCCGGCGCAGCGCGTCGTCCCGCTCCCGGCCGGCACGTTCGCACCCTCACGGCCGCGGAGGGCGCCTTCCGCGGCACGAGCGCCCGCTCCGGGGCGAGGTCCGGCGGGGGCCTCGGCCACCGTACGCCGCCCACCTGGTCGGGCGACCTCGGGGCCTCGACGAGGGCGTCCAGGGCCTCGTACTGCCCCCGGTACCATTGAAGGTCAGCGTCGAGGCGGTCCAGGGCGTCGTACCGCTCGCGGGCCCGGCGCACCAGCTCCTGCCACCAACAAGCGAGGCGAGAAGAGCGAGCGTCAGAAAAAGCGCGAACACAGAAAAAGCGAGAGAAGGAATCTCGAAACCCCACAAAACCTAGCTAACCTGGAAGACGCGCCACGCCGGACCGCTGTGGATCCGCAACGCCTGGTTCAGCGCCCGGTTGAGCGAGGCGCCATGGTCGCGAAGGTCCTGCCAGAGCCCTTGCTCCGCCTGAGCCTCAATGAAGTGGGCTGGCGAGGCGTCGGCGCGCTCCCTCGCTCTGCTCCCGGGCGCGCCGCGGGTCCGGCGCGCGAAGACGAGGCCCCGGCGCCGTCCGCCGGGCGCCCCGGCGTCGCGCCGACGTCGCCTCGGGCCACGAGAGCCCCCGCCGAGCCCTCGAGGGCCGACATGGGCGCGCCCGCCCACCGGTCCCGGCCCCGGCGGTGGGACGTCGTCGTCGTCGGGGATCTCCACCACCGCCGCCCCTAGGCCGCCGGGCCGCGGCGGCACCGGCGAAGTTGGCGGCGCGGCGACCGCCACGGCCGGCGGTCGCCGCCGTCGTTGACGCCGCCGGCGGGCGACCCACCACCGGCGCCGCCTCGCTGCGGCTCCGCGCCCGTCGGCGCCGCTGCGCCTCCACGGCCACCGGCGGCGAGCTCCGTAGTCGTCGCCGTCGGCCGCGGCTCCGTGGCCTCGGCCGCGCGTGCGAGCCGCCGCCGCTCGCCGCTATTGCCATGCTCGCGGCCGCCCGCGAGGCCCTGGACGAGCGCCGCCTGGTGGGGACGGCCGTGTCCGTCCTCAGCACCTTGGCAGGCGCGAGAGGGGGCACGGTGGGCGCCACCCTGCGAACACGAAGACAAGAAACTTAGGCCCTAGCCAATCTAAAAACGCGGTTGAGGGGAAGCAATCGCCTACCTCAGGGTGGAAAACCCCCTTTTCCTTTTCCTCAGGGGCTCGGCGGACGTTGTCGCCGCCACCGGTGTGGCCGCCGCCGCACCCCCGGCCCGTCTCCGCCGCGCGCGCCGGCGCCTCCACGGCGCGCGTCGCCTCTCTCGTAGGTTACCTTGCGACGGGCGCTCTCGCGCCCGCGCCCCGGCGCCGGGTCTCCTCCGCCGCCTCCGCGGCCCTGGGCGAGGGGGTGAAGGCTCCCACCTCTCGAGGGGAGCCCGGCCCCCATCGCTTTCCTCCTCCTCCTCCTCGCCTGACGACGAGTACTCCTCGGTCCCAGGTGAGGAGAGCCCCTGCTGCTCGCGCAGCCAGAACTCCTCACTCCTCCGTTCCCGACGCTCCCGTCGCCGGATGCTCCGTTCCCTCTTGCGCGCCGCCCGCTCCTGTTCTCGCCGCTGCTCCGCGCGCGCTTGCGCTCGGGCTCGGGGCGTGGGCGGGTCGGACCGTGCGGTGTTCACGGCCCTTATCTGCAAGGAACAAGCAAAACTTCAAGATACGCCGACGTCCCGCGAACTGGCAGAACAAGGGGAGGTGGAAGTCCACTCACCAACGGGCCGGCGGGGAGCATGGTGAACGCCCAAAGGGCCGCGTCGTCGTTCCGGCCGGCCCTGAGGTCGATGGCGTGTCATGCCTGTGTGGCCGCGTACTCCCGCGGGAAGAGGCCCGACATCAACCGTGACTGCGCCAGCGCGACGGGGTCCGCGTCCTCGTGCATCTAGTAGATGCAGAGCGGCCTCTCCATCAGGGGAACGATCCGCCGGTGATGGAGGTTCGCGAGGACGCAGCCCGCGGTCAGGCCGTCGTCCGCCAGGGCCTTCAACGCGGCCAGGAGCGAATCCAGCCACGTCTGATGCGAAGGCGGGGACACCCCGTGGTGCCAGGAGTCGGCCTTCTCCATCAGCACCTTGCCGGAGTAGGGGGGAAGGCCGGCGCTGTCGTTGCGGAGGTAGAACCACCCCCGCTCCCACTCCGCGTTGTTGGAAGTCATCGTGCAGGGGATGTAGAGCTCCCTGCGCGTGTTTCGCAACGCCATCGTCATGCCGCCGGCGCGCACCGCGTGGCGGATCTTCGGCTCCGGCGTAGTCACCATGTGCAGCTCCGCGCGGAAGAGAAGAACCCAGAGATCCCAGTTCACTGGGATCCTGTGACGCCCCAGGTTTTTAATCACCGTCATTAACGCTAACGACCGGATCAGCCGAGTCAAACCGGTCAAACCCCGATCAAACCTAGGTCAACCTAGGTCATCACCCGAAAACCTCGCCAATGAACCCTAATGAACCCCTTGACCAAGCCTACACACACCCGTAGTCAACCCTTGGTCAAAGACACGATCAAAACCGGCTTGACCGTTGACGTCAGCGAATGTCGTCCGGAACTTTTACCGCGTTCTCCAAAATTCACCTAAACACTTCAAAATCTACCTTTAAGAAAGTTGTCCATCTTGTTGAGGGACACAACTTTCATGTAGATTGGCATTTCAAATTTTGAGTGGAAATTGGTGAAAAACTCGATCGACTGACAGTACCTCCTGTTTTCTAGAACAGGCCGACATTCGAAGTTGGCACGACGTTCCTGCAAAATCCGTTGAGAAAAACACCCTATAGCTTTTTTGAAAGTTGTAGAGGGTGACTAGATCTACAACTTTCATGTTCACTACTTGGTCAAGTTCTATTCAAGTTTTTGGAGATTTTTACGTCCAAACAGTGGCACTGTAAATTTTTGTCGGGCCGGCGACGCCGCGCCGCGCCGCGACGTCGTGCGTCGCGCACCGCGCGCGCGCCCGCGAGCGCCGCACCCGCGAGCGCCTCGCCCGCCTCGGAGTCGGGGCCCCTCGCGTCGCCCGAGGCCGCGCCTCCCTAGGCCGTGCACCCTCCCAAGGTGAGCACGCGCGCCAAGGCACCTCGAAGTCCCCGGCCGCCGCCCGCCGCGCCTCGGAACGCGCGCCGCCGTGGTCCTTGCGGCCGCCCACCGTGCCCGTCGCCGTACCGCCGTAGTCCGGCCCCGCCCCGTGCTGCCCTCTCCCCGGTTCTCCTCGCCCGCGCATCGCCTTAAGAGCCGCCGCGCCTTCCCCGAACGCGCGGACCCCCCCCCCGCCGGCCAACCGAGCGGTTTCGCCGAAACGGCGGCCGCCGCGGCCGCACTCACGCGGCCGGCCCGGCGCGCGCCGCCGGTGCCACCACCACCCCCGCCCGGCCGGCCCCAACCGTCCCTCTAGCGTCCCCTAGAGCCGCCACCACCACCGGATACCGCGCATTGGCCGCGGCCTCGCCGAACGACCCCCACCACGGCCCGCCCCTCCCCGGCCGCCGGCGAGCCGCTTCGCCGAGCCACCCCTAGACCCTCCCCGACCCTTCCCCAACCGGCCCCGCCGCCGGCCCGGTCGAAATTTGGCCAGAGCCGCGCCGGCCGGCCGCCCCAAGGGCCGCATTGCAAAACCACGATTCTTTCCAGGGTCCTCATTGCAAAAGGTGAACTCCAATAGTTAAACTGATTTCCTGATTCTTGTAAATTGTGTAGAAAATAACAGGAAAATCAGAAAAATGTAAAACCAATTTTGTTGCATTCACGGTGAAATATCCTACAACTTTTGTTATTCTGGCCTGAGCTAATTTATTTTAGTTTTTGCATGAAAAATACAAATGTGAAAACCCTAGATCTGCAATATCTCAAAAACCATAAATCCTCTGTAGCTAATTTTTGGATATGTTGTGTGTTAGGTCACTACTAGATTTTCCCCCTAATGCAACGCACAAAATGTGTTGCAATATGCCATATTTAGTTGCAATAGACACAATTGCAACCAAATTATTCCGTGGGCCATGGGATGCGAAAGGCCGCGTTGCATTAGGGTATTGCGTCGTTGTCCATCTAGTGGTTGCCAAAGTTTTTTTGTTGCAACGTAACGCAACGTTGCAATTAGGGTTTTTTACAACACTTGTTCTGGTTGCAAAGTGTACTATTGCGACACATACGCGGTGTTGCCAAAGGTGCAATTGCAACGTTTCGTTTCGTTGCAAGTTATAGTATTGCTACGCACTGACTTTGGTTGCTATTGGTTGAACCTCGTCTATTACCACGAAAGTAATTTGGTTGGAATATTTAGTATTGTCTGATGCCACGAAATTGGTTAGTTGCTATAGGTGGTCTCCTCTATTGCCACAAAAGTTGATTTCGATGTGATAGGTAGCATTGTCGATGCCACGATATTGGTTACGTTGCTTTAGGTGGTATCCTCTATTGCCACGTAATTTGATTGGTTGTAATATGTGGTCCTCTATTATTGCTTCGAAATTTGGTTGGTTGCCATAAGTTAAAGTCTTTATTACAACGTTTCTATTAGGGTTGCTACAAGTGCACTATCTATTGTCACGCTCATTTTGTGTTGCTACAAGTTGAACTTCTTATTACCACGTTCCTATTAAGGGTTGCTTCAAGTGCACCATACTATTGCCACGTTCCTTTTGTGTCGCTACAAGTTGAATTTCTTATTACCACGTTCGTATTAGGGGTGCTACAAGTGCACCTTACTATTGCCACGCTACTTTTTGGCAACGAAAACAACGGTGTATTCGCCACGCTCATTTATGTAGCGACGGTAATTGCAACATTAATTAACATCAACAGATAAATATAACAATGCATCTATAGTTAATTAACCAACATTGAACCATCCACTGAGTTAATTACATGACTCATGAAGTACTTAAATACTGAAAAGTTTGGCACCAGGACATTGTTTCAACACACAGTAGACAAATTTGCTAGGACATGAAGAACTTGGTCTGCCAATTGTTACTTGGAGATGATCCCAACACTTGATCAGCAAAGGGAGATTCAATGCAAGGAGGTCGCATCACCTGTAAAGAATCAACAAAATTTTTAAGCTAGCATCAATTAATCTCTAATATTGGAATTTGTGAAACAACAACATATAGCAAACCAAAGATTGATTGTGATTCATAAAAATAACATAATGACATCAAATAATTACCACAACCATAAACACACTTTGACAAATGAAACATGAATTACATTCACAGCAGTAAGAGTTGTTGGAAAAAGCTTCACCTCATGTCTTTTTGGTGCTTTGTCGTCTCCTTTGTGCAACTTGTACCTGTAGCTGTTGAGAAGAAATTTGTCTAACAGTGGATTGAGTTTCAGGATTGTTAACACCACCTTTAGTGCTTCTGGTTTTACGAAATACTTGTTTTCGAGCTTCTTCAGATTCCTTCTCCTATGAACCAATCATTTGGAAGGACAAGATTAGGCGTAATTTCATCAGTAACCGATGATATGTACTAGTAAAAAGTTGTGAATTCGAGAACAACCTGAGTACACGAGAGCACATTCCTGGAGTCTGGTTGTACATTCCCAGATGTAGGAATTGATGGTTCCGCCGCCACGTTGTCCGCGGATTCGGCGACAAGGTTGTTTTTTCGGGTGATTGATGCAACCGCCGCCACGTCGGCAGATTCAGTGACATTGTTGCTTGGGCATGGTTGTACGGATATTGGTCGGTCAACCTACCAAAGGATACAAACATTCATATATAGAACCCAAGGAAAGAAACGCATTCATGCAAATAGCTTGACCGGCACTGTGGAACTTGTGATCGTCCATTTGATGCTTGCGGCATTGATAGGAACTCTTGCCTAAGTTGTTGTAGATCCGCTCGCCTTCTCTTTTCACTTTCTTCAAGTTGGCGTGCATGTTCTCTCCTTTCTCGCTTCCCTTTCTTCTTCCCATCCCGACATTTTTTCTTGTAGGCGCCCAAATGCGTCCATGAGCTCGACGTGTTCCTCATGCTGGTGAGCTCTTCCCTACGAATTTGTTCCTCGCGCTCCGCATTGAGCATTTGCCTTCTAGTTGGGTTTTTTGCCGAGTACCCGTTTCCATGCAACTTGGTTGATTTGCACTTCGTGACTTCTTTGTAGGCTTTTTGGAACATCTCGTTTTTTTCCTTTTGGGAAACAAAGTTGTTGTCTCGCATTTGATTCCGCCTCGGCAATAACGCCGCTTGCGGTGTCCTAACATTTGCAAGGCACGGGTGTAGGAGTTAGTTGAACAAGAGATTGGTTGCATTCTATAGTCGCATAAGCCTATGTATAGTAATGTATGTACTAATTCATTGAGAACTCACATAGACATTTTTAGATTGTTCGTCCGTCCAAGACCCCCGGTTAGTGTGAGTTATCCACCAAAGTTCCATATCATCGGGCTCTTCACCGGTTTACGGGTCTCTCTCGTTATGCCAAGAAAATAACAAATTAATGTTCTTCATCCCGCAAGACGGATTGGAGATGTGCTTGTCCGGTTATTACCTTCTCATAGGCGCGCGAGAATAAGGCTTAGCGCCCGACAAATGTCTTGTCATTTGTTGGCATCGAATCGCGTAAATTTTGTGTGCTCCTTTCCTATACAATGTTAAGTTATGAACAAAAATCTTAAAGACTCGGACATCGCCATTTGAATGAAAAATGTAGTGGTCGAAAATCGTAATTAACAATGTGGAACAAACCTTGAATTTAGCAATGATGAAATACTTCAACGGATAGTGCCATTCAACAATATCTAATTCTCGTAGGCTTATGTAACATTCTCTCGGTGGTAGCCGTTGTATGTCTTGGTCGTAGCACCTGAAAGTTGAATGCCATCCTTTGTAACGCTCCCTAGCAATGGCCCATATCTTTTCCCTTGATTCAGCACTTATCCTCCATGTCCCACTTTGCTCGTTATATAATCACAATAGCATTCAAATATTGTGTGAGTTCATATGTTAGTTTTTATTTGAATTGTACTTGAAAAGCAAAGTCTATTATTACCAATACATCGGTTGCTATTGCGTTTTTGACTTCTTCCCTAACATTTTTCCATGATTTCACTCCAATGATAGGAGCCCTTTTCCTTGTATACATGACCACTTCATCAACGAATGAGCGGTAGTTATCACCTACCTAGGTCCTCCATGTTTAGAGAATTGAATGTCTAATCGCTGCTTGCCCGCCTTGATTCTCTTGGCGATTACCGTCAATGCTCTTACGGGACCGCGTCCTCTTTTCTTAACTTTTTGTGAGCCTATTCCATGCGAACAACATGCATGTGATAATACCCACAAAATAACCGTATGCACGGACGGGTAATTTCTATGGAACACATGTTACCGGATCCTTGCTCTCGTTGTTTCCAACGCCGAGCATGAGATGGAGGCCGCACCGCAGTGTTGGGTTCATTTCATTCTCGTGTTGCAAAATGAAGGTGGGGTCCACGTACCGTTCTCGCAGAGAATTTAGTGGCATATGATGACCGATCATATTTTGTAGTATGACAAAAAATGGTAATTTGCTTGCAAATTAGGAGATGGATATTACCGATGTCTTCAAGCGATCCGCAACATTCGGGTATTCTCTATATGTATGGATTGTGTCATCCCCGAAAATGTCTTTTAATTCTGAAATATAATCCATAATTAATTTCATTCATGTGACTGAACATGCAAATTCAGGAGTATAAGTACACAAATATTTGGCTGAAACATATCTTACCCAAGGCTTTCTTCTCTTGATGCAAATCAGCTAGCCAAAGTTTGTATTCATCTAAGTCACATTCTTGTACTTCTTCTTCATCATCAGCATTTATGTAAGCACTTTTGGATTTCAAAGGTGTTATGGCCATGGTATGGTTTATAGGTATTGGCTCTCTGGAGATAACTAATCTGATCACCATCTCCTCCTCGTGAATCTGTTTCATTCTTTCTACATCGACGTCGTAGTCGATCTCAGTGAGTGTTGCTTCCGCAGTAGAGTCAGGAATTCTAGTCTTGTAGTAAACAATGTCCCTCATCCCGTACCCCGCTTTTTGTTTCGGAGTTGTTTATGGTTTGTAGGGTGATTTGTGAACCACGAGGGTGACAAGTATGTGTTGTAACTGGCTCCCCATCTATACCCTTCTCAATCATATATACGGTCCAAGATCGATCATCTAATGATCTGCGCATTCATTTCGATGTCATATCAATAACATGTGATGAAATTTGGTGTGCAAATCGCGTGATCAAATGCATGAAATCTAGGGTACCAGTGTGTGCACAGATGCATGAGATGTTGGATGCAGTACGAACGAGGGGAAAGATGGAACCACGATACAGCGTACCCCGGCCTCGGTCGTCTCGTCCCGAGATGAAGGTAAAACATCGGGGTCCGCACCTATGTCCACGTCGACGCGTGCTTCATCGTCGCCCGAAGGTGATGATGACCCAAAGAGAGCCCCCGTCGCCCTAGGCCTAGGGGCCATGGTGGCGGTAGGTTCACCAATCGCCGCACCAGGGGTTGTGAACATTCTAGGTAGCATGGCCGACGACGGTGTGCGCCGCGCTTCGCAGGACGTAGGGGTCACCCTTGCCGCTCCCTCGACGACGGCATCCTCGTGTACGCGCGGCGAGAAGCAGCTTGGCGGCGGCGGCGGCGGCGGCGGTAGTCGTATCGTCTACCCGGCCCCTAACTGACCGAGTTGTAGATTTGTTTTGCGAGGGGATTCAGGAGGGAAAGTAAAGACACGCGACTTTTTACTCTTGTAACCCGGCGTGGTGGCCCCAGTCATGGTTGCGCGGTAGTTTGGGCGAAAGTTAAATAATTCGGATGGGAAAAAGCGGCGCCACATTCCAAATCGCCGGCTACCCATTTTTTCGAACATTTGGCGTATTTGAGGGATGCATTTTGGTGTGGCCACTGACGGGTGGGTCCCACAAAGTTTACTTCTTGTTTACCACAAAGTTATTGTATATTGGTTACACATTTTTTGATGTGGTCGCAGTAAATTTACGAATGTCATATTTGTATAAACTTTAGCGGACTACCATAAACCCTTTATCGATTTGTACCGGAGTAAAATGCATCACACAAATATGTGTAACAAACATAAAGATCGGGTAGCAATCGGTAAGATTTATGACAACCGAGTTTTCACGGAGCTAGCTACCCGAGTCACGTTGACACCACACCAACTAAGGATCATAAAAAACATGCTCTACAAGGACACAAATTGTAAAGACACATACATAGTCGAAAGACACAACTTGAGAGACATGCTTTGTGTTTATTAGCCGGATTTCTTCAAAGATGTGACCGAAATGACGCCGAGCCTCTCTCGCAAGGTCCCTCGTCACTTGCGGATAAATTTCCCGAACATGAAGAAAGCATTAAACGAACTCGTCGGAACAAATGATAACTCAAATCTTGTGCACCTTGAAACAATGTTTAGCAATCGGCCGAACTTGTAAAACACAAGAAAGAACGCAAACATGTACACCGAAATCCGGAATGTCTTTTAGGGTGCATCATGTGTGGAACTAATTTATCAAGAAATATCAGCAATCACAACTTTTATACCTTCCTTTAGATCATTAACGCTTCCTTGAGTGTGTAGAAGAACCAATCACACTCGTTTCGGATCCTACACTCCTCGCTGCAGAACCTACGCCACGAGTACCAAGCATGCCATCCTGCGTGGTCGCCACACCCGCGACCCGCACATTGCAAATCGTCGTGGCGAGGTACGGGCGCCGGCAGGTGAAAACCTCGGTCACTGACGGGCGGGACCCACCACGACCGAGGCGGCCGCGCGCACGCACGCGCGCTATCATTACGCACGTCCGTCCGCCCACGTCGACCACTACGCGCGCGGCCGCGACGCCCGAAAAGGCGCGCCCGCGGCGCGGGACTGTGGCCTGAAAAGGCGCCCCTACTCTGACACACCTGGGAATCACGCCCCGGCGCTGTTCCGCCAACTCCCGGGGGGAGGCCATCCCCGCCGTTGTTCAGCACTGTGCGGCAAGACCGGTGTCAGCTCCGTGACACTGTGCCGCCTACCCCCGTACGGCTAACACGCCGCGCCCTCGAAGGGGGGCCAGCGGCACCCTCGAATATCTTCTACATGCTTATACAGGGCCACGCCGTGACGTCAGGCCGGCGGGATCGGTCATCCTCGTCGCTGTCAGCCCTGTGCGGCCATCCCCGCCACTGCCGCACCACGCCGGACACTGTGGAAACGTCCCAGCGTTGTTGGGACGTACGGGGACAAGACATCACCACAACGGCCATTGTGCCACGTACGGGCCCCCCGTCAACAGCACCCTCGAACCGGCCCACCACGGCGGCCGATCAACCAACCGCTACGCCGCCGACCTCGAAGCCGCTCCTGTACGAGCACAGGACGCACCACAACGCCTCAACAGGAGCGGGATTCGCCAGGACGGCCGTCAGCTCCGCGGCACTGTTCGCCATACCTCTACACGTAGAGAAATAGTGCGGCATGCATGTAAACTGCTCCCTCCTTGTCCTATAAAAGGAGGGGCAGCCCCCAACCGCGGGGGGACACGGGACGACGGATAGCGATCGCTCACACGCTCTCTGCCTTCTCCACGATATTGGCACTTGCCTCAATCAACACCTCTGGGACTTGGGGGCCACGTCTACTCTCCCGCCTCGCTTGTAGCCACCCCTCTACGAGCACCACGGTGCAAGCAATACAGTGCCCCGAGCACACCACTGCTGGACGTACGGCCCCGGCCGGAACCAGGATAAACCAAGTGTCCTTAGTTGCTTAGCAACGGCCATCGAGTGGCAGATCTCAGCGCTCATTACTACTTAGTGTCGGGACTACTTTCCGCACCGACGAGCAGGGCAGATAAGGTTGTGGGGCCCACGTGGCAGCGAGACGGAGAGAGGTGAGATGGATTTGGATATAAAGAGCGGATTTTTTTTATTAGTCCGTTTGAGTGCAATCAAATATAAAAGAAGAGGTTGGAATATAAAGAATAAAATTTAGCTAGTCTCCCAAAGTTAAACCTGAAAATGGGTTTAAGGATTTAACGGTGCGGATAGTCTAATCACTGAAGTTATTTTTTAAAAATACACCCAAATTAAATTACAGTGTATCTTCCATGACCCTATAAGGCCTTGTTCGGTTTGAGGAGGAATGGAGGGGACTAGAGGGGGTTGGGAGGGATTAAATCCTCTACAAGTCAAAATTCACCTCAATCCCCCCCAACCCCCTTGTGAAGAGGATTAACCGAACATGCTCTAAGAGGGGGGGCTGGCAACAGCTACGACCTACGACAGAGATGCTCCTAGGATGCGACCGCCCCCCGGTCCACTGTGGCAGCGGCACGTGACTACCCCCGCGGTCATCAGGACCGAGCAAGCGAGAAAGCAACGAACCACCGTCGTCCTCCCACGGGCCCGCCACGACGACCCCGCATTTACTGCGACACGCGGCTGCCCCTGCCCACCCACCCCGTTCCCCCCTCTCGCTTCCATTGGGCGGCCTCCGCCCGCCTGCTCCACAGCCAGAGAGCGAGCACCGCCAAGGCGCGCCAGCCGGCGGGCCTACGCGCCACGGCGTAACCGGACCCGTTGCGGCGAGCCAATCCACGCGGCGTCCGCCCGTTCCGCTCGCTGTCCCCCTTCCCGGCCTCCCCCCGCGGTGCACGGGCTCCACCTCCACTCCACCACCACCCCCACAGACAAGAGACCCCCAGCGCCGAACGGAGGGAACCCCACCCCACCGCACCGCACCACACACACCCCCATCCATCCCTCTCCTTGCAAAAGGCCGCGACCGCGTACGGGGGGCGAGCCGCGACTGTGCAGCCGTGCAGCAGGAGAGCAGCAGAGGGCAGAAAGAGGAGAGGAGAGGAGTCGCCAGGAAGCAACCGCGGGGAAGCACCACCACCAGCAGCACTGCAGCAGCGAGGAGGGAGAGAAAAAAATCCAGAGTGATTCCTGCTCTTCCCCCCTGTTGCCTGTTGGAGCTTCGATCGAGCCCGCTCGACGAGGCAAGCGCCCGATCGCCGCGCTCCGGGAGGGGGAGCGTCGGATGGAGCCGTACGGTGCGGCGAAGGGCGGCGGCGGGGGCGGGGGCGATGCCGGCACCGGCTTGGAAGGTACGCGTCGTCCACCGCAATTGGGGTTTTTTCTCCCGCCCGCCGCAGCGGCTGTGGGGTTTGGTGGTTTCGCCGCTTGCTTTTCTTTGCTCGGTCGCTAGGGTTTTGGATCTCCGATTCTGTTGCGGTGTTGCTTCACCCCGGCGCGTGATGACGGTTTGCTGTCGCCGTGGATGCTTTTCGCAGAGTCGATGCGGAGGCTGGGGCTCGGCGGGGGCGGGGACGGCGACGCGGGTGACGAGAAGCTGCCGGAGCGGCCGGGCGAGGAGAACTGCGCTTACTACATCCGCACGGGCTCCTGCGGCTACGGGGAGCGCTGCCGCTACAACCACCCCCGCGACCGCGAACGCGAACGCGATCGGACCGCCCCGGTGAGCGCCCCCTTCCTCTGTGCCGTCTCCTCCCCCTGTTCTGTGCCCTGCTCTGTTTTGTTCTGTTTTCCCCGGCTCGTGCTCAGCGTGTGATGGTTACTGCCTACTGGAGTGGTAAGCGCTTCTGCTATCGTGACAGTGACTTACGGTTGGATTTACACCTGGTTGGTGCTGACGAGTGTATTGTTGCTTAAAGTTGAAGATTTTGGGGGAGTGATGATTGTTGTAAGGGCGTGGAAGTGAAAGTTATGAAAGCTCTGTGTCTTTTGGCTGATGTTAGGAATTCTGATTTCCTAACTTTTGCGCTGAAACCATTCAGCATAGTGCTGCACTTATTAGCTTGCATTGTAGGCTTGTTCTTGCACTGCAGTTTTTCTTCTTCTATTAGGATTGTTGTGATTGCCTGTCCTTTTCTTACAGCTAGACTCTGTACAGCATGACTGCTATTTTTGGGTTGTTGTAGGAGCTATAACCTTCATTGAAACATGTGTAATGTGGATATGGGTTTGTCACACCAAATTGAGTGAATTAGAGTCCAATCGTATATTTATAGTATATTTTGAGAATAGTTTAGCTTGCTATTGATATAAAATTACATGCATATGTTTGCTTTCGGTTTGATTTTCAGGTTAATGGAGTTGGAAGGACTGCAGGTACAGTGGAGTACCCAGAGCGACCAGGACAGCCACTTTGTGAGGTAATTAAGCTGATTACAGAGCTATTTTTCAATTGATGGTCAAATTATATGGTTTTTTTTACTGTGATGTGGTGGGAACTCATGTTACACAATTTCTTTTTTCTTCAGTACTATGCAAAGAATGGGACCTGTAAATTTGGTTCCAATTGCAAGTTTGATCATCCCAGGGAAAGTGGTTTTGTACCTGTGGCATTAAACAGCAGTGGGTACCCTCTACGTCAGGTGGGAGTTCTCATTCAGTCCAAGTTTCCGTTTGGTTGAGAATATTGTTTGGTCAGTTTGTGATACTTTCCATGGTTCGTGCAGGGTGAAAAGGAATGCTCCTATTACATGAAAACCGGGCATTGCAAGTTTGGATCTACATGTAAATTCCATCACCCAGAACTTGGTTTTATTTCAGAAGCACCTACCATGTACCCGCCAGTGCAACCATCACCTCTTTCCTCTCCCCATCCATATCCACATCTTGCCAATTGGCAAATGGGGAGGCCTCCTGTTGTGCCAGGGTCATTTTTACCAGGCTCTTATCAACCAATGATGCTTCCACCTGCACTTGTTCCAATGCAAGGATGGAACCCTTATATTGTAAGTTAATGTTACATGTCATTTTGCTCTTCTTTATTTACATAAGGCACCTTAGTGTATACATTAGGAATAATATTTTTGTACTAAACTTCCTTGTCCAATATAGACCCAAACAGTGAGAAATAAGTTCATAACATCCCTTACTGATGTAACATTTATTGCCTATCACAATAAATTAAAATCAGCGACCTACTTGAAAATGCAATCATAGTTACAAAAATAAAACACTGCTGATATTTTTTTAACTTTATTTTGTTCCCAGTCACCTTTGAACCAAGTTGCGCCAGCTGGGGGACAGCAAACTGTTCAAGCCGGGCCACCTTATGGCATGTCGCACCAGGGGCCTAGCTCTGCAGTAACTTATGGCAGTCATTATGCGCAGCTGTATTCTTCAACTGGGACTTCAAGCAGCAACATACAAGAATATACCTTACCAGATCGGCCTGGGCACCCTGAATGTGAACATTACATGAAAACAGGAACCTGCAAATATGGAGCTGCCTGCAAATACCATCATCCTCAATACTTCAGTGGACCAAAATCTAACTGTCTGCTGAGCCCTCTGGGTCTTCCACTTCGTCCTGTGAGTAAATCTCATACATCCACCTGCTATCATTCGGGAAATATCTATGTTGTTTCCATGAAATATACTCCAGATTGGTTTGCATCCTTAACTACCAGTGAGATTTGAATGCCTCATACAATTTAATTGACAAGTGTCATTTAATTCGCACCCTAGCAATTTCAAATGCATTTTGTTCACCCTATCAAGGCTTGGTGATCACTAACGCATTCATCTTTTAGCATGCTTAGAAACTCCAAAATTTTATTCCATGAATGTAAAATTATTTCATTTAGGTGGTAATTGTGTTAAAACCTGCTATCTTTTGAATGCCAATTTTGGACAAAACTGATGAGCTGCTGCACACCTTTAACACTGTCCACTCGCAACCTTAGTTTTATGGCCTATTTGTTTGTTCTGCTCCAAAGTTTAGAATTTCATCCTGGACTGCGAATCATGCTTCAGTGCAGATTTTACCTTTTCTCTGCATCCACATGGAAATGCAAAACTAAGATAGTCAATTATATGCTTTTGAACCACCCTTGGTTGCGAAATTCCGTTCTTTCTCATTTCTCACTCATGTAGCTTAGGTGCTTTTACTTATAGCTCTCAACTTATAGTATAAAGTAAGCATATCATTAAAGTAAAATATATAATATGTGCATCATCTCATTCCATTATGTTTATTTTTTGGGGGCAAAATCTTGTTTACATGTTCCACATTATTTATACTTCAAAATAACCCAGTACTTAATTACAAAGATTTGATCTTGACCAGGCTAGAAATTGAAGGTTGCCTTTGCTTGTTTGCACATTGAAAAGTAATCCTCTGGCTCTGTTATATCATGTTGGGGAGCTAAATAGTGAAAGGCTAACTTTAGAATTTGACTGATGCAAGAGCGACAGAGTGTGTTATAGGTAGTTCGAGCGATTTATATTCTATTATCTTTGATCTACTCATTTTTGTTGAGATGAATTGGTTTTCTATTGATCTGGTTTTCTATTCATTAAAAAAACCTTTTCCATTATGTAATCACAAAGAGGCTATGTGTGAGAAGGTTAATGAAGATCTGATCCTTGATTAGCATTTATTTAGTTGTGGCATCTGCCGGGAATGCAGTTTCTTTTATTTGTGACTTGAACCTTGCTTGCAACAGTTATGAATGTAGTCATGCCCAACGTATTTTTTCTGAGTTTACCTTGACACAAGCAATTCTAGTTAATGCTCCTCTAGTACTTTCACTGATGTTGCCAGTGATATAAGGCATGCATAGTCCTGCATGACATTGAATTTTCTATAATGAGGTATGGTAGCAGTGTCGAGAATTAATGCAACACATAAGGTCGAAATGGACATCCATCTGTTGCCATTTTTTCAGTTCTTGGTTGCACATGTTCAATTAAAGCTTCTCTTGATTTGCAGGGTTCTCAGCCTTGTAGTTACTATGCACACCATGGCTTTTGCAAGTTTGGCCCTACATGCAAGTTTGATCACCCAATGGGTACTATGAACTATAGTCCTTCAGTGTCGTCACTTACTGATGTGCCATCCGCTCCATACCCTCCCAGTTTGCCTCTCACTCCTATGGCTCCATATCCACCATCTTCTGATCTGCGGCCACAATACACTCTAACCAAGGATTCCTCTGCTAATCCACCAGCAGTTCCTGGAACTACTTATGGACCTGTTGGGACAATATCAAAGGTTTATGCTCCACACACGCTTATCCGGTCCCCAACTTCTGCAGCTGCTGGCATGCAAGCTTGATAGGGAGCCAGCGTGGAGAGCTCTAGTACCTTTCTGTCATGAAGATGTACCTTCAGCAAGCTTATCTGGACTTTCTGCCATAGGTGAAATGAGGTCTCGGATTCTTTTTTGCTCCAATTCGACTCCCCATCGATTGTGAATAAAGGCTGCAGCTGACATAGAAAAGGCTGAATAAATGGAAAGATAGGAATTGGCAAGCTCATTCACTTGTCATTTTTCTGTCCGGTCTCCGAAACGAGAGAAGGGAGAGAATTCTGATTGTAATTCAGAGCTCCGTTGTTATCTGGTACATAATTAACGGAGCAGGCCGGTAGATGCACAGTTGGCGGGGACTTCATCTTCTGGAGGCTAATGGGTTTCGCAGCCCTTTCCCAAACCTTTTGTTTATCTCATCATCATCATCATCATCATATATATATATATATGTATATCCCCCCGGGAACGGCGACTATAACTTTGGCAGTATGTATATCCAAAGTTCCAAACTGGGAACACGGGGCATATTGTAACGAGACGCTTGGAATGAACCCTTAATTCAACCATCTAAAACCATTCACTGGTCATTTATCTTCAGGTGTATTGTTCTCTTGTACTGCCTCTCTAAGTTTCGCAAACTGCGTGGTTCCATTTCTTGTTCGTTGGAATTGTTGGTGTTATAGTCTGGTGGTTGAGCTGCTGGTGATTCCAAAATCCAAAATGTCGTCTCTGCTGGTTGTCGGAATTAGTCACACGGACCACACCGCCGCCGGCGGTGTCGGCTATCCGAGTCCGTCTCACGCGGAGACGGAATAAAAATGCATCATATTTGGATAGAATATCTCCCTCTGTTTGTGATGGACGTTGAATTGATGATGGATTATCAGGTGACCAATGACGGGGGAGCATATAGAATACTGCCTCGTTCGTCGAATACAAGTTCACGCACGTTGCTTGATATAGGATACATCACAAGAAGCTTCCTGCTAACATAGCACAAGATTGTGGATTAAGCACGCGTGATAAGAGTGACGCGCACCCAATCTTGTTCCGTGCATAACCTAGGGCGTAGGTCCTTCGACGCGTTGCTGGATGCCTGGATGTGGTCCCCATATATTCGATCGCCAGCAGTTTCCACGAGAAAGATCAGCTGATTGCCCATCCTAGATTGAATACTGTTAGCACGAATCCGGTTCTCTTAACAATTTTAAATTAAAATGGTGCTAACTGCAGGGCACCACCATGGTACAACTTACGTGCGAGTTAACGTTGGAGTTAGGACCCCGCTCATAGAGTTCCGTTTCCAGCTGAAGTCCTAGAAAAACTTTGGTTAAAAACGGCTCGACGCCAAGAGCGCTAGAGGAGTCGAAGCCATTTTATATGGAGAGGTCGGAGGGGGAAAAACAGCTCCTCGCTCCTCATTTTAGAGGAGTTGGAGCTCTACCAAAGGAGGTTTTAGATACGTATGAGCATTTTTGCAAATCCGGTCAGGTTTTAGACTAAGAGGAGAAAAGCTCGATTTATTTTGAAACAAAAATTTCTGCCACCTACAACGAGTAAATCCAATCCATCTTTTGGAAGATGGGAGGAGGCTAAATCTTCTAATATCTGAGATCCGTTAGGATGATAAAAGAAAATTGTTTTTATTAAAAAATGTTGAAATATTTTTAAAAATATTGATCATCGTTTCCATGAAAAATTGTTTGTGCAACTATTTTAAAAATGTTGGATCCAACTTTTTCTCCAAAGAAAGGTTGGTGCGACTCTGTTTTTTTAAAAAAAATGTTGGTCCAACTTTCTATCAATATATTGATCCAACTTTTTTGAAAATTATTATAATAATTTATAAAAATATTGTAATATTTTAAATTGATGATCATTAGATGGAAGAGTTAAGGAATAGTAATAAATAATTTAGATAAGTTTTGGTGGGTCGAAAGTTTTACCCACCTTCCGTTTCTGATAGATAAATAGGAGCCCCACCCGCGCGCCCCTCCATCGAGCTGAATTAGGCCTCCCCTGCTCATTTGCAGTGTGAAAATAAAAGATGGGGCTTGTCGGTTCTTTTAACTTCATTAATTATCCAAGCAGTGTGGTGTGAGTCAAAATCCAGTGATCTCGAACCGGACCCGCGGGCTGGATTGAGCCTGGCCAAAAATGTTCGGATCTTGTAGTTCGCTTCTATATCATACCTAGCTCAATTCACAAAATAATGGGAGAGTATTAGTGTCTAGTATACCTAAACTTTGTCTTAGTGGAAGTGTCATAGGAATGTCATGAGTATTAAACATCATGCATGCATGCTAGCAAATTTATGAGGGAGGAAGGAGAGTGTCATGAGGTGAGAGAGAGGTGTCATTATCACGACATTTCACTGACATAGTTTTCAAGTTTTCAGTCTAGGTAACTATATATATAATATCATTTCTCATTGAGACTGACCTAAGCTCACCCCTCACCCAGTACGGGGTCTTGTTCAATAATTATTGTGATGATGCGCATGACAAGACGAGTATATACTCAGACGACCTTCATGTTTTCAATCCATATATGTATTCTGAACAATATTGATAGGAGTATATACGACGACCTTCATGTTTTCACTCATATATGTATTCTAAACAATATTGATACGCGAACTTGATAGGATAAGGCTGTTCAAAATGTTGTGCGATCCAAATTTGATTCATCGTTAGAGCGGATTTATGAGTTTTCTAAGCCTGAAAATAAGCCTGAAAAAGATTACTTAATGGAAAAACTCTGAGACTCTTCACCGTATGTACCGGGTCTAATTTTGGTGTATTTAGAACCGGAGGGATATATATAGGCATATATATGCGTGTATATATAAATCCAGTAGCTCCGATCCTTCCGGCTAGCTTCGTGCTAATCCAAGCATGGGCGGCATGGTATGCCAGACCAATAATCTGGAACAACCCCTAGCTAGCTGGCTGGCACGATTAACGAATCGAGATCTTGTCAAAACGCAGTGTGAAACGTGAAACAAATTAAAGTCCCAGCCGGTTTGAACAAAATTTAGCATCTCGAGCTTGACTGGAGAGCAGTACACGTTAACTTGTGGAAACCATGCATCCTAGTCACCAAGCCATCAGAATCTCATGTCATCAGCCTAAGCACACCACTGGTAGGTAATTAAAGACACATTTGTTAATATTCCCAAATTGAAAACGAGAGAAAAGAATCACACACACGCATGAAAGATGATTACATCGACGACTAGCTAGCTAGTCAGCTCCATCACGCATAATGCATCTTCTCTGATCTCTCAGCTTCATCGACCAACAATCAGCACGTGTTCAACTCGTCATCGTCGTCGTCAAAAATGGTTAGGCACGAGCTGATCGCCTTTTCAGAGACGATCAGCTACATAGCAGCCGGTTGCTATCTGAAAGATTTTGGTGTGTACAGTTTGCACGTACCTGAGAGAGAATATGTGTCATACTACGCGAATTTGTATATATGCATGACCGTTCGTTCTCGCTCGAATATGATTCCCCATCTAGAATTTCGTGGCTGTAAGTAACTGCATCATCCATCATCCATCCATGCTGCTGGCCAGCTAGCTAGATATCAGTGACGGAAAGCGCATGCATGCATGCATGCATGGCATTCGTTCACAACATTAATTAATGTACGTGTCTACCTGACCTTGCATATAGTATAGCCTGATAGTTGGTTCATTCCTCGCTCGCTTTATACGGGAAGCAAAAACTAATGACACCGGCCGGTTCCGGAACAGCGGCATGCATGTTACGTAGGGATTCCCCTCTTGAAACAATGCCAAAAAAAACGTATGAGGTGGAAACCAACCCCACCGTGCAAACTATGAAAACTTCAATTCCGAGTCACAAGATGTTGATCCAAAGGAGAGCTCATGGGAGGTGGGACCGTGGGAGGGGTGATCTGCAAACGTGCATTTGCAAATCATCTCTACCACATGTCATTAGTTTTGCACATCACCCCTCCCACCTTCCATAAGTCTTCCCTTGGATCAACATCGTCTGCCTGATGAGATTGAAGTTTCCATAGTTTGCACGGATGGGTTGGTTTCCACCTGATATGTTCAAAAAAACTCATGTGAGGTTTAGATGTGTTTATAGGTTTTAAAATTTTCATAAATTCGGAGCAACCGAGTGAGTTAAATGGTATATGGATGTTTAACGTAGAAAAGTTTTGTGAAATTATATTTCAAACATCTTTTGATGCAAACATGGATTTGCAGCAATCTGATAAATTGGTAGTCGAAGTAGGAGTATATCTTCATCAAATACTTAAATTCCTAATAATTAACTAATACGCCTACTAAAAATGAACGAATGTGTGTATATATAGTACTAAATTAGCACTCTTTTGCATGTCCTTCTTCCATCCCATCCCATGAAAAGTGTAATCCTAGCTTTTAAAAATAATCCCACAAAATAGTGCAATCCTGACAAATAGATCTAATTATCCCATATCTAAATTGCATAACAAAAAAACTTAGTGTAAGCATGTGTTGAATAAATGAGTATAAGAGTCTTTTTCATGCCATCACTAAATTGTCCTAGAAAAATATTAGAACTACATTTTTTTTTTGTGGGACGGGGGAAGTACCTCCCAAATAGGATGGTAAGGTCAGTCTCAGTGGAGATGTCATGAACACGATTACCTAGAGTGACACATCATCTAAAAACATTTGAAACTATAATGAAACACCTCCCTCTTAATACATAGTTTCATTTATTGTTGTTTTCTAGGTTGCATGCAAGACATAACTTGTCTAGGTAACTGTGTAGGTGGGTTTCATCCTCATGAAACTCATTTTACCTCTCTCTTCATTAATACACTGTCACATCATCAAAAGTGCTTACATGACAGCCTATTTAATGTCTATGAAACTCCCACTGAGACTGGCCTAATGCTCTAATAATAGTTTCAGTGGTAGATCGAAACTTGTGCTGCTGTTAATGTGCCAGTTGCGCAAATTAAGCAACTAGTACTAAACTAGAGCGCCACATACATAGCACAAATTCTCCATCAGGATGGTTTGGCTAACACACATCATAAATCCACATATTAGTAAAGCATAGTAGATTCAGAAGGAAGATAACGAGAACTTCAATTTTGGCACACATAGCAGCTCAATGCACTTGGGAAAAAAAAGCAACTTTAGCAACAAAAAAAAACTCTTCCTTTGCGGCGCTCACCACGCAGTGTGCAAACCGAACCGACCCTGATTTATGAATCCATCTGCATGCCAGTTTACAGGGAGCGCTAACTAGTGGATCCAACAGTGTGCCATCACGTAGGCACTAGGATAAGCCAAAATCTCTCTTTGCAGATGCTCCAAGCTTGCCTACAGCGAAAAGCAAACATCAATTCCATCCCGCATTATTCCTGCCGTACACAAAAATATATACTTGACAATGAGCGAGTATCGATTTTTCCCCCCCTTGATAAAAGGCGACGATCGATCGAATTCCCTTTCGCTGGAAAATAAATTGTTCCAAGCAGGATGAGCACGTACACAGCTCAAATTCTCTTGTGTGATGGCTAAGCAAAGTAGTAAACTAGAGGGAGTGAATCGTATTCCCTTCTTGAGAATTTGGGTCCTTTTTGTTTTCTTTTCGGGGGGAAAGGTTGGTAGGATTCCGCACACAACGTATATTTTTTCGACAGGCGATCGAATACTTATCTAACTCCCACGGAATTGAATTAGCTTTATTTGTAAACAATGAATGGGCAATTGGTGGCTATAGCTAGAGATCTCCCCCATTTGCAATTAAGCAAACATTTTCACACCCGTGCATGCATCACTCACTAGCTAGATGCAAATTGTAGCCATTTTCCCCCTATCTTTTTTGTACGTGGCGCCACCGCGCCACGACACGTGGTGGATCGCGCGATCTCAAACTGACCTTTCACCCGAATTCGGTCTGAACATAATATATGCATGGCAGTAGCTTCTAAGGATTTAGAGCATGTTTGGATCACCTTTAGCCCTATGACTAAAATTAGTCGGCTAAAAAACTTTAGTCACCCCCCTGTTTGGAAGCGAGAGGCTAAACTGCATTAAAAGAGCATTAGAGCATGTTTGGATCACCTTTAGCCCTATGACTAAAATTAGTCGAGGCTAAAAAACTTTAGTCACCCCCCGTTGTTTGGAAGCGAGGCTAAACTGCATTAAAAGAGCATTAATTACTTCGGATTTCTCTCCCTAACTTCTCTCTCCTCTCCTTTTAGCCCCTTTTAGCCCCTTTTAGCTCCTCCCACCCCAGCTAGCAAATTTTAGCCTCAAGGCTAAAATTAGTCTCACTTTAGTCCCACCCGTTTGGAAGATTAGCTCTGTTAGAGACTAAAATTAGTCGGGCTAATTTTAGCCCCCGTGATCCAAACATGCTCTTACTTCTCCCTTTTTCAGAGGCTAAATACGGTGGTACATGTACAGTGGATGCCACTGCACTATCACGCACTTTTGAACAATCCGTGCACTGCTGGTGTGCGTGTCTTTCAGTCTTTTCTTTTCGCAAATATATTCCAGGTAGCTTATCAAGCACATTGCAGATCGAGGAGAGAATCCTTAATCCAAGTTTAATCTTCTCTACCTCTCTCGATCGTTTCATCAGAAACGGCGCGCGGCAGCATCTTTCTCGTGTGACCTAACCTAACTGCGACCCCACACTGCAAAACCAGCAAGATGTTCTCTCCTTGATATCCTTAGCTTTGCTCACCCTTTTCCCCGGCCGGCCCATCTCTATTATATCAGCATCATGCATGATATCTACCAACTATAGTACTCCAAAAGCTAGTATAGTTTTAGTATATATCCACACTGCATATCAGCTAGCATGCTGTGTGTTGTGTGCTTTGCTCACCTTTCTGGCTGCTACCTGCAGCTTCATCCTCTATATATAGACCCCCTTGATCCCCCTCCCTTGCTCCATCCATCACCACTTCACCCAGCAGCAGCAACACACAACCATCTCGCTTTCTCTCTCTCTCTCTCGCTGCTCGATCTGCTAGCTGTTGATCGCCGTCGTCGATCGAGGACGTACGGAGGATGTCGGGCGTGTGGGTGTTCAAGAACGGGGTGGTGCGGCTGGTGGAGAACGGGGCGGCAGGCGGCGGCGAGGTGGTGCGGAAGCGGAAGGCGCTGGTGCACACGCCGAGCGGGCAGGTGGTGAGGTCGTACGCGGAGCTGGAGGCGGAGCTGCGGGCGCTGGGGTGGGAGCGCTACTACGAGGACCCGGCGCTCTACCAGTTCCACAAGCGCGGCTCGCTCGACCTCATCTCCCTCCCCGCTGACTTCGCCAGGTTCTCCTCCGTCCACATGTACGACATCGTCATCAAGAACCGGGACTCCTTCAGGGTCGTCGACGTCTGAACTAAAGCATCCATATATGCATCTGATCCGCCATTGCTGCACAGCTTCACTTCATTCTACCTATACTGATGATCGGTGTCGATCCATATGCATGCATGGTGATCTGATCGATCGGTGCCCATGGAGCTTGTTTGTCTAATTAGTTGTGACTGCTTTGTATGAGTTGAGTGTGCAGCAGGGCAGCAGCAGCTAGCTAGTGTGACATACAGAGGTCTGACAGGTTAGTAGTGTGAGAGGCTGCTAGCTGCTATATACTATACTTATGTTTTTGCTTATTTGATTCCGATGCAGTGTCTGTGTGTTCATCAGACCGTGTATGTGAGACTGAATCAGTAGCGTGTGAGTGGTGTCTGGGAGTGCTCGCTGTGCGTAGTTGCTCCTGGTTGGCTGATGTAATCTGCTCTCATGTGACTGTAAATCTATCGTTTGTGCCAGTATTACCAACTTACCGTTGTGCATTTCCATTGCACTTTCCTGTTCTTTCATTTCATTTTAATTCGAGATTTTTTTCTAAAGAAAAGGTTAAGATCAAGGGCTATATATATATATATATATATATATATATATATATATATATATATATATATATATATATATATATATATATATATATATATATATATATATATATATATATATAAAATCGCGCAGCACTTCTGCTGAAGGAATATTTGGGCCAAGTGGCTCGTCATCAAACATGCATTTTCAACTAATGGCCCAAAGCCCACGGAGGAGGAAGCAAGCAAGTGCGCGATCTTCCTTTTCTTAAATAGTTTACCCGCTGATAGAAATAGTTTCTCCTGTGTTAAAAAAATGCTCCGAGAGAGAAGCATGGGTTTAACACGAGATCTTTTTTCAAAACAAAGGGAACTGTAGCAATGATGAATCACGATAAATTATTAAATTAATTACACTAATAAACCTATAGTAGATAGAATAAGATAGAACAAATAATAAAAAATAGAGGTAGGGCCTGATTCCGGTTTTTTAAAAAATATAGATTAAATAAAATACAATGAAGAATCATTAGAGATCATCCGATCCTCCCTTGTTCTCATCTTTCATGATCCATGCATGTCATCCTTTTTATGTTTGCCTTGAGTGGGGGCACCACTGCACAAACCACACAAATAATATCCGTACTGGAAATCCGCAAGGTTCATGGAATATTGGTATTTGTTTCGCTAGCTAGCTAGGTGCATCTTAACGCCATCTTATTGGGACCCCTATGGCCCTACGAATTATGTAGTAAAGATGAATCACGATGCCATCACTAAATTGCATGAATAAGCCTACTCTCTCCGCCCCTAAAAGATGGTCGTCGTTGATTTTCATGCCACAAGTATGACCAAATTTATAGAAAATACGTGAAATATTTGTTAAACACTAGATTCAAATATATATCTAATGATATTAATATTGTATCATAAACATTAATATAGTCAAAGTTGTTTCTCGAGAAGTAAAAACAATAGTTTTTAATGAACGGAGGGAGTATAGCAACATATAAACAAATGCAATGAAGAATCTCAGCGGCCCTTGTAGCATTTCTTTTTTCTAAGATTGGATTTAAAAAAAACAGATTGGAGATGCGAGAAATTGAACCCCGATCCTCTAGCATGCAATACATATATAGTGCTCTACCAATTAAGGTACATCTCCAATTATTTTTTTATAATTCATAATATAATTAACTTAATAATGTTTATGTTCTATTGTGTCTGGAATTAACTTATACAGGTTCAATAATGGGTACAAATGAGGGTTATGGACCGGTACAAATGACCGTTTTTCTAGTAGTGCACATAGACTAGATTCGATAGCATACACATTATCTCTTATCTATCTGCGTATTGTTTGACACCGGCGGCGGCCATGGAATCTCGCACCACACAACATCACTATCCGATATCCACTACCCCCTCTGTTCTTTTCTATAGGACATCCATTAGCTTAGATTTGAGTTAGTCAGCGACAAGTAAAACAGAATGAAGGTAGTATACGTTACCTACTCCTAGAGCGGGAGCGCCACACAACCATATACAACTCTCGGACCTGAACATATGGTAACCCTAAACCTTTTTTAGATGCATACTCTGTTTTTATCTATTTACTAACGGCCTGTTTGGAAGCACTCCACTCCCAAAATTAGGCCTGCTAGTGGGGCGGGTTGGAACGGGGATTTCGGGGCGGGTTCACGCGCGGGGGTTCCCTAAGATGGGTGGGAATGGGTACTAGAGCCTTGCGGGGCGGGGCGGGGGCGGGGCGGGGATATTGTGATGCGGGTCGGGGCGGGTGGAATCCATCGTTATTGACCTCCCACGACGGGGTGCCGTGCCCGTGCGTGGGTGCGTCGAGCCGCCCCTGCACACGATTGATTCCCCTGGAAAGGCGACAGAGCCGTTGCCGGCGTCGTCTGCCGCTGCCCCCGCCACTCTCCTACAACAATGGCGGCGGATCTAGATATCCTCTTCCACCTCCCATCCTCCACCCCCTCCGTACTGCCCCTCTCCTTCTCATCAAATTGCCCCCTTCGTTTTCTTCTGGGTCGATCTGTAAGGGAGATGCTGCGGAGCCGTCGACCTTCACCACTGCTTCGCCCATCGCAGCAGCCTCGTGCGGCGTTGGAGGCGAACCGGTGGTGGAATGTTGCGGCGGCGGCTGTGGGGCTCGCCATCGCCGGGCCAACAGCTGTTCATGGCTCCACGCCACGGGGCTCACCCCGGGCTCGTGCTGGACGCAGTCCGCGACAGCGCCGCCGCCGTGGAACTATGTTTCAACATCTCTCTTCCCTGCAAAAGAGCTGCTCCTTTTTCTGCTCGATCCTTTCGATATCTACTGGTCAACGCAAGCACACACACGAACTCAATCTTATTTCTCTTGATGCGAGTGCAGACGGATATTGCATCGATGCTCCGTGAGACCATCGAGTACATCAACCTTTCAATCACAACACATCTGAAGAACCAGCTCGCACATTTTCTCCACAAGAATCATCAGAACACACAGCACATCGCTGGGCGGTTGTCCCCAGCACCGCCCGACGGCCCTAGGCCGGCCGCCGCCCGTGCTCCGCCGACCGCGCGCCCGGGCTCCCTGTGCCGCCTCCCTCGTCGTCCCCCTGTGTTGCTCGGACCGCCCATCTCCAACTGATGTGGTGCTGCCGACTGCCCCCAACACCATCCCTACTAGAGAGCAACGAGAAAACCCGCACAAACCCGCACAAACGGGGCGGGGCGGGGTGGATTGATAGGATTACGGGGCGGGGTGGGTTACTAAACCGCCTGTGTGTCTTTAGGTGTGGGTAGGGGCGGGTTTGGGGTGGGTTAATTCCCATTAGCAAGCCTACCCAAAATAGCCACTCCACTCCATCAACTCCACTCCACTCAACCTCTTATAATGAGCTCTGTTTGGGTAATAATTTTGCTCAAATCCACCTTTTCCACCATCATAAAAAGAAAGAAGACATGAATACCAGAGCATAACAATACCCCCAGCCACCTCTTCCTATTCTCTACTATCTGTTTGATGGGAACCCGTCAGTCACTTCACGTACAATACCATAGCAGCCCGTCACAAACATAAAAAAAACTTGCCTATTGCATGTATTCCTAAAAAAACTTGCCCATTGCATGCATGGCCTATTGCATGTCTGACCACATTCAACTTTTCAATCATATCACAAACATAAGAAAAAGAAAATAATTAACTTGCCTATTACATGTCTGGCCGCATATGAAAATAAAAAAACAATAATATATCATCACAGCTTACAAAAATAATTAAGGTGCCACCAATTACAAAATAATTATTACATTCAAATCTAGCGCCAAGAATTTGCTAAATCAGTAGCTATGGCATCACGGAATTCATCCATAGATCTAGCATTCCTGTAGAAAGTTGACCCATCTGAAGCCCATGGAGGAACTGCATATTTGTAGGAATGAAATTAGGCTCCCGATCAAACCTAGCAAAGTCAGGATCCTCACCTCCATGCTCACGGATGAAATTATGAAGGACCATTGTAGCCACCACAATCATTTTTTGCTTGTGCATTGGGTAGGATGGCATCTTATATAGAAGATGCCACTTCATTTTGAGCAATCCAAATGATCTCTCAATAATATTACGGATAGATGAGTGAACCCGATTAAACTTTTCCATTGGGGTCTGTGGTTCCATACCTCTATGCCATTCTGGTAAATGATATCTTTCACCCTTGTAGGGAGCAAGATAACCGGGACGATTAGGATACCCCGCATCAACAACATAATATTTGCCTACACATAAAGAGCATGATGCAATTATTTATGAATTACAGTACCACATGAATAACTAGAAGAAACAGAGAGCATATACCATTGTGTTACCTCGTGGAGGATGAGGGAAAAATTCCTTATCCACACTTATGGCATTGTATAACACACTTGTGTCATGCATAGCTCCTGGTTGACCCGTTGCCACATAAATGAAACACATGTCAAAGTCACAAACAGCTAGCACATTTTGAGTGGGAATTCCAGTTTTTCCAATATATCTAACTTGTTGCTCAGGTGAAAGTGACACAAGCACCAATACAATCTTTGAAATGAGGATATGCTCTTTTATCATCTCTTATCCTCTTATGAATAGCTCGAAAGTTGGGATCTTTTGGTCGAATGAAGTCATGTGCCATAGCCATCAAAGAATCTAGAACCTCATTAAATTTTCTACTAATGGTTTCTCCTGAGTGTTTAAACCTATTCTGGGTTCTCCTATTGGACTCATTTCCACCACATATGAAGAAAAAAATAGCTAGCATCTCATAAGTACTCATATGCATGGATGGCTTGAGACCATAACTAGCTACCAACAGATCATGCAGGTCTAAGAAAATTGTTGTGTTCATCCTCAGTTGTGTATGGCACTCACCCGAAGTCCTCAATGTCTCTAGCAACCACCATGCCACTTAGGATTGATGTCCTTGTTGGATTTTTTTTTCAAGGTACATATCAACATAGACTTCAGTGATTTGGGCAGCAGAGCTAACCAATTTCCAAAACTCCTCACTCTCGCTTTCAGTAGAGTTATCAGATTCAGTGTCACTTTCATCCACCTGCAGGAAAAAAAAGAAATATCAGTCATGAGACCAATAGAAAGACCATAGTGAAACAAGTATGACAAACCATATGGAACATCAAGTAAGAGCAATAGTCATCAACCATAGGGAATTATCACAGTACTAGAAAAATCCAATAGTATTAGCCATTAGAGCCAAATAACATTACATCATCTCCTAAGCCAAATAACATTACATCATCTCCAGTACATAAAAGCATAACAAGTATGGATCAATGTCCATACTTGGCATGATACTTTCTCCTAAGCCAATTAAACCTAATCTCTTTAGTTGGAAAGGTCAAGAACATGTCCCTCTGGTCCTTTTTGACAAATAACTCCGTTGCAATGAAGTGCTCATTAGTACCATAATCTGCCCCACAATCCAAAACTAGATCCATTATCTGTTGCACAGTCACTTCACGTGATTTTTTGATGTAAAAGAGGAGGCTGAATCAGCAATCTTAGTGAGTTGTTCTTGAAGAACAAGTGAGGTTTTTGTCTTTTGTTTCCTCACTTTGTCAAGAACAACCCGACCTCTTCTCTTTGCATTTCCCATAGACGGAGAAACTACCTCATCACCAATAGCCATGTGGCTTTCTTCAATCTCTTCATCATTATTTTCTGCAGCCATGTGGCTTTCTTCAATCTCTTCATCATCATCTCCCAAGTCACCTTGTATCTCCTCAGGTATGACAAGGTTTTGACTCATTGGATTCCAATGATCAGATTCATCATTAACGATGTCAGAAAACATAATCTTAAGCTGTTCTAGATTTTGCAATGGTTTCTTCCTAAACTTGCCACATCCAGGGATATCCTATTAAAATAGAATTAACAAAAGATGTGTTAATAAGCCGTAAATAGTAATTGATAACTGAACAAATAAGTCGTTATAAATGCTTTGCTGAAATTTCTTCATCCTCACCTTCTTTGCCTTTCTCCACCATTCATCATCCATTACAACCACACCTTTAGCATGATCAAATCCTATTCCAGTTTGTCGTCTCATCAATTTGTTCCATGCTATATAATCAGGCTTCAATTTATCCCACTTGTTCTTGAGTTGGAGCTTAGTCAGCTCAATGCCTTTGGCTTGCTTAAATATTTGGATCACCTCATCGTACCCTACGCCATTCAAATGGGTATTGGGTTTATTCCCTCTTGACACTTGTTGTGCAAATAAGTTACAGACAAGGGGGATATTCTCATCATTCCAATCCATTGAATCAACCTGGCCAATACAAATGGACATCAGCCAAGTCATGGACAGTAGTGATACTTCATAATGCCAAAATAAAAGAAGACAGCCAAACACCCATGCATGCTATCTGCAATAATGCATGCTCCGTACACACATATATTGGACTGCTATCTGCGGAGTTACTACGAACATTATAATGGGTAATTTCGGACTACAGCTTGTTGCTAGGAGTTCACTTTTGTAATGTAGGTGTATCCCAGTTCACTAGTTTTCCAAGTAAGTAGTGTGGATCAGTTAGCTCGTCGCTGGCTGGCAGTGCTAGAACAACCATGCTGTATGCCAGGTTGTGTACTGCGCCTGCATGATTTGCTGGTTGCTTTTTATTCTAGTGCGTTATATGTATTTTTTATTTTTGTGAAGATCAGTTTAGCTCACATGCACATCTATTGCTTCTGCCAAAGATGTCTATGTGCATTTTTTTAAAAAAAAAGAATGTTGAAATGGGTCCAAAGATTACAGATAAATAAACAAAGCCGCAGGTCGAGCTGCCAAGCGGTAGGGACCCACGACCGACCAGACAGCGGACAACCCCCCGCACACCGCAACCGCAAGCACCGAAGCGGCCGGGCGCGGGGGCGGGGGGCACACACACAAGCATTGAAAAAAAGGGTGGGTGGTAGGTTTAACGACCGTGCTACGCAAAGTTGACCAAGTAACAATGACGGGATCGGTTGAAAAGTTTATGCACCCGGCGTCTCGGCCCGGCGGTGTGCACGATATACGGATTGGGTTTCATATACGGACAAATTAAGTGGCTGCATCGGAGATACGAAGTCTCAATATATGCATATGTAAGTCGTTGCCACTCAAGCTTGACAAGATATTAGCACTAGTTAAAATGACAAATATCCCAACGGTAGGCCAATCGGGCATTAGAGCAAGTACATAGTGCGAAATTCGGATAAATACCTCGGTCCCTTTCTTTTTTGTTTGAATGGTCGATGTAGGATGCGGTGGGTAAAACGACCGGCTTGGGTCGCCGCCGGTGTTGTGCTGGGCCACCATCACCCCGGCCGTCATATAATAAATTGTTGGATGCCATATACGGATGCACTTGACGATGATATGGTGAGTCTCTCGACAGTGATACATTGTGCAATCAAACACACAAGGTTGCAGCTAATAATGCTAATTATCCATATATCAAATCGGTGAACTAACCAATCCCCATCATGGAAGAATTACAATACCTCAATCCCTTTCTTTTTTTGTTTGAATGGTCGCCGTAGGACGCGGTGGGCGAAATGATTGGTTTGGGTTGCCGGCGGCATCATGCGGCTACCGTCCCCCCGACCGCCGGCGTCGTAGCAGCGCCCGGCGGTAGCCCATCGCCGTGGCCAACACCGCCTCCCCGAGCTCGCACACGTCCAATAGTTGCAGACTGAGGATCAGCATTAGTCATATCAGTGGCCACAACACCACAAAAATGAAAGTTCATGACAGAACAAGGCAAGCTATCTGAACGAACCAAAATAACAACAAGAAATGGCTGCTGGCAGATCTAATTAAGCTACAAGTGATCTCTTGTCTGAACTTCAATTGCACTTGCAGGAACAAACTATGCACGCTAATGAACAAGGTTGTTCCATACAATACTGGACTCCAGTATTAGAAACAAAAATCTCCTCTCCTCTGCATGTGTGGAGAAATAAAATAAAAATAAAAAGAAAGGTGGGTGACATGGAGCCGAGGTACTTCTTTGAGATAATATTATCTCCTGCTGATTTCATTTTATTTGTTCAAATAATAACAATACCGATAGATAATATAATCACTTTGTGCAAAACGGAAAAGCGGATTAATTAGAGAGCCTACTTGGAGAGCACAAGGATCGAGAGAATAGAATATACGGTGACCGAATCACACAACGGATCGGTACATGAGGATGAGATGATGCACGCACACTACAACTAACACTAGCCAAAGCCCAAAGCTAAACTCCCTTGTTTGTTTTCCGAACATTTTCGCGAGGAAGTAAACTCCTACCTTTTCCATGAAAAAAAAAGGTAAAAGAAATTGCTCTCATCACCACCAAACCACATTCCAAAACCATGCCTCCATTCTCATTCTATGGAGAGCATGGCTTTAGCCTTTAGCAGGCGCAGCAGAACCCATACCAAACTTCAGATGCAAGGAACAGGCTGAAAGAGGATGCAGGAAAAAAGAGGGAGAAATCCACCACCACAGTGCGTGAAAAGGAGAGAAGAAAAGGCACTGTATTGACTTGATTGATAATGTGACTTTCATCCACATCCCAGCTCTTCTGATATCTGTTTTACAAACACTGCTTATAGAATTGACAGTGAAATGATATATGGCTTGAAAGTAAGGTGTACTACATAATTGCTGCTGCATTGATCTCACAAAGTGTTTGGCGTATCATCACCAATCCCTCGCAGTATTACCAGTTTCTTCAGGGCTCTGCTACTTGTTGTTAGTCCAAATTTAACAAAATCCTAATACACGAACTATAGAAAAACACACGAGGACTGGAGTAGTAGGAACAAACTAGGGATGTTTACACACAGGCAAGAACCATAAAACAAGATCCACCCATTTCAATTTCAAGAATCGTGAAACATGACAAAGCATGCGGGACATCAAGCTAAACTAAAAATTAATGGATGTTATTTAGGAGTAGAAACAACACCGTTGTAGGACGCGATGGCGAAACGATTGGCTTGTGTCGTCGTCGGCGGCGTGCCGGACACCGTCCCCTTGGCCGGCGGCGGCGTGGCGGCCGCCCAACGACGCCCGTTGCCTTGGCCGCCGCCGTCTCCCCGTCCTCGCCCACGTCCCCTCCCCCGCCTTCCCGGTGCCTTTCGCAGATCCCCTGCCGCCGCCACCCAAAACGAGGACGGATCCACAGCTGGGTCCTCCATGGCCGCCATGGCCAGCAGCAGGACGGGAAGCCATGGCCATTAACTGGAGCTGCGCGGCGTGGTCTTGGGCAGCGATATTAGGCACCTCGGGGGTAGCCCTTGGCGGAGGATCTCCTCCCCCCCTCCATTTTACCGGCGACGACACCGGTCCAAGTGAGGGGCGGCGCAGAGAGAAGCAGGGGGCGGTGCTAGGGTTGGAGCCGCCAGGGGAGGCAAGACGGGAGATTGGGGATGGGTCGCGGGAGGATGGTCAACGCGAAGGAGATGCGAACCGTTTTTTCCTGTGTAACCGGTGGCATGGTGGGTAATTTTCCCCAACTCTGCTAGCTCCAAAAATTGGTGGAGTACCTCATGAGGAGCTCAAAAAAAAGGTGGAGTGGAGTTGATTTTAGATGGAGTGGAGCGGAGTTAGTTGAGGTGTTTGGGTATTTTTTTTTGGAGTGGAGTCAAATTTGGTGGAGCAGAGTGCTCCCAAACAGGCCGTAATGTGTGCACTATGGTTTGATAACGGAGTTGCATTTAAACACTTTAACATTTTTAAACGGTTATATAAGTAACAAAATTTCACATGTCACGAACCGGGCAATTAAAAGAATCATTATTTAATTTCTAGCAACTCCATGTTTAACTATTATTTGTGTAGAACTAAGCGTCCACTTCCAGCCCCGCGGACGGACCGACGCGGGGGCGCGCGACAACGTTACGACTGACAAGGGCGTGCGCGGCTTCGACCTCAATCGCGTTAATCTAACAAATAAATTTGGATGGAGATTTGAAGAGGTTGTTGGTTTACCTCATTGTCTAGAGCATTTTCTATTTTCTTGCGATCATCTAAAACTCTAAATTTAACCAATCTTTTACTTAAGTTTTTGGAGTTGCTCTTAGCTAGGATGGTATAATCGGTTGCTCTTGCTTGCATACTCCCTCCGTATTGGTATTAGAAGACGTTTATGACAATGTTTAAGTCAAACATTGGGATTATAAATCATGAATAGTTTTTAAATTATTGAGTTTGAAAATGTGAAAATCATATTAATAGAATTTTTTTGAAAAAATATTTTCATAAAAGTATAAATATATCATTTTTGAATAAATATCTTTTTATAAAAAAATAAGTTAAAGTTGTGTTTTGAAGACCGTGTCACACTCAAAAACGTCTTCTAATACCAATATGGAGGGAGTATATATATCCCTAACCAGGCTCCCGCCAGGCCGCGATGCATGGACAACGCGATGATTGGTTGCCTGTGCGCAGATTAATTTTTTCACAGATTTTTTGAACAGTGTTTGATCACACATCGCATCTGAGTCGCCCCTTATGTGCTCAATTTGTTTCCCGTCATGTGCCACGAGGACCAAGAGGTGGGAAAAAAGATGGACGGTGTGGAGTGGCATGGGTCATATGGGCCTGGCCCGTGGGAAGAGCCCGTTTCCTCATAGCCCTCAAACTAATCACGCCCATAATTCACCGCGCCTTGGCATAATTTACTATGACTGTACGGAGTACCATGATGCGGTTGCATAACATTAATCCACGTCTTGGCTGAAAGCCAGAAAAAGGCGAACCGACAGGACATGCACCAAACGGCCATTGATGCCTCGTGTCCGCCGATGAGGTCAGCTTCGAGGTGCTCGATCGGGCTCACAGGAGCTTGGACGGCGACGTGTCAAGGGCTTGCAGGTGGCGATGTCCCCTAACCGTCGAAGCAGATCCAACTGAAACGGACGGACGGACGGCTGCCGTTTATGCTACGACGACCGAGCAGAACACGAGCAAGACTTCTAGACCGAACTGCATAATATATATACGATGCATTATATTGCAACCCATATAAATAATGTATTGTATATCTATCGTGTGCAATATATTCGCGTTGACACTGCAACACCCGTGGACTAATTAATCGCATCGTAGTAGTATACCTATCGTATAGGTAATCAAATTGCAAAAAAATGATTGCAGTTGGTCATCCGTCAGAATCGGTCAGCTCCGGTCCGATGCGCGCATGCGGAGAGATCAAATCAGTGCGTGTACACACGTGACAGTTTCGTCTAAAAGCTAGATTAGAGCTATGATCGAACAGCCGACATACTGTATGGTATTAAGTTAGACATTGTCAATGAAGTAGTAGGCACATAATCATGTACCTGTTCATGCAATCATGTACTTTGTATTTACTGTGTGCTGGATCCCGGCTTGTACTGTCATTCTTTATCAATGAAATAGGCAAATGTTGTGCCTGTTCGTTAAAAAACTATTAAGTTAAATAGTTTTTTCACAAATAACAACATTTGAACCAAATTACTCACTCGATTCCACACTAGGCCAGGAATGATTTGTACTGGCGGCTAAAACGCATTTGTGTTGGCGGGCGCAACACCCGCCAGCCGTCTTGTGCCAGCATAGTGGATTTTCGAAATCGGCTCGAAATAAATAACAAAAAAATTATTTAGGAGAGAAACCCCACCAGCCAGCCACTCACCCGTCCCCGTCATCAAGTCGCAAGTTGCGACGCTTCGTGGCTGCCGTGGACCTGTGACCTCCCCTCGCGCTAAGCCTCCTCTACCACTACACCACACACTTATATGCATCCATATGCAGTTTTGATTCTACTCATATTATACTACACCGAGTGTAAATCGGTTTTTTGAGGCACTAAACGGATTCAAATTTAAAACTTGTCAACTACAAAGTTTCATAACTTTCTGAGATCTGCAACTTTCATGTTGGGCGTTTTTCCATTTGAGGTCATTTACAAAATTTGAATTTCAAATTCGAGAAGTTCAAATTTGGATTCCATTGACAATCTGATTTCAAATAAAAAATTTGTAAATTATGAAGTTTCATAACTTCTCAGGATCTACAACTTTCATTTGAGAGTTTCTCCATTAGAGGTCATTTGAAAAATTCAAATTTTCAAATTTCAAAAATTCAGACGTACTTTACTTCAACAAAAGTAATTCAAATAAAAAATGATTCTACTACAAAGGTCTATAACTTTTGAATATGAACAACTTTTATTTTGGTCATTTGCTCATCCGGAATAGTGGTAGCAACATTCTTCACAAATTTTATACACCTCTCACATAGTTTCTTCAAACTATATAAGAGATTGAATTTTGTGAACAAAATTACTACCACTTTGTCAAATGAAGCAACAACCCAAATAAAAATTGTACCTGTTGACAAGTTTTGGAAGTATGGAACTTTGTAGTTTACGACCTTTTTATTTGACAACGTTTTACTGCTTAAAAAAGGATCGTTGATTTTGCAAAGGCAGACGGGCGACATGAGGCACCCACCAGCACAAATGGAAGTCAGTGTTGTGCATTTGTGCTGGTGGGTGACATAAGCGCCTGCTAGCATTGTGCCCCCACCACTATGCTGGCGGGTGATAATTGCTTGTGACAACAATCTATTTTTCATGTGTCAGCACAAATCGTTTTTGGCCTAGTGCCAAACCGTAGGTCATTTTACTTTTTCCTAGGTGTATAGTTTTTTTTTGCACATTTAGATGTAGTGTGTTATAGCTATATGCATAATAATATCTATACACTTAAAAAGGTCAAAATGATCTACAATTTGAAATGGGTAGAGTAATCACTTATTGATCTAAATAGCAGCTAGCCGTGACAAATGTTGAGCAGACCAGCATCTAATGCGAGCGGACGCTTACTTGGTTCGACTGGTTCGGTTGAGGCTGTATAGCTAGCTACATCAACACAAAGAATATGCAACTGGTTGCAAAATGTACTACCTTCGTTCTTTTATACTGTTCCCCTGGTCCGGTCAGTCGCGCTCGCGCACGTACGTCATCGTCCCCTCGCCGCGGCCGGCGAATGGCCTGATTGCTGGTCGTCCATGCATGCATGGGCGCGCGACGCCGGCCGCGATCGATTGGTCGTACGTGTCGGCCGGCCGGCACGCACCAACCGTGTGCCTTCGCGTCTCGTTGAATTGGTATCATATCATCACGTACGCGCGCCAGCAGCAGGTACAACCACTAATTAACCACCCCTGCTGCGCGCGCGCGTACGCGTGTAGCTAGCTAGCTCCGTCCTCGGCAAGTTAAGCACCGTGTGTTACTACTGCGCACACTAATTAATTACTAAGGGCTGTCCCAATGAGACATTTGTGGTGATTTCTATGTCTATTAATTATCGTGCCAACTAAGCAAAATGGTGATGTGACAGCCTAATTAATGAGGAAAGAGAGCACAGATCATAGAAATGGTTTCCTCGTGAAGAAACCATGTCTACTCTTGACCCAATGCATAAGGAATCTTGAATTTACCATTATGAAGAAACCACTAGTTTCTATGGGATTAATGTAGCACTCCGCATTGGTCAAATTGGGAGAGAGAAAGAGAAAATAATTATTACTCGAAGGCACTACCGTTGTGGATTTCTTATGCTATGGAAATCATGTTAGTTTCCTTCGTTGAGACGGCCCTAATAACATCAAGTTAAGTTATTATCCTTAACCATGGCCAGCTTCTATTTCCAGTTCCGGCAATTTGGTCCCAAACCCGTTGGCTGCTGGCTGCTGGCTGTTGGTCAGATGTTCTGTTCGTAGATTACAGGTGGTGGGAAATTGACCATCCTCTTGCGCATCCAGCCAAGTACGTACATCAACAAGATCGAGCTGGATTTTTTTCTCCCGTTTGATCGAGAAAATCTAGCTGGAAAAGTAATAAGCTCCCTCCTATTTTACTTTAGAAAACCTTACGTGTGGGTCCGGCATTAGCAATTAAAGTTGCAGTTAATATTTCCAACTCCACCAGGCCGAATGGCCGATAGAGTGCTGTAATCATCCAAAGGCCACCTGCATGCAACGTTCCGAAGGAGGCGCAACCATATACGTGCGTTACAGGCAGAAGAAGGCAGAACAGCCGATCCGGAGGAGATGGCCGAGAGATCCTGGAATCCTACTACACGGAGCTGCTGGGGACACAGCCGTTGCGAGACATGACCATCAATTTCACGGAGCTGGGCATCTCGCCTCATGATCTGTCTACCCTCGACTTGCCGTTCACCGAAGAGGAAGTTTGGGCGACGGATCAAAGAACTGCCATCACTACGGGAAACAGGGGCTTTGCCGTGCGCCCCGAGCGCACGGCAAAGGCCAAAAAACGCACGGCAAACCCTTTGCCGTGCGTTTTTCGTCGGGCGCGCGGTAGCATTTTGCACGGGCGAAGCCGCCTTTGCCGTGCGCCGCGCGCGACGCGCACGGTAGACAAAGTTTGCCGTGTGTTTTTCCACGACGCACGGCAAACAAAAGCAACTAACGGCACCGGTTCCAAACGGCGTGGACCAAGCTTTGCCGTGCGCCGGGAGCAAAACGCACGGCAAACGCGGTCCGCTTTGCCGTGCGCCGTCCCGAAAACGCACGGCAAAAACAGGCTCCATTTGCCGTGCGCCCGTAAAACGCACGGCAAACGGGGGCGTTTGCCGCGCGCTTCCTGGGGGCGCACGGCAATGAATGGCACGTTTGCCGTGCGCCTCCATAAACGCACGGCAAACGCACCGTTTTGGCTGTTGGTTTTGGTCACTTTGCCGTGCGTCTTCCGAAAGACGCACGGCAAAGTGACCATTGCGCTTTATTTTTTTTTGGTTTTCACGTTTAAAAATACCCAAAAATCACGGTAATGTCATATATATCATAATATTCATCACGGGCATCATATATATCATAATATTCATCACGGGCATCATATATATCATAATATTCATCACGGGCATCATATATGTCACAATAACCATCACATACATCATATATATCACAATAAGACATCACATATAGATAAATTCACACGTTACTCATCGACAAGTCCACTAGTACATCCAAGTTCATCGGAAAGTCCACAAGTTTATCAACAAATCCACAAGTTCAACAACAAGCATTATTCAAGTTCATCGGCAAAGCTCCACAAAGTCCAGGAACTCAAATCACATAAACGCGACTCACTGAGTAGGAGGGAAGAGCTGCTCGTGGGGGCATCGGCGGTGACATGCCCGGGACCCTTGTACATTATTCGAAGCCGCCGATTGATTCTTTCAATAAAAAAAGTAAATTGCATGTGAGACCACAATCATGTTTTCTATGTTATAATCTAAGTTCTAAGTCTCTACTTTCTCTAGGTTTCTAAGTTAGTCTAAGTCTCTACGTTCTTTAAGTCTGTAATTATTGAAATGAAAGAGCAGATGTCAAGTAACTCACCACGGGAGTCTCAGGAGCTGCAGCCGGAGTCGGAAGGACGGGCACCGGGGGCATCGGGGGCATCACGGGCATCACGGGCATCGGGGGCATCGGGGGCATCGGGGGTATCGGTTGACCGTTCTGGACGCCTAGCATGGAAGCTTGCATGTGCTCGGCCATCATCTGCTGCCGCAACGCCATCCACTGCTGCATCTGCACGTGGTGTGTGGCAAAAAGCTCGCTGCGCTGGGGTCATCATCGACCGCTTCCTGGGTCATCATCTGCTGCTGCTGGGTCATCTGCTGCTGCTGGTCGACCACACGTAGCTCAACCGCGTTTAAGGCCGTCTGCAATTGGTTATCCAAGTGTTACAATTGTCAGGAAACATATGTAGAGATTCATTAAGGATGAGTATAACAGCATGTCAGGTTGTTAGGTACTATTCATTGAATACACCATACACTAGCAATAATGGATAACAAGTATGTTGAGAACTTACTCGATGTATGGAAACACTTCCTCGAGGTTTTTCAGCACATACATCATGATAGTGCGCCACTCTTCATGTTGCAAGCTCTTATAAGTCACAACACTTGCTCTTCCGAGTTGCCCTCTGAAGAGGCTGAGTTTCGATTCATTTTCGTCGGCATTGTAACGAGGGGTTGGATTATGCACGCTTGGAAGGGTGTCAGCATAGTATTTAGTTGTGAAGTTTGTCACCTCCTCGGTACAATATGCCTCGGCAATGGAAGCTTCAATTTTGTTTTTGTTTCTACATAACGTCCGAATGACCTTTAGTACCCTTTCAATTGAATAGCACCAACGGGCATGTACGAGCCCCCCCATTCGTGCCTCATACGGGAGGTGCAAAATCATGTGCTTGCATTGGATTGAAAAAACCAGGTGGATAGATCTTCTCCAACTTACAAAGCAACACGGAGCCGCATCTTCCAATTTTTTAACAAGTGGCCGAGATAACTCCTTAGCACAAAGGATGCGAAAGAAATAGCTTAACTCGCTAGTACTTGCCACACATGGTCAGGTAGATAGCCTCGAACCATCACCGGAAGAAGCCGCTCAATCCATACGTGGTAGTCATGGCTCTTGAGCCCATTGATTCGCATAGTAGTTAAGTTCACCCCCTCCTAAGATTCGCTGCATACCCATCAGGGAACATTAAAGTTTGGAACCACTCTAGTACTTCCTTCCTTTGGGGCCCGGTCGGGAGGTATGGAGTCGAAGGCTTTTTCCATTTCTTGCCCGGCTTGGGAGGCTTCATGTTGTACTTTGGTCTATCGCATATACTAGCTTGATCAAGTCTAGCCTTAATGTTATCTTTTGACTTATCCGCAATCTCCATGGTTGTACACCGCAGTGCCTCGGCGACGTTCTTTTCCGTGTGCATCATATCAATGTAATGTGGACGAAGAAGGTCAGTCATGTAGGGTAGTCTCCACAAGCCTGACATCTGAGTCCAAGCATGCTCCTCACCGTACCCCTCGTAACCACCTGTTGCTTTTTCCTTGAGCGCGGTTAACTGAGCAAGAATATCTGCTCCTGTCAACATCGGCGGTGGGGGGTCTTCAACCATGACACCTTTTGTAAAGTTCTTGGTGTCTCGTCTGAATGGATGGTCCATAGGGAGGAATTGTCGGTGTAGGTCGAAACAAGAATACTTGGTACCCTTCGCCAACCAGATAAACTTTAAAGCAGCCTTGCATACTGGGCATGGGTACTTCCCGTGGACACACCAGCCGCTGAATAGCCCATACGCCGGATGGTCATGCTGGGAGTACATGTACCACACATGCATTGTGAAGTTTGTGTCTGTAGCTCGATCATATGTACGTACCCCTTCCTTCCAAGCAATTTCCAAATCATCAATCAAAGGCTGCATGTACACACTCATTTTATCACCGGGGTATCCAGGAATTATCAATGACACAAATATGTTCCGTCGCTTAAACATGATGCCGGGGGGAGGTTGAGGGGGATAACAAACACGGGCCAACAAGTGTATGGTGCAGCCATCGATCCATAAGGATTGAACCCATCCGTAGCCAACGCAACACGTACATTTCGAGCTTCGTCGGCTTTGTCCTTATGTTGGTCGTCAAAATATTTCCAAGCATCGAGATCGGCCGGATGTACCATGTTATCGGGACGATATCGTACGCCGTCTTTGTGCCATGTCATCTGTTTTGCGGATTCCTCGGTCGCGTACGGTCGTTGGATCCTCTCCGTATGAATGGGAGGTACCATAAGATTTTCACCGGGATGTCCGATTGCTTCTTATGACCATCACCAGAGTTTACCTCCAGGTACCTAGAGGATTTACATTTGGGGCGATTCTTTGCATCCGCATGTTCTTTCCGAAACAAGACGCAACCATTTGTACAAGCATCTATCATCTCGTATGGCATCTTAAGTGAACAAAGGATTTTCTCGTGCCTCGTACATGTTATGTGGCAGAATGTGATCTGTCGGAAGTATGGAGCCAAAAACTGTCATCATTTCATTAAAGCCATCTCGACTGATTCCCAATTTACACTTTAGGGCCATTAAGCGTCCTATGGCATCCAGTTGAGACACAGTAGTATGCTTGTGAAGTGGTTTATGTGCAGAAGACAACATATCGTAATAAGCCTTCGCGGTTGGCTCTGGAGCTTCCTTCATAACATGGTCAGGCCCTTCATTGAAGTTTGCTTGATGGAAGTCTTCTAACATGTCTCCGCACCCGGCTTCATCATCAAATTCCTCGATGCGTTGCCTCAAGACCTCGTCTCTCGCACGATGTGCTTCACCATGGCAGATCCACCGGGATAGTTTGCCACAAACCCATATGTGATAATGTGTTTACCCATGGTGAGCTGAGTTTGGTCTGACTTATTTTCACACTTACTACATGGACACGGCGCTTTATATTGTCCTTTGTCAAAAGCCTTTTTACAGAAATCATCGACGTTGCGCCCGAATTCACTAGAGAAGTCACGCTTATTCCTCCAGCCCGTGTACATCCACTCACGGTTATCCATTCTTTTACCAGTGATATAAAGACATAACAAGGTGGTGCAAGAAACAAAACTCTTAGAAGATTTGTTAACATGGCATGCATGCTTCTACACGATATCTATCATGCTATTGTAGGTAAAGATAGGTCCTAAACCCACCCGAGGATGTATAGATGGGTTTAGTTCCCATGCTCTACTCCTAGCCGAGACGAATTTCGGCGAAGCACCTCCCCGCTCGTTCTCCAAGTACACGTCCCGGAAAGGAGATTGTGTACCGGAGAACAACAGAAGGTGAAGCCGAAACTCCGTCCCCGGATCGGAGCGAGACCATGGAAACTAAACCCATCTACACATCCTCGGCCGTCAAAAAACGTGGACAATTCGAAACGATATACGGTCATAGATATGCAAGCATATGCATATTTCCAACCGTATCTCTTTCGAACGGGAGACGCCTAACTAGGTTACGTGATCTAGCCATCTAGGTACATGATATGGAAACAAGGGCATTGGCACATGCTCACCTAGGCAACGACAACGTGGCCTCCTCCTACTCCTTCGATGGTGGTTGCGGCAATGGGAGCTTTCCGCAAAAACCCATCAAGACTTAGCGTTAATTTAAAATTTCGGCAGCACCTCCCCTGTACGGTGAGGTTTCCAAAACCTGCAAGAAAATCCACGACACGAAGGTCGGACCACAAAAACAATTTCTTCCCACGGCTCGATGGCCGGACACAAGAAAGTGTAGCTCATCAACTCATCATACTAATCTAATCTCAAAATTTGAGAAAGTTCGAGACATTGATTACCGATCGAATGGAGTGAGGTGTCGAGGCGACGAGGTGCTTGAGCACGGCGGAGCACACCCCTCCTCCCCTCGTTCACCCTCGGCCTCCTCCCTCTCCTCCTCGCTTGTTCTCCGGCCCTCTCCTTCCCTTCCTCCTTCTCCCCCTCGACTGTCTCCTACCCCTTCTCCATCTCCATCTCCTCCTCCTTATTCTCCCCCGCCTCTACTTCCCTTCCCCGTGTAATTAGGATTAATGTGTTAGGTTGAAGAAGAAGCAAATAAATATATACATGAATAATAATTTCGCAACGAAACTCTCTCCCGTCTAAATTAAAGGGAAAAGTGTCATTTTTAGTTTGTACTTGACCGTGGCATTATATAATTGTTTCTCACTTCCATAAGTCCTACACAAATGGCATGCAAGTCATGACCAAACACTTGCACGCCTATGTAGAGGGCCCAAAATGTAGCACGTACATTTCATATTGATGGAATGCAATTAGCGAGATCCATCACCGTGCAATTTGGAAGCATTAAAAGGCAGTCCTTGCGGGAAGTTCGCTTTCATCAATCGATTTGATCGACGGATCGACGATGTGTGGGCAATAATTATATTGTTGAGTGCATTTTGGTCGAGCATGCTTCAATTGGCGATATGAGTCATCGGCTACCTATCATGCAAGAATGCACCGAATTTCCAACCGCACATCATCGCCTATCTATTCGGTTTGAACTCTTCAAACCGTAATTAAATGGACAAGAAGCTAGCTATCTAGAACAACTAGTCGAGTACTACTCCATCGGTCCCATACTACATATACATGTTTAAATTTGAAACGGATGGAGTAGATACCTGTTCCAATTTTATTCTACAATAACGAACATGCACCAACATGGAGGAACCCTAGCCTACATATCCTATATATTTTTATATATGCATATGTCAATGATTGTCCAGATAATTACACACCAGATGCAATGGTACATGCATCTCGATCGGTAATTACCAGTGCAAGTACTCCCTGAGGTTGGGATCGGCCGGGGCTTGGCGCGTCCGGATCCACGCGCACCGGCGGCCGGCCGGCCGGCCGGCGCCGGAGCGGGACCGAGGCGGGCCGGAGGGGGGGGGGGGCCGGCGGCCGCGAGCAGACCGAGCGCGGGCGGCCGGGGGGTGGGCGGCGCCGAGCCGGGGGCGGCCGGGGCGGGCGCGCGCGCGCGGCGGCGGCGCGCGCGCGGCGCGGCGGAGGAGGGGGGGGGGGCGGCCGGCCGGCCGCGGAGCGAGACCGCGCGGGCGGCGGCGGATTGGGTGCGGGCGGCCGGGGGTGGGCGGCGGAGCCGGGGGGGCGGCCGAGGGGGCGCGCGCGTGGGTGGGCGGGGCGGTGGCGCGGCGGCGCCGGGAGGAGGGGGGGGCCGGCCGGCGCCGGAGCACGGACCGCGCGGCGCGGGCGGCGGCGGATGGGGTGCGGGCGGCGGATGGGATGCGGATGGGGTGCGGGCGCTGGTGGACGATGCATCGTGGGGCTAATAACTGTGCGAGCCGGTTTGCCGTGCGCCACGAGTTCAACGCACGGCAATAAATTGCCATTGCCGTGCGTTTTGAAGGGAGGCGCACGGCAAACGCAAAATAAAGTTTTTAATTTCGTGTGTGTGCGAAGCAAGCGTAGGCCCGTATCTTCATTGCCGTGCGCTGTTCTCCAAAACGCACGGCAATGACACTGTTTGCCGTGCGCTATAGTCTATGACGCACGGTAAAGGGAAGTAAATTTCTTTTTTTTTTGTGTTCCCAGCATTGAAAAATTTAAATTGTTGTGAATGCAGTGTTCAAATTTAGATGAAGCTTTTCATTTTAGTTAAAAATATGAATACCTTTTTTACAACTACGATTTCTTTTTGAAGTTATTACTCAAATTCAATACGTGTTTATTCAAATTATTTAGTTATAGTTAATATATGAAAATTAATAAATGGATGCGAAAAAATACCCCGAACTAACATGAGTCAATGTAAGTTGTATATTCACTAGAGAAAAGTTTAAAGTCAAAAACCAAGTTCACAATTTACTAAGACTACGTACCAAGTGAGATGACTATAAACATTATGAAACATCGAGTTAGATGCTTCGTTTTCTAAACACTATACGTGACGGATCGTTCCAAACCTCTTTGTACTATTTTTCACACCCTTCCCACGGTATATCACGAGCTCTTGACAAATCTCATCACTTTCAAACTTCATTTGCAATTAATGAAATAAAAAAACATTTCACATACACATGTTTTATCATTCCCTGCGAACAAATTGTTTAAAATTTCAAGTACTTTCATGCATAAGGTCCTAAAAAGGTATCAATTAAACAAATAACATTTTTCCCAAAACTATACTATATTATTTTATGCACTTCCAGTTCAAATTTGGTTTAAACGAAAAAAATCCTATCCATCAAAACAATTGGTTAAAATTAGCAAAAATAAAGATATGATTACATAATTGAATTGTAGAGTGCAAAATAATATACTTGCGGAGGAAAAATTGAAATAAGGTGTGAAAACTCAATTTTTAAACATACATTGCCGTGCGCCATTGTAAAACGCACGGCAATGTTGTACCTTTGCCGTGCGCCATCCTAAAACGCACGGCAAACATGTAGTCTTTGCCGTGCGTTTTTCTATGGCGCACGGCAAAGCTTCCCATCGTTAGCTTTCACGGTCAGTGAGCGTGGGTCGGGGGGTGAAACGTTAGCATAGCATAATTGCCGTGCGTCCCTAGGAAAACGCATGGCAAAGATTAGTGATTGCCGTGCGCCCCCGTAAAAACGCACGGCAAAGTATATAGATCCCGTGCGTTTTTGTTTGCCGTGCGTCATCCTGAAAACGCACGGCAAAGTAGACGTTTGCCGTGCGCCCGATGAAAAGCGCACGGCAAACATTTTGACGCACGGCAATCCACCGTTTTCCCGTAGTGCATCCGACAACCGATGTGATGCGGGCGGTAAACGCCTTCTACAATGTGGATCGACACATCAACGGAGCTTTACTCACGCTGATCCCCAAGAAACCAGATGCAATGACACCGTCTGAGTACAGGCCCATAAGCCTCATCCATAGCTTTCCAAAGATGATCGCCAAAATGCTCGCTAATCGACTGGCGCTGCGGCTTGACGTGCTTGTACAGAAGAATCCGAGCGCATTCATCAAGGGGAGATCCATCCTCGATAATTTCAAGTACGTACAGAGCGCCACCAAGCTTTTGAAGAAGAGGAAAGTACCAAAGTTGCTACTCAAACTAGATATATCCAAGGCCGATGGTGAGATTGGATGGCCCTTCTGCTCTCCACGGCTTCCACCAAGATCCTCCTCAACGGCCAACCTGGCCAACGCATCGAGCACCACTGGGGCTTACGGCAAGGCGACCCGCTCTCCCCCATGATGTTCATCCTTGTCATGGACGTTCTCAACCGGCTATTCACCTAGGCGAGTGAAAGAAATCTCCTACAACCGATCGGACATCCGGCCATCAAATACCAATGTAGCCTATACGCGGACGATGTCATCGTCTTTGTCTCCCCAACTGTCACGGAAGCCCAGGCCGTCGCCTGCATCCTCGACATCTTCGGCAATGCGTCCGGGCTGAAAACAAACGTCTCCAAGTGCTAGATAACACCGATCTACAGCGCCGAAGATGTGCTCCCACAAATTCAGAGGGTGTTGCCTTGTCAAGTGTGTTAATTCCCAATTATCTATCTGGGCGTTCCACTTTCAGCGACCGCGATTCCAAGGGCACACATCAGGCCACTCGTTGACAAGGTGGCGGAGAGGCTGCCTGCCTGGCAGGGACCCCTCACGCCCAAGAGCGCCCGCCTGGTTCTCATGAAGGCGGTGCTATCGACAATACCCACATACACAATCATGAAGACGCAGCTGCCAATTTGGGCAATCGAGGAGATCGACAAACTTCGAAGGGAATTCTTCTGGGCTGGAAACGATAGCTCGGTGCAAGGAAAGTGCCTTGTCTCCAGGCCGGTCATCTGCCTGCCAACCGCGCAAGGAGGGCTTGGCGTCATGGACTTCAGGCTCGCCGGCGTCGCGTTGCGCACACGCTGGTTGTGGCTCCAACGAACGGACCCCGACAGAGCTTGGGCAGCGCTGCCGGTACACATCGAGCTGGAGGTTAGGCAGCTGTTTGAAGCCTCAGTTCTCGTCCAGGTTGGCAACGGCGCCAAGACAGTGTTCTGGACAGACTGTTGGCTCGACGGGGAAGCGGTGGTGGACATGGCGCCGGTGCTGGCATCGCTGGTTTGCGCCCGAATCAAGAAGACACGCACCGTGCAGCAGGCTATTTCCAATCGCGCTTGGGTGCAGGATATCAAGGGGGGCTCTCAGTCGCGGCCATCATTGAATACCTTCACCTCTGGGATCGTCTTGAAGCTGTTGTCCTACAACCAGATCGTGAAGACAACTTTCGCTGGCGCTGGACGTCGAATGGTCAGTACACTACGCACTCTGCGTTCCTGATGCTCCAGCACGGTCGCTCGGTGGCGCCGGACGCCAAGCTCATCTGGGAGTCCTGGGCACCTCTGCGAGTGAAGCTTTTCCTGTGGACAGCCTGCAAATACAGAACATGGACGGCGGACAGACGCCGACGGCGAGGACTCGACGCACACGTTGCGTGCCTCCTTTGCGACCAAGCGGATGAGGCGGTAGACCACCTACTAGTTAATTGTCCGGTTGCTAGGGAGGTGTGCTTCATCGCCTTCTCTGCAGCGAAATGCAGCTGCCCGGTTGGAGCCGAGACGAGCTTGCTCCCATGGTGGGAGTGTCTAACAAACTCACAGCCACCGCGGCGACGGCAAGGCGCTTCCACCCTCTTCATGATCGTTGCTTGGCGCCTAAGGAAGGAAAGAAATGTAAGGCTATTTGATAACCGTACGGTGCCGATAGCAGTGATTCTAGATAGGATCAACCTAGAGGTAGATATGTGGACAACAACGGGTGGCAAAGAGCTAGGGAGTCTATTTTGCGAGTAGTATATGTGGACAACAACGGGTGGCAAAGAGCTAGGGAGTCTATTTTGCGAGTAGTATCCACTTGCGTGCTTGTAAAAACTTATATTCTCCTTAATGCAATGATGATGCACAGTCCTCCTCCGTATTCGAGAGAAAAAAAATCATCCAAAGGACCCCGGCTTAGCTAGCAGTACCAAGCAATTACTTTTATTTAGGCAAATCCACTCGTGTCATTTTAAAATTTTGAAGATCAACACACAGTAATAATCTGCGATCAAAGATTAAAAAAAACAAAACGGACTAGAGAGAGAGCGCGCGCGCAAGTCTACACAGCAGGTACAGTGGTACCGTAACCTGTGGTAGCTGCTGTTTTGCATTACACCTTTGCAACACCAACACCAAGCAAAGGGAGACATCTCCCTGTTCTCCTCCCTTCCTTAAGAGGCGACCTACTAGCAGCCAGCAGCAGCACAGTGCTTGCTTAACCCACTGTTCATCATAGATCGAGGACCAGTTGACACGTACGCCAGCAAGCGAATACGCTGTCAGGCACGTGCGGCGCTTGATAACGTAGGATGCAAGGGACTCACTGGATTATTCATGTTCAGTCGTCTGGCGCCTTTAATCCCAAGCATTATGTGTTGTTCCACCGAGAATTGCATTTGTGTCTGCACATACTATACATACTGCGGTGTGTTATTTTAAAACCTTAATTATACAGACTACGTACAGCTCAAACAGAACATACTGCTATATACTGTGCATAAAAAGTTGCAAAGATTTAGTCATTCTGTCGTGACCATTTTCTTAATTTTGAGACCAAAAAGTTCATGGGAGTCTTTCCCCCTTTCGTCACCAAGCACGGCCAAACCATGTGGCGTGCATGGCAGCACCCGTTGTTCCGGCCGAGGTGCCAACCGCCGACGTGCCAGCCATGCGGCCGTGTGCGTGCCCTCGGCTCCTAGCGTCCCTCGCTCGCTCGCTACGCTACCCTACCCTACCAGAGGATTGGATTTCCCCTTTCCCCGAGCACCTGGGTCCTCGGCGACGCTCGTGATCCGATGCGCGCGCGCAGGCGCACGCACCAACCGCCCCGTCCCCGCCTGACACCATCCGTCGAGATCACGCAATCATGCCGCCGGTATGTTCGTACGTGTACGTGGGAGAGGAGACAGCCGAATCGGCGATCCCAATCCATGTGTGCTGCCGCCTCCAACTCCAACGCCCCCCCGCGCGCGCGAGCCCCCAATGATCAGGTGGTGATCGATCGCGTCGCAGGGCGAGCGCGAGGCGTTCGTCCGTCGAGAAGACGGGAAGAGCGAGCATGAGCATGACCAGCCAACAGTCGCCGTCACGCCCCCACAGCGCCGCACCGACGACGCGCCATCCCGGCTTCCTCAGTCCTCACCTACTGCCGCCCCCGCCGCCCCCTTGCCATATAAGCCCCCCCTCCTCCCCACCCCTCGCTCTCCCACACCACCAAACGCGCCTCCACCTGCTCCTGCTCCATCACATCAGCAGCAGAAGCAGCAAAAGCGACCAGCTCTCCGCGCATTGCCGCTCGATCTCCATGGCGCGCATGCTCCGCGCCGCGGCGTTCCTGCTCCTCGCGGCGCTGGCCGTGGCCCTTGCGGCGCTCCCGGCGCCGGCGTCGGCGGGCGGCGTGTCGGGCGACCTGCTGGCCGGCCACCTCGTGGTGCGGCGCGGCAGCGGCGGCGGGCGCGCGTGCCGGGGCACGGTGGGCGAGTGCATGGCGGAGGACGTGGACGGCGAGGGCGAGGGCGACGTGGCCGGGATGGCCACCGGCGGCAGCAAGCGCCGGGTGCTGCAGGGCGGGTCCGGGTACATCGGCTACGACGCGCTGCGCAGGGACAACGTGCCCTGCTCCCAGCGCGGCGCCTCCTACTACAACTGCCAGCCCGGCGCCGAGGCCAACCCCTACACCCGCGGCTGCAGCGCCATCACCCAGTGCAGGGGCTGATCGATCGTCTCCACCAGTCAGTAAAAATCATGTGTTCGTCGCGGCTAATTGATCGGTTGCTGCTAGCCTGCTACTAGCTTGGGTGCTGTTTGTTTCCGAGTTTTTGGGGGGGGGGGGGGGGGGGGCTTTGGCTGATCAGGTTGATTGTGCCTCTGTTCTGTACTAGCTTCGATTCGCCTTAGGGTGAAAGTAAAAAGTGATTATATAATCGTGTAATAATTCTCCGGTGTCGCTGAATTTACAGCCAAACATGGATTTTCACCGTACGTCTTTCACGTGTTTGTTCCAAACAGATTTCATCAATTTTTCTGGCAAAACACGGACCAAAACATTTCTGCCTTTTCCTTCTGCCGGTAGAATTGGCGTTGCGTTCAATAATTTGATTTCCGGAGGCTTGTCACAAACGAAAACGTCAATTCCTTTTGAGTTGGGCTGTCAGTTCTGAGGCTCTGAGCATCAACTTCAACCCCCCCCCCCCCCCCCCCCCCTTTTTTTTTTACTTTTTGTTTGGGTGATCGGCGGATTCGGATCAGACCAGGCGCTGTGGTGGCCAATCTTTAGTCATCTTTTGGTTCGCTGGGAAAACGACCCTGTCTTGTTGAAAAGATCAATTCCAAATGGGTCCGTGATCAAATTGGTGTTAAGATATGTACACTTGAATACTTACTTGATGAAATGAGGAGTCATTTGCTCATGCCACCAACTGTGGTTGGGCTGTCATTTTACACCTTATATGGAGTCAATGTACCTAGGTGTTGGTATAAATTAAAGCAGATTCCGTTGCTTTTCAAAGGGACGTGTAACTACTCCTTGAGTTGTGCAGTGCAGCATATAACCCAATTACACAATGACAATAAATCTTTACCGTGGCCAACTGGGACCGACCAAATAAGGTGTCAGATCTCACTGGTAGCATTTTATTAAACCACCGAGATGAATTGTTAGATAGTACAAGATTATATTATTGGTCATGTTTTTACCACTCCATCTTTTATAGGAGGCAGGTTGCCCACGAACTGTTTGTGGAAATTTCTTTTCTGCTCTGACATCTTTAACCCTTTTCTATGTTTCTGTTTTTTGTTATATATGGTCAGGAAAGAGAAGGCTCAACTGGGTATGCCAGGTACCATGTCAACATCGATTATGTTGTCATCTACGATGATGGTAGCAGTAGGAGGAAACGTAAATAGAGAAACATTAAAGGAAGCTAGCAAAATCTTCAAAATGCATGGATGAACAACTATTCATAGTAGATGTAATAGCACGAAAATTCAATTCAAATACAGCTCAATACTAGAAGCAAAATTGGAGACAAATGCATAATTCTATGATACAAGTACAATATATAAAACATTGGTTAACATCATAGTAGCTAACTCTTTTGCAAGTAGTCTTTTAGCTATTTTGAGTTTTCCTGTCATATACAACGGTAAAAAAGCAAAAATACTGCCCTGTTTTCATTAACTCCCCCCCTAAGATTGGTGCATGAATATATCATCTGCGTGTCAAAAGTCAAAACAGATGGAGGCATTGAGCACCCGATCACTTAATATAATTGGTTGGTCACCAAATGAAGGTGGCATCACAGAAGTACTAAAAGATGTAGAAGAGAATACAGTATGTTTAACTTTAGGTGAACAATTTGCGTGAATTTGTCAATTAGTAGGGGCAAACAAGACATAAGAAGAAAGAACAGCATATCTGCTGGAAGAACAGCCTGCATTCAGTAAGTCAATACGATCAAACGAGGGCCATGTCCAAATTCATCAGCCAACCCATTCACACGAGGGTCTAATCCAAATACAGTAGGAGGCGGCCAGTCGAGCCTTGAATCACAGGGCAAGAAATCGGTGAAGACATTTTCATCGAGGCTGAAAGCAACAATATGGCGCCGACTGAATTTGTGTCCTCCAATATAGTCCATGTTGTCATCGGTATGGTAGATACAGTTCGCCTTCAACATAGGAGAGCATGTAACTGGGTGGAAAAATGAGGTGTTGAAACCAAGGAATAAGACCACGCGCACCGGGGCCTTCGCCCGTCTCCTCCAGGAGACGGATGAAGCCCCCCCCCCCCCCCCGTAGCGGCATCCTGGAGGAGCTCCTTCATTTCCCGGTCCACGCCAGGGGACGCCAAATCCAGGGGAGCCGCGGACTCCTTCATCCCAGGTGGGGCCCGCGCTTCTCGTCGGCTCCCGCGCCCTACCAACCACCATGGCGTTGCCCGGGAGGGTGGAGGAGCAAGCGAGGGAGCAGGGCCGCCGCGAGAGGGAAATGAGCGTGGGCCACCGCCGCACACCCAAGCTGCGCGCCGCCGCCGCCGCCAATGCTCACTCGAGGCCGCCGCCACCCGCGACGCCGCGACCGACGTGCACCGGAGGCCGCGCGGCCGCCCCTTGCCCGGCGTCCTCACGGGGGGTCCACCTCCGCCGCAAGCGCGCGGGGGACGACGAGGACACCGCCGCCTCCCCATCACCGGCGAGGAAGGCACGCGGCGCCACCCTCCGCCGCACGACCCGAGCGCGGATCGAGGATCACCGATGGAGGGAGATGCCTTCGTGTCCCTCCTCGCCTCGCCTCGCGCATGCACCGCCGCCGAATCAAGGTCGTCGGGGAGGGAGGGAGGGCGCCCGCCCGGCCCCGAGCGCGGGCGGCAGGGAGCTTGACCGGCCGCCATCCGCCTTGCTCCGCGCCGGTTCTGTCGGTGCGGAAAGTAGTCCCTACACTAACTAGTAATGAGCGCTGAGATCTGCCTCTCGATGGTTCGGTGCTAGCAACTAAGAACACTGGTTTTATCCTGGTTCCGGCTGGGGCCGTACGTCCAGCAGTGGTGTGCTCGGGGCACTGTATTGCTTGCACCGTGGTGCTCGTAGAGGGGTGGCTACAAGCGAGGTGGGAGAGGAGACCTGGCCTCCAAGTCCCAGAGGTATTGATTGAGGCAAGTGCCAATATCGTGGAGAAGGCGGAGAGCGTGAGAGTGATCGTTGTCCGTCGTCCCGTGTCCCCGCGGCTAGGGGACTGCCCCTCCTTTTATAGGCCAAGGAGGGAACAGTTTACATGCATGCCGCACTATTTCCCTACGTGTGGAGGTATGGCGAGCAGTGCCGCAAAGCTGATAGCCGTACTGGCGAATCCTGCTCCGGTTGAGGCGTCGTGGTGCGTCCTGTACTCGTACAGGAGCAGCTTCGAGGGTGGCGGCGTAGCGGCTGGTCGTCCGGCCGCCGTAGTGGGCCGGTTCGAGGGTGTCGTTGACGGGGGAGGGGGGGGCGTACGTGACACAGTGGTCGTCGCGGAGACGTCTTGTCCCCGCGCGCCCCAACAGTGTCGGGATGTCGTCACAGTGCCCGGTGTGGTGCAGCAGTGGCGGGGATGGTCGCACAGGGTTGACAGCGACGGGGATGATCGATCCCTCCAGCCTGATGTCACGACGTCGCCCTGCGTAAGCACAGAAAAGACATTCAAGGGTGCTGTCGGCCCCCCTTTGAGGGTGCGGCGTGTTAGCCGTACGGTGGTAGGTGGCACAGTGTCACGGAGCTGACACCGGCCTCGCCGCACAGTGCTACACAGCGGCGGGGATGGCCTCCCCAATGGAGTTGGTGAAACAGCACCGGGACGCGATTCCCGGGCGTGCCAAAGTTGCGGCGTGCGTACAGCGGTGTTAGGGCATTAAATGCCCGTACACGGGGCAGGAGCGTGGGCAACGTGCGCGCAAGGGCCCTCGAGCGAGGCGGACCCCGCCCGAGGGAGCGTTGAGGCCTCGGGCGAGGCGGACCCCGCCCGAGGGAGCGTTGAGGCCTCGGGCGAGGCGGACCCTGCCCGAGGGGTTGCGTAACCCTCGAGCGAGGCGGACCTTGCTCGAGGGGCATCTATCCCTCGAGCGAGGCGGACCTCACTCGAGGGACGTTCCGCTGTGCAGCCCTGGCGGGCCGCGGGGGCCACCAGGGTCGCGGTCGTGTCGTGCACGTGTTTTAGGTGCGTGAGTTGATCCGTGATTTGCGTTTTTTGCAGGTTTTAAGCGGGTTTCCCCCGGTTATTTAGGGGACCCTTATGGCTGTCCCCGACAGTAGCCCCCGAGCATCTGTGGGTGTACCCATCAGGGTCCCGCAGATGCTGGAGCCTGTTGATGGGACATTCTTCTCTCCTGGTTGCCAATGCCTTTCCGTGGGGCCGCGTCAGTGGACCCGCAGGTCTAGCCCCCGAAGCCCTGCAGGAGCGTGAGTGCTCATGTAGGGGCTTTTCGCTAGTTTTTACCAGTGTGCGGGGTATTTTTTTCAACCGGCATCGGCGATGTTACAGCCGGCTTCGGTCACGCGCGCATGATTGGTACCTCTCGCGTTCGGTGCACCCCAGGAGGTGTAGTCGTGCATCGAGCCCCCGAGCCAGGGCCCGTTCAAGGCGATCGGGGTGAGCTCTCTGTCTTGTTTTAAACGCGCCCTCGTCGTCCCTCCGCGGGACGGAGGGTGAGGTTTCCACAACCCCCATCGATCGGGTCGCGGATTGCGGATTCCTCGTTGAGCTGCTATCGGGTGGTTCAAGTGGATGCCCATGCCCCGTTTGATAAGGGTTGGCTCGTGGTCCGGGGACTCGTCCATAAAAGCGCTTGCGCGGGTTTGCTAGGTGGGGCTCGATCCCGTTCGCTAGGGACCGAGGGCGTGGAAGCTCTCCCTCGATGGGATCCCCCCCGACTAGTTGCCCTCGCTGGCTCTCGAACACGACATGTGGGGCGCCCTCGAGCCGGTGGGCTCGAGGATAGGCTCGAATGCGCGCGCCCTCGTCGTCCCTGACTCTGGCGATCTGGGGCACCTGTTCGAACCCTTCGAGGGTCAGGTTTCGAACCCCTGATCAGTAGGGCCGTTGCGGGGTGGCAGCTAGGTGCCCCTGACTTTTTGCATCTGCAGGTTTCGAGGGTTCGCAGCCGGGCCGACCCTCGAACCGCTGATCAATAATTTTTGAAGATTGAGGGCACCTGTGGCGCCCGTTCACGCTAAGCAGGCTTCGAGGCCACTGGTCGGTAATCGCACCCTTCGAGGGCCGGGATTTTTCGAGCTTCGTGCTCGGGCCGCTCGAGGGTCGTCCTTACTTGGTAAGGGACCAGGCCATTTAATACCCACAGTCGTGGTCACAATTCTGCGCCGCGGGCGTGCCTTTTCAGGCGCCGCGGCAGCACGCGTAGTGGGCGAGGTGGGCAGGCAGACGTGACGGCCCGCCGCGGCTCTTCGGTTGCCGCGCCGTGATGATAGCGTGCGTGCGTGCGCCCGGTTGCCCCGGTTGTGGTGGGTCCCGCCCGTTAGTGGTTGGGCCATTCGCCTGCAGTTAATGCACGCAGGGCGTGCGTTCCGGGTAGCGTGGCTCCATGGATCTATAAATATGAAGGGGGAGGCGAGGCGAATCTTTACCTCAACACTTAGCGTCTGTCGTCCTCGCCCCTTCCGCTTCCGACTTAGAGTTGCGCTCGCTCCTTCGCCATCGCATAGCGTTTGCTTCGCGCTCCACACCCCTTCGCCAATCCGCATGGCTCCCCCACAGCCCATCACCGTTGTCGACCCGCTACCGTGGCCGCGTTCGACGGTGACGAGGCTAGCCCTGAGCGAACTGGTGACCGCCGGCCAGCTGGCGGCGAATGAGGACGGGCGCCCCGCGGTGTGGATTGACCCGCCGGCGACGGACCGGGAGCCCAACCCACCGTACAAGTACGTCGTTAGCTTCGTTCGCTTCCACGAGCGCGGCTTCGCGGCGCCGGCGAGCCGCTTCCTGCGCGGGTTGTGCTTCCATTACGGCGTGGAGCTGCACAACTTCGCGTCGAACGCCATCTCGCAGGCGGCCACGTTCGTCGGCGTCTGCGTGGGGTTCCTAGGGATCCTGGTGAACTGGGATCTCTGGATCCACCTCTTCCGCGCGAAGCTACACACCGTCACCACGCCAGAGCCGAAGAAGCGCCGCGCGGTGCGCGCCAGCGGCGTGACGATCTCGCTGCGGGAGACGCGCAGGGAGCTCTACATCCCCTGCACAATGACCTCCAACAACGCTGACTGGGAGCGGGGGTGGCTCTACCTCCGCAACGACAAGCCCGGCCTGCCGCCCTGGACCGGCAAGGTCGTGAGGGAGAAGGCCAACTCTGGTGGCACGACCTGTCGCCTTCCTTGTGCCAAGACCGACTGGACTCAGCCTTGAAGGCATTGAAGGTGTTGGCGGACGCCGGGCTGACCGCAGCCTTGGTTCTCGCCAACCTCCACCACCGGCGGATCGTCCCTCTCATGGAGAGGCGGCTCCGCATCTTCAAGATGGAGGAGACGGTCGACCTCATAGCGCTGACGCAATCGCGGCTGCGGCACGATCTCTTCCCGTGGGAGTACGCGGCCACGAGGGCGAGGCGCGTCGTGAACCTCAAGGCCATGAGGACCGACGACATCGCGCTCTAGGCATTCACCATGCTCCCCGAGAGCCAACTGGTGAGTAGGGTTCCTGCCCTTCCTCGGTCTTTTAATTCGTGGGGCATTGTCGTGATCTGGAGTTTCACTCTCCCCCTGCAGGTGATGGCTGTGAACGCCGCACGGTCCGACCCGCCCACACCTCAAGCCCCAGCACGCGCGCGCGACGCAGCGGCGAGAGCAAGAGCGGGTGGCGCGCAAGAAGGAGAGGAGCATCCGGCGACAGGAGCGCCGGGAGCAGAGGAGCGAGGAGTTCCGGTTGCGCGAGCAGCAGGGGATCTCCTCCCCCGGGACTTCGAAGTACTCGTCGTTGGACGACGAGGAGGAAGAGAGCGATGGGGGTCGGGCTCCCCCCGAGAGGTGGGAGCCTTCGGTCCCCTCGCCCAGAGCCGCGGAGGCGGCGAAGGAGACGGCGCCTGGGGCGGGCGCGGGAGCGCCCGCCGCCGGCATCCTACGAGAGAGGCGACGTGCACCGCGGAGGCGCCGCGCGCGCCGCGGAGATGGCCGGGGGCGAGGCGGCGGCTACGCCGGCCGGCGGCGGCGCGGCGCCCTCGCCGAGCCCCCGAGGAAGAGGAAACGAGGGTTTTCCACCCTGAGGTAGGCGATTGCCTCCGCTTAGCCGCGTCTTTTAGATCGGTTAGGGCTTAACTTTCTCACCTCGTGTTCATAGGGTGGCGCCCACCGTGCCCCCTCTCGCACCTGCCAAGGTGCTGAGGTTGGACGCGGCCGTCCCTACCAGGCGGCGCTCGTCGAGGGCATCGCGGGCGGCCGCGAGCGCGGCGGCCGGCGGCGAGCGGGGACTCGCGCGGTGCGGCCGAAGTCACGGAGCCGCGGCCGACGGCGACGACTACGAAGCCTCTGCGGTGGCCGCGGAGGTGCGGCGGCGGCGGCGGTTGTGGAGCCGCGAAGAACCGGCGACGGCCGTGGAGCCGCGGCCGGTGGCTTCGGTCATGGCGGCGGCCACGGCCGTGGCGGTCGCCACGCCGCCGACTTCGCCGGCGCCGCCGCGGCCGGCGGCCCCGAGAGCGGTGGTGGTGGATATCCCCGATGACGACGTCCCGCCGCCGGCCGGGGACCGGTGGGCCTCGCTCGCCCGTGTTTGCCCCCGAGGCCTCGGCGGGGGCGCTCGTGGTTCGGGGTGACGCCGGCACGGCGGGGGGGCCCGGCCGACGGTGTCGGGGCCTCATCGTCGCGCGCGGGACCCGCGGCGCGTCAGGAGCGGGAGAACGTCGGCGCGCCGCCAGCTCACTTCGTTGAGGCCCAGGCAGAGCAAGGGCTCCGGCAGGAGCTTCGTGATCATGGTGCCTCTCTCAACTGGGCGCTGAACGAGGCGTTGCGGATCCACAGCGGTCCTGCTTGGCGCGTGTTTCAGGTTTTCGGTTTTCGTCAAGTTCCACAGTTCCTCCTCCCGCTCTCTTTGCGTTCATGCTTTTCCTGACGCCCGCTCTTCTCGCCTTGCTCGTTGGCGGCAGGAGCTGGAGCGCCGGGCCCGGGAGCGATACGACGCGCTCGACCGCCTTGACGCCGACCTTCACTGGTACCGGGGGCAGTACGAGGCCCTGGACGCTCTCGTTGAGGCCCTAAGGTCGCTGTCGGGCATACTCCCCGGGTACTCATGCAAGGAAGGAAGAAGATTGACTCCTACTAGAATTCCCCTGTAATCCTACTAGGACTCGTTCCGTGTAATCCTACTAGGACTCCTGCCTTGTAACCGACTAGGACTCCTGCCTTGTAACCGACTAGAAACCCGACCCCTGGACTATATAAAGGAGGGCGGGGTACCTAGCCGGGCACCGGATCTCAACCCAACACCAAGCGCAGGGCGCTATACTTGATCCCCCAAACAGGACGTAGGGCTCGCCACCTTGGCGGCCCGAACCTGTATAAATCTTGTGTCCCGTGTCCTTGCGCATACCTTCGAGTTCTCGGTCTCCCGATCACGATCCCCACCGCACAATCTACTACCTCGGGTACCCCCTTGGTAGGTTTGCCGGTCTAAAACAGCGACAGCTGGCGCGCCAGGTAGGGGTGATCATCACCACTGGGCGAATTCGAAGGACCCTCGTCAACAAGATCTGTCTACTCGTCGACTCGCCGAGATCCATTGAAGCAAGTCGCCTTACTCCTGTCAAAGCGGAATCAATTCTCCTACGCCGCGCGTCCGGGTGCCTCGCGCAGGCTCGTCGTCGACTACTCCACCTCATGCGGGCTCGTCGTTGAAAACTCCGCCTCGCGCAGGCTCGTCGACGACTACTTCGCCTCCGCCGTGCGTCCGGGTGCCTCGGCTCGTCGTCGACTACTCGCCTCGTGCGGGCTCGTCGTCGACTACTTCGCCTCCGCCGCGCGTCCCGGGTGCCTCGGCACATCGCGCGGCTCGTCACGCGGCTCGTCGCGCCGCTCGACGTCGACTACTCCACCTCGCGCGGCTTGTCGTCGACTACTTCGCCTTCGCCGTGCGTCGGGTGCCTCGGCACGTCGTGCGGCTCGTCTCGCGGATCGTCACGCGGCTCGTCGTCGACTACTCGTCGTCGACTACTTCGCCCACGCGCGCGCGCCCGGTGCCTCGGCACGTCGCGCGGCTCGTCATGCCGCTCGTCGTCGACTACTCTGCCTCGCGCAGGCTCGTCGTCGACTACTTCGCCTCCGCCGCGCATTCGGGTGCCTCGGCGGGTCGCGCGGCTCGTCACGCGGCTCGTCGCGCCGCTCGTCGTCGACTACTTCGCCTACGCCGTGCGTCCGAGTGCCTCGGCACGTCACACGGCTCACCCCTCGTCGTCGACTACTCGCCTCGCGCGAGCTCGTCGTCGACAACTCCGCCTCGCGCGAGCTTGTCGTCGACTACTTCGCCTCCGTCGCGCGTCCGGGTGCCTCGGCACGTTGCGCCGCTCGTCGTCGACTACTCCGCGTCGCGCAGTCTCGTCGTCGACTACTCCGTGCGCCGCGACTTCGTCTTGCAGCCACGCTGGCTCTACTTCAGCCACGCCGTGGGGCGCGACTACTTGCCTTGCGGCAACACTGGCTCTACTTCGAGTACGCCGCACGACGCCATGACGTCGTCTTCCGGTCGCATCGCGTCGACTATTCATCTCGACTAGTTTTCCAAACTAGTCGAGAACGGCAGTCATGCCCCCAACAACTGGTCGGAATCAACTATGACTAGTCAACTTCAGCAACAACTGTCGCGGCTCCATCGCCGACCGCCACGGCTCCATCTACAAGTCCGCACTGGCGGCAACAGCTAAGTCATTTATTTAAATGATTATTGTTCTATTTTCTTGGCTTGTTCTCCTCATCATGTATGAATACTTGCCGACTACTCATTTGTGTACGCTTCTCGGCGGGTTTTCACGGGAGCTACACTCGCCGACTACTCTTGGGGTATATCAATCGAGTCACCACGAGTCTACTTCATCAACTCGGGGGCTATCCCTAGGAAGCGGCCTTCTAAAGTCCTCTACACGCGGCAATCTAAAGTCGACTTCTAAAGTCGCATTCTAAAGTCCGCTCCGTGCGGCAACTCAAAGTCGACTTCTACGGTCGCATTCTAAAGTTCGCTCCGTGCGGCATCTTAAAGTCGACTCCGGTCGCATCTTCACCGCTTCGGTGGCATACTACGTGTGTAAGCTTCGATGGAACCTAGCCGTAAGCGGCCCTCGGTCCCGGCGACGATGGAACCTAGCCGCACGTGGTATTCACGCTCTGTACCATGGGTCCAAGTGCCCTAAGTACTCGCGCTCCGTACCTTGGGTCCGAAATCCATGGCCCCGGTATGCAAGTCGACTCCGGTCGCACCTTCAAGTCCACTACGGTGGCACCCGTACCTTGGGTCTGAAATCCATGGCCTAGGTACACAAGCCGACTCCGGTCGCACCCTCAAGCCCACTCTGGCGGCAACTGTACCTTGGGTCTGAAATCCATGGCTCAGATACTTAAGCCCACTTCGGTGGCACAAGCCCGCTCTGGCGGCAACTGTACATTGGGTCTGAAATCCATGGCTCAGGTACTTAAGCCCACTTCGGTGGCACAAGCCCGCTCTGGCGGCAATCGTACCTTGGGTCTGAAATCCATGGCTCAGGTACCCAAGCCCACTCCGGTGGCACAAGTCGACGCTAACGGTCGCATCCAAGCCCACTCCGTGGCACGAGCCGACTCCGGTCGCAACCTTAAGCCCGCTCCGGCGGCAAAACTACTCGTTTTCTCGATTTTTCTCGCTTTGGCTTTCCGGAAAGTGCTTTTCATTTTTTGCATCATAAGTCCACCCCCGTGTGGCACAAAGTCGACTTCTTCGGTCGCATATCAAAGTCGGCTCCGCGCGGCATCCTAAAGTCGACTTCTAAAGTCGCATATCAAAGTCCGCTCCGCGCGGCAACTAAAGTCGACTTCGGTTTTCAAGTCGCATCTCAAAAATCCGCTCCACGCGGCACAAAATCGACTTCGGATTTCAAGTCGCATCTCAAAGTCCGCTCCGCGCGGCACAAAATCGACTTCGGTTTTTAAGTCGCATCTCAAAGTCCGCTCTACCGGCATCTAAAGTCGACTTCGTCGCAGGCTAAAGTCCGCTCCGACAAGACGACTACTTCTCCAGCTCACGATTCGACGCCAAGCTACTACTCGGAATCTCTCCGGCTCGAGGGTTGCACTCAAATTACTACTCGAGGATGACTCCAGTAGGCTTCGCTTGCTCTCAAGCTCGGGGGCTCCACACCAACAACTACTCGATGTGGCTCATACGGCTCTCTTATCTCGAGAGCTACATGCCGCAAGAGTACTCGGATGATGGCTTTCGCGAACACCGAAGACCCTTGGATTGATTACCTAATCATTTCAAGGCTCGGGGGCTACTATGCTACACCCATCGTTCAATTTTTTCAAGACGGAAGATTCGGAATCAAGACCGACCCTCGCCTAGAGTCCGCAACTCAACCTAAGGCTCGGGGCTACTCCATATGGAGTGCGATTTTGCAACCGCACTTCCATATAATCTCGACTTCAAGACTGATGAGCTGGACCACCTTCCAGCCTCGCGGCAGTTCAAGTACTATTGAAGACTTCTCCAAGCAGCACTCGAGGACGCTCAAGAACTACTCGAAGAGGCTTCAAAACTACTCGAACTACTACTCTCGACTACAATGTGCTCGGGGGCTTGTCGGGCATACTCCCCGGGTACTCATGCAAGGAAGGAAGAAGATGAACTCCTACTAGAATTCCCCCCGTAATCCTACTAGGACTCGTTCCGTGTAATCCTACTAGGACTCCCGCCTTGTAACCGACTAGGACTCCTGCCTTGTAATCGACTAGGAACCCGCCCCCCCGGACTATATAAAGGAGGGCGGGTACCTAGCCGGCACCGGATCTCAACCCAACACCAAACGCGGGCGCTATCTCGGGATCCCCCAAACAGGACGTAGGGCTCGCCACCTTGGCGGCCCGAACCTGTATAAATCTTGTGTCCCGTGTCCTTGCGCATACCTTCGAGTTCTCGGTCTCCCGATCACGATCCCCACCGCACAATCTACTACCTTGGGTACCCCCTTGGTAGGTTTGCCGGTCTAAAACACCGACAGTCGCCGGACCGGTGGCTGGCGTACAGGGCTGAGGCCCTGCTGGACTTGCCCCCGGAGCAGGGCGCCCATGCCGCGGGAGGCGCCTCTACGGTCGAGAGGGTGCGGACGGCGCCGGTAGAGCGAGACGACGCCTTGCGCGGGGCCCGCGAGGACCCGGAGGGGGTGCACTCCGTCGCGCGGCGTGGGAGGCCGAGGTCATCACCGCCGCGCCCGGCGCCAACGGGACCACGCGGCCCTCGAGGAGGCCGGGGGGCTGAAGACGGCCCTGGCGGACAAGGCTGTTGCGCTCACCGCGACGGAGGAGCAACTAAGGCAGGAGCGAGCCGCGCGCCAAGGGGTGCAAGGCCAGCTTCAGCGGGAGCGGGCCGCTCTCGTCGAGGCCCAGGCTGCGGTCGAGCGGGAGCGCATGGCGCGGGAGGAGGCGCTGGGCCAACTCTAGCGGGAGCGCGCCGCGCTCGAGGGGGCACAGGCCACGCTCAAGCAGCAGGAGGACGAGGTGTCTAGGCTCAACGGGGAGCTGGTGCAGATTAGCATTTCGCACGAAGATCTGCGCCAGTCCCTCGAGGAGCAGGAGGCCACGGTCCTCAACCTGCAGCGCCAGGTCGAGGAGGCGCGCCAGTCCCTCGAGGGGGAGAAGAAGCAGGTCGAAGGTGAGTTCGCTTTCGCCCGCTTTTCACTTGTTGATTCGCTCTTTTGGGATTCGCTCCCAACTTTGTTTTTCTTTGTTCGTGGCTTTCAGGCCTGCGGACCGCTCTGGGGAACATGACCTCCCAGCCCGAGGCGATGCAGACGGCCTACAACTTCTCTCAACAGGAGTTGGAGGCGCTGCAGGCCGCCACCCTCGAAACCTGCCAAGGGATCGAGGAGGGCGAGGCGCAGGCTGGGAGCTCCCTGGCAAGCTGCTTGTGCGCCCTCGGGGGGCACGTCTCCCAGCGGATGCGTCGTGCCCTCCACCTTGGTGTCAGGAAGGCACTCGGCATGGTGGGGTCGCACTACCAGGTGGACTTCGAGGCCGTGTCTTCCGGCTACGTCGTCCCGGACGGCATTGAGGACGAGGAGGCAATGAACCGCGTGGACGCGCTCGCCGCCCCTGCTGCTGAAGCGCTTGCCGAGGACTTCATGGAGTTCTTGTTCCCAGATGCCCCCGGCGCCGACGATCCTCAAGCCTGAAGATCAGCGGGCGTCGAGCCCTTTTGTTTAGGTGTTAGTGTTTGGGCCTCGTGGCCATGTAACATACAATCGCTTGTATTGAGACGTCTTTTTTGTAAATATAAGTAAAGTTTCTTATTTCGCTTGTCACACCATTCCGCTACTCCTTCCTAGATTTAGGCAAATTTGAGGTAGAGAATTTCGATTTCGCGAGTGGCCCGCTGGTCCGGAGGCAAGGGAGAAGGCCCATATCCTGTTGGAGGCGTAGGCTATTTCCGACTCGCGCGTCTTTCCCGCTTGGCTACTCACGCTCTATCCAAACTTGCACGAGGCTTAGGTTGAGGCGTAGTTGGCGAACTTGCGAGTTTTTCGCGAAAAAATGGGACCATTTTTTCAGGGGGGGATGCCCCCCGTAGTAGCCCCCGAGGGTGACTTGGTTTTCTGGGGAAAGCCAAGTTGCCCTTTAACTTTATTAACTTGCTGATATTTACATCTAAGCTGCCAACTGGGGTGTTGGGCGTGTAATTTACAACAAAAAACTTGGAAATCCTCGCTAAGGGTCGAAGCGACGTAGCTGCTGGATGTTCCAAGCGTTGGTGAGTTCTTCTCCATCTTCGTTTGCCAGCTTGTATGTGTCGGGCTTGAGAACCTTCACCACGATGTAGGGTCCCTCCCACGGGGGCGACAGCTTGTGGCGGCCTCGATTGTCTTGGCGCAGCCTCAGGACCAGGTCCCCCTCGCTGAAGTCTCGGCACCGTACCTTTCGAGCTTGGTAGCACCTTAGGGCTTGCTGGTATCTTGCGGAGTGCATCAGAGCCACGATGCGGGCCTCTTCCAGTTGGTCCAGTGAGTCCTCGCGGGCTCACTGGTTGGCACCCTCGTTGTAGCCTCGAACTCCGGGCGACCCGTATTCCAAGTCCGTGGGAAGGATGGCCTCCGCGCCATAGACGAGGAAGAACGGGGTGAATTCGGTGGCCCTACTTGGGGTGGTCCTGAGACTCCACACGACCGCTGGCAGCTCTTGGAGCCATTTTCGACCAGACTTGTTCAGTCGGTCGAAAATTCTGGGCTTGAGGCCCTGTAGGATCAAGTCGTTGGCACGTTCCACCTGACCGTTGGTCCGCGGATGCACCACGGCTGCCCAGTCCACGCGGATGTGGAACTTGTCGCAGAACTCTAGGAATTTCTTGCCCATGAGTTGGGACCCGTTGTTGGTGTTGATGGAGTTGGGCACTCTGAAGCGGTAGACAATGTCGGTGAAGAACGTCACATCCTGCTCCGACCTGAGGTTCGTGATGGGGCACACCTCTACCCACTTGGAAAACTTGTCGATAGCGACCAGTAGGTGGGTGTAGCCCTCAGGCGCCTTTCGCAAGGGCCCGACGATGTCCAACCCCCACACGGCGAAGGGCCATGTGACGGGGATGGTTTGTAGGACGTGCGCAGGGAGGTTGGACTTGCGGGCGTAGAACTGGCACCCTTCGCAGGTGTGCACGATCTCGCTGGCGTCGGCCACCGCGGTGGGCCAGTAGAAACCCTGGCGGAACACGTTGCCCACGAGGGTACATGGCGCCGCGTGGTGGCCGCACACGCCCGCGTGTATGTCCCGAAGGAGCTCGCGCCCCTGAGGGATGGGTACACATCACTGCAGGACGCCAGACGTGGCGCGCTTGTACAGCTCGCCGTCGACGAGAACGAACGACTTGGCCATCCTGGCGATGTGTCTCGCCTTGGATCGGTCCGAGGGGAGCTCCCCTCGGTCCATCCAGGTGATGTACTTGTCGCGCCAGTCCCCCTCGTTGGGGGCTGGCGCTATATCCATGGCCTCGGCCTCGTCGGCGCCGTACCCTTCGAGCAGGGAGAGCTCGTATGCCTCGTTCGAGGGGTCCTCGTCCATAGGCTCCACGCCTGTTGGACTCGAGGGTTCTTCACGTCTCGAGGGGCATGGCTCGAGGTTGACGGACGGCTGGGCGACGTCCCGCGCAAAAACGTTCGGGGGAACGGTAATTCGTCCCGACGCGATTTTGGCGAGTTCGTCTGCCTCCTCGTTGTACCGGCGAGGCACGTGGTTGAGTTTTATGCCATAGAACTTGTCCTCGAGGGCTCGCACAGCCTTGCAGTACGCCTCCATCTTGTCGTAGTGGCAACTCGTGTTCTTCATGACCTGGTCGATCACAAGCTGCGAGTCTCCCCTCACGTCGAGGCGTTTGATGCCTTTCTCAATGGCAATTTTGAGGCCCCAAAGGAGGGCCTCGTACTCGGCCATGTTGTTTGACACGGGGAAGTAGAGACGCACTGCATATCTCATGTGCTCCCCGAGGGGTAAAACGAAAAGAAGGCCCGCGCCCGTGCCTGTCTTCATCACTGACCCATCGAAGTACAGGGTCCATCACTCGGCCTGGATCTATGGCGGCGGCAACTACGTGTCCGTCCACTCAGCGACGAAGTCCGCCAAGATCTGGGACTTGATTGCCTTGCGCGGCGCGTAGGCGAGCATCTCGCCCATCAGCTCTACTGACCACTTGTCAATCCTGCCTGCTGCATCCGGGTTGCGGATGATCTCTCCTAACGGAAAGGAGGAAACCACCGTGATCGGGTGAGCCTCGAAGTAGTGACAGAGCTTGCGCCGCGCGAGGACCACTGCGTAGAGCAGCTTCTGGACCTGCGGATAACGCGCCTTCGTCTCGGACAGAACCTCGCTGATGTAGTATACCGGCCGCTGGACTGGCAGGGCGCGCCCCTCCTCCGTGCGCTCTACCACGATGACGGCGCTGACCACCTGGGTGGTCACGGCTACGTAGAGGTACATAGGCTTGTCGTCCTGAGGCGGTGTGAGAATCGGGGCGTGGGCGAGCGTCGCCTTCAGCTTGTCATGGGCCTCCTGGGCCTCGACGGTCCAGGAGAACCGCTTGTGTTTTTTCAGGCGCCGGTAGAGGGGCAGGCCCTTCTCGCCGAGCCGCGAAATGAAGCGGCTCAAGGCGGCGAGGCACCCCAACACCTTCTGGACCCCTTGAGTTCTCGAATCAGACCCATTCGTTCGAGGGCAGCAACCTTTTCGGGGTTGGCCTCGATGCCTCGCTGGGAGACAATGTATCCTAACAACATGCCTCGTGGCACGCCAAAGACACACTTTTCGGGGTTCAATTTTACCTCGCTGGCCCGTAGGCAGCCGAACGCGATGCGAAGGTCGCTGACCAGGTCGTCCGCCTTCCTGGTTTTTACGACTATATCATCTACGTACGCCTCAACAGTCCGCCCAATGTGATCTCCGAAAACGTGCTGCATACATCGCTGGTATGTAGCGCCCGCGTTTCGGAGACCGAATGGCATACGTAGCAATACATCCCGAACGGCGTGATGAACGAAGTCGCGAGCTGGTCGGACTCCTTCATTTTTATTTGGTGGTACCCGGAATAGGCGTCAAAGAAACACAAAAGTTCGCACCCGACGGTCGAGTCAACGATTTGATCGATCCGTGGCAAAGGAAAAGGAACTTTAGAACATTCTTTATTTAAACTAGTATAGTCTACACACATTCGCCACTTCTCATTCTTTTTCTTAACTAAGACAGGGTTAGCTAGCCACGTAGGGTGGAACACTTCCTTGATGAATCCGACCTCGAGGAGCTTCCGCAGCTCTACTCCGATCGCCCGGCGCCGCTCTTCGTTGAAGCGGCGCAACCGTTGCTGCACGGCGCAGGAGTGAGGTAGGATATCAAGGGAGTGCTCGGCGACCTCCCTCGGAATGCCTGGCATATCCGGGGGGCTCCACGCAAAGATGTCGGTGTTGGCGCGGAGGAAGTCGACGAGCACCACTTCCTATTTCGGGTCGAGGGTGGAACTGGCCCTCAACGCGTTGCCTTCGAGGGCAGCAGGGTCGAGGGGCACCTCTTTGGTCTGCTCGGCAGCCTCGAAGCTGCCGACGTGCTTGGCAGTGGAGTCGAGGTCCTCGTTGACCAGCCTCTCCAAGTTCGCCACGAGCACTTCATCCAGTGCTAGATCCTCCGCGCGCTCCACGCACTCGACGTTGCAGTCGAATGCGTGCTCGATCGATGAGCCGACGGTGATGACACCCTTCGGCCCCGGCATCTTCATCTTGAGGTAGGTGTAATTGGGGACCGCCATGAACTTGGCGTAGCACGGCCGCCCAAGGATGGCGTGGTACGTGCCCCAGAATCCCACCACCTCGAAGGTGAGTGTTTCCTTGCGGAAATTGTGTGGCGTGCCAAACCAGACCGGCAGGTCGATCTGCCTGAGGGGCTGGACGCGCTTGCCCGGCGCAACGCCATGGAACGACGTCGTGCTGGGCTGCAGCTGATCCAACTCGATCCCCAACAGGCGCAGAGTGTGCGCGTAGAGGATGTTGAGGCTGCTGCCTCCGTCCATCAGCACCTTTGAGAACCGCACTTTCCCGATGACCGGGTCGACCACCAGCGGGTACTGACCCGGGTTGGGGATGTGGTTCGGGTGATCCTCGCAGTTGAAGGTGATGGCGTCCTCCGACCAGTCGAGGAAGGAGGGAGGCGCCTTCTCCGCGGTGAGGACCTCGTGTCGCTCCCGCTTGCGCTGGCTGTTGGACATGTCGACGGTCGCCCCCCCCCCCGAAGATGAGGAAGACGTTCTCCACCGCGGGGAAGCCACCGGCGTCGCCGTCACCCCCGTCCTTCTTGGCCTCGCCGTCCTTCGCGGTGGCGCGGCCATAGAACCTCTTGAGCATGTCGCACTGCTCGAGAGTGTGATTGACCGGCGTCTTGTGGTAGGGACATGGCTTCTTCAGCATGTCATCGAAAACCCTAGGGACTCGAGGGGCCGATCGAGGGCCCCATCAAGCTGGGTCAACAGCAAGAGCTTCGTCGCCGTCGTCGTCGCGCCCCTACTCGCGCGCCTCGCGGAGCAGCTTCTTTCCCTTCTTGCCCCGCTTAAGCTTCTGCTGGGGCTCCTTGGACTTGCTGCCGTTTGCGGGCGCGTCGTCCACGCGCTTGCCTTTCTTTTCGTCGAAGATTCGCCTGAGGCAAAGCTGGTGGCGATATCGAACAACTCGTTCGAATCGACCGGCGGGCTGCGCCCGAGCTCGCGCACGAGGTCCCGGCATGTGGTGCCCTCGAGGAAGGCGTGCACAATATCGGACTGGGCCACGCTCGGGAGCTCCGTGCAGCGCTTGGAGAAGCGCCGTATGAAGTCACGGAGCGACTCGCCGGGCTTCTGGGTGCATGCGTGCAGGTCCCAGGAGTTTCCAGGGCGCACGTACGAAGGTGCAGACCAGATCGTCCCGGTTGTGGATCTGGCTGGCCGGCAGGTGCTCGAGCCACGTCCGCACCGAGTCGGCGAGGTGCAGCGGAGGTTACAGATGATAACCTCGACAGTGGTGGCTCCGCCCAGCTGGCATGCCAGACGGTAGTCGTTGAGCCACACGCGAGGGTCCGTCTCCCCGTTGTACTTGTCGATCGACGTGGGCTGGCGGAAGCGCTGGGGGAAGCTCGCCGTGCGGATCTCCCGGCTGAACACGCGGGTTCCCGGGGGCTCCGGCGTCGGTGAGCGGCCCTCCCGGCTATCGTAGCACCCACCCCGTCGAGGGTGGTAGCCCGCCGTCGCCCGCGTCTCCGCGTTGCCCGTTCGCCAGGCGTTGATGACGTTGCGAGCGTCACCGTCTTGGGCCTGCCCGCGCGTGTCGAGGATCCGCTCCTTGACTAGCGTGTGCCCTAGGTTGGCGGGGCGTTCCGCTGCGCCTCCCGTGTGTACCGATGGCTCGGGGCCTTGCGCGCCCCCGTCTTCCCGCGCGCTCCCCCCGCCGGCGGATGCGGGACGCCGAGCTTTCGGCCTGCTGAACGGCCGCTTGCTCGATGAGCGCTTGCGCCTCGTGGTGCAGGTTCCACGCCTCGGGCGATGAGGGGGCCGACATGGCCCGTAGCAGCGTCGCAGCGGCAACGAGTTTCTGGCTCGCTCGCGGGGGTGTGTCGTCGACGTTGAAGTCGGCGTTGATGCGCTCGCGGGCTTGCCCCGCCCCGCGCGCGCGTTTGCCACGCGCGGAGGCTTCCGCGGCGATGGAGGCTCGAAGGAGTCGCACCGCGCAGTACTCTTCCGCGAGCTTTGCTTCAAGCTCGCGCGCTTGAGCTAGCTGCGCGTTGACGTCGGCCCCCTCGGCGGCGAGGAGGGAAGAGCGCTTGGCCTCGCACCCTGGTGTGGTCCAGTTCCCGGGCCGGGGGGAACCTCTCCGTCGCCAGCTTCTGCCGCGTTCGCGGCGTCCGCTTGGTCGTTGGCGATCACGACGCAGCACTCCCGCGCGGGGTCGTAGCTCCCAGTGCTGGAGTCGTCGGAGTAACCGAACCAGTAGTCCGTGGCGTTGAGGAACCGCAGTAACATCACTGGGTCGAGCACACCAGAAAAGTCCCACTCCGCGTACCCGTGCGAAGTGGCGGGTGGCAGTTCGCTGGCGGGGCCGTGGGACGATTCGTTGTCGGCGGAGGCGCTGGGATCCATGGCGGCCGGGACATGGCGGCCGGGCGAACCCCCGCGCGTCGCCGCGTGGGTGTTGGTAGAGGCGACGTACGCCGTCGTAGCGCCGCGCGGACCGATGGGGAAGCGTGGCCCCGAGACCGAGTGTTCCCCGTTGGAGCGGCCGTCGTCTCGCCGGTGGGCGCACCGCGTTGCGAGGCGACGCGCGCGGCATGTCGGCGCTCCGTCCGCACCCGTCGTGAGCGCCGGCCGAGGGGCCCACCGCATCCGTGCCGGTGGGCGTTGGTGTCGCGGCGACGGGTGCGGCGGGGACCGGGACTGACCCGGTTTGCCGCCGCACCCGGAGTTTGTCGCGGTTGGTGAGGCGCATGAGGTAGCCGTTCCCCGTAGCCTGAAAGTTCAGGCTCTCGAACCAGATTTCGAATCTGGCTGGGAGGGGGTCCAAGCTACCCATGGAATACCTCTGGCCGCGGTACTCGATGCGAATCACCATCGAGAGGGCTAGTGACGAGCCGATCTTCAGCGCGATTCCCCTACCTGGCGCGCCAACTGTCGGTGCGAAAAGTAGTCCCGACACTAACTAGTAATGAGCACTGAGATCTGCCTCTCGATGGTTCGGTGCTAGCAACTAAGGACACTGGGTTTATCCTGGTTCCGTCCGGGGCCATACGTCCAGCAGTGGTGTGCGCGGGGCACTGTATTGCTTGCACTGTGGTGCTCGTAGATGGGTGGCTACAAGCGAGGTGGGAGAGGAGACCTGGCCTCCAAGTCCCAGAGGTATTGATTGAGGCAAGTGCCAACATCGTGGAGAAGGCGGAGAGCGTGAGAGTGATCGCTGTCTGTCATCCCGTGTCCCTGCGCTGGGGGACTGCCCCTCCTTTTATAGGCCAAGGAGGGAGCAGTTTACATGCATGCCGCACTATTTCCCTACGTGTGGAGGTATGGCGAGCAGTGCCGCAGAGCTGACGGCCATCCTGGCGAATCCTGCTCCGGTTGAGGCATCGTGGTGCGTCATGTACTCGTACAGGAGCGGCTTCGAGGGTGGCGGCGTAGCGGCTTCGAGGGTGGCGGCGTAGCGGCTGGTCGTCCGGCCGCCGTAGTGGGCCGGTTCGAGGGTGTCGTTGACGGGGGGCCCGTACGTGACACAGTGGCCGTCGTGGCGATGTCTTGTCCCCGCACGCCCCAACAGCGTCGAGATGTCGTCACAGTGCCCGGCGTGGTGCAGCAGTGGCAGGGACGGTCGCACAGGGTTGACAGCGACGGGGATGACCGATCCCGCCAGCGTGATGTCACGGCGTGGCCCTGCGTAAGCACAGAAAAGACATTCGAGGGTGCTGCCGGCCCCCCTTCGAGGGTGCGGCGTGTTAGCCGTACGGGGGTAGGCGGCACAGTGTCACGGAGCTGACACCGGCCTCGCCGCACAGTGCTACACAACGGCGGGGATGGCCTCCCCCAGGGAGTTGGTGGAACAGCGCCGGGACGCGATTCCCGGGCGTGCCAAAGTCGCGGCGTGCATCCTGCGGTGTCAGGGCATTAAATGCCCGTACACGGGGGCAGGAGCGTGGGCAACGTGCGCGCAGGGGCCCTCGAGCGAGGCGGACTCCGCCCGAGGGGGCGTTGAGACCTCAGGCGAGGCGGACCCCGCCCGAGGGGTTGCGTAACCCTCGAGCGAGGCGGACCTTACTCGAGGGGCGTCTATCCCTCGAGCGAGGCGGACCTCACTCGAGGGACATTCCGCTGTGCAGCCCTGGCGGGCCGCGGGGGCCGCCAGGGTCGCGGTCGTGTCGTGCACGTGTTTTAGATGCGTGAGCTGATCCGTGATTTGCGTTTTTTTGCAGGTTTTAAGCGGGTTTCCCCCGGTTATTTAGGGGACCCTTATGGCTGTCCCCGACAGGTTCGTCCTGGATTTGGCCGCCGCTTGGTGATGACGCGCGCGCCGCGGTGTCGCTGTCGCGGGGTGCACCGAGCCGAGGGAGTAGAGGCGGTCGCGGGCCGGACCCGTGCTTGCGGCGAGGATGCTCCCCCGGAGCCGGCAGCCTTGGATCCGCCGCCCGGCACCGGGGCCCTCCTTGTTGTCGTCGATGGCGTGGAGCGCGCACCTTGGGCCACCATCCACGCCGCCGAGGGAGAACTTGAGGAGCAGAGAGAAGACAAAAAGCCGGCGTCGTCCTTCGCGCCAGGAGCTCCGGCCGTTAAATCAAGCCGCCACGCCGCGCCAGGAGCTCCGCTGTGACAACCCGCCCAGGAAAATACCGTACTATCGCCTAAGACCGATCCACTTTGGTCATTAAGCAATAATAAAGTATCATCTTGTCGTTAGTTGCCGGGTTAACGCCCGGTAAATCACTTGAAAAGCACAAGGATCGAATATATGCATTAAAACTCACTCGAAGGCGAGTCCAGAGATCCAACAACATTAATATCCAAATCCGTACCCCGAAGGGTTTAATTATTACAAACCATAGTTTTTGTCATGACGAGATAGTTCGGAGTTTTCGAAAAGCAGCGGAAATAATTAACGGAAGCGAAGACACCACGGGAGGCCATCCATGATGCTTTCAGTAGTCGTCCTCCACCCACTCCAGCTCCCAGCCGGGCGGGATCTCATCGGGCCACACATCACTGAAGGCATTACCTGGATCAACACATTACAGCAAGGCTGAGTATACTAATACTCAGCAAGTCTTACCCATCGGTGATATCTACTTCACCAATTCTAGACCATGAAAGGCTTTTTGGCTACTGGGTTGCTTTTGCAAAAAAGTAACAAAGAGTATGTCCTTATCTTCAAGATTTTAGCACAAGTTCTAGTGGATTTAACCTTTACTACATTAGCCAACTAGTACAAACAAAGTTGTACAATACAATTAGTCAAGCATCATCTTCATCAACTTTCATCATTAGGGATCTCATGGCTAGTGGAGTAAGTAGTCTCGGATAACGGTGAGAGACCGACAATCGATTGATTTAAACCTTGCAAGGTAGACCTAAACACACGGTAGGCTGTCCCCGCAAGGACAACTTTCCCAGACCGTTCCCAAAAGTCCCGGGGTCGGGATGAAAGGCCACAGTCTTTGGTGCAGGCTATCCGGCATACCCCGCGAGATACCCGGAGTCACCATACACCACCGGTAGCTAGCCGTGAGAGCGAATCCCAAGGGTAGTGACAGTTCCATCCCTAGCCGTCTCATTAAGGTACTAGGCTTACCAGTCTCATACCCGACATGTGCTTAGTACGTTCAAAGACTTAACCCACATAACCACTGGACCGGAGCCCAGATCCCACGCTCTTACCACGTGAGCAATCCATTTAAGGATACATTGTGATTCCTATCTAGGAACCTATTCTCGCAAGTGAGGTTATCACTCGACTTGTAACGGTCCTATAGCTTAGCAGCTATCGACCTATCATACTAGTAGGGACCAAAGGTACCTAGGGATCATGCATCTAGGGTTTCATTCAACTCCTGAACGTAAATGCACAATCATTCATAGATAATTGAATAAAGAACTTTTAAAACTAGGTTAGATGCACCGAGCTTGCCTTCGTCGCCTAGGTTAGCCCCGGGCACCCTCGGTGTCGAGTACTTCCACGTACTGCAGCGACGCTTCCGCTCCTCCTTCCTCGGGTTCCGGGACGAGGGAGTAATCTCCGTCCGGAAGATCTACACGGAATGCAATGCAAGTTCAGGTGATGTGATAGTTTGTTGTCTTATCCAACTCTTGGTTGGTTATATTCACCTTAACAAGCATCTAGCAAGTGTTTCTCTTTTAGGAAGGTTATTTGTTGTACATGAGTTATTCTTTTATTGTACATTGAATAAAGGTTTTCATTATACTTGTCATTTCATGTGGAAGCTTAAATTCCTTTTCCTTTCACAAGCAAAGGTGTAAATAATAGTTTCATTTATGAATTACTTTCTGATCCGTGATGGTAATTAATTACCTTTTAATTATATTAAATAATATTTTCAAAAAGGGGAAAAGAATTATTTAGGGGTTTTCCTTTATTTACCTTCCCTTTAATATTAAAAGGGCTTTTAAGCTTTTTATTAAACAATTAAATTACCAAAAATTAAAGAAGTGTTTCTTAAGCCTACTAGCACCTATCCTGGTCCATTGGACCCACATGTAAGTGTTGGATGCTAGGAAACTAAATATTATGGAAAATAACAAGGACTAGCTAGTGATTTAAATTAAATGCATACAAAATAAATAAGCATCAAATCGATTCAAACTTTCTTGTGCAAGCTCTCTAGTCCTAAACAAGTCTAAAGAACTAGCATATACACCTAGGAACCTCACTGAACTTGGTTTATTAATATACAAAGGAAAACATGCATAAATCAAGATTAATTATTTCTGTTAAGCCAAAAATCATGATTAATTCACAAGAGGTGCATTTTCACATTAGAAGAGAGTGTGCACAAGTTGAGCTCAATAACATAAATATATTTAACAAGAAAAATCATCTAGGCAGTTACTGCAGGAATGGAAAAGGATTTATTTAGCAAGATCTACTGCATAACTTTGTGCAATTTTTGGCACAACATCTAGTCATATCCTAACACACAACATATCCCAAATTGAGATACAGAGGAGTTATGGATTTCAAGTTATGACAGATCTAGGGTTAACACATTTGTATTTTTCCTGCTAAAACTATTTAGAATCCAGCCATGAGTAAATAACAAAAGAGGTGGGATTTACTTTCCTGAACCCTAAAAAATTGGTTTGGGATTTTTCTGATTTTTCTACGAATTTCTAGGAATTTTCTAAGGCACTGGACCAATCTGCAAGAAAAACTAGATAGGTTTCTTTGCAACCAGGCCCTAACTTTTACACGAAACACCCTCCACAGATTTAAATCACTGCAATTGGGCCCTTGGCCGGGCCGGGCGGCGCGGGCACGGCCAACGCCCGCGAGCCGGCGGCGCCGCCGGGCAAGGGGCGGGCTCGACCACGTGCTCACCTAGGAGCCGTAGGTGGCCGGAGTGGAGGCGGAGAGTTGGCCGGTGGCGAGGTTCGAGCCGACGGCCCGCGGCGGCTCGGTGAACTACGGCGAGGAGGTGAAATGCTGGCAAACAAGCGGCTTGGGGAGGTTTGCGGGTGCCTAAGGGTGCTACCGCAGCAACCGGCCGGCGGCGAGCGCGAGCGGGGGGAAGGACTTCCCCCGCGGCGGCGGCGATGGTGCGGTGGTGGCTCGGGGTGGCGCGCGCGCGGGGGGGGAGGGGGTTTAAATAGGCCGGCGCGTCCGTGAGTGACGGCGGATGACGGCGGGCGAGCATCTTCGTGCTACGGCGGCTCGACCGCCGAGCTTACGGCCGGCGCCGTGGACGGACCGCGGGTCCGCCGCGCGCACGGCGCGGCACGACGGCGTGGCCGGCGCCGACTCGAGGCGCCTAGGGAGGGGGCGCGTCGGGGCGTGTGTGCCTCGGGCGGCGCATGCCTCGAGCGGCGCTCGGCCTCGAGCGGCGCGGGCGCCGACGCCGAGGGCCGGCGGCGCGCGGCCGGCGACGCGAGGCGCACGGCGCACACGACGTCCGCGGCGCGACGCGCTCTGCCATTTTCCCTATTTGTTGAGCACCAGTTTGAAATCAAAATTCTCTAAATTTTTGAATAGAACTCGACCAAGCTTTGAATACGAAAGTTAGAGATCTATCTACCCTCTGCACTTTGGCTAAAGCCGATTGTGAGTTGGATTCAAATCATGAGAGAAATTTAAATGCCAACTTTGAATGTCAGCAGGGTTTTGCAAACAGTGAATCCTGGCTTGCATTGGATTTTTCACGTTTTCCCCTCAAAATTGGAAATGCCAATCTACATGAAAGTTGTGTCCCTCAACAAGATCTACAACTTTCATAAAGGTAGAATTTTAAGTGTTTAGGTGAATTTTGGAGAACGCGGCAAAAGTTCCGGCAGACACCTGTGGACACTAGAGTGGCAAGGGGTTTGACCCAACCTTTGACCATGGGTTGGCCCCACAAGTGTGTTTACTATTCAATTAGGGTCACTAGGGTGGGTTAGTGAGTTTTTCGAGGTGAGGGCCCAGGTTGACCTAGGTTTGACCACGGTTGACCATTTGACCGGCTATTAAAGGTTAATTAAAAACCTGGGGCGTCACATCCGCGAGGAAGCCTCCGCCCACCGCCGTGTTGGTGCGGGAGAGAGAAACTGAGTGGGTGGTGGGTGATGTGGCTGAGTGGAGATAATGTTAAAAAAAGAAAAAAAATAAAAAGTTGCCCCCACAGGTTGGTGGTTGGGATGAAGGAGAAATATGAAGGAAGATGGAAGCGGGAGAATTGGAGATGAAGGAGAGAATATTATTGACGAGGAGAGAATATTCTGTTTTGAAGGAGGTTTTGAAGTTCCACGAGTGTGGATGGTATAAGGCATATCCATGTATGTCCTTCACTTCACACTTGAGTGATGGTCTGGTGAACAAGATCCATCGTGTACATGACCAGCTTGTTAGTGAGCCACTCACCATTATCGGTGACATCGTCATCCCTCCAGACCTGAATGAGGTCACCTCACGGTGCTCTAACAAGATACTTGTAGTTGTCTATCCCATAGTTGAAAACTTCCTTGAAGATGATCTTCACCACAGGAGGAGATGATCCACTGAAATCAATGGTGTGGACCTAGAGATGGCAATGGCTGCCCGAAACCCGATTACCCGATGGGTTTTACCCGATAAAGGGGCGGGTGTGGAACGATATCTTTACCCATGGGTACGTTAATGGGCAAAAACATCTACCCAATAGGTAAGTGGGTATGGGTGCGGCTGGGTACTACCCACACCCGCTTACCCGTGGGTAAAATAAACCCGAAGGCCCATATACATATGCAATTAAGAATGAAGTATTCATGTATCTTTTGGTTGAGTCTGAACATGTAATATGTGTTGAACTCAAAAACTTGTGGTAGATTGGTGGTCCTGGTGAGACTATGTACTCAGATTTGTGCTATATGCACATCTGTGTTTTATTATGTGAGTCAAACATGTAATATGTGATGAACTCAGTACTTTGCTGGTGGTGACTTGGAATTAGTATGGGAGTAATATGATCAATGATCTGTTAAGACTTTATTTAAAGGTGTATCAAATTTCTGCTAATTTCTGCTATTTATCAGTAATATATTCATGATTCATAGTGGGTAGACATCGGGTGCGGGTTACCCGTTGGGTACAAATACCCGTGTGGGTATGGGTATGGGTGAGTTTTTGTACCCGCAAGCGGGTGTGGGTATGGGTGTGGGTAAAATTTTATCTGGTGGGTATGGGTGTGGTTGGGCAATACCCAATGGGTTTGTACCCATTGCCATCTCTACGTGGACCTCTCCAGTTCCTCGGAGGGCGTAGGACATCCTTGTCGCTGTAAAAGAGATCTTGGTAATGGCAGACCACTGGATATCCCCAATCCTTGCGAACGAGAGCTGCTCCTGAAAACATTGGATGATGAGGACGATGCAGTTTCCACTGGAGGGATCGGCAGAAAGGGCGACCCTCTTGTACAGCAGGAAGCGAGCTTCATCTGGATCGCGAAATTCCTCGCAAAATTTCCACCGGTCGTACATGTACCCTGCTGCGACATCCATGTAGTGAAGGACGTAGCCTTGGAGGGCCTTGTCGGATCCAGCAAGACGAAGGCTCAAGCTCCTCATGGTCTTCACCGGCGGGAGTGAAATCTGAGCGCGTGTGACTGGATTGACGAGGAGCAGCTCCGACTGCTCGTCAGTGGTGATAAGCCAGCCGTGGGAGGAGCCGACGACGTAGCGGCCGCGGAAGGACGGGGCGGGGAGGGTCACGTGGCGGTGCCTGGTGGTGATGATGATGTCTGGTAAGAATATTCCATAACCTAATGAGACAATTAGCAACTGCTAATTGTAGTTACCGTATTCTCCACGAAGGGGCGCGTGGGAGCGTGGCCTCCTCAGAAACCGGCGTTTACCGCTATATATAAGTAGTGGATACTGTTTATCAATGAAATCAATCACTTTTACTGTTTACATTACTTTTCCCTTTTTACACTTAATACATTATCAACGCTCTAACACACTGAGAAGAAAAGAAGGCCGGGAGCAGTTCGCCGGCGAGTTCGCCGGAGAAGAAGGGAGGAGTCGGCCTCCAACCAGGAGAGGTACCATGCCTACCATCGATGAACTTGTTGCCGATGTCATGAATCTTCCTCTTCCTCGCCGTGCTCCTCGCCTGAGGTCCCTGCTTCAGCACTACGTGCGCCACACCCTCCTCTACAACTACATGGCGTCGCCTGACGCTGCTGAGGAGGCCTTTCACCTCTGGAACGTCGTGCAGTCGCCGGACCGCTAAGGGGACAGCGGCGGCGAAGGCACCAGTGCACCACCAGCAGCCCCGGCGGCCATCCCCGTCGATGCCGAGCCGCCGAACGTCGTCGTCCCCTCAGCGCCTGTTCCAACCCTGACCCGGACTCCACCCGCTCGCATCCAGGTAGCCAATGTGGCCTACTGCGACGCGCACGGGTGGACTGTCGTGGTTCAGGTGTCGGTTGTCCTGTGCTCCTTGCCTCTGGATGAATCTTCGCCGCCGACCACCGAAGTGGTTCCTGCATCACCAGCGAGGGAGCCCGTGGAAGTCCACATGGGCGCGCCACGTGCTCCTTCACCCGTCACAGGCCATCGCCGCAGCAGGTCTCCATCCTCGCCGCCGTCGCCACCTCCCCGTTCGGCACCGAGGGTGAACGGGCCGGCCATCGCAGCCGGCCGCCCGCTCGCCAACGGCCACGCCTCGGGGACCCTCGCAGCCCGCGAGGGGCATGCCTCCGCTGCGCCTCTTCTCTAGAGACGCCGGCGACACCGTCGTTGAACCGGCACTGCAGGCCCCACCGCTGCCACCTCCGTCTTCGCCGCCGGTCAGCCCCACGCTGAGGATGTGGATCAACGTCCTGCACGGCCCGTCCGCTCCTCCGTCGCCGAGCCTCGCACACGTCGTTGTTCACCCGCGCGGACGCCCGAGCTCCGGGACTCAGGGCGGCGGGCGCGTCGGCGGGCAAGGTGGGGACCGAGCTTCTCCTTACGGGGAGAGGTGCGGCACCCATCCTTCTTGAGCAGAACCGGCGTGGGTGAGGGAACCGCCAGCCTGGCCTCGTCAACGATGACCGAGGTGCGGGGGCCGGTGGCGGCCCCAATCCCGATCCGCGTCAGAGCTCTCGCTCTGGTGGCAGGAAGGACGACGGAGGGGCGGATCTACTTCAGGAAGACGGCCGGCGTCTTCGGACGGCGAGGAGGCAGTGGGATCCGGTGGAGGAAGCGGCGGCGACGCCGGCCTACTGCGGCTGCGATGCGGTTGGGAGGCTGCGGTTAGGGTTGGAAACCCTAACCACCCCTTCTTATACCGCGGCAGCGCGGGCTGGCTAGGCCAGGCCAGGCAGCCGGGCCGGCTTGTTGGACCGTCGTGCGCGACGCGCGGGCCGCCACACCGGTTCTGGGCTAGGCGGCCGGCCGGCCGTTGGGCTGCCGTGCGCAACGCGCGGCCGCCAAGCCTCGCCGTGGTCGCGCGCCCCGCACGGGCTAGATGGGCCGGGCGGCGGCAACGCGCCGTCGGCGCCCGGGCGGGCCGAGGCGATGCCAGCTACCTGGGTCGGGCCATGCGGCCATGATTTCTGGCCTTGTTTATCTATTTTCTTTTCTTTATTTCATTTAGAAATTTCCAGCAGTTTATATTTCAATTCATAGATATTAGCCTATGTGAGTTACTGCTGTTTATCACTGTTTAGTCTTGCTACTTTATTAAGTATAGATCATGTGATGGTTATGTACAAATGTGTTTTTACCACTTATGTACTTTTGCAATTTCGAATATTAATGTTATCACTTTCATACTTAATTTCGTTATTGCTATGTTTTTGGTTCACATACATCAACTCATTGCTATTACTAGTGATTTCTTGCAAATAATTATACATTTCCCTCAAAATTTTGGGATACAAACATTAGGTGATAGAGATCATATCCATGAATGTGGATTTTGACGATCTATCACTAAAGGTCTACATCATGCTCATTTTGAAGGTTGATGATTACCTATATAATGTTCCAAAAAACAAGGATTAATTATGAAAATATCACAATGGCTTACACTATAAAAGTGACTACCATTGAGGATTTTGGTTTACACTATTGTAGTGACTGCAAATTCAATGCTCAATCATTAACTTGAGTATACATATGATGTGATGGAGACCTTAGCAAAGGTTGCATTTAATTAATGATGAATTATTTGCATTAAGACCATGCTTTGGCAACAAATTATTTGCCTATCATTTTGATCTACTCTATGTCCTATGGCATTTGAGACTCTCTACCATGTATACAAGTTGATGAGATTAAAATTTGAGGGTTTACATGCTATTTGTTTCCCTTGTACTTTTATTAATCCTTTAAGAGTTATGTTATTTAAATTAATTTGCATTTATTACAACATTATTTAACCACCTGATTATACTTCATGCATGAATTATTGAATCATGTGGTCCTACTTTGTAGGCTATGGCCATGGCAAAAGAGTTCGATGATCTCTCTATTGATGGTCACAATTACCCCACTTGGGCTTCGGATATGAAGATTAACTTTGCATCCCGTGGGCTTTTGCCATACCTTAGCGAGCCTCCTGTAGGTGTCACTTTGGATGAACAAAAAGAAGTTTGGCGCCCTAATGCTATTGAGGTTTTACATCCACAAGGATCTCAAACAAGAGTACCTTATGGAGATGAATCCTCATGTTTTATGGCTTGTGCTTAAAGAGCGTTATGATCAGCAAAAGGAACTCATTTGGCGGAGGCTAATCATGAGTGGAACCATTTGCGTTTGCGGGACTTCAAGTCCGTTGCGACTACAATCATGTTGTTCATAAAATTTGCTCTAAGTTGAAGTTTTGTGAGAAAGAACTAACGGATGCTCGATAAGATTGAGAAAACTCTTGCGGATAGAGTCTTGCAACAGCAGTATCGGGCTAATAAATTCACTCAATATTCTCAACTTATCCACACATTGACTCATGCCGAGAAACATGATGAGCTTCTAATGAAGAACCATCATAAGCACCCGACAGGTGCAGCACCTCTTCCTGAAGTTCATAATGTGCAGGGTAAGGGAAAGAAAAATAAGAGAAAGTTCAAGGGATCCAATTTTGGTGACCCAAAGAACAAGCCCGAGAAGAAAACTTTCAACAAAAAGCACAAGCCTTATCATAAGGGTAAGAGAGGTGGTGATGCTAAGGCCAAAAATGACTCTAAATGTCATAGATGTGGCACTTTTAATCACCTTGCTAAAGATTGCCACACTCCAAAGCATTTGGTAGCTCTCTACCAAAAGTTCTTAAAGGATGCAAAGCAAAGCAAGAAAAAAGAGCCAAGATATGAAGCACACTTCAATCTTGCACCTGCTGCGAACAAGGAAGTGGGTTGTTCAAACAACAATGAAAACCTAGATCTCATGAAGGAGAAGCTTCCCACTACCGATGACATGCTCGTGGAGTTCACCTCAAACGACATGCTTGGAGACTTGGAATAAATTGTCTCAAGCCGAAGCTACTATTTAATTATAGTGTGGAATTATTAAAATGTTGTACTTGAACTGCCGCGAGGCTGGAAGGTGGTCCAGCTCATCAGTCTTGAAGTCGAGATTATATGGAAGTGCGATTGCAAAATCGCACTCCATATGGAGTAGCCCCCGAGCCTTAGTTTGAGCTGCAAACTCTAGCTGAGGGTCAGTCTTGACTCCGAATCTTCCGTCTTGCAAAAATTGAAAGATGGGTGTAGCATAGTAGCCCCCGAGCCTTAAAATGATTAGGTAATCAATCCAAGGGTCTTCAGTGTTCGCGGAAGCCATCATCCAAGTACTCCTGCAGCGTGTAGCCCCCGAGATAAGAGAGTCGTATGAGCCACGTCGAGTAGTGATTGGTGAGGAGCCCCCGAGCTTGAGAGCGAGTGAAGCATGCTGAAGTTATCTTCGAGTAGTATGTTAAGTGCAGCCCCCGAGCTGGAGAGATTCCAAGTAGTAGTTTGGCGTCGAGCCGTGGAGCATGAGAAGTAGTCGTGCCGTCAGAGCGGACTTTAAATGCGACCGGAGTCGACTTTAGATGCCGGCAGAGCGGTCTTTTAGAATGCGACTTGAAAACCGAAGTCAACTTTGTGGCGCGTGGAGCGGACTTTGAGATGCGACTTGAAAACCGAAGTCGACTTTAGTTGCCGCGCGAAGCGGACTTTAATATGCGACTTTGGAAGTCGACTTTAGATTGCCGCGCGTAGCGGACTTTGAGATGCGACTACAATAGTCGACTTTGGGCCGCGCAGAGCGGACTTTTGAAATGCAACTTTGGAAGTTGACTTTAGTTTGCCACGCGGAGCGGACTTTAAGATGCGACTACAATAGTCGACTTTGCGCCACACGAGGTGGACTTAAGATGCAAAAAACGAAAAGCACTTTCCGGAAAGCCAAAGCGAATGAAAAATCAGAGAAAACGAATAGTTTTGCCGCCGGAGCGGGCTTAAGATTGCGACCAAAGTCGGCTTGTGCCACCGGAGTGGGCTTGGATGCGACCGTTAGCGTCGACTTGTGCCACCGGAGTGGGCTTGGGTGCGACCGTTAGCGTCGACTTGTGCCACCGGAGTGGGCTTGAGTACCTGAGCCATGGATTTCAGACCCAAGGTATGATTGCCGCCAGGGCGGGCTTGAGGGTGCGACGGAGTCGCTTGTGTACCTAGGCCATGGATTTCGGACCCAAGGTATGGTTGCCACCGCGGTGGACTTGAAGGTGCGACCGAAGTCGACTCCGCGTGCACCGGGCCATGGATTTCAGACCCAAGGTACGGAGCGCGAGTACTTAGGGTACTTGGACCCATGGTACAGAGCATGAAGACCACGTGCAGCTAGGTTCCATCGTCGCCAGGACCCGAGGGCCGCTTACAGCTATGTTCCATCAAAGCTTACACACGTAGTATGCCATCGAAGTAGGCGAAGATGCGACCGGAGTCGACTTTAAGTTGCCGCACGGAGCGGACTTTAGAATGCGACTTTTGAAGTCGACTTTAGATTGCCGCGCGTAGTGGACTTTAGAAACTGCCTCCTAGGGATAGCCCCCGAGTTGATGAAGTAGACTCGTGGCGACTTGATTGATATACCCCAAGAGTAGTCGGCGAGTGTAGCTCCCGTGAAAACCCGCCGAGAAGCATACACAAATGAGTAGTCGGCAAGTAGTCCTACATGATAAGGAGAACAAGCTAAGAAAACAGCAATCATTTAGATAAATGACTTAGCTGTTGCCTTTGCTGAGCGGACCGATGATGAAGCCGTGGCGATTGGCGATGGAGCCGCGACGGTTGTTGTTAAAGTTGACTAATCAGAGTTGATTCCGACTAGTTGTTGGGGGCGTGACTGCCGTTCTCGACTAGTTTGGAAAACTAGTCGAGATGAAAGGTCGACGCGATGTGACCGGAAGACAACGTCGTGGTGGCGCGCGGCATACTCGAAGTAGAGCCGGTGTTGCCGCGAGACAAGTAGTCACGACGCACGGCGTGGATGAAGTAGAGCCGGCGTGGCCGCAAGACGAAGTCGCGCGCACGGAGTAGTCGACGACGAGCCTAGGCGAGGCGGAGTAGTCGACGACGAGCCTGCGCGAGGCGGAGTAGTCGACGACGAGCGCGCGCGACGAGCCGCGTGACGAGCCGCACGACGAGCCGCGCGACGTGCCGAGGCACTCGGACGCGCGCGCGCACGGAGGCGAAGTAGTTGACGATGAGCTCGCGCGAGGCGGAGTAGTCGACGACGAGCGGCGTGACGAGCCGCCCGACGAGCCGCGCGACGTGCCGAGCCACCCGGACGCGCGGCGGAGGCATAGTCGACGACGACGAGCTCGCGCGAGGCAGTAGTCGACGACGAGCGGCGCGACGAGCCGCATGACGAGCCGCGCAACGTGTCAAGGCACCGGACGCGCGGTGGAGGCAAAGTAGTCGACGACGACGAGCTCGCGCGAGGCGGAGTAGTCGATGACGAGCGGCGCGACGAGCCGCATGACGAGCCGCGCAACGTGCCGAGGCACCGGGACGCGCGGCGGAGGCAAAGTAGTCAATGACGACGAGCTTGCGAGAGGCGGAGTAGTCGACGACAAGCGGCGCGACGAGCCGCATGACGAGCCGCGCGACGTGCCGAGGCACCCGGACGCGCGGCGGAGGCAAAGTAGTCGACGACGACGAGCTCGCGCGAGGCGGAGTAGTCGACGACGAGCGACGCGACGAGCCGCGTGACGAGCCGCGCGACGTGCCGAGGCACTCGGATGCGCGACGAAGTCGAGGTAGATCGCTGCAGCTGGGAGAGTGATGACGAGTACTCGCGGTGCACGACGAGGTTGACGTAGAGCGCGTGCGGACGGAGACGAGTATTCGCGGCGCACGGCGAGGTCGACGTAGAGCGCGTGCGGCCGGAGACGAGTAGTCGCGGCGCACGGCAAGGTTGACGTAGAGCCTGTGGCCGAGTGACGAATACTAGCGGTGCACGGCAAGGTTGAAGTACTTGTACTCGCGTACGAATTCCAAGTGCATGAAGCAAAGATCTTGAAGAAGTCTTGTGGGAGCTTGTCAGCTTGACTTGCGCGTGTAGCAACTTATCAACCAATTAGCTTTGCATATGGAGCAGCCGCATGCACGTACGGAGTACTTCGGTGGACTTAGAAAAATCGATTTGCTGCTTTGAAGTGTTGGAACCGCTGTTTGTACGGGATGTAAGGCGAGGAGCGCGACTCCGTTTTGGACCGGCGAAGTATGCGCTCTACCAAGAACAACCAAAAGTTGTGCCTCCCCGCTTGTAGTTGGACTCGTTCGGACTCTGTCTCAACCGGGAGAGATCGTGGAAAAAACCGCACGTAAGTTGACGTGACTCGGCGATTTTTTTCTACCATGTAGATAGAAATTCAATTTCGCCCGGTAGGAAGTCGTCGAGTTGCCGAATATACTAGCCACACGCCGAGTAGATTGATCTTGTTGACGAAGGTCCTTCGAATTCACCGGTGATCGTGACGATTGGCCCCACGGTGGGCGCCGGTGTCGGTGTTTAAACCTCTCGACCTCCATGGGAGGTACCCGCAACAAGGTAGAAGGTGGGGATCGTCATGATCCGGAACCCGAAGGTACACGCGAGGACACGAGACACAAGATTTATACGGGTTCGGGTAGCGGAGTAGCTACCCTACGTCCTGTTTGGAGTAGTATTGCGCCCTGCGCTTGGTGTTGTCCCCGGAGGGATTGTGGATGTCCTCGTAGGTACCCGACCCTCCTTTATATAGTCCAGGGGTGGGTTCCTAGTCGGTTACAAGGCAGGAGTCCTAGTAGGATTACACGGAACAAGTCCTAGTAGGAGTACAGGGGAATTCTAGTAAGAGTTCGTCTTCTACTCTTCCTCCTTCCTTGCATGAGTACTCGGGGAGTATGCCCGACACTATGTGGGATTTAAATCTCCGTCGATCATTGTCGGTGCGGAATATGGTTCCGACACTAACCAATAGAAAGCGCCGAGGTCTAGCCCTCAATGGTCGATGCTAAGCAATAAGAGACACGGGATTTATCCTGGTTCCGGCCGAGGGGGCCGTACGTCCAGCAGTGGCGTGCTCAAGGCACTGTATTGCTCAGCACCGGGGGTGCCTGTAGTGGGGCTGCTACAAGCAAGGCGGGAGAGGAAGCGTGGCTTCCAAGTCCCTGGAGGAGTGGCTGAAGATATTGTGGGAGAATTGGAGAATGAGTACGTGGTGTGCCGTGTGCTATCTGTTGTTCTATGTCTCGTGTGCTCTCGTCCCCCCCCCCCCCCCCCCCCCCGGGGGGTTCGCTCCCCCTTTTATAGATCAAGGGGGAGGCGGATTACATGCGCGCCGCGCTATCTAGCTACATGGGGAAGCACGACGTGCTATCTTTGTAGAGTGGGCGGCCGTCCGGACGATCCTTGCGGCGATCTGGCCATCATGGCCTATCTTGTACCCGAACAGTGGCGGTTCGAGGGTTGAAGGGCGGCGAATGGTGGTAACGCCTTCTGATAGGCTTCGAGGGAGGTGCTGACGTTGGCCCGTACGGAGTACAGGAGTAGGTAAAACGGCGCCCCTTCCCGATGCGCTTCACGATCTTCGGAGTTGTTGCTACGGCGCCCGGCGTGCGCCCGCACGCGCGGGGGATGGCGGCCACGCCGTTACGGTGGCGGGGATGGTGTTCCACCGGCCTAGCGCCTACACCTAACCCCGTAGGGTCAAAAGAAAGTGAATCGAGGGTGCAACCGGCCCCCTTCGAGGGCTCGGCGCGTTAGCCGTACTGGAGCAGGCGCACGGCGTCACGGGACTGACACCGGCCGCGCTGCACAGTCCCTCCCCACAGTGATGGGGATGGGCTCCTCCCTGGGGAGTTGGTGCGGCGGCACCGGGCGCGAGCCCCGGCGCATGATGGCGTCGTCCCGCCGGTGTCGGGCGTTAAATGCCCGTGTACGGGGGGACGGCGCACGCGTGAGGGGCGCCCTCGAGCGTGGCGGACCCCGGTCGAGGGCGGGACGGACCCTCGAGCGAGCGGTGCCTCGCTCGAGGGGGAGCGGGCCCTCGAGCGAGGCGGAGCCCGCTCGAGGGAAGCACACCCCCTCGAACGGGGCGGAGCCCGCCCGAGGGGGACGCGCATCCTCGAGCGAGGCGGAGCCTGCTCGAGGGGATCTTCAAGAGGGCCGCCTTGGTGGGCCGTCGGGGTCCCTGCGGCATGGGCCGTATCCTGCATGGTTAGGCACACTGTGTTTTGGTTTTGTTGTGGGTTTTAAGTGGGGATTTCCCCGTTGTTTAAGGGGACCCCTAGGGCTGTCCCCGACAGTAGCCCCCGAGCATCTGCGGGTTTGCCATTGAGGCTCCCGCAGATGCTGGAACCTACGATAGGATGTTCTTCCCTCCTTGTTTTGCGAACGCTTTCCGTGGGGCCGCGTTAGCGGACCCGCGGGTCTAGCCCCCGGCCCCTGCGGGGCGTGGATGCTCTCGCGGGGGGTTAACCGCGAGAACGGGTCGAAGGCGTGGTACATGTTTCAACCGGCATCGGCAATGTCTCGGCCGGCTTCGGTGACGCACGCGGCTGGCGCCGGCGTCTCCCGGCGGGTGCAAACCAAGGAGGGTGCGGCCGTGCGTGAAGCCCCCGAGCACGGGCCCGTTCGAGGCGATCGGGTAGAGCTTTACGACTTGTTTCTTAACGCGCCCTCGCCGTCCCTCCGCGGGACGGAGGGTGAGGTTTCCGCAACCCCCATCGAGCGGGTCGCGACTCGGATTCCTCTTTGAGTTGCTAGTGGGTGGTTCGAGTGGACGCCCATGCCCCGTTCGATAAGGGTAGGGCGCGTGGTCCGGAGACACGTCCATGGAAGCGCTTGCGTGGGTTTGCTAGGTGGGGCTCGGTCCCGTTCGATAGAGACCGAGGGCGCGGAAGCTCTCCCTCGGTGGGATCCCCCGACTAGGCCGCCCTCGCCGGCTCTCGAACACGACATGTGGGGCACCCTCGAGCCGACGGGCTCGAGGAACGGCTCGAATGCGCGTGCCTTCGTCGTCCCCGACTCGCGATGCGAGGCGCTGTTCGAACCCGTCGAGGGTCGGGCTTCGAACCTCCGATCGGTAGGGCCGTGCGGGGGCGGCGCACGGGCGGCCCCGTCTTTTGCGTTTGCGGCCGTCGAGGGATCCGGCGAGCCGGCCCTCGAGGCGCCGGTTGGTAGCACGGCGCGGCATGGGTGCTTGTGGTGCCCCGCTTTACTTCAAGCGGGCCCCGGCGACCTTCTCACGCATGTGCCCTTTTTAGAGAGTTGACATCGTCTCGAGCCAGGGGCTCGTGCCGCTCGAGGGTTTTGCATGGCATGGGTGCCCGCGGTGCCGCTTTACTTCAAGCGGGCCCCGGCGACCTTCTCACGCCGATGTCCCTTCGAGGGCGATATTGTCTCGAGCCGGGCGCTCGTGCCGCTCGAGGGTTTTGCGTGGCATGGGTGCTCGTGGTGCCCGCTTTACTTCAAGCGGGCCCCGGCGACCTTCTCACGCCGATGTCCCTTCGAGGGCTGATATTGTCTCGAGACAGGGGCTCGTGCCGCTCGAGGGTTTTGCGTGGCATGGGTGCCCGCGGTGCCCGCTTTACTTCAAGCGAGCCCCGGGCGACCTTCTTCACGCCGATGTCCCTTCGAGGGCTGATATTGTCTCGAGCCGGGCGCTCGTGCCGCTCGAGGGTTTTGCGTGGCATGGGTGCTCGTGGTGCCCCGCTTTACTTCAAGCGGGCCCCGGCGACCTTCTCACGCCGATGTCCCTTCGAGGGCGATATTGTCTCGAGCCGGGGGCTCGTGCCGCTCGAGGGTTTTGCATGGCATGGGTGCCCGCTTTACTTCAAGCGAGCCCCGGGCGACCTTCTTCACGCCGATGTCCCTTCGAGGGCTGATATTGTCTCGAGACAGGGGCTCGTGCCGCTCGAGGGTTTTGCGTGGCATGGGTGCCCGCGGTGCCCGCTTTACTTCAAGCAGGCCCCGGGCGACCTTCTCACGCCGATGTCCCTTCGAGGGCGATATTGTCTCGAGCCGGGCGCTCGTGCCGCTCGAGGGTTTTGCGTGGCATGGGTGCTCGTGGTGCCCCTTTACTTCAAGGCGGCCCCGGCGACCTTCTCACGCCGATGTCCCTTCGAGGGTTGCCATTGTCTCGAGCCGGGGGGCTCGCCCCGCTAGAGGGTTCTCCTTGCTTGGCAAGGGACCGGGTCATTAAATGCCCCACAGTCGAGGCTGCGGGTTCGCAACGCGGGCGCGCCTTTTTAGGCGTAGTGGCCGCGCGCGCGCACGCGTAGTGGGCGGCGTGGCGGGCGGATGTGACCGCTCGCCTCGGTCCCTCGCTAGTCTTCACCATGATGATGGCCCGTCCGCGGTGATGTGGCCGCCGCGGTCGTGGTGGGGCCCGTTCGTCGGCGTGAAGAGAAGATTCCCTGCCGCTAATGCGCGCGGGACATCCGCCCGGAGAGCTCGCCCGAGGCTTATAAATGCCGAGGGGAGGGGGGAGACGGCGGTTTTTTACATTAGCGCTCCGCCATTCCGGCCCCTTGTGCTTTCGTCTTCGCCTTGCCTTCGCCACCGTGCGGCTTTGCCATTTGAGTTCTTCTTCCTCTTCTCGTCCCCCGCTCTCGCATTCCTTTGCCCTCTTCTCATGGCGCCGCCTCCACCCGTCACGATTCTTGACCCGTACGCACGGGAGAGGTCGTCGGTGACCCCGCCGGCTCTCAACGAGTTGGTCACCGCCGGCCCCTGGGCGGCAAATGAGGAGGGGCGCCGGCGGAGTGGATAGTGCCGCCGGCGGGGGACCGCGCGCCCAACCCGCCGGAGGGCTACGTGGTGAGCTTCGTCCGCTTCCACGAGCGAGGCTTCAACGCGCCGGCGAGCCGCTTCATGCGGGCGCTGTGCCACTACTACGGCGTGGAGCTGCACAACTTCGCGCCCAACGCGATTTCGCAGGCGGCCACGTTCGTGGGCGTCTGCGAGGGGTACCTGGGGATCCCAGTCAACTGGGAGCTCTGGGTACACCTCTTCCGCGCGGAGCTCTTCACGCAGCCCACGACGGAGCCGAGGACCGTCGCGCGGTGCGCGCGGTGGGATGTCGCTCGCCTGCGGGGGGCGGTTCAAGGACCACTACATCCCCCGCACCATGACGACGAACAACGCCGGCCGGGAGCGGGGATGGTTCTACTCCGCGCAACGCCGAGCCCGGCCTCCCCCCTACACCGGTCGGGTGTTCAAGGAGAAGCCCGGCTCTTGGGGCTACGGGGTGTCCACGTCCCGGCACCGAGAGGTGGCGGGGACTCGGTCTCCGGCCGCCCGAGGAGCTTGTCGCGGCGGGGGGCCGACCGCGATGGGCGTCCTCGCCTTCCTCAATCTCCGGCGGGTCGTGCCTCTGATGGAGAGGCCGCTCTGCATCTTTGAGATGACAGAGGAGGCGGACCCCATCGCGTTGGCGAGGTCGCGGATGCTCCCGACCCCCCTCGGGTGGCCGTACGCACTTACCCGGGCGCGGAGCGCCGTCGACACCCGGATGCCGACGCACCCAGACCGGACCCCGTGGGATCTCGAGATGCTCCCCACCGGCCTGCTGGTGAGTATGATTCTTGGCCCTGTTTTAGTTCTTGGTGTTACTTCTGCCTCCTGACGTGTCCTTGATGTTCCTGTATGCAGCTGGTGAGCTTTACCGCCTCGAAGTCCGTTCCGCCCACCCCCGACTCCCGCGCGCTTGGTCGGGCGGCGCGGCGGCGGGGAGCGAGGAGCGGGCGGCGCGCGGAGGGAGCGCGCGAGGCGGCACAACGAGCGCCGTGAGCGGCGGAACGCGGAGTACCGACGGCGCGAGGAGGCCGGGGCTCTCCTCCCGGGGTCGAGGGAGTACTCGTCCTCGGAGGAGGACGAAGAGGAAGAGGCCGAGGGGCGGGGCCCCTCGATGGGTGGGAGCCCTCGCCCCGTCGCCGGAGCCGGCTCCGGCGGCAAGGGCGGCATCGCTGGGGCGGGCGCAACGGCACCCGCCGCCGGGCAATCGACATCGGGGGCGCCGCGCGCGCGGGCGGCGCCGCGCGCACCATGGGGCGCGCGCGTGGCGGCGCGCCCGTGCGCGCGGCGAGCGCGCGCGCGCGCGGCGCGGAGCCCGCGCGCGCGGTGGCGCCGTCGGGGAGGTGCGGCGGCGGGCGCACCGGCCGCGCCGGCCTCATCCGTCGAGGCTTCGAGGAAAAGGAAGCGCGCCTTTTCCTCCTCGAGGTAAGGGGTTCGATCCTCTACTTGGTTTGATTTTTTGATGATTAGGCATTCTAACCCTCTTGTTTGTGCCTGCGCGGTGGTAGTGCCAATCGTGCCTCCCCCTCGCACCGGCCAAGGTGCCGAGGGCGGACGCGTCTATCCCCACCGGCGGCGCTCGTCGAGGGCGTCACGGGCGGGGGCAAGCACGGAGGCGGCGGACGAGAGCTCGCGAGGGCGCGGGCGGGGCCCCGAGGCCTCGGCCAGGGCGGATCGGCACGCCATGGCGCGGCCGGTGGTTGCCGAGGAGCGACCGGTGCCGGCCGTGGCGGGAGGCGCGCGCCCACGGCGGCGGTCGTGGCGGAGGTGCGGCCGATGGTGGGCTGCTTGCGTCGAGGCGCGGCTCTTGGCGCCAACCGCGGCGGAGGCGGGCGAGGTGCGGCCCGCGGCGGCACCCGTGGTCGCGGAGGCACGGCGGAGGCGGTGGGCGCTGCGGAGGGCGGCCGGCGCCCACCGCGGCGGGCGCGGCGGAGGTGGCGGGCCGAGGGCGCCACGTCAGGCGCCCGTGGCCGTGGAGGCGCAAGTGGAGGCGCCGCAAGGGCCGGCGCCCGCCGGCGGTTCCCGGGCGGAGGTGGTGGAGGTCCCGGACGATGACTCCCCGCCGCCGGGTGGGATCGGTGGGCGAGCTTCCCCACACGCTCCCCGAGCCCCCGGGAGGGGGCCCTCGTGAGGGCGGCGCGAGGGCCACATGGTGGCAGGGGACCGAGGACACGGCGCCGAGGCCTCGTCCTCCCGCCCGGCCACGCCGCCCGGGTAGAGGGGGCCGTTGGCGATCCGCCCGCGTTCGCCGACGCCGGGAGAGCGGGGAGCTGCGGGGAGAGCTCCGAGCCACGACACCACGCTCGACCGCGCGCCCGAACGAGGCGCCGAGGGTCCATGGCGGCCCCGCATGGCGCGTCTTCCGGGTAGGGCGTTGTTATTCGTTTTCTCCTTTCTTTCGTTTTTGTGCGCCGTTTCTATGTCGTGGCGCTTACGGGTTTCGAGTTGTGGGTGACAGGAGCTCGAGCGCCGCGCCCATGATAAGTACAGCGCCTTCGATCGGGTGAACGTCGAGCTCCACCGGCTCCCGGGGAGCGATGCGGCGCCTTCGACGCGCTCGCCGATGCCCTCGGGACCCGGGACGGCCGGTTGGCGTACGGGCGCGTGGTCTCGCGCGACGAACTCCCCGAGAGCACGAGCGGGACCCGCGCGCCGCTCCGGCCTCGAGCGGGTCCGCACGGCTCTCATCGGTCGTGATGAGGCGCCGCGGCGGGCGCGCTCGGACTCGGAGAAGATGCGGACACCGGCGACCAAGCGGGAGGCGGAGGTGGCCCGCGTCGCGGCGAGAACCGGGAGCTTCGCTCGTCGCTCGAGGGGGCACGGGCGCGGCGGCGCCGGGGGCGAGGAACGGGCGCGCGGGCTAGAGCGGCGGGCCAAGGAGGCCGACGGCTTGAAGGCCGCCCATGATGCCAAGGCCGCGGCGCTCGTTGTCGGCCGAGGAGCGACTCTGCGGGGAGCTCACCGCCCGCCAAGAGGGCGAGGGGCGGCTCCGGCGGGAGCGAGCCGCCCTCGTCGACGCCGGCGGCGGCGGAGCAAGAGCGCGTCGCTCGTGAGGCGGCGCGAAGTCGTTGGCGGAGCGGGGACGACAAGCTCTCTAAGACCGAGGGCGAGCTCATTGTGCTCGGCATTACGAGCGCAAACCGGAGCCGGCCCTCCGGGGGCGAGGGCGAGGCCGTCAAGCGCCTCGAGGGGCGGCGGTCGAGGCCGAGCGCCGCGCTCTCGAGGTGGAGAGGAAACAAGTCGAAGGTGAGCCACCTGTTTGACTCTTGCCTTGTTGGTTTTTCCGTTAGAGGGCTCGCATCCCCCTTTCGATTTCTTTCTTGTCTTGGCGATTCCGGGCTTGCGCACCGCCCGGGGCATGCGGTGAGCGGGCCGAGGCGGCGCGAGCTTCCTATAACTCCTCCGAGCCGAGGGCCGAGGGAGCTGCGTGGTGCGGCCCTCGAGACCTCGCCGAGCCGTGGAGGAGGGCGAAGCATAGGCGGCGGCTCGGCGGCCGGCCGCCCGCTGCGTGCCCTTGCGGTCACGTCACCGAGCGGATGCGCGGGCGGCCGCATCCGGGCGTCCGAAGAGGGCCCTCGGAGTGGTGCGGTCCCACTACGAGGTCAACTTCGAGGCGCGCAGAGGGCTACATCGTTCCCGAGGGCGTCGAGGACGAGGTAGCGATGGAGCGTGTGGATGCGCTCGCCGCCGACGCCGCCGGGTCGCTCGGCGAAGCCTTCGAAGAGTTCCTCTTCCGGACGCCGGCGACGCCGCCGCCCCACCCGCCCGAAGACAGTTGGGCGCTAGGCCCGTTTTTTGTTCGTGCATCAGTATTCGGCCATGCGGCCTTGTAAATAAGCACATTATCTCGCTCGTAAACATTTGTTGATACGAAATGAAGTCTTTTGCGTATTGCGCTTTTTTGTTTCTCCTTTTTCCTGAGTAGATTTTACTTAGGGGAGTTCGATTTTCGCGGGGGGCTGTTTGGGTTGGAGGCGAAAGAGAAGGGCCGTATCCTCGCGGCGTAGGCTATCTCTGACTCGCGCGCTCCTTCCGCTAGGCCGCCTGCGCCCTGTTCGAATCGTTGCTCGAGGTTGAAGTAGAAAACAAACTTAGCGTGTGTGAGTTGTTTTATTTTTGCGTGAAAATGGGACCATTTTGGGGGGGGTGCCCCCCGCAGTAGCCCCCGAGGGTAACTTGGGTTTCAGGGGAAAGCCGAGTTGCCCTTTCCATTAGACTTGAGGTGTTTACATAGTTGCCACCAACTGGGCGTTGGCCATGTGATTTTTACAACGAGAAAATGCTTGGGAATCCTTACTAGGGGTAGAAACGACGTAGGCGTTGGATGTTCCAAGCGTTGGTGAGCTCTTCACCGTCCTCGTTGGCCGGCTTGTACGTGCGGGCTTGAGTACCTTCACCACGACGTAGGGTCCCTCCCATGGGGGCGATAGCTTGTGGCGCCCTCGGTTGTCTTGACGTAGCCTTAGGACCGGATCCCCTTCGGCCGAAATCCCGCCGGCGTATCTTGCATGCTTGGTAGCGCCCGAGGGACCGTTGGTACCTTGCGGAATGCATCAAGGCCACGAGGCGTGCTTCGTCCGGGCCGATCCGGCGAGTCCTCGCGGGCTCGGCCGGTTGGCATCCTCGTCATAGCCTCGAACCCCGGGCGATCCGTATTCTAAGTCCGTGGGGAGGACGGCCTCCGCGCTATGGACTAGGAAAAACGGGGTGAACCCGGTGGCTCGCTCGGGGGTGGTCCTTAGGCTCCACACAACCGCCGGTAACTCTTGGAGCCATTTTCGCCCGGATTTGTTCGGTGGTCGAAAATTACGGGTTTTAGGCCTTGCAAGATCATGCCATTGGCACGCTCTACTTGGCGGTTGGTCGTGGATGCGCCACGGTGCCCAATCCACACGGATGTGGAACTTGTCGCGAACTCCAAGAACTTCTTGCCCGTGAACTGGGACCCATTGTCGGTGATGATGGAGTTTGGCACTCCAAAGCGGTAGACGATGTCGGTGAAGAATGTTACCGCCTGCTCGCGCCCGAGATTCGTGATGGGGCGCACCTCCACCCATTTGGAGAATTTGTCGATCGCGACCAACAAGTGGGTGAAGCCCCCGGCGCCCTTCCGTAGGGGCCCGACGATGTCCGGCCCCCACACGGCAAATGGCCATGTCACGGGGATGGTTTGCGGGGGCATGGGCGGGCAAATTGGACTTGCGGGCGTAGAACTGGCACCCTTCGCAGGTGCGCACGATCTCGGCGGCGTCCGCGACCGCGGTGGGCCGCAAAAGCCCCGGCGGAATGCGTTGCCGACGAGGGTGCGGGGCGCGGCGTGGTGGCCACAGATCCCTCGCGTGGATGTCCCGTAGGAGCTCGCACCCCTCGGGGATGGGTACGCGGCGCCGCAAGTATGCGGAGGCGCGCGCTTGTACGGCTCACCGTCGACGAGGGCAAAGGACTTGGCCATCCCGGCGATGCGCCTGGCCGCGGCCCGGTCCGCGGGGAGTTCCCCTCGAGCGATCCAGGCGATGTATTTGTCGCGCTAGTCCGCTTTAACGAGAACCGGCTCGATGTCCATCACGCCGGCCTCGTGGGAGCCGTACCCCTCGAGGAGGGAGAGCACGTACGCCTCGTTCGAGGGGTCCTCGTCCATGGGTTCCGCACCCGCCCGGATTCGAGTTAGCCCCCAAGGGTTCGTCGTGACTCGAGGGGTGGGGCTCGAAGATGACCGAGGGTTGAGCGACGTCGCGTGCGAAAACGTTCGGGGGGACGGTGATCCGCTCGGACGCAATCTTGGCGAGCTCGTCCGCCTCCTCATTGTACCGGCGAGGCACATGGTTGAGCTCGATGCCGTAGAACTTGTCCTCGAGGGCTCGCACGGCTTTGCAGTAGGCCTCCATCTTGTCGTCATGGCAGCTCGTGTTCTTCATGACCTGATCGATCACGAGCTGCGAGTCCCCCCGCACGTCGAGGCACTTGACGCCTAACTCAATGGCGATTTTGAGGCCGCAGAGGAGGGCCTCGTATTCAGCCATATTGTTAGACGCGGGGAAGTGGAGGTGCACCGCGTACCGCATGTGTTCCCCGAGGGGTGACACGAAGAGCAGGCCCACGCCCGCCCCTCGTTTTCATCACCGAGCCGTCGAAGAACGTAATCCGGCCTCCGCTTGGATGCGGCGGCGGTAGCTGCGTATCCGTCCACTCAGCGACGAAATCAGCCAAAATTTGGGATTTGACAGCCTTGCGCGGGGCGTAGGCGAGCGTCTCGCCCATCAGCTCTACGGACAACTTGGCGATCCTGCCCGCAGCGTCGGGGTTGCGGATGATCTCCCCCAGTGGGAAGGAGGAAATCACCATGACGGGGTGGGCCTCGAAGTAGTGGCGGAGCTTGCGCCGCGCAAGGACTACCGCGTACAGCAATTTCTGGACCTGGGGGTAGCGCGTCTTCGTATCCGACAGGACCTCGGCCGATGTAGTAGACCGGCCGCCGTACGGGCAATGCGTGCCCTTCCTACGTGCGCTCCACGACGATCACGGCGGCCGACCACCTCGGGTGGTTGCGCCCACGTAGAGCCGTAGGGGTTCGCCATCTTGCGGCGGCGTGAGGATCGGGGCGTGTGTTAGAGACGCCTTCGGCTTGTCGAGCGCATCCGGGCCTCGGCGTTCCGGAGAAGCGCTCGTGCTTCTTGACGAGGCGATAGAGGGCGCAGGCCCTTCTCACCGAGCCGCGAGATGAAGCGGCTCAAGGCGGCGAGGCACCCCAGCACCTTCTGCACCCCTTTGAGGTCCCGGATCGGTCCCATTCGTTCGAGGGCCGCAACCTTTTCAGGGTTGGCCTCGATTCCCCGTTGGGAGACAATGTATCCCCGAGCATGCCTCGCGACACTCCAAAGACACATTTTTCGGGGTTTAACTTGACCCCATTGGCCCGTAGGCGGCCGAACGCGACGCCAAGGTCGCCAACCGGGTCGTCCGCCTTCTGGTCTTTACGACGATGTCGTCCACGTATGCTTCGACCGTCCGCCCGATGTGATCCCCAAAAACGTGCTGCATGCAACGCTGGTATGTTGCACCCGCGTTTCTGAGGCCAAACGGCATCGTGACGTAGCAGAACGTCCCGAACGGTGTGATGAATGAAGTCGCGAGCTGGTCGGACTCTTTCATCTTTATTTGGTGGTACCCGGAATAGGCATCAAGGAAGCAAAGCAATTCGCACCCAGCCGTTGAATCAACGATTTGATCAATGCGTGGCAAAGGAAAAGGAACTTTAGGACATGCTTTATTAAGACTAGTGTAGTCTATACACATCCGCCACTTCCCATTCTTTTTCTTTACAAGCACGGGGTTTGCTAGCCACGTTGGGTGGAACACCTCCTTGATGAATCCGGCCTCGAGGAGCTTCGCGGTTCCACTCCGATTGCCCGTCGGCCCGCTCCTCGTCGAAGCGGCGGAGCCGCTGCCGCACCGCGCGCGGGCGTTTGGCGGGATGTCAAGGGAGTGCTCGGCGACTTCCCTCGGGATGCCCGGCATATCCGAGGGGCTCCACGCGAAGATGTCGGCGTTGGCGCGGAGGAAGTCGACGAGCACCACTTCCTATTTGGGATCGAGGGCGGAGCCGACCCTCAACGCCTTGCCTTCGGGGGCCGAAGGGTCGAGGGGGACCCCCTTGGTCCGCTCCGCGGCCTCGAAGGTGCGGCGTGCTTGGCGGCGGAGTCGAGGTCGTCGTTGACCATCTTCTCCAAGGTGGTTACCGGCGCTTCATCCCGGCGCCGGTGCTTGCGTGCTCCACGCACTCGACGTCGCGGTCGAATGCGTGCTCGATGGACGAGCCGACGGTGATGACGCCGTTGGGTCCCGCATCTTCATCTTCGGTAGGTATAATTGGGGACCGCCATGAATTTGGCGTAACGGGGGTCGCCCAAGTATTGCGTGGTAGGCCCCCTTGAACCCCACCACCTCGAGGGTGAGGATCTCCTTGCGAGAAATTCTTCGGGGTGCCAAACCATACGGCGGTCGATGCGCCCGAGGGGCTGGACCTGCTTGCCGGGCGCGATGCCGTGGAACGGCTTCGTGCTGGGCCGCAGCTGGTCCAACCCGATCCCCATCAGGCGCAACGTATGCGCGTAGAGGATGTTGAGGCTGCTGCCTCCGTCCATGAGGACCTTCGAGAACCGTGCGTTCCCGATGATGGGGTCGACCACCCGGCGGGTGCGGCCCGGTTGGGGACGCGGTTTGGGTGGTCTTCCCGACCGAAGGTGATGGCGTCCTCCGACCAATTGAGGAAGGACGGAGGCGCCCTCTCCGCGGCGAGGACCTCATGCCGCTCCTTCTTGCGGCCGGCGGAGTCGACATGTCGACCGTTGGCCCCCCAAAGATGAGGAACACGTTTTCGACGGCGGGGGAAGGCCGCTGCGTCGCCGTCGCCTCCGTCTTTCTTGGCCTCTGCCTCCTTCGCGGCGGCGCGGCCATAGAACTTCTTGAGCATATCGCACTGCTCAAGGGTGTGGTTCACTGGGGTCTTGTGGTAAGGACATGGCTTCTTTAGCATGTCATCAAATACCCCCGGGCCTCGAGGGGCGGTCGAGGGCCCCGTCGAGCGGGTCAACGACAAGGGCCTCGGCGTCACCGCCGCGCGCGCCCTCGCTCGCGTGCCTTGCGGCGCGGCTTCTTCCCCCTTCTTGCCCCGCTTGTCGTTGCGGTGGGGCTCCTTGGACTTGCTGCCCTCCGCGGCGCGCGCGTCCTCCGAGCGCTTGCCCTTCTTGTCGTCGAAGATCGCCCCCACGGCCTCTTCTCCGGAGGCGAAGCCGGTGGTGATGTCGAACGGCTCGTTGGAGTCCGCGGGCGGGGGCCGCGTCCCGGCCTCCCGCACGAGGTCCGGCACGTGGTGCCCTCGAGGAAGGCGTGCACAATCTCGGACGCGCCACGCCGGGGAGCTCCGTGCAGCGCTTGGAGAAGCGCCGTATGAAGTCCCGCAGCGACTCGCCGGGCTTCTATGTGCAGGAGCGCAGGTCCCACGAATTCCCGGGCGCACGTATGTGCCCTGGAAGTTGCCCACGAACGTGCGGACCAGATCATCCCGGTTGTGGATTTGGGTCGGCGGGCAAGTGCTCGAGCCATGTCCCGGCCGCGTCGCCGAGGTGCGGGGGCAAGTTGCGGATGATGACCTCGTCGGCCGGTGGCCCCGCCAAGCCGACAAGCCAAGCGGTAGTCGTTGAGCCACACGCGGGGGTCCGTCTCCCCGTTGTACTTGACGATGGTCGAGGGTTGGCGGAAGCGTTGAGGGAACGCCGCCGCGCGGATCTCCCCGGCCGAACACACGGGTCCCTCGGGGGCTCCGGCGTCGGGGGAGCGGTCCTCGCCGCTGTCGTAGCGTCCGCCTCGTCGAGGGTGGTAGCCCACTGCTGCTCGTGCGTCCGCCCCCGCTTGTGCGCCCGGCGTTGATGACGTTGCGGGCGTCGCCATCCAGCGCCCTGCGTGCGTCAAGGAGCCGATCCTTGGCCGGCGTGCGTCCTTGGTTGGCGGGTCGCCCCCGCCCGGTCCTCCCGCGTGGACCGAGGGTTCGCCTCCCGGTGCGGCTTCGTCATCCCGCGCATCCCCCCCGTTGGCGGATGCGTGAGGCCGAGCTCTCGACCCGCCGGACGGCCGCTTGCTCGATGAGAGTTTGCACCTCGCGGTGCGGGTCTCGAGCCTCGGGGGTCGAGGGTGCGGCATGGCCCGCGAGCGGCGTCGCGGCGGCGATGAGCTTTTGGCTCGCCCGAGGGGGCGCGTCCGCGTTGTCGATGTTGGGGGCGGTGTTGATGCGGTCGCGGACCTGTCGGCCCAGCTCCCGTGCGCGTTCACCGCGCGCGAGGCTTGCCATTGAGGTGCGGAGCGGCCGCACCGTCCGGTATTCCTCCGCCAGCTTGGCCTCGAGCTCGCGGGCTTGGGCCACCGCGTGTCGGCGTCGGCCCCGGCAAGAGCGCTTGGCCCCGCGGCCGGGCGCGTGGCGATCCCCTCGGGGCGCGCGTGACTTCCCCGTCTCCCGGCGCCCACCGCGCCGGCGGCGTTGGCCGGGTCGTTGGTGATGACGGCGTAGCACTCCCGCGCGGGGTCGTAACTCCCGGTCTCGGAGTCGTCGGAGCGACCAAACCGCAGTCCGTAGCGTCCAGGAAACGCCGGAACATGACGGGATCCGGAGACGCCGGAGAAGTCCCACTCCGCGTACCCGTGGCGGTTGGCGGGTGGCAACGCGTCGAGGGAACCCGGGGACGACTCGTCGCCCGCCGAGGCGCCGGGATCCCGGCGGACGAAGACGTGACGGCCGGACGAACCCTCGCGCATTGTGGTGTTGACGTTGGCGTTGTAGGCCGACGTAGCGCCACGCGGCCCCGATGGGGATGCGCGGTCCGGAGACCGTGCGCCGTCCCGCCGGGATGGTGGCCGTCGTGACGGCGGGCGTGCCGCGCCGAGTGTCGGCGCGCTCGGCCTACCGCCGCTCGGGACCGCGCCCGGCGCGAATGCGCCCGCAGCGACGGCGGCGTCGTGGCGTCGACGGGCCCGCGCATCCGTGCTGCGGGCGCTCGCGCCGTGGTGGTGCGTGCGGCGGGGGCCGGCGCGACCCCGGCCCCGGCGCCGCTCGTGGAGCTCCTCACGGTTGGTGAGGCGCATGAGATAGCCGTTCCCCCGTGGCCCGAAAGTTCGAGTCCCCGAAGCGAATTTCGAACCCGGGCCGGGAGGGGGTCCGAGCTACCCATGCGGAGCGTGTACCACGGTACTCGGTGCGGATCACCATGGAGGGAGTTGGAGGAATGACCTCGGCGCTCGGATTGCCCCACGGTGGGCGCCAACGTCGGTGCGGAATATGGTCCCGCACTAACCGCAGAAAGCGCCGAGGTCTATCCCTCAATGGTCGATGCTAAGCAATAAGAGATACGGGATTTATCCCGGTTTCGGCCGAGGGGGCCGTACGCCCGGCGCGGGTGTGCTCAAGGCACCGTATTGCTCGGCACGGGGGTGCTCGTAGTGGGGCCGCTACAAGCAAGGAGGGAGAGGAAGCGTGGCTTCCAAGTCCCCGGAGGAGTGGGCGAAGATATTGTGGGAGAATTGGAGAATGAGTACGTGGTGTGCCGTGTGCTATCTGTTGTTCTATGTCTCGTGTGCTCCCCGTCTCCCCCCCCCCCCCCCCGCGCGGGCGGGGGTTCGCCCCCCTTTTATAGATCAAGGGGGAGGCGGATTACATGCGCGCCGCGCTATCTAGCTACATGGGGAAGCACGACGTGCTATGCTGTAGAGTGGGCGGCCGTCCGGACGATCCTTGCGGCGATCTGGCCATCATGGCCTATCTTGTACCCGAACAGTGGCGGTTCGAGGGTTGAAGGGCGGCGGATGGTGGTAACGCCTTCTGATAGGCTTCGAGGGAGGTGCTGACGTTGGCCCGTACGGAGTACAGGAGTAGGTAAAACGGCGCCCCTTCCCGACGCGCTTCACAGTGCTGGAGTTGTTGCTACAGCGCCCGGCGTGCGCCTGCACGCGCGGGGACGGCGGCCACGCCGTTACAGTGGCAGGGATGGTGTTCCACCGGCCTAGCGGCTCCACCTAACCCCCGTAGGGTCACAAGAAAGTGAATCGAGGGTGCAACCGGCCCCCCTTCGAGGGCTCGGCGCGTTAGCCGTACTGGAGCAGGCGCACGGTGTCACGGGACTGACACCGGCCGCGCTGCACAGTCCCTCCCCACGCGTGGTGGGGATGGGCTCCTCCCCCGGGGAGTTGGTGCGGCGGCACCGTGGCGTGAGCCCCGGGTGCATGATGGCGCCGTCCCGCCGGTGTCGGGCGTTAAATGCCCGTGTACGGGGAACGGCGCACGTGTGAGGGGCGCCCTCGAGCGTGGCGGACCCCGGTCGAGGGCGGGACGGACCCTCGAGCGAAGCGGTGCCTCGCTCGAGGGGGAGCGGGCCCTCGAGCGAGGCGGAGCCCGCTCGAGGGGAAGCACACCCCCCTCGAACGGGGCGGAGTCCGCCCGAGGGGGACGCGCATCCTCGAGCGAGGCGGAGCCTCGCTCGAGGGGATCTTCAAGAGGGCCGCCTTGGTGGGCCGTCGGGGTCCCCGCGGCATGGGCCGTATCCCGCATGGTTAGGCACACCGTGTTTTGGTTTTGTTGTGGGTTTTAAGTGGGGATTTTCTCGTTGTTTAAGGGGACCCCTAGGGCTGTCCCCGACAATCATCAAGTACATAGAGCCTATGACAGGTGATCTATTTACTGCCCGATTCGCTGATAGTATCTTCGATGAAGATCATTTTCCGGCATTGGGGGGAGAAATGTACCATAAAGATAAATGCCGAGAAATTGATTGGAATGCTAAGAGAATGTCCTTTTCTGATCCACATACTATGGAAAGTGAACAACAAGTTCAGAGATTATTAGATTTGCAAAATATTGCAAATGATCTGCAAGATGTGTTTACCAATTACAAAGGAGTTGTTAAATCTTTTAATCCTGCAAGGAATGTGCCTGAAAGAGTGGAGGTACCTAAGAAAACCACTCAAATAATACCTCTTGGGAGCATGAGTGGGAGAGGCAATTCCCATATGCAAGATAAGAAACAAAAACAAGTGGTAAACGAAGGACAATTCTTTGTTGACACAAACTTTGTTGGTAATCAATATCTGTTGGAGAGATTTGAGTTAATACCCAGTCCTCTTATGTGCACAGATTTTGAGGCTGGGACATCTAATGACCCGAGATCAATCGTAGTGGGAAATCATGATGATCTTATAAGGGTTGGTGAAATTGCCATTAATTACATAGAGACTGGAGAGTCTTATGATCGTAGTAATACGAAGGTCGACATTTTATTCTCTGAACAAATTGCTGAAGTCCATCATACTGATCCAGATCCAAAGTCCATGGCAGAGTGCATGAAGCGCTCGGACTGGAACAAGTGGAAGGAAGCAATTGAAACAGAGATAGCCTCGCTCACTAAAAGGGAAGTGTTTTCTGATGTACTACCGAAACCTCCCAATGTTAATTCTGGGATATTGAAAGTGCATCTAGGCTCCTAATTGTTTTGGTGATAAGGACAATGCAATTTGGGAGGATTAATGCTTTCAATGAGATGTGTGCAGGCTTTAAAGTGAAATAAATATGAACTCTCAAAGGAAGGCCCTCATTTTCTTACATATGGTGTTGAAGCTCAATTGGCGATTTAATTTTAATTTTCGGTTTGAATTTGAGTTTAGGAAACACCGTACTATAAAGAGGGATGCGGTCGATTAGTCAAAGTTTACTACAAGTGCTCCTTGTGATCTTCTCTCATCTTTTCTAAGAGTGAAAAACCTATAAAAACCTTTAGAAAAATCAAAAACAGCCCTTTCATGTTTAATCTCTCCCCCTCCAGTCCTACCGGGTCAACCGGCGCGAGTGGCCGCGCCACCCGGAACGGTACTGGAGGGAGGCGGGTGACCGGCCACCCGTGCCGGTGACCGGCCGGGCCGCAGGATGCCCCGAACGGTTAGATCGGGGGAAGTGGGTATATATTCCCCTTCCTCCTCCTCTTTAGGGTTCCACCTCCCTCTCCATTGCTGCACCCCCAAAGCTTCATTTCCACTCTCCTAACTCATTCCCAAGCACTCTAATCAAGATTTCCTCCTAGGGTTTGAGTGTGAGAACATTTGAGGTGTAGGATTTAGCCCCTTTGTGAGAGCTTTTCTTTTCCTCCTCTCAAGAAGCACTTGTGGTGGCTTTGGTTGATTGATTTGTGTTTATTACTCTTGAAGCTTGCTTCTAGACGGTTAGGCGTCGCCCGTTGAGTGCCCTCTCCTTGTGGAGCACCCGGGAACGTTTGTATTGCCCCTCCTTTGTGGAGTTTTTCTTAGTGAGCACCAATTTGCCTTGCTGGTGAATTGGAGAGGCAAGTGGCTCTTCGTGATAGCCCTCCCTTTGTGGGAACCTCAACGGAGACGTAGCCTTCTTAGTGGAGGTGAACTTTGGTAAACAAATCGCTTGTCTCTCTTGCTTGCTTGTGTTCATCATCTTCACCCTAACCCTAAAAGTTATCTTTGAATCGATCTATATATTTGTGTTGTTGTGTGTAATATCCTTTGTTGCGGTTGTTTTCACTTCAATTACACCAAGTTGGTTCATATATTTTCCCGCAAATTCACTTTCCTCTTAAGTTTTTGTGTTTTACTCCGGCGCACTGGTTGATCCGGCACAAGTGTCAGGGTGACCCGGACCCCTGGGTCATCCGGTCAGTCATGCCGGGTCATCCGGTCCCTGATCCGCTACTCAGATTTTGCATATTTTTTAAAGTGGTCCTATTCACCCCCCTCTAGGCATCACAAGATCCTTTCAGATATTCGTATACCAAGGTGCCTATATTCAGAAAATGTTGGAGAAATTCAACATGAATAAAGCCTAACCATGTAAGACTCCTATGGTGGTGAGGTCTTTGGACATTGAGAAAGATCCCTTCAGACCACAGGATGAGGGTGAAAAGATTTTGGGACCTGAGGTTCCTTATCTAGGTGTCATTGGAGCATTGATGTATCTTGCTAATAGTACCCGGTCGGACATTGCATTTGCTGTGAATCTACTAGCAAGACACAGTGCAGCTCCCACGAAACGACATTGGGTCGGGGTTAAGACCATATTCAGGTATCTTAACGGCACTAGAGATCTTGGATTGTTCTATCAAAGAAACTCAGATCAGAATCTTTTAGGCTATGCAGATGCAGGCTACCTATCTGATCCCCATAATAGCAAATCCCAGACATGTTTTGTCTTCATGAATGGTGGAACTGCTATCTCTTGGAAATCATCCAAGCAGACTTTAATATCCACTTCCACTAACCATTCTGAGATCATTGCATTATATGAAGCATCACGAGAATGCGTGTGGCTTCGCAGAGTGGTGGGTCACATATTGAAATCATGTGAAATTGGTTCACTTGATGCACCTACTATTATCTTTGAAGATAATGTTGTTTGTGCTGCACTGTTTGTGCTGCACAAATGGAATCAGGTTACATCAATAGTAACTTGACCAAACATATTGCTCCCAAATTATTCTATCCCCACGAGCTACAAAAGAATGGGGAAATAGAGATTCTGCAAACTAAGTCATGTGATAATCTTGCAGATTTATTCAAAAAATCTCTACCATATTCATTATTTCATAAATATGTCGAAGGAATTGGTATGAGGAGATTTAGAAACTTGCATAAATCTGGGGAGTACATATGAAAAATTAATCCTTTGTGCATCGTATTGTACTCTTTTCTTTATATGAGTTTTACCTTGATGGTTTATCATATGAAGTTTTTAACGAGGCAATGTCAGTATTATGTATGCTATATCATCTTATTTTTCCCCACAGGAGTTTTTTAGAGATGATATTTTTAAGGGCATACACATGATTATTATGGTGTTTTCTCCTATATTTTCCCATTGAGTTTTTAAGGAGTTTTATCCTGATATACAATGCATATCTAAGTTTTTTCCCACAGGGTTTTTCAAGATTAAATATTATGATGAACATGGAGTATTCAGGGGGAGTGTTAAGAATATTCCATATCCTAATGATCCATTATTCCCCACGAAGGGGCGCGTGTGAGCGTGGCCTCCCCAGAAACCGGCGTATACCGCCATGTGTAAATAGTGGATACTGTTCATCAATGAAATCAATCACTTTTACTGTTTATGTTACTGTTCCTTTTTTTACACTTACGAGCATCCTCACGGACGGTGAGGGCCTTGCGGAGGTCCCCACCTATTTTTTCCCCCTGCTGGACTCGCACTGAGCCCGTTCGGTGCGGTCTCTTTCCTTGTACTCGGTCTCGAGCTCCGCCCCTCTTCCGCTTCTCGCCGAAACGAAGCTAGGGTTTTGCTACCGGAATCTCCTCTCGCCGCCGCCGCCGACAGACCGCACGCCGGCGGTACCGCCGCCTTCTTCCTCCGATCCGAGCCTTCTGATCCCCGGATCCTGCCCACGATGGTGCGTCTCTCCCCCGATCTCCCTTCCCTTCGCTCTCATCTCGATCCCCAAAACCGAGACGTGGTTGGTTGCCCGGGTCTGATTCGACGTTTTTTCCTGTCCTCGTGCAGCTTCCCCTCTCGCTCCTCAAGACTGCCCAGGGGCATCCCATGGTAAGATCCCGGTGGCTAGCTTCTCCTTTCGTCGTCGTTGGGCTCGTGTTGTTTCTGATTGTTGAAAGCTTTCTGATCTCAGCTCGTGGAGCTGAAGAATGGAGAGACGTACAACGGGCATCTGGTCAACTGCGACACGTGGATGAACATCCACCTTAGGGAGGTTATTTGCACCTCAAAGGTGAAATCTCGCGCCCATCGTATTCATGTTGTGATATGTTTCGTAAGCACAAAATTAGTTAAGTACATTGTTTGATTTTGGGGTCAATCACCAATCTGAAGAAATTCAAATAGTGTTATGGTGGGGTTCAGTTATTGACGTCCATGGCTTGTGGATTTCCTGTACTTATGGTTTATGATTGCTGGAATTGCAGGATGGTGACAAGTTTTGGAGGATGCCGGAGTGTTACATCCGTGGTAACACTATTAAGTATCTTCGAGTGCCTGATGAGGTAATGGATTTCTGGGTTAATGAGTGTTACTCTATGCTCAGTCTGCTCAGTTGCTTAGATTCTTACGCTTTTCATGCTTTTCATTCCCTGACATTACGATGTGTATTTCCCCCAGGATTTTTTTGTATTGCTTGAAATATTGATCAATATCTGCTTGTAGGTCTTTATTAGATATTAGTTATATTTATTGGTGAAAATTTGTTTCTTTAGAATAAGTTTTAAGAATTCCCTAATGTTATTTAAGTTGAAACTGTAGCCTTGACAAGCTCAAGCATTTATTATAGCTACAAATTCCCTAATCTTGATGGTGGCAGCAAATGAACTGGTATTTCGTACATGAATCTTAAAAGAAGCTACAAATTTTCATCTCATGTTCTTTAATAAATAAGGCACAGAGTATGCTGTCTTCTAATTTTTAGTTGGCCTGCATGTCTTTGCCTCTGGAAAAGTATTCCGTGCCATTTGGTTTGTGACAGTTATTTTGGTTTCACCAATAATATGTATATAGAAGTATTTATGTGCAAATTGTGACTCATGAGAAAGGTTATTTGCGTTAAGTACCTTGTATATAGCCTTTAAGTCAAACTGAAATCCTGGAGACCATGATAAATTTAGGTGAGCTGAGGGAGTGTTTGGGGTGATTTCAAGCTATACATGAGTTCTTGCCCTTGCATTGTTATCGTGGCACTGAATGATTTGAATAGAATGTAAACCAATGAGCCTTTGTGCGCTGATTCTTTTTTTTCTGTTTAAGATCATTACTAAGTATAATACCAAGATATGTTCCTACTAGATCGTTAGAATTGCAAAGCTCCTTCCCCCTGGAGACGTAACATGAATAAGTTACTTAGATTATGGGGATTGAACACATATCTTTCTGATGCAGCAATCAGACATCAATCTCAAGCACAACTACATGCAAATTTCTAATGAACTGCAAAAGAGTAAAACGTATAAGTATTGTGCATGAGTTCCACATAAAAACCTAATTCTGTTGGCAGTTGGAGTGTCACTGTTATATTGTAGTTATTTGGTACAGGTATAAAGTATGTGTAGTTGTGTTACAATGGTGAAAAGACTTGGAAGTTTTGTGCAGTGCACTCTAAAATTTCTTCTACTGGTTTTGATGAAATAAGCTGTAGCATTGCATTTGACATATGTCTGAAATAGTTCAGAAGTACTCAATTGATTGATAGAGTTGGGAAACAAAAAATATTTCAACACTGCCTTTTGTCTTTATGGTTCGCACAGGCAGAACGATGTTGTTGTGAGAATTTCAGGGTTTCTCATAAATCAACTTACAGTGCAGAATAAGTTGTATGTTCAGCTCAGTTTCCCTTATCTGGCTTCATGCTAGATTTTCTTGCACGCTTCCTTCAGTCTGTCTAACTTCCATTTGAATTGATATTGCAATTAAATGTGCTTTGCAGCCATCAATTTTTTTTGCAGTACACAGATTTTCTTTTTCTGTAATTGTATCTTTTCTTCCCATGCAATTATTGTTTATATTATGTTATTGTTACTTATACATTAACATTATTCTATTGTCTAGTAATCCCATGCAATTATTGTTTATATTATGTTATTGTTACTTATACATTAACATTATTCTATTATCCAGTAAGTAGCCTTATTTGGATGAGTTGGTTTCCTTTCTCAGGTGATTGACAAGGTTCAGGAGGAAACTTCCAAGAGTCGATCAGGTATGAAGCTGTTAACCATTACTTATGCAGCATGTTTGCTTTTTTCATTTAGCATAATTTTGATTTCAAACTATATGTTTATCTATGACATGTTAGTTGCTAATAGCCATTCTTTGCTTCTGTCATCAATCGTAGTATCTTATCGGTAGAATGCAAAGTAGAAAGTACTATGTTTTCAAAAGCATGTTGGATAATTGGTGCCATTTTTGACCGGCATTATTAATTTCATCATGAGTCCGGCCCATAAACTTCAGTGGTTCCTGACTTAATTTGTTAAAGAGGTAGTAGTTCCGCTACTTGTTTACATCCACAAGTTTCTGATCTAGTATAATATAGACTCAGTTTCAAATTAAGCATGGTGAATGCATCTATGTTTACAGAACATCATTTTATGGAATATGGATAATGAAATTCTGTCTCTTAACTCATCTTGAATCTTGATGCTCTGTAAAAGCTTGCTGTCACTGCATGTTTTTCACAGTATAGATGGTTTCCATTCATTTTTCCACTCAGGCAATAGTCTATTTGCTGTCATCAGTTATATTCTGTCAATGAATGGAATATTGTGATATCTGTTCATGGGGAGTTTTTTTAGTAAATAAGATCGCAGTTGGTTGCCTGTTTAGGATTGAATTGTTGATGCTGTTGGTTACCAATCCAGTATTGAATTATTCTATAAATGCAGATAGGAAGCCACCTGGTGTTGGCCGCGGAAGAGGAAGGGGGGATGTCGGTGCTAAGCCTGGAGGTAGAGGCATTGGGCGTGGCCAAGATGATGGAGGCAGAGGCACTGGTGGCCGCGGAAGGGGTGGAATTGGTGGCAAAGGTGGTAACAAAGGTAGCCTTTTCTTAAGCACTCTGAAACATTTTTTCAGTTCCCCAATTTCAAGAGATACTAATGTGGTGCATGCTTCTATTTATTGGCAGGTGGGGGCCGTGGCCGTGGCTGATGATGATCGTCACATGGGAGAATGCCGCTTTTTAAGGCCTGTACCTGTGTTGCATAGATTGCTTAGGACTTGAACCATGGAGCTGGAATTGGTTAGTTGTTTTTGTGGCAAAAACCAAAATGGTTCGTGTGATATAAAGCATTGAGGGGAGGTGGTGGACAGACTTGCCCTTGTTCCTCGAAATAGTTTTCTTGATCTGGAGTATGAGCCAATCTGTTGATTTGCTGAGGTATCCAGGTCAAGTGGCTAGTTGATGTTACTGGCTTGCTGAGTATTGAGATAGCTGCACTTCTACATGTGCAGGGCTTATTGTGAGTTCATGCCTCCTGAATGTCTGCATTTCCAGCATGCGTTGTTTGAAAAGTATAGATTTAGTAATGGGTTTATGATGTTCGATGCAGCTACGTTCAGATTTCAAAGATCAGGGAAAGGCTAATGTGGTACTTCCTGTCTCAAATAATTACATTCCTTTTGTTATGCATCTGATATATATTTGTCTAGGTGCATGACAATAGAAATGTATCTAGAACAGAGGGAGTATCTGAGAGGGTACAGTTGTCAGGTTAGTTGCGTGTTCTGTTCGCCAGAGCTGCTGGGCTGAGATCCCATATCTGTTTTCATGATATGGGATGATATGGGATCTGAAAAACACTAATGTGATTACTTGCATAAAATCACTTTCAGATTATTGTGGCCATTTCCTGCATAAAACACTTTCTTTAAGTCACGCGAAGAAAGATAGGTGAGTCCTTTGAAAGGATCAATGGAATACTTGAGTGGTTTTGAGTTTGGACATTCATTTCCCGGTAACTGCACATATTAACTGCACGGCACAGCCGCACAAACACACCTAATTGCCAATCCTTTTCATAGTTTGACCAATCAGAAATTTCCAGGAGCACGTTTCAAAAAGGAAAAAATAAAGTTCCCCAAGCAAAAATTATAATTTCAGTTTTGCTATCACAAGAGCTCTTGGAGTGCTCCACAGTCCAGACACAATCAGTTTTGCTATCAGTGCTGCCTAAACACTGGACACTGGCAGCGAGGAATATGAGGATCTCTTTGGCATCGATGCTCTCCTGCCTCTGAGGAAGTCTGCGTACCAAATCGCAGAGCGTCTAGGATACCTCTTCAGTTCCTTGTCTGCAAAGTCCACGTAGTAAAGGCCATATGTTCTGTTGAAACCACCAGTAAGCTCGTATAGATCCATGAGTGACCAGACGAAGTAGCCCTTGGTGTTTGAACCATTCCTGCAGAGAGGATTTTAGGACAGAATGTTGCCGCATCGATGGAAAATTGTGGCTTTTCACCTCATTAAATTTCTCTTTCAGCAAATACTTCAGCATATTTCCATGGCATATTTCTCTTTCACCTGTCCAGTGAGATACCAATGGCATATTTCCAAACTGTGAAAATTGTAATGGCATATTTCCATCTAACCCTTTCTTTTATAACAAGTCGTTGGTTTCAGCAAAGTTTCTGAATTGCACACAGTGTAAGGCATTGAAAACACCCAAATATTGTTTCTCCACATATCTTCAATTTACCAGTACACTATGATTAGTGTGTTACTGAATGCATCTATGCAGTAATTGTGTTATGCATAACAGCAGTTCCATGCTTTGTGCAGTAGGACATGACTGCATGAGCTTTATAATAGGCACAATAAACTTCTAATGCTGTCGTTGATGTACACTACTTCTATATCTTCACACCTGATTGATCTCCATGGCATTGCATTAAAACAGGATCAACTGCCAAATCACTAACTAAAGAGGTAACACGTGACTACAAGGAAGAAGGATAATACAGCAAGTCAGCAATACCTCACAGCGTCTGCTAGGCTTCTAAGGTGCTCACTCAAGAATTGCACCCTAGGGCCATCATCAAATACCACATCATGGTTCATTAAATAACCTAAAATGAAGTATTTAGTCAGTGATGTAAATGTGTCGCATAGATGCATATGCAAACATGATGTTATTAACACTGAATGGTGCCTTAGAAAAATAAAACTTATATAATACAGGAGGAGGCACTAAAAAGATACATAAATGTACCGGATCACAAGACTATTTATTCTCGGATTCAGGAATGGTTACAAGAGCTTACCATTCTCATGGATGTAGAGGGGCGGATTGCCATAAGATTGCTTGAAATATTCAAGCGCTCCCTGGATACCATAAGGTGGCACATAGATCTGAGTAGCACTACACATCAGCACTATGATATCATACATTTATGTAGAACTACATTTGCTTGAAAGTTTCTCTTACCTGATGAGTGGTAGAATTATTCATAACTGCAAGAGATATTGATTAGGCATGATAAGGTGGCATGCGTTAGTTAAATTACACTGTTAGTATGAGTTATATATGATCAAACAGCTAGCAGATATGGGGTTAAACTAATTTCAATTGTAAGAATTAAAATTGACAGGTGCTGTATAAGCCACCCACTTACTGGCAGTAACTATTAGTCCATACCGTACCAAATCATGCACAATGTAAATTACAGTTAGATTAGCAACTGTATGTATAGCGAAACTATTAGCATGCACAATCAGAGGGATTTTTTGGATGACAACAAGTAAAATATTTGATATAATAAAAGGTAATTTTTTTGTCTGATTTAACTTTAATCAGTTCATAAAAAAACTCGACTTGCGGGGCTAAGACAGCCAAAGGTTTTTGCTAAGAGAAAACCTCACACAGGCCAAGAAAACCTTTGAGCCTCTACCCACCATTACACAGGGGCCGTAACCCTTGTGAGACTGCAACTGTGGTGGGGACCACTGCAATTGCCCCAAGTAGGAGGGCCTAAACCAAGCACAGCTGATACCTAGCTGGGGGCTAGTTGAATAATTTGCGTCCAAATTATCTATCTTACTTCCAACCACAACTCCACTAGCTCATAAGCAGATATTCATTCTACCAGAGTACCAATGAGTAGGAGGTAGGATAAATAATGATACTCCATGGAAAATGGTGAATATCAACTAAATTAAAATGTTTATATTAGTGCTACCTGTTCCCCGTGTTTGGTCTTTAGTGCCAACATAGTGCATGAGAATAATGATAAAAATTTGAAATTATGTTTAAGTCACCAGCAAAGCCAAGCATGTAACTCACATGTTGTTTTAACATATGTATCAGCCAGGAAATCCCTTTCATTGCTAGGAGCAGCCTGTGGATCAATTTTAACCTTTTTTAAAAAATATTTTTATAAATAACCCCTGGGGAACTTTATTTGCACTAGGTAACCCTTTTGGCCGCGCGCGCGCGTGGGCGCGGCAGCCGGCCCGCCGCCGCACCACATGCGGCGGCGCGGCGGCCCCGCCACGGCCCGGCCGCCGCGCCGCGCGCGCCGGGCGTGGGCCGGCCCGCGCGCCACATGCACCGCGGCGGCGGGGCCGCCGCGCCATCCCGCGTGGCGCGCGGCGCCCCGCCCAGAGGGCCCGCGCGGCCCCCCCCCCTTCTTCCTCCCTCCCTCCCTTCTTCCTCCTCCCGGCCCGAGCCGCCCGCCGCGCCCCTTGCCGCCGCCGGCCGCCGCCCCCCCCCCATTCCGGCCGGATTTGGGGTGGAAAAAGTGGGGGGATTTGTTCCCCGCGTCGTTGTGAAGGTATTGACCTACTTCTCTCCCTCTTTTACCGTTGCATTGTGTAGATCGGAGTAGATGTTTGTGACCTAGGGTTAGGTATAAATTTGAAATGTAGACCAAATGCAATTAGTTTTAATGGAAATGATGATTAGTTCATACGCGTAGTTTCTCTCCCCGTGTTATTGACGTGTAGAACTTTTTGCATGAATCGATTTAATGATATTATTGATGTCAAATGTTTAGGGTAGTTGATAATGGGTGTAGCTATTATATGGATGCACGTTTATTAGGGGTAATACCTAACAATTTTGTTGAATACCTAACAATTTTATTAGGGGTAATCTGCACGTGTATATATATAACAAATCGAGATGGATATAATTTAATGATATTATAAATTTTGTAGATGGACTGTTTAGTTCGCATGTTTCATGGTGGCGTAGTTAAAGAAAATGGAGAGTTTGAGAATATGATAGAGTTGGTAGAAACATTTGATGGTCCGCCAAGCTTTAATGATGTAGTTGATTGTGCAATGGTCAACTATGGAGTTGGAATGCATGAGTTGTCATTTAGAGGTCGTTTTGATTGTGGGAAGGCTAGAGCTCATTATGTGTTGATGAGCTTGTCAAGTGAAGAAAATTGGAATCGGTATAAGAAGGTGAAGCGTCCCCTCATCGAGGTGACTAAATGTGACACAAATACCGATCCCGGGAGGTCGGTAGCACATTTATTACAACGGTGGAATCGATCTTTTACATCACGGCGACACAAAGGGCACGGTAGTGCCAACGCTACAAGGAACAACACAAACGCTAGTGACCACACTACAATAGCAAAGGCTTCCATAGCCTCCTCGCAGTACCACACCATGTAAGCTTTCGGTAGGGCCCCGGGTACACGAGCACGGTTGGGTGTAGGGCACGACCTACTCAACGTCTTCGGGAATGTAATCGGGATCCTCCTCTCCGTAAAATAGTTAGTAAAACAAGGGTGAGCACATACGTACTCGGCAAATCCAACCCCACCCACGGAGGGGCTTATAAGCGAGAATCATGCATAAAGTATAACAAGGATCAAAGTTAAGGTTCATTTTGCAAACTTACACATGCGGGGGTTCATTTCAAGAAGGTTTTCGCAAATCATTTTCATAAACCAAGTAACTCAAATGTTTTACGGAAAAACCACGAGGATCTACCGGACTTCCCGTCCGTCGTAGCCCGAGCACACAACCACACACACATCACCGGAAAACAACTCACGCCGTAAAACATCCCATCCCAAACACTAGTTTTTGTGACCACACCGTGACTCGTCCAATACCGTGGACACGGCTATTCGAATAGGTTTGACACTGCGAGAGGTTGTACATCTTTACCCACAAGTAGGGTACGCGTCACACGGACACCTCGGTCGGTACGGATCCTATCAAAGCCATTACCCACCTTAGCTAACACTACGAGCCACCACGGAAGCACCCAAGGGGTTATCCCACATAACCCGGGCGTACCTCACACGGAGCGTACCCCTACTCCTTGGTCTCCCCGTCGCTCACCCGCACACCAGATGGCAAGTAGATTAACTAGTGGGGTTTATGCTAAGCCGTTGCCACATACAACGGTCGAGTGGTTGTACGATGATTTGGGTTAGGTGAGATGTCACGCAACCCGGTCCTTAACCGACAAGATGGACAACTCCCAACACGCTCAACCACACAGGTACGAGCTCACCCATACTCCTGACTCACACGTCCATCCCGTCTACCCAGATCTTTACTCATTTTCCAATCATATCCCCTTTTTGCTTTTAAAGCACTCACACATTTTGAAAGCACACACACATTTTTAAAGCACTCATTTAAGTCAAAACAAGGTTTAATCATAGCAATCAAGGGTGGCTATCCTACCATGTTTTGCAGTAAAACAATGTGCAATTTATAAAACGGGTATAGGGTATATTTATAAAACTAGGACAGAAGCATGCATCAAAGGGGAAAGGTTGAACTTGCCGTCTTCGAAGTCTTCGGGGAGTGCCGGCTCGGCGTTCGGGACCTCGGGCTCCTGCTCGCAGTAGTCGGCTTCGATCTCGGCTCGGGGTACCTCACTCCGTCTACTCCGTCGGCTATGGTATACACACAAGCGAGCAAGCAATATTAGCACACACGTTTCGGCCGAGCTCGGGAGGGGAAGGTAAGCGGAGAGGGGGTATTTATAAACCCTAGGGGAGGGGTGGTTTAGTGGTGTGAGGTCCGGGTCTACCGCAAAATGTCGAGGTCACGGGGGGGGGTATAGGTTTTAAGGACCTATTAGCAATTCCTACTAATGGTAAAAGGGGTGATTGTGCTAATATAAACTAGGTTAGAGTCTCTTTATGAATTATTTTAGGGTATAACGGTGTTTAATCTTTAATTAGTTATTGATCTAGGGGCTTAAGAGTAAAGAGAGAGAGAATAGTGGGGCTCGGTTTGAGGGAATAGAGGGGAAACGGGGGGGGGGTCTTTGGCAAAAATGCCATCTTCTTCCCCCCCCTTCCCCTTCGATTCGAACGAGAGAGGGGGCGCGGCATGGCCGGGGCCGACGGGGTGCCCCGCCGGCGGCTCCCGTCCGCGGCGGTGGCCTCCGGAGACGGGGGAAAACGGAGAGGGGGCAGAGGGGATCCTAATCCCGTGCTCACCTCGGGTTATTGCGCACGGTGGAGGCGGCTCCACGGGAGAGCAGGGGCGCGGCGGCGGCGCTAGGGGGCGGCGGCGCGGTGGTGCTTGGGGAAGAGGGAAGGAGGCACTGTGAAGCTGTGATGGTGTGGTGCGGCGAGCCGGGAAGGCCGTCGGCCCCTTTTATAGGCGGCGAGAGGCGGTTTGGGAGCGGAGATATTTCTCCGGCGAGCTCCACTCCGGCGAGCTCGGGGAGCTTCGCGAGGCGGCGACCCTGCGACGCGACGGCTCGGCCCGTGACGGGTCAACTTGCACGGTGCTTGGCGCGGGGCGGGCGGCGCGTGGTGGTCCGCGTGTAGGCGGGAGGTGACGGCTCGGCTCGTCGCCGGCGCCGGGGAGGGGTCTTTTCGGTCCGTGCTCGGGCGGTGAAGAGAGGGGAACGGTGGCGTGCTCGTGTGGGTGGCGTGGTCGGCGTTGTTGACGGTTAATAATTGTATCAAAGTTCGTTCGTGACTCGCAAGCGTACAAGTCTCCCGTCGTAGTCAAGGGACCCTTCTTCCCTCGAGTGGTGAACCCAAGGTATCGAATCCGTGGAACAAATGTGTGACGCAAGACTTAATCTATTAAAGCCAAATAACCGCAATCTTCAATAAAGAACCTAATGCATCTAAGTTAAAGACACAAAACGGATCTAATCTAGTAAAAACCGGAGAAAACAAAGTAAGATTGGGTAGATAAACCGATCTAGAGGGATCGGGGTAAGCCTTTTGTTGAAGTTCCAAGCAAAAGAAGAAGTAGCAAATCGAATCTTAATAAAAGCCTCTTTAAATCGTGGTTTCCGTCCAAATCCGAAAACATCCGCCTTTCGAGACCCCCCGTTCGTCACAACGTATCCCTATTCATGCGGGGAGCTTAGGGCGAGTCAAAAGACAAGTCGAGATTCTCTCGGAGGATCCGTGTGTACCTCTAGCCACCGCGGCTACAAGAACACCCTATGTAATCTATCTCGAGAATAGAATTGAAATAAGCAAAGCCGATCGAAAAACGAAATCTTCGAGGAAACTCTTGATCGCTGAGAAAAGATTCAACTTGATAATTCAACTATAACAATGATACATACACAAGATCACCACCGGATCCTTCCTTGATCTTGCTTCTAGCTCGGGAACTCCGACGTGGTCTTCCGTGCAAGGTTCCCACGTCGGCTAGGGAAACCCTAGTCAACTAGCTCGACCCTCTCCTCTCCTAGATGGTGTCCCTCTCTTCTCTCGCTTCTCGGCGGCCGAAGACGAAATCTTCTCTCCGTGGCTCTCGGTCGGGGGACTATAAATAGCCCGATTGGCGGCTAGGGCAAAGGACGACGCGTTTGGGCCCTAAATGGGCACAGGGGCCGACCGGGACCGGGCCGGCCGGCCCGGGGCCCATTTAGGCCCGGCCCCGCGGCTCCTTTGCCCGAGGTCGGTTCCCTTGCTTCTCGGATGCTTCCCCCTTCGCATACGGGTCCATGTCGTCGGTTTCTCTCCGAATTGGACTCAACTCCTTGTCTTGGAAGATTCGACGACTTTTCCTCGGTCGGGTCCCCGGAGTATGTCGTCTTCTCGGATCAAGTCCCCCGGCTTCTTGGAGTTAAGTTTGCTTCATTGCATGACTTGTACGGGGCTTCAAGGTCTTATCATGAGGTGCTTGATGAACTTACCCCGAAAGTCTTGCATTCAACACTAAATCCCCGCATAAACATTAAACTCCAAAAACGACATGCACACGTGAACTTGTTATACCACGGGGGTTAGTACCAATGGATAAAGTATAAAACTCATGCCAACACCGAAGGTAAACTCATGGCTAGGTTGACGGATTTTCACCGTCAACAGGCGTCCGCCCACGCGGGCCGTGCGGCGGGCACGGCACGCCGCCGGCCCGGCCGGTCAACGGCGCGGCGCGGCCGATGGGAGGAGAGGAGGAGGGGGGGAGGTCACCGGCGCGGTGCCGGCCGGCGCGGGCCCGCGCGTGCCGCCGGCCCGGCCGGCCCCTCGGCGGCTCGCGGCGGGTTGCGGGCCGGGGGTCAACCCGGTGTCAGGCCGTGGTCGGGGGACGTGGGGTGCTGGCCGCGCGGGAGGAAGGAGAAGGGAGGGGGAGGAAAAGAAAAGAAGAAGAGAAGGGAAAAAGAAAAAGAGGAAAAAGAAAAGGAAAAGGAAAAGGAAAAGAAAAAGGAAAAGAAAGGGAGGAAAATTAAGAAGAGAGAAGGAAAAATAGGAGAAGGAATTTTTGGAAAAATCCGGAAAATTGTCAGGGAAATTTGGGAAGGGTTTCGCGGGGTTTTTCCCGGTTTTTCGGGCGTCGGCGCATTTTCCGGGGCGGCGGTGATGGCGAGGCGGACCGGCCACCGGACCGCGGCGTGCGCGGGATTCCGGCCGGTGGCCGACCGCGGCGTTGGGAAGGCGCGCGGGGGTGCGGCCGGGGGTGCGATGCGGCGGGAATCGCGGCACGCGCGTCGGGGAGGGAGAGAGAGAGAGAGAGAGAGAGAGAGAGAGAGAGAGAGAGAGAGAGAGAGAGAGAGAGAGAGAGAGAGAGAGAGAGAAAGCGGTGGCTAGGATTTGAATGGTAATTGAGCTCGGCGGATCAGTTTTTTTGAAATTGCGCATGATTTAGTAGGTGATTTATTTAGGGCTAAAAACGCGGGCGTTACAAACCTACCCCACTTAAAATGAATCTCGTCCTCGAGATTCGGCTAAGTCTCGAATAGGTGGGGGAATTCTTTCCTCGGTGCATCCTCTCGTTCCCACGTAGCTTCTTCCACCCCGTGTCTACTCCATTGGACTCGCACACCCGTACTTCGGTCGTTCTTGTCCGCTTGACCACGGTGTCTAAGATCTTGACGGGCACCTCCCGGTACCTAAGGTCCGGCCGTAGATCGATGGTCTCCACCGTACTCGCTTTTCTTCCGAGAACCTTCAAACATCGGCGTAGGGCGAGAGATGTGGAATACGGGTGTATATCCGCCATTTCCTCGGGTAGCTCCAACCGATATGCTACTTGCTCCTACTCTCTTGAGCACTTTATACGGGCCGATGTACCGAGGGGCCAACTTCCCCGTGTACTTGAAATCTTCGAGTCCCTCGGATGGGTGAAACCTTGAGGTAGACGAAGTCTCCCCGGATTGAAGCTCGCTTCACGCCTCTTCTTGTCCGTGTAGCTCTTCTCCGTCGGGGCCGGGCGGCTTTCAATTTTTCTCGAATATCGCCTACTCGCTCCTCGGCTTCCTTTATAAGTGCGGGCCCAACCAGGGCACGCTCTCCTACTTCGACCACATCGGGGGTGTCCCGCATTTTCTCCCGTATAGTGCTTCGAATGGCGACATTCCCGCACTTGCTTGGTAGCCGTTGTTGTAGGAAAATTCTGCGTACGGCGGGCTCGCTCCCAATCTTTGCCATAGGTGAGGACGCATGCTCTCAACATATCTTCCGAATTTGATTCACCCTTTCGGTACCGCCCGTCCGTACGTGGGTGATATGCGAGCCGAAGTCTAGCTTGGTGCCTATTGCTTTGTGCGAGGCTTTTCCCGAATCTAGAGGTGAACTCGGGTCCCTCTATCCGAGACTATTCTCGCTAGGCGGTCCATGCGGCTTCACTATATTTTCTATGTAGAGTTTTGCCAACTTCTCTCCACCATAAGTGGTCCGTACGGGTAGAAAGTGAGCGACTTTAGTGAGTCGGTCCACGATCACCCATATGGAGTCATGTCCCTTCGAGTCCTTGGCAACCCTACTACGAAGTCCATACCTATCTCATCCCACTTCCATACCGGGATTGGTAAAGGTTGCAACAGATCCCGCGGGCTTCGATGTTCGGCTTTGATCCTCCGACAAGTGTCACAATGGGCGACGAACCGTGCGGTTCCGCTTTCATCCCATTCCACCAATACTTCGTTTTAAGTCCATGTACATCTTGGTGGATCCCGAGTGAATGGAGTATGCCGAGTTGTGTGCCTCATCCATGATGATCGTCGAAAGTCTCCACCTTCGGGCACGCATATCCTCGTTCTTGTACCACGGGGTGCCTTGGTCATCTACCCCGAAGTCGGGGGCCTTGTTCTCTCCGTATGCTTGCGGATCTTCATCGATTTTCATCTGTCTCTTGGGCCTTCCGGATCTTTTCCTCTAGGGTAGGCCGAACACTCGAGTGGCGAACGTAGCCTTGGGGGACGATGTGTACGTTGAGCCGTGCCATCTCCTCTTGCAACCGGGCACTCTTGGGTGCCGCCTTCTCATAGGTTTTCCCGCTTAGGGCATCCGCTACTACATTGGCCTTCCCCGGGTGGTAGTGAATCTCTAGGTTATAGTCCTTGACTAGCTCCGGCCATCTTCTCTCGCCTTAGGTTCGGTGCCGGGCCGAGTGAAGATGTACTTTAGACTCTTGTGGTCCGTGTAGATTTCACACTTGTTCCCGATCGGATAGTGTCTCCGGATCTTCGGGGCATGCACTACGGTACCGCAAACTCTAGATCGTGGGTGGGATAGTTCTCGCTCATGGGGTTTGAGCGGCGACGGAGGCATATGCCACTACCTTCCCATCTTGCATGAGAACACATCCCAACCCTTGTCGGGAGGCGTCGCAATACACGACAAAGTCCCGTTGAATGTCTAGCGGGGGTTAGCACTGGGCCGTGGTCAACCTCTTCTTCAACTCTTGGAAACTTCTTTCACGAGCCTCGGTCCGGTTAAACTTCTTCTCTTTCTTGAGCAGCTCCGTCATGGGCCGTGCGATCTTGGAGAATCCCTCGATAAATCTCCGTGAGTACCGGCTAAACCTAGGAAACTCCCGATCTCACTCACGTTGGTTGGTTGCTTGCCGCTTGGAGACTGTCTCAACTTTCCCGGGGTCTCCGCCTACTCCTTCGTAGTCAATATGTGCCCAAGGAAGGATATTTTCTCTAGCCAAAATTCACACTTGCTGAACTTGGCATATAGCTTGTGTGCCCTCAACTTTCCCGGTACTACTCGAAGATGTTGTTCGTGCTCTTCCACGCTCTTGGAGTAAACAAGTATGTCGTCAATGAAGACCACGACAAACTTGTCCAGTTCCTCCATGAACACCTTATTCATTAGGTTCATGAAGTAGGCTCGGTGCATTGGTTAGTCCAAATGACATCACCGTGAACTCGTATTGCCCGTAGCGAGTGACAAAAGTAGTCTTGGGGATGTCACTTTCCCCGATCTTGAGCCGGTGGTACCCCGATCGTAGATCCACCTTCGAGAAATATCTGGCTCCCTTCAGTTGGTCAAACAGGTCATCTATTCTGGGAAGAGGGTATTTGTTTTTAATAGTGACCTCGTTCAGCGAGCGATAGTCCACACACATCCTCATGCTCTTATCCTTCTTCTCCACGAAAAGCACTGGGGCTCCCCAAGGTGATGAACTCGGTCTGATGAACCCGCTTCGCTGGAGCTCGCTAGCCGCTTCTTCAATTCTCGCCAACTCGGGGGCTGCCATCCTATAGGGTCTCTTGGCTATGGGAGAGGTTCCGGGGATAAGGTCGATCACGAACTCTATGTCCCTATCGGGTGGCATTCCGGGGAGCTCTTCGGGGAACACATCTCGGGTATTCTCGTACTGCGGGACATCTTCTATGGACTTGGCTTCTATGTTGAAAACCATTATATCCGCCCGAGTCCCCGGTGTGGCGGGTCACTTGTATCCCGTCCGGGTTGGTCGGGTGCACTACTTTATCGGCGCAACTTATGAGGCCATGGTGTTGGCTTAACCGGTCCATACCAAGGATCACATCTATCCCCTTGGATTTCGGTACTACCGGTCTCTGCTAGGAACTCTACCCCACTTAAAATAATCCTTACCGGAGGCATCCCGGTTGACGATTAATGTCACCTCCGGCGTTCGAGTTATTAGGGGTGCTTTGAGTAGTACCGTGGGTATGCTATGCTTTTCCACAAAGCTTGAGGATATGAATGAGTGCGATGCTCCCGAATCGAACATTATGGTAGCCAAAACGAGCCGACCGGGAACTCACCGAGTACCACTCCTTGTGCTTCCCGTGCCTCTCGCGCATTGATGTGATTCACCCGAGCGCGTCCATACGACTGCCTGGGGCCGCCTCATCTCGCCGGTTGCCGGTGTTGTTGCCGAAGTTGTTGTTGCTTGCGTACGGCATGCGGTTGGCTCCCCGACGCAAGTGGCCTTGGCCCGTTCACCGAGTTGGAGTAGGTGGTAGTTGCCTGGCTTTTTAGCATAGGGGCAATTGGCGATGAAGTGCCGGTTTCTCGGCGGTTGAAACACACTCGGGAGCTATTGTTGTTGTTGTTGGTAGTGATCCCGTCGGTGTTGTTCTCGTGGGGGCTTCATGGCATTCCGGTTGTAGGAGGGCTTGAACCGAGCTCGGGGGCTTGTGAACTCGTGGCTTGGGATTGGGTTCCGTACCGCATAGGAGCTTGGAACCCGGACATGGGGTGTCCAAAGTTTCTCGGCCTCCGGGACCGCTCTTGCCTTGCTTGGCCTTATGTTCCATGAATTTGCGCTTGTTTTCCTTCTTTTCTTCGGCCTTTGCTCTTTCCGTGAGGATTGCCATGTTCATAAGGGTGTTAAATTCCGGGTAAATGCGAGGAGTCGGCGGTGTCCTCGGTTCGGAGTCAGCCCCTTCTTGAACATCTCTTGCTTTTTGGAGTCCTTATCCACCTCCTCCGGGGCATAGCGTGCCAGCTCTATGAACTGGCACGTGTATTCCTCCACAGACATGTTGCCTTGGCGGAGTTCGCGGAACTCGTATGCCTTCCGCTTCAGTGTAGCCTCCGGGATGTGAAAGCGGCGGAACTCCTCCACGAATTCATCCCATGTGATGGCGGAGGGATCCTTGGCTGCGGCGCAGTAATTTTCCCACCAGGCTAGGGCTGTCCCCGGTGAGTCGGTGAGCTGCCGAGAGAACCTTGTCATGGTCCTCGCAGTGGAGGGGCTCCAGTTCCCTCAGGATGGCTCTCAGCCAATCGTCAGCGTCCAAAGGATTCACCGACCCGCTAAAGGTGGGCGGCTTAGTCCTGAGGAACTCGATCAACTTCTCATTCATGCTCATGGCACGGGGTCTTGGGCGGTTGATGGCATTGAAGATAGCCTCCATCAGGACAGTCTGGTTGGCTAAGACTTGAGCCAAGTCAATAGGAGGGGGTGGTGGTGGCGGGGACCACGTTCTCTCCTCCATCTTCATTTTGGTTAACCTCCTCGGTCGTGGGGGCGCTCCCTCCCAGGTCGGCTTGCGATCCCTCGGCGTCCGACCCGGGTGGGTCCCGACGGGCGCCCGGAAACCATCCGTAAAGAAGCGGGTTTCTAAGAGATCTAGTTTTATTGTGATGTTTAAGTGGATTATAGCGGATTTCTTTTTGAAAAGGCGGGGTTTATTCTCACGGTAAGCACACATCATGCACGAGCAAACAAGCAAGCACAAACAAGTTTTTATTACAAACCAGCGAGGAGGATACATCCGACTACGCGGACACACTACACGACTAAGGACTAAGGGCGCGACTTGGACCCGTACGGCTTCATTCCCCGGGTCTTGGGGCACACTACTCGCGAGGGGATGCGTCTTCGGGGTCGAGTGTTCTTCCAACGGAATGAGCAACTCGTCATCGTTTCCGCCTTCGGGGTCTCCCGTTTTCCGAGGCCGCGTCGCGGCCTCGGTGGTAGCCTGTTGGGGGTTCGGTGGCGCTGGTGGTGGTCTTTGGGGGGACTTCGATGGTTCCTCCCCATCCTACAAGGGGTGTTCCCGGCAGGGACTTGAGCTTCTCCAATGGGTGGAACGGGCGTTCCGCCGTGGGTCCATTCTTGCATGCGTTGGTCCCGGATTCTCCCGAGGATTTCTGGGCAACGGTTTCACTTGCTTATGGCGGGTTTGTGGTCCTTGCTTCGGCTTGGGCCACTCGGACTTGGTGCATCCGCACCTTTGACTTCGACTTGCTCGGCCGGCCCGATTTGTTCCCTCAAGTGCCGGCTCTGGTCATCAAAGAGCTTGTCCGGGGAGACAAGGTAGGCGACTACGTGGTACGGCGGGTCTTCTCCGGTGGCGACGTCGTTCCGGGTTCCTCATGCGGGCTTGCCAAACGGGGTTCGATGGCGGGAGGGAAGTATCTCATCGTTGTGGGGACGAGGTGTTCCTCGTAGATCCGGCACGAGGTAGCGGAGGGCTTTTCCGAGGGCCAAAGGATAGGTGTCCGGTGTCGGAACCACCGCTGGCGGTCACGCGCCACGGCTCGATGTTGGTGTGGCGGTTGCTTCTAGCGACGGAGAGGACCACTCTACGGCGAAGAGTGCCGAGTTGCTCGTACTCTCTCTTGTAGTACCTAGGGCGCTCGGTGATGCCGAGGTGCTCCGGGGAGTTGATGAGCGAGCGAGCAAAACCAGGCTCCTCCCGGCACACGCCTTGGGTCCATCCATCTTCCGCCATCCGAAAACAAAGGTAGAGTTGAACGGGTTGTGGTGGGGTACAAGAGATGGATAACTTTATTTAGTAGGAAGGTTGGGGTACATCCTTCGGGGTACACTTATTCTCGCTAGGACTCGACTTCTAGCCTAAACACCCTAGTCTCATGGTGATTCTTCCTCTAGGCCGGATACGGCGCTTCTTCGGTGGAAGATCTTGTTCCGATATCTCGTCTTCGGTCCGGGTCCCTTTGTCCCGGTGGGTTTCTTCGAGTTCATCTTCTTCTGCTCGGCTTCTTCATCTCTCGCTTCTTCGCTCCTTTAGTTCATCCCATAGGGCTTTATGGGCCAACAGCGTGCGCTCTCTTTCCCTGAGGTATTCTTGCTTTGTGTTGTGTAGTTCAACTTCTGCTATGGTTGTCTTCACCCTTTCTAGTTCTATCCTCTGTTCTGCTCTTTCCGCTCTGTCGATCTGCTGCTTCAGTTGCTGGGCTTGCTCCTGATAAAGGTGGTCTAGGCCTCTGAGGTATATGGATAGGTGGGAAACTGCCTCTTCTAAGTCTTCTTCCTCTCGTTCCAAACCTCTCATGCGATCAATCCACGAGCGTCCTCTTCCTCCGGAGGGCGGAAAGAATCCCATTGGAGTCCTTCGGAGAGTGCTTGTCTATAAACCACTCGTAGGCGACGCGGGCGCCTTCCGAGCGACCTTGGGGTAGGTGTCGGCAAAGCAAAAACCGGTGGCGAGAGATGAACCATGGCTCTATGTCGGGGTAAAGCGTGCTCCTTCCCACAAAGATCGGCGGCTTACACCGAAGGGTGCCGAAGCGTTCGTACTCTCGGTAGACGAACTGCGGCGGATCCCTTACTCCGAGCCGCGCTCTAGGCCGAGTAGCAACGGGTTAGGGAGGCCGGGGCGGACGGGGAAAATTCCTCCGGTCCACTCGGGGTTAGGCATGCGGGAAACGAGGCAAGAATCAAGGTAAGGATTTGGAAAAAGGTGAGCTTAGCAAAGGAAAGGTTAGAGAGAGCCGAGAGGAGGTCTCGTATCCTAGGGGTCATGTCCTACGGCCAACCTACGGCTCCGATACCACCGAAGCGTCCCCTCATCGAGAGGTGACTAAATGTGACACAAATACCGATCCCCGGGAGGCTGGTAGCACATTTATTACAACAGGTGGAATCAGTCTTTTACATCACGGCGACACAAAGGGCACGGTAGTGCCAACGCTACAAGGAACAACACAAACGCTAGTGACCACACTACAATAGCAAAGGCTTCCATAGCCTCCTCAGAGTACCACACCATGGAAGCTTTCGGTAGGGCCACGGGTACACGAGCACGGTTGGGTGTAGGGCACGACCTACTCAACGTCTTCGGGAATGTAATCGGGATCCTCCTCTGTAAAATAGTTAGTAAAACAAGGGTGAGCACATACGTACTCGACAAATCCAACCCCACCCACGGAGGGGCTTATAAGCGAGAATCATGCATAAAGTATAACAAGGATCAGGTTAAGGTTCATTTTGCAAACTTACACATGCGGGGGTTCATTTCAAGAAGGTTTTCGCAAATCATTTTCATAACCCAAGTAACTCAAATGTTTTACGGAAAAACCACGAGGATCTACCGGACTTCCCGTCCGTCGTAGCCCGAGCACACGGCCACACACACATCAACGGAAAACAACTCACGCCGAGAAAACATCCCATCCCAAACACTAGTTTTTGTGACCACACCGTGACTCGTCCAATACCGTGGACACGGCTATTCGAATAGGTTTGACACTGCGCAGAGGTTGTACATCTTTACCCACAAGTAGGGTGCCGAGTCACACGGACACCTCGGTGCTTGGTACGGATCCTATCAGAGCCATTACCCACCTTAGCTAACCCTACGAGCCATCACGGAAGCACTCAAGGGGTTATCCCACATAACCAGGGCGTACCTCACAAAGAGCGTACCCCTACTCCTTGGTCTCCCGCTGCTCACCCGCACACCAGATGGCAAGTAGATTAACTAGTGGGGTTTATGCTAAGCCGTTGCCACATACAACGGTCGAGTGGTTGTACGATGATTTGGGTCAGGTGAGATGTCACGCAACCCGGTCCTTAACCGACAAGATGGACAACTCCCAACACGCTCAACCACACAGGTACGAGCTCACCCATACTCCTGACTCACACGTCCATCCCGTCTACCCAGATCTTTACTCATTTTCCAATCATATCCCCTTTTTGCTTTTAAAGCACTCACACATTTTGAAAGCACACACACATTTTTAAAGCACTCATTTAAGTCAAAACAAGGTTTAATCATAGCAATCAAGGGTGGCTATCCTACCATGTTTTGCAGTAAAACAATGTGCAATTTATAAAACGGGTATAGGGTATATTTATAAAACTAGGACAGAAGCATGCATCAAAAAGGAAGGTTGAACTTGCCGTCTTCGAAGTCTTCGGGGAGTGCGGCTCGGCGTTCGGGACCTCGGGCTCTGCTCGCGGTAGTCGGCTTCGATCTCCGGCTCGGGGTACCTTACTCCGTCTACTCCGTCGGCTATGGTATACACACAAGCGAGCAAGCAATATTAGCACACACGTTTCCGGCCGAGCTCGGGGAGGGGAAGGTAAGCGGAGAGGGGGTATTTATAAACCCTAGGGGAGGGGTGGTTTAGTGGTGTGAGGTCGGGTCTACGCAAAATGTCGGGTCACGGGGGGGGTATAGGTTTTAAGGACCTATTAGCAATTCCTACTAATGGTAAAAGGGGTTATTATGCTAATATAAACTAGGTTAGAGTCTCTTTATGAATTATTTTAGGGTATAACAGTGTTTAATCTTTAATTAGTTATTGATCTAGGGGCTTAATTGGAAAGAGTAAAGAGAGAGAGAATAATGGGGCTCGGTTTGAGGGAATAGAGGGGAAACAGGGGGGGTCTTTGGCAAAAATGCCATCTTCTTCCCCCCCCCTCCCCCTTCGATTCAGAACAGAGAGCAGGGGGGCGCGGCATGGCCGGCGGCGGGGGTGCTGCCGGCGGCTCCCGTCCGCGGCGGCGGCCCGGAAACGGGGGAAAACGGAGAGGGGGCAGAGGGGATCCTAATCCCGTGCTCACCTCGGGCTATTGCGCACGGTGGAGGCGGCTCCACGGGAGAGCAGGGGCGCGGCGGCGGCGCTAGGGAGCGGCGGCGTGGTGGTGCTTGGGGAAGAGGGAAGGAGGCGCGCGAAGGCGTGATGGTGTGGTGCGGCGAGCGGGGAGGCCGTTGGCCCCTTTTATAGGCGGCGAGAGGCGGTTTGGGAGCGGAGATATTTCTCCGGCGAGCTCCACTCCGTCGAGCTCGGGGAGCTTCGCGAGGCGGCGACCCCGCGACGCGACGACTCGTCGGTGCGGGTCAACTTGCACGGTGCTTGGCGCGGGGCGGGCGGCGATGGTGGTCGCGGTGTAGGCGGAGGTGACGGCTCGGCTCGTCGCCGGCGCCGAGGAGGGGTCTTTTCGGTGCGTGCTCGGGCGGTGAAGAGAGGGGAACGGTGGCGTGCTCGTGTGGGTGGCGTGGTCGGCGTCCGGCCACGCGGGCCCGTGCGGCGGGCACGGCACGCCGCCGGCCCCCCGGCCGGTCAACGGCGCGGCGCGGCCGATGGGAGGAGAGGAGGAGGGGGGGGAGGTCACGGCGCGGTGCGGGCCGGCGCGGGCCGGCGTGCGCCCGGCTGGCCGGCCCTCGGCGGCTGCGGTGGGTTGCGGGCCGGGGGTCAACCCGGTGTCGGGCCGTGGTCGGGGGACGCGGGGGGGCGGCCGCGCGGGGAGGAAGGAGAAGGGAGGGGGAGGAAAAGAAAAGAAGAAGAGAAGGGAAAACGAAAAAGAGGAAAAAGAAAAGGAAAAGGAAAAGGGAAAGAAAAAGGAAAAGAAGGGGAGGAAAATTAAGAAGAGAGAAGGAAAAATAGGAGAAGGGTTTTTGGAAAAATCCGGAAAATTGTCAGGGAAATTTGGGAAGGGTTTCGCGGGGTTTTTTCCCGGTTTTTCGGGTGTCGGCGCATTTTCCGGGGCGGCGGTGATGGCGAGGCGGACCGGCCACCGGGACCGCGGCGTGCGCGGGATTCCCGGCCGGTGGCCGACCGCGGCGTTGGGAAGGCGCGCGCGGGGTGCGGCCGGGGTGCGGTGCGGCGGGAATCGCGGCACGCGCGTCGGGGAGAGAGAGAGAGAGAGAGAGAGAGAGAGAGAGAGAGAGAGAGCGATTGGCTAGGATTTGAATGGTAATTGAGCTCGGCGGATCGGTTTTTTTTGAAATTGCGCATGATTTAGTAGGTGATTTATTTAGGGCTAAAAACGCGGGCGTTACGGAAGGTAGTTGGTCAAGCTAATGTGTCATGTACGGAGGTTGTGGTAGATATTACTCGTGGGCCTAGTGGTAATGTTTACATGAATGAGGAAGTGCCGTTTGAGGTTCTAAAAGGTACACAAGAGTCTACAATTTTGGAGGAGGACTTTGGTTGTAGGGAACCTAGTCGGGATGTTGGGATGGTGAATGATGATTTTCCCAATGATTGTTTTGAGCGGGAGGAAGAAACCATGGACGATGATGATATATCTGACAGCTCTGAAGAAGGTGATTCTGATGATGAGTCCGATGAGGAGCATGCGGAAGAGCAAAATGATGCCAATGCACATGCGGTGAAGCACTCCTTGGTTTAAGTGAGGTTAACTTGGATGGTGTGCAGCATGATTATGTTGCAGGACCCTCGGTGAACCATACAACCTTTGAAAGGGAAGTGCACATAAGTAGGCCGCTAGTGAACACTAGAAATGGTGAAAGTGAAGAACATGTGCCTAGGTTCCCGGACAACAATAGAATTGGTGAGAGTACGAACACTACACCCAAGCTCAGTACCAATTTGGAATCCCTTCTGTTCGCAATGACGAGACTTGAGTAGGATCGATAGAGCCATTTGTGATTCTACTAGGTTGTTCACGAAGGAATAGTTTTTACCGGGAGCCCGAGATACATGAGAAAATGATGTTTGACTCCCTGGATGAACTTAAGTTTTTCTTGTACGACTATGCGGTGAAGCATTATAGGCCATGCACTTGTGGTCCATTCGGACAGGGAATCTTAGGTATGAAGTAATGTGCAAACAAGGGTGCATGTGGCGTGTATGGGCACGGCTGCAGAGAGGGACAGGGAAATGGAAGATTACAAAGGTTGTGGGACCTCACACATGTCGGTCGAGTCAGGTGAAGGGAGTTCACGCACAATTGACTGCAAGTTACATTGGAAGGTGTATCTTAGGAGTTGTTCGTGAGAATAGTGAGGTGACGGCCAGCAATTTGATAGAGCAGATATTGATGTTTGCTGGATATCGTGTGAAGTATTCTAAGGCATGGCGGGCTAAACAACATGCAATTGCCTTGCTATGGGGCGATTGGAAAGAGTCATATGCAAAAATTCCAAGGGTCTTGAGAGCCATGAACCACTTCAATCCGGGGTTAAATGGTTCCCTTACATGGTTGGTTCTCGTGTTCTCGACGGTTGTGTTTTGAAGCTTTGTCCTTCTACGTGTTTTTTGGTGCTTTCCACAATGTAAAGTGGCTTTCCAACAACGTCGTCCGGTGATACTTGTAGACGGAACCTTCTTGGCCAAGCAAGTACGAGAGGTACACTCATGATGGCGATTCTTGTAGATCTCGAACGGCAACTTGTGCCTTTAGGTTATGCCTTGGCGGAGAGTGAGAATGACGACGGTTGGTCATGGTTCATGAGGCTCCTTCGCATTAATGTACTTGGTCCAACGCGACGGGTATGTATGATCTCGGATCGGCACCATGGTCTCATCAAATGTGCGAGCGACCACCCGGATGGGTATCCACCACTTGTTCATCGGTGGTGCATTAGGCACTTTGCCGCCAATTTGTGGCGTCGTTAAAAGAACAAGGAGGTAATAGGACGGTTGAAGTTGCTTGGCATCGGTACATACGAGAGGACAAATTTAAGGAAGCTGCACAAGGACTTAGTTAAGAACTTGAACGAGGAAGCTAAAGATTGGTTGGAGTATGAAATGGAGGATAAGGACAAATGGGCTCAAGCATATGATGCGGGGGTATGTGTTGGGGTATCATGACAACAAACTATTACGAAAGTTACAACAACATATTTAGAGGAATAAGAAGTAGACCCGTCGCGGGGATCATTGAATACTCATTTGAAAAATGCAATGAATACTTTGTGAAAAGATGGCGGATTGCACGTGATTTGTTGGATAATGGGGCTAGAATTGGATCCTTTGCGGATGAGATAATGCATGATCTTTGCTTTAAGATGCGTGAACCAACATGCGAAGCATACGGTCCGGACGGAATGATTTATTCTATTCGAGGTTCCTCTACTACTAATGTTGGAGGGGAGAGTCATGGCGGTCGACACTATAGGGTGGACCTCGGGCCGGTACTTGCACTGTAACGGTCCTCAATTGTTGCATCTTCCTTGTTCTCACTTGATGACGGCTTGCCTTGCTAGAGGTCTAGACTATGAAAATGCCATGTACATGTCTCCTTTGTTCTATAGAGAACACACCATTAAGATTTGGGAATCCGACTTTGAGTCGTACCTTGATCCGTCACAATGGCACGAATATGATGGCCCAGAGTACGTGCCACTGCCGTCTTTGAAGAAATTGAAAAAGGGTAGGAGGCAAAAGAAGCGTTTGAAAGGGGACATGGACGCGTGTCAAGGAAGATTTGCCGCTGATTATGATATGGGTGATTTTGAAGCTGATGCGGACAAGATGACGTATCTTTGCTCAAAATTTCACAAAGAAATTAAAAGCTGCACGTGTCGGAAAAAGAAAATCGAAGGGCAAGAAAAAAAGCAACGGGGACAAATAGAAGGATGGGTGGTTCCAACTCGAGGGTAGGTGTCATGGTAGTACGTTAATAGGTGAAAAATTATGAAATTTTGTATGCAAGTTAAATAATTTTATATTTCTATATACTTACCTTCAATTTTTAATTATTGTTACTAACTACAAGTAATTTTTTTCAGGATGGCGCACCCAGTGTACCCGCTCCTTGAGGCTGCATATGATGGCAGCCATCGTGCACACCTTCTGGCCGACCTTCACGAGGTATTTACAAAAGCACCGAACTTAAGATCCAAATTTATTAGTTATTGTACCTCCTAGTTGTGTTTAATATGTGAGCTAAGCATATTTCTTGCATTTTGAGTACTAGACATTGCTAATGTTGTAATTATTGAATTTTATTGTTTTTCAGGACTTGAACCCGTTGAGGGTGCGAGAGCACTTTCCACTTCCTTGGGACGAGAGATACGCCCCATACTTGGCTAGAGCGGGGTTCTTGGACATTGCTTTGGTCGTGGTTCGTGGGTTGCTCGTGATGGACGGGCCGTTGTTGTCGGCCTTGGTGGATCGATGGCGTCCGGAGACCCACTCTTTCCACCTACCGTGCGGAGAGATGAAAGTGACCTTGCGGGATACCGCCATGATCCTTGGTCTTCCACTTGAGGGGCGCGGTGAGTGGGATCATTCGGAGTCTTTGGTTGGCGAGACATGGTTGAGTTGCACATTGGGGTGAGACCACCGGATGTCGATGAGGGGGATGCGTCGAAGAAGACCTCGGAGTGAACACGGTTTGGTTGAGGCAACACTTCACCATTTGCCCCCGAGGGAGCTCCTCGAGCCGTTGTAGAGAGGCACACACGTGTGTGGCTTTGGCACTTTGTTGCCACGTTCCTGCTACCAGATGCTGCGGGTAACACCGTTTCTTGGATGGTTCTGCCACTTTTGGGTCAGGATTGGGACAATATTCGTGGCTACAGTTGGGGTTCGGCGGTTTTGGCATGGCTGTATAGGCAGCTATGTGATGCTTGTAGGCGGAGTGGACGGGACGCCAACCTTGGTGGATGCGCTTACCTCCTGCAGACTTGGGTTTGGGAGCGTCTTCTAGTAGGCCGACCGCACCGTGGGCCAGTTGAGGTGCATACAAATCTTTTGTTATTTATTCATGCAGACTTATATTCATGAATTATTAATCTTTCAAATTTTGGTTATATTTTGCAGGCTTGGAATCGGCAGGATTCTCGACCCACTTTTGCGTTTGTGTGGAAGACAGCGACAGCGGTACGTGGTCCTCCGGGAGGAGGTACAAGTTCTACACAAACGAGTTGGACTTGTCTTACTCGAGGCACGGTACAAGCCCATGTCCACTAGTTCGTGTTCAATTTGTAAATTTTGTGTCATCACATTTTCTCTAAACATGTTGTATGTTTGTAGGTTGAGTGGCTACCGTACGACCGCGACTTTCCTCGGCACGTCCGCTTCTCACCCATGTGTTACGGAGACGGGCCTCGTGGAGGTCGACGGTGCCACTCATCATCTACTATGTTGTCGAGTGGCATTTGCCAAACGGGGTGCTACGCCGGTTTGGGAGGCTTCGGCCTTCGCCTCCCGAGCACACGTCCACCGTTCCGGCCTTGCACAAGTAAGAAACCAACTCGATGCATTTTTCATTATTCTCATATGGCATAAGTTGGTTTGCAAATAATGAGACAAGCAATTTTGTTATTTCGGGGTGAACGGGCAAAAAAGATACAAGGAGAATGATTGGACGGTGAAGCATGCTAGGTACTTGGACATTTGGAACAATCGGCGAGAGGATGGATCATCAAGATGGCCCCGCTTGGCGTCCCGGACCACATAGAGAGTACATGAGGTGGTACCATACCTCTACAAGAACCAAGATCAAGCCAGCTTTGACGGATGAGCACATTGAAGATGCCCCCTCAGACTCCGACGACGACATAGCGGATGAGTACGACACCCTGACACGTGTGGGCACACAGCCAGAGCGAGCACCTTTGCACGATTACTTGGTAAATTTATCCCAAGCCAATGTTGTTTGATCACTTCGGTTTCTAATAATTTGTATCTATAATAAGATTTTTTTGTAGGGACAACAACTTGCAAGGCTTGCAAATGAGGCGGGAGTGGCTATGGAACATGCAAGTGCTTCCGAAGGTGGAGCCCTACGCAACTTTGCAGAGGTAGTATTACTTTTCAAAAACTAAATGCTTAAGTTTATCCATATTTTGAATATGTGTTCATTTTGTACCAATTGCATGTTGCGAGAGGGTCGGAGGAGCTGCAGGCGTATAGCAATGAAGTTGAACCGCATAGCGGCTCCGAGATGTTGTCCACGGCGGCAATGTTCAAGCCACTTCTTCGGGATCCCGCCGCACTCCGCGGTTCACCACGGGGCTAGAAGCTCGATAAGGACCCCATCTCGAAGCACCGCTCGCACCGCGTCGGCATCGGCGGGTCGTGTTGTTGCTAGTGGCGGCCGTGGTCGTGGTAAGGAAATCGCCACCCCCGAGCCCGGTGATGAGGACGATGGAGACTCCTCCTCCTCCTCACCGGCAGTGGTAGTGAGCGTGGAGACCCCACGTACGTCTCGGAGATTCCGATGGACGTCTTGTTTGATGCCCCACCCGCAACTCAAACACAAGGAGAGTCGACGAGTCGGGTAATGAATCCAAAAATTTCCATCCAAGTCGGCATTTGAAATTACCTTGCTCTTCTATAGTGTTTTGTCCAATTTTTGCGGCCTCGCCCACCTCCGGCGAAGAAAGCCCGCGGCCGTCGTCCACGTGGGCCCGCCGAAGTTGGGAGTGCCAACGTCTTGGACACGAACCGGGGAGGGAACGCCGACCTAAACAAATTTTCGGCCCCGACGACCAAATCCGCCGCCGTCGATGATCGTATGGACGATATGTGATGTTTGTGTGTGCGGGACTATGTCGGAGGCATGTCTACGCCTTAGGATGTTGAACTGTGTGTGCCGGACTTTGTCGGAGCTTGTGTTGGCCTTAGGATGTTGAACTTAAGCACTTTGTGTGATGTTTGTGTGCCGAACTATGTTTGAATGTACGCACTTTGTATGAAATTATTTTCCAGCATGGGAAGTGTCCCCATATTGGCTTCTCGATGAGTGGATGAGTTCTATTGATTTCCTGCAGGTGCGTCGAGTTGAGAGGGCAACAGAAACCAGAAGAAACTTCTGTTTCTGGTTGGCAACAGGCTTGCCGCGCCATGCGCTCCGGCGCGGCAACATGGTCCTGCCGCGCCATCCCCAAGGGCGCGGCAGTCCTGGCAACTTGGGTGCCACCGATGGCCACCTCCACCCAGCGCTGCCGCGCGCACAAGGCTTGGCGCGGCGAGAGCACGCGCTGTCGCGCCGACGGGCATGGCGCGGCAAGACGCGTTGCCGCGCTTAAGTTTCACCGCATCCGATATGCACCCTCGGCCAAGGTTCAAGTTTGGCCGGTGGCGCGGCAACTTGTGCTCGCCGCGCCATGGGGGACGGCGCGGCAAAGCGACCATGCCGCGCCATGCGGGGTGGCGCGGCAAAGCTCGTCTCCCCGGCGTCACCACCGCATCTACGCGTGGCGGCGCCGCGCGCGCCACACCGCATGGCGCGGCAGGTCCGCTTTGCCGCGCCGTCGCGGGTGGCGCGGCAAGCTCGTGTTGCCGCGCCGCCGGCTAAACTTGAATTTTGGCCGAGGGAGCGTACTGGATGTCGTGGAAGGTAAGTGCGGCAACGCAGTCTTGCCGCGCCAGGCACCATGGCGCGGCAACGTTAATCTGCCGCGCCAAGCGTTGTGGCGCGGCAGATTTAAGCCACGAAGACTTCCTTGCAAATGCAAATGCCCGTCTCTTCCATCCTAGTTGCCTAATCGAATGCCGGGTTCCGAGAATCCAATCCCACACCGATTTAGAGAAATGGGGTCCACCACACCCACCTTCTCTATATAAAGGGGGGTAGCCTCCACTCATCACTCACCTCCAATCCTCACGGCAACCTCCACTCGTACATCACCTCCATTCCTCCAGTCGTTTGAGAGTGTTGGTTGTCCGAGATGGGCTCGGGGGTGGGGGTTTATGGATGTGAGGAGGGCCATGGAAGCCATGGAGGGGGCATACCCAAATGATCCCAATAGATCCATATTCGGTTTGAACAAGAGGCCGAAAGGCGAGATCCCCCCGCAGTGCCATTGTGGCATGAATGCGGGATGCAAGGTCTCACGTGAAGATGAAACGTTTGGCGTGCGGTTTTGGTGTTGTCAAAACATCGATCAAGCTAAAAAGGAGCTTGCGGCATTGGCGATAAGTGATACCGTTAAGTACCATTGTACCTACTTCGTGGTGTTCATTTCTGACTTTGTATCTACGTGGCATATATTGAAGGGAAGTAGTAGATCTGTTGCTCCAAAGGTGACGAGGGCTTGCCACTTCGAGCAGTGGATCGACGACTTCATTAGTGGTCCAGATGCCGCGTTTCTGGCGAGGGGGAAGAAAATCGATGGAGACCCCGACCGAAGCTCTTGTGAAGAAGGAACTTGAGGACTTCAAGAAGTGGAGCGATGACTTCATCAGTGGTGCATGATTGTTGTTATGTGTAACACGTGCCATTGCTTGTGTGATTTAAATTTCCTAAGACGTGCTAGGATTAGTATTGGCACATGTGCCATGCATGTCATTGGAAACTCGTGTGATTTAAACTACCTAAGGCGTGCTAGGATTAGTATTGGCACATGTGCCATGCATGCCACTGCAAACTTGTGTGATTTAAATTCCCTAAGGCATGGTAGGATTAGTTGTGGCACATGTGCCATGCATGCCACTGCAAACTTGTTATGCAAGAGAAATGTCTAATGAAATAGCAATGGCCACAGTGTTGACAAAACAATTTGTAGTTCTTTAGACTTTTCAGTTTTACTGGACAACATGGCTCACTGAAAAGGCTAGGGATTCCAAGGACCCTAGAGTTTCAGGGTGCATAGATTTTTTCAGGGTGTTGTCGAATCAAATGTTGTACTGGACAACATGGCTCACTGAAAAGGCTAGGGATTCCAAGGACCCTAGGGTTTCAGGAGTGCATAGATTTTTTCAGGGTGTTGTGAAATCAATTGTTGTACAGAACAACATGGCTCACTGAAAAGGCTAGGGAACCCTAGGCTACTGTTTCATGACTGCAAAGGCTTTTTCAGAGTGTTGTCAATTCAAATTTTAAAGCACACGTACATCGACTGGTGTTCTAGGTTCAGGCACATAAGTGCTTGGAGTGTTGAACACACAAGGATTCTTTTGTTTAGGATGGCTTCTAACAGGAGGCTTTGATTCAGGACTCAGACCAACTTCTTCGCACACATACATGACATATCAGGTCCATCACGATGGGGTTCTGAATTGAAAGCTGCAAATGGCATAAGGTAGTTTACACAACAATTACAACACTAATAATCTACTTGTACGAGAACTGTCCGGATAACATAGAGCCAAAACCACTCGATTCCTGGGAAGGCATGTAGTAGTTCCCAAACGGGGGTGGAGGTGGCGGGGATGGACTTGACGGTGGACTGTTCTTCATGTGACATCTGCGGGTGCATAGCGCGCCGTCGCTAGATGGTGGATGCGGAGGAGTAAGTGCCTCCCCGAGCTCATGCTTCGGCTTCTCGATGCGTCCTTCTAGGTACGTGATGTACTCTTCATATGGATGAATAGGCCGGCGGATCGACCCATTGCGAGAAACCACAGTTGTTAGGGTCATACGAGTACTGCAAGCAACAATAGTATGTTAGTTACCTAAATAAACTGATGGAAATACTCGTGTTAGTGTTCCTTACCCAGGCACGTGGACAGTGCCAAAAGCGACGACCGGAGTAGTAAAGTCCAACTCCCTCATAAACTTGCATTACACACAACTCATTGTGCATGCATCTTGGCCACTTTACTGATTTCTTCGAATCGTACGGTCTAACATCCCGCAAAGATCGGAAATAACTCTTCTCTCTTGGTGGGGAGTACTCCTTACATTCGGGATCCCGTTCGTCCACAAGTCGGGACCGAGAGAATTATCCTCACCGACATGTCATCCATTGCTTGGTTATTGTGAACAACTTACCGAAGGGTGACATATATAGGGAAAGAAAAGAAGTGGTGGGCCATTCAATCCGTGGGAGAAAACACACCCTACCCCCTACCCTACTACATGTGATGTGAGTACAAGAAAAAACACCCTACACCCTCGCCACGGCTATATAAAGAGGGACGGCGACAAGCGATATTACCACCGCCACACCTTGCGAGCTCCTCCCTATCCTCACGGGCTCATCTTCTATCTTAGGTACGGTTCCTCTCTTTGTTAATTTAATGTAATCAGTTTAACTACTTCAAAATAATGTTCATTTTTTAACAATAACTAGAGATGTCTACGGCGGCTGCCGGAGGGGGTCAGGATGGTAATGGTGGTGGTGATCCGAAGGCAAAAACAAAAATACAACACCTGATCCGAAGAAAATGACCACTTTTAAAAGAGCCATGCTTCGTTATATGCAAGGAAAAACTGCAGATGCCATTGCAAGAGGAGAGGACCCCCCTTGGGATGGTCTTTATGCTCCGGGTGGTCTTTACGGTCCTGAAGCAAACCCGTCTGCTCCTAATCCACCAACTAAAAAAGGTACCAAGAAGGATAAACCTTCGTCATCACATCACAAGGATGGCTAAATATTGAAACTTTGTATGAGGTCGTTGTCTTCGACCATGCGGTGTTGTAATATTTGAGCTACTATTTCGTTTACACCATGGTAGTGTTATATTGTTCCAAGAAAACTACATCCTGAATGTGTTGTAATAATGGAACTATTATTCCTAAATTTTTTATTTTTCTAATATCCTGCTCCATTAATAAATCTGCATGCAACACAACCAAACACATTTTTTCATTGAAAAAATTGTTCAATACAACACATACAACTGATTCTTAAGGACCATTCATCATCAACTACATCACATAACAAAGTCTTCATTTAACACAAAACTACCAAACACACTAGTTCATTGAAAAAAATATTACAATGCAACACATGCAACTGACACTTGACCACCATTCATCATCCTCCCACAATCCTCTTACCTTTTCTGTCGGCCTCTGCCTTTCTAGCCGCTTCATCCCTCGACCTATCCCTGGACCTATCCATCAATGCCTTCCACTCCTCTTCCTTTTTCCTCTTCTTCTCACTCTTCTCCTTTGCAGTCAACGGACGTATCCCCCGTTCTAAGAACTTCTCCCTGTTACAACGCCAATATGCCACAACTTTCTCGTAGTTGGCGTAACCAACTACAAATTCTAGCTCCACTCCGGTTTCACGAACCATCTCATCACAAATTGGACCACTTAGATCCTCCTCTTCCGTAAGGGCACACCATATTTTGCTCTTATCTTGTTTTTAATAGATTCAGTTTTAAACCTCCTCCCAGGTTCAGAAGTTCGTCCCAACTCTAACATTAACTCACGACGACCAAGAAATTGCTCCCAATCACAAGTCCGCCCCTCCTGCAAAATATAAGACCGTATCATACAAAGTTAAATCAAAATGAAGACAACCACGACGGTAGTGCTACCTAAATCAAAGAAGTTCACATCATGCTCACCCAAAAGTCTCCATATGCATTGCCACAAAACATTCCAAAACCGAGCTCAGATGGCACAACACCTTCCGTGGCTACTATGCCACACTTGCACCGTGAAGGTGGATAGCTAAGGCAAGGCCAAGCCTTCGTCCCGACTCGAACTCTTTCACTTCGATTCAGTTGGCCACTCCGATCTTGGTCCATATATGTATTCATTGAAGTCACACCTAGGCCACCCACTCTGAAATGCAGAACAACCATTAATAGCAATGAGTCATGGACATTTATAAAACTTAAATGATAACAACGATATGCTTTTTACTTACAACAGTCTTTAGGGAGCAACGAAAGAATGGTGTAAACTTATTTGGGGCCTCAATGTTTGGTCGCTGAAGATACGCACGCACTCCACAATCACACACCGGAGGGTTGTTAACTCGCTCAATGGCGGCCAACTGCTTCTCCTCATAAGTCATCGGTGGAGGATTAGGTGGAGGAGGAACCCATCGTTGAAACTCATGATATGGCTTCAAGACATGACTCGCATACGGGAAGAGACGTATCCTAGGATCAAACTTGTCGGGCCCGTCTATCCACTGCAAAAAATAACAAGGAGCTGCCGGGGGTGGTGCTTCCCTAATCCAACAACAGTAGAATGCTCTACCCGCAGTCCTGGCACACCTAGATTGTTTCACATAAGCCGGCACACCACATAAACAATTGGGTACAGGGAGAGCTCGAGGCACAGGACCGTTTTCATCCCACTCTTCGGGAAAACTTCCTTTACCCCTAATAATGGCACAGTAACGTGGGTTTTGGTGGCTCATGTCTACTAATCCTGCAACCAATGATATCAAAATGAACAATCACTTTCAACATATTTGCAACATTGTATTAAGCATGTAGTAAAGCAAACCTACATTTAAGCATGTAGTAAAGAAACGTATTTTCAACATATCAATAGATGGCACATTGTCTAATGCAACTTCCCAAAGCATAACTTTCAACACATCCAACATCTAACACATCACAATTTCAAATTATTGTCAAACCCTAGCTCACCTATACATGCAAAATACGGCAAAATTAAGTGCTAAAACTGAGATTAAATAAGGGCAATACCTTCACGAGGACACGGGGAACAAATTCCCCCACTTTTCCCACCCCAAATACAACTATTTGGGGCCGGATTGGGGGGGCGGCACTGCTGGGCGGCGCGGCTCGGGGCCGGGAGGAGAAAGGGGAGAGGGAGGAGGAAGAAGGGGGGCCGCGCGGGCCCCTCTGGGCGGGCGGCCGCCGCGCCACGCGGGATGGCGCGGCGGCCCCCGCCGCGCCGGTGCATGTGGCGCGGCGGGGCCGGGCCCACGCCCGCGCGCGCGCGGCGCGGCCGGCCGGCGTGGCGGGGCGCGCGCGCGCGCGCGCGTGGCGCGCGGCGGCGGGCGGGCCGCCGCGCCACGCGCGCGCGCGCGGCCAAAAGGGTTACCCGGTGCAAATAAAGTTCCCCGGGGGTTATTAATAAAAATAATTTTTAAAAAAGGTTAAAATTAAAAAATTGTCCCATACATTATTGAGTAGTAATTTACACCAACAAAGTCAACAGAATTGATTAATTGTTCAGATTGGCTATTAGAGAATTTTGGCAGCTTGGAACCAGCAGTCTTCTTCATTATATCTGGATAGTCTCCATGATAAAGCGGATTCAGAAACCTAACATAGAGACACATGTGGTTCAAGAAAGTTCCACTGTTGTTCACCATTATTGACACATTGTGTCAAAATTGAACTTGAAAGTCTAATTTCACAGCTACACTAAATATATTGATGTTATTTTGCTGCATGGCACATACACGAATCTAATATAGCCATGCACTAATACTTTCAAAAGAACACATTTGTTTAAGCAAAAATGAAGAATAATTGGTAGGCAATGATAAAAAATCGTGAAGTAGATTCTTTGATTCACCACAAATGCTCCACACAGCCTGTTCGGTTGGTGGTGGCTGATGGTAGTGCTGGTTTGTTCCGAGAGAAGAGTACTTCGCCGGCTGGTTGCTTTGGTGGCTGGTTTGTTCCGAGAGAAAAGTCTTTTGGGCTGGTGGCCGATAAGCCGAGCGAACAGGCTGCACTACTAAAATCACACCTTGTTTTTATTTCTGACACATAATATATGTTTAGCATATCGAAGCATAGACCAGGTTCCATTGTAATTATTCTCAGGAGATGAGATGTAAAGAGCTAGTGGCATCTTTCAGGGGTCAGGCTGTCAAAGGTTAATTATTTGGGCGTTCATTGTTTAGCTGCCTTAGTAGAGTTTCTTTTCACTGAGGCAGACGATCCATACACCAAACAGATGTAGGCCTCATAAAGATAAAAAGTCAAGAAGATGATCACATACCAGCCAGTGTAGAAGGCCTTTGCTCTTTGAGTTGCAGTTATATCCTCTGTTGAGTTTGTTAAAGGTACAAAGTCATATATAAAAATATTCATGCCAATAGCTCCATGTTGATTTTCCTGCAGCATAAATATTTCAGAGCCCAGGTAGAGTTTGTCAAGGATGGATAATGGTGGTTTTAAAATTCATCTATAAGGGCCCAGGTAGAGTTCATATTGCAATTTCAGAGCAAGCGAACATATAACCAACTTTCCCTATAAAACATGCTTCCAAGTACCAGCATGGAAAGAACAAATTTCAGGGCAAGTGAAACTGTGAAAGTATAAACAACTTCCCCAATAAAACATGTTTTTAAGCTATCGGCATGAATATAACAAATTTAGCTTCGAAATTTCAGAGCATAAATTGTTAGAAACACTTATTCAAATATTAGATCTAAATATTCAACAAACACTTAAGGAAATAGTACCTGATACATTTGCCTATATAATGATACAGCTGAGCTATGAGCTAACAAACTATGATGAGCAACGATGTAAGGCTCAGTTACAGAATTTCCATTGGGACAATTGCCAAATGGCTTGGAACACCTCCCTGGTGGTGCCACTCCAATGTGTCATGTGGGGCCTCTCCTATACGCGTAGAAGGCGGACCAGGGATGTGCGCCGCGCGGCTGAGCGGGCAGCTGCCGGGCCGCGCCGGCTGTTGAGGAAGGCCAGCCGATTAGTGGCTAGATCCGGGGGATAATTAGTTAGTACCCTTCCTAAATTATAGAGATTGTTTCCCTTTCTTGTTGCAACCGCAGGCTATTAAAGCCTTGTACGGGCCTTTGGATGAGATTAAGAAAGAACAAGCTATCTTCTTCCTCCCACCTCCTTCCAAGCTCAAGCCTTCGGAAGAGGGGCAAAACCTCACCGGAGAAGACGGACCGAGGCTACGATCTACGTAGCCGAGGGCCTCCTACCCTAGATACTAAGGCCCTTGACAACCTGGTATCACGGTCACGTCGATCCTCTTCATCGGTTTCGCCGGCGTCCCCCGCCGCCGATTCGTCCGCTGCCTCCACCAACAACTCCATTGCCACCATGACGGATCCGTCTCTCGCCGATCTCGCCAAGTTGATCGATGGGCTTGCCGGCAAGATCACCTCCCTCCGGACCGATATCGACACCCCGAAGAGGGACAAGGCGACGTCCTCCCGGCGCCTCGGGGCCGGGTGGCGGTGGCGATGGCCGACACCATACCGATCGGCCGCCGCGTTTCCCGAGAAGATGGACTTCCCCGCTACGACGGCAAGTCCGACCCGCTCATCTTCGTCAACCGCCGCGAATCCTTCTTCCACCCACGAGAGGATTATGGACGAAGAGAAGGTGTGGATGGCCTCCTACAACTTGGAGGACCAGGCGCAACTTTGGTACATGCGGGTGCGGGGAGGACGAGGGCGTTCCAACGTGGCGGCGCTTCAAGGATCTCCTCAACGTCCGCTATGGGCCGCCGCTACGCTCGGCCCCCCCGTCCGAGCTCGCCGCGTGTCGGCGCACGTCGACGGTCGCGGAGTACCGGGACCGCTTCCGGCGCTCTCGCCTCGCGCCGGGCCTCCGGAGGAGCGCCAACGCGTTCGCCCGCTTCACCGGTGGCTCGCTTCCTCCGATCGGCAACCAAGTCCGCCTCCACAATCCGCGGACCCTTGCGGTGGCCATGAGCCCGGCCCGAGAGGTGGAGATCATGGAGACCGAGCGCCCGGCGCCGGCCTCCGCGCCGGTCCAACCTCGGGTCGGCACTCGCGCCCTACCCCGCGGCCGCTCCGCCGCCCTTGGCTCTCCCGGCGCCACCCGGCCCGGCCGGTTCTCCCGGCGCCGCCGGGGGGGGCCGCGCCGGCTCGCCCGGACAACCGGCCGGTGAAGCGGCCGTCCACGGAAGAGCGGCGGAGCGCCGTCGCCTCGGCCTTTGTTACAACCGTAACGAGAAGTACTCGCGGGGCCACAACCGCGTCCGCCGCCGCCTCTTCTTCGTGGACGGGGTCCACATCTCCGAGGACGAGGAGACCGCCGCCGATGATTCTAACCCCGACGCCCGGCTCCCGTTTTCTCCCCGCAGGCTCTCGTGGGCGTGCCCGTATGCGACACTATGCGGGTCGGGGTGACCGTGGGCGCCGCCACATTGGTGGCTCTCCCCGGACACGGGCTCCACCCATAATTTCATTGGGGAGGAGGCGACACGCCGCACGGGCCTCGTGGTTCAACCTCGGCCACGCCCGACGGCTACCGTGGCCAACGGGGGAGCGCATCCGCCGCCCGGGGGTCCTCCGGCAAGCGCCGATCTCCATCACCGCGAGCCGTTCGTGGTGGATCTCTTCGTCATGCCCCTTGCCGGCTACGACCCGGTTATGGGCACGCGGTGGCTCTACACCCCGGGCCCGATCGTGTGGGACTTTCCGGCCCGCACCTTGTCGTTCGTCCGACGGGGCCGGAAGGTTTGGCTTTGGACGGATGTGGCGGCCACGCGCGCGCCCCCACCCTCACGGCCGCGGCCGCCGGTGACTCCCTCCTCGACGATCTACTACGCGCGTTCGCCGACGTCTTCGCCACACCCACGGACCGCCGCCGGTGAGGGCTCGGGACCACGCCATCGTCCTCAAGCTCGACGCCGCGCCGGTGGCCGTGCGGCCCTATCGTTACCCGGCGGCCCACAAGGACGAGCTCGAGCGGCAATGCGCCGAGATGATGGCCCGGGGCATCGTCCGCCGGAGCGACTCCGCGTTCTCCTCGCCGGTCATCCTCATCAAGAAGGCCGACGGCTCTTGGCGGTTCCGCGTGGACTACGGGCGCTCAATGCGCTCACGATCAAGGACGCCTTTCCGATCCCGGTCGTCGACGAGTTGCTCGACGAGCTCCACGGCGCGCGGTTCTTCACCAAATTGGACCTCGCGCTCGGGGTACCATCGAGTGCGAATGAAGCCGGCCGACATCCACAAGACGGCTTTCGGACACACGACGGCCTCTACGAGTTCCTCGTCATGCCGTTCGGCCTATGCAACGCACCGGTGACGTTTCGAGGCTTTGATGAATGATGTCCTCCGCCCTTTTCTTCGCCGTTTCGTCCTGGTGTTTTTTGATGATATTTTGATATACGGTTCGTCTTGGGCGGATCACTTGCGCCACATCCGGCGGTACTCACGGTCTTTGCGGCGGCATCGCTCTTCGTCGCGCGGTCCAAGTGCGCCTTCGCCGTGTCCTCGGTGGCGTACACGGGGCATGTGATCTCGGCGTCCGGTGTCGCCATGGATCCCGCAAAGGTGGAGGCGGTTCGCGCGTGGCCACGGCCCGGTCGGCTCGCGCGGTCCGCGGGTTCCCGGGCCTTGCGGGTTACTACCGCAAGTTTGTCCAGGACTATGGGGCCATTGCGGCACCATTGACGGCGCTCCCGAAGAAGGAGGGCTTCTCCCCGGTCCGACGAGACCGCGGCGACGTTCACCGCCCTCAAGGCCGCGGTCACCTCGGCCCCCGTGTTGGCCCTCCCCGACTTCGCCAAGCAATTCATCGTCGAATGCGACGCCTCGTCTCACGGCTTCGGGCGGTGCCGATCCGGGAGGGCCACCCCATCGCCTTCTTCGGCCGGCCGGGTTGCGCCACGCCACCGTTCCCTCGCGGCGTATGAACGGGAACTCATCGGCCTCGTGCACGCCGTCCGACACTAGCGCCCATACCTCCGGGGGCGGCGGTTCTTAGTGAGGACGGATCACTATAGCTTGAAGTTCTCGTTGGATCGGCGGGCCGGCGACCATACCCCGGCACCACCGGGTGGGCAAGCTCTCGGGGTTCGACTTCGGCGTCGAGTACAAGCGGGCGCCCGAGAACACGGTCGCCGACGCTCGTCACGGCGCGACACACCGGAGGGAGTGCTGCTCGCGGTGTACCGCGCCCCCGCTTCGACTACATCGGCCGGGCCGCGGCAAGAGCACACCTCCGACCCCGCCTTGGTCGCGCTCGGGGAGGAGTTGGCGGCCGGCTCGCGCGCGCGCGCCGTGGGCTCGGTGGACGGGCCGCTCACGTACGACGGGCGCCTCTTCATTCCAGCCCACTCGCCGCTTCTTCACGAGATCATGGCGGCCGTTCATGGGGATGGTCACGAGGGCGTTCACCGCACCCTCCACCGTCTTCGTCGGGACTTCCACTTCCGGACATGCGCAAGGTGGTGCAAGAGTTCGTCCGGTCTCGCTCGACGTGCTAGCGCAACAAGTCGGAGCATCTCCTACCGGCCGGCTCGCTCCTCGCCGTTGCCGGTGCCATCGGGGGTCCGGTCGGACATTGGCCCGGACTTCATTGAAGCCCTTCCCGGGGTGCGTGGCAAATCGGTCATCTTGACCGTGGTGGACCGCTTCGGCAAGTACGCGCATTTCATACCATTGGCGCATCCGTACACGGCGGAGTCGGTGGCACGAGCTTTCTTCTCCGACATTGTTCGCCCGCACGGCGTGCGCGGTCCATCGTCTCCCGACCGCGATGCGGTGTTCACTTCCACGTTTTGGCGCGAGCCGATGCGGCTCACGGGGACCAAGCTCCACATGACGTCGGCCTTCCACCCCCGGTCGGACGGACGGTCCGAGGCGGCCAACGGGGTGATTGCCATGTACCTCCGCCTGTTTCACCGCGACCGCCCGCGCGAGTGGCTTCGGTGGGCGCCTTGGGCCGAATACACGTACAACACGGCGTACCAATCGTCGTTGCGGGACACGCCCTTCCGCGTGGTCTATGGCCGCCATCCCCCATCCCTCGGGTCGTATGAGGCGGGCGACACACGGGTGGCGGGCGTGGCCAAGACGCCGGGCCGAGCGGGAGGTGCTCTTGGAAGATGTTCGTTACCGGCCGGCAGCAAGCTCAAGAGGTCCGGAAGCGCTTCTACGACGCCAAGCACCGGCGGTGGCCTATAACGTCGGGGACCGGGTGTCGCTACGCCTCCGCAATAGGCCCGTGGCATCCATGTCCTTGGCGCCGAAGGGCAAGCCGCAGCCCTCGGTTTTTTGGGCCTTATCGCGTCACGAGAGATCATCAACGAGGCGGCGAAGACGTCTTGAGCTTCCTCCTCGGGCCAAGATTCATGATGTGTTCCATGTGGGCCTCCTCAAGAAGTGGGTGGGCGAACCGCCGGCCTCTCCGTGCCCGCCCCCGCCGAGCTCCTCCACGGTGCGGCTCCGCCGGCCGCCGAACGCGTGGTCCGTTCTCGCCCGGCTCGCGGAGTGCAAGAGGTGTTGGTGCGGCCGGAAGGGCCGGCCCGCCTCGGCCGCGACATGGGAAGACCGGCAAGAATTTTCGGCGCGCTATCCAACATTGCGCTCGAGGACGAGCCGATCGTCGAGGGGGGAGAGATGTCATGTGGGGCCTCTCCTATACGCGTAGAAGGCGGACCGGGGATGTGCGCCGCGCGGGCCGAGCGGCAGTTGCCGTGGCCGCGCCGGGCCGTTGAGGAAGGCCACCGATTAGTGGCTAGATTTGGGGGATAATTAGTTAGTACCCTTCCTAAATTATAGAGGTTGTTTCCCTTTCTTGTTGCAACCGCGGTGCTATTAAAGCCTTGTACGGGCCTTTGGATGAGATTAAGAAAGAACAAGCTATCTTCTTCCTCCCACCTCCTTCCAAGCTCAAGCCTTCGGAAGAGGGGCAAAACCTCACCGGAGAAGACGGACCGAGGCTACGATCTACGTAGCCGAGGGCCTCCTACCCTAGATACTAAGGCCCTTGACAAATGTCATAGCCAAGCAATGCAAAAGCATTAGGTTCATTTAGGGTAGTCCAATTCGTAACCCTATCGCCAAATTCCCTAAAGCAGACATCTGAATATGCTGTAAAATCATCACTGAAACAGAAAACAGAGTTTAATACAAAATAAAGTTCGTAAAAGGCAGACATGACATATGTTTACTGCAGACAGCATATTGTTCATCAGATCTCTTTTTTTCCCAAGATCATGCATAACATGTGAAATTCTATAATGATTAATAAATATCATCATGCCAGCACTGACACATCATTTCATCAACAAAAACAAAATGTGTAGTGTATGCATATAAAATTACATACATTATTTGAGGACTCAACCATCCATTGTATTCATCTTCAAGGGCTTGAGGAAGATCATAATGAAAAAGGGTAGCGTGTGGTTCAATTCCTGCAAAATCATCACAAAAGTTTTAAATACTGAAAGAGCAATGGTATTTTAACAGGAGGGCTACAAGCATATCTGCATATACATAATACATGTCCTTCCCTGAAATCCTTCATCAATACCAGTCAACAGTCCAAGCCTATGGGTTCCCAAACAATAAAAATAGTACCCAAGTACATCTATATCTTCCACTGGAAGGACAACAGAAACACAAGAAACCACCCCGTTCGCTTGGCTTATCGGCCACCGTGCAACGATACTTTTCTCTCACAACAAACCGGCCACCGAAGCAACCAGCCAAGCGGTACTCTTCTCTCGGAACAAACCAAAGACCGGCCATCGGCCACCACAACCGAACAGGTCGAACATCTATATCTACCTTTGACCTTTAATCAATTTCTCTTGCAAAATGCCAAGTGCTGAAAAACCAGTACCATCTTAAAATCATTCAAATAAGTACGAAGTGCAATGTTTGTACACTATGAACACAAATAATTTGATCAATTGTTGGAAAACTTGCAACATTCGACTTTTCAAATCAAATATGAATTAAATTGATGGCGGGAGGGAGTGGTGTAAATGTTCTGGGCATATTTAAAACTTTTACCAAGCACATGCAAAAATGTCTGTTTGCAAGCATTAGGGGTTCATGCTAGTCGGGATGATGCTAACAGCTAATAAGTAAACTACTAGGTATGCAATATTAGTGCATTACCATGATCCAGAAGTTCATTGATAAGATTATTATAGTACTCCAATCCTTTTGGGTTGACTTCTCCTCTGCCATCTACGAGCGTGTGAAAGGAAATCAGTGTTACATCCTTTTAAGAAAACCCAATCCAATTATGACAATTTGGTAAGAGTTACACAAATCATACTAGGAATAAGCCTTGGCCAAGAGATAGAGAACCTATAAGCATCCAATCCAGTTTCCTTCATCAGTTTCACATCCTCCTATAACAAACGTAAAGAAAAAATGAACAACTATTGTTTATTAACAAGCAGCTTCCCTCCAGAAAAAGAACAGTGCTTAGCATTTTGCCCAGAACTTCATTTATCACACCTGACATAGCCAGAGTTGGTAGTTGTTATAGCTTAGCAAGTTGTGTTTATTTATTTATGATAAAATGTAGATCGGCTGAAGCGCCTTAAAATAAGTGATATCAATATACTGATCGAGCTTTTACAGTCTTGCCAATGGTAACACACCTTTCCTAAAAATACAGTAAGCTCAACTCTAATGCAGGGCAACATCCATTGCAGTACAGCCTCAACATAAATAACACACAATTATTAACAAGAAAACACTTCTGAATAACCATACCTTAAAGGTTAAATAGAAGGAGAACTATAATATTTGACCGGGAAGCTAAAATGTTTATACAATAAAACCTTTTAACTCAACTAGCCTTTACTAAAGTAACCGTCTATAAAATGCCATCCCTCATTTATACATCTCCCAAACATTCCACTCCCTCAAAAAATAGCACTGTGCCAAGGCTCCCTCCCAGCAATAGCCAATAGGTTCCCTCATTGATTACAAGAGCATTTGTGCCATGAGACGTCAGACAACAGCAGATAACTAAAAAGTGATAACCAGATGTCCTGTATTGCATACGAATCAGCATACCTTGTACTTGTGGTAACCATTAGCTGCTACATCACCATCTCCAGAGTAATGTCCTGTATTGCAGAATTAGCTCATAAATACATAGGCTTACCCAAATGCTGAACTTGGGGCGATGGAAGAAAGCATCTATTGGTCATGTTCCACAGAAGACCCCTAGCAACTAAAATCATTTCATTCTGACTGGAGTGATTGCCACTATCATACCGCTACTTGTGTATAATCTGTCTATTCGAGAAAGCAGCAAGTTTTCAATAACTTGCACCAGTTTTGGTGCATCAATAGTTTTTTTTTAACAAGCGTGCGTTTACAGTTAAACTTGGCTACAATACGAACAAGTGCACGAGTCGCTTTCCGGGCATCAGCTTGACGAGAGCAGGGTCGAACGGGCGGTCGCGAGCTTACGACGTTGGACAGCGACGGCCGACAGCCCCCCCGACGCGGCGGGATCCATCGAAGCCTAGGGGCTATCGGTCGGCGGACGGCTGGAAGGGCAGGGCAATGCATGGAAGTTCCGGCCTCCGGGGAGCCGGGGACACCGAGAACGTGTGCCGGCGGCGGGACGGTCCTGAGTCTGAGTGGGTGGGGAAGTGAGAGTGGAGCAGGGAGGAGACTGCGTGAACGGGGCAGGCCTGGCCGATCCGACGGCTTCTTCACTGGTAACGAACGGCCCATATTGACTTCGTTGTGCGAGCGAACTGCGAGGCCGAAGCGAGTGGCATCCGTGTGGTGTGTGGTGTGGATGTGACGTACCGGCGTGTGCGAAGGCGTCCCAGACGCTGGGCGCCCTGCCGTCCTCCGCCGCCGCGCCCTCCCACTAATTAGCAACAAACCAGAAGGAAGCCAACGGCAGAAGGAATTCATCAGTATAATAATGTGCCATTGCCAGTTTGCCAGAAATGCCGCAGCTTGATCGTCACTCACTTGGTACGCTGATGTGCCGGCGCCGAACACGAAGCCCCGGGGGAAGTCGTCTCTGCTGAGGCCCCCGCCGCCCAGCTCGCCGCTCCCTGCTGTCACGGCCTCCGCCGCCGCGACGAGGAGCAGAGCGACACGCGGTGGCAGCAGCCTCGTCATCTGTGTGAGCAGAGGCAAACGCTAGCCACGGGGGACTACTGACTGTAGGTGGGTGAGCCGCGAGCCCGCGACGCGTTATCCCTACCCACGTGACGACTGGACGAGTGGTGGCGTGCGTGGTGCCTATGCCCACGCGCCGCCCCCATCCACTCGGCCACTCCGAGGCTAGCCGTGGGGGAGTGGGACCTACCACTTCCCTAGCTTAAGTATTGTACCGGTAGCTAGTACACTCCGCAGTACAGTATGCAAGACTTCGCTGGACACTATTGTAGCGTTCCAAAAGTCATACACCTAACATTTTTAGCTATCGTGGTTTACTGAGTAACTTTTATTAGCCACGGTGTGTCAAATTATTAGCAATTCACCATGCAAACTCAGCCGATTCAAAAGAATATACCTCCGACTTTAGAAATCTTTACAATACGAAACCCGGCCAATTCCGCGGGCGGGCAGCATGTCCACGCCACCCGTTAACCCGCAAGCCGTCAGATCCGTGCAACTCACAGCAACGACTATCCGATTGCGGGTAAGTTTGGATCCCCACCCGTCAAACCATTAGGCCAAGTGCTCGCGAATCGTCGAGAACAGCTCCTCCGCCCGCCGGGCTTCGCCCTTCGCCTCCGCCGCCGCGCCCCTGCGCCTACCTCCGCCTGTCATGCTGCGCCGCTGCCTGCCGCCCTCGCTCGCGGCTACCGTTTCGTCGCGCGCTCCTGGGGAGCCCCGCGCCGTGCCCGAGAAAATGCCAAACTACCGGACGAGATCGACGCCTTTGTCATCACCGCCCCTCCTAAATGCTCGAGATCAGGCTCGGGAACTATCGCCACGCTGCAGGGAATCCGGCGTGAGGCGGTGCAACGAATCACGAACTCACGAGGAGGGGGGTCTGTCTGACCTTGGTGATGTCGTTGTTCGCACCAGCAGTCGTAGCGACGGCCATGTCCCAGCAACCCGTAAGCGCCGCGCTCATCGCAATTCCTTCAATGGCAGCGGCGGTGGGGATCGTCATCTGCAATCCACACCATGCGCCCTGACCACTACTCTCCCAATGATCCAACGATGACGAGCATGGGAGCAGCTCTAGCAACACTGCTCCTTCCTGGAAGGTTCGAACCTGAAATGATGTCCCAAATGCCATATCCATGAACATTTTCACTATGAATTAGTATACTTCTGGACCATTAGTCACCTGACAAGTGATTTATCCACTTACTTATATGTTCATTAACCATTGGCTCACTATTATTCCGCTCCCTCCCGAATAGGACTCCCTTGTTACCTCTACATCATATACTTTTATTACGTGTTCTTTATAATAAAATACTTACGTTTAAACTATATAATTTATAAGCATGTCAAATTGAAATTTTCCTATGTCTGCAAGAAGAAGAATGACTACATTCAAAGGTGCAAAAACTCCAAAGGAGAGGCATAAAAAAAGAACTCGTCAAAGAAAAACGATAGCAGCCAAGAACTTCAGGTAAAGGAACACAACATTAATGCATTGACCTGCATATAAAAAAAATATTTGAACAATTATGCTCAAATGTTTAACTACTACATTATTGTTAGATCAATTATTCATTCTTATATGTTTGTATAGCTTACTAATATATTACAACCATATCCATATGTGTGACTATATATAAGATATATTACAATCCACTGGAATACAATGGCAACAATAGCATCACAATTTGTTCTGAATATTAAAACTAACAAATCATAATTCTTCACCTTAAAAAAACATGAGAATGAATACTGGTCGGCTTAAGGGTGGCGCGTCAACGACACGTGTTGTTTTCTAGTGTGACACAAAAGGTGGGTATTGCCCACGTTCGCCACAGCCTGTTCGTTTGGCTTATCAGTACCACCAAACAAGAAGATTTTCCTCTCGTAACAAACCACCACCAACAACCAAATTAGCGATTTTTCTCTTAGAACTAATCACACCGGCCACCGGCTGAACGAACGGGCGGAGAGTAACACTTCCTCCATTTTAGAATGTTTTAGTTTATCATCTATTTAATAAGCTACAATAACTTCAAATTTGCAGTGGAGGAGTACTTTATACGTGCAAAACACTCGCTTATCTCATCACTGTTCGCTTGGCTTATCGACCACCAAACAGAAGATCTTTTCTCTCACAACAAACCAGCCACAAGAACTACCAAGAAAGATTTTCTCTCTCGGAACAAACCAAGATTTGACCATCGGCCACCAACAAAACGAACAGCCGCATATCCGGGTTCGGCTTCTACATTCAAGACCAGTGCTCTTATTTTTTCAGTTTATTCTACGAATCAAGGATGCTCTTCTATGTTTAGAAGTGCAAGCATCGATTCCAATGAAAAATACTTCAGCACAAGGCCATCTGGCCGTCAACATGCATAAAAAATCAGCAAAAAATTACGAGAGAAAGATAATGCTACCAGAACATGGCAAATGGCGGCAACAAATAAAACAGAAAAGATCTCTCATTAGGCTATCGGCAGCAATGCACCGTAAAGGATCCCGGACCCATAAATATATGGGATTTGGAGAAAAACTCCCCTGCAGCGGTAGCCCGTAAAGGACTCCCCAAATTCCCGGACGACGCTTCCCTCCTCCAAATTTCCGGACGACGCTCCCCTCCTCCAAAATCTCCGAGCGCGGCTTCCTCCCCCAAACCTCGCACGGAGGCCCGCAGCAGCCCCAACGCGCTGGGTCCACCAGCGCACGTGCGCACGTCCGCGGCGGGGGCGGCCGTGCCGGAGCTCCTCGCCGCCACCGGCCCGAGCCCGCCGCGCTGCCACCGGGGACCAGTCCCCCTGCGCCCGCGGTGGTCGGCGGTCGGCCAGAAGAGAAGAGGCGGGAGCCGGTCGGGAAGAGGGGAGCAGGGGCTGGCCGTGTGCTCCGGCGAGATCTTGGTGCGCAGGAGCCAGCAACGCGATTGGTAGCCGTCGCCTCCATGCCCAGGCCGCCACGCTTCCTTGCCGGCACCAGGGGCAGATGTAGCGGCGCGATAGAGATGGTGATGCTAGGGAAGGTGGAGCAACCGACGCGATAGGTAACCACCGGGGCGGAGGAAGAAGAGTCGGCCGCCAGCGCCGCCCCAATCTCCAGCAGGTGTCGCCGTTCCACCCGCCGGTGTCAAGAGCAGTGCCGCACACAGCGCGCGGCTTGCCGCATTGATTCGACGGGCACGTTGGGTTCATCCTCCCCGTCGCCGGCCTCGACCATGGTGCTCACACACACCTGGCTGGCGCTCGCGGCTCGCCGCATTGATTCGGCGGGCACGTTGGGTTCATCCTCCCCGTCGCCGGCCTCGGCCATGGCGTCGAGCGCCCAGCCGCATGGCAGAAGGAGGTGCTACACCGGGAACCACGAGGGGAGGCTGGCCCTACCGCGGCAGCTGGCGGTCCGCGCGGCGCCCGTGGAGGCCCTGGAGATCGCGTCAGGCTCTTCCCGTGCCTGCCGCCGATCAAGCTCGCCACGGCGCCGCCGGAGTAGAGCAGCGGGGAAGTTTTTGGCTCGCACGGTCACCGGGGAGGCCGACCCCTGCGCCAACGGCCTGCGCGGAAGCTGGAGGTCGCCACCGCCTGCTCCCTTTCTTTTCCGGCGGTGCGGCCATGGCCATGGCCATGCCGGCGGTGCAGCCGGAGCTGGTGAAGGCCAGCGCCCAATGCCGGCGGGGTGAGATTGGGGTGGGGTGGTGGGCTATGGATAATGTGAGAGAGAAAATAAATTATTAAATAATAGGTGGGACCTACGGTATGGAGGATGGAAATTGGGGTGCACTACTGCAGCATTATGGTGTTTACAGGGTGAAAATGTTTGTGAGATCCTCCAAATACTCATTTACAGGATGGTTTTTAGGGACACCGTTGCGGATAGTCTTATCTGCACTGTTAACCCCCGGTCATTTGACCAACCATCAACTGATTGACCACCAGGAGCACACGTCAAGCTGAGCGGTGGGCCCATCGACACGACCCCACCATTGCCCTCGGTAGAAAGTGCGTGGAAATCCCGCGCCTGCTGTGAGGGGACGCAGCTCCGGGTCACGCCGTCGTACCTACCTGGACCCGGTGTTGGTGCACCCATGACTTGTACCCTTCCCCTCCCGTGCTCTCACGTCGTGGGACCGGTCCATGCACCGGGGCCGCTGGCCGTTCCCGAGCGCATCGCCTCCACCACCCCCTTCAAAAAGGGAAGCAAAAACACTGCCACGGTAGGCGCGAACCATTGGCGGCAAGCCCAAAGGGGAGGCGGAAAGCTTGCAGGCGAAGGCGGCGCCGTCTCGGGAGGAGCCCTAGCCGGCGGCGGCCATGGCGCCGGGGGTGGTGGTGGTGGAGGACGGGGAGCAGCAGCAGGAAGCGCCGCCGCCGCGGCCGCCGCTCGCCGTGGAGGCGCTCCGCGACAAGATCGTCGAGAAGGTGAAGGCGAACCGCGTCACGCTGATCGTTGGTGACACTGGATGCGGTAATAGCCGGGGTTTACCCTCTCCCATTCCCTCCCAGATCGGTTCGACTGTGTGCGTCTTTGCTGGTTGGTTTCGATGATGCATTTTTGCTTCTTTGGGGTTTTGTTGAGGCCTGGAAGCGAAAATTATATGCACCTTTTAGAATTTATTAGTTGCTATTATAGATGAAATCTTAAATATTGCTTCGTTTGCTGTGGATTCCTTGTACTCGCTGGTTGATTTAGGTCTGATTGGGGGTGGCATTGGGGTTTTGAATGGGGTTTCTGTCGTATTGGGGGGGGAAACTTGATGGGTTTTAGCAGTCTGAACTTTTTTATTCAGGTTGTTTCCTCAGTTCTCTGTATATTAGTGGTTTTGGGGGAAGCGGTTGCTGGAACTGGAAGGGCAGGGTGATGGTTCTTGTGATTTGTACTGTTATATGCACTCGTCTTCTCTTATATCTGTAAATATTTGAGTTCAGCATATATAGTTCGAATTTCAGATTCAGAATTGAGAATGTTGGGCAAGATGCAATTTTCTTGTGAAAAGTCATTGTTTCTTTTATTTAATCTACTGATGTATTCACTTATCTGTTTTGTTGCAGGGAAGAGTTCTCTAGTTCCCCAGTTCCTCTTAGAAGAAAATATGGAACCCATTCTATGCACACAGCCTAGAAGGTTTGCAGTTGTAGCAATTGCTCGAGCAATAGCTGAATCTCGCAATTGGCAGCTAGGCGAGGAGGTTGGATATCACATAGGGCACTCAAATGTGTCGGATCTCAACTCTAAAAGGTACTTAATTCACAGTTATAGTGCCTTTGTTCTAGAGATATTTGACTCCTCTCAAGTGTCACACTCTCACTCTCACTTATCACCCAATACTCAGCTAGTCTGCTAATTATCGGAGCACCTAGTCTGCTAATGTTGTAGGGGCAAAAATGGTGTTTCAGAGTGTTATGTTGCTTGTCTGACTATCAACGCTTACCAGGCACATTAGGTTAGTCATAAGTTGTGTTTTGGTTGTAGTGGACTACTATGCTCTAATATGCTAGGGTGCTACTTCAGTTCCTGCAGGAAGGATATCCTGCACTTAAGCATTTTGGGCTGGTGCTCCAGTAAGCTTTTTAAGTGTGCATTGACCCCCCCCCCCCCCCCCACCTGCGGGTTCGTACCTCAAGCATCTGTCAGTGCAAACTTGATTGAAGTCTTGTGGATACAATTAATCTTATTTACCCTCCCAATCCTTTTCAACTGGCAATTAAAAAAATTATCATTTGCTAGATCCGTGAACCTAAAAACATTGCATTTTAGACTCAGTGCTATCTCTTAGTCTTGGCATATCTTTCTAATCCTACTTTTCAAAGACCACAGATGAAACCCTATGTTATCAAAATACTACCACAGGGCAATGTCCAAGACATGTTGGTCCTTGATCGCACATGTCATTGATACCCTGTATGGGACTCAATCTTACATGGACAGTGTCAGTGGGTTCACAGGCTTTTCATCACTTAGAATCTGACAGGGGTGTTAGAGTTTGACATGGTTCAATTTCAGTGGGTGTTATTTAATGTATTTTTACACACGCTTCTATCTATGTTGACAACCACCATTCATTGCTAGCTTCCGTGCTATGGATTTTTATTAGCTTGCTGTCTCACTCATTTGCGTGAGTAAGAAATTGTGTACTCAATCCTGTTATGATACATGATTGACTTTCTAACTTAGTTGACATGTGAATCAGGTCCAAAATTGTGTTCAAAACAGCTGGTGTAGTATTGGAGCAAATGTGTGATAGGGGAATTGCTGCGTTGAGGTATAAGGTCATTATTCTTGATGAGGTACATGAAAGATCTGTGGAATCTGATCTTGTCCTTGCAAGTATCAAGCAGTTTTTGATGAAAAAAAGTGACTTAAGGTAAGTACTGGAGTGATGTCCACTAGTGCACACTATGATATGTTCGTCTAAGCAGTAATGGTTCCTGTCTCACAAAATAAATAAGTAATTGCCTACCTGCTGGTTGATATGTGACCTTGTCACTCTTGGCAGGTTGGTTTTGATGTCTGCCACTGCTGATATTACAAGATATAAGGACTATTTTGGAGATTTAGGAAGAGGTGAAAGGGTTGAAGTCATTGCCATTCCCAACAGTCCACGTACTAGCATTTTTCAGAGGAAAGTCCTATACCTGGAGCAGGTAAATATTGCGTTTATTATCTTTGTTAATCATATATCATTAAACTTACAATGAACTGTGATTGTGTCTTCTAATCTTAAGATGTCTGATTGCACCACAAGATAAGTTTAATTCTGTATTTACAATTAGTCACCATCTTCTTATGATGACTTACCATTGTACTGCTGATCCCATGTAAAATTAGCCATTTTCACAAAGTGTACTATTTTTTCTCAAACAACGCAGGAGAACTGTGCGTCCTTTCATTAAGAAAGGAAGTCATACAAAATGTACAAAGGTAACAGGAGAGCCCGCAAGCTCCCCAGCACACTCCACTGTCACTAAGCCACTGTTGGGGTAAAAAACCATGACAAAAACAGCTCGACCACGACCTACTTGCCGTACTAGATCACTAAGGGGTTGGGGCAAGCAAAGCGACTTTAGAATAAACTCCTGTAGAGCAGAAGCACCAGCCAGACACCACAAATGTCATTCCTCCACCCTCTGGAGAACAACATGGACATTCATGCGAAATCTTTACCTTTCAAAAACAGCCGCATTCCTGTCCTTCCATAGTTCCCAGGCAACAATAATAAATAAGGATTTTGATCCCTTGCACAACAAATAATATTGTCGACGTGCTAATAAAACATGTTGATGCATTTCGTTTTTGCCACTAATGTTAGTTTCATTACTTTGTCACTGCATCACTGTTTTACAGGAATTTAGTTTCTGTTCTGTCACCTGGTTTGTGTTGTTAATATAGGTGGTAATTTATATTCATCTTCAAGTTTGTGTCCTCTGTTAATTGTAACCCATCACAATTTATTTCTTTTCAGATTGCTGATATTGTCAAGATAAATTCTCAATCACTTTCAACAAAATATTGCTCTGGCCTGGATGCTTCTGCTGATGCTGAAATTAGTTCTGATGTTTATGAACTTATCCACAAGTTATTGTTGCATATACACCAAAGTGAACCAGACATTGGCAAGAGTATTCTGGTTTTCCTCCCTACATACTATGCATTGGAGCAACAATGGATTCGTCTCCTGCCTTATAGTTCAACCTTTAAGGTTCATATTCTTCATCGGAGCATTGACACTGATGAAGCTCTTCAAACTATGAACATATCAAAGTCTTGCCGGAAGGTATACATCCCTATCATAGTTGTATTTCTTACCTTGAGAGTTTAGAGTATTTCTTCAATTTCTAAAACCATGTGGTGGCAGCAGCCATGAGGCATAAAGATATTATTTTGGAATTTCCTTTTTCTATTCCCTCATTTTCCTTTTATAAGACACATGTATTTCAAGATTCAAATTTCATGAGTTTCTACCAAAAAGTTGCTTAAGAGTTTTTTTATTGTCAGATACATTCAGTGGTCGGTACCATTGTATTCTAATATACATATAGTCTCGCATGATGTCAATTTTATGGTATGGGCTATGTCATAGGAAGAGATTAACAGTCAAAGTGTAGCATTGGAGACCATACCGGGTCAAATAGTGGCATGTGTTTTGAATGGACGGAGTATGTGTTACATGTCTCAGTTATATGTCATTCCTGATGAGATTTCCTGCACCACGCTACGGCAAAGGTCTGCTAACCTGTGTAGCGTATAGCGTAACAAATTGCTGCCACACCGTAAAATCAACCTCACGGTAAATCAACCATAACACATGTGTTATGCTATCCCAACTTCCTTCCTCTTTCCTCACGAGCACGGACAGAAGAAGCGCAGTACCTTGTCCTTGCGGCCAGTGGCATCGTCATGGTTCTCGGCGGCAGCGCTGCTCTCCCTGTCCGCCTCTCTTCTCCTTTCTCGTAGATGTGCCGCTGCCTGATGGAGCTTGTCGGGAGGCCCGTGCGGAGGCGCGGGGATCCTGCTGGAGGGCGGAGCTGGCCGAGGAGTACTTGGTGCGGGCGGCGGCGGTCGGTGCCTAGGCTGGGGCAGGGGGTGGCTGCGGACCCCTTCATCTTCACCTCCGTGTCGGATCTGCACCCGAATATAGAGTAAATATATGGAGTAACAGGAGTGCGGGAAAAGCTGATGTAGAGTAAAGAATCTTGTTGACATGACTAGAATATTCCTTTTAGAGTAAAAATATAGAGTAGCAGGAGTGCAGATAGTCTAGCTGTTGAGTTTTCTTGTATACGTTAATTTTTCACACCAGCGTTTTACATGTTTCTTATCCTGTAAAGGGTAAGGGGGAACTTGATACATCTTTGGTCCATCTAGCCTCTCACCCTTCACTGTATATACTCTTATCAACAATTTAAGCATCCCTTACCTTAATTAGGCTGGCGATTGAGGGTATATTATAACCACTGTACCACGGCCTTAATTCCTGTACATCAGTTTGACTTATATTGGAAGGGGTACTTTTTTACAAAGGAGAATGGGCTTGAATCAATAACCTCAACCAATGTAATCTTGGGCTTACTGGATTACATGGGAATTAAAAGAACTTTGTTTGGATGTGGTGTTGTATTTAGACGATTGAAACAATCTGCTGTTACCATTTACCAATAGGGCAAATGAATGGAAGATCCTTTCCTCTGAGTTTGTATATTTTTTCTTTTATGCAGGTGATACTGGCTACAAACATTGCTGAATCATCTGTTACTATCCCAGGAGTTGCATATGTTATCGATTCTTGTAGATCATTGCAAGTCTACTGGGACCCAATTAGGAAAACAGATGCAGCTGGGCTTGTTTGGATTTCAAAGTCTCAGGTAACTCAATCACCAGATATTACAATGTTTTTCTTGTTCAATTTACTTTTGACCCTGAAACTTTTTTGTGGCTATTCTTTAATACTTTCCTAGGCTGAGCAGCGTAAAGGCAGGACAGGACGAACCTGTGATGGTCAGATTTATCGTCTGGTGACTGGAGCTTTTTATAGCAGTTTAAATGATCATGAATATCCTGCCATTTTAAGACTATCCTTAAGGGAGCAAGTGCTCATGGTTTGTTGTGCAGAGCCCAGATCTATGAATGACCCTAGTGGTAATTCATTTTTCCACAGCTAAGCCACCTTTCAATTCATGCTTGTTTTTGTGACTTTGTTGGGTTATGTTAGTTGTTTTTTCTTCGAAACAATCTTATATATATGATTATCCCTGGTGACTTTTTCACTGAACTTTCACCTTCGAAGCACAACTTTGACAATTGAATTTCACAATTCCAATTTTTTGTTAAATCACACAAGAGTTAATACACCTGGAGATACTTCTAATAAAGAATACATTAATAATGATATATTCATGTAATTAGTCCAAAAACATTCTGTGTTTTAGTGGTCCAAATTTCTGCGACATATTTAGGTTAAGATGAAACTCTCACTATGTTTTTTTTTCTCCAGCACTTCTGCAAAAAGTTCTTAACCCACCAGATTCAGATGCTATTGAAGATGCATTAGAATCACTTGTTCAAATTCATGCATTGGAGAAGACAGGCCCTGGACGCTATCAGCCCACTTTTTACGGCTGTTTGCTTAATAGTTTGCCATTGTCATTTGAATCTTCTGTTCTTGCCCTAAAATTTTGTGAGCTTGGTGCTGTCCATGAAGGAATTCTGATAAGCATTTTGTTGGACATCCAGCCGCTCCCTGTCCTGCATCCTTTTGGCTATCAAGCACTGGTATGTTTTGTTAAAGTTATAGATCATTCTTTATCTCCAATTCGCAATGTTGTGGTACTTTATTCCCTGTTATCTTATTTACAGTGCCAGAAGTATAGAGACAATTACTTCAAGGAAAATGGCAGTGTACAAATTGGCAAAAAGGAAGCAACTACTGTTGGAAATCTTTGTGCATTCCAATTTTGGGAGCGTGTATTGAAGGTATTATTAGTAATAATCGCTGTGCATATACATTGGTCATTCAGGCATTTGGTTGTTGCTTTTTTTGTTTGCCAATATTCTATGCCATGCTAACATGCTAGACATTATTTAATCTCAGTTATCTTCATCAAAGGATAAAAAATGGACATTAAGTTTTTACTTTCTGTTATTTGGCATTTGATTTCTCATCTTATGTTTCAGGACAAGCATCGTCTGGATTATTTAAAAGATGTGGCGAACACTGAAGAATCAGAAGAATCGCATACCTTCGTTGCTAAACCTGAAGAGGAGTGGTGTGCAATTCATAATGTTGTACCTGCAGCATTTAAGAACATATCTGAAATTTGTATGTCCTTTCCCTTTACTTTTTTTATTTGTGAGATGAGAGTAGGTACTCCTAATACAACATTTATTTATTTTACATATAATAATGCATTAATTACACCATTTTTCTTGCCATTTACATTTCCCAATATATTTTGGAAAATTTTACAGGATATATTAGAAAAAGTAGCTTACTGTTCTGCGTGGAACTATCTTTTTTTCAAACAAAGTTTAATTGATGTGAGGAATTACTCGTAGAAGTGCAAGTTATTTCCATACAGTAAAAGTGACACACTGACATGTCAGCTAACTAGTTCTTTTGAACAGATGATGATGTTATGATGCAACTGCATCGTTTTCGACCTAGTTTTCTTGTCAAAATAAATCCTCCAAAGCATGTTCAGCCTTCTAAATTCAACCACACATGTCTCCATCATGAAACAATGGAGCGAGATGAGGATATGAATTCACTCTCATTAGAGGGTGAGAATTCTCACAGTGATTCACAGAAGCGATGTGCTGCAACTCCATATGTTTCGCAAAGTGATTTTGGGACCACTACCATTGTTGAAATGCTGAAGACACTTGTTAAGGAGGTGTGTTCTAATTTCTAATTGATGAACCAAACACACCCTATGATCATTCTATATATGAAATGCAGTGTGATTTTTGCTTTGTGCTACCTATAATGATTGTTATTTGCTTTACAGATTAGGGTACAACATATCGATGAAAAGAAAGTTTCTTATAAGGGCCTACGTGGTCCTTATATGAAGCCAACCTTGGGAACTGAGGCGTGCGTGTTCTTTGTTAATGGATCATGCTATAATGGGGCTGCATGTCGCTTTTCTCATTCATCCCTTGCTCCTAAACCAGTATGCAAGTTCTTTCCCACGTTACAGGTACAATTTTGTATATTAGATGTTAATGGTTGATGTTTCATAGTTTATTGGCTCATGTCTTCTTTATTCTAAGTTTGTAGCCTGAGCTGCCAATTTAGGTTGTTTCCTTGTGCTTTAATAGAAATATTATTCTCCTAATATTTATGTGTGAAAAAATTCAATGCAACAAACTGAATAAACTACAAATGACTCTGTTTTATCTGGCGTAGATTTCTATTTTCTTAAATGCAGGGGTGCCGAGTTATAACAGAGAATTTCACCACTTACCACTAACATTCCTCTGATTGGGTCTTCTTACGTTCTCTTGCATCAGGGCTGTCGTCATGGCAACTCTTGTCCGTACTCACATGATACTGGCTTGATTTCTACACCTATCACATCTGGAATATGCTCTCAAGAAAGCAGAGACACTTCACTATGTTGTACAAGCTTGTTTCCTGCTGATGGAGATGGGCATGTTCTTATCCTGAATGATAAAAACCTGCAGTTCTCTAGTAAGCTTAGTCTGTATTATGATGCCTGCAAGATCGTTGCTGGTACACCTGGTTTGCAATCTGTTGAGTCTCATTCAGTTCCGAAGGGCCTCAAGATACTCCAAAATTTGGCTGATCCATCTAGTCTAATAGCTGGGCGTGAGCATAAATTACCAGTTCCTTGGACAAAAGTAAAGCGAGTTTTCTGGTTTGCTGACTTCGATAACGAGGAATCAGCCAGTGAGCAGGCTCTGTTGCAGAAATTCTTTGAGAATATCGCCATCAAGATCTTGTCTGAAAGTCTGTCTGACCTGCAGGTCGTCTTGATCATGAAAAACACAAGATACATTCAGTTACAGGTACGCCATTCCTCAAGGTTCATTACAAAATTCAAAATGTGCCCAAGTGCATTGTATGCAACTGTAGTGGACTTGTGACGATAAGTGAAATATAATCTTCACTAAATTTTGCAGGTGGAAAGATTGGCGAGGGAATGCTTCTTTTTCCTCGGCGAATCATTTATGTTTGATGAAGCAACTCTGGGATGGTTCTCGGACATATCCAGGCATCCAAGAGGGATGCAAGTCTCAGCACCAGTCACCTACGTCTTCAATATGCATCCTCCCTCTGTGGCCCAGTTCGGTGACTATGCAGCCGAGCTACGTGAGGCGCTAAGCAAGAATTAGTTAGGTCAGGTTATCCTCGTGAATAGCTAGTGACATCGGAGTGTCTCGGTAGTGAACCCTTCTTAAGTCCTTAACACGCTTTAAGTTAACTCTACGTTATCGTTTTCTTCAATGTCCTGGACGCCCAATCACTTGTGAACTGTCCTCTCTTAACCTGCTTATTGTACATTGCTTGCAAGTGCTCGTTTGCAGCCTTTCAGGCGCAAACTGCATGACCTTTGGTACCTTAAAGTTAATGATGTTTTGGGTCGATGCTCAAGCTGGTGGTGAAATTAACAGTTAGGAGAGTCGTGCATGATTCCATAGCAGAAGCTGTTGATGATACATAGAATCTGACTGCTTCAGTATTCCCAAAAGTTAATTGTTGGTTATGGGATTTAATAGTTGTATTTTTTTCCCAACGAATAAGCTAGTAAAGTTGCAACAGTGTGTACCTTAACGAGTATATGGAGTGTGCAGGACAATACACGGAAAATTAACCAAAAACAAAACTACCTTGTGTAACCAAATTTGGGAGAAATTCAATAACCTGGAGAAAAAACTACCTTGTGTAACCAAATTTGGGAGAAATTCAATAACCTGGAGAATCAATGTCAAGTTAACCTTTGGCAGTCTGGGTTTTTGTGAGATAGGGAGTGCAAGGGGTAGTAATGGGGCCTCCATTTTGTACTGTGAAATTTAAGGATCGCCACTCGGAAGTTCGTTTGGGGTGCTCTCCATGTTGACCCAAATACACCATCCATCAAATATTAGGACGTGGCCAAAAAAATATGTTTACTTCTCTATTAATAAATTCAAGGTATTGGGCCAAATTAGCTTCACTTCTTTCTAACATTTATTACGAATTTTTTTAATATTTTTATTCTAATTTGCAAATTTCTAGGATCATTTTGAAATTATCAGAAATATACATCAACCGTCGTGGCGTACGGCGGTTAGTCGCAGCCACCGTACGCCATGGCGTTTACATTCCAGCTGGCGTGGCCCATGGCGATTGGTGGGCGGTTAGGGAACCTCCACGGCGGTTCGACCTAACCGTTGTGGGCCACGACGGCTGGGACTAACCATCGTGGCCGCGGTTGGGCTCATTTTAGGAAAGTTAAAAAAGAGAAATTAAGGAATACTCTTTTTGGTGTCACAAAAATGACATCATTTTCGATGATTGTGCTTTATCTTTTGCTAAGTGGAGGGCTTTTTTGTTAGGGAGTTGGAGTTGGTTTTGCTTAGGGCTAAACCAAGGATTGCTGATAAAATCAGGCACATATGAGTAAACTTCTATAGTCTATCTTCTTATCTTCTTGGGCCTTTGGCATTGTATCTGTACATTTTTTCTTATATATAAGAAATAGGGGTAGTGGCCTCCCATGTTGATTCCCGTTAAGAAATTAAGGAATGGTGCGGGTTGTTTTTTTAACTTAATGATTTATTTTTTAGACAAAGATAACTATGTGGTAATAACGAAAAGCAAAGTGACATAATAAAAAAATAGTCATGATCACATATAAGAGTACTGCTGTATAAACAATATGCGACCTAATCTAGCATCGTCTGGTCTTCTTGTGTAGCATGTTTGCTTGGACTGCGACGTGCATATGCTCGCGAGGGTATGCCAACGGGTCACGTGGGTGGATCGACCGACGCCTAGCATCAGCAGTGGCCTCGGTGTCGCCATCGCCGCCGCCGACCCTGCAACCTCGTGGGACAACCCTAGCAACCCTCCTGGAGACGGGCAGACGGTTGCGCCACACCGCTCGAGCCTGGCAGCTGCGACCCTTCTGGCGATATCCCACCGCTCGCGCCTGGCAGCTGCGACCCACCTGGCGGTGTCCCATCGCTCGCGCCTGGCAGTTGTGACCCTTCAGGCTGCACCCCTGCTCCGTCATGTGTCCACGTGGGTGGCGCGCCTCGTAACTGCGACCCTCCAAGCTCGTCCTGCGTCTGCAGACCGTGTAAGAAGTCGAAGTCGTAGTCCTGAGTCCTCGAACCTTGCCCCTCTCGCCTGGTCCTCTAGGGTGGAGTCAGGAGTGTCGCCGCTGCCGACATAAGCTGGAACAGATAATATTATTAAATCACATATCATAACTAATAGAATCTAGTATTTGTATATGGTTCAAGATAGAGTTGTGGTCATATATGGTTCGAGGTAGAGTTGTAGTCATTAGCTGACGGAAGAACAACGCCAGTGGACGAGGAAGGAACCGGTGGTACTAGTGGTGCTGCTCGTGCTGCTGCTGTTGAGGGAGGGGGTAGCGGGCTGCCGCCGTCTGCAACGACGATTAGTTCCTACCGTCATGACCCATGGCGGTAAGGTGTCGCGGGGCCCACACCCTGGAGCCGACCGTTGGCGGTGGCCTTACCGTTGTGGCCCACGGCGGTGGATGTATATTTTTGATAAATTCAAAACTGTAGTATAATTTAATCTATATCTATACTATAAGGAGCGAAGAAAATTGAAAACTTTTCTCACCCAATTCGAGCTCGCCTTACCCCTCACGTCGGACTCACCCGTCAAGTTGCGTGATGATCAAAAAGTTGGAACGACCATAAGAAACGTAATTTGGGGAGTGTTTCTGCCAAAATCGTAATGTTTTTTTACCCCACCTCTCCTTACCCGCTCGCCTGTACCCACGTCGGGCCCACCCGACCACGCCCCCGTCGCGGCCTCGCCCCACGGCCCCGTGTCGCGGTGAGGAAAAAACGATTCGTTTCCACCACGCCCTCCCCACGCGACTCTTCCGCAGCTCCGCCTCTGCCTCTCCCACCGCCCTCGCCGCTGCTGGCCGCCGGCCCTCCGACGGCCAGGCGCGGGCAGCTCGTCCCCGCACCTCACGACCCCACATGTCAAGCTCGCTGCGTAGGCCCTCCTCGCCTTGCGTCGAGCCGCCGCGGATCTCCTCACCGCCACCGTATCGAGCCCTGTCTCCGCGCTGCCCCTCTCCTCCCCTGCGGAGCTCTCTGGAGGTCCGAGCGTCGGGAGGAGGGCAGCCTACACATCGAGCTCCGCGGAATTCCGCGTCGTGACCGGCGAGCGCGAGACTTCTCGAAGCGCAGCCTTCAGGGGCGCAGCACACGCGGCGCGATGATAGCTGGGGCGCAATGGCGCAGCCCGGCGAAGGTCCTGGGCGCGGCGGAGTGTGCAGGGCACCCAGGGGAGGAGCCGAAGAAAGGAGACGGACGCGAGCGTCCAGTGGCAAGGAGCGGCGGCGCATGACTGGCGTCTTCCCGTTGGCGAATCAGAGATGAAGCTGGAGCACTATGCCCCCACTGATTCGGCGCTGCCACACAGCCTGCTCGTGGGACACGCAGCCCGGCGAGCTCGTCCGATGCGGCGAGCACGGTGGCGGGGCGCGAGCGCATGGATCAATCCGGCGCGCAGGCTCGACAAGCCCGGACCAGGCGACATCACCTGTTGCGATTTGCCTAAAATTGAGTGAATTCTGACATCGAGCACTCTCTCTGTCTCTAGCGCTCTCTCCCTCTCAGTTATTGTTGGATTAGTGTAATGCTCAGGGAAAAAGCAATCAAAATGCCCCAATCGTGTTCACTGTTCAGTAATGCGTGGTTCTGCTTTGTTCAGTAATAAATGCTGCTATTTTGACTTGCCGAAATTGTTTATCCTACTGAAATTTCTAGAGAGTTATTGGGTGTGCAAACTTAATGTTGAACACCATTGTTTTTACTGCATATTGAAAATGCTGAAGCACTAATCAAATTTTTATGGGTTCAAGGATTGATGTCCATCTGTCAGCAATGATTTGAATGCAAATAGTGCCTTCTTCTATGATGTGTAATTCTATGATGTGTAATGGTGTAGCCAGGATGCGGCAAACATTAAGAAGCCACAACAACATGTAGCAGGCAATAGGATTACTTTACTACACATATTCACTTGGCTAAGCAGCAACCACGGTCCTGCATTTGCCCACAAACACACATCAGTGATGAGTATTCTTCAGTGGAGCAGTGCAAATAGGAGAAAAAAATCATGGACCATTACTGAATTTTAGCATGTGCAACTCTTTCGGTAGAGCGTGCATAATTACAAATTGTCAGGGGATAACAACTAGAATTACTGAAGGTTCAGGGATTATTGCAGTAACTCTAGAACTACTGAAGATATGCATTAAAAAAATGATCCTTATTGATCCACTTGTCTTTGGATTGCTTCAGATTACTCGAACAGATGCACTGAATGATGGAACAAAATACTAAACCCCAATTACTGACATGATGGTTTGTCACACCAATTGCAATATGAATTACCGAGCTTCAAATTACTAACATCTGTGGGGAGCGTGCGCCTACGTTGGCTATAGGCGGAGGAAGAGATTACCTTGTCTCAATAGAAGATACCCCGGTTCTGACATGGATATAAAGGAAGATGGGCGTCTGCTTCCATTGGATGTAAGCTGTGTGGATAATCTATGCTAATTTGGGTGAGAGTTTTAAGTCTCCATTAAACTTAGGCCCCGTTTAGTTCGTGAGATGAAACTTTTGGGTCCTCTTTCAAATTCTATTAGGAGCTAAAAAAATAATTACACAAATGGATCGGAAATTGTGAAACTAATCCATTAAGTCTAATTAATCGGTCATTAGAGATTATCTACTAGCACGGTGTTGTCTAATCATGGCATAATTAGGCTCATTAGATTCGTCTCGAAAATTAAGGTAGGGGTTGTGGAATGAGTTATGTCATTAATCTACATTAATACTTGTAGTTAGTGTCCGGAGAATGATGTGACGGGTAGTTAGTGAAATTTTTGGAACTAAATATGGCCTTATATAAATTACATGCATGCACAACATGTTGAGATCCCTAATTCTTTGTTTCGTGAATATTATCTAAAAATAATTAAATTCTGAAAAAATATTAGCTACTGAATTTATTGAACTACACTATCTTAAACTAATTTACAGTAGTGGATAGCAAACACGTGCGTGTCACACGTGCATCATTGCTAGTTTTGCAAATTGGAATAAAAAATATAAAAAAATCATTTATTACGGCCTGGTACATGGCTAAAGCCCATCAGCCCAAGCTACGATCGGCCCATTCCCCGATACTAAACCCTAAACCCTTCCCGTTAAAAACCCCTTCCTCCGTTGCCGCCACGCCGCCGCCGCCGCCGCCCACCTTTCCCCTCCGCCGCGAAAACCCTAGACAATACACACCCCCGGCCCGCCGCCATGTCGTCCGCGACGCCGGCCGTCGCGTCCCCCGCCTCCGAGCATTCCAAATCGAAGAAGAAGAAGCACAAGTCGAAGGACGACCCCGCCGCCGCCGCCGTCGCCGCGGTCGACCCGCCGTCGCTCGCCGAGGCCGAGGAGAAGACCGACGGCTACCTCATCAAGCCCCAGTCCCTGGTCCCGTCCCTCGACACCTCCACCTGGCCTCTCCTCCTGAAGAACTACGACCGCCTCAACGTCCGCACCGGCCACTACACCCCGCTCCCCTCCGGCCACTCGCCGCTCAAGCGCCCCCTCGCCGAGCACCTCCGCTACGGCGTCATCAACCTCGACAAGCCGTCGAACCCGTCCTCCCACGAGGTGGTCGCCTGGATCAAGCGCATCCTCCGCGCCGAGAAGACCGGCCACAGCGGCACGCTCGACCCCAAGGTCACCGGCAACCTCATCGTCTGCATCGACCGCGCCACGCGCCTCGTCAAGTCGCAGCAGGGCGCCGGTAAGGAGTACGTCTGCGTCGCCCGGTTCCACGCCGCCGTGCTGGACACCGCACGCGTGGCCCGCGCGCTGGAGGCGCTCACTGGCGCGGTGTTCCAGCGTCCACCGCTCATCTCTGCGGTCAAGCGTCAGCTCAGGGTGCGGACCATCTACGAGAGCAAGCTCCTGGAGCACGATCCCGAGCGCCATCTCGCCGTGTTCTGGATCTCTTGCGAGGCAGGTACCTATGTCCGGACTCTTTGTGTGCACCTTGGGTTGCTTCTTGGTGTTGGCGCCCATATGCAGGAGCTGCGCCGTGTCAGGTCGGGGATCCTCGGCGAGCAGGACAACATGGTCACCATGCACGATGTGATGGACGCGATGTGGTCCCTTGACAACCACAAGGATGAGACCTACTTGAGGCGTGTTGTGATGCCCCTTGAGGTACTGCTTACTAGCTACAAAAGGCTTGTGGTGAAGGACTCTGCTGTGAATGCTATATGCTATGGTGCTAAGCTTATGATCCCTGGGTTGCTTCGATTTGAGAATGATATTGAGAGTGGTGAGGAGGTGGTTCTCATGACGACAAAGGGTGAGGCGATTGCAATTGGTATTGCTGAGATGACTACTGCTGTGATGGCAACCTGTGACCATGGTGCTGTTGCAAAGATCAAGAGGGTAGTGATGGACAGAGACACATACCCGAGGAAGTGGGGGCTTGGCCCGGTGGCACTCAAGAAGAAGAAACTGATTTCCGAGGGTCTCCTTGACAAGCATGGGAAGCCAAATGAGAAGACCCCAGCTGAGTGGCTTAGGAATGTGGTGCTTCCCACTGGTGGTGATGTTTCAATTGCCAGCATTGCAGCCGCTCCTGAGCCAGAGAAGGTGAAGGTGGAACCGGAGGCACCTGTGACTGAAGAGGTCAAGGAGAAGAAAAAGAAGAGGCAGAAGGATGAGGAGGACAACGATGCTGATGCTTCTGTTCCTTCCAAGAAGATCAAGGTTGAGGAAGCCGCTGAGACAGTTGAAGGGGAGAAGAGTGAGAAGAAGAAGAAGAAGAAGGACAAGGGTGAGTCAGGATTAGCTGAGGCTGTGGAGGTCAATGTTGCAGATGAGAAGGGCAGCGAGAAGAAAAAGAAGAAGAAGAAGAGCAAGGAAGGAAGTGATGATGCTGTTGATCCAGAGAGTGCTCAGAATGGGGGTGGTGCAGAAGCTGAGAAGAGTGAGAAGAAAAAGGAGAAGAAAAAGAAGAAGAGCCGAGACACAGAGGCACAATAGGTGTAGTTTATTGGGCTGGCTATCTTCTTTTTTAGAGCTGCGGGGGAAGCTTGAAATGCCTTTCTTGCTTGATTTGTATCTCTTGCAACTGCTGTGGCTAATGTACCATTCTTAGGTTTACTTATTACTATTCTACTGCTTTGAACTGCTATGCCAAGTGGTGATATTTTCATTGAAAGTCTTCAACAATGGCTTTATTTGTGTTTCTGCTAGCAGATAATGCAATGAGTTCTCCCATCTTGAGTTCCTGACTAGCAGGTCACTTTGGTATTTTAAGCTGGCCAGTCTGATCACTGATCAATCTGCTGTGATGGTCTTCTTGAACCTCAGTAGCAATCTGTGGTTATTTTCTTATTACACCAGATTCTGAAAAACTGTGGTGAGGCTATAGCTTGTAATGACATGAGAACCTTATTTGCATTGATATTGCTCTACGCTATTTGGTTCACTGGCTTGGAAAATTTTTGTACTACCCTGTTTTGCTATATGTCTCTTTGCCCGTAAGAGGTACATTTCTTCAGTCCAGGATCAAAGGGATGCTTGTGATGTAATGCAGAACTCCAGACCATTGATTTTGCCATCAAGCCTTGTTATTTCAGTGTTTGTTGAGTTCCGCCTAATAAGATCATTATTGATATGTTGCCCTAATTGCAGTTGTATCTAAGGCAACATTCTATTTGTTTCATATGTCACCGTTTGTTCAGACTCTTTGTGTGTTTGGAGTTTCCTTGCTACCTGGAGTAACAGGTTTTCGTGCAATCTTTGCTTTACTTGGTTGTGCCTTATACTGTTGAGTTTCTTGGGTGTGATTGAGGTGAATGGCTTTTCTGAATTGATAGTCTTATGGGGAATTTCACCTCTACAGGCGCAAACATTTTTTGTTTGGCAATTAAGTTAAATTTCATTTAACAGAGGTTGTCAATTTGCCTGTCCTTTGCCCCACTTCCCATGCACACAATCTGGTTTGCACTGGTAGCAATTTCTCAAGCAATAGCTGAATCTCCCAATTGGTAACTAGCCGAGGAGGTTGGATAGCAGATTTTTTTCGGTTGGACATGTATCATTATGCTCTTACTTTTACTACTGCTCTCAGTTATAAATTCTCAATGTTCAGCCACTGTATGCATCTTTACTGTGCGTATTTATACTATTATATAGCAACTGATTGAACTTGGCTATTTTTTCAAAACTAGCTGTTGCTGAGCACACTTCCTTGACTGTCATCCGGCTTGACAGTTGACACAACTTGGTGATAGCTTGTGCTCTGCTTCTGTTGCAGGACATGGGCACTTGCTCCATTGTGCTACTTCAAGACCTTGAGGTAGCATACCCTGATCCCCCTGTACTCGCGTATTTTGAATTGGTTCAAGGTGCTTTGGAGTTTGGATTTGCTGTGCACAAGCACAAGTACCCTACACCTCAAGATGGGAAACTCCAACCTAATCTGTTTATTATTTTAGCTGATCCGAAACTTCATTACTTTAAATTGTAGAATATGAAAGAAAAAGGGAAACACTTCAAATACTTTTACATCATTCTAAAATATAAACCTTGCATTGATGGACGAAGAGAGTATACAACAGGGAGTTTTATTTCTCTGCTCTTGTTATCTATACTTTTCTCGAATATTTGGATATCTAAACGACTTCGAATTCAAAATTTTCAACAAAATTGTAGATCTTGGTTGAGCCTACAATTTACATAAGCTTGTCTCCACTATCTAAGTGACTAAGTCCATATGCAAACTTTGTGAATGTCCAAAACAATTTTGTAACCGTGGTGCCAGCTATTGAAAAAAGCCGGCACAGAAACATCTTGGCTGGTGTATAACACTTGAGGATTTCTTGCTGCTACGGTGCTACCTCCTACAATGCTGTATGCTAAGCTCTAATATTACTGGTATGGATGAACCTACCTAATAATAAGACGATGAGTTTTCTCGCTCCTTAGAACTTACTCCCTCCGGTCCTAAATATGCGACATTTAGGATAAGCAAACATATACTTAAGGACGGAGGTAGTATTACTAATATTGTATTAGTGAGTTGGTACGTTGCCGACGTTCAGTTGACTTGTTTGAGAGAGTTAAGTATGTCAAGTAACCTAACAGCTGTCTGTAGACACGTAATACTACTCATACCACTTTTCTGTGCCGTGTCAACTTGATAACAAAACACTGCTGCACCATTCCCCAAATATAGGTTGATACACTACCACAAGAAGCAGTACTATTCCTAGATCACTACTCCTAGATGCTACATGATGGTTGACATTACAAGCTATTACTCAAGTCAACGGATGAGAACTGTACGTGGCAGGGACACGTGACTATATGAAGAAAGATGCCCAAATATTTTGCATGGCATGCACGTACTCCATGGACACCTCACCCCTCCATCTCCATGTTCATCGCACGCCATGCATGCTCTTCTCCATGGAAAAGGCGATGGCCCTCTTCAATCTCAGCCTATAAATGCATCACATTATGCTCACAAAATAACACAAGCCAAAGACGCAGCCAGCTACATCTTCCTCCAAGTGCAGTCGTACCTTAGAGCTCTATAGCAACAGCTAGCTAGAACTTCGTTACCCAACCATGGCAGCCAAATCCCCTGCTTTCCTCGTCCTCCTCCCGATCACCATGACGCTCATCTTCTCCATCTCATCAGTTCATGGATGCGAGCCCAATTGCTACAACCCGGCTCCGCCACCGCCGCCTCCCGCCGTGCCGACCCCATCATCGGGGGCAACGTGCCCGATGAACACGGCTGACCTCGGCGTCTGCGTCGATTTGTTAGGGGACTTGCTCAGCATCCGGCTGAACGCCGATTCCTCGCCGTGCTGCACGCTGCTCAAAGGCCTTGTCAATGCTGATGCGGCGCTCTGCGTGTGCGCCGTCATCAAGGTCCTCAACCTCAGTGTCCCGGTCGACGTCAATGTCCTTCTCAACAAGTGTGGAATGGAATGCCCCCCTGGGTTTACCTGCCCACTCTAAAAGCGTGTGTCCTTCACATGCTAATGCTTCGAGCTAGCAATACCGTGGAACCTGTCTCACTGTCTGCACAAACTGTTTTCAGGTTGTATCTTTTCTCAAGAGTACACCTATAGCTATTCCTCAAGCTAGCAATAGGTGTTACAAACAAGTTGTTTTTTCTGTTTAAAAATCTATGTATGCCTCCTGTAATATTTTCTCTTGGTGTTTTTCTTTTGTTTTGTATGTGCAAGTTTACTTCTCTGATGATGTAATAATAAAGAGAGACGACTCATGGTTTCAATGTTGCCAAAAGTTGTGTGACACTTAGATCTTAGAGCAAATTTTGGTTGCAGCCTGAAGTTAATTTATGCAATTTGGTGAGGTATGAACTTCAGTGCTTAAATTCAGTCGCTCTCGATAGTGTCTAATAACTTCAGTGGTTAAATTCAGTCATTTTTCATAGAGCCATTCTTTTCCTCAATTTTCGATCGTCTTAGGTTGTGTTTTGCGTGGTGATGGTGGTGTTGTTGTTGTTTCTTCTTTGCTGTCTCGTTTGTGTTGTTTCTTTCGTTGATCGTGGCTTCTGTTTCTGTACATTTTTAAGGTTTCTCCTTAAACTGCTTAGTTGTAATTTTCATCTTTTTAATAAAAATGTATTATATACGTTTTTTAGAAGATAGTGTCAAGGTGATTAGACATGCCAGGTTTTTGAGGCAACTGTCTTTTTTTGGAGTAAAGTACAATGCCCATTCTCTATCAGGAATCAGACTATAGCAGGATACAGAAACAGAGAGCATTTGCATTGCTAGTACTATGATAGAAATCTAGCAGGACCATTAAACGGTCAATCAAGTGTGCAAACTACTGCAAGATTGAAGTCTTGTGGTTATAATTTTGTCAAGAATTTTGTAAAATCTGATATTAGTCAATAGCTAAAAACCCCCTCATCAATCTACCGTGAAGGCGTGCACCTTATTTACACGTTATTATGTTAATATATTAGTCTTAAGTCTTAACCATCAAAGTGTGCTATGACTCATCACACACAGATCCGGTGCCATATGTCAGAAACCTTGAAGAAAGGACTGCTTGTGTGCTACTGCTCATCACATTGCACACATGTGCTCGTCAGCCCCGGTCTGAAGCTGAAACCACACGTGGTGAGCTGAACCTGAAAATTTTCGTCAGTTGGAAGTGGATCGGCGTTTGAACGGGCACCTTCATTTCCAACGGGAACATAATTCCCTTTTTTTGACAGCAACATAATTTTTTTTAGCAAGGAAAAAGAAAAAGAAACCATATAGCGCTGGCGGTCTCTGCTTTTTTTAATGCTGCAAGCCTCTGCGCGCGTGCAGCTGACTGACAGACATGGCCGACCCCTCTATCCACCAACTGGGCCGCCGCCTCACTAATGGGCCCAGGTAGCAAAAGCGGCCCAAGTTGCGTCGGACTCGTTCGGTGGGGAGCTGCAAGGGAAGGGGCACGCACGGCTGGTTTTAGTACCACCTCGCCCGCGCAGAGGGGAGGGAAGAGAGACGCAATAATAAAAGGAGGCCACGGTGCCCACCTGCAACTCATACCTTTCTCGGCCTTTTGGCTAAGATCAAGTGTAGTATCTGTTCTTATCAGTTTAATATCTGATATGTGGGCCATGTGCCCACTTTGATATTAAATTTATTTTTTGTGGGGGGAGGGCCCACCACAGTGGCTTGCCACTGGGGCCCTCGGGCGTCGCTTGGTATTTGCACTACAGTCCTAGCCTGGCGCACCCCAACCAAATCAATGTCAAAATTCTATTAGTAGGCCGGATTCCACCAGCCGTTTCACAAGGTCCATTTGTCGTGGCGATACTTGGCCGAGTTCGCTTTTGCTGGTAAAAAACTAACTCGCTGCGAACTTTGAAAACATTTCTTAAACTGAACGTTTGCTGTCGAACAAAGACTAAAATTTAGTCCCTTTAACTTAAATGTAGGATTTTTAGGACAGATAGAAAAGGTAGACAAAACACCAATCTGGCAGTTAATGAGATAAATATTTACCAAGTATTTAAGCAGTTAATGAGAGAAATATTTACCAAGTTTTTAATTAAATTGATTGAATATTTGCTACACAACTCCTAAGCTGCCACCTTATATTTGAGAATAATTTTTGAATACTATACCCTATATTTTAAGACATGGAAGGTCATAAATTGTAATCACCCCAAACCAAAAGTGCAAGTGCGGTCTCTATAGATCTGCCCGTATCCTACGAATAATAACCAGATTTGGGTGGAACACAACACCCCTCGACTTATGAAATGAATTTTTTTTACCCTAAACGTCTAAAGCAGGACAAATCACCCTCTGAAGCAGTTTTAAAAAATCATAAAATGAAAAATTAAATTGTGTTTGATTACTACGAAATGACAATTTCATAAAAAATCACTGTAAATCACAGAAAAATCATAAAATAAAAATAAAATAAATATACAATCAATTTGTTTGGTTACTGCGAAATGACAATTTCATTGGCCAAATGCCGGAACATGTAATAGTACATGATAACAATAATAGATTAAAAACTGAACGAGCACAAAATTAGTACACTCACTGCAATTTGTTTAGGGCATCTAAGAGCAACGCGCTGTTTGTATGGGAGATCAATTTGAAGTAAAGGAAGTAGTGCACGTGTGCACATGATGAAATGATGGCTGATTTGCTCACAAGGCTATTTTGAAAGAGAATATAAAGCCTGATGCTGCAAGGAGTGGTCCGGACTCCGGAGTCTCTGTCTTTCTCTGTTGGGAAAGTTGGTTTTAGTCTGTTGTAATCAAGGAGTAACAAAATTGGGCTATGATTTAGTGCTCTGATTCTTCTTGGTTTTCCATTTTATTTAAGCTGTGTTCAAATGATTTTTGCCTGAGTTTTACTTACTTTGACAGTCTTCTCTAGATATAGGTGAGAGGGTGAGGTGTTTTTTAATTAAAGCAGGAGCACTCCTATGTCATATAAGAACAAACAATATTGGCAAATAACGGGCCGAAGCGGACACCACCACACAACGTACCCGACACAACACACCACCATCTCAACCACTTGGGAGTGAAGATCGAGACAAGTCGCCGACACCTCGTCACCAACGTTGTGTCACGGTGAAACCACAACCCGTTGCAGACCCGAACGACCTCCTGAGCTCCCCCACCATGGGACTGTTGCCCTCAAACTGCACATACACGCTCGTCGATCCCTCTGAGCTGGTGAAGCTTCAAACAAACACTCTCATCTCGTTACCAGGGAATATACCCTCCATATATAGGAGGGGGTGATGTAGATTTTTTTTCTAAATTAAAATGTTTGGTTCAAAAACTAAATGGACTTATTTTCGTTGTCCAAGGTAGATATATTATAGGCCGCTGTACCATGGAAAAAGAATTAAGCTAATATGTCTGTCAAAAATGCAGCTACGGTTTTATCAATTATTGTAATGAAAATTCCTAAGAGGATCGAGAGGATTAGGTTAAAAGTTGTTGGCTAAATCGGAAGAAAGTTGGGCTATGGTTATTGGCGGAACGCGATGAAAAAAAAAGAAAATGTAATATGAAGAAGAAGAATAATGGATCAAGAAGAGCAAGAAAATGATGCGTGAGAAGATGGCAGGGGAGTATGCTGAACCGATGGTCATTGGGTGTGTTTAGAGAAATAGCCTGAAATTATTTTGAGGCTAAAGTTTAGCGCAAGAAAATAGACTTCTCTAATAAAATAAGGCCTTCGAGTTGTTTGGATCCAAGGGCTATTTGAAACTATTTGACCTTCCCTCTCTCTCTTACCCCTCTCTCCCTTACCCTTAGAAAAAATAGCCCAATTAACATGTATTTTGGGGATAATTTTTTTGGATGAAATAGTTGCAAATAACATTAAAATAAACTTCACTTGTTTGGTTGCTTATTTGAGTTATTTATACTAAAAAGGAGTGGGTTAAAAATATCTCATGGATTCAAACACCCCAATTGACTGACCCATATGTTGGCACTTGATACGTGTGTGCTGGGGGCCAGCGCCGCCGCGCGCGTTCCATTGACCGGCGGCAACGGCGCCACGACACGACATCTCGTCTATCTCGTGCAAAGCATTGCAACCTGCCGGCGGTCGGCCGTGCCGTGGTGCCGCAACTACAGCAAGTCGACAAGCTACCGCGCCGTTGCGGGGCTCAACCGCCCAACTGGGCCTTGACGATAGCGCCGCTCATTAATGGGCCATGAGTAAAGTGGCCCAAGATAGCGTGGGACTAGGGAGCTATCTCTGCTCGGCTGCGTGCGGCACCCGGCACGCACGACTGGTTTTAGTACCACCTCGCCCGCGCAGTATAGAGGGAAGCGAGGCGCAACAATAAAAGGAGGCCAGGATGCCTAACTGCAACTTATACCTTTCTCGGTATATGTGGGAATGGATCAACATCCATAATCCAAAGAAGAAATCCAATAAGATCCAAAATTATAAAACTCACATCCAATCCAATTCACTCACTCAAAATCCAATATCCAACAATATAATCCAACCACCACCAGGCTGACTACTAAGATAAATCTATATGTGCGACACATGTCCAGAGCCGACCACTAGAATTAAAAACTCGCGTTCACATTAGAAAATTTATGCGGATTTGACCGAAATTTGGTGAGATGCCTTAACATGACAGTCCGCTACTCAGTGCAAATCGGTGAAGCCAAATCTATATGTGGGACCCACGTCCACAGTCGGACCCTAGAATTAAAAGCTCGCGTTCACACTATAAAATTTTAGCGGATTTGACCGAAATTTGGTGAGATGCCTTAATATAACAGTCCGCTACTCGGTGCAAATCGGTGAAGCCAAATCTATATGTGGGACCCACGTCCAGAGTCGGACCCTAGAATTAAAAGCTCGCGTTCACACTATAAAATTTTAGCGGATTTGACCGAAATTTGGTGAGATGCTTTATGACGATCCGCTACTTCATGCAAATCGGTGAAGCCAAATCTATATGCGGGACCCACGTCCGTAGCTGGATAGTAGAATTAAAAGCTCATGCTTGGACATCCAATACCGATTGGACATCCAATTTAATTTAGCATGTGGACATCCACATCCAAAGTAATCCGGTCCAACGAAGTCCAAAAGGAAAAAATCCAATTAGATTTGGATTTTCCAAAATCCATTACCACGTCTATTTCTCGGTTTTCGGCTCGACTTGATACACAGCAATTAACAACAGGTCTAGCCCCTTAAATAGAAAGGACTAAAACGGAGTACTTTTCTTGAATAGCCATCAGGCCAAAAGGACTATCCTTAAGGAGAAGAGTTGTGTCTTAAAGTAAAGACGAGGATGCCAATAGGCATTCCACACACACTTGTCTTTCAGGCCCAGCCCACCAGGGATTTCCAAATCGTTAGGTTAGCGGCGGGTCTTTCTTCTTCTGGGTGAGCTGCGGAGCTACTTTTTCTTTGCTAAGATCAAGTGTAATATGTTTAATATCTAATATGTGGGCTATATCGTCACTTTGATATTAAATTTATTTATTTTTTTGTGGGGAAGGGTCCACCACAGTGGTAACTCTTTGGGACTCTTGAGGGCACCAAAGCGGTGGTTACAGAGAGCATGCTCTCTATAACTTGTCCACATCGGCCATAGAGAGTACAAATAGACTTCCCACCCAATCTTTAGTCTGACTTCTCCCACCGCCTGTCCTTCCCCACCTCCCCCGCGAGGCCATTGCCGGCAGGGCAACCGCACACCCACACCTGCATTCCACCTCCGGCCAGCCATTCCCCGAGACGACGCATCGACGGGGCGGCCCTCTGGCGGCGGCAGCCCGGCGGCCGCACCCCCTCCTCCTCTTGCTCACCGGCGTAGGAGCGGAGCGAGCGCGCCGCCGCACCCCTGCTCCCGTCCGGCCCCGAACTTGCCAGTCGCCTCACACTCGTCCTCGGTGTCCCGCAGCCACAAAGCTCCGGCAGCCTCGACCCTCCTACACGAGCTCCGGGTTCCGCGCCCCAGATCCCCTTCCTCCTCTGTTGAGAGTCGGCGGCCACACCGCCATTCACTCTCCGCAGCGACCACGACCCTCATCTTCCCCGCTGGCCGCCGCCCGCGACGAGCTCCCCCCACACACCCTTGCTTGTGCAGCCGCGACGTTGGTGCCCTCACCGGCGGCGGCGACCTGCCCTGCCGCGCCCTACGGCTTCGCCACCGCGCGCTCGCCGACGAGCTGGCCCCCGCGCCCGACGCCTCCCCTGCACACGGTCGCCGGCCACGGTCTCACGGCAGAGCCGTGGAGGTCGGATGGAGAGCAGAGGTATCGAGGTGAGAGACGACATGAGGATGAGGATGACCGTGTGAGTGGGGCCCGCGCGGCGTGAAAAGAAGTGCTATCTGCCTGTTGGGGGAGTCGGTCTTCGAGCGTCGCCCTCGTCCGCCCACGCTCGAAAACCTTCGGCGTGTGCACGGTTTCGGTCTCGCGGGGAGACCCTTCGGCTGCAGGAGCACTAACGAAACACTAATGCCGCCCCCGCCTTATAAGTTTTGTTGTGCGGGGGAGATCCATCATCGCCGCGCTCACCTTCGGCGCGCCGAAGGCGCCGACAACGGTGCTTCGGCAATGAAGGCCCAAGGGAAGCGAGGGCGAGAGCGGCGGCCCCGGGACGTCGCGTGCGGGGGCGGCGGCGGCGCGGACGAAGCGCCCGAAGAGTCCCGACGACCCCGGCCCGGGGGTCGCTACTTCGGCCCCGAAGGGGCCGACGATCTCGGACACGTGGCCACCGCCGACGTGTAAAGTGGGCTCCGGTCGGGGCGGAGACAAGGGCGGCCGCGTGTAAAGGCGTTACGGCCGTACGAAGACACGGCCGGAGGCCCGTACGACGCGGGGACTTACTTGTTATGCCCTTGTAAAGTGTTTAAAGCGGTTTGTCGGGGACGGAAAAGGTGTAATTGAGGCAAATGACTATGCCCGGGGGGTCTCCTATAAATAGTGAACCCTTTGTAATGAAACGGATACCCTGTAATGAGAAGAGAGCACCGAAGGCTTCTGCCAGTTCTTCGGTCTTCGGTTTGCGGAGTATCTTTCGTGTTCCGTTTTCGTAAGTTTTCGCGTTTCCCTCCCTCGCCCAAGTAGAAGTAGGAACCTCGCAGGAAAGCACGAAGGAAGGGAGAGAGTTCAGGGGGCTGTTGTGTCGGCGTCCACCCTTCGGGCCCGATTTCCACCAACAGTTTGGCGCCCACCTCGTGGAAGATCTCAGGACCACATGGCTAGGACACGTTCGGCAGGCGCCGAAGCGGCGACGGCTCAGGCGGCGACCTCCCCAATCGTGTCGGAGCCCACCAACCCATCCCCTTCGGCCGTCCAGCCTTCGGCCGGAACCGCCGCCGGGCCGGGCGCGCCCGAGGTAGAGCACACCGCTCTGGGGGTGTTCGAAGTCAGCCTCGAGGGGCTGGGGGCTTCGGCGCAAGACATCGAGGCCCTCCGAAGGATTCGGGCCCTCATCGCTGGCAAGTCCGTGCCGGCTCGGCCCCCGAGCGGAGACGCGCCCACCCTCCTCGCAGATGCAACCATCCCAGCACCAGGATGCGGCTCCACCACACATCGCTTCCGACGCCATCGACTTCAACATCAGGCAGGCTGAGCGCTACCTCGCCATGCTGCAAAGCCGCATCGCCGCGCGACACCGCCACGGCAAGCTGCTCCGACGCCGCCTGCACCGCCACCGACACCCGCCGCGCATGCCGCGCCGGCGGCCCGACAACAAGCCCTGGCTCACCCCCGCAGCCATGCGAGCTCGGGACCGGATCGGTGGAGGCAAGAAAAGGACGCCTCCGAAGGACAAAGCATAGGGCACCGCCAAGACGAGCGGGGGTGCACGAGCACCTCGCTCCCGACGACGCCCCACTTCGCAACGTGGTCCCGGTGTCCCCGCTCTCGGTTGAGCCGGAGAGTGCGCCGTGGCCTCGTAGGTTCAACGCCAACACCCCGCCCCGACGACGGGGACTATGATCCCAAGGAGTTTTTAATGAAGTTTGAAGCGGCGGTTGAGTCCAACGGAGGTGACGCCACGACAAAGGCAAAGGCCCTCGTGCTCGCGCTCAAGGGAGAAGTCCGATCTTGGTATGCCAACATACCGAAGGGGTACATCACATCATGGTTCCGCGCGGAACAAGGCTGCCGTCCCGCCTTCAAGGGCATGCGGTCGAAGAGTTAGACTCCAACGACCTCGTCAACATGTGCGTCCAAGGGGACCGTGAGTCACCTGCAAGAGTACATGCACGGGGTTGTCAAACTAACGAAGACGCGCGCCCAACGTGTCCGAAAGCATCATCGACGCCATCGTCGGTGGCTTGAGGGTTGGAAATCGCCAAGATGTGCTCGACGGGGTCAAGCCGAAGTCCGTGCAAGAATTGTTCGAAGTCATGCAAGAATACCGCAAGTCGGACAAAGGCCGTCGCCGAAGGCTCGGCCGGCAAACGCGGCAAAGAAGCGAAACAACGGGGCCAATGGGACCAGCCGAAGGGATGGCAAAACCGCCCGCCGAAGCCGGCGAACCGCCGGATCAACAACGTGTCCGCACCCCCCGACCAAAACCAGAACAGGGGCGGTGGGCACAAGGGCGGATACAAACATACCAAGGGGCCGAAGCCGCGGCAGATAACCAAGAGAGGGCCGAGGCGAGCGTTTTTTCCGCCGGCTCCACGGGATCGATGCCCGGCACCACACGCACCGGTGCCCTTCGGCGGTCAAGATGAAGATGGAGTGGGAGGCGGAGGAGAAGGCAAAGGCGGGCATGGCCGTGAACCATGTCATGAAGTACCAAAGTGCGGGTCGGTTCAAGGCCCCGCCACCACCCTACCGCCACCGCCCTTACCAACCTTCGGCACCGACGCATGCTTTCCCACCCACCACGGCCATACGCACCTCCCGCGCCGCAGCCCGCCCCTTCCACCTCCTCCCCGCTCGCGCAACAACCTTCGGTGTTCGTGCCGTCGTGGCCGAACCCACCCGCCCACCACCAAGTGCATTACACCCACACCCAACCGCCACCCCCGCCGCCACCAAAGCAAGAGGTCCCTGACTCAAGCGGCTCGGGGATGACGGGCATGCTCAACATCATTAATGCCATCTCCGGCGGATCAAATGAGCCGACCCACGAGACGAAGAGGCAGCGCCAAGACTACTACCGAAGCGTATCACACATTTGCTCCGGCAAGTATTTTCACCTGCCATGGTCCCATGTCCCCATAACCTTTACGGCAGCCGACATCCGGTTGCAGCACTACCCCCACCACAACGACCCGCTCGTCATAAGAGCCAACATTGGCAAGAACACGAAGTACTACTTCGGCAACGACGTCGGGAGGATCCTCGTCGATAATGGCGGCTCGGCGGACATTTTGACTCGGCAATGTTTCACCAAAGATGGGGTTCAAGAAGGAAGACCTGAAGAAAGCAGAGCACCCGCTGTACGGCTTCGGCAATAAGAAAATCGAAGCCCTGGGCAAAATTGATGTCAATGTATCCTTCGGCCAAGACGCCACCATGAGAACAGAGGTCATAACATTTGATGTTGTGGACTTCGCATACCCGTACAACGCCATCTTCGGCCGCAACACCATCAACAAATTCGCCGCGGTTATCCACCAAGGGTACCGGGCGATGAAGATACCAACGGCGGCGGGAGTAATATCGGTTTACGGCGGCCAGGGGAGGAGGCCCGAAGAGCCGAGCGCAACACTTCGGTCCACAACGAGACAAGTCCATGTCATCAATGAGGACGAAAGCAACGAAGCCGCGGCCGAAGAGCACAAGGCCGAAGCCCAGATGAGGCAGTCCATGAAAGGGGCCGAAGCCGAACGCATGAAGGCCGTCGACGTCACAAAGACAGTCCCCTTATGCGCGGACGTGCCAAGCAGAACCGTGTTGATAGGTGCTGAGGTCAGCGCAGAAGACGAAGCCCGACTCTTGCGCTTCCTTCGTAACAACCAAGATGTCTTCGCATGGTCTAAGTCCGACCCGACAGGGCGTTCACCGCTCGGTCATAGAGCATGCACTCAATACCGATCCGAGAGTCAAACCGAAGCTACAGAGGCAGCGGCCCATGTCGGCGGATAGAGTCAAGGCGCGGAGGCCGAAGTGCAAAAGTCGCTCGACGCAAGAATTATCGAGAGAAGTGCAATACCCCATCCGGGTGGCAAATGTGGTCATGGTACCGAAGAAAAACGGCAATATGAGAATGTGCATTGACTTCACCGAGCTCAACAAGGCATGCCCGAAGGACCCTTTTCCTCTCGCTAAGGATCGACGTCATCATTGATCGGGCCGCCGGCCGCGACATGTTGAGCCTCTTAGATTGCTTCTCCGGCTATCACCAAGTGTGGATGCGAAGGGAAGACGAAGCAAAATCGGATTTACAACCCCCTTCGGTGTCTTCGCTCGTCGAATGCCCGAAGGCTTGCGCAACGCCGGTCCACCTTCAACCGCATGATGAAGCCGATTCCAGGCGCCACCGGGGCGCAACGCCTCGGCGTACGTCGACGACATCGTCATCATGAGCGAGAAAGAGCAAGATCACATTGCAGACCTAACCGAAACCTTCGACAACATGAGGCAAAATGGCCTCAAACTTAACCCTGAGAAATGCATCTTCGGCATTCGAAGGGGGCAACTGTTGGGTTGCATGGTCTCCAAGCGGGGCATTCAGGCGAACCCCCAAAAGATCGAGGCCCTACGAAGGATGCAGCCTCCAGCCACTCGAAAGGAAGTTCAAAGGCTCACGGGCAGAATCGCCTCGTTGAACCGGTTTATCTCAAGAGGCGCAGAGCGAAGCCTCGCCCTTCTTCAAGGTTCTCCGAGCAAACTCGGCTTTTCGGTGGGGCCGCAGGAAGCGAAGAAGCCTTCGATGAACTCAAGAAATATCTTGAAGATGCCGCAATCATGACCAAGCCGTCACCGAAGGCCGACCTCGTTGTTGTACATTGCGGCAACCGACACAAGACGCTTAGTGCGGTGCTCGTGGAAGAGCGCGAGGAGGCGGATGTCCCGAGGCAATTTCCAATATACTATGTCTCCGAAGCTCTGAGCGGCTCAAAGCTGCTCTACTCCGAAATGGAAAAGATGGCATATGCGGTTGTGATGGCAAAAAGGAAGCTTCGGCACTACTTCCAGAGCCACAATGTCTCGGTACCCACAGCTTTCCCCCTCCGGGACATGTTCGAGAACAAGGAGTCAACAGGCAGGATGGGCAAGTGGGCCTCGGAACTGGCGGAGCACGTCATAAGCTTCGTCGCCGCGCCGCAATAAAATCTCAAGTCCTCGCCGACTTTGTAGCCGATTGGACGCCTTCGGCGCCGAAGGGGGAACCGGTAGTCACGAGCCGCATGGGAAGTCCAGGTGTGACGGCGCCTACCGCCACCTCGGTTCGGCGGCAACGAAGATGCCTTAAAATCCCCTTCGGGCATCAAACTCCGATACGCTCTCGCGGCTCAACTACGACAACCGTACAAACAATGTGGCGAGTATGAAGGCTGTTGCTCGCCCTTCGGAAGGCCGGGGCCGTAGGTGCCGTGAGGCTCGTCATCTTGACGGACTCGAGCTTGTCGCTTGCCATATTGGGAAAACCTACAAGGCAAAGAACCCAGATATGATGAAGTACCTGCAAGCCGTCCGAAGCATGGAAAAATTCTTCATTGGCATCACAAGACGAAGTTTCCCCAGAAATCACAACAAGGAGGCCGATGCTATTGCGAAGGCAGCTGCACTACTTGAAGCCTTGCCGCCAGATGTTTTTTATGAGACAATCACCTCGAGGTCCGCTCGCCGACGAAGCGAAGACCCCCCAAATTTGTGAACGCAATTCGGAGCGAGGATCGGCGTGCCCCAATAGTGGCGGCGCTCAAAGGATATTATGAGGCCGAAGATGGAGTCACCGCCAAAAGGGCGGCAATCGGGCGAGGAACTATCACCCGGTCGACGACAACTTGTACCGAAGAGGGGTGTGCGCTCCATTATTAAAGTGCATATCGCTCCCGAGGGGAAGCAACCCATCGCACGAAATCCACGGCGGCATGTGCTCACACCACCTCGGCACCGAGCTTTGGTGCGAAAGCTTTCCGTCGGGGGTTTCTGCGGCCTTCGGCGATGGCGGACGCCCACGACATTGTGCGCCACCGTCCGCAGTGCCGGCGCCACGCGCCCTACGGCAAGTTTGCCTCCAACGAGATACGCTTGCTACCACCGGTGTGGCCCTTCGCCGGGTGGGGGTGTTGATATCGTCGGCCCGCTACCCACGGCACTCCGGAAACTACACCCACGCGATTGTGGCGGTTGAATATTTCTCCAAGTGGGTTGAAGCGAAGCCGTTGCTAAGCATCACCTCGGCGACCATTCAGAAGTTCTTCTGGCAAAACATAGTGTGCCGCTTCGGTGTTCCTCACGAGGTCACGGTCGACAATGGCAAGCAATTTGACAGCACAGAGTTCAAGGAATTCTGCGCATACCTGGGAACGAAGTTGTGCTTCGCTTCGGTCTACCACCCACAGTCCAACGGGGCAGTCGAGCGAGCCAACGGAATCATCTTCGCCGTATCAAGAGGAACATCACCGATCCGCCCAAGAGCAAGTGGGCCGAAGAGCTTCCGAGGGTAATTTGGTCCCACAACACCACCACTTCCGTAACTACCCAGCTTTTCCCCCTTCAAGCCGCCGTACGGAGAGGAAGCCATGCCGCCCGAAGAACCGTGCTCGGGCACTTGGAGGAGTACACCCTCCGGAGACGAAGACCTCAAGGCTTCGGTTCGGAACATCGAGGAGGTCCGCCTACGTGTACCGAAAACCTCTTGGCCTACCAAGACGAGACCCGTGAGGTGGAAAAACAAGAAAATCAAACCGAAGCTCATTCGGTCAGGAGATCTAGTGCTACGCAAGGTGCCGAAGGGGAAATTAAAGGGTAAGATGCACGGGAAATGGGAAGGCCCGTTCATAGCAACGGCCACCGCAAACGAAGCGGCCTTCAAACTGCGTCGGCGTCGGGCGACGAAGAGCCGTACACCTGGAACGTGGATATGCTTCAGAAATACTTCGTGTGAAGCAACTACGAGTTCTTAGCATAGTCTCTGACTTTTCTTAGTTTCTCTTTCCTTTAGACCAAGATTTTGACCTTGTATCCTATGTACATTAAAGTAGTGGGGGACGTACTCTTTTCCTCACGGGGGAAGCTTCGTGGTTCCCCCTCCCGGACCCGCGAAGTGTGAGGTTTTTAATGAGGCGGCCCTTTGTATCCCTTCGACTTCTGACATGTAATATAAGTCAGTTCTCCCCCATCTCTTTCGTGTGCAGTTAGCCTTCTTTCTACAGAATGTCTCGCAACTCTTTCGAAGCTAGGCCACCGCTTCCGGGGGGCCTAGTCTCCGAAGTGGCCTTCGGCGCGGTAAGTAACAGCCTTGGCGCGGACTGCCTTAGGGGCGCGCACACCAAGCCTGTCACTTATCGGCGTGACCGAAGAGAAAACCGCTCGAAGCGGGTCAGGGCCATGATTCGGCCGAAGTAAGCGCACGCCTGGAGCGATGCGTCGGTCGCGAGTTGTCCGTCGGTCTCGAGTTGACCGAAGAGAAAACCGCTCGAAGCGGGTCGGGGCCACGATCGGCCGAAGAGCGCACGCCGGAGCGATGCGTCGGTCGCGAGTTGACCGTCGGTCTCGAGTTGACCGAAGAGAAAACCGCTCGAAGCGGGTCAGGGCCATGATTCGGCCGAGTAAGCGCACGCCCGGAGCGATGCGTCGGTCGCGAGTTGACCGTCGGTCTCGAGTTGACCGAAGAGAAAACCGCTCGAAGCGGGTCGGGGCCACGGTCGGCCGAAGTAAGCGCACGCCTGGAGCGATGCGTCGGTCGCGAGTTGACCGTCGGTCTCGAGTTGACCGAAGAGAAAACCGCTCGAAGCGGGTCAGGGCCATGATTCGGCCGAAGTAAGCGCACGCCTCGAGCGATGCGTCGTTCGTGAGTTGACCGAAGAGTAAACCGCTGATGCGGAACAAGTCCACAATACGACCAGGGAAACGCACGTTAACGGCGGCGTACAAAACGAGGCCGCGTCTGGGCCGAAGTGCGCATACACTCAAAGGCAAACCATCGCACGTCAACTCCAAAGACGAAGCGCGATGCCGCTCCGTCCCAACGAACCTAGGGTGTTTTCACGACCAAGCGTGCAGCACGAAAACGGCAGGCAAAAACACCTCTCTCCCACACCTCCAGTTTACAACGACCACCGCAAAACAATACAACTTTATAAATCAAACAATAGTGTAGTTACAACACATGCTGACCGGCACAATAAATATACAAAGTCGTAGTCCGCTTCGGGCCTGCCGCGAACACTTCCGGGGGGGGAGTTCCGAAGTCCTATGCTCCAAGTCTTCGCGCCGGCCCCGCGGCCACAAATAACGATCAATCCTCGTTCGGTACCTCATCACGGATTTCGTTAATTAACCGAAGATACGCCATGTCTATGATCTCCAAAGCCATCTCCCGAAGCTCGCTGTCGGTAGGCATCCTCCCTGCGCCGAAGTTAGTGTCAGAGTCTATACGAAGGGGATCCCTCCGTCTCCACCTTCACCGCTGCAAAGCTCTGCGACGACGCGTCAGGAATTAAGTATACATACTCGGGTGGCCCAAGGACCCCCTCTTCAACTGGCTCCGTTTTCGGAACGACCCCTTCGGCTACGGAGGGGTCCACTAACCTACGCTTGGCCGCCCTACGGGCGGCCCGCTCTCTAAGAGTGGCATCCCGGCGTGCGGGGTCCCTCGAAAACTCAGCGAAAAAGCGCTTAGCCGCTTCGTTGTGAAGGCGATAGCGCTCCGCTCGGTACGACAAAAACTCCGCATATGAGACATCAGGATGCCGAATGCTAAACTTCGTCCATACGTTAGGCGCGACAAAAAGTGATTCAAGGGGCAAAGTTGAGTTGCTCGCACCTTCGGCCCTCCGCGCGGAACCGCCGAAGGAACCTCGCGCAGACACCGTGCATCGCTTCATATTACAAGAATTCCATCCCTTCGGAAGGGAGAATAGTTCACTCCGTCACAAAGTTCGCGGCGATGCGTTTTTCACACCTCGGCACCCCTCGGTGACGACGGCGGCTTCATCCACAACGGCGCTCGCTTCGGTGGCCTCGACAACCGCTTCGGCCGGGCGTTCCCCGCCGGGGAGAGGGCGGCAGCCAACAAGGTAGCTTCAAGTTCCGCCGCGTGCGCCGCGTCCGAAGCCTCCACCGTGGCGTCCCCGGCGGGGCCCCTTGCCCCCTCGGCGTCTCCGGCTTCGGGTGCGACCCCTCCCCTCGGAGCGGGAGCAACTTCGGGGACGGCGGGAGCCGAGTGGCGACCTCCGTGGCCGCTTCGGCGCGCTCTTCCTCGGTGGAGGGCCCCGTCGCGTCCTCGTGCCTTCCCCTCGGCGTCGGGTGCCATCGCGCCTTCGGCAACGCCGCCTTCGCCCCCCGGCGCTGCGCCGGCCGCCCCCCTCCACCCGTGCCGCGGCTCCCGGCTCGCGGCGGTGATAAGGGGAACGCCGGGCATGGCGATCCGGGCTCCATCCATCATGAACGGGGTAAGGGCGGAGCACAACCATACCGAGCCAAAAGCCGGGCGTAAACACGTTCTGCGCAGCTCGCGATCCTATCCGCAAAAGCGTCAAGGGAAATGTGTCAAAATATCGACGATGACGTCTTCTCACCGAGGTGTAAGCAAAGGGGAGGAAGCGGCCCCGCGTACCTCGGGCGCCGAGGCGAGCCGATTCGTCCAAGGTAAGCTGATAGCCGCGCCGGGCGAAGAAGGTGTTCATAAAGTTCTTTGCAAGATTCTTCGGCGGCACGACGGAAGGCTGTCCAACCTCTAGCTCCGCGTCGCTAGGCCACTCGAAGTTTTCCTTCGTAAGCCGACGAAGATCGCCCTTGCTGATTGTCTTCTCCGAAGATGGGCGATCCGACGGCACCGCCGAGCACACCGCATACGCCAAGGTACGAACCCCCACCGCGCCCCCCAAGCTCCCCGAAGATCTTTATGTTCGTCGAGATGACGTCAAAGCGGCGTTCACCCATTCGTAAAATGACTCAACGGTGCAACGAGGAAGTGGGACGGGAGGAGCATCCAAGTTGCATTGCTCCGGCAAGCTGCAGGTATGTTGTCGCGGAGGGCTTCGGCGCCCGGATGTGGTCCGCGCGCATCGGGTCCGGCGTTGCGCTCGGTTCGCTTAACCTCGTCCGCGCTTCGGTCGGTTTGACCTCTTTGTCGGCAAGCCGAGCGCGCATGTCTTCTTTGGCACCGCTAAGGACCTCCACATCGCGCCGCGATGTGCGAGGACGACTTCGGAGGATCTCGCGGCATCTTCTTTCTCCCGTTGCGGCTTCCGGAGCGCTCTGCTCCGCCGACCGGACGCCCCTCCCGGCTCCGCCACTCGCTCTCAAGCGAAGAGACGGAGGCTACCGATTTCTCCTTCGCCTCCTTGCTCTCCCCGCTCCAACCTTCGCGAGAGACACCGAGAGGCGATGAAGGCCTTCAAGGACGGGTCCCCGCACGCCGTCGTGAGCTCCGCGGCGGTCGGCTTCCCGAAGTACTCCTCTTCGTGAGGTATCGCGAAGCTTGCCCCGCCTCTTCCGAACCGGCGCTCATGACCGCCGCTCGTCAGCCCAAGGAAGCGAATTGTCTTCCCGCCAATCAACTTGGTTTCGGCGGGGGATGCGGAGACGAACAGCGGCGGCCCGGGGCTCTTCAGGCGTCACCCGGTAGCTACTGCTTTCGGGACCCTCATCTTCTTCCTCCTCCTCTTCGGGGACGACATCATTCCTCTCGGAGGCTGGGGCCGAAGGGGAGGCGGATTGCTCGGTGCCATCGGAAGATGTGTCCGACGAGCTGCTGGAGGTGGAGCTGGAATTGCCTTTGTCTTGGGGGGCTTCGGCGCCGAAGGCGACAGGGCTTGGCTTGCGTGGCGCATCGCCAACGGAGGACACGATGCGTACATCACTGTCATCGTCACTGTCCTTCTCCGGCGGGCTGAGGGGAACAAGCAGCGGCCCGGTGGCCCCGCCCCGGCCCTCGCCGGAGCCGCGCCGGAGGGTACATCCGAAGGCGCGGCCGCGCGCGCCGGCACGGCGGCTATCACGTCTCCAACAAGGCTCGTTTCCACGTCCACGACGCGGGTCCTCTTAGGGGACGGGGGTGAATCCGCAGGCCGCCCGCCCCGCTTCTTCCGTGCCTTCCCCTCGGCGGCCGCGGAGGCCGCGGCGGGTGCGGCCCTTCGGCCGGCTCTCGCGGAGCGGCGCGCGGCGACGTCGCCGTCTCCCTCTCGCATCCGCTTCGGCGGCCGCGACCGCCGCGGCCTTCTTCTCGGCCGCCTCGCGGTGTTTGGCGAAGCCGACGCGTTCAGGCGGCGTGACCTTGAAAAACTCAAAAATACGGTTCGTCCGGGACCCGTTCAGCTCCGCAACGGTGTCCTTGTACTCCTTCGGCGAGACGGGGCCGAGAATGAAGTCCCGTGCGCCTCCACCTTCCTCTTCCTCAAAATCGCGCAAAACGACCAAGTCCGTTAGCTTCTCGTTTACTAAGTACATGGCGAGAGGCGATTCTATTCAAGGTTGCGGAGTAACTTACGATCGGGCGTGAAGCCGAAGACCTTCGTCCAATCGGGGCAAGGGATGCCGCCGATGTCTTCCGCCCACTCGTCTTCGGCCACGGACCAGCCGTCGACCAGCGGGCACACGGGGATGCTGCGGTACTCCTCTACGATGTCGCGAGTACCGTACCGTCGCGCGAACCGACGCAGCATCATAACGAACTCGTCCCCCTCCGGACACGAAGGGTTCTTCGCATAAGACTCGTGCAGGGGCGGGGAGCTCCTTCGTTGCCGGCGGGTGAGTGCCTCCGGATGAAGGCGGACTCAAGGCGTAGTAGAACCGCGTCTTTGTTGCCAATCCGAAGGCCACTTGTTCCCGTACGCGGTGGCCGGGCTCACTACGCCGGCCTTATAAGAGAAATTGAGGCGCCAAATTGACGGTCCTTCTCCACGGACCGGGTCCCCTTCCTCCTCGAATACCGTCCGCCGTTGGTGATGCACCCGATGCGCCGAGGCGAAGCCTTCGGCGGAGGGCTTGATCTTCGTCGTCCGCATATCCACATATATACCGACGGCCGAAGGATGGCATTAGGGGTAAGCGATGAAGGTAGATGTCGAAGTACCGCAATATGTCGATGACGGCGGGGTGAAGCGGAACCGAAGCCCCCGCGTACGGAAGATCCGGAAGATGACAACCTCGTTGTCTCGCGGTCGCGGCACGGTCTCACGGCCGGGGGCTCGGCCGGCCCCGACCATACGGTTCTTCACCAACGCCTCCACGTCGGTCTTGTCAATGCGGCTTCGACCGAATGTATAGGTCTTCGCGATCTCCCTCGCGACAGCATCGCGTCTACGCTTCGGCGCCATAAACGCTAGCTATGCACGAAGAAAAAGCAGGAGCAAGGGGGCTGGAGCAAGTCTTACAGTAGGCCTTCGGAGCTCTTGCGCGTCGTAAGTTCTGAGCTGAAGCCGCTGGGTGGGGTAACCCAAAGGACGGCCCCCCCTTATATAGTAACGAGTCCCGATAATCGCGCCGGCCTCGATCAAAATTACCTTTTTACCCGATGACGGCCCCTCTCAACGGTAAAATTGTCCAAGGGCAGCACATGTCTTTTTCAAGACGCCATGTCAGCGTGAGCCGTCCGGGGGAGTTCCGAAGACCGGCCTTCACCCGATTTAAGGTCGATCGTAAGTTCGGCCCCCGCGCGGTGCCGGGGACGGCCCTCACCGACGAGGGGCTACCGTTGGGGGAGTCGGTCTTCGGAAGCATCGCCCTCGTCCGCCCACGCCGAAAACCTTCGGCGTGTGCACGGTTTCGGTCTCGCGGGGAGACCCTTCGGCTGCGGGAGCACTAACGAAACACTAATGCCGCCCCCGCCTTATAAGTTTTGCTGCGCAGGGGAGATCCATCATCGTTGCGCTCACCTTCGGCGCCGAAGGCGCCAGCGACGGTGCTTCGGCAATGAAGGCCCAAGGGAAGCGAGGGGCCGAGAGCGCCGCCCGGGACGTCGCGTCCGGGGGCGGCGGCGGCGCGGACGAAGCGCCCGAAGAGTCCCGACGACCCCGGCCCGGGGTCGCTCCTTCGGCCCCGAAGGGGCCGACGATCTCGGACACGTGGCCACCGCCGACGTGTAAAGTGGGCTCCGGTCGGGGCGGAGACAAGGGCGGCCACGTGTAAAGGCGTTACGGCCGTACGAAGACACGCCGGAGGCTCGTACGACGCGGGGACTTCTTGTTATGCCCTTGTAAAGTGTTTAAAGCGGTTTGTCAGGGACGGAAAAGGTGTAATTGAGGCAAATGACTATGCCCAGGGGTCTCCTATAAATAGTGAACCCCTTGTAATGAAACGGATACCCTGTAATGAGAAGAGAGCACCGAAGGCCTCTGCCAGTTCTTCGGTCTTCGGTTTGCGGAGTATCTTTCGTGTTCCGTTTTCGTAAGTCTTCACGTTTCCCTCCCTCGCCAAAGTAGAAGTAGGAACCTCGCAGGAAAGCACGAAGGAAGGGAGAGAGTTCAGGGGGCTGTTGTGTCGGCGTCCACCCTTCGGGCCCGATTTCCACCAACACGCCTTCGCCGGGTCCGGCGACATGCTACTCTTCTCTTTCCTCCACGCAAGATTAAAAAGCTGACTGGACATGCTGTCAAGGGCTTATCTACACCCATTGCGGGTGCCCTGAGCGTCGCTTGGGCTTTGCACTACAGCCCTAGCTTGGCACACCCCAACCAAATTAATTGTTAAAATCTTTAATATGGGTTGTTTCATATGGCCTTGTTTGGCTCATTCTACTGTGGGCGGCTTAGGCGGAGCTTGCCCCTTTGAGCAGCCTTGTTGCATGAGGCTTAGTTTTATTACCTCCTCGGCCCAATCCCTATTGCCGTCTTGGTTGCTGATAGTCCCTTTTTGAACATGGCTTTAATAAACCTTAAGGTCAGAAGAAATCTAAACCGCTTGCCTTGATTTGGGCCTTGTTCTAGTGTCGTGGGTAACAAATAGAAGACCGTAATTGAAGCCCAAAAATAATCAGAGAGCACGGCTGCATGCAGAAGTAAAGCGAAAATCGTAAAGCAAGCCCAAGAGATAATATTTGTTTTTAATGTTTTCAAAAACGTAACTATCAACCGCCACGTGAAATCATATTTGTTAGGAGCATTTATTTTTGTAAATTCGAAAAAATTAAAAAAAACTAAAAATCCAATCCTTCCAACGGTAATTAAAAAAAGGGACATTTACATAAACGTGAACGGAACGAACAGAACCGTTGGCGCAGTGCCATGTGCGGTAGCCCGAAATTCCGGTCGTCGGCGCCTGTGCGGCCGACCTCGTCGTCGACGTCACGTTAGCAGCCCTAATCCTCCTTCCTTGCCGCGCGCGCACGGCGGCGAGTCGCGGTCGTCGGCTCCCTGCCCACCGCACCGCACCAGGTCGCGCGCGTCGCTCTCGCAGCTCCGACTCCGACCAGTCAACCCCTGTCAAGGTCACGCGAAAGCAAGAAGCACCCCACGCACCAGCCAGATACGACCTGTTCAGCTGACGCCCCCGCCTTGCGCGTACCCCGTCGTCGGCCGCCCTCCCGCGCCCGCCAAGGGACATGGGGCCCGGCCGGCGGCACCTCCGCGGCTCCGCCTCCTCCGCGCGCCCTTGCCCTTGCCCTTTCGGCGGAGCGGGGCTGATGCGCCGGGCCCCGCGTGCTGCCTCCGGTGGCCCGCCACGCCGGCCCCGCTCCCTTTTTCCTCGGAGAAAAGAGAGGCGCTCGCTCGCCGCGCGGCGCTGCGGCGTCGTCCGAGAGCGACGCGTAGGAACCGCGCGCCCACCCAACCAAACCCCATGTGGGACTGTGGGAGGCGCTATCCATCCATCCGCGGCGCCTGCGAGGAAAAAAGCGACGCAGAGGGAAAATATTCGACGCCGCCGTGCGTTGGGTGGGGATTGTGGGACGTGACGCCGCCCCGCATCCGCGCGGTCAGCTCGCGGCGCATCGCGCCGGAGCCCCGGAGCGCGGCAAGCGACCTGCGGCGAGTCGTGGGTGCGGGAGTAGGAACGGAGCACTACGCCACACTACCCTTTGTGACCTGACCACCCACCCAGTGAGCACCTTGAACCGTCCGTCCGTCGTCAGCCTGTGTAGAGTAGCTCCCCAAGTGCTAGTGGCGAAACGGAACTGCTGCACCTCAACAAGTCCTCCACTGGCACGCAGGCAGCAACTTTTCCTCCATCCCGTAAACAAACGTTGAAGAAGAACAAAGGCAACTTCGTGTCGTCCGCTCTTCCGCGACCCGTCGCCGTCGCCGTCGCCGCTACATCCCCCTGTGGATGTGGAGTGCGTGAACCCAACTCAGGGGCGGGCCCAAGATTTTGACGTTGGGTATTCAAGATTGTAAAGGGAAAAATTGATAGGCGCATTGGGGGAACGAGGGAAGGAGAGGCCGAGAAATGGGCCAATTTTTTGGGCTGCCCGGCTTATTTATAGAAGGGAGGTGGGGTTTAGATGTTAAAAAGCACGAGTTGATATCATTTTCTCATTTGTTTTTTATACGGATATATGTATATATTTATGTTTATGCGAAAATAATGGGTATTCAATGAATACCCTCAATACCAAGTGGGCCCGCCCCTGACCCAACTTGCACAGCCGCGAATCCCACCAGACCACGCCAAGTAGCCAACGCTACCGTATCGAAGCGGCGACGAGCCGCCCGCCGACGACTTGACTCGGCGAGCGAAGCGAACCCGCGGCGCCGTTTCCTGCTCCGCACGTGCCCCCCTTTCCCGCGGCCGTCGCGATCGGAGAAAAAGAAAAAGCGCGGAGCACCCGCCGACCCCGCCCAGCCAGCCTCCTCCTCCTCCTCCCGACCTCTTCTTTATAACCCCGCCTCCCTCCCGCCTCATCTGCTCCCCACACAGCTCACACGCGCAGCACCAACACAAGCACAGAGCACGGGAGAGAGAGAGAGAGAGCAGAGCGCCACCGGCCGTCCGATCCTTAGCCTAAAGCTGATCAGATGGCTCTCGCTCTCTCCGGCTCTTCCGCGCTCCGCGCCGCCCTGGCCCCGATCAGGGCCGCCGCCACCACCACCAGGGGCTACGCGGCGTCGGCGGCGTCCGGGGCCATGCGCCGCACCGCGGCGGCTGCGGAGGGCGCCGGTGCCGGTGAGGCCAAGGAGGCCGGGCGCGGCGCCGCCGCCGAGATATCCTGGGTCCCCGACCCCGTCACGGGCCACTACCGCCCCGCCAACTGGTCCGCCGCCGCCGACCCCGCCGACCTCCGCGCCGCGCACCTCGCCCGCGCCTACGCCAGGGCGTGAGGAGGAGGAGGGCCCCGTTTCCCGCCGTCTCATATAGCATACACCAAGAGGAAGGCGGTGGTGGGGGGTTTGTTTCGTTTGGCCTAGTGGCGTCGTCGTCGTCGCGGCGGCGTGCCGGCATGGCCGTTCCATGGAGCTGGAAGTCCTTCTCGGTTGGTCGCGGTGCGCTCACGCACGCTGCATCGGCATCTCGGCTCGGCCGACAGGAAGATTACGATACGATACAAGGAGCGAAGATCGGCTTCCGGTGTTCGCCGTGGCGTGCGTGCGTGCGTGCGTGTGTGAGCTGTAACGGCCCTGTTCTAGCTAGCGCTCTCCTAATCAGATTCAGAGCGGAGCAGGGTTTTCATTACTGTTGTTCTGCGTTTTGCTACTCGCTATCACCAGAAATAAAAATGTTTCTTGCAGTTTGTTTCTCTCACAAAATTCCAACCATTGTTGTTGCATGTCAAAGACGAACGGAACAACAGCTTGAGTGTGCTCGAGTGCTTTTCTCTTTGCGGAAATCCCTTGAAAACCTCGTGGCAGGCGTTGGGGAAGTTGGTCTTCGGAAGCATCACCCCGTTCGGTCGGTCCACGCTGGCCACCTTCGGTCTATATACGGTTTCGGTCTCGTGGGGAAGCCTTCGCTGTACGGGCGCTAACGAAACGCTAATGACACTTATGCCATGTGAGTTTTGTTGTGCAGAAATGATCCCACGTGGCGGCGCCTACCTTCGGTGCCGAAGGCACGGGTGGCCGTGCTCCGGCGACGAAGGTCCGAGAGGACCAGGAACGGGGCGCGCCGGCCGGGGACATCGCGTCCGGGGCCCGTGGCGGCACGGGCGGTGTCCGAAGAGGCGCGACGCCCCCGGCCCGGATCGGCCCGTTTCGTCGCCGAAGGTGCGGCGGTTCCCCGGACACGTGGCCGCCGCCGACGTGTAAAGCGGGCTCCGGACAAGGCAGAGACAAGGGTGGCCGCGTGTAAAGGCGTTTCGGCCGTACGAAGACACGCTGGAGGCTTGTACGACGCGGGGACTTACTGTTATACCCTTGTAAAGTGTTTAAAGCAGTTTGTCAGGGACGGAAAAGGTGTAATTGAGGCAAATGACTATACCGGTGGGTCTCCTATAAATAGTGAACCCCTTGTAATGAAACGGACACACCGTAATGAGAAAAGAGCACCGAAGGCAACGGTAATGTCTCTCGGTTTTCGATCCGCCGAGTATTTCCTTGTTTCCTCTACCGTATTGTCAAGTCTTAGCGTTTCCTCTCCTTGCGCGGGTAGGAGTAGAAGTCTCGTGGTAGTAAGAGAACGGAGGGAGAGAACTCGGGGACCGTTGTGTCGGCGTCCACCCTTCGGGCCCGATTTCCACCAACGGTTTGGCGCCCACCTCGTGGAAGAACTCAAGACCACATGGCCGGTACACGTTCGGCGGGCGCCGAAGCCGCAACGGCTCGGGCGTCGACCCCTCCACTCGTGTCGGAGCCCGCCAACCCATCTCCTTCGGCCGTCCGGCCTTCGGCGGGGGCCGGCGCCGGCCGAGTGCCCCGGAGGTAGAGCACACCGTTTCGGGGGATGTTCGAGGTCGGCCTCGAGGGGCTAGGGGGCTTCGGCGCAAGACATCGAGACCCTCCGAAGGATTCGGGCCCTCATCGGCCGGCAAGTCCGTGCCGGCTCATCCCGAGTAGGAGACGCGCCCATCCTCGTTGCGGGTGCGGCCATCCCGGCACTCGGGACGCGGCTCCGCCACACGCCGCCTCCGACGCCATCGACTTCAACATCGAGCGGCCGAGCGTTACCTCGCCATGCTGCAAAGCCGGGTTGCGGCGCGACGCCGCCACGGCAAGTCGCTCCGGCGCCGCCCACACCAACGTCGACGCCCGCCGCGCATGCCGCGCCGGCGGCCCAGCAGCACGCCTGGCTCACCCCGCAGCCATGCAAGCTCGGGCCCCGGATCAATGGAGGCGAGAGAAGGATGCCTCCGAAGGGCAAAGCATAGGCCACCGCCAAGAGAGGGGGCAGGCGCACGAGCACTTCGCTCCCGACGACGCACCCCTTCGCAACGTCGTCCCGGTGTCCCCGCTCTCGGTCGAGCTCGAGAGCGCGCCGTGGCCCCGTCGATTCAACGCCAACACCTTGCCCCAGTACGACGGAGACTACGATCCCAAGGAGTTCCTGATGAAGTTCGAGGTGGCGGTAGAATCCAACGGGGGCGACGCCACTACGAAGGCGAAGGCCCTTGTGCTCGCGCTCAAGGGGAGAAGTCCGCTATTGGTATGTCAACATACCGAAGGGGCATATAACATTTTGGTTCCAAGTTGCGGAACAAGGCGCCGTCCAGCTTCAAAGGCATGCAGGTCGAAGAGCTAGACTCCAACGACCTCGTCAACATGTGTGTCCGGGGGGGACCGTGAGTCACCGCAAGAGTACATGCACGGGGTTGTCAAATTGACGGCGCGTGCGCCCACAAGATCCGAAAGCGACATCATCGACGCCATCGTTGGGGGCCTGAGGGTTGGAAACTGCCAAGATGTGCTCGACAAGGTGAAGCCGAAGTCTCTGCAAGAGTTATTTGAAGTTATGCAAGAATACCGCAAGTCCGACAAAGGCCGCCGCCGAAGGCTCGACCGGCAAACGCGAGCAAAGAAGCGAAACAACGAGGGGCGGTGGGACCAGTCGAAGGGGTGGCAAAACCAGCCGCCAAAGCAACCGAACCGTCGGATTAACAACGTGTCCGCGCCACCCGACCGAACCGGCACGGGGGCGGCGGGCACAAGGGCGGATACAAGCATAACGAGGGGCCGAAGCCACGGCGGCATAACCGGCCCCGGCGGGCCGGTGGTGAGCGGTTTTTCCGCCGGCTCCATGGAATTGATGCCCGGCACCACACGCACCGGTGCCCTTCGGCGGTCAAGATGAAACCGGAGTGGGAGGCGGAGGAGAAGGCGAAGGCGGCGGGCATGGCCGTGAATCATGTCATGAAGTACCAAAATGCGAGGTCGGTTCGGGGCCCCGCCACCACCATACCATCACCAACATTACCAACCTTCGGCACTTTCGCGCATACCTTCCACCCACCACGGCCATACACACCTTCCGCGTCGCGGCGCTTCCGCCCCCTCCCCCACTCGCGCGGCGGCCTTCGGTTTTCGTGCCTTCGTGGCCGAACCCGGCCGCCCACCACCCGGCACACTACGCCCATGCCCAACCGCCACCTCCCCCCACAAAAGCAAGAGGCCCCTGACTCCAGCAGTTCGGGGATGACGGGCATGCTCAACATCATCAATGCGATCTCCGGCGGATCCAATGAGCCGACGCACGAGACAAAGAGGCAACGCCAAGACTACTACCGAAGCGTGTCGCACATCTGCTCCGGCAAGTACTTTCACTTGCCATGGTCCCACGTCCCCATAACTTTCACGGCAGCTGACATCCGGCTACAGCACTACCCTCACAATGATCCGCTCGTTATAAGGGCCAACATCGGCAAGAACACAAAGTACTACTTCGGCAATGACGTGGGGAGGATCTTGGTGGACAACGGCAGTTCAGCAGATATCCTGACCGGCAATGCTTCACCGGCATGGGGTTCAAAAAGGAAGACTTGAAGAAGGCGAGAACACCCGCCGTACGGCTTCGGCAACAAAAAAATCAAAGCCCCGGGCAAGATTGATGTCAATGTATCCTTCGGCCAAGACGCCACCATGAGAACCGAGGTCATAACATTCGATGTTGTCGACTTCGCGTACCCGTACAACGCCATCTTCGGCCGCAACACCATCAACAAGTTCGCAGCGGTCATCCATCAAGGGTACCTGCTGATGAAGATACCAACGGCGGCGGGGGTAATCTCCGTGTACGGCAGCCAGGAGGAGGCCCGAAGAGCCGAGCGCAACACGTCGGTCCACAACAGACAAGTTCATGTCATTAATGAGGACGAGAGCAACGAAGCTGCAGTGGCCGAAGAACGAAGGCCGAAGCCCAAATGAGGCGGTCCATGAAGGGGGCCGAAGCCGAGCGCATGAAAGCCGTCGACGTCACGAAGACGGTCCCCTATGCGCCGATGTGCCCGGCGGGGACCGTGATGATAGGTGCCGAAATCGGCCACGAGAGGACGAGGACCGCCTCCCGAAGTTCCTTCGTAACAATCAAGATGTGTTCGCATGGTCCAAGTCCGATCCGACGGTCGTCCATCGTTCGGTCATAGAGCATGCGCTCAACACCGATACAAGGGTCAAACCGAAGCCGCAGAGGCGGCGGCCGATGTCGGCGGACGGGGGTCAAATCTCGCGGAAGCCGAAGTACAAAAGATGCTCGATGCCGAATCATCGGAGGAGTCCAAGACCCCATCCGGGTGGCAAACGTGGTGATGGTGCCGAAGAAGAAAGGCAACATGCGAATGTGTATCGACTTCACTGAACTCAACAAGGCATGCCCGAAGGACCCTTACCCGTTGCCAAGGATCGACATCATTATTGATCAGGCCGCCGGCCGTGACATGTTGAGCCTCCTAGATTGCTTCTCCGGCTATCACCAAGTGTGGATGCGAAGGGAAGATGAAGCAAAAACCGGATTCACAACCCCCCTTCGGCATCTTCTCGCTTCGTCGGAATGCCCGAGGGCTCGCGCAACGCCGGTCCACCTTCAACCGCATGATGAAGCCGATCCCGGGCACCCGGGCCCGGGGCGCAACGCCTCGACGTACGTTGATGACATCGTCATCATGAGCGAAAAAAGAGGAAGATCACATTGTAGATCCGACCGAAACCTTCGACAACATGAGGCAACACGGCCTCAAGCTCAACCCAGAGAAATGCATCTTCGGCATCGGGGAAGGGGCGATTCTTGGGTCGTATGGTTTCCAAGCGGGGCATTCGAGCAAACCCCCAAAAGATCGAAGCCCTACGAAGGATGCAGCCTCCAAGCACACGAAAGGAAGTCCAAAGGCTAAGAGGCGAATTGCCTCGGCCGAACCATTTCATCTCAAGAGCCGCCGAACGAAGCCTTCCTTTCTTCAAGGTACTCCGAGCAAATTCAACCTTCCAATGGGGCCCGGAGCAACAACAAGCCTTCGATGACCTCAAGAAATACCTTGAAGACGCGGCGGTCATGACCAAACCGTCACCGAAGGCCGAACTGTCGTTCTACATCGCCGCAACCGACACAGCGGTCAGCGCAGTGCTTGTGGAAGAGCGCAAAGAGGCGGACGTTCGAGGCAATTCCCCATTTATTATGTCTCCGAAGCTACGAGCGGCTCAAAGCTCCTCTACTCCGAAATGGAGAAGATGGCATATGCTGTCGTGATGGCAAAAAGGAAACTTCGGCATTACTCCGCAGCCACAATGTTTCGGTGCCCACGCCTTTCCCCCTCGGGACATGTTCGAGAACAAGGAGTCAACGGGCGGGGATGGGCAAGTGGGCCTCGGAATTGGCGGAGCACGTCATAAGCTTCGTTGCCCGCAGCGTGATAAAGTCTCAAGTCCTCGCTGACTTCGTAGTTGACCGGACGCCTTCGGCGCCGAAGGGGGAAGCAAGAGTCACGCAGCCAATATGGGAAGTCCAGTGTGATGGTGCATACTCGCCACCTTGGGTCGGCGGCCGCAGCAGCTCTTAAAGTCCCCTTCGGGCATCAAGCTCCGGTATGCCTTGCGGCTAAACTATGACAACCGCACAAACAACGTGGCGAGTACGAAGACCCGTCGCTCGCGCTTCGGAAAGCCGTGGCCGTAGGTGCAAGGAGGCTCGTCATCCCGACAGGACTCGAACTTGTCGCCCGCCACATTGGGAAAACCTACAAGGCAAAGAACCTAGATATGATGAAGTACTGCGCAGCCGTCCGAAGCACGGAAAAGTTTTTCATCGGCATCACGGTGAGAAGTTTTCCCGGGAACTACAACAAGGAAGCCGATGCCATCGCAAAGGCAACCGCGCTACTCGAGCCCCCGCCACCGGATGTTTTCTATGAAACAACCACCTCGAAGTCCGCGGCCCGATGAAGCAAGCACCCCCAAGTTTGTGAACGCCATACAGAGTGAGGACTGGCGCGCCCCAATAGTAGCGGCGCTCAAGGGTTACTATGAGGCCGAAGATGGGGTCATCAGCAAGAGAGTGGCCATCAGAGCGAGAAACTACCACCTCGTCGACAGCAACCTGTACCGAAGAGGGGTGTGTGCCCCACTGCTAAAGTGCATATCGGTCACCGAGGGCAAGCAGCTGCTCCACGAAATCCATAGCGGCATGTGCTCACACCATCTCGGCACCAGGGCATTGGTGCAGAAAGCTTTCCGACGGGGGTTTCTGCGGCCTTCGGCGGTCGCGGATGCCCATGACATAGTGCGCCATTGCCCCGAGTGCCGCCGCCATGCGCCCTACGGCAAGTTTGCTTCCAACGAGATACGACTCGCTACCACCGGTGTGGCCCTTCGCCCGTGGGGTATTGACATCGTCGGCCCGCTACCCACGGCACCGGAAACTACACTCACGCAGCTTGTGGCGGTCGAATACTTCTCCAAGTGGGTTGAAGCGAAGCCGTTATTGAGCATCACTTCGGCAACCGTTCGGAAGTTCTTTTGGCGTAACATAGTGTGCCGCTTCGGCGTCCCCCACGAGGTCACAAGTGGATAATGGCAAACGGTTCGACAGCGCGGAGTTCAAGGAATTCGTGCATACTTGGGAACGAAGTTGTGCTTCGCTTCGGTCTACCACCCGCGGTCAACGGGGCGGTGGAGCGGGCCAATGGGATTATCTTCGCCGGCATCAAGAGGAACATCACCGACCCGCCCAAGAGCAAATGGGCCGAAGAACTACCGAGGGTAATCCGGTCCCACAACACCACCACATCCCGTAACTACTCGGTTCTCCCCCTTCAAGCCGTTGTACGGGGAGGAAGCCATGCCGCCCGAAGAGCTATGTCCGGGCACCCGGAGGAGCACACCCTCCGTGACGAAGACCTCAAGGCGTCGGTTCGGAACATTGAGGAGGTCCGCCTACGAAAAACCGAAAACCTCTCGGCCTACCAAGATGAGACCCGAAGGTGGAAAAACAAGAGGATAAAACCAAAGCTCATACGGTCGGGGGACCCGGTGCTATGCAAGGTGCCGAAGGGCAACCGAAGGGCAAGATGCATGGGAAATGGGAAGGCCCGTTCATAGCGACAACGACCGCAAACGAAGCGGCGTTCAAACCGCGCCGGTTAACGGGCGACGAAGAGCCATACACCCGGAATGTGGACATGCTTCGAAGTACTTCGTCCGGCGCCATTGCGAGTTTTAGCTTAGTCTTTGAGTTTCAACGCTTTCGTTTTCTTTTAAGTCGCGATGGCGACTCGTATCTTGTGTACATTAAAGTAGCGGGACGTACTCTTTTCCTCACGGGGGAGGCTTCGCGGTTCCCCTCCGGATCCGCGAAGTGTGAGGTTTTTAACGAGGCGGCCCCTTGTACCCCTTTGATTCCTGACATGTAATATAAGTCAGTGTTCCCCCATCCCTTCGTATGCGCTCTACTTTCTCGTTCAAAAAATGCTTTCGCCACTCGTCGAAGCTAGGCCACCGCCTTCCGGGGGCCTAGTCTCCGAGGTGGCCTTCGGCGGAGTAAGTGACAGCCTAGGCGCGGATCGCCTTGGGGGCGCGCGCGCCAAGCCTATCACTTATCGTCGTGACCGAAGAGAAAAACCGCTTGACACGGAGCGAGGCCACGATTCGGCCGGAGTAAGCGCACGCCTGGAGCGATGCGTCGGTCCTGATTCGACCGAAGAGAAAAACCGCTTGACGCGGAGCGAGGCCACGATTCGGCCGGAGTAAGCGCACGCCTGGAGCGATGCGTCGGCCTCGCTTCGACCGAAGAGAAAAACCGCTTGACGCGGAGCGAGGCCACGATTCGGCCGGAGTAAGCGCACGCCTGGAGCGATGCGTCGGTCCTGATTTGACCGAAGAGAAAAACTGCTTGATGCGGAGCGAGGCCACGATTCGGCCGGAGTAAGCGCACGCCTGGAGCGATGCGTCGGCCTCGCTTCGACCGAAGAGAAAACCGCTTGACGCGGAGCGAGGCCACGATTCGGCCGGAGTCAGCGCACGCCTGGAGCGATGCGTCGGTCTCGATTCGACCGAAGAGAAAACCGCTTGACGCGGAGCGAGGCCACGATTCGGCCGAGTAAGCGCACGCCCGGAGCGATGCGTCGGTCTCGATTTGACCGAAGAAAAAACCGCTTGACGCGGAGCGAGGCCACGACTTGGCCGGAATAAGCGCACGCCCGGAGCGACGCGTCGGTCTCGATTCGACCGAAGGGAACGAGCACTTAGTGCGAGCAAGGCCGCGACTCGGCCGAAGTAAACGCACGCCTAAAGCAATGCTTCGGTCTTGATTCGACCGAAGGGAAAGCTCGCGTCGCGTGGTATACACCCTCGACTTGGCTTGAGCAGGCGCACTAAAAACGGTCGGCAAGAAACGCACATCCCGAACATAACGTTGTTTTCTAACCCGAGGGGGCGAGCCGTTGCAAGTTACGTCCGAAGGGGAAGCGCGGTGCCGCTTCGTCCCAACACACTCGGGGCTTTCTTGATCAAGCAAGTAGCGAGCGCAACACCGAAGCGCGCAAAAGATGGGCACATGCACACCTCGTCCTTTTTTCTTCTCACATTTTCAACATGTAACATCCTTCATAAAAACAATATAACTTTACAAGGGAAAAACAATGCGGTTACAACACACACCGTCTCGAGTGCTAAATTTACAAGTCCGTGGTCGAAATCCGCTCCGGCATGCCGCGAACACTTCCGTGGGGGAGTTCCGAAGTCCCGTGCTTCAAGTCTTCGCGCCGGCCCCGTAGCCACACTTAGCAATCAATCTTCGTTTAGCACGTCCTCACGGATCTCGTCGATCAACCGAAGATACGCCATATCTATAATCTCCGGAGCCATCTTCCGAAGCTCGCCGTCGGTAGGCATCCGTCCCGCGCCGAAGTCGGGGGTTAGAGTCTATGCGCGAGTGATCACTCCGTCTCCACCTTCACCGCCGCGAAGCTCTCCGACGAGGCGTCAGGAATTAAATATACATACTCGGGCGGCCCAAGGACCCCCTCTTCGATCGGCTCTATTTTTGGAACGACCACTTCGGTCACGAAGGGGTCCACTAAGTTTTCGCTTGCCGCCCCACGGGCGGCCCCCCTCTCTAAGAATGGCATCCCGACGCACGGGATCCTTCGAAAAATCCGCAAAAAAGCGTTTAGCGGCTTCATTGTGAAGACGGTAACGCTCCGCACGATACGACAAAAACTCGGCGTACGAAACATTAGGGTGGCGAATGCTAAACTTCGTCCACACGTTCGGCGCAACAAAAAGTGAGTTAAGGGGCGAGTTGAGTTGCTCGCACCTTCGGCCCTCTCGCGCGGAACCACCGAAGGAACCCGCGCAGATACCGTGCATCGCTTTACTTTACAAAAATTCATCCCATCAAGGGGAGAGCGGTTCACTCCTTTACAAGTCCCGGACCGACGCGTTTCACACCTCGGCACCTTCGGCGACGACGGGGGCCTCGCTCGGCACGGCGCTCGCTTCGGTAGCCTCGACCGACGCAACCGTCGCGTCGACCGCCGCCTCCGCGGGTCCTTCGCCGCCAGGAGAGCCGGCGGCCGCCAGCGCGCCCTCAAGCTCGCCGCGTATGCCGCCTCCGAAGCATCCGCCGTAGCGTCTCCCCCCGCGGGGACCGCGGCCGCCACGGCGTCGCCGGGGGCGGGCGCGACCTCTTCCTCGGTAGTGGGAGCGGCTTCAAGGCCGGCGGACGCCGAAGGAGCGCCCCCCTCGCGGCCGCCTCGGCACGCTCCCCCCTCAATCGTGGGCCCCGCGCGCCTTCCCCATGCCTTTCTTCGGTGGTGGGAGCCGTCGTGTCTTCGGCGGCGCCGGCTTCGTTCTCGGGAGCGCCGGCGGCTTCACCTTCCTCCCGTGCCGCACCGCGGGGTCCCCGGCGGTGATAAGAGGAACGCCGGGCATGGCGATCCAATCCCCTTCCGTCATGAACTGGGGCAGGGGTGGAGTGCCGCCGAACCGAACCCGGAGACGGTCGTAAACACGCTGTTGCAGTCGAGGCCTTATCTGCGAAACAGCGAGGGCAATGTGTTAAAGTACTTACGAGAATGTACTTTTAACGCAACCATAAACAAAAGGAGGAAGTAGCTTCGGCGTACACGGGCACCGAGGCGAGCGGACTCGTCTAGAGTGAGTTGATACCCGCGCCGGGCGAAGAAGGTGTTCATGAAGTTTTTCGCAAGGTTCTTGGGGAGCACGGGGAGCCGTCCAACATTCGGGTCCGCGTCGCCGGGCCACTCGAAGTTCTCCTTCGTAAGCCGACGAAGGTCGCCCTTGCTGATCGTCTTCTCCGAAGATGGACGATCCGGGGGCACCAGCGAGCACACCGAATACGCCAGCGTGCGAACCCCCACCGCGGCCCCGAGCTCTCCGAAGATCTTCGTGTTCATCGAGATGAGGTCGAAGCAGGCATTCACCCACTCATAGTATGACTCGACGGTGCACCGAGGGAACGGGACAGGCGGCGCGCTCAGATTGCACTGCTCCAGCAGCTGCAGTATGTCGTTGCGAAGGGCTTCCGCGCACCGAATGTGATCTGTGCGGTGCCGCTCCAGCGCTCCGCTCAGCTCGCTCGCCTCTTTCTGCGCTTCGGCCAATTTGGCCTCCCTGTCGGCGAGCTGAGCGTGCAAGTCCTCCTTAGCGCTGTTCAGGGCCTCCACGTCGTGGCGCAGCGTATTGAGGACAGCTTCGGAGGATTTCGCCGAGTCTTCCTTCTCTGTTGCGGCCTCTCCCGGAGCGCTCCCCGCTCCGCGCCCGCCGTCCCTACGGCTCCGCCACTCGGTTTTCAAGCGAGGAGACAGCCGGCCACCGATCTCTCCTTCGCCTCCTTGCTCTCCCCCGCTCCGGCCTTCGGGCAAGGCATCGCGACGCGATGAAGGCCTTCGCGAGACGAGTCCCCGCATGCCGTCGTGAGCTCCGCTGCGGTAAGCTTCCCGAAGTATTCCTCTTCATGAGGTATGGCGAAGCTTGCCCCGGCTTCCTCCAGGAACCGGCGCTCATGCCCGCCACTCGTCAGCCCCAAAAAACGGATCGTCTTCCCGCCAATCAGCTTGGCCTCGGCAGGAACTTGAAGACGGACAGCGGCGGCGCGGGGCTCCTCACGCGTCACCCGATAGCCGCTTCCCCCGCCGCTCTCGGGCTCCTCGTACTCCCTTTCCTCCGCTTCGGCGACGACAACATCCTTCTCGGCGGCGGGGGCCGAAGGGGAGGCGGATTGCCGGTGCCACCGGAGGATGTGCTCGGACGAGCCGCCGGAGGCGGAGCCGGAATCATCCTTTTCTTGTGGGGCTTCGGTGCCGAGGGCGACGGGGGCTCGGCTTCCGCGGCGCGTCACCAACGGAGGACACGATGCGAACGTCGGCTGTCGTCGTCCTTGTCTTTTTTTGGTGGGGCGAGGGGGACAAGTAACGGCCGGTGGCCCCTTGTCCGGCCCTCGCCGAAGGCACGTCCGAAGGTACGTCCGAAGGCGCGGCTACGCGCGCGCGGCACGGCGGCTATCACGTCTTCAACGAGGCTCGTCTCCACGTCAACGACGCGAGTCCTCTTGGGGGATGGGGGCGAGTCCGCCGCCGTCCGCCCCCGTTTCTTCCGGCCTTCCCTTCGGCGGCGGCGGTGGCGCGCGGCGCGCGCGCGCTCCTCCCGCCGCCTTCGCGGGGCGCGCGCGCGGCGAAGTCGCCGTCTCCTCGGCCGTCCGCTTCGGCGGCCGCAACCGCCGCGGCCTTCTTCTCGGGCCGCTTCGCGGTGCTTGGCAAAACCGACGCGCTCGGGTGGTGTGATCTTGAAAAATTCGAATACCCGGTTCGTCCGGATCCGTTCGGCCTCCGCGACGGTGTCTTTATACTCCTTCGGCGAGACGGGGCCGAGGATGAAGGCCCCGTGCGCCTCCACCTTCCTTCTCCTCGACGCCGCAGGAGAACAAATCCGGTCGGTCGGCATTTTATTTACCAGGGACGCAGCTAAGAAGAACCTTCCGAAGGACGCAAGGTAACTTACACTTGGCTGTGAAGCCGAAGACCTTCGTCCAGTCAGGGCAGGGAATGCCCCCGATATCCTCCGCCCACTCGTCCTCGGCCACGGACCAGCCGTCCACCAACGGGCACACCGGGATGCTGCGGTACTCCTCCACGATGTCGCGTGTGCCGTACTTGCGCGCGAACCGGCGCAACATTATCACGAACTCGTCGCCCTCCGGGCACGAAGGGTTCTTGGCGTAGGACTCGTGGAGGGGCGGGAGCTCCTTCGTCGCCAGCGGGTGAGAGCCTCCGGAAGAAGGGGGGCTCAAGGTGTAGTAGAACCAGTGTTGCTGCCAATCCGAAGGCCACTTGTTCCGTACGCGGTGACAGGGGCTCACCACGCCGGCCTTGTACGAAAAATTGAGACGGCCGAACCGGCGCGGTCCTTCTCCACGCATTGGTCCCCCTCCTCCTCGAAGACCGTCCGCCGATGGTGGTGCACCCGATGCGCCGAAGCGAACCCCTCGGCGGAGGGCTTGATCTTCGTTGTCCCGCATATCCACATGTACACCGACGCCCGCAGGATGGCGTTTGGGGTGAGCCGGGTGCGGTAGATATCGAAGTACCGGAGAATGTCGACGACGGCGGGGGTGCGGCGGGAACCGAAGCCCCGCGTACGAGCGGTCGCGAAAGATGACAACTTCGTTGTCCCGTGGCCGCGCACGCTCTCCCCGACCGGGGGCTCGGCCGCCCCGACCATGCGGTTCTTCACCGGCCGACTCCACGTCGTCCTTGTCGATCCGGCTCCGCCGAACGTGTAGGTCTTCGCAATCTCTCTTGCGACGGCATCGCGTCTACGCTTCGGCGCCATGAATGCTAACTAAGCACGAAGCGAAAACGAAGCAAGGGGGCCGGAGGAAGTCTTACAATAGACCTTCGGAGCTCTCGTGCGTCGTAGCCGTGGGTCGCGGCCGCGGTGTGGGGCAACCCAAAGGGCGGCCCCCCCTTTTTATAGTAATGAGTCCCGATAATCGCGCCGACGACGACCGAAATTACCTTTTTACCCGATGAATGCCCCTAACAACGGTAAATTTCCCAAGGGACGGCGCACGTCTTTTTCCGGGTCGCCGTGTTAGCGTGGGCCGTCCGGGGGAGTTCCGAAGCCCATTCTTCACCCTGACAAGGTCAATCGTAAGTTCGGCCCATCGCGAGATCGGGACGGCCCTCACCGACGATGGGCTACCGTTGGGGAAGTTGGTCTTCGGAAGCATCACCCTCGTTCGGCCACGCCGGCCACCTTCGGTCCGTGTACGGTTTCGGTCTCGTGGGGAAGCCTTCGCTGTACGGGCGCTAACAAAACGCTAATGCCGCTTATGCCATGTGAGTTTTGCCGTGCGTAAATGATCCCACGTGGCGGCGCCTACCTTCGGTGCCGAAGGTACGGATGGCCGCGCTCGGCGACGAAGGTCCGAGGGGACCGAGAACGAGGCGCGCGCGCCGGGGACATCGCGTCCGGGCCCGTGGCGGCACGGGCGGGGGTGTCCGAAGAGGCGCGACGCCCCCGGTCCGGGATCGGCCGTTTCGTCGCCGAAGGTGCGGCGATCCCGGACACGTGGCCGCCGCCGACGTGTAAAGCGGGCTCGGACAAGGCGAGAGACAAGGGTGGCCGCGTGTAAAGGCGTTTCGGCCGTACGAAGACACGCTGGAGGCCTGTACGACGCGGGGACTTCCTGTTATACCCTTGTAAAGTGTTTAAAGCAGGTTTGTCGGGGAACGGAAAAGGTGTAATTGAGGCAAATGACTATACCCGGGGGTCTCCTATAAATAGTGAACCCCTTGTAATGAAACGGACACACCGTAATGATAAGAGAGCACCGAAGGCAACAGCTGGTCTCTCGGTCTTCGATCCGCCGAGTATTTCCTTGTTTCCTCTACCGTATTGTCAAGTCTTAGCGTTTCCTCTCCTTGCGCGGGTAGGAGTAGAAGTCTCGTGGTAGTAAGAGAACGAAGGAGAGAACTTAGGGAACCGTTGTGTCGGCGTGCACCCTTCGGGCCCGATTTCCACCAACAAGAAGGGGCGTGCGTGCCCGCACAAGCAAACGCCTCGTCGTTCGGCTTATCGACCACCGTAGGCAAGATTTTCTCTCACAACAAACCAAATCATCAAGAACTGACCAACAAGATTTTTTTCTCTCGTGAACAAACCAAGACTACCATCAACCACCACCATGTCAAGAACTGATGCCAACAAGATTTTTCTCTCGGAACAAACCAAGACTACCATCAACCACCAGCCAAACGAACACGCTGAAATGTGCCGTGCCCCCCGGTCGGTGCAGAGAACGCACGCCGTGTGACGTGTGGTGTGGTCCCGCTCTACGAGAAGGCCTCGTGGCTATAGGAGCGTTCCTGCCATGCGTCCAAACAAGGCCACTAGTACTAGCGCAGAGGCAGAGCCGTACGTGCAATTTCAGCACACAAGACTTCGGAACGCCGCGAGGTCGCGTATTGGGCCATTGCCCATTGCTATTGCTTGAGCGGCCGGCGATGCCCCGTCGCACTCCAGCCGACCACCATCGAATCCGGCGCCGCGCCGCGCCGCGCCGCCCTACATGGCCGGTACCTACAATTACCCTTGTTCCGACGACAAGGTGCGCCACGGGGCGGGTGAATGTGTTCATTTGCTTATCAGCCACCAACCAACAGTACTTTTCTCTCAACACCACCAACCAACAAGTAATTTTCTCTCAAAATAAATCGCCTATCACCAACCAATTAGCAGATTTTCTCTCGTAACCAACCGAGCCGCGCCAAAGGCGCCGCCGCGAACCTTATCGTGCCGGCGCGGCGCGTGCCCTCGACGCCCGGTCGGTGGCGGCATGGACGCCATGACTCGTCTCTCTAGCCATTTTTTTATATTCATTATATGCGGCGGTGATCGACAGTGACCGCACCGGCGGCCGAGAGGAGCACCCGCAGCTTGCGTCTCCGAGTAGGAGTACTTGGCATAGGATCCGTTCGTTCGGCCTGGTTGATGATGATTAGTCTTGGTTTGTTCGGGAGGAAGAATCTTGTTGGGCTGGTTGATGATGGGCAGTTTGTTCCGAGATAAAAGATCTGCCACGGCGACTGATAAAGCCCAGCCGAACAGGGCGATAGCACGGCACGCACGCGCAAGTCGGCACGAGGAGATGTTGGGAATGGACCGCCCTGCGTGGCCTCAATTCCCGAGAAGATCAGGTATACGTGGCACTAAAAAAAGCCACAGCCGGTGTGATGCCCACATGATTGAGTAGGCAGGAGTACTACGCAGAGTCGCTCCTCGCCCGCCGGGATGGCCGGGCAAAAGAACAAAGCAGCCGCCGAGGTCTCGGTCTCACAGATTTTTTAAGGGTGGCCGCCCGAGATTCGAATGCGAACGGTGCAGGTCATCTGCCCGAGATTCGAATGTTTCAAAAAATTCTGTAGCCACCGAAGACCTGTTTCCGACTCCATTCATTTTCAGGCCTTCGGCCCATTTTTAAGACGTCTCTCGTTTCTACTATAAGCTTCCCGAGATAAGTGTCAATTTTCATCAACGCATGCATTGTGCTGGTTTTCTTATGCCATTATCATAGTAATAAACCCTCGGGTAAACGGAAAACAACCACTACTACAGTACTAGTACTAGTAGCTTGATAAAAATGAATTATCATCTGGTCCACAGGCATGTAAACCGACATCAGATATACACAGCCCATACAGATACAGATACTCCTAAACGATATATGGGCCACACTACCCGTGGACGCCAATAGTAAAGAACCGCAAACACTGGGCATGAGCAAGAGCTGCTTCCCATAGCAATCGTAAACACATCGGAGGGTTCGTCCAATTTTGTTGGGCAATCATATTGCAATATAAGACAACGTCCTCACAACACCTAGATATATCAGACGCAAAGCAGATACACAATCTGATCTCACAATGCTGGAACACGGAGGACAATCTGTCGCTGATACATCAACATGCAGACTCATTAAGATTATCGCCTCACCGGCTTCCAGCTTTTGCTGCAGAATGCAGATGACTCAGAGACAAGGGGGGCATACAGGAGAGTAACCAGATGTAGGCATGCAAGGGTGATCGCATTGGCTGTGCCAATCACCCAGACTTGAATAGCAAGACAGCTTTAGAATCGATGTAGAAGTATACAAAGTAGTTTGTCTCATGCGTTACATACGAACCTGCAATAGTTTTAAAATGGTTAGCAAAAGTATGGGCGTCCAAAATGCATATCATGGACTCATAAATGGAAGAGGTTAATAAGTGAATTCCAATCCTACAGTTTTCAGCTTTATTCTCCATTCCCAAGCTATGCATATGCCACTAAAGTTCAGCAGTCAAACATAGCCACATACTCCACAACCAAAAGGAGTAACTGGACGTTTTTAATGTAGATTAACAAATCGAACCAACTTATAACAAAGAAACTCTAGCAAGGCTAGGCATGTGTTCTGTCTCACTGCTAGAATAACTCCCATATGTTACAGAAATGGTATTTAGACATAGTAAATAAGATGCCAGATAAATATCAATCAAAGGCAGAAGAGGCTAGAGCTCTTCTAACTTGCTAATTGATCATTTGTTGAGCTATGAGAAGCAATATGATAAGTTTTCTCCTGTAGTCCTATACTAATAGAGTAAATCAGAAACATGTAAAAATTAAGGCAGCTCTTCATTTTTTTATAATTAGTTAGCTAAGTAGAATCAGTAAAAAAAATTCTGGAAACTACAACAGGTCATCATTCAGTGTTAGAATTAGAGAAGCAATTTAAGATAAGATTTCTCCCATAGTCCTATCCTAATAGAGTCAAAAGTCAAACAGAGACATGTAGAAATTAAGACAGCTCATCAGTGAGTTTTATAATTAGTTTGTTAAGTAGAATCAGTCAGAACATCTGGAAACTACTACAGCTCATCATTCAGTCTTGGAATTAGTTTGAGATCAATCAGTGCAATCAAATAGAAACATCTGGGAACTAAGACAGCTCGCCGTTGTCTTAGGATTAGTTTGTGACAGAATCAGTCCGTTATGGGTGTCTCATTCTCTCTAACGTTTGTCCTTCTCTTATTTAGTAAAAGGAAAGCTGAAGTGCCCAAGTTTGGAACAAAAAAGCGTGGCCAAATTTAAGGAAAAGTAAATAAAAAAGGACTGGAAATCAAATACACCAACAACCAGCCTCTTGTTTCTATGCCATCATAGAGAAAATAACCTTTTTAATTTTGCCAATACTTTCAATGATAAAATGTGTGCTCAATCAAAAGGGACACAGCCAATCCCTTTGCAAATCTTTCTAGCCTTGTCAGAGTGGCAGAATTTATAAGAATTTGGTCACTTAAAGCAGTAGCCAGTAGACCAATTATGAGAAGCACATTCCAAAAATTAACAGAAGTTGGCACAGAACAGAAAAACAATAAATAATGTGCAGACGAATTATGGCTATTTTATGATAATTGACAATGCCTGAAAGAAAACCAAAATAATGTATTATGACTAGCTTATAGAGATGCAAATGAAGGTGAGAAACGAAGCAATGATGTGCTTTATTTGTTATGCATGATATAGACGTTGCAGTGATGAGACCTACTACTAGGCATGCTGGAAAAATTCAAATAACAATATTATTTGATCTTGATCGAGAAGAAGCTAAAATGGAAGAGAAATCAGGAAATTATAAATGATCCAATGCTACATGTAAAGCTATATAGTCTGTAGAATATGAGTACAGGTGAGAAATTGCTATAAGAAAATATGACCAAAAGTATAAGATTGAACATTTTGTAGAGGAGAGTCGAAAAAATGACAGCTAAAACTTATGTTTGTTAATAACGTAGCCTCATGATTGCAATAAAAAAACAGAACAAACACAGAGTTAAACAGTTGCTGCAAACACAGAAGCTGTTCAATCTGGTAAGGAAAATTGTTAGCTTAGATCCAATATCACAAATTGGTTAGGCCAATTGCATTAGAGGTCTCTAAACTTACTTTATTGAGCTGCTAATTGCTGGAGTGTTTGTCAAGTAGTCAAGTGAATAAGTAATGTGCCATGCCAGATGACACAAAATATCAAGTGACATGACAGTATGACAGTCAGAATGGACAGTCAATTACGAGTCTACATAAAATGACATGCTATTTCTTTGTTAAATCTGATTAATAGAGTACAGTGGCACAAAGTTAAGGAACTGAAAAGTAAAGGATGTACTACTAATTTTTATTGGAAAAATAATTTAGTGTTAGATAAGAAAGAGTCGAACAGAAAATTGAAATGTCAATTAAAAATGTGTAGAATTGAATGATTGCTTGCTAAGTTGAATTTGGTAGTTATCAAGAATAGCCTACCCTGTTGCTGAGCAAAGATTAGAGAAAGCTTACATAAAGTTTTTAGAATTTAAGCCAAGCCAGAAGCAAGGAGGTAAACTTAATATTAGAGAAATAAGACATTGTCATACATGTATGATATGGATTATTTGGTGGCTAAAAATACAATGAGAAAAAAGATAATCCTTAGAAGTTCAGATCCTCCAAGGGAGGGCGAACTGTGGTGTTATCAATCTGCTCATTGTGTTCTTAGCCACCAAATATTCCATATCAGTGTACCACACGTACTCCCGGAAACAATAGTTCATCCACTACATCATGGGTGCTATGTTAAAAAAAAGAGTAAATTGCGCTCATCATACAACAACGTGTAAGGTGGGTGCAAATTAGTCCAATAACTTGTAATATGCTCAATCTAATACAATAACTTGTCGGTGGGTGCGAATTAGTCCAACAATTTATAAAATGATCGATCTCATATAATAACTTAATAGGTGGGTGCAAATTGGTCCATGAACTTGTAAAATGCTTAACTTAGTGCACACTTGTTGTATCTACAGTCTAAATGTTATCACAAAGAATATATTTTCCAATACCGGACTAGAGTATACTTGCCTCAGAACAAGTTATTGTGCATTATTTGACAATTGATATTTGTGTTGTGATGGTAAAAAAATATTAAGGGCTAGAACCTTCGACGTTATGTCTTTGTTATCAATTTTATACAAGTATTAAATTTTATTAGAAATATTTTTAATTTCATATTTAGTAATAATTTTCAAATTTGATTATATTATTTTTGTTGAGCTAGTAATAGAATATGGTAACTCGTACTAACAATTAATAACTTTTAGAAGTTTGACATAAATATTTTTAAAGTCTCATGTACTAGTTGAAAGACAAAATGAAATAATGAAAATGAGCATGCTTCTCTGAAGTTGTTGAATACACGAGTAAAGGTGCAGAAGAAACAAAAGGTCATACGATGTCTTATGAACTCTAGTTTCTCAGTAATCTAATGGTGTAATTCGAAAATATGATTCAATTTAACTAATAAAAAATAAGTAATGCATATACATTTGATTCAAAATTAGCAACTTTAATTGATAAAAAATATTAGTTGGAAGAAAATTTGAATGCTACCTTATTTGTCTAGTATATTATGATTTGTAAATTTGGACTATAGGTGCACCAATTTGCCAAGTTATTACATTGAACCAAGTATTTTACACAGGTTCTTTGATCAATATGCACATACTTATAAAATTGATATACTAATTTGATTATTTTACATGGTTTTGGACCAATATGCACCATCCTGATAAGTTATTTTACTAAATTGAGTATTTTACACTTGTTGGACTAATCCACACCCACATGACAAGTTATTATTGTAGTAAATTGAGTATTTTACAATTTGTTGGACTAATCTGCACCCACCTGACAAGTTGTTGTACTGTGGACGCAATTTACTTAAAAAAAGGTCAATCAACATTCCTTTGTCGAATTTGAAGCATAATTTCAGTTGACTGCGATAACCATTTCAGCTTCTTCAGTTTTACTAGTTCATTTTGTCATGTGTACAACTTATTTTATGTGGGTTGAGGGTAGGTTATGAGTTTCCTGTGCCTTCTATTGACAGCACAACAGTCCTACAACCCATTCAATCAATCATGTGCGGACCTTTAAGGGTCAGGCACGGACGAAATCGACCATGGAATAACCAGCGACGCAAAGCATACCAGACTAGACATCAACAACTGTCGTCAGGACAGGCGCAATCATCCCAAATGCTTCCACTCTAATTAAGGAGTCCTCCCGGACGAGATAAGAGCATTACCGAAGTTGCGGCCGACGATGCAGTGCCAGGTTGGGCCGTGGTTCTTGTCGAACTCCTTCTTAATGTACTCTGCGATGTCCTTCTCCATGGTGTGCTTCTCGAACGCCTGACCGAAAGAGCGAGAGAGGGGGAAAATCCCCCGGACCCCAACGAACAACTAGTCAATATGGGGGGTGACGAAAACCAAATCGAGAACCAGGGAGAAGGCGAGAGCGACGGAGCGAAGGCACGAGGTTCGTACGATGCGGGCGATCTCGAAGGCCTCCTGCCGCATCTCCTCCTTCATGTCGGCGCTCTTGAGCTGGATCTTGTGCGCCGCCGCGGCGGCGGCGGACGGCGGCGGCGGGGACCCCGCGCCCACCGGCTTGCGGTCCTCGGAGGAGGCCCGGAGCGCCGCCTGCGCGGCGCCCCCGGCCCCGCGCCTGGCCTCGTCGGACATTCTCGAGGGCGGGTGGAGCGGAGCTGCCGGGCACGCTTGTCCTCCCTCTCGAGGAATCCTCTCCTCGCTTTTTTTGAAAGGCGATGGTGGTGGGCGTCTGGGCGAGGAAGAAAAGCAGAGCAGACACCGTGGGCGTCCGCGTTGCAGTGGAATCTGTATGTATCACTGTAGCCTAGCTAGCAGCCGGCGGCCAGAGAGTACAGAGAAGTTGAAAGTGGAAATTTGGGCCTCCATATACAGATCCGGCCCGAAATAAAGAGTCCGTGTGGGTTGGTCCAGTTTCCGTTTGCAATGCGAGTATTCTGCGAAACCGCTGCAGAAATTTGAAGTGGAGCAGTTCAGCTCTCGACAAGAACAGTCATGAGTTCCAAATATGCCATCTTTATATAAAAAAATTTGTCTCTAGCAAGTTCTAATGTGACCCAAATGGCCAAATGTTACGGAACCTACGTGTTCTAGAGTTTGGAAGAGACGTATGAAGGCCGCAATGCGTGACGGCGACTGAAAGATGATCGTGAGTTTGTGACGGTAAGTCTTAAAAGTCTCCGGAACACCTCCCCAACCCACACTCCAAACGAGTTTGAACTCTGGAGTTCTCTGCTACAGTACGTGTTAGCTCTGCAAACTGCGACTGCTCTAGGACATTTTTCCAGTGGAGGGGCCTCAAATCAGCACAGGCAATGGACGTGATGCTGCTGCAGCTCAACCAGCTGAGACGCGACATGTGCACCGGAACCTACGTGCTCGAAAAAAAAACAATAGTCATTTACATCTGAATCATTGTACAACACAATGTTTTACAATCAATTTGCATATCAGCAGTCTTGGTGGCATTACATTCGCTTCTTACCAAACTACAATTTCACATCTGTTTCTGTCAAACAACTTTTGATTTTGTTTTGCAGTGTCATCACAATTTCCATAACCTAAGGGCAACTCCAACCAGGCCCTTTTCCAAACCCTTACCTTATCTTTAAGGGTGAAAACGTGAAAAAACGTCTCCAACCCACCCCCTATCCGCACCCCGGCGGATGAGGCGCCCTCTTTTCCCCTCCTCCGACTCTCAGCTGTAGGAGTCCCTTTTCCTCACTCTCATCCGGCGACGCCACCAACGGCCGGCCTCCCGCGCTTGGACGGAGGTCTCCTCCTGCCATCCACGGAGCCACAGAGGTCTCCAAGGCCAGGTACGTCCGATTTATCATCTCCGGCGGCGTCCTGTAGCTGTAGCTGTAGCTGTAGCAGTAGATCCAGAGATGGAGCGGAAATCTTACCTGTAGCTGTAGATCTGGCGGCTTCCGTCCGGCGGCGGCTCGTGGGGGTGGCGGCGCCCGTCCCCGCGTCGCACCATGCCACGCGCGGATGCCGCGACCACCGTGCCGTGGGGGGCTGCGGCCCTCCCCGCGCGCGCGCCCTGCGCACGCGCGCGATGCCGCGCCCTACCGCACGCGCGGATGCCGCGCCCGCCGTGCGCACGCGCCGGGTGTCGCGCCCCGCCGTCCCTCCCCACGTCGCGCTCCTCTGCCTGCCCGCGCCGCTCTGCTTGCCTGCTGCTGTTGTGTGCTCGCGCCTGCTGCTCTGCTTTGCCTGCTCGGCCTTGCTTTGCTCTGGTTGCGTGCCTGCTGTTGTGCGTGCATGTTGCCCCGCGTGCTTGCTGTTGTGCTTTTTGCAACAAGTCAAGGTAGTGATAGTGCACCTATTATTTAATTAGCTACTTTGGAGTATATGTGGCATCTTTTTTTGAAAGTAAATGTGGCATCTTATTAGAATATAATCCAGGGTTCTCATTTGTACTGACTTCTCTGCTGTGCTTCCCCTGTGTGCATGCTTTCCTGTGATTTGTACTGCTTTCATCTTATTATTCATGCTCAACTGCAGAAAATCAAAATGGAAACCTTCATGGATTTGGTGCAAAACAGTGCTGGAACTATCGATCTTGATGCTGATGAATTCAATTTTGGAGCAATGCCCCATGAAGAAGAAGAGACGAAGCATCTGCGCAGAGGTTTCTCCCCCCTTCGGGATGGGAAACACGAACGGGAAGAGAACAAGAAATTTCAACGAGAAGGAGGATATTTTGTTGGCATCGGCATGGCTAGAAATCAGCATGGATCCTGTTCAAAATGTTGATCAAACTCGCGGTACTTATTGGCGGCGAATTCATGAGCACTTCCACAAGAACAAGACCTTTGAATCGATCGTAATGTCGGTTCTCTCTCACATCGTTGGGGTATCATTCAAGCAAGTGTTAGCAAATTTTGTTCATGGTACAGTCAGGTACTCCGTTCAAAACAAAGTGGTGTCACGAGCAAGATAAGGTATAATTCTTCCGTTTCAACTTATTTTGAAATGGATATGCATGCTGTGTGTATGGTTAATACACCCATTGTCATACGTGTAGGTTCAACAAGCATGTGTGTTGTACAAGGATAACGACCAATATAAGAGGTCATTCACTTTACTTCATTGTTGGAACCTGCTACAACATGCCCAGAAGTGGAAGGACCTTCCTTGTAACAACAGCAACAACAACAAGAAACAGAAGACATCATCTAAAGCAAGCCCAAGATCAGCTACTCCTGGAACAAATGAAAGTTGCCATGGTGATGAAGAGGATGGTCCAAGTCATACTTCACCAACAAAAGGTAGCAGACCAGATGGTCAGAAGAAGGAGAAACAAAGGCGAGCTAAAAATCCTATACCTAATGGTGAAACTCTCTACCTAGAAGCAGTAGAATATAGTTGGTCTAAGAGAGAAAAGGCTGATGAGATAAAAGAGCTTAGGAAAAAAGAGCGCAATGATGAGAGACTTGCTCTAGAAAATAAAAGGATTGAAATGAAGCTAGAAGTAGCGACTAAGAAACTTGCTATCAAGGAACAAGTAGAGAATAGACGCCTTGATCTACAACAACAAGAAATGCATTTGAAACAAAGGATGGATGATGAGAAAATAATTAATATGGATCTAAGTGCACTAACTGAGGTGCAACAGATTTTCTATCGTGGGCTGCAACAAGAGATCATTACTCGACGTTTGGGCGGCGACAGTATTTGAGATTGTGGATCTTGTGTTAATTTATGGTATCCAATGGACAATTTGTATTAATTTGTGGTATCCAGTGAACAATTTGTGTTGCATGAACTATTTGTGGCCGTGTATGAGCTATTTGTATTTTGTGGTATGCATGTGAACGTTTTGTATTAATTGTAGTTTGTAGTGAATAATTTGCATGAATTACAAATACACAAATAATGGTTAGCTTGTTAGTTACATGATATGCATAAAGAAATAGGTGAATGAAGAGTAAGGATGTATATGAGAGTTGGGTTGGAGTTGAACTCAAAAGAGGACCCTTAAATCTAGATAAGAGGCCCTTATATGAGTGGATAAGGGTTCAATTATAAGGGCTCCATTGGAGTTGCCCTAACTACCTAATTTGCACGCTCGTGAGACTTTAACATGAATTTATGCCAGTCATAAGTCATCTGTAAAGTCCTACTTTAAAAACATTTCAACTGATTTCTATGTCTCCTGTCACTTTGTCAGTTGATTTTGTTTTTCAATTTCGTGTTTTTTCAAGTTACTTTCTATCCGATATGTACAAGAACCTGGTACACGTTCTGCTTCTGCATCGATCAGTCCTCACTCTTTTAGTCTCTTCCTCTTCAAATAGCTGGTCCTCGTCACGGCCACGCTCTCCGCCGCGGCCTCAACGGCGCAATTCGCGACGTAGTTGTAGTATGGCGGTATGGGTGATCGCCACACCAGCACGTCCATCTTCTCCTCTCCACGTGGCACGGCGCGGCCGTCGAGCACGTCCTGGAGCGTCACCTTGGGAAGCTCGGCGCTCTGCGCCGGACCGGGCCGCCACGTCCCCGCCTGCTTGCACCATTCGTAGTAGAAGCAGAGCGGCGCGTCCTCGGCGGCGCCGCAGAGGTAGGCGAGCCTGCTGCGGCCCGGCAGCCGGGTCGGGTGCTCGCCGAAGGCGGTGTAGTTGGCGCGCACGCCGCGTCTGACCACCTCCAGCACGCGGCGCCAGAACCGCGCGTCCATGCTCGAGTGCATCAGCCGGGAGAGGATGTTGGCCGCCATGAACGACCCCTTGAGCTCGTCCACGAGGTCCATGGCGATGGAGGCGAGCTCCGGGTGCCCCCCCGGGTCGGCGCTGCCGAACGCGAGGACCTTGAAGAAGTGCCAGTATTATTCTTTATGCAGGGTTGCCAGCTGCAGTGCCTGCCCGTGCCCTGTTCCTAGCGTCGAAACCTGCTCTGTTCGGCTTATGACGATGATCTTGCTTGCTCTGTTTCTGTTGCTAACAGAGGAGTAGAACCTTCTCCAAGCCGACGCGTCCGGCGCACCGGCGAACTCGACGATAATCAGTGACCCCCCGCCGGTCGGGACGTGTTCCTGGTGCTCAGGACTCAGACCATATTCGCCGTCTCCAAGCTCGTCGCCGCAGAGGTGCGTGATCAGAGGGAATTTCTTCCGGACCCTGTCGTCGGCGCAGACGTTCTCGACGAGAGTTTTCTTCCCAACCTCCGGTGGGCCAGTGATCGGGAGGACTCCGGGGAGCGAGCAAGGCCGCAGCAAGAACTCGATGACCCTGTCCATCTCGCCGTGCCGGCCAAACATGCACCGGCCCATGTAGAGGTACGTGCTGTACGGCTGGCGACCGACGCGCGGGTAGCCGCTGAGGAAGACGACGAACTCCTTCATGTCGCCCAGCACGGTCTCCAAGCTGTCAACCACGACCTGGAGCTCCTTCATGCCGTCTCTGCTTAACTCCACTGTTCCTTCTCTGTTGCCGTCGTCGGCTGCTGTTGCGTCGAAGTACGGCGAGGAAGAGGACTGCCGGCGGTGAGCCGCGACGACGACGCGCCTTCTTGTATTGACGGCGGCGCACCTCCGGAAGGCGTCTAGGACGTAGGAGCCCCGGTACATGTCCTCCCTGAGTTGGCCGAGCTGCAGGAGCATGCCGCGGTTGGTGATGTGCCGCGTCTCGGCCTCCTCGACGACGGCACGGGCACGCAGGAGCAGCCTGTGCAGCCTCGCCAGGTTGCTGACAGCGGCGTGCTTCTGGTACCTGGCGATGAGGAAGGACAGGCACCGGCCGATGAGGTCGCTGACCACCGCAGAGGCCAAGGCGTCCATTGCCTGAAACTGATCGAGGAGTTTCTCGCAAGCTGCTGGTTAGTGGTTACTGAACTGACGAGTGGATTCCCGCCGGTTTGAGAGAAAAAGTTTGATGCCTTTGAATGTGGAGGTCCAAGTCCAAGTCAAGGGTCAACACCCGGTTCCCGTTCCAAGCAGGCGGATCGACGACACTCGGATTCTCCCAAAGCAGCTTCACCGGTGAGTTAAAAAGGACTAGCATTTAAAAAAATCCTAAACTTCGAACTTGAATTTTTTTCATCAATGGTTTTTCCCAACAAATGGTTGAATAAGTTTCAGTAAAATTTTAAATGTATGACTTCACTACCAACCCCATTTCAAAAAAAAGAGGTAATCTAAAAACAAGAATGGGGCTAGGGATGTGCATTTTTTAAAAGATTATTTGTTTTTGCAAAATATTTTGAGTTCAGATTTAGATTAAGAAAAATACCTGATCTTGAACATTCACGTTTGAATGCCTACACCCACTACGAAAACAAAATTTTACCATATAGCTAGAAGATGCACAAATATTTAGATTCTAAGCCCCAAAATGAGAAACACCAAAACAACAAGAATAAATATAAGACATCGAGAAAGGAAGCTCAAAAGACTGGTTTGTGGGTGGGTGTGGACCTATTGTTAACACCAAAATTTGGTAAGGAGTATGACATGTGGGTCCGATTCGGAAAAGAGTCCGTCCGGTGGAAGGAAAGGCATCTTCGAGAGATTTTCGGCGGAAGGATCCGCGGTCGGCTATCTGCTCCCGGTTCGGCAAAGGAACGGAGAGCTGATTTTGCGGGATTGGACGGTGACGTGGCTCGATCGGGGGAAGCGAATGGATGGACGGGCGATCAAGTTTAGTTAGGCAATGAATCCATTCGCAATTGTAATCGGCGGGGGTATAAATATGATCCCTGGATGTATGTAAAACGGACGTTCATTCCTTAATACACACCGGCCTTACGCCAAAACCCTAGAGTCCCTTGTCGTGTCGTCGAGTTCTTCGAGAGGACCAATCGATCCGTCGACCTCCGTGAGTACCGGCAACCTTGTATCATGTCTAGTATCATGCGGTGGATTTAGATCGATGCAAGTAGTCTTGTTACCATGCTTCGTGTCATGCGGTAGATTCAAGCTTGGTTCAAGAGGGTTTCTTGTTAGATCACGAGCCATGCGGTAGGCTAAGGTCTAGCTTGAAGCTAGTTATCGGCTCTATTGGATTTTGGCAAGATCCAATAGATTCATTAAGTTACCCCGTGTTATCATGAGTTTTGCTTTATGTTTTGATTCATGTAACACACTTTTGCCCAATCTAGGTGGGTTTGGATCGGCTCTTTTCCTTTTAAGATTCGTGCAAAAGCGAGGTTTCGTGTTTTGACGCGTGGATCTCGTGCTCTCCGATAGCCGAAACCAAACCGATCTAGGTTGTTACGTGTTGCGGGTTCAAGCTTGCTTTGTTAGCATAAATCTTGAAAGAGCGGGTATCATGCGGTAGATGCGGGTTTTTGGGTTGCTTTGGAGCTAGTCATCAGGTGGATTAGATTTCCAATTCAGCCTGATAGATTTATTCACGTGGTAATGTTTGTTCCTTCTTCATGGACCCCGAATCGGTTGTTCAGCCGCATTCGGTTAAATCTTCACGAGTAGATCACGTGCGTTGTTTATGTTTTAAAAGACGTGTGCTTCTAGCTTTCCATATTTGGGTTGTATCATGCGGTGGATAGATCTATTTATGGAAAGTGGTGCGTTCTTTCATGCAAGTTGTATCATGCGGTGGATAGATTTGCTTGATGTCGTGCCCGACGGATCTTAAAGTGATTAGACATGCGGTAGACTAATGCTTTGGATCTATGCATGCTTATTTTAATACATGATCATGTTCGTGCTTTGCTTTATTTAATGTTAATCTTCATTGAGAATCGGTCATGGCTTTGCACATGCATCCACGTTTATTCAAAGACCGATCGTTGTCATGCTTACGTCATCCATTCGGCAATGTTCTCTTTTTCCTTCGCGTTTACCCAAATCGTTGTGGTTCTTTGACGGGTAGCTTCGCATAGCTACATGTCGTCTTGCTTGGCTTCTTAGCCGTAAATATGGAACTGCTGGTACCACCGTGGGTTCCAAGTTTTGGTATTTAATTGTTTTCCCTTTTGTTAATTTTCGGGAAAAATTGGCGGCACGTCACTTTCTCTCCGCGCGTGCGAAGCTAAGCTTTTCGGCTTCTTTGTGTGATTGGCGGCGAGTGCACATTTTGCGTCAACACACTTTTTGGCACGCCCAGTGGGACCTACAGCCGAATTGGTTCAGGATGCCTGAGATCACAGACCTCCTGGATGTCAGCATTGAGGAGCTTTCTCCAGAGCAGCATCAGCAGCTCGTGGACGCCGTGAATCAGTTCCAACAAAAGTGTCTCATGTCATTCAAGAAGAATCGAAGCGGTGTACCATATCTGAAGAATGGCACCGCCCCGAGTCTTTGTTGCCGGGAGAAACCGACGCTACGACCCAACAAGAAAAGGAAGAGTGCGCGCGGATCTTCCAAGAGTCAATGGACGACGTGCTCACCAAGCACAATCAAGCTTTCCTTGGGTCGCTCCAACGGATGATGGTGGCCCTCTTTGGTCGGGCGCGGGGCGGGCGTTCGGAAAGGCGTACGCGGAAAGAGCACCGTGGAGCCCGGGTGAATCAAGCTCTCGGCCGCCACCACGGGGGCCGGTGCGGCGGCCCCCTCCTCGGAGCTCCGGGAGCCAAGCGTTCCAATCTCCTCCACGGGCGGCGGGGGCGGCCGGTTCGGCCTCCGCTACGCAGGCTTCGGGGAAGTCAACCAATCCTGCCGCCACCACGGAGCGGCACGGGTCGGCCCGCGCAACGGCCCGAATCCGTACCGGCCTACGTACGGAGACTTAGCGTTCGGCTCATGCGGGGCCCCACTCGATCCCGGTCGAAGAATAGCTCCGTCCACCAACGGCTCCCGGAGAGGAATTTATACGGCGGCGGCTATCATGAAGTGGGGAATTACGGAGCGTTCGATGCCTTCCCGCACCCGGGGTACGCGCCGGCTGCGGGCGCTCGGGAGGAAGATGCCCTAGCTCGCAAGATGGCCGAATTGATGCAGAATCAGTTCGGCCTCAAGCCAAGGATGCAGGGCCCCACCTACAGGCCGCCGTTCCCGGAGTGGTACTATAACGTGCTCCTGCCGCCAAGGGTAAAACCACCGACGGAATTCACAAAGTTCTGCGGGCGGGACGAGACAAGCACGGTCGAGCATATCGCTCGTTATCTCATGCGGTGGGGGAATGTTCGGCCGAAGAGACGTTCGGGGGTTCGCTACTTCCCCGCCTCGGCCGACGGGTCCCGGCTTTTCGGTGGTTCTCGTCCTTGCCGCCCGAGTCGGTGGCCGGGTGGAAAGATTTGGAGCGTAAATTCCACGCTCACTACTTCGACGGCGAGTTCGAGAAAAAGTTGATCGATCTCGCCACCCCGAAGCAAAGGCACGGTGAAACACCGCGGGAGTTTACGAGAAGATTCGAGAGAAGTCAAGGGCATGTGCTTCTCATTGAACTTGCCGGACGATCGGCTAGCCGATATGGCCGTCGCCGGGATGTTACCGGCCGTGCGCGAAAAGCTCTTTGGGATGGAGTTTGAAAACTTGGGCCAAGCTTGTCACGAAATTATCCTTGATGAGCAATCGGGCATATGGCCTCAAGAAGGACCCCAAGTTTGGCAAGCGGCACGACATCGCCGATATCTATAATCAATTCTTGGACAAAGCTGATTTGTTCGAGGATTCGACGACGAGCGGGAGATAGGCTGCGGCGAGAAATCATGTGGGGTAAAGAGCCTCTCACAATGAATCGGCGTTGGGTCGGACGGACCAAAGGAACCTATGACTTCGACATCACAAAGGCCGACAAGTTGTTTGAGCTCTTGGTAAAAGAAGGCCGAATCAAGGCTGCACGAAGGGCACTCTATGCTTCGGCTCCGATGGAGTCAAAGCGAAACGTTCTTGCGGCTTTCATGACGGGGACTCCCATTCCATCAACGGCTGCGGGGTCTTCGGGATGAGGATCCAAAAGGCTATCCGGGGAAGGGCACCTCAAATTCGATAACAAGATGAAGGTGGATGGCCACCCCTTCCCGCGAGAACATGCTCGGCTTTTCCGTCAATGCGATAACGGCCGAAGAGAAAGGGAAAGTCAAGGTCCCGACCTCGGCCCGAGGTCCAAGCAAGATGGATCGGTTGACCGAAAGCGCCGGGTGACCATAGAGCAAGTCCGGGCGACGCCCCCGCGTTCTCAAGAGCCACATCGAGATCGGGGAGTCGTCCAAGCCCAAACCCAAGGTGACGTCGCGCATCCTCCTTAATAAATGGCGGCGCCGGATGGAGAAGGGACGCTACCGGGAGCGTCGTCACGAGGAGGAGCAACGCGGGGGCGAGGAGGAAGCGCGCGGATGGAATCGGGGAGCGATGCGCGCGCGAGCAAGGGCGCGCCCCGCGGGGGTGCGCCTTTTTCGAGCACTTCTTTGGAACGAAGGCACGAAACTACCCACATTAAGGAGCGTCCGAATGCGGCGACGGATATGCGAGTACGGGCGAGGAAGCGCCAATCGCCGATCCGTCCACGAAAGACTTGGAAGGATCCACCCGAATGGGGATCGGCGGCAAAAAGTTGAAATCATTGATCATCCCGGGAAGCGCCGAGCTGATCTCGGGTGGGGCGACCACGAGGAGGACGAGGAGGTCTACGTACGGCGAGAAGGGGCAATGGTGCCCACCCGGTCTACGCAAGAGCCGGAAGAGGCGGGTCCAACGCTTGAGGAACCGCGAGATGAAGCAAGCGGGGTCCGGACGAGACGAAGTGGCGCCCCAAGGACCGGCGGAAGGATCAAAGCGTCAAGCCCACACGCATGCATGGTATACTTCTGCCAAACGAGTTCATGGCTCCCGCTAACCGGGTGATGCGGGGAGGAAGCTTCCTTTGACGACGAGCGGCCCGAGGAGATGATGGCGCGGTCGGTGCTTGCCAATCGGGCCATCTTCGACAAGCCGGCCAAGAATCGCCACATGAGGCCGGCGTACTCGAGGGGGTACGTCAATGGCAAGCCATTGACCAAGATGTTCGTCGACGGTGGCGCGGCGGTTAACGTGATGCCGTACACCACCTTCGGGAAGCTTGGCATGACCCCGAGCGATTTGACACCAACAAGCATCATCACGAACGACTTCGCGGGAACCCCTCGGATACCAAAGGATGCGCTCACGTGGACTTGATGATCGGGTCCAAGACGCTGCTCACCACCTTCTTCGTCATCGAAGGGAAGGGAGCCTACGGCTGCTTTGCTTGGGCGGGGCCCGGATCCACGCCAGCTGCTGCGTCCCATCCACTATGCATCAACGAGTCGATCCGGTGGGTGGACGATGAAATTGAGGTCGTGCGGGCGGACGACTCCGTGAGCGTGGCTAACATGGAACCGGCCTTGCGGGAATACCAAGGCATCGATTGCTTCTCGGGGAAGGACGGGGAGAAGGTCTGTTGAACTGTCGGCGGTGACCAACGGCCGATTCAAGCGGTCGGCTCTTACGGTAATTTTTAATGGAGAACCCCGTGGATGGCACCGATGGCAAGGCCGGGACGAGGATTCATGTCGGCCGATAAGGCTGGAGGAAGTTGACATTGGAAACGGTGATAAACCAAGGCCGACGTTCATCAGTGCAGGTTTGCAACCGGACTTCGGGGGGAACTTAATCAAGCTTCTCAAAGAATATAAAGATTGCTTCGCACAGGGATTACTCGGAGATGCACGGATTGGATCGATCCATCGTCGAGCACCGGTTGCCAATCAAGCCTGGTTTCAAGCCATATAAGCAACCGCCCGGAAAATCTACAAGGATGAAGTATTGGCCGATGTGAAGAAGGAAATCGAAAGATTACTTGACGCAAACTTCGTTCGGCCTGCGATATGCGGAGTGGATTTCCAACATCGTCCCTGTGTACAAGAAAAATGGAAAAATGAGAGTTTGCATAGACTTCGGGGACCTAAACGGAGCTACTCCCATGGACGGATACCCAATGCCTATTGCCGATTTGCTGATTGACGCCGCTGGCTTGGGCACAAGGTGATTAGCTTCATGGATGGCAACGCGGGGTACAATCGGATCTTTATGGCAATAGAAGATATCTCGAAGACGGCCTTTAGATGTCCTGGTCACATAGGCCTCATTTGAGTGGATCGTCATGACATTTGGATTGAAAAATGCCGGTGCAACCTACCGGCGGGCCATGAATTACATTTTTCATGAGTTGATCGGCAAGACCGTGGAAATCTACATTGACGATGTGGTGATCAAGTCCTTAAGCCATGACTCCCATCCGGAAGATGTGAAGAAAACCACGGAATGCACCGGAAGCATGGTACGAAGATGAATCCAAACAAGTGTGCATTTGGGGTGTCGAGTTGGAGAGTTCTTGGGGTTTTTGGTCCACGAAAGAGGGATTGAAGTTGGCAAAAAGAGCATGAAAGCCATTGATGAAGTCGTTCCTCCAACCAACCTCAAGGAGTTGCAATCAACGCTCGGCAAGATCAACTTTGTGAGAAGGTTCATCTCAAATTTATCACGAGAAGGTGTTGCCGTTCTCTCCAGTTCTTTGAAACTAAAGAAGGATCGAAGTTCACATGGGGTGACGAACAACAAAAGGCTTTCGAGGAAATCAAGCAATACATGAAGGAGCCACCGGTCTTTGGTTCCTCCTCGGTGAACAAGCCTTTCAAGTTGTACGTGGCGGCCGATACCCAAACTATTGGATCGGCCCTTATTCAAGAATTCGAAGGGAAGGAGCGGATAGTAGCCTATCTTAGCCGAAAACTACTTGATCCCGAAACCGGGTATTCGGCTATAGAAAGGTTATGTCTTTGCGTATACTACTCGTGTACAAAGTTTCGGCACTACTTGTTGAATGCCGAATGCCTTGTGTACTCGAAGTTTGATGTGATAAAACATATGTTATCTATGCCAATTTTGAATGGTCGGGTTGGCAAATGGATTTTAGCTCTATCGAATTCGAGTTGAAGTTCGAATCGGCAAAAGCCATCAAGGGTCGGGTCATTGCCGATTTTATAAGCGAACACCGTGACCCTTCGATTGATACGCTTGAAATTACCCCATGGGCTCTATTCTTTGACGGGTCATCATGTGGCAAAGGTGGGGGAGTAGGGATTCTACTAATTTCTCCCGAGAGGTGAGATGTTCGAATTTGCCATTCCTATACAACCCACCGTCACAAATAACCGAGCCGAGTACGAGGCGGCGCCGAGGGCTTCAATATTTGAGAGAAGCGGGGCCGTTTCGGTTGAAATTTATGGAGATTCGAGTTGGTCATCAAGCAATTGAACGGCCGGTACGAGTGCGAGAAGCGAGGCGAGGAGTTACTACGAGGAATGCGAGAGAAATCTTGAAGGGCTTTCCACTTTGGTAACCCTACGGCACATTCCTAGAGAGCATAACGAGGAAGCAAACGAGGCTAGCTCGGAGCGCCTGCGGTTATAAAGAGAGTCAAGGAGCATTTCTTTGCGAGAGGTGAGCGCAACGGGGACGGATCTTACGAGAAGATGATTGGAGGAAAGAGATCGTTGAATATTTGAGAGATCCATCCCGAAAAGTCTCTAGGAAGCTCGGTACAAGGCAATCAAGTTCGTTCTTCCGGATGACAATTTATTCTATAAATCATTGGATGGAGTCTTGTTGCGATGCACGGGTCCCGAGAAGAAGCCAAGAACATGATGAGCGAGGTGCACGATGGGATATGTGGAGCGCACCAATCGGCCTATCGCATGAAATGGGTTATTAGGCGAGTTTGGATGCTTTTGGCCGACGATATTAGAGGATTGCTTTGAGTATTACAAGGGGTGTCAAGATTGCCAGAAGTTCGGGAATATTCAAAGAGTCCCTGCATCAGCATTAAATCCCATCATCAAGCCATGGCCATTCAGGGGCTGGGGCATAGACCTGATCGGCCAAATTAATCCACCATCTAGCAAGGGGCATAAGTTCGTGCTTTTGGCTACAGATTACTTCACCAAATGGGTTGAGGCAATCCCACTCAAGAAGGTGACGTCAGAAAACATGATCGAATTCGTCAAGGAACACATCATCTATCGATTTGGGATTCCTCAGACGATTACCAGCGACCAAGGGGCACAATTCGTGTCGTTGGAATTCAGAGATTTTGCCGAAAGCATGGGAATTAAACTGTTTAATTCTTCCCCATACTATGCCCAAGCTAATGGTCAAGCGAGAGGCTTCTAACAAGATCATGATCAAGCTTATACGAGAAGAAGATCGACCGAAGCCGAGGAGATGGCATTCGGTACTCGGTGAAGCGGCGTGGGCTTACCGAATGGCCCCCCATGGAGCTACAAAGACTTCTCCTTACGAGTTGGTTTACGGGCATCACGCGATCACCTTGCCCCGGGAAATGCAATCGAATCGAGGAGAGTAGTGCTTTGCAAAACGATTTGAGCTCCAAGGATTACGGTGGCCTAATGATGGATGAGTTAGAAGATTTGCATATGATCCGTCTCGGGGCCACGGAGAACATCGAGAAAAACAAGGCTGCGGGTCGCCAAATACTATAACAAGAAAGTAAAAGTAAAGCAATTCACGAGAAGGCGATCTAGTTTGGAAAGCGCTACGCCGATTGGAACTAAATACGGTGAATTCGGCAAATGGTCCCCTAGCGGGAGGGGCCTTTTCGTGTGGTCGGATGCGTTCCTGGTAATGCATACATATTGAAAACTTTGCTAGGAGAGGAGTTTTCCGCCGCAATAAATGGAAGATACACGAAGAAGTATTATCCTAGCATTGAAATCGATCGATGATTATACACATCGACACGAAACGGCGGCGCTCGGGGATGAGGCCGCCTTTAGAACAAAAATCCATGAACAAAAGAAAATGGCCGGTGCACGATGCATTGCCCTTAGCTCAATACTACACTACAAGCTGGTTTCTTGCGGGATTACACATAGCAGCCACGAAGGCCAAGTCCCCTAAGGGAGGGAAGCGAGAAGGCGTGGAGTAAGAAGCGAAAGTATGGTTCAATCTTTTCTTTGCTTCTTCGAGTGCTTTGCTCCCTCTTCGGTTGTTCCGGGACCACCGTGACGGCGACTTGGAACGCACGAGGATGACCACGATTGGCGGCCTCTACCAAGCTATCCCGGGCCGCCTTCGGGTTGCCGTACCTGTCGGAGACATACGGAGCAAAAGAATCAAGGTTAGGGGCAAGAAATCCGGATGCAAACATGAAGGGGGGGCGGAGGCGTTTACCCCCTACTAGCGCTTCCCGGCGCCATACGACGCTCGCGTTCGGCTTGACGACGGACGGACATGTCCCCAGAGGTCACGCTCCGGGTGCGGGACACGGCGGCGCGGTGATGGATGACCCTTTGCTCGGGCGTGGCATCCTCCGCCTCGGGGAGAAGAATCGGAAGAGATGTACTCGGGAACATCTTCGGTTCCGATGATTTCTTCGAGGAAGCAAATCAAGGCTGAAAGAGGCGAGGAGGAAAACATGAAGCGCAAGATCAAGCGAGAAGGACAAGGAGCGAGATCAAGAAAGAACTCACTTCCGAATCGTACGCTTCCTTGACGAGCCGCTCCCCCGAGGTTGTTTACCCTTGTCCATGGCGTTGGGGTTTTTTCCTCTAGCGAGCGGGAGAAGAGACGAGAAGTGATGGAGGAGTGTGCGAGTGGAATTGCGAGCACCCCACGGGCTATTTTATTGACCAAGGAGGCGCATTGGGAGTGATGATGCGCCGGTACACCTTTGTTGGAATACCAAGCGGCGGGGGTTTTCCACCGAGTGCGAAGGGTTTTCTTTGAACGGTATTTACGGATTGCCGAATTGGGATCCTTTGTGGATCTTGCGCCAAGGGGCGGTTGTTTGCGAGCGTTCGGCTAAAGACGGTTCCCGGATGCATTCAAAGAGGACAAATTCACGGATGTAAATGCGAAGGGAAATATCACGAAACAAATGCGAGATTCCAAAAGTTCATCATATATTGCCGATATTTACACATCCCTAGTACAATCTAATCAAAAAGTACGTTCGGCACGGGGCGGGGATGGGTAATTTCGGCAATGGCGTCGCCGTGGCCGTCGAGGCGCTCCGGGATGAGCTCGATCTCGTCGATATCCTCCGGCGCGCCGCCACAGAAGCCACGCGGCCTGGTGGAATAGTCGACGTCCGTATGCGTCGCCATCGCGGCCGGGCCCAAGGTGGTGCCCAGACGAACACCATGGACGGCCACCTCGTCAATGCGGCGCTCCACCGCGGCCAGGCGCTCCGTCGGCGTGTCGCCGTGAGCGTTCACCTTCTCCGCCAGCTGCTCCACCAGCGCTTTTAGCTGGTTGAGCTCAGCATCACGAGCTGCGAAGGGCAAACAAGAAGGGATTAGCATCAAAGGCTGGACTAAATCAAGAATCAGAACCATACCATCGATGGCTTCCAGCAGTTGTTTCCGCTGGTCCTCCCACTCTAGTTCGGCCACGCCCGCTTTTTTGGAGACGGCCTCCAGCTCAAGACGAGACGCTTCTAGCTCCTCCTTGAAGCGAATAGCGTCTGCTTCCCCGTACGGCACCGGGGAGTGGCCATCGGACTCCAAGAGTCATCGGGGAAGGGGCGATTGGCCGGCGCGCGGGGGCGGATTCCACCTCGAATCAAGGCGAAAAAAGGGAGATGATTGTCAAGGCAAAGGAAGATCAAAAGGAAGATCGACAAGGAGAAATTGATGATCATCACCGCTGCGCGCATTGGCGGCTGCTTCCCTCAGCCTCGTCGGAGGCGCGGCGGCGGTTGAGACGGCGCACCATTGCGGTTTGGGGATGTGCCTTGTTTGCAAGAGGGCCAGAGATTGGCAAAGATTCGAGAGCTAGAAGGCCTGGTGGAGAGCTAGGGGCACCTATGGCAACATTTATAGGCCTGGCAAGGTAATTGTGGCTTCGAATCGTGGGCGTGGATCGTGGCGCACGTCCCAATAAAATCGGAAGGCGGAGAGGTTTCCTTGACCAACCCGCCGGCGGGTCGTTTGGAGTTCTAGGCTGAAACGCGCGTGGGTCGATGGTTTCGGCTAAAGGAATTCAAGGTGTCGTTCGGCGATTAGCGTTTCACTACCGAATGGGTCGTTCGGCATCACATCTCAAAGCACGCCAAGGAAAGGAAACAAATTGCAAAGGAAATATTACAAGAACGACCGAGTCCGGGTATACATCAATAAGAACATTCAAGCGTTAAGGAGTTTTTGCAAGTGCGTGACGAACATTGGATACTATCAAGTGGGAGTTATCCAAGATCTCTCGATAGTCCTTTTGGGCATCGGATAAGTCGATAAGCTGCGCATCGCCTTTGCTTTACTGCGGTAACGACCGATTCCGCCTCCGCTTCGGTCTTTGCTATCAATCCGGGGAGATCGGCTATTTTCTTCCGGTCAATCTCCATTTCCGGCGACGAGGCTTTTCAATTCCGCCTCTAGAGCGGCCTTTACGGCGACTTTCGGATCGTAAGAGGCTTGCGGGTCAGGCCAAGGCATCCTTATGGCTTTTTGCTTGGGATTGTATCCCGTTCATGGCTTTGTTCGGCATCGGTTTTTTCCTTTTCAATGGCCGAACGGGAGCGCAATTTCCTCCAAGCACGCCTCAAGGGAACATAGAAGGGCTCTAAGTCGTAGATGGACGACGAGAAAAGCTACGATGTCATCGGGAAGTTTGCGACTAATGGGCTCAAACATCTCTTCAAAATGACGAGAGATCATTGAGCTGATCTGGACGTTCTTCTCTAGCCGGGCCGCGATTTCTTTGAGCTTGAGCAATACCTCGTCGGGCAACGGGCCGGTTTACTTCTTTCATCACATCGGCGGTGACGGGCCCTCGATGGCGAGGCTCGATGATGACGGGGCGTGATCACGAAAACAACAACTGCCGAGGTGAGAATGCTAGCATCAAGGTATCAAGATTAAGAGCGGAACCAAGTACCTCATGAATGGTATCTTGAGCGGGAGCAATCGCGGACGGAGGAGGCGTCCCGAGTAGAGCCGAAACGTCCAAGTCGGGAGATGCTTTGGTGCGGCAATCGGCGACTCGTGAGTTTACGGGCGGGGAAGAATCGGATCTTCCTCTGTTGGGTTGGCCATTGCTGCTTGGCTGATAGGCGATGGCATCTGGGAGAACTTGGCGGCTCCAGTTGAGTTGAGGGATTCATCTCTGGAGAGCGTGCTGATTCTGCAGAAGGTGATGAAGATGAAACCTCTACTGGGATGGGCAATGCAACCCTGGAAGGGCTCGCTTTGTTGAACCACTGGAACATCTACAAGTGGTTCTCCAACAGTTTCTTCTGCAAATGTCCAAATGAAGGGATAAGTGCCAGTGCTCATCCTTGAGAAAGAACGACAAAAAGTCATACCGGTGGATGGAGCATCGGCGGGTATTGGTTACGAAGAAGGTTGGGCTGCGGTCCGAAATACACAATGATATATCAAGAACGAGTGACCCGGTGATCGGGAAGGTAAAGGAGTTTACCTCAACCGGTACTTTCTTGACGGTTCTCCTCCTTTTAGCGCTCGGAGGGGGAATCGGATGCAATCCTTGCCTCCTGTCAATCAACAAGGCTAGAGAGGCCGGGATCGGTGGTAGCATACTGTCCATCGGTTGGCGCGGGGTTGTAGATTTAAACCCCGATCTTTGAAATTGGGCCTTCGGCATTATAAGTTATTACCCCGGCTCGAGGGGCGGGAGCGTGTTCTGTGGACGAGAAGATGGAGGTCGGGACCATGAGTAAAAGTCGATCAAGGGGCTCGGTGTGTTACCTCTCGAATTCGGCGAGAAAATCGGGCACCGGTTCCGCACGAACACATGAACGGGTTCACCGAAGATGTGGTCGTGGAATTCTTGCCACCATGAGTTGAAGGTAGGGTGAGCTATGATTGCGGGCACAAAAGGACATGTGTAGACGGTGGGGTGCACACATAGTTGAAAACTTCTGCTGCCTTTGCATCGATTCTTTGATTTCCTCCCTGGGCTTGAGGAATTCATGCGAGAAACAATCTTGGGGGCAGGTGGCCACATCCAAGTTGCACGGCCATTATGTTAGGGTGGTAGTACTCATAAGTACGGCATTACGCCTCCCTCCATTGAACTCGGCCGGTAATATACATGGGCGGATTATGATATTAAAGATTTCCGGGAATCTCCCATCTTGATGGCCGGGCTCAAAGGAGAACTCGACGGGGAAGGTCGAGTGTCATAGCCTATATAAGGAAGCCAAAGAGGATTGGGGAAGCCTTTGAAGAACAACTCGAAAAGTTGGGTGATGTCTGTCCGAACGATAACGATTGAGGCCGCTTCTCCATAGCTTTGGCATCCTCCGGTGACTTGAAGCTCTCCTTCGGGGGGATTGGACCGGGGGGAAGAACACGGAGCTCAAGTCGACGCCTACGATCCGGTGCATGTGAAGGCTGCGGCCAAATACGAACAAACCACCAAGGGCCATTGACGCACGTTATCCTCGGCTGGTATACATTTGGGTAAGCTGTCGATGAAGCATATGGTATACACTTGCCCAAGAGGAATTTTCCCGAGAGGAAGGCGGTTGCCGTTGGCCGGATGGATCGCCATTGCGATATGATTCGAGTGGGTTCATTGGCCTTGCCACGGAAGACAAACCTGCATAACCACATGTTCAAGAAGGCTCGTATTCAACTTCGCCAAGGGGATTATCTCTCATATGTTTCAAAATATAATTCTTGTAGCCATTCCCTGGCTTTACCCCTGTTTGGCGTGAGGAGTTCTTGAAATTCCAAGGCTGAACAGACCCGGTGATGTCAAGGCCGGTGATCATGTACACATCGGCCAAAGTTGGAGACATTGGGCCATGCCCAAACAGGAAGGCATTGACGCCATTGGACCAGAAGTGGCACGCAGCTATCAGAAGATCTTCATTCTTGGGCATCTCAGCTACAGATAACTCTAAACATTGAGCAATGCGGAGAGCATCCAGATTGGTCAATCCACTCTTATCCGCAAGAACCCTACGGTACCAAGTCTTCCGGCCGCGATTGGGGGCAAAGGCCGGTTCTTGAACGCATCTTGCCATTGAGGAGGTGGAGATAAAGCTACCTTGAAAGGGATTCTGCGAGATTCGGCGGCAATGAAATCTCGAGGGTCGGGATTCCCTTCGGGACCAAGATAATAAGACTGCGAATTGGCCTCAATAGGAATCGGAAAGGGCGGTAGATGGTTCTGGAAGAGAGCGGAAGAAGAAAATCTTAGGTAAAATTGAAAACCTAATGCCGAACAAGGTCTGGAAGGGGTGAAATTACCCGAGCGACTTGGTCTTGAGTTGCCATTGGAGATTCGAGCTCGGAACAAAGGGGATCTAGGGTTGGATCCGAACAAAGAATCCGGCGGATTGCGAAGAACGGTGTTGACGGGTTTGGCTCAAGGATTCGTGGTGGAGTCAATTGTGGAACAAAATTACTTTTATCCCACAATTGAAGGGGCATATGTTAACACCAAAATTTGGTAAGGAGTATGACATGTGGGTCCGATTCGGAAAAGAGTCCGTACGGTGGAAGGAAAGGCATCTTCGAGAGATTTTCGGCGAAGGATCCGCGGTCGGCTATCTGCTCCCGGTTCGGCAAAGGAACGATGAGGGCGATTTTGCGGGATTGGACGGTGACGTGGCTCGATCAGGGGAAGCGAATGGATGGACGGGCGATCAAGTTTAGTTAGGCAATGAATCCATTCGCAATTGTAATCGACGGGGGTATAAATATGATCCCTGGATGTATGTAAAACAGACGTTCATTCCTCAATACACACCGGCCTTACGCCAAAACCCTAGAGTCCCTTGTCGTGTCGTCGAGTTCTTCGAGAGGACCAATCGATCCGTCGACCTCCGTGAGTACCGGCAACCTTGTATCATGTCTAGTATCATGCGGTGGATTTAGATGCGATGCAAGTAGTCTTGTTACCATGCTTCGTGTCATGCGGTAGATTCAAGCTTGGTTCAAGAGGGTTTCTTGTTAGATCATGAGCCATGCGGTAGGCTAAGGTCTAGCTCGAAGCTAGTTATCGGCTCTATTGGATTTTGGCAAGATCCAATAGATTCATTAAGTTACCCCATGTGTTATCATGAGTTTTGCTTTATGTTTTGATTCATGTAACACACTTTTTCCCAATCTAGGTGGGTTTGGATCGGCTCTTTTCCTTTTAAGATTCGTGCAAAAGCGTGTTTCGTGTTTTGACGCGTGGATCTCGTGCTCTCCGATAGCCGAAACCAAACCGATCTAGGTTGTTACGTGTTGCGGGTTCAAGCTTGCTTTGTTAGCATAAATCTTGAAAGAGCGGGTATCATGCGGTAGATGCGGGTTTTTGGGTTGCTTTGGAGCTAGTCATCGGGTGGATTAGATTTCCAATTCGGCTCGATAGATTTATTCACGTGGTAATGTTTGTTCCTTCTTCATGGACCCCGAATCGGTTGTTCGACCGCATTCGGTTAAATCTTCACGAGTAGATCACGTGCGTTGTTTATGTTTTAAAAGACGTGTGCTTCTAGCTTTCCATATTTGGGTTGTATCATGCGGTGGATAGATCTATTTATGGAAAGTGGTGCGTTCTTTCATGCAAGTTGTATCATGCGGTGGATAGATTTGCTTGATGTCGTGCCCGACGGATCTTAAAGTGATTAGACATGCGGTAGACTAATGCTTTGGATCTATGCATGCTTATTTTAATACATGATCATGTTCGTGCTTTGCTTTATTTAATGTTAATCTTCATTGAGGATCGGTCATGGCTTTGTACATGCATCCATGTTTATTCAAAGATCGATCGTTGTCATGCTTACGTCATCCATTCGGCAATGTTCTCTTTTTCCTTCGCGTTTACCCGAATGGTTGTGGTTCTTTGACAGGTAGCTTCGCATAGCTACATGTCGTTTTGCTTGGCTTTCTAGCCGTAAATATGGAACTGCCTGGTACCACCCGGTAGGTTCCAAGTTTTGGCATTTAACTGTTTTCTCTTTTGTTAATTTTCGGGGAAAAATTGACCCCGTCACTTTCTCTCTGCGCGTGCGAAGCTAAGCTTTTCGGCTTCTGTGTGATTGGCGGCGAGTGCACATTTTGCGTCAACACCTATGGCAGCTCATGAAGACGTGAATGGTTGCTGGTGATGGCTCATTGGGTTGGTTGCGGAGCTTCTTTTGGATTGAAACGATCAATTTCATTTTCCTTTCAAAGCAGAAATATGTTTTGGATTACATTTGAACTATGATGCTATTTAGAATTTATACAACAAAATAAGATCCACTATCAGCATATTTTGACTCCTTATCTATTTTTTAAAAATAACATTATAATATACTATTTCAACATTCGGAATATAGATTCAACATTTTTTACATGATGCTTCAACATTTCACATAAAATGTCAAAATATTTTACTGAAATTGTTGAAATAAGTTGAATAGATGTTTAATCCAATATTTTTTAATGTTGAGTACATTTGTTTAATGTTGGAATATATCAGGTCGCAAAATCTTTAGCAAAATAATAAAAAAGTTACTACACTCTTCCTAAGTTACGTAGACCATAAAAAAGAGTCAGTCGCTCATTTGGTAATTGGTACTTGCATAGTTGCATGCCGCATGCGTGATGCGTGCATGTACTTGAGCAGTACGGGAAAAATGAATAAATATGTTGAGAGACAAAACTTGGAATGAGATGAGAAGTGAGGGAAATGAATTCCTTGATGGATGGGGAGAACCCCTGTGTTTATATACAAGTCCAAGAGGCGTGGACACCTTGATGGATGGGGAGAACCCCTGTGTTTATATACAAGTCCAAGAGGCGTGGACATGCCTGTTCGGTGAAGGACCGATGCGGCGAACCATAGAGGGAGGGAGTGAATGGGAGCCGATAAAAATTATTCTCGAAAGAGATGAATACTCCAACAAGACGAACACGGCTTCCAACACACGTCTCCGACTCACTACCTAAGTTGGCCAAGCCCACGTAGCCACTGGAGTGCCACTGGACCTAGGAACCAACACACAACCTTCCGAGCCAAAACACACCAACACGCACAGCGGAAACTTGCACGGCTTGCTGCCTGTGCCGCGCTGGTCAGACCGATGGCCTGCGCCGGTCAGAACGGTGACACCAGTCAGACCGGTGGGAAGCGCCGGTCAGGCCGGTGGCTACAGCAGCCGCACAACAAGCGTTACAGAAAGCCTCAGTGACTTCTCTAGGCTCTGGAACAAAACCACCCCCAAAACACAACTTGCACTGAAGGAAAACCCTACACAAAACCTAACAAAACAACTCCAAACAGACCAAGAACTGACCAGCAGCTCCAAGACCCAAAGACACACGAGTCAAGCAGTTCACCCGAGGCAAATCCCACAAGTGACTCACACCGGTCAGACTGGTCAAGAGAACCGCTCGGACGGTGTAGCTGGCGGCTCGGGGTGAACAAGCACCGCGGCGGGTCAACTCCTACAAATCCAAATCTCGATCTCCCGAATCGCTCCATGGACTTGAACAAGACTTTGGGGATGATAGGAACACCTCATGAGGAGTCCATAGCCATGATTTTGTCCACCAAAACTTGCCAAATCAAGAGGAGTCGAATAAATCCCGCCAAGAACTCCTCTAACCCTAGAACACCGAAAATCCCAAAATCGAGCCCCTTAACTCACAGATTTGGGAGGGGAATCACAGCCCAAAGAACCACGAAGGATTCCCACAAATTTCCCCCATCAAATCCCCAAGAGAAAGGTCCCGAAAACACCCCAAGAAAACCACCAACAGAGGGCCCCGAAAATTACCACCAAGAACAACCGGGAACAACACAACAAGGCCTTGAGGAACCACGCTGAATCATCTATACATACCAAGAAGGTTCATACAAGGTCTACCTTGCCGCCCGATCATCTAACCCTCTCATAAGATCTCACCATGAAGCTCTCAACCTAGTCCTATGGAAATCCTAAAAAAATAGGAAAGCAAATGAACTAGGGTTCCAAGAGGTTGCTGCCATCCTCTCACCTCATGGGTTATATGGAGGCAACAGAAAGTCTAAAATACCCTTACTTAATAACTAGGGATACCAGCCCCTCAAGGGCGGTTTTGGAAGTCTTCAAGTTTTCTCCATCGGACGGATGCCCGGCGACCGCAACCTGCTTAGCCTCGACGCAAGCCTTGCGATCCCGACGCGTGTCCTTCGCTTCGAAGATTCCGGACTGCGTCGTCGCACACCGGCCCCCGGTCGGCTCTCCTCACCGGTCGGACCCACCGGCGGACCCATCCAGCGCGCTTTGCCGCCGCACCGTCTTCGGTTCCTCGGTCTTGGCTTTGTGGATCAACCAAGGAACCCAGTGGTTTTCTGGTGAACCACTGGAAACCCAGCGAACTCGGTGTAGCCTCCGCCAATCGCCACTCATGACTGGCTCCCACGTAGTCCCGGCTCGACCTTGGTTTTGAGGCTCAACCAAGAAACCGTCCATGACTTCATCTTGCTGTTCATGCCACCATGCGGCCCACACTTGACCCCACTGGCCACCGGGTCTCTCGAACGAAGACTACTTGTCTTCTCCACACCTGGAGGCCTCACCGGCGACGACCTTTCGCGCTTGTTCTTCACCTCGCACCGTTGACGGATAAAAGACGTATCCCTCTACGATCCGCAAGCGTACGGACCCCACACCTTCTTCACCACGGGATTCCCAAGGTTCTTGTCAATCCGCGGAGCAAGGGGATTACAAGCGTTCGATCAACAACGACACACTAGCTACTAAAACCCTAACTACTATTATACTAGAAAAACACTAAACTTCACTAGAGAGAATGATAAACGATCAAGAGAGAAGACACTCGCCCACGGGTCTACGATACTAGAGCATGCAATCGCTTAAAGACATGAAAAACCAATCTAATCTATCGGGGTTGTGACCACGGTTTCGCCCTTTCCCTCCTCTCGTACTGTCACTACGCGAAGGTAATCATGACTAGACCTTTGATGGCCACGGCGTATTGAATGGATCCAAGGAAGCATTGAGGCCTATACTCCCTTTACGACACGGTAGCTAACCTTTAAGCATTAAAGTATATTCAACACAAGATGATAGACAGATAATCCGACAAAGTGCGATTACATCTCACGATCGATTACAACCCATGAACGAATGAGAAGATTACCCCATCAAGGTGCTGGTCATGGCACCGTTGATCATGGTTTCCCTTCCGCCGTGTCTTCCTCCTTCTCCACGAGAGGGTGCTTCCTTCGAGGTGGTTGATCTCCGGCCCGAGATCCTCCTCCTCTCTCTCTAGCTTGTAGATGGCCTTCGGTGCGAATAATCTCCTCTCTCTCGTCCGTTGGCGGCGCGTCGGGGGTTTTAGGGTCGAAGATCCTTCGAGGGCAAGGAAGACGGGACCGAACCGGTGCCGAAGTGGGCCGGGCCGATCCGGCGGGGCCGGCCGGCCCGGCCCGGCTCGGCCCGGTTCGGTCGCCCTTTTTGCTCCGTGGGTCCTCGTGCACTTATCTACTTCGCCCCCTCCACTTGGATGATTTTGACGCCGTTATCCTCGCGATCAAGATGGAGGCTCTCTTTGCATGTAGTTTGATCTTTTACGCTTCAATCCCCGGGGGTGTTCCTCGTAACACTTCGGTCCTCACCACCATTGGAAGTAATTTCAGCAAGCTCATGAACACGAACAAGACTCCATGAATGCTCCTTTGAACTTGTTGCGAATCCGTCCTTTATGTCCATGATTTCCTACATAAACACAACACTTCCAAACGCATGCACAAAGATGAACTTGTTATATGATTAGTGTGCCTAGTGGCGGGTTAGTTCAATAATCAAATCCAAACCAAAGTGTAATGAACATGCTAGGTGCACCAAAATACACCGTCAACATCTCCCCCACACTTAGCTCTTGCTCGTCCTCGAGCAAGTACTCGTAAAAGAACTTCGTCCAAGGTGTGTAATCATGTATCACTTACCCTTCTTCACAAGTTAATCAATCCCTTCATCTTTAATACATAAACACAAAGTAATGATAATCAAACATAAACATGGGCGTTTAGAATTTTTACCACGTCAAGATTTACCCCACAACTCAAACTCTTCACTCGAAGTCTTCAATTTCAGCCATACTTACTTCTTTGCTTCCATCGGAGGATTTTTATGGTTTTCAAAACAAAAATTCCTGCAACAAGTGTTAGACAAAAACCTTTCTCCAAGCTCTCTCAAGTCGCTCATGAAGTGTCTATCCTAACCAAATTTCATAAAACTCTCACCTCCCATTAATCTCTCATATATCATGTAAAAGTGGAGCTATAGGTAGGGCTAGCGCAATCAACACAAGTATTGTCAAACTAAGAACTTCCTCTAATGGTCGTCTACCTTTCAAAGCCAATGATCATGAGAATTAACCATATGTAGGGATATCAAGGATGAGAAGATTTAGAATGGTGGACATGTGCAAGGGCAAAAGAAAATTGTGACTTCAAGGCACCAATGATGTCCTCGTCGTCGGATTGCACATGGTTGGAAATAGAATAAAGGTTTCGTCTCACAATCAACGTGACATCCTTCCTTACACTTTATTATTATTTTTTTCTTTCACTTGATCCATCCCTCTCATATCTTCATTGCTAACTCATCTTCCTCTCTTTATTTTTCTTCTTTCATATGATTTTTTTCTTTCTCTTTTTTTTTTTCTTTTCCATACACATACTTTTTCTCTTTATTTTTCTCTCTCTTGACATCTTTTCAAAGCTTTCAATTCTCCCTTTTCTCGCATGCACACAATCTGAAATTTTTAAATAAATCATGCTAGAGACGAGACGAAACTTTGAAAATAGGTTGTGTTCAAGGAATACGATGTTCAAAAGAGATGTATAAGGTTGGGTATGGAATCCGATGATATACATGACTTTCGTTATGAAAGTCACGAACCGAATAAATGACGAGGCTAGCAACAAAAGATAAGCACAAGGACATGATCATTGCTTGAAATTAAAACTAACCAAGAGAGAAGGGTCCTAGCCTAACTCATCGTGCTAATCACACTTATGGTGGAGCGAAAAAAACAAACTTGGCTTTGGATAGGAATTTTTTTATACTCTCAACTTGGAAAAAGAGATTTTGCTAACCTTTATTACAAGGGTTTTAATATAATTTTCAGAACTGAAATCCTCCAATTTTTAGCTTCGAAAATAGCACAACTAGCATGTGAAGCTCAAGATCGAAGTGCGGTATGGGTACTTTAAGTAGTAGCGATTCCACTAAGCACCACGGTAAACGATTTTCAAACCACATACTTGTGTTCATATATCAAGAATCGAAGATTAAGCAAACAAGTAAATAAAGATAAACAATACATAAAACACAAAGATATATATAAGACTCTTTTTATTTGGTTTTCTTGACTCAACACTAATTTAAGACGCTTGCAAAAATTTAAAAACGAGACTCGAAAACTAAAGACTCATTAAAACGCTAAGACTCTCACACGAAGATTAAACCGAACCTAAACTTGAAGTTCAAAAGCTAAGGCTAGCGAGCTAGCTCTCCCCCACACTTAAAACATACGACGTTCTCATCGTATCTTACAAAAACCAAAGGGGAAAACTAGATCTAATGGTACTTCGAGCAAGCTTTGCACCACTTGCCTCTCATGTTTCCAACCATGCCGAAAAGCTTGCGCACGTTACGGTTAAGGAACTTGTAGTCATCTTCAACTACGCGCTCCAAGTCCTCCATACGCCGCTTCATCGCTTCCATGGTTTGAAGACATTCGTCGGCCGACGCGTAGAGAGCCGCGATGGATTGACGGCAAACTCGACGAAGACACCGGATGCAATCCGAAGGGGTCGTCGTCGCCATAATCTCCACCGTTGTCACCACCGTCGTCGCCACCTCCATTGTTGTCGCCTTCGCCACCGCCGTTGCCGTCGCCGTTAGGGGCCTTCGGGAGTCCTTTCATAGGGTTGCTCACCCCAATCATCATCTCTACCGGCAGCCGCCCACGAGCTCGGGCTACGATCGTCGGAGTAGTCGCTATCCCCATAATCCTTATGCTCCGGCGACATCTCCTTGTAATCCTTGATGCCTTGGAGACGTGCCGACCTTCGAACGGGTGTAGGGACCTTCTCTCCTTTGACAGGGTAGCGAGATGCAAGAGCTCCGGTCGGGACACGCCCTCCGCAACGGATACGTGCGGTCCTCTTGACGGGTAGCTTGACCTCGCATCGCATCGCCTCCTCCATCGATGGCTTCTTTGCTTCTACCTTCAACTCTAAGCTTTTTGGAGGCTCAATGGTCGCTACAAGGGTGCAACACATTGCTTGAAAGAATTGATTCTCGAGCTCCCAATTCGGCCAAATATATAGTCCCGAGAGAAAAGCCCCGGGAACCTTATTTTCCTTTTTTTACACTTCCCTTAAAATTTTCCGACCAAACAAGGAAGTCAAAAAGGAGCAATTCGGGCGAAATTCGGGGACATCGGGCGTCGGGCCACCACCGGGCCGATCCGATCGGGCCGGCCGGCCCACCCCCGCCTCGGGGGCCGGGCCGGTCCGGTTTTTTGCACACCGCCCTATTTTTTTCGTCCTCGGCCCATGGGAAAAAGTTGGCCCGGTTAATCTTCGCGAAAAACTCCGTAAAGCTAAAAGAAAAATTATTTACGAGAAGTTGGTGCCTTGTTTTTCGTCCTAGGCGGGACGTTCGGGCTCTTCCTCCATGGTAAAGACGTCAACATGATGAATGGGCACGACGTCGGGTTCGTAGTAAACCTTAAGCCGCTGTCCATTCACCACAAATTGATCGCCGTTTATATCCATAATGGTTACCGCTCCGTTGGAGAACACCGAATGCACAACATAAGGTCCGTCCCACTTGCTTTGCAATTTCCCCTTTCCGAAGGTTTTAAACCTCGAATTGTAGAGGAGGACCTTATCTCCTTCTTTAAATTCTTTTTTCTTTAATCTTTTTATCGTACCACCTTTTGATTCGCTCTTTGTATATGCTTGCGTTTTCATATGCTTTCAACCTCAACTCCTCTAGCTCGCTTATTTGAATTCTTCGTTTCACCACCGCGGCATCGAGATCAAGGTTCATCTCTTTTATTGCCCAATAGGCTTTATGTTCTAACTCAACCGGAAGGTGGCAAGCTTTTCCATAGACGAATTGATAGGGGGTCATACCTATAGGTGTTTTAAACGCCGTTCGATAAGCCCATAAAGCTCCGTCTAATTTCTTTGACCAATCCTTGCCTCCCTTCTCTATGGTCTTGTTAAGTATGCTTTTTAATTGCCTATTTGACGTCTCCACTTGTCCGTTGGTTTGTGGGTGATAGGCCGTGGAGACCCTATGCTCAATTCCCAACTTGGACAAGCACTTTTTGAAGTTCTTCCCGGTGAAATGAGTTCCTCCATCACTTATCAAGATTCTCGGTGTACCGAAACGGGGAAAAATCACGTTCTTGATCATAGTGATGGACTCCTCCGTGGAAGCTTTACGACATGGTATAGCCTCTACCCACTTGGATACATAATCAACCATAACAAGTATATACTCGAATCCAAATGAGTTTTTAAAAGGCCCCATGAAGTCTATGCCCCATACATCGAATATGTCGACTTGCAAGTTGTATTTCAAAGGCATAGAATTTCTTTGAGAGATGTTTCCGGTTCTTTGGCATTCGGGGCATGACGCAACATATCTTTTAGTATCTTCATGCATCTCCGGCCAATAGAATCCGCTTGACCATACTTTGGCTTCGGTTCGAAAATGGCTATAGTGCCCACCGTACTCCGCCGAGTGGCACTTCCTTAGAATCTCAAGCCTCTCTTCTCTTGGCACACATCTTCTCATCACTCCATCATTGCCAAGCTTGAAGAGGTATGGTGCATCCCAAAAATATTTCTTACTTTCGAGAGATTATCTTCCTCTCGAGTGTTTTTATCTAGATGATCGAGGGGCATCTTTCGAATTGCTCTAATGATGTCAATCATCCAAGTATCTTTATCAAGCACTCTATAGAGGTGATCATCTCTCATCTTATCTTCTATGGGCTCTTTATCATCTTGCCCACGATTCATCCTAGACAAATGATCGGCCACAACATTCTCCACCCCCTTTTTATCACGAATTTCAACATCAAACTCTTGGAGAAGAAGGATCCAACGAATCAAACGTGGTTTAGCTTCCTTCTTAGCCAAGAGATACTTTATAGCTGCGTGATCGGTGTAAACAATGACTTTCGAGTTCACGATGTAGGATCTGAATTTTTCGAAAGCGAATACCACCGCTAGCAACTCTTTTTCCGTAGTGGCGTAATTTAATTGTGCCCCACTAAGAGTTTTGCTAGCGTAGTAAACGGCGTAAACTCGGCCTTCCTTTCTTTGTCCCAAGACCGCGCCTACGGCGTAGTCACTTGCGTCACACATGATCTCGAAAGGTTGGCTCCAATCCGGAGGTTGGATGATGGGAGCACTCACCAACGCATTTTTCAAGGTCCGAATGCCGCTAGACACTTCTCATCAAAGTCGAAAGCCACATCTTTTTGAAGAAGGTGCGTTAAAGGCTTAGTGATCTTCGAGAAGTCCTTTATAAATCTTCTATAGAATCCGGCATGGCCTAGAAAGCTCCTTAAGGACTTAACATCCGTAGGAGGTGGGAGTTGCTCAACCGTCTCTACCTTAGCCTTGTCCACTTCAATTCCTCTCTCGGATATAACATGTCCGAGCACTATGCCTTGCTTAACCATGAAGTGGCACTTTTCCCAATTTAAAACCAAATCTACCTCCGCACACCTTGTAAGGACCTTTTCTAAGTTTGCTAAGCAATCCATGAACGTCTTCCCGTAAACGGAAAAATCATCCATAAATACTTCAACAATTTCTTCGATGAATTCCGAAAACACGGCCATCATGCAACGTTGAAAAGAGGCCGGAGCGTTGCATAGGCCGAAGGGCATCCTCCTATATGCAAACGTTCCGTAAGGACACGTAAATGTCGTCTTATGTTGATCTTCCGGGTGAATGGGAATTTGCATTAACCCCGAGTATCCATCGAGAAAGCAAAAATAAGCGTGGTTTGCTAACCTCTCGAGCATCTCGTCTATGAACGGTAGGGGGAAGTGATCTTTCTTCGTCGCTTTGTTAAGCTTACGGTAATCAATACACATCCGCCACCCGGTCACGGTTCTTTGCGGTATCAACTCGTTCTTCTCATTCTTCACCACGGTCAAACCTCCTTTCTTCGGTACACAATGCACCGGGCTCACCCATTCGCTATGTGGAACCGGGTAGATGATTCCGGCATCAAGTAACTTGATAACCTCTTTCTTTACTACCTCTCGCATGGCATGGGTTAGCCTCCTTTGATGGTCCACTACAGGCTTACATTGGTCTTCCATTGGTATACGATGAGTACAAAAGGCTGGGCTAATACCTTTGAGATCATTAATTGAATATCCAATCACCTTCCTATGTTTTTTCAATAAAATCAGCAACGCTTCATTTTCTTCGGGGCTCAACTCGTCGCTTACAATGACCGGATAGGTTTTGTCCGGCCCCAAAAATTCATATTTTAATCCCTTGGGCAAAGGTTTAAGGTCTACTTCGGGCACTTGTGGCTCTTCGGGTTTGATTTCTCCTATGTCTTCGAATTTCTCTTCCTCCACGCTACCGTCATGCGGCTCTAAGCCTTTTGTCGCTTCCTCTAGTTCTTCATCTTGTTGATTACTAATTTGATTTTCCATCGCTCTTTGCAAAGGGTCTCTAAGGGTTTCAACAAAACAAAGACTATCTATCTCTTCTATTTCTTCATCTTCGGGAGGAAAAGGAGTAAGGTGTTTAGAAGCACGAAGAAAGTTATATGTGTACTTTGTTCCATTAAGGTTCATCGTTACTTTGCCTTCTCCGGCATCTAACACGGCATCAACCAACTTAAGAAAAGGCCTACCTAAGATTATATGATCAGAATTACTATGGTAGGCATCAATAACAAAGAAATCGGTTTGTATGTAGTTTCTAGAGATTTTTACTTTCATGTTGCAAGCAATACCTAGAGGTTTGATAGTTCTACCATCTCCCATAATTAATTTTGTTGATGTTGGAGCTAAGTCTAGGTTGTGGTATTGAACTTTATCGTAAATTTTAGAAGATAGAACACTTACTTGGGCTCCGATGTCGCATAAAGCTTTGCATTGAACTCCGTTGATCTCGCAACTCAAGTGCGGCGTCATCTTCTCTTCTTCTTCGGATCCGATCGAATAAATTTCAGCAAGGCGAGCGTATGGTGATGCTTCGGGCTTGATCCCCATGATCCTCTTCACCTCGGCAATATGTTCCGGATCCACCACGTCATCTCCAAAGAGCTTTTCAAAAATCTCACCGGTGGTTTCGAGGTCGTATGAATTTTCAGCTTTCCTCTCCGGTGGGAAATCGACTTCCAATGCTCTTGCCATTCCCTTTTGATTAGGGAACGGTCTTCTCTTGTCGAATACTTCTCCGTAATCAATAGGAACCCAATCCATTGGTTCGAACTCCCTTAGTGGCTTCGCGCTTGACATGCTTCTCTTGTTCGTCTCATTTGGTGCGACGAAGTCGACGTTTGGTGTAGTTCTTGACTTGATGTGTTCTTGTTCAAGCTTTTCCATGATCGGCTCCTCTTTTGTGACTTCCGGGTTGCCTCTTTAGAAAAATCAGCAAGCTTCTTCTTCCTTGAATTGAATTCCGGCTCTTCCGCAAGTCTTGTTTCCCAATCTCTTCGCATGGCAGCCGCTTTACTAACTTTTTGTAGAAGTTGGGCGGCTTCCGTGAGTGTTTTCTCCATGAGATCCCCACCCGCACACATTTCGACGTGTCGCATGCAACTAGGGGTTAGGGAAAAGAAAAATGTATGCAAGAGTACGTCACCGGTGAAGCCGAGTTTTGGTCCTTGTTCGATTAATTCATTAAACCTTTCCCGTGCTTGGTCTATCCCTTCCTCTTCTCCTTGCATGAAATTGATCACTTGCCTCCTTAGATGTTGAACCTTGCTCATTGGAAAGAACTTCTCGCAAAACTTCTTTGTCAACTTGTTCCAATTGCCTTCAACTTCAAAGGACGCAACCGAATACCATGTCTTTGCTTTGCCTAAGGCAAGTGAGTAGGGAAAGAGATTCCATTTGAACCATTCATCGGGAACTCCTTCTTGACGCACCGTGTTGCATATTGTCGTGAAATCCCTTATGTGTCTATATGGGTTCTCCTCAACCATCCCTTCAAATGGGTTTTCCGCCACCATCTTCATGATCTTGGATTTAATTTCATACTTGGTCGCTTCAAGCTTCGAATCCGACTCTTGTACCTTTATGTCTTCACATCGAGGGCTAGCGTAATCCCTTAATGATTTCTCCGGTTCTTCCACGGGTTGATTAACGAACTCCATCTAGACAATAAGATAAAAACAAAAACAAAAAAAGAAACAAGTGTTTTTCTGATAATATATGTTAGATAAAGCAAATAAAAGATAAACTAAAATATAAAACTAAGTTAGATGCAAATCAAACGATGTAAACTAACTTGCTCCCCGGCAACGGCGCCGGAAGAAGGGGCTTATTGACGGATAAAAGACGTATCCCTCTACGATCCGCAAGCGTACGGACCCCACACCTTCTTCACCACGGGATTCCCAAGGTTCTTGTCAATCCGCGGAGCAAGGGGATTACAAGCGTTCGATCAACAACGACACACTAGCTACTAAAACCCTAACTACTATTATACTAGAAAAACACTAAACTTCACTAGAGAGAATGATAAACGATCAAGAGAGAAGACACTCGCCCACGGGTCTACGATACTAGAGCATGCAATCGCTTAAAGACATGAAAAACCAATCTAATCTATCGGGGTTGTGACCACGGTTTCGCCCTTTCCCTCCTCTCGTACCGTCACTACGCGAAGGTAATCATGACTAGACCTTTGATGGCCACGGCGTATTGAATGGATCCAAGGAAGCATTGAGGCCTATACTCCCTTTACGGCACGGTAGCTAACCTTTAAGCATTAAAGTATATTCAACACAAGATGATAGACGGATAATCCGACAAAGTGCGATTACATCTCACGATCGATTACAACCCATGGACGAATGAGAAGATTACCCCATCAAGGTGCTGGTCATGGCACCGTTGATCATGGTTTCCCTTCCGCCGTGTCTTCCTCCTTCTCCACGAGAGGGTGCTTCCTTCGAGGTGGTTGATCTCCAGCCGAGATCCTCCTCCTCTCTCTCTAGCTTGTAGATGGCCTTCTGGTGCGAATAATCTCCTCTCTCGTCCGTTGGCGGCGCGTCGGGGGTTTTAGGGTCGAAGATCCTTCGAGGGCAAGGAAGACGGGACCGAACCGGTGCCCGAAGTGGGCCGGGCCGATCCGACCGGGCCGGCCGGCCCGAGTGCCTAGTTTCGGCCCGGTTCGGTCGCCCTTTTTGCTCCGTGGGTCCTCGTGCACTTATCTACTTCGCCCCCTCCACTTGGATGATTTTGACGCCGTTATCCTCGCGATCAAGATGGAGGCTCTCTTTGCATGTAGTTTGATCTTTTACGCTTCAATCCCCGGGGGTGTTCCTCGTAACACTTCGGTCCTCACCACCATTGGAAGTAATTTCAGCAAGCTCATGAACACGAACAAGACTCCATGAATGCTCCTTTGAACTTGTTGCGAATCCGTCCTTTATGTCCATGATTTCCTACATAAACACAACACTTCCAAATGCATGCACAAAGATGAACTTGTTATATGATTAGTGTGCCTAGTGGCGGGTTAGTTCAATAATCAAATCCAAACCAAAGTGTAATGAACATGCTAGGTGTACCAAAATACACCGTCAACATGCACCAACACGAGTCATGCCGCAACCTGCACCTGCAATACTTAGCCAAGAATCAGTCCACACAACGTTGTCAATCACTCATCACACAAGGAAGCGACCATCCACCGGTCCTCGAACCACACATGGTCCTCAATCTCCCCCTTGATGAGTGCATTGACAACACCCACATAAAGTAACAAGAGAGAAAAAGAAAAGAAACGAACAAAAAGAAACTCCAACAAGCGATCGAAAGCCAAACAAAGGCAAAGAGCAAGATCACTTGAAGGAGACAAGTCTCGGACCCCTTAGGCAAGGGCAACGGCTCGACACATCCGAGACAAAACAAGGCTCAAGCAAAGAGCGCAAACCACCAAAGCAAAGCTCGAACAACCACAAAGAGCCCCCTTGCACACATGCAAGCTCCCCCTAACCAATGCAACTCCCCCTGGACGAATGCATGCAAAACACCACGTGAAAACAGGGCAGCTGCAACAACTCAGCTCTCACCGGTCAGACCGGTGCTCAACATGTGCACAGGACCAGCACTATGACCGGTCAGACCGGTGACCTCGACCGGTCAGACCGGTGCACACCAGAGCCCAGAAATGGTTTGAAACCACCTAAAACCTTATAAATGCATCCAGCAAGTCATCTCAAGCTCAAACTTCTCCCCCTTGTTGACAATGCATGAATCAAGCCAAAAATGCAAAACTTTCAACCTAGAGCTTCTCAAATAGACAAAATTCAACATAGGATGCTACACATGTCCAAATGAGCAAGTTAGATACCCGATAGGTTCGTATTGACATCAACTATAAGATCACCAAGTTTCACAACCATCGGACGAAGCTAAGATAGATTTGGGTGATTTTGCGAAAAATTCGCCTCTTATGAGCAAAGTCCTAAACATGATCAAAACATATCAAAATGGCAAAAAAGCCACTCAAACTTCATGCTAGGACAACCATTCTAATCATAAGACCATCACAAACACCCACAAGCACCTCATGTCATGTCAAAGCCACCGAGCCATGTGCCTACTTCTATGTATGAGACTTCTCATTGGTAGGCATCATGCAACGGTTTAGCACCCAAAGCAAATCAAATTTAGCACATATGACATGGGAGCACATTTTCCAAGCATTTTACATTTCATTTTTAGATTCAAATTTGGTACATGAAATGTCTTTGCGACAAAAAGGAACTTATGCCCCTCCACAAGATGAAGCAAGAGGGCTAAACATTCATGATGGCAAAGGAGCCTTTGGCCCCATATGATCAATAAACTAGCTATCCAACCACAAATTAAGCATAACCAAGCCACTAAAACATGTCAAGATCATATAAAGGCATTTACACATGAGAGAGCATATATGTGACATTTTTCAAAAACATAGCCATCAACCATGGATTATCAAACAAGATCATCAAGAGCTAAGCCAAACTAACCATAGCATACCAAACAAGCTCACAAAGACATAAATAGCATTCCACGGTGAACAATGTATATAGGAGAAGCTTTTCCTATCCAATGCATATGATACAAAATGCATGCAATCTAAGATACAAGGATGCCTATACATCATGTTACATATGCCATGCCAAATGCAAGAAATGCACAAAGGAAACTATACATATGCTACAAAGGAGCTCCCACACAAAACTCACAAACCACTGGCTCCTCGAGGGGAGGCAAAAAGGGCTCGACACCACCGGCAAAAGAGCAAAGGAGCACAAAACCCACAAGCTCCCCCTAAACACATGCATTAGGTTCAAAGAGCATACAAAGCTCACCTTATACACTTGAGATAGGGCAAGGAGCAAAACAAACCAAGTGGCTTGACCAAGGCCACACACTTGAAGGTCACTAATTCACTTACCTTTATAATTTCTTCAGAAGTCACTCATCCTTGTCCACCATCCCCGAAAGTGATGTACCTCCATGTCACCACTGGGGTATGAGGCCGGAGAACCACCCCCGATATCAACCAAATGTTCTCCGGGCCATCCACCTGCAACTCAAAACCAAGAGCGAGAGCGAGCAAACGACTCAACACTAGGGTTAGCTCCAAAAGTGGCAAACCAGTGTCGGGCCATTTCCTCGAAAGTAGGGTTAGCAACATTCATCCTACCATGCCTATCAATACAGCGATCCATCCCGTCAAACCTAGAACCACCATGGGAAGACCACTCTCGTCCCATTGGAGGGGCACGGCTACCACGAAAGGGAAAGCGTGGTCCGTAGCCCTTCTGAGACTCAAAACTGCGACCTCTCCCAAACTCGTATTGATCACGAGGTGGAGAACGTCCAGCAAACTCAACACCACCATGGTAACCATTATGAGGGAACCACCCCTCACTAACCAGAGGAGGACCAAAACCATGAAAAGAAAACCGTGGACCGTCCCTCCTTTCCAACTCCAAGCTACGACCCCTCCCGTCCCCGTATTGAACACGAGGGGGAGAGCGACTAGCAAACTGACCATCGACAAACTCTCCAGACCAACCACCAGAACCACGACCTCCTGAACCAAACTTAGCATCTGTACGAGCACGAAACCCAAACTTCTGCCTGTCCAGGCCTGCACCGGTCTGACCGGTGCCTCTCACCGGTCTGACCGGTGTAGCCCGGCCAGCAGCACCTCCAACAACCTTTCGCTCTCCCCAGGCCGGAACTGTCCTCACACTCGCCTTGGCCCTGGGCAACTGCACACGAGGCTTAGGCACATCATGAGAAAGGTGGTACATGTCCTTGTTTGCCCACTCCTTAGCCATTCTCGCCTCTCTCCTTCTCTTATAGCAAAACTCTTTCTTGTGACCATCTTTTCCACAAAACTCACAATGGAAACAGATTGATCTGGGCTTAGGCTTGGGGTGAGGCTCTTCACAAGACTTCTCACTGGTTTTCTCACTCGGTTTCTCACTTGGTTTCTCTCTCATTTTAAGCGATTGGTTTGGCTTGGGTGCAAACTTATCTTTGTGTGTGGATTGTGGTGGAACTAAAACATTCCCAAATTTTCCTTTTCTCTCACCACTGCTCCCACTAGACTTATCGAATCCCAAAGCCCAACCATCAAAGCGCTTACAACTAGCAATCATCATACCAAGATGAGGTTCCTGACTAGACAACCAACTCAGCACTTCACGCAACTTATTGTTCTCATCCTGTAAATGGTTAACACATTGTGCAAGTTCCAGATTCTTCATAGCATGTAACTCACACGTAGAACAAGATGTAGGAATAGGCACTTTCAAATCAGCCTCTAGAGAAACAATGCAAGAATGAAGATCAACAATTTTCTCATGCAAACTAGGGCAAGAAGTACAAGCACCAAGCAATGTGGGTCTAGGTTGTAGCTCAGCCAACTCAACCCTAAGCACATCTAGTTCCTCACATTTGGAGGCATACTTTTCCCTAAGATCACCAAGTCGCCTAGGAAAGCGAGCAATCAAAGACAATCAATCTCATCAGAAACAACAGGGTTAGCCTTAAGAGAATCAAGTTCAAGCTTGCTATCAAGAACCTGTGTTTCTAGCTCAGCTACTCTAGTCCTAGCATCCTCGAGCAAAGACCTAAGCTCCTTCCTAAGCTTCTTAGCCTCTCTAAGCATGTGATCACGATTATCAAGCAAGTCAACCAACTCCTCATTCTCCTTGCACAAAGAAGAGAGCTCATCACATACCTCATCCTCGGAATCCAAGTCTGAGGCGTCCTTCTGGCTTCTCTTGCTGCTGGAGCTGCGAGCCATGATGCAGAAGTCATCCTTGAGGCTTAGGCCCGTCACACAAAGGCCATTGAGATACTTGCCGAGGTACTACTACTACTTCTTCTTCTTCTTCTTCTTCATCACTCGAGCTTGAAGACGTGTCCTCGGAGTCGGACTCGATGTCGCTCGATCTCTTCATCTTCTCTCGAGCCCATGTCTTCATCCCATGTCCATGATCCTTCTTATTGGACTTCTTCCTCTTGTCCTTGAACTTGTGCTTGTCGTGGCTGTTCACCTTCGGACACTCGGCGAAATAGTGTCCAGCCTTGCCGCACTTGAAGCATGTCCTCGTGTTCCTCCTCATGTTCACCCGGTTCTCGTGCAGCCTCTCGAACCTCCTCGTCAGCAACGCCAGCTCGTCCTCTCCAAGCACATCGAACTCCTCATCTGGCATAGACATCAAAGAGGACAAAGAGAACATCCTGGTGGATGGGTTACTGTTAGCCTTCCCTTTCGAACCACCAACGAGGGCAAGACTATGAGGGTCAGTCGGGCCCTCGAGCTTGCCTGTCATGCCCCTATCCACCTCAGCCGACTTGAGCTTCGAGAACAGCTCGTTCACCGTCAGAGTGTCATACTTCTCCGACTCCACAATGGCCTCGAACTTTCGGCCCCAAATCGTACGATCCAAAGAGTGTAAGAGCTTGATAGCTCTATCATGATCATCGTACGGGAGCACGTCCACATTGGCCCTCATGTTGTTCACAACCACCGTGAACCTCTGAAACAAGGCATCGATGAACTCACCGGGGAGATGAGTGAAGTTCTCGTACTCTCTCCAGTAGTGAAAGTGCATCTAGGCCCCTAAGTTTGTTTTGGTGAATTGAATGACAAAACGATTAAAGGGCTAATCATTTGTCTAAGTTTGTGAGCAGGTTTATCTTAAAATTCATAAGCAATTATTGGAGTACTTATTTATGAGTATATACTATATGTCAAACATTGGAAAAGACAAATACATGAATGATTCTTTATGCATATTGGTCAAATGTTAAGAAATAAATAGACTTATATTTTAGGGATATTTTGTGAAGTTGAAATACATGTCTCCAAAGAAAGTGGTGGCTTGACTAAAATAAAAAGGGGATCATTCAAAAATAAGTTGGGAAGCTTGCATATTTGTTGTCAATCAAGAACAAACTTATGAAGCAAAGTGGAACTCAAAATGGATTGGGTAAGTGACGAAGAGATCAACCGAGGTGTCTAGGGTGAGGGACTAAGCAATCTTTGGGGTCTTGGCCCGGCCGCCATTAGTGTTTTGCTAAGGTGAAGTTCTAGCATCCGTGGGGTCTTCAAGTATCATATCCAAACCTTAAGTGAGGGAAGCATTGCAACATATCAAAATGTTACGATTGGCAATATGGAGTGACTTAAGGATTAAAGTGTTCACTCTCTTGCAAAAAGGGAAAATCCTAAGTCACTAGCTCAAGTATGGAGTTGCTCAAGACATCGGCTATGTTAAAAGCCCTCATATTGGAATTACAAAAGTACGACAAAATTGAAGATCTACAAGCTCAAGTGATCAACCGTTTTTATATTTCATTTTGAGTTTAGGTATGCCGTACTATCAAGAGGGATGCAACATTAGCTCTAAGACAAAAGATCAAAAGTGCTCATTAGTTGACCTAAGTGAGAACTAGCCTTGAGAGAGTTCCTGAGTAGTCTAACCAACCTCTAACCCAGCCTTTGCCATTTCAACTCGTGTTGAAATGCTTGTGAGAAGAGAAAAGGGTTTTAGGGCTCTCTCTGCCCAGGGCGGTCTAACCGCCCAGGGGGGGCGGTCTAACCGCCCCTAGCAGCCCAACAACTAGTTTTTCAAACTGACTGTTGGGGGCGGTCTAACCACCCTGACCAGGCGGTCTAACCGCCTTTGTCATAGAACTAACGTCTAGTTTTCCTTGTGAGGGGTATAAGTACCCCACGAGCTGCACTTGTTGGGGCTGCTGATTCTAGGGCTGCTGAGGTGCTTCCCCTGCTGTTTTTCATAAGCCAAAGCCAAAAGAAACCCTCCCCAACTCTCTCTTTGTGAGATTAGCTATTCAAGCCATAACCTTGTGTTGGGTTGAGAGTTTAAGCCTTTGTGAGCTTGTGTGAGCTGGGCAAGAGCATCCCATAGCTTGAGCACTTGTGATTCATGTCGGAAAGCCTTTGAAGCATTTGTTACTCTTGGAGGTTTGCCTCCTAGACGGCTAGGCGTCGCCGGATAGCTCCCAAGGTTGTGGTGAGCAGCGGCAAGTTTGTAAGGGCTGTGATCTTGCCTCTTTATGGAAAAGATCGCCTTAGTGGAAGCGAGGAAAGCGGTTGAAAGAGACCCGGCTTGTTGTGGGAGAATTCCCTTACAAGCTCCTCAACGGAGACGTAGCCGTTCCTTTGTGGGCGGTGAACTTCGGGAAACAAATCCTCGTCTCTCGATTTGTGGTTTGCCTCACTTGTTTTGATTTCTAGCACATTTACTTTGCTTCCACTCGATCTACTTGGGTGTGCTTGCCTTCGAGTGCAGGGATCATTACCCTGCTCGTGATCATCTACAGGAGCTACTCAAGAACCTCAGTTCGTGCTAGAAGTCAATAGAAGAGTTGTTTTGCAGGTTTACTGGGCAGGGCGGTCTAACCACCCCAGGACCCGGTCTAACCGCCCCCTGTGGTTCAGCACATCAGGGGCGGTCTGACCACCTGGTAGGAGCGGTCTAACCGCCCGTGCCAGTGAAGCTCAAGTTTTTTGGGGGAAAAGTTTTATTTGGTCGTCTCGCCTATTCACCCCCCTCTAGGTGGCATCAAGGTCCTTTCAATTGGTATCAGAGCTTGGTGCTCCGATTCGAGCTTAACCGCTCAGAGTTTTTCGATGTCGACTGCTAGTGAGGTACCGTTTGAGCCTCTAGCTTTTGATGGCTCAAACTACTCTTCTTGGCATTCCAATGTTCTCATTGCACTTAAGGTTTTGGGTCCCACCGCTGAGGGCATTATGGTTGCGAGTATCCTTCCGGAGGATGAGATTTGTGTCTTACCAAAGGAATTGGAGAAGAAGCGACTCAATGCCGTTGTTACTAACCTTTTATGTAGTTGTGTATGTAGTGAACTAAAGCATCTTATTCTAACTAGTAAAGGGATTAGCAAGGATGCTCATCTCATTTGGAAGTTGCTATTTGGGATAGCTCACATCAAATGGGATGAGTTGAGAGTGAGGATGATGATGAACCAGTGGAGATGTGCCCGACAACCTCTACAACAACCACTGAACATCAAACATCAACTCTCAAGCAAGAAGGTGACAAGAGGAGCGAAGGAAGAGTCACTCTGGAGGAGGCGGTTCAACCGCCCCCTAGGGGCGGTCTAACCGCCCCCAACAGAGAAGCCTCAACTCTCTACGGTGAAGGCGCTTGTCTTGTGGCCAAGAAGAAAAGCAAGAAAAAGAGGCAGGCAAAGAGTGCAAAGAGTCAAAAGATCGAAGATTCAAGATCTCCGTCAAGAGAACTTGAACTTCTCAAATCCGAACTTGCCTCCTTGGCTTGTAAGTATGATTTATTGGCTAACAAATATGATCATGATATCAAATTTTTCTCATCTAGAACGAAGATAGAAGAAAAAGCCAATGATGTGCTAGAAGCTCAATTAGCAAAGCTCACGGGTGAGCATATGACTTTGCAAGCAACTCACAAGGAACTTGAGTGTTCTCATGAGAAGCTTGTGGATTCATATGCCTCACTAGAAATTGCTCATGAGGTTGTCCTTTCATCGGTAAAATACCTACAACCTCTCACACCTATTTGCACATGCTCACTTATCAATAATGAATTTGCTTGTACTAAATCTTGATGTATCCAAGCAAGCCAATCTAGTATTGAGCATGTATTTGTAGAGACCTGTGATGACCTCATCACCCAAGAAAAAGATGAACTCAAGCAAGAAGTTGAAAAGCTTAAAATAGACTTGCATGTGTTGAAGGAAGAGAGCCAAGTGCAACCTTCTCAAGATAACCGTGACGACATGGTGAAGAAGCTTGAGAAGGGTTCAACCGTCACAAGCTCAACTCCTCAACAACATATCAAGATCATCAAAGACAACATTCAAGTAAAGAAAACGGGGCATGACACTTCACATCGCCCCACCAAGCTCAAGGCTCAAGAAACAATCTCCAAGAAGAAAAGAAGATCAACCAGAGGGAGATTGTGCTATATATGCAAAGAGAAGGGCCACTTGGCTGCGGATTGCAAAGAAGCTAGCTCACAGACCAGGGGCGGTCTGACCGCCCCTCAGGACGGTTAAACCGGGTCTGGTCAGCACTATGAAGAACCACCGCAGCGAGGAGAAGAAAGCTCACCCTTTAAGCAAGAAGCCTCAATGCAAGCCAATACAAGACAGGCAAATGGATCCCAAGCCTAGAAGTGCCAAAGGCCGCATTTGCTACACATGTCGAGAGAAGGGTCACTTGGGCAATGATTGCCCGAATGGTAACACTTCTCAATCCAACATTGTCCATTATGATTTTCATAAGCTTAGGAATGACAAGGTGGACACTTGTACTATGAGGTTAATTTGTTCATCTCAAGTTAGTACAAGGGCCATATGGGTTCCAAAGCACATTGTGACTAATCTTGTAGGGCCCAACAAGCGTTGGGTACCAAAAAGTGCTTGCTGAGCTTGTAGGTTAACTGAGTTGCATTGAAGTCATGGCAATGAAGAAAGGATTGGCTACTTGATAACATGCCATGAGACGGACTAGAAAGAGAACATCACTCAACCAAATGCAATCTCGGTAACTAGTACTTGAGTTGTGCCTTGGTCACTCTTAGTCCTTTGTGAACACTCATGAATCACTAGACCTAGGTTTGTGAAGCATGAGGAAGTGACCTTGACACATTCAATAGTTTTATTATCTCATGCCATTCGATGCTCCTAATGGCTCTCTAGAAGAGCATTTGTTTTGATAAGCTTTGCAGGGTATTATACAGGCAAAATAAAGGCTTATCAAGGATCTAGAGCCAAAAGATCACCAAATTGACCAACGGAGGGTAGGGCGGTCTAACCGCCACATGGAGGCGGTCTAACCGCCTGGCCCCCAGAAGTGGTTTGGCGGGTGACCCGGCACCAGTGGCAGGGTGACCCGGCACCAGTGGCAGGGTGACCCTGTGCGCCTCTGGAGAGTGACGGGTGACCCGACACCTATGCCTGGGTAACCCGACTTGGGGTAGATTATCAACGTTTTGGTGATTACAAGGCGGTGGTAATGAGACTTTCGGCATATTTGATTATTGTGAACCATTTTATGCCAAAGACATGCCTCTGTAGCAATCTCCCTTATTCTTTATTGAATTATGTGCTAAGTCCGAGAAATTCAAAATTCTCTAAGCACTAATTAAGGGGGAGTTTACTTCAAAGGTTGTGTCTTTTGTGGGACTAACAATTTCTTCTAGTAAACTTGTAGTCTCACATGTTTGTGCATCTTAAGCGAGCTCTTGACTCCATCAATAAATCTCAAATAATTAAGTAAGAGCTAGTTGTTCGTAAACTTTTACTTATGCACAAATTCAAATGGTCTAAAGGCAAAGGTATGTCATCATGAACTCATTTGTTTACCGAAAAGCATCTAGGCCATAATACCATGCTAGTGTGCCTCCTTTAGCTTGTAATTGCCTCAAATGAATCTTTGTGGGCTACTCTAGATATTTGGTTGATACCTTTCTATCACTCGTCTTTGTGTCTCAAGGATGGAGGTATGAGTCAAATATTCTTGAAAAGCTATTCATTTGAAGTGGATGCATGCACTTCGTGACATAGGATAGATTTTTCAAAAAACCAACTAGCATGTGTAGGAAGTGTGCTTATTTTTTTTAAAAAATACTTGGTTCTTGGTTTTTGTGACCCTATTGATCCATTTGTGACTATAGTTCTCCGTGTTTGTTTGATGGCTAGTCACAAGTGGTGATATTTTACTCAAGTCCTTATTATCCCTAAATCCATATCTTTATCTCTCTCTCTCAAAATCTCTTGGGAGAATCAAGAATATGACTTATTTGGATTATCTCAAATTCTTCTAAGATTGGTGAATGTTGGATCGAATTCTACTCTATATCTTTTATCCAAACATTCCATGGAAATAAAGGATCAAATCCACTAATGCTGAAAACGTGTTTTCCGGAACTACCGACCCTAGGGCGGAACTACCGATAAGTGCTCTCTGTCCAAAAGCATGGAAATTCTCGGTACTTCCGACACCACATCGGTACTACCGATATGGCGTCTCTGGAGGAATTTTCTCGCAAGGGCGGTTGAACCGGGGTGGGGGGCGGTCTAACCGCCCCTCCAAGTTTTCGCTCCCGACCTCCTTTTCTTTTCTAAGTGAAATCTCAGGCATCCCAGGGGCCTATGTGGAAAAAGGAGTCGAACCCTAAGCCTGTAACTCAATCTGCTGAGTCAGCGGCAGGGGCGGTCTAACCGGGTCCCCTACCCGGTTAGACCGGGTACCACGGGTTGTTCTGTTTTTACCCAACCCGTGACTCTACACCCCCTCAAACCTATCCACTCACTCCTATCTCTCTCCAACGACCAGGAACAAGTCATTTTCGACCAGAGCTTTAACCCCTTCTTCCTCCTCAAGCTCTCACACCCTCCCATGGAGATTTCAAGTTTCCACCCCTAAAAATTAAATCCAATCCGTGGAAAGCACTCCCTAAGGCGGCTGAACCGGATCCCCACCCGATTCTTTGGATTTCATCTCGGTTTCATCTCTCCAAAGGTATTCAAATCTTGTTCTTACCCGATCTATCAACTCCATGAGTAGTTTTGAATATCCTTTGGTAGAGCATATCCTGGCAACCCCTAGAAGACATTCCTAAAGTTTGGTTCCATTTTCTTTAGTACATTGTCACGAACTCAATTTTTGGGCTGACTGCGGGGGGCGGTCTAACCGCCCCTGCAGGGCGGTCTGACCGCCCTGCGCACTGTTGGGCCAAATATTGGTCTCTGCATGTACTTGCATCCTCAATCACTTTAGGGTTGTCTCATAAATAGTAATTGCTTATTCAAAATCTGTGTTGCTGTGTTTGGCCGAAAGAAGCCATTGACTCAAAACCAGCAGGGGCGGTTTAACCGCCCTGGCCAGTTTTGTGCCAATTGCTTTGGATTGCCGAGCCTCGATGCTCATTCTAGCCAATCTTGTTCCTGGTATCTCACACACTGCTATTTCACATATTGTGATCCAGGAACAGCAGCAATGCCAAAGGGTGCAGGTGCTCAGAAAAGGAAGAAAAGAGGCAGTGGCGATGCCGGACCATCCTCCGGTCCTAGCATCAATTTGAGGCCAAGAGGACCGCCACCACCTCCTGTCTACTATGGGGATGATATTGAGATGAGTGACAGGGTGGAAAGTAGCGATGATGATGTTGAGGATCCCTCTCTCAACTTCGAGCTCAGCTGGCGTAACCGGGGAGTTGCAGGTGGAGGCAATGACAGTGATGATGATAGTGCTGAGGAAGAGGATGAGGAAGAAGAGCAGCAAGGTGGTCAGCAGCAGCAGCAGCTTGGTAGGCCATACATCAGGGAGCCTAACTATCCTTCCTACAGAGGGCCTATTGATTATTATCAGGCAGGAATGGCAGACACAGTAGTGAACCTGAGAAGGACTAACCCAGCTAATGAGGAGAGGACTGCTACAAATTACAAGTTTCGTACCATCTTTCAGCAGGACTGCTACACCACAACTATCATCACGGGTAGAAAGTCAAAAATCACTAATGATGCTCAGTATGTGGATTGGGAGTTTATGGAGAGGAAGAATAATCCGATCTTTGATGAGGTGATTCAGGCTTGTGAGGATAAAGAGATTAAGGCCCTCATGGGGTTCAAGCAGCATTGGAACAAAGAACTCATTGCCCAGTTTTATGCGACAATGTATTTTGGCTATGTGCCAAAAGAGGATGGGCGGAGTGACAGAGCCATGTTTTGGATGACTGAGGGTAAGAGTCACCACCTCTCTTTCTCCAACTTTCTCACTCTATTCAGGTTACCTGATGATGGGTTTGCTAGATTTCTCCATGATGAGGGTCCACTTGAGGCAAAAAGAATGGCATTCATGTATCCCAGAAATGCAAGGGACAGTTGGGGACATGTGAAGGGCCTATACACATACTACTCTATCCTCAACCGTCTATTCAGAAAGACCCTCACTCCTAGGGATGGCAACACCTCAGACATCACCGCTTTTCAGAGGAACTTGATGGTGGCTATGAAGCCCGGTGAGCTGGCATTTCATGTTGGTGACTTTTTTTGGCAAGAAATAAAGAACTCCTCTGAAAATCCACAAAGGTTATGTAGCTATGGCCCCTACATTAGCTACATCATCAAGAAAGTAACACAAAGGGCTTATCCAAATGACACGAAGCATCACCTGTTGCAACCCAAGCCCAGTAGGACAGTGAGGGTGCCCTCTCCACAGGATGATCAATAGGAGGAGCAAGAAATTTTTGAAGGAAGGGAGGCGCCGCGTAGCTGGGAGGCTTACCAGCCTGGGGGCGGTTTAACCACCCCCCCAGGGGCGGTCTAACTGCCCCTGGCAGGAAGAGAAGAAACACACATCACCTCTTCGCAAACTGATCAGTATCTTCCTTGGTATGTGCAAAACACAGAGAGACATTGAAGTTGCTCAGCAAGATGAAAGGAAGAAGAATAAGAAGATGAGGGATACAATGAAGGCGCTTCATAATCAGGTCGGTTGTCAGCCACCTAGGTCTCCCATCTCACCATCCCCTCCAGAGGTTGAGATACCCTCCGTGGATGATAGGGTGAATGCTTTTCTCAACTCCGATCTTTACAATCAGTATGGGAGCCACTTTGGATCAGACATTGGTGCATCTTCCTCATCGGCTCCTCCTCCACCACCCCCTACTGGCTTTGATTCGATGTTTGAAGGTGACACTACTACCCCACCTCCATGGGTTCCTCCTCCATCGACTGATGAGTGGGCGGCACGTGTCTCACATGAATTCTTTGATCAGACTGCCACTTCCTATGGTATGGATAATTCACTCTTGTCTCTATTTCTGAAATCCATCCATATTTAGATCTTTCTTATCCTAGCTTTTCTTTTGTGGGTGCCTAGTTGCAAATCCGAGCACCGGAGGCGACTCTTGGATCAGTGGCAGCAGCAGTAATTTGGCAGCAGATATTCCTTCTCCAGGCCCTTTATGGGTGTTTGATGACAAAGGGGGAGAAGAGATGGATTAAAGCTTTGTGTTTTTAGCTGTTCCGTAGGCGGCGGTCTAACCGCCCCTGGTGGGCGGTCTAACCGCCCTACCCCTATGAGTTGAGAGTGAGACTTGGCTTGTAATAAATGGATCTCTACCTTATCTTGTGTATTTGAGTATTTGTGTGAGTGCTACTGAGTGTGTAGAACTTATTTATGTATCTTAAGTGACATTTGTGATAGTTTTGTTAACACCAAAATTTGTTAAGGAGTATGACATGTGGGTCCGATTCGAAAAAGAGTCCGTCCGGTGGAAGGAAAGATATTTTCGGAGATTTTCGGCGAAGGATCCGCGGTCGGCTATCCGCTCCGGTTCGGCAAAGGAACAAGAGAGCTGATTTTGCGGGATTGGACGCGTGACGTGGCTCAATCAAGAGGAAGCGAATGGATGGATAGGCGATCGAGTTTAGTTAGGCAATGAATCCATTCGCAATTGTAATCGCAGGGGTATAAATACGATCCCCGGATGTATATAACGTACACGTTCATTCCTCAATACACACCGGCCTTACGCCAAACCCTAGAGTCCTTGTCGTGTCGTCGAGTTCTTCGAGAGGGCCAATCGATCCGTCGACCTCCGTGAGTACCGGCAACCTTGTATCATGTCTAGTATCATGCGGTGGATTTAGATCTGATGCAAGTAGTCTTGTTACCATGCTTCGTGTCATGCGATAGATTCAAGCTTGGTTCAAGAGGGTTTCTTGTTAGATCATGAGCCATGCGGTAGGCTAAGATCTAGCTCGAAGCTAGTTATCGGCTCTATTGGATTTTGGCAAGATCCAATAGATTCATTAAGTTATCCCGTGTTATCATGAGTTTTACTTTATGTTTTAGTTCATGTAACACACCTTTGCCCAATCTAGATGGGTTTGGATCGGCTATACTTCTTTTAAGATCTCGTGTACGAGCAGGTTTCGCGTTTTGACGCACGGGTCTTGTGCTCTCCGATAGCCGAAACCGAATCGATCTAGGTTGTCACGTGTTGCGGGTTCAAGCTTGCTTTGTGCGTATAAATCTTGAAAGAACCGGTATCATGCGGTAGATGCGGTTTTTTGGGTTGCTTTGGAGCTAGTCATCCGGTGGATTAGATTTCCAATTCGGTCCGATAGATTTGTTCACGTGGTAATGTTTGTTCCTTCTCCATGGACCCGGATCGGCCGTTCTCACCGTATTCGGTTATGTTTTCACGAGTAGATCACGTGCATTGTTTGTGCCTTAAGTGATGTATGCTTTTAGCTTTCCATATTTAGATTGTATCATGCGGTGGATAGATCTATTTGCGGAAAGTGGTACGTTTTTCATGCAAGTTGTATCATGCGGTGGATAGATTTGTTTGTGACCGTACCCGACGGATCTTAAAGTACCTAGACATGCGGTAGACTAGTGCTTTGATCTATGCGTGCTCATTTAATACATGATCATGTTCGCGCTTTACCTCATTTTATTTAATGACAAACCTCACGGGGATCGGTCATAACTTCATGCTTGCATCTTTATCTATACAAAGACCGATCGTCGTCACGCTTACGTCATCTATTCGACAGTATTCTTTTTTCCTTTATAATGGTCCCGATGGTTGTGATTCTTTGACAGATAGCTCTACATAGCTACATGTCATTCTTGCTTGGCTTCTTGGCCATAAATATGGAACCTGCCGGTACCACCCGACACGTTCCAAGCTTTGGTATCTAATCGCTTTATCTTTTGTTAATTTTCGGGAAAAATTGATCGGCACGTCATTTGCTCTCTCCGCGCGTGCGAAGCTAGCTTTTTTCGGCTTGCCGTGTGATTGGCGTTGAGTGCACATTTTGCGTCAACACACTTTTTGGCACGCCCGGGGGGACCACAACTCGAATTGGTTCAAGATGCCCGAAGTCTCGGACCTCCCCGGATGTCGCATCGAAGATCTTTCTCCGCGAGCAAAGATCGCAGCCTCCCGGACGTCGTGAATCAATTTCAGCAAAAGTGTCTCATGTCGTTTAAGAAGAATCGAAGTGGTGTACCGTATCTAAAGAATGACCCCGCCCAGTAGTGCCGCCGCCGGGAGAGAGCGATGCCTCAACCCAACAGAAAAGGAGGAATGCGCACGGATGTTCCAAGAGTCGGTGGACGACATGCTCACCAAGCACAACCGAGCTTTCCTCGGGTCACTCCAGCGGATGATGGTGGCCCTCTTTGGCCCGGCGCGAGGCAAGCGTTCGGGAAGGCATCCGCCGGAAAGAGCACCGTGGAGCCGGGTGAATCAAGCTCTCGGCCGCCGCTACGGAACCAATTGCAAGCAACCTCCCCCCTCAAAGCTCCGGGAGCCGGACATTCCAACCTCCTCCGCAGGCGCCGGGGGCCCGCCCGTTCCCCCCGTTGCAAGCTTCAAGAAGTCAACCAATCCCCGCCGCCACCACGTAGCAAAGCACGAGTCGCCCCGTGCAACAACCGAATCCGTACCGGCCTACGTACGGAGACCTAGCGTTCGGCTCATCCGGGGCCCCACTCGACCCCGGCCGAAGAATAGCTCCGTCGACCAACCGGCTCCGCAGGAATTTGTACGGCGGTGGTTATCATGAAGTGGGAAATTACGGAGCGTTCGATGCCTTCCCGCACCCGAGGTACGCGCCGGCCGCGGCGCTCAAGAGGAAGACGCCCTAGCACGCAAGATGGCCGAATTGATGCAGAATCAGTTCGGCCTCAAGCCAAAGATGCAGGGCCCCACCCACGTGCCGCCGTTCCCGGCAATGGTACTATAACGTGCTCCCGCCACCGAGGGTGAAGCCGCCGACGGAATTCACAAAGTTCTCTCGGGCAGACGAGACAAGCACGGCCGAGCACATCGCCCGTTACCTCATGCGGCTTGGGGAATGTTCGGCCGAGGAGGCGTTCGGGGTTCGCTACTTCCCCGCCTCGCCGACGGTCCCGCCTTTTCGGTGGTTCTCGTCCTTGCCGCCCGAGTCGCGTGGCCGTGTGGAAGGATTTGGAGCGTAAATTCCACGCTCATTACTTCGGCGGCGCTTCGAGAAGAAGTTGATTGATCTCGCCACCCCGAAGCAAAGGCACGGTGAAACGCCGCCGGAGTTTCTTCGAAGATTCGAGAAGTTAAGGGCATGTGCTTCTCATTGAACTTGCCGTACGATCGACTGGCGATATGGCCGTCGCCGGGATGTTGCCGCCCGTGCGCGAGAAGCTATTTGGGATGGAGTTTGAAAACTTGGGCCAACTATCGCGAGGTTATCCTTGATGAGCAATCGGCATATGGCCTCAAGAAGGACCCCAAGTTTGGCAAGCAAAGACGACATCGCCGACATCTACAACCAATTCTTGGACAAGGCCGATTTGTGCGAGGATTCGACGACGAATTGGAGATAGCCGCAGCGGAGATTATGTGGGGTAAAGAACCCTTGACAATGAATCGGCGGTGGGTCAAGCGCACCAAAGGGACCTACGACTTCGACATCACAAAGGCCGATAAGTTGTTTGAGCTCTTGGTAAAGGAAGGCCGAATCAAGCCGCCCGAAGGGCACTCTATGCTTCTACCGATGGAGTCAAAGCGAAACGTTACCGCGGCTTCCATGACAGGGACTCGCACTCCATCAACGATTGCGGTGGTCTTCGTGATGAGGATCCGTAAGGCTATCCAGAAGGGCACCTCAAGTTCGATAACAAGATGAAGCCGGATGGCCACCCCTTCCCTCGTAACATGCTCGGCTTTTCTATCAATGCGATAACGGCCGAAGAGAAGGGGAAAGTCAAGGTCCCGACCTCGCCCGGGTCCAAGCAAGATGGATCGCTGACCGGAGCGCCGGGTGACCCTAGAACAAGTGCGGGCGACGCCCCCCGCGTTCTCAAGAGCCACATCGAGATTGGGGAATCGTCCGTGCCTAAACCCAAGGTGACGTCACGCATTCTCCTCAACAAATGGCGCGCCGCATGGAAAAGGAGCGCTACCAAAAGCGTCGTCACGAGGAGGAGCAGCGCAGGGCTGAAGAGGAGGCGCGCAGATGGAATCAAGAACAAAGACACGCGCGAGCAGGAGCGCGCCCACTGGGGGTGCGCCTTCTTCAGGCACTGCTGGAATGAGGGCCTAAAGCTGCCCACATTAAGGAACTGTCCTGAATGCAGCGACAGATATGTTGAGTACAGGCAGGAAACTGCCAATCGCCGATCCGTCCATGAAAGACTTGGAAGGATCCACCCGAATGGGGATCGGCGGCAAAAAATTGAAATCATTGATCATCCCAGGAAGCGCCAAGCCGATCTCAGGTGGGCTGATCAGGAAGAGGACGAGGATGTCCACGTCCGGCGTAAGGGGCAAGGTGCCCTCCCCGGCCTACGCGAAGCCGAAGAGGCGGGTCCGGCCGCTTGAGGAACCGCGAGATGAAGCAAGCCGGGATCCGGACGAGGCGAAGTGGCGCCCCAAGGACCGGCCGGGAAGGATCGAAGCGTTCGGCCCCTACATGCATGGTATACTTCCCCGCCGAACGAGTTCATGGCTCCCGCTAACCGGGTGATGCAGAGGAAGCTTCCTTTGACGACGAGCAGCCCGAGGAGATGATGGCGCAACTCGGTGCTTGCCAAGCTGTGCCGTCTTCGACAAGCCGGCCAAGAATCGCCATATGAGGCCGCCGTACTTGAGGGGGTACGTCAATGGCAAGCCATTGACCAAGATGTTCGTCGACGGTGGCGCGGCGAGCCAACGTAATGCCGTACACCACCTTCGTGAAGCTTGGCATGACCCCGAGCGATCCGACACCTACAAGCATCATCCCGAACGACTTCGCCGGAATCCCTCGTACACCAAAGGATGCGCTCACGTGGACTTGATGATCGGGTCCAAGACGCTCGCTCACCACCTTCTTTGTCATCGAAGGCAAGGGAGCCTACGGCCGTCGCTTGGGCGGGACCGGATTCACGCCAACCGCCGCGTCCCATCCACCATGCATCAACAGCTTATCCAAGGGTGGATGACGAGATCGAGGTCGTCCGGGCGGATGACTCCGTGAGCGTGGCCAACATGGAACCAACCCTTCTCGGGAGTACCAAGGCATTGATTGCTTCTCGGGGAAGGATCGGGGAGAAGGTCCCGTTGAACCCGTCGGCGGTGACCAACGGCCGATTCAAGCGATCGGCTCTTATAGTAATTTTTAATGGAGAACCCCGTGGATGGCACCGATGGCAAGTTAGGACGAGGATTCATGTCGGCCGATAAGCCGGAAGAAGTTGACATTGGAAACGGTGATAAGCCGAGGCCGACGTTCATCGGTGCAAGTTTGCAACCGGACTTCGGGGGAAACTTAATTAATCTTCTCGCAGAATATAAAGATCGCTTCGCCCGGGATTACTCGGAGATGCCCGGATTGGATCGTTCCATCGTCGAGCACCGGTTGCCGATCAAGCCCGGTTTCAAACCATATAAGCAACCGCCCCGGAAAATCTACAAGGATGAAGTATTGGCCGATGTGAAGAAGGAGATCGAAAGATTACTTGACGCAAACTTCGTTCGGCCGTGCAGATATGCGGAGTGGATTTCTAACATCGTCCCTGTGTATAAGAAGAACGGAAAAATGAGGGTTTGCATAGACTTCAGGGACCTAAACAGAGCTACTCCCATGGATGGATACCCGATGCCTATTGCCGATTTGTTGATTGACGCCGCTGCTGGGCACAAGGTGATTAGCTTCATGGATGGCAACGCGGGATACAATCACATCTTTATGGCAATAGAAGACATCTCGAAGACGGCCTTTAGATGTCCCGGTCATATAGGCCTATTTGAATGGATCGTCATGACATTTGGGTTGAAAAATGCCGGTGCAACCTATCGGCGGGCCATGAATTACATTTTTCATGAGTTGATCGGCAAAATCGTGGAAATCTACATCGATGACGTAGTGATCAAGTCCTTAAGTCATGACACCCATCCGGAAGATGTGAAGAAGACCTTGGAATGCACCCGAAGCATGGCCTAAAGATGAATCCAAACAAGTGTGCATTTGGGGTGTCACCGGAGAGTTCTTGGGGTTTTTGGTCCACGAAGGGGGAATCGAAGTTGGCAAAAAGAGCATGAAAGCCACCGATGAGGTCGCTCCTCCAACCAACCTCAAGGAATTGCAATCATCGCTCGGCAAGATCAACTTCGTGAGAAGATTCATCTCAAATTTATCGCATAAAGTGTTGCCATTCTCTCCATTGCCTTGAAGCTAAAGAAAGATCGGAAATTCACATGGGGCGACGAACAACAAAAGGCTTTTGACGAGATCAAGCAAGACATGAAGGAGCCGCCGGTGCCGGTTCCTCCTCGGCCAAACAAGCCTTTCAAGTTGTACGTGGCGGCCGATACCCAAACCATTGGATCGGCCCTTATTCAAGAATTCGAAGGAAAGGAGCAGTAGTAGCTTACCTTAGCCGAAAATTACTTGATCCCGAAACCAGGTATTCGGCTATGGAAAAAACCGTGTCTTTGCGTATACTACTCGTGTACAAAGTTTCGGCACTACTTGTTGAATGCCGAATGCACCGTATACTCGAAGTTTGATGTGATAAAACATATGTTATCTATGCCAATTTTGAATGGACGGATTGGCAAATGGATTTTAGCTTTATCGAATTCGAGTTGAAGTTCGAATCGGCAAAAGCCATCAAAGGTCGGTCATTGCCGATTTTATTACCGAACATCGTGACCCTTCGCCTTGATCTCGCTTGAAATTACCCCTTGGGCTTTATTTTTTGATGGGTCATCATGTGGCAAAGGTGGGGGAGTAGGGATCCTACTAATTTCTCCCAGAGGTGAGATGTTTGAATTCGCCATTCCTATACAACCCACTGTCACAAATAACCAGGCTGAGTACGAGGCACTGCTTCGAGGGCTTCAATATTTGAGAGAAGCCGGGGCCGTTTCAGTTGAAATCTATGGAGATTCAGAGTTGGTCATCAAGCAATTGAACGGCCAATACGAGTGCAGGAGCGAGGCGCTGAGGAGTTACTACGAGGAATGCAGAGAAATCTTGAAGGGCTTTCCACTGGTAACCCTACAGCACATTCCTAGAGAGCATAACGAGGAAGCAAACAAAGGTTGGCTCGGAGCGCCTCCGGTTATAAAGAGAGTCAAGAAGCATTTGCCGCAGGTGTGTGTGCACTAGGGGTGGATCTTGCGAAGACGATTGGAGGAAAGAGATCGTTGATTACTTAAGAGATCCATCCCGAAAAGTCTCTAGGAGGCTCGTGTACAAAGCAATTAAGTTTGTTCTTCCGGATGACAATTTATTCTATAAATCATTAGACGGAGTATTGCTACGATGCCTGGGTCCAGAAGAAGCCAAGAAAATGATGAGCGACGTGCATGATGGGATATGTGGAGCGCACCAATCGGCCTATCGGATGAAATGGGTCATTAGACAAGCCGATGCTTTTGGCCGACGATATTGGAGGATTGCTTTGAGTATTACAAGGGATGTCAAGACTGCCAGAGGTTCGGGAATATTCAAAGAGTCCCCGCATCGCATTGAATCCCATCATCAAGCCATGGCCATTCGGTGGGCCGGGGCATAGACTCGATTGGCCAAATTAATCCGCCGGTCCGGCAAGGGGCATAAGTTCTTGCTTTTGGCTACAGATTACTTCACTAAATGGGTCGAGGCGATCCCACCGAAGAAAGTGACGTCGAAAACATGATCGAGTTCGTCAAGGAACACATCATCTATCGATTTGGGATCCCCGAGACGATTACCACCGACCAGGGGGCACAATTCGTATCACTGGAGTTTAGGGATTTTGCCGAAAGCATGGGAATCAAATTGTTTAATTCCTCTCCGTATTATGCTCAAGCTAACGGTCAAGCGCAGAGGCTTCTAATAAGATCATGATCAAGCGATACGAGAAGAAGATCGATCAGAAGCCAAGGAGGTGGCATTCGGTACTCAGTGAAGCGTTGTGGGCTTACCGAATGGCCCCCCATGGAGCTACAAAGACTTCTCCTTACGAATTGGTTTACGGGCATCACGCGATCCCGCCCCGGGAAATGCAATCGCAGTCAAGGAGAGTAGTGCTGCAAAACGATTTGAGCTCCAAGATTACGGTGGCCTAATGATGGATGAGTTAGAAGATTTGCATATGATCCGTCTCGTGGCCCCGGAGAACATCGAGAAAAACAAGCCGCGGTCGCCAAATACTATAACAAGAAAGTAAAGGTAAAGCAATTCGCGAAGGCGATCTAGTTTGGAAAGCGCCATCGCCGATTGGAACTAAATACGTTGAATTCGGCAAATGGTCCCCTAACCGGGAGGGGCCTTTTCGTGTGGTCGGATGCGTCCCCGGTAATGCATACATATTGAAAACTTTGCCGGGAGAAGAGTTTTCCGCTGCGATAAATGGGAGATATCCGAAGAAATATTATCCTAGCATTGAGATCGATCGATGATTACACGCATCCGGCACAAAAAATAGCCGGCGCTCAAGAATGAGGCCGCCTTTAGAACAATATCCATGAACAAAAGAAGATGGCCGCGTTCGGATGCATTGCCCTTAGCTCAATACTACATTACAACCTGTTTCTTGCGGATTACACATAGCAGCCCTGAGGGTCAAGTCCCCTAAGGGGTGGGAAGCAGAAGGCGTGGAGAAAGAAGCGAAAGTATGATTCAATCTTTTCTTTGCTTCTTCGGCCGCTGCTCCCTCTTCAGTTGTTCCAGGACCACCGTGACGGCGACTTGGAACGCATGAGGATGACCGTGATTGGCGGCCTCTACCAAGCTATCCCAAGCCGCCTTCAGGTTGCCGTACCCGTCGAAACATCCGGTGCGAGAGGAATCAAGCGGACGGACATGTCCCCGAGGTCACGCTCCGTGTGCCGGCACGGCGGCGCAGCCGATGAATGGCCCTCTCGCTCGGGCGTGGCGTCCTCTCGCTTCGGGGGAGGAATCGGAGGAAATGTACTCGGGAACATCTTCGGTCCCGATGACCTCTTCAGGAAGCAAATCAAGGCTGAAAAGACGAGAAGAAAACATGAAGCGCAAGATCAAGCGGAGAACGAGGAGCGCATCAAGAGAGAACTCACTTCCGAATCGTACGCTTCCTTGATGAGCCGCTCCCCCGAGGTTGTTTACCCTTGTCCATGGCGTTGGGGTTTTTTCCTCTAGCGCAGGGGAAGAGACGAGAAATGATGGAGGAGTGTGCGAGTGGATTTGCGAGCACCCCACGGGCTATTTTATTGACCAAGGAGGCGCATTGGGAGTGATGATCCGGCCAAGACACACCGTTGGAATACCAAGCGGCAGGGGTTTCCACCGAGTGCGAAGGGTTTTCTTTTGAACAGTGTTCACGGATTGCCGAATTGGGATCCTTTGTGGATCTTGCGCCGAGGGGCAGTTGTTCGCGCGCGTTCGGCTAAAGACAGTTCCCAGATGCATTCAAAGAAGACAAAATTCACAGATGCAAATGCGAAGGGAGACATCACGGAACAAATGCAGAATTTAAAAGTTCATCATATATTGCCGACATTTACACATCCCTAGTACAATCTAGTCAAAGAGCCTATTCAACACAGATTGGGGATGGGTAATTTCGGCAATGGCGTCGCCGTGGCCGTCGAGGCGCTCCAGGATGAGCTCGATCTCGTCGATGTCCTCTGGCGCGCCGCCCTGGAAGCCACGCGGCCTGGTGGAGTAGTCGACGTCCGTATGCGTCGCCATCGCGGCCCGTGCCCAAGGTGGTGCCCAAGCGAACGCCATGGACGGCCACCTCGTCGACGCGGCGCTCCACCGCGGCCGGGCGCTCCGCCGGCGTGTCGCCGTGGGAATTCACCTTCTCGGCCAATTGCTCTACCGGCGTCTTTAGCCGGTCGAGCTCGCCGTCGCGGCCGCAAAAGACAAACGAAGGGATTAGCATCAAAGGCCGAGCCGGACCAAGAATCAATCTCGTGGCCATACCGTCAATGGCCTCCGGCAGCTTGTTTGCGCCGGTCCTCCCATTCTAACTCGGCCACGCCCGCTTTCTTGGAGACGTCCTCCGGTTCGCGACGGGACGCCTCTAACTCCTCCTTGTAGCGGATGGCGTCCGCTTCCCCCGTACGCACGGGGGAGTGGCCACTCGGACTCGAAGAGTCATCCGGGGAGGGGTTGATTGGTCGGCGCGCGAGGCGGATTCCACCGAATCAACCCGCAAAAGGGAGGTGATTGTCAAGGCAAAAGAAGATCAAGAGAAGGATCGAAGAGGAGAAGTTGACGGTCATCACCGCCCGCGCGCGTTAGCGCCGCTCCCCCCCCTCGCTCGGAGGCGCGGCGGCGGCTTGAGGCGGCGCACCATTGCGGTTTGGGGATGTGCCTTGTTTGCGAGAAGACCGAGAGATTGGCAAAGATTCGAGAGCTAGAAGGCCTGGTGGAGAGCTAGGGGCACCTATGACAACATTTATAGGCCTGGCAGGATGAATCGTGGCTTCGAGTTGTGGCTGTGGATCGTGGCGCACGTCCCAATAAAATCGGAAGGTGGAAAGATTTCCTTGACCAGCCCGCCTGCGGGTCGTTTGGAGTTCTAAGCTGGACCGTACGCAGGTCGATTGGTTCGGCTAAGGGGACTCAAGGTGTCGTTCGGGAGTTAGCGTTTCACCGCCGAACGGGTCGTTCAAAGATTACATCTCAAAGTACGCAAAGGAAAGGAAACGAATCACAAGGGAAATATTACAAGAACGACCAATTCGGTATACATCAATAAGGACATTCAAGCATTAAGGAGTTTTGTGAGTGCGCGACGGACATTGGATATTATCAAATGGGAATTATCCAAAGCATCTCCTGGCAATCCTTTTGGGCGCCGGATAAGTCGGCCGAGCTCGCATCGCATTGCTTTACTCGGTGACAACCCGATTCTCGCTTCCGCTTGGGTCTTTGCTATCAATCTAGGAAGCTCGGCTATTTTCTTTTGGTCAATCTCCATCTCCGCTGACAGGCTTCTCAATTCTGCCTCTAGAGCAGCCTTCCTGGCGGCTTTCAAATCGTAAGAAGCCTGCAGGTCAGCCAATGCATCTTTATGGTTCTCCGCTTGGGATTGTGCCCCGTTCATGGCACGTTCAGCGTCGGCTTTCTTCTTTTCAATGGCCGGACGGGAGCGCAATTTCCTCCAAGTGCGCCTCAAGGGAACGTAAAAGGGCTCCAAGTCGTAGACGGATGATAGGGAAGCTCTGATGTCCTCGGGGAGTTCTTGACTAATGGGTTCAAACATCTCTTCAAAATGATGAAGATCATTGAGCTGATCCTGAACATCTTTTTCTAGCCAAGCTGCAATTTCTTTAAGTTTGGGCAACACTTCATCCGGCAAATGGGCCGGTTTACCGCTTTCATCACCTCGGCGAGTTGATGGGCCCTCGATGGCAAGCTCGATGACGGCGGGGCATGACCCTGAAAAGTAACATTGCCGAGGTAAGAATGTTAACATCAAAGTACCGAGATTGAGCGCGGAATTGGGTACCTCATGAATGGTTTCTTGAGCGGGGGCGATCGCGGACGGAAGAAGTGCCCCGGTAGAGCCGAAACTCCCAAGTCAGGGGATGCTGATGCGGCCATCAGCGACTCGTGAGCTTCTGGCTGATGAAGAATCGGTGCCTCCTCTGTTGGGTTGGTCGTTGCTGCTTGACTGGTTGGCGATGGCATCCTGGGGGAATTTGGTGGCTCCGGGCCGAGTTGGGAGATTCATCTCTGGAGAGTGTATTGCTTCGCGAGAAGGTGATGAAGATGAGATCTCCACCGGGATGGGTAACTCGACCCCGGATGGACTCGCTCGTTGAGCCACCGGAACATCTACAAGTCTGTTCTTCCGCGGCTTCTTCGCAAGTGTCCAATTAAAAGAGTAAGTGCCGGTGCTCATCCTTGAGAAAGGACAAGAAAGGTCATACCGGTGGATGGAGCATTGGCGAGTGTGCCGGTTCCCAAGAATGTTGGGCTGCGGTCCGAAAATACACAATGATATGATCCATCAAGAACGAGTGGCCCGGTAATCAAGAAAGTAAAGGGGTTTACCTCAATCGGCACTTTCTTGATAGTTCTCCTCCTTTTAGCACTTGGAGGAGCAATCGGATGCGGACCTTGCCTCCCGTCGACGACAAGGCTAGAAAGGCCGGGATCGGTGGTAGCATACCCGGCCATTAGTTGATGCGGGGTTGTGGATTTAAACCCCGGTGCTTTGAAATTGGGCCTTTGGCATTATAAGTAATTACCCCGGCTCGAGGGGGGAGTACGTGTTCGTGGACAGAAAATGAAGGTCAGGACCATAAATAGAGAGGAAGGTTTAATCTAAGGGCTCATTGTATTACCTCTGAAGTTGGCAGAAAGTCAGATATCAACTCTGCACAGAATACATGAACAGGTTCAGTAAAGATATGGTCATGAAATTCTTGCCACCAGGGGCTGAAGGTAGGGTGAACTATGGTTGTGGGCACAAAAGGACATGTGTAGACAAGTGGGACCGCACACATAGTTGAAAACTTCTGCCGCACCGCATCGCTTCTTTGATTTCCTCCCCGGGCTTGAGGAATTCATGCGAAACAATCTTGGGGGCATCCGGCCACATCCAAGTTGCCTGGCCATTACATTAGGCTGGTAGTACTCATAAGTACTGATATTCTGCCTCCCTCCATTGAACTCGGCCGGTAATATGCATGGGCGGATTATGATGTTAAAGATTTCCAAGAATCCCCTATCTTGATGGCCGGGCTCAAAGGAGAATTCGACAGGGAAGGTCAGAGTGTCATTGCCTAGATAAGGAAGCCAAAGAGGATTGGAGAAGCCTTTGAAGAACAACTCGAAGAGCTGGATGATGTCCTGCTGAACGATAACAGTTGAAGCTGCTTCTCCATAGTTTTGGCATCCTCTGGTAACTTGAGGCTCTCCTTCGGGGGATTGGACCAGGGGGAAGAACCCGGAGTTCAAGTCGACGCCTACAATCCGATGCATGTGAAGTCGCGGCCAAATTTGAACAAACCACCAAGGGCCATTGACGCATGCTATCCTCTCGGCGGTGTACATTTGGGTAACGGTCGATGAAGCATATGGTATACACCGCCCAAGAGGAATTTTCCCGCAGGAAGGCGATTGCCACTAGCCGGATGGATCGCCATTGCGATATGATTCAAAGTGGGTTCGTTGGCCTTGCCACGAAGACAAATCTGCATAACCACATGTTCAAAAAGGCTCGTATTCAACTTCGCCAAGGGGATTATCTCTCATGTGCTTCGAAATATAATTCTTGTAGCCATTCCCCGGCTTTACCCCCGTCCGGCGTGAGGAATTTTTGAAGTTCCAAGGCCGGACAGACCCGGTGATGTCAAGGCCGGTGATCATGTACACATCGCCCAAGGTCGGAGACATTGGGCCATGCCCAAAAAGGAAAGCGTTGACGCCATTTGACCGAAGTGGCATGCGGCTATCGAAGATCTTCATTCTTGGGTGTCTCGGCTACGGATAACTCCGGACATTGAGCAATGCGGAGAGCATCCGATTGGTCAATCCACTCTTATCCGCAAGAATCCTCCGATACCAAGTCTTCCGGCCGCAATTGGGGGCAAAGGCCGCTTCTTGAACGCATCTTGCCACCGGGGAGGTGGAGATAAAGCTACCTTGAAAGGGATTCTCCGAGATTCGGCGGCAATAAAATCTCGAGGGTCGGGATTCCCTTCGGGACCAAGATAATAAGATCGCGAATTGGCCTCAATAGGAATCGAAGAGCAAGAGAAGGTTCTCGGAGGAGAGCGGAAGAGGAAAATCTCGGGTAAAATTGAAAACCTAATGCCGAACAAGGTTTGCGGGGGGATGAATTTACCGAGCAGCTTGGTTCTGAGTTGCCATTGGAGGTTCGAGCTCGGAACGAAGAGGATCTAGGGTTGGATCTGAACGAAGATTCCGGCGGATTGCGGAGAACAAAGTGTTGACAGATTTGGCTCAAGGATTCGTGGCTAGAGTCAATTGTGGAACAAAATTACTTTTATCCCACAATTGAAGGGGCATGTGTTAACACCAAAATTTGGTAAGGAGTATGACATGTGGGTCCGATTCGAAAAATAGTCCGTCCGGTGGAAGGAAAGATATTTTCGAGAGATTTTCGGCGAAGGATCCGCGGTCGGCTATCTCGCTCCGGTTCGGCAAAGGAACAAGAGAGCTGATTTTGCGGGATTGGACGGTGACGTGGCTCAATCAAGAGGAAGCGAATGGATGGATAGGCGATCGAGTTTAGTTAGGCAATGAATCCATTCGCAATTGTAATCGGCGGGGTATAAATACGATCCCCGGATGTATGTAACGGACACGTTCATTCCTCAATACACACCGGCCTTACGCCAAACCCTAGAGTCCTTGTCGTGTCGTCGAGTTCTTCGAGAGGGCCAATCGATCCGTCGACCTCCGTGAGTACCGGCAACCTTGTATCATGTCTAGTATCATGCGGTGGATTTAGATCTGATGCAAGTAGTCTTGTTACCATGCTTCGTGTCATGCGGTAGATTCAAGCTTGGTTCAAGAGGGTTTCTTGTTAGATCATGAGCCATGCGGTAGGCTAAGATCTAGCTCAAAGCTAGTTATCGGCTCTATTGGATTTTGGCAAGGTCCAATAGATTCATTAAGTTATCCCGTGTTATCATGAGTTTTACTTTATGTTTTAGTTCATGTAACACACCTTTGCCCAATCTAGATGGGTTTGGATCGGCTATACTTCTTTTAAGATCCGTGTACGAGCAGGGTTTCGCGTTTTGACGCATGGGTCTTGTGCTCTCCGATAGCCGAAACCGAATCGATCTAGGTTGTCACGTGTTGCGGGTTCAAGCTTGCTTTGTGCGTATAAATCTTGAAAGAACCGGGTATCATGCGGTAGATGCAGGTTTTTGGGTTGCTTTGGAGCTAGTCATCCGGTGGATTAGATTTCCAATTCAGTCTGATAGATTTGTTCACGTGGTAATGTTTGTTCCTTCTCCATGGACCCCGGATCGGCTGTTCAGCCGTATTCGGTTATGTTTTCACGAGTAGATCACGTGCATTGTTTGTGCCTTAAGTGATGTATGCTTTTAGCTTTCCATATTTAGATTGTATCATGCGGTGGATAGATCTATTTGCGGAAAGTGGTACGTTTTTCATGCAAGTTGTATCATGCGGTGGATAGATTTGTTTGTGACCGTACCCGACGGATCTTAAAGTGCCTAGACATGCGGTAGACTAGTGCTTTGATCTATGCGTGCTCATTTAATACATGATTATGTTCGCGCTTTACCTCATTTTATTTAATGACAAACCTCACGGGGATCGGTCATAACTTCATGCTTGCATCTTTATCTATACAAAGACCGATCGTCGTCACGCTTACGTCATCTATTCGGCAATATTCTTTTTTCCTTTATAATGGTCCGGATGGTTGCGATTCTTTGACAGATAGCTCTACATAGCTACATGTCATTCTTGCTTGGCTTCTTGGCCATAAATATGGAACTGTCTGGTACCACCCGACACGTTCCAAGCTTTGGTATCTAATTGCTTTATCTTTTGTTAATTTTCAGGAAAAATTGACTGGCACGTCATTTGCTCTCTGCGCGTGCGAAGCTAGCTTTTTTCGGCTTGCTGTGTGATTGGCGTTGAGTGCACATTTTGCGTCAACAAGTTTGTGATGCATAGCTTGTTTGATGAATGCTGTTGTAGGCTGAATGGGGGAGGCGGTCTAACCGGCCTACAACCCCTGTCTGACCGCCCCTGCCCAAACAGCGTACACTTCTCTTTGTTGAGTGCTTTCCATGCCATATGCATCACGGTTTTTATTTTGTCGCTCACACATGTTGCACTCCACTGATTCTAAGATAAAGAGGGAGCTCACACGCTCATTCTTCCAAATTTGTGCTATTGGCATTTGAGGCCAACGTTTGAAATTCAACTCAAAGCACAAATTAAGGGGGAGCTCTAGCTACATCTGAGAATCTAAATGCGCTTTAATGCTTTATTTGTAAGCTTTAATCGAGTTGTCATCAATCACCAAAATGGGGGAGATTGAAAGTGCATCTAGGCCCCTAAGTTAGTTTTGGTGAATTGAATGACAAAACGATTAAAGGGCTAATGCATTTGTCTAAGTTTGTGAGCAGGTTTATCTTAAAATTCATAAGCAATTATTGGAGTACTTATTTATGAGTATATACTATATGTCTCACATTGGAAAAGACAAATACATGAATGATTCTTTATGCATATTGGTCAAATGTCAAGAAATAAATGGACTTATATTTTGGGGATATTTTGTGAAGTTGAAATACATGTCTCCAAAAAAAGTGGTGGCTTGACTAAAATAAAAAGGGGATCATTCAAAAAGAAGTTGGGAAGCTTGCATATTCGTTGTCAATCAAGAACAAACTTATGAAGCAAAGTGGAACTCAAAGTGGATTGGGTAAGTGATGAAGAGATCAACCGAGGTGTCTAGGGTGAGGGACTAAGCAATCTTTGGGGTCTTGGCCCGACCGCCATTAGTGTTTTGCTAAGGTGAAGTTCTAGCATCCGTGGGGTCTTCAAGTATCATATCCAAACCTTAAGTGAGGGAAGCATTGCAACATATCAAAATGTTACGATTGGCAATATGGAGTGACTTAAGGATTAAAGTGTTCACACTCTTGCAAAAAGGGAAAATCCTAAGTCACTAGCTCAAGTATGGAGTTGCTCAAGACATCGGCTATGTTAAAAGCCCTCATATTGGAATTACAAAAGTACAACAAGATTGAAGATCTACAAGCTCAAGTGATCAACCATTTTTATATTTAATCTTGAGTTTAGGTATGCCGTACTATCAAGAGTGATGCAACATTAGCTCTAAGATAAAAGATCAAAAGTGCTCATTAGTTGACCTAAGTGAGAACTAGCCTTGAGAGAGTTCCTGAGTAGTCTAACCAACCTCTAACCCAGCCTTTGCCATTTCAACTCGTGTTGAAATGCTTGTGAGAAGAGAAAAGGGTTTTAGGGCTCTCTTCGCCGGTGGCGGTCTAACCGCCCAAGGGGGGGGTGGTCTAACCGCCCCTAGCAGCCCAACGGCTAGTTTTTCAAACTGACCGTTGGGGGGCGGTCTAACTGCCCTGACCAGACGGTCTAACCGCCTTTGTCAGAGAACTAACGGCTAGTTTTCCTTGTGAGGGGTATAAGTACCCCACGAGCTCCACTTGTTGGGGCTGCTGATTCTAGGGCTGCTGAGGTGCTTCCCATGTTGTTTTTCATAAGCCAAAGCCAAAAGAAACCCTCCCCAACTCTCTCTTTGTGAGATTAGCTCTCCATTTGTGGTTTGCCTCACTTGTTTTGATTTCTAGCACATTTACTTTGCTTCCGCTCGATCTACTTGGGTGTGCTTGTCTTTGAGTGCAGGGATCATTACCCTGCTCGTGATCATCTACAGGAGCTACTTAAGAACCTCAGTTCGTGCTAGAAGTCAAGAGAAGACTTGAGTTGTTTTGCAGGTTTACTGGGCAGGGCGGTCTAGCCGCCCCAGGACCCGGTCTAACCGCCCCGTGTGGTTCAGCACATCAGGGGCGGTCTGACCGCCTGGTAGGAGCGGTCTAACCGCCCGTGCCAGTGAAGCTCAAGTTTTTTGGGGGAAAAGTTTTATTTGGTTGTCTCACCTATTCACCCCCCCTCTAGGCGGCATCAAGGTCCTTTCAGGTAGGTCACATACATCCGAGCCTGAACCTGGGCATTCCCAACATGAGCCTCCTTCAACACCAACCAGATTCTACAAGCTAAGTGCTCGGTGTGCACCCGATCGAACTCAGTCTGACACAAAGCACAAAACAAGTAGTCGATCGCCTTATTGTTGGCGTCGAACATGTCCCTCAATCCTGGAGCAAGGAAGTTCATCGGCTGGACATAGCCTGTGTCCACCGTGACATCCCAAAGGATCTGACCCTTTCCGCGGAGAAACGCAACCATCCGCTTACTCCACATCTGGTAGTTCTTGCCATCGAAGTGTGGAGGACCTGAACCCCGTTCCTGGTACGCCATCCTTGGATCATAGACTGGTTAGAGTCAATAAAGACCCGAACTGGCTTTGATACCACTTGAAGGACCGATACCGCGAACCAGAGAGGGGGGGGGGAGTGAATGGGAGCCGATAAAAATTCTTCTCGAAGGAGATGAAGACTCCAACAAGACGAACACGGCTTCCAACACACGTCTCTGACTCACTACCCAAGTTGGCCAAGCCCACGTAGCCACTGGAGTGCCACTGGACCTAGGAACCAACACACAACCTTCCGAGCCAAAACACACCAACACGCACAGCGGAAACTTGCACGGCTTGCTGCCTGTGCCGCACCAGTCAGACCGATGGCCTGCGCCGGTCAGACCGGTGACACCGGTCAGACCGGTGGGAAGCGCCGGTCAGGCCGGTGGCTACAGCAGCCGCACAACAAGCGTTCCAGAAAGCCTCAATGACTTCTCTAGGCCCTGGAACAAAACCACCCCCAAAACACAACCCGCACTGAAGGAAAACCCTACACAAAACCTAACAAAACAACTCCAAATAGACCAACAACTGACCAGCAGCTCCAAGACCCAAAGACACACGAGTCAAGCAGTTAACCCGAGGCAAATCCCACAAGTGACTCACACCGGTCAGACCGGTCAAGAGCACCGGTCAGATCGGTGTAGCCTGGGCAGCTTGGGATGAACAACACACGCGGGTCAACTCCTCCAAATCCAAACCTCGATCTCCCGAATCGCTCCACGGACTTGAACAAGACTTTAGGGATGATAGTTACGCCTCATGAGGAGTCCATAGCCACGATTTTGTCCACCAAAACTTGCCAAATCAAGAGGAATCGAAGAAATCCCGCCAAGAACTCCTCTAACCCTAGAACACCGAAAACCCCAAAATCAAGCCCCTTAACTCACGGATTTGGGAGGGGAATCACAACCCAAAGAACCACGAAGGGTTCCCACAAATTTCCCCTTTCAAATCCCCAAGAGCAAGGTCCCGAAAACACCCCAAGAAAACCACCAAAAGAGGGCCCCGAAAATCACCACCAAGAACAACTGGGAACAACACAATAAGGCCTTGGGGAACCACGCCGAATCATCTATACATACCAAGAAGGTTCATACAAGGTCTAGCTTGCCGCCCGATCATCCAACCCTCTCACAAGATCTCACCATGAAGCTCTCAAGCTAGTCCTATGGAAATCCTAAGAAAATAGGAAAGCAAATGAACTAGGGTTCCAAGAGGTTGCTGCCATCCTCTCACCTCATGGGTTATATGGAGGCAACCGAAAGTCTCAGCTGCGCTCTCGGGTCCGTGAAGTTGGTTGTTGGTTCCTAGGTCCAGTACCACTCCAGTGGCTGCGTGGTCTTGGCCAACTTGGGTAGTGAGTCAGAGACATGTGTTGGAAGCCATGTTCATCTTGTTGTAGCCTCTATCTCCTTCGAGAAGAATTTTTATCGGCTCCCATTCACTCCCCCCTCTTTAGTTCGCCATTTCGGTCCTTCAAGTGGTATCAAAGCCGGTTACAGGTCTTGATTGACTCTAACCAGTATAAGATCCAAGGATGGTGAAACGAACCGAATTTCCACGAATGGAAACCCGACTCTCTGCACCTCCGTGATAGTCCCAGGAAGAGGCTATCACGTGCAATCCCTGTCTCAAGTGGTACAAATCCATACAACACGGGAACAAAAGAAGAATTACATAATATTATTACAACATCAGAGTACAACTCTTCGACACAAGCCGGGTACAAGTCCAACAGGACTGAATCAAGAAAGGTAAAACACCTACGCAGCGGATCTATCGAAGCGAAGCGTCTCCAGTTCCACAGACAAACTTGAGCATAGGGCCAGCTCTAGTCTTCACACCTTCGTCATAGAAGTTGTAGTCGTAGACGGTCACCGAGTCTGAAATGCTAGCATCTACCCGATAAGCGGGTAGGTCATGTCAGCTTCCCAACAAAGAGCAAAAGCGGTGGTTGAATCTAGTATGCATGGATAAAACCTATATTGGGATGTAGAAAGTTATGCATGCAGCAACGCGGTAGCAACAATCAAGGTATGCAGAATAAGCAGTGAGGTCCACACCTCCGGGAGGTCCACACCCTCGAGGTCCACACCTTTGAGGTCCACACCTCCGGGGTCGGCACCCCTCAACAAGGATGTCCACGCCAAAGCACTGAATCACAACCACGATCCAGCTCCCAACTCTCATCTGCGATGTGGGGCCGACCTGATCCTATCCCCACATCTCAACGGCCTCAGGACGGGCTCACTCACTCGGGGGAGAGAAGAAGCACAAGAAAAGAGTCTAGCCAGGTGAGAGATCAGAGGACTGTCCCTAACCAGTGGACACAGACTATAGCTATAGGTTTAACACTCTGCAGAGGTTGTACAACTGTACCCGCCCGAGTAGAGCCGGAAACGGTGGCCGCCGTCCCAAACCCTACCATACGGCCGAAGTCCAAGTAAGTGGATAGTACCCTCCGGCGTCTCCGAGTCCGGCGCGCCCCCCCGCCGTAGAGCTCATGCGCCGCCGAGGGGTCCCTCGAAGCCGTGGGAACTCTTCCCCGGCCTCGCCGGGCGAAGTCTTCTAAGGAGGAAAGCCGTCTCCCGACACGATCACACCGATCCGCCTACGGGAGGGGTGCTATCCACTACGAGTCTCACCCCGCACCCCCGCCCAATACAAGGCGGGCGGTTTGTACGGTAAAAGTCCACTGAAGCAAGGTCAACTGACGATCGGTCCTTAAGGGCCGAGAGCGAGCACTCACCATCTCCATCCCATCCGACACGCCGCTCGGGCGAGAGGCCAGATCGCATCTCCCCGAGGTAGGCGTTCACAAGTAACCAAATGGCTCGCTCCCACCAGTAGCACGTCAAGGAAGAACACACCCAGAACTCACGCTAGAACACACCGAGATCTCCCACATCTCGGTCCAAACCCAGAGAACCATCCATAATCAAGCAATAAAAGTATGGACAGTGGTATATGGGACTAGCTAGGGGTCTGTAGCTAGCCCCGAGGTAGGTAAAGCAAGGAAGCAGGATATATCAAATATCAAGGCGGGGCTAAACAAATGGCTATGCAATCCATCAAATCAAGTAACATAAATATAGCACTAGCAACTAATAGCATGCATGGGTTCTACATGGTTGGGAGTGACATGACACCTGCGCGGTAGTCGTCGTAGAGTAGTAGAGGTTGAGCGTCCTCTCGGGAAAAGTCGGGGTAGTCGCGTCTCCTCGTACGTCGCAACTCGGGTCTTCAACAAGAACACAAGCCTACACGAGATGCGACGTGGAAATAAATAACGAGCATTCATCTAATGCAAAAACATTAATAAAAACCAATTTAGAAGATCCAAATAAACTCCGCAGTAAATGCAAGCAGCACTGTTTTAATTAATGAATATAAAGCAATTGGTTTTAAAACAAAAGTAGTTTAAGCAACTAGTTTTATATACTAGTAAACATGGTAGGGTCAAGAGTTAGTTCAAAGATAGTTTACGGATCTCACGGCTAAGATCTTGGGTGAAACAAGCTCGCAAGCGGAAAGCGGAGAGGATGAGATCAAGAACTTGCTAGGTTTTAGCTCACAGAGGACTGAAGCGTTAGTGCAACAGATGATGTTAGCAAGGCGAGATTGGAGATAAACTAGGAGAGGCATTATCATGCCAAGATATGCGGCAACAACTCTGAGGATGTGAAAGGATCACTTGTGACCGATATCGGGTGGCGAAGAGGTAAGGTGTGCTTAAGAGCGCTACAAGGCAAGTACTGGTGATGCGGCAACGTCCATGGCAAGGCAGCTAGGTTGCGGCTCGGGGTTGCCGAGCGTGAAGCAGAGACCTCTGCTCACGACACAGCCGTCCATCACGTGCGGCTTCCTGGTTTCAAGCACATGGCACGGTACACGCTTCACTACACGAAGCCAAGTGGAGCGAGAGCGGATATGCGCGAAGCAGCAAAGAGGGAAGGCAAAGGTGTAGAAAAGGTAGGCGATGAGATAATGGGGTAGGATTCCTGTCCGCGACACACCAATGGTTAGTTGCGGGGCTCCGGCATCCCAGACCCACATTGGCACAGTGGCATGCAGCGGCCACGAATTCTACACCATGAACGCGGGGTATAAAGGTCTCGGATTAAGGGCAAGAGCAGAGAAAGACAAGATAGCGGCGAGAGCCTCGAAATTATGAAACCAACGCAAGTGGTTTCATAATTTTCGGAGCTCCAGATAAATAGTTATGAATTTTTGATGGGGAAAAAGATTTATAAAACATTTATAAAACCTTTATTAGAACAGAAAAGGATTTTTAATTTGAAGAAGGGATGACGTCAGCATGACGTCATCGTGACGTCATCGTCTCAGATGGTGGACCGTTAGTGGGCGAAAAGAGGTAGTGGGCCGAAATCGGCCCACTTGGACTTAAGTCTCTTGGGCCAGAACGATGAAATCCAATCGATCACCCTGAAGATAAATAAAGAGTTCACAGGATAAAGTGAAAAGGGCTGAGATGGACCGCGTCAGCTAGGCCGGCCCATGTTCTCCAAAGGCACGCACCGGAGAAGTCTGGTCCAGACCCTCGAGGAAAACTGGGGCGCAGGGCATCCCCTTGCCGTCCATGCCAGACGCGGTGCGCGCCGGCGCAAAGATGTGGCGGCGACGGCGAGCAGCGTCCGACGACCGGAATGACTTCGATGTGCGTGAGAGCAGAAGATAGGAACCGCTAGGTTCTGGTGAGATTCTCGACGTAGACAAGCCCCTGGGGTCGAGCGTCTGGGCTCGGCGAGGCGGAACGCGGCGGCGCTCCCGGCGCGAGGCAGAGGCGACGGCGGCGTCAAAGCAAAACCGCGGCGACGAGAGTCAATGGAAGGGAACCTATGTTTGAGCAACGCACGCGCGCGACACATCCAGCACCTGGGTGTGCTAGATCAAGCTCGCGCGCGAGCACAGGCAAAGCCCGGCTGTGACTCGCTTGGCCGACACGCGCAGGTCCCTAGCAAGTCGAGTTATCGATGCTGCGCCACAGTGACGATGGCGACAAACTCTCGCGGCGCGGTGGTGAGGCTCATTGGTGGTGAGCGTTTTGGCACTTGTGCACACCTACACGCGAGTGTGGTAGCGGAGTTAGTGCACGCGCACATGTTCGTTCACGCGCACGACGCAGAGGCGTTCGGTGGAAACACAGCGCGGCGCAGTGCGGCTGAACTGGTTAGCGGCCGAGGGCCTGCCTGCACGTGCTGGGGTGCACGGCGGCGATACGGTAGGCGGATTCCTGCAGAAGACAGCAGCACGAAGGCCGGACACAGACATGATGTTCACGGGTTGGCTCGATGGTCAACACAAGCAAGCAGGGTGGTAGCTTGGACGGGCAACAGAGGCAAAAAGGAAAGCAAGCACGTGAAGTTCTTGGCTTTTACACAAAACGTCGAGCAGGTTCTGGGCATGCCAAGGCTGCACCTCCGACATGCCTTCCAAGGTTCCGGTGGCCAGGGGAAAACAAAGATGAGCACGATTCGACGGCCGGTGTCACAGGAAGGCAAAAGAGGGGCAAAACGAAGACAATTTGGGGACGTGCTGCTCACCGGCGGGCTCGAGGGGTTTCAAGGCGACGCAGGGAGTCATCGTGGCCGTGATGGCTTGGCGCAGCGCAGCGCGGTGCAGGCCGGCGTTCGAGGTTCGTCTAGCGGCCGGACTACGTCGTACACGGAATCGTCGACTTTAGCTTCTTGGGCGGCTGGTGGTCATCAGGCGATGGGAGGAACAGCAGTTCCACCGGCTTGGCCTCCATTCACGTGTGGTCGCCGTGGGCAGCATCACACAAACAAGCAACACATCAGCTCTGGATGAAAAGAATCTAGCAGCAAGGTACAAGGCCATCGGTGGACAACAAGCAAGAGAAAGGGCTACAGGTTCGTGCATCTCACCTCATAGGCATATCAACGAGCATGTCATGGGCAAGGTGGAAGCCAAGAGCGAGGTGAGGTGCACGGCGGCGTCTTGCTCAGCTCTGCTCTGGACGTCCACAGAGGTGTTGTTCCCGGCGGTGGCCACCTCGGCCGCGCGATCTTCGAGGGCATCGGCGTGCCCGACGACTAGGCGTCGGCTCGATGCGCTCCCGAGCTCCAGCGCGGCGCGAAGCTCCCCGCTCCGGGGCGATGGCGCGGGTGGTGAAGATGTGGCCGGCTCGATGTCGCGGCGCCCGACGGTCATGCCTTGGCTTCAAGACGAGCGGCGGCACAGCGGTGTCGTTGTCCACGACGGCGGCAGCGACGAGGCGCTTGGCAAGCCCGATTCCTATGCTCTCCTATTCTCTTCTCCTTCTAGTTCCCTATGCGTGGATGTGCTGGGGAATCAAGATGGGGCAAGCGGCTGCTGCTGGGCGCGTGGTAAAGGAAAGGGGGCCGCTACGCAGAGCGTGGAGCAGAGAAGCGGCACGGAGGGCAAGAGGGCCTAGCGGCGGCGGCTTGGGGATTTTATAGAACAAACCTAGGGTTCACCAGGGGCGCAGGGCGGACGGCTGGATGGGCGCCCGTACACGAACGCCGAGATGCTCCCGCGTGCAGGCGGCCGCGATGCGACGTCCTGTCACTCTCACGTGCGGGTCCCATCCTGGGCGAGTGCATGAGAGAAGGAGGTGTCCTGGTGGGCCAGGGATCTCCGGGCGCAGTGGCGTGTGAACCACGCGCGGCCGCAGTGGTTCTCCTGTGCGACGGAACGGAGAAGGGCAGTGCGACGCAATGGGGAATACAGATGAGCGGCGGGTGCATCCGTGCGATGGAAGAAGAGAAAGCAGGGAAGGAGGCACCTGACGCGCAGGCCCGGTTGGTCAGTGGCAGAGGTGTGGAGAGTTATGGAGGTTGGGCCGGCATCTTGGGCTGATGGAAGGAAGCAGACCGGTAGGAGAAAAGAAAATGAGGAAATGACGTGTTGTCGATTTAGCTCATGCGAAAAGAATAGAAATAGCAAGGAAAGAAGGAAAGCTAACTGGGCTTTGTCGTTGACCAGGTACGTGATTAGCTCAAGCTTCAAGATCAAAGATACACAAAAGATAGAGGGACGGATTAGAGAAAGAGATAGCAGGTAAACACTGGTGAAGTCGAGCTAATTTGGTCAATGTTAGCTTGGGTGCAAGATTAGAGTTAGTCACACAAGGTTAACAAAATAGGTGATGGTTTTATATATATAGTTTGAATTTGAATTCTATTCAAATTCAAACCCACACAATTTGAAACTCCAAATTAAAATCCAAAAAGATCCAACTCACAATTAAACCATATTCTGAAAATAATTTTTATATGACTTTAATTTATATGGAATTTAAGGTGAGTGGCTAGCAACTTGGTTTAAAATTTGGTAGCACACAAGATCAAACAAAAAGTTTTAAATTTTTGCGAAAATTCACACATGGGAAGCATTCGAAATTCTGGTATGTTACAGATGGCGTACCAGGAACGGGGTTTGGGTCCTCCACACTTCGATGGCAAAAACTACCAGATGTGGACTGAGAGGATGGCGGTGTTCCTCCGCGGAAAGGGTCAGATCCTTTGGGATGTCACAGTGGACACAGGCTATGTCCAACCGATGAACTTCCTTGCTCCGGGATCGAGAGACATGTTCGACGCCAACAACAAGGCGGTCGACTACTTGTTTCGTGCTCGGTGTCAACCTGAATTCGATCGGGTGCACATGGAGAGCTTGGCTTGTAGAATCTGATCGGTGTTGAAGGAAGCTCATGTTGGAAATGCTCAGGTTCAGGCTCGGATGTCTGCGACTTACCAGAGAGAGTACGAGAACTTCACTCATCTCCCTAGTGAGTCCATTGATGCCTTGTTTCAGAGGTTTACGATGGCGGTAAACAACATGAGGGCCAATGTGGACGTGCTCCCGTACGATGATCATGATAGGGCTGTCAAGCTCTTACACTCGCTGGATCGTACGGTTTGGGGCGGAAAGTTCGAGGCCATTGTAGAATCGGAGAAGTATGACACTCTGACCGTGAACGAGTTGTTCTCGAAGCTCAAGTCAGCTGAGGTGGATCGGGGCATGACAGCCAAGATTGAGGGCCTGACTGACTCTCATAGTCTTGCCGTCATCGGTGGCTCGAAAGGAAAGTCTAATGCTAACCCATCCACCAGGATGTTCTCCTTGTCCTCTTTGATGTCTTTGCCAGATGAGGAGTTCGACGTGCTCGGAGAAGATGAGCTGGCGCTGCTGACCAGGTGGTTCGAGAGGATGCACGAGAACTGGGTGAACTCGAGGAGGAACACGAGGACATGCTTCCAGTGTGGCAAGCCGGGAAACTTCGTCGTCAACTGCCCGGAGAAGGTCGAGAACAAGGACAACTACAAGCAGAAGTCGAAGACGGATGGCAAGAACCGGTCAAGGCGTGATCACAAGCACAAGCACAAGGGAAAGCACAAGGACGAGCAACAATCGAGGAAGAAGGAGAGCCGAGGCAAGGCCCGAGCAATGGTTGGATCGAGCGACGCCAACTCCAGTTCTGCGTACTCCACCTCGAGCTCGAGTAGCAATGAAGATGAAGGTGATTGGCGCAAGGGCAGGAATCCGTCCAAGAACCTGAGCAGGCTGAGCTGCTTTGCTAGAGATGGCTTCTGCACCATGGTGCTTAGCTCCGGCAGCAAGAAGAGCAACCAGAGTGACTCGGACTCCAACTCTCGACGACGAGGTACGTGATGAACTTCCCTTCTTGGGTTAGGAGAATAAACGACTTGGCTTCTTGCTTGATAATCGTGATGATATGCTTAGAGAGGCCAAGAAGATGAGGAAAGAGGTTAGGGCTTCACTTGAGGATGCTAGGACTAGAGTGGCTGAGTTAGAAACACAGAACTTGGATGCTAAGCTTGAAATTGATTCCCTTAAAGCTTCACCTGTTGTTTCTGATGAAGTTGAATGTGCTGATTGTCCTATCTTTCTAGCTGATCTTGCTATGTTTCAGGAAAAGCATGCCTCCAAGTGTGAGGAACTAGATGTGCTTAGGGTTGAAGTGGCTGAGCTTAAGTCTAGACCTGCTTTGCTAGGTGCTTGCACTTCTTGCCCTATTTTGCATGGAAAAATTAATGAGATGCATGCTTACATTGTTTCTCTTGAGGCTAAGCTGAAAGAACCGATTCCTACTTCTTACTCTACCTGTGAATTGCATGCTTTGAAGAATCTGAAACTTGCACATTATGTTAATTGTTTGCAAGATGAGAATGATGAGTTGAGAAAGTTGATGGGTTGGTTGTCTGATCATGAGCCTCAGTGGAGGATAATGATCGAGACATAAAAGCGCCAGGATGGTGAGGGGCTTGGGGCAAACAAGGTTGGTGAGGCAAGTAGTGAGAATATCCCAGAGCCACCAAAAACCCACCACAAAAATGCTTTTGTCCCTAAACCGAACCATCTTAGGAATCAACTAGACACAACCCCAGCTCCACCCATCTTTCCTCCACAAACCGACGATTTCCAAAAAGCCTATCAAGTTCATGAGCACTTTGGGGAATGTGTTCTTTGGGAAAGAGAGTGAGAAGCCAAGTGAGGAGAAACCGGTTGAGAAGCCGAGTGAGGAGAAATTGGTTGAGAAGCCGAGTGGAGAGAAACCAAGTGAGCAGCCCCAACCCAAGCCTAAACTTAAGCTCATGAGGTTTCATTGTGACTATTGTGGGGGAGATGGTCACAAGGGTGAGTTTTGCTTCAATAAGAAGCGTGAGGAGAGAATGGCGAAGGAGTGGGCTAACAAGGACAAGTACCACCCTTCCAATGGTGTACTTGAGCCTCGTGTGCAAATGCCCAGGGCCAAGGTGAGTGTGAGGACAGTTCCGGCTTGGGGAGAGCGAAAGGTTGCAGGAGGTGTTACTGGCCGGGCTACACCGGTCAGACCGGTGCGTCACACCAGTCAGACCGGTGCAGGTCTGGGCAGACAGAGGGATGGTTTTCATGCCCATGGTGAGTCTCGGTTTGGTTTTGGAGGTCATGGTTCTGGTGGTTGGTCTGGAGAGTTTGCAGGTGGTCAGTTTGCTAGGCGTTCTCCCCCCTGGTGCTGTTGACGGTGAATTTCCGTCAACCTAGAGTACTTGTTATACATTGGTTTCGATTATGATTTGCAACTAACCCGCCACTAGGCATACTAATGATATAACAAGTTCACACTTGCATGTCGATTTTGGAGTTTGTTGTTTACGCGGGAAATCTACGCTAAAGAGGAGACTTTCGGGATAAGTTCACCAAGCACTTTGGAAGAAGATCATGAAGCCCGATAAGAGTCAAGACACGCGATGAACATGACTCCAAATGACCCGAGGACCGAAGCGTCAACGTGCAAGTCTTCGGGGACTCAACCGGAAAACGGCGAAGCTTGCATAGCAAGGATTCAAGCCTAAACCGTGAAGGAAACGACGTCAAAGGCCCACATGCAAGTGCACACGAATAAGGGATCACGCGAGAAGCAACCGGGGGAGAAAACCGGGCCCGAACCGGGCCGGAGTGGGCTCGGGCCGGCCGGCCCGGTCCGACCGGCCCGGCCCACTCCGAGGTCGGTTCGGTCCTTCCTTTGCCCTAGGTGTTTGTCTATTTATTGCCTCCGCCGCCGTCGACCGACACATCGAACAAATCATCCTACCGACGCCAATCACCGAAAAACCGCCGCCGCAAGATGAAGGAGAGAGTTAGATGAGCTCGTCGCAAGGATCAACGCCGGCGGAGAGAAGGAAGCAAGAGGAGGACTCCAAGCCGTTGGCCTAGGGGTGTTCCCAAGCTCCATCGCCGCCATCTTCATCGACGACGTTCTCCGGAGTCTCCATCACCCCTATGTGCTTCAATCCGTGTAAGATGATGGGGTAATGTCTCCGTTCATCCCTAGGATTAGATGGATACATGCTATGTAATTGCTACTTGATTCGTGGTTCCAATCTATTGTTTTCATGTTGATGATGCTTAGATGATTAAGGTAGGCCACCGTGTTTTTCGGGCGTATGATATCCGCTACTCCCATAGATTCCATCAACATACCGTGTCCATCATAGGTCTAGTCACGAATACCTTCGCGTAGTGACGATACGAGAGGAGGGAAAGGGCGAAACCGTGGTCACAACCCCCGGTAGATTGGTTTACCGCTTTCGTGTAGTAGATGCATACCATGTTATCCTAGATCCTAGGGAGGGAACGCTTATCTTTCTTGCTCACTCTCTTGTGTTCACCCTTTACCATATAGTTTAACCCTACATTTGTTTGATCAACTTAACATAGATTAACTTAGGTAGATTGTCTTTACTTTTAGATTAATACTCTCTTTAAAGGTTTTCCATTCAACTAGATTAGTACTTGGTTAAGCGCTAGTAATCCCCTTGCTCCGCGGATTGACAAGAACCTTGGGAATCCCGTGGTGAAAAAGGTGTAGGTCCGTACGCTTGCGGATCGTAGGTGGATACGAGTTTTATCCGTCAACAAGCCCCTTTTTCTGGCGCCGTTGCCGGGGAGCAAGCCGCTTTGCTACGTTTAATCTAGTATTAATTTTGTTGATTACTAACACCTAACCCTTATTTTCTAAAAAAAAAAGAAAAAAAAATCTTTTTTGTTTTTCTTTCTACTTTTCTTGTGCCTAGATGGATTTGTTCACCTCACCATTGGAAGACGAAGAGATGTCGCTAAGGGAGCTAGCAATGCCGTCAATGGAAGACATTGAGATGCAAAAATCAGATTTGGCGCTTGCTACAACCCACTATGAATTGAAGCACTGGAATCATCAATTTAGTGGCGACAAAACCATTTAGAGGATTGGAGGATGACAACCCATATAGACACATTAAGGAATTCACGATGTTATGCAACACGGTCCAACAAAAAGGAGTTCCGGCCGCTTGGTTCAAGTGGAATCTTTTTCCATTCTCTCTCGAAGATGAAGCGCGAAGATGGTACACACTTGCGTCCGTTGAAGCAAAAGGAAATTGGGATGAGCTAGTGAAGAAGTTTCTTTTGAAGTTCTTTCCCATAAGCAAGGTCCAAGACTTAAGGAGGCAAGTGCTCAATTTCAAGCAAGGAGAGGATGAAGGAATTGATGAAGCATGGGACCGATTTAATGAACTACTTGAGCAAGGCCCGAACTTGGGATTTTCCGGTGACTTGATGTTGCATACCTTTTATTTTTCGGTAACCCCTAACTCATCTCGTTTTGTAAGCATGTGTGCGGGCGGTGATATAATGGATAAAACAATTAGTGAAGCTGCACAAATCTTACAAAGGATAAGCAATGGACAAAGAACAATACGAGATTGGCAAAGATGTTGTCAAGAGGAGCAAAATGACAAAATCAAGCCCAAGGTGCTTGCTGAAATTTCTGAAAAAGATGAACCGAAGGTCAAGGAAGATGAACCGACCATACAAGAAAGTGAAGATCCACTTCCCAAGGTAAGAGAAGTCATTTCGGATGTTAAAAATGTTGAAATTAACATGAATGTAGGCCGAAGTATGTGGAATGCTAGACCATTGGCGGAGTTCAAGCAATCCGGTTGGGTTCAAGTTGATTTCGCCCCACTAATTAGCTACCGAAGGAAGGAGGAACGCCGACACGTTGCCAAACTAGTTGAAGATATATTTGATCAAGAGATGAGTGGAGAGTCGATCCAAAAGATGTTTGAAGAAGAAAGAAAAGGAGATGAAGGATGGATCGACCGGTTTGACAACTCAAGGATTTATGATGAAGGAAGAGAAGAGTACAACCATGATGAGCCTAGTGACTCAAAGGATAAATGGGAGGAGATAGGACTCAAGCTAGATGATAGCTTGTGTGCTATTGAAGCCTACACACTAGCAAATCAAGACATGGAAGTACTCAAGGATGAGGGAAAGAGTGAATCAACAATGAGCGATCTTGATGACATGTGGTACATGGAAGATAAAGAAAGCAACATACAAGTCTTTGAAGATGAAGATCTGGTTGATAAAGAAGACTTCAAAGAAGAGATGAATGCATACATAGTTGAAGGATTACATGTCCCACATGATGAGATGGAGGGGATGCAAAAAGGTAACAAAGAGACACCTACACTTGTTGAGATCGATTCGCCTTCAACACCGCTAGATGAACCAAATATCACTCTTGTTGAAAAAGCTCTAAGGCCAAGGTACACGCTGAAATCTCAAGATATTATTGGTATTGATGTTGATAAATTCAAATACTCATGCTCAACCAATAGTATGAATGATAGTTTAATGTCTATGCCTTGTTCCAATAGTGATCATGTTGATAGGCTAGATTTTCTTGAGAATGAAAAAGAGGAAACTTTTATTTTTGATCCAATTAATCTCACACCTATACAACCTTTGCCTAATGATGAGCTAAGTGCTATGCATGAAACATATGCTTCTTTTATTTACACCTTGACTTGTTGCTACAATTCACATGTGGTGTTAATTATGGACGCGTATGTTTACAATAAGTTTTGTAAATCTCGATCATGCTTTGCGCTTGGTCAAGCTAGTGACCTTAAAGAATCATATGTCGGGAAAGGCCCGATTTTCACTAACCATGTAGACAAGGCTTGAATAATGAAAAAAAAAGAAGTCATGCCTGAAAGAGTTGCAAGATAAATCATCAACCTCTCCGAATCCCGCGATGGATGCTGCTGTCTTCATCAATTTGAGAGCTTGTTCAGAGGTGTACAAATGAAGAAAATGAGATATCCAGAAGCTCCATCAAGTTACCATTCCAACGCATCAAGAACCAACAAGTTTGAAGACCCGTGCAAGGAGTTATGGAGAAAACATTGAGCGTTGCGCGTTCTGAAATTTCAGGACAGATTTCATCGCCGAAGTAAAACCGACGTAACTCTCTTGTCCGGAGTCCGATTTGAGCAAATGAAGACTCGTTGGAAAGGAAATTTTGTGCACTGTGCAATGGAGTAGAGCTTGAGTATACTTTCTGTTCTGGACATTAAAAAAAATAATAGAGTGAAGGCAGCACCGAAGGATGATAAAGAAGGAGATAACGATGAAACAAAAGGATGCTTTGGGCAAGTCTTCTATAAGTGATCAAGCACAACATGGGAAGTAAATTAAAGCTGCATTGGTACCTTTTCTTCTTGCATGAAGGGCCATGGCTATGCAACGAAAAGAAGGTATGTGAGAAAGTCGAGCTCTATGACTTTAAATGAAGCGCTTTTCGGGGAGGCAACCCGTTTCTTTATATTTTTACTACTTTCTTAGAGAAAATAAAAGAATGGCACTATCTTATGATGATCAACTTGTGGTTATTAATCTAAGTTCAGTTTTCCTTTTTTTAGAACCACCATCATGTTCATGATCTTATTTATTTGCATGCATTGCATTTTGTTATCCTCGTGATGTTTCTTTGTGTATACATGTTTTGCACATAGTTGGCTTGGTTGTTTTATATACTTAATGATGTATGCTTCAGTTTCCATGTTAATGCTTCATATGGCCATATGGGTATTTTCCTTTTGTGATCTTGTGTAAACATGGTGTTTAAACATGATTGCGGACCATCATCGTTAAGTTCGATAAACCTTGCTAGCTTTTCATATGTCTTCATGTTGCATTGGTTAGTTTATAAGCTCTGCAATGCGCTTAATTTTTATTGTGCTATAAGGGTTATTGATTTAGGGATAGACATGGTGTTTTAACCCTTGATAAATAAACCTTTATGGCTATGGAGAAATTCGGCAACCTAGTTGTAAACATGGTGTTTAGAACTAGGTGAAAACATTGTCTTTGTTTATATGCTTTCCTATCATGTGCATACACACCTTGCACCACGTACACTCATTAGGTTTTTATTCCTCATTAAACTAATTATGCCGCAAGTTAAGAATCTTAGGAGACATTGTTGGATTATTGGCAATTCTATCTACTCCCAACCGTCACCTTGGGGGTAGAATGTGCGTTTAAAATGTCTTACAGGCAAGATAAAGACTCTCACTACAAGGAAATTGAAGGATGGCTAAGAAGTGCTTTGTCTTCTTCTTCCATGACTAGCAAAATGCTAAGCATGGGGGAGACCCTGAATCTTCAACATGGAAGTGCAACATGACACTCTAGAAGATAGAATGATAAAGATCGTTAACATCTCCGGATCAATGCGCAAGAAGTCACCAATCTCATCAAAATTCTGCATGGTCTCAAAGGGAAAACACTAGGTATTTTTGGATATTTAGAAGCCCCATGAAGTTACGATTCCAACAAATCAAGAATCAAAACAATCGGAGGTTTCTACAAGAAGTTATGCTCGAATCACCGAGTGCAACACGTCCTGAAATCAGTTTTGGACAGCACGCAGCGCTGAAGTAAAACGGACATAGCTCCCTTGTTTGAACTCCGTTTTCGACGAATGACCACACGTTGGAAAGGTAATTTCATAAACTTTTCAATAGAGCTATATTTCGATATATGTTCTGTTCTGGACAGAGGGGGAAATCCATGAAAAAGAGACAGCAAGGAGATGATGAGAACAAGAAAGAGGAGATGGTGATGACAACATTGAAGAGAAGGGTGACCAATGACTCCATTAAGCATACAAGATCAAATTCAGAAGTTTAGGAGCATTAATAAATCAAGACAAAAGCAAAAGCCACATCGATACATGGAGATGTCGGAAGAAGGCAACGAAGAATTACAAAGGATGGTAACATCTCCATGGACCTTCTCTTTTCCAAACACAAATGCTTGTAAGTATGCCTTCAAACTCAACTAGGTGCAACCTTTTGTTTTTCTCTTCAAACAATAACATGGCTACTAGGAGGACAACCTAGGTTTCTTTTTACTTTCAATAGATAAGCATGACCATGTGTTCACCTCGATGTTCTATATTGCCTATGCTTACGGAAAGATGATGAAAGTTGCCGCTTTGTTTTACCTACATGAAGTTATACATGTCTTGGCTAATTGCTCTCTATAATATGATCTGAAATTAATTTAAATACCGGCTCTTTTATTTGTGGAGGTGAAATGACTATGCTCTAGACCCACATACATATCTTTGCTTTTTGATTTAAGTTTATGGATAGCCGGATAACTTGTTGCTTTTATGAAAACTTAACTTTTATGCTATCTACATATTTGTGATGCTCTTGCAAAGTTCTACCTACCAAAGCCATATACATATATGTTTTATGATAACAAAACCCGTAGATTGCAAACATATGTTTTGATGAGTTGGATTAGGATTGATTTCTATGGTTCGAGACTAAGAAGCTGGTCATTCCTTTGTGTAACGTTTTCATGCTAGCCTTTTTGTCCATGCATTGTGGGTTTTCACATCGAAAATTTCACAAACTTCGCCGGGCATCCTCCCTAAACCAAAAACATCTTTTTGTGATCACCTCCTTGTCCACAACCCAATTTGAGTATGGAGTAAAATTCTCGATGGAGATTCAAATATTCCGCAAGATTATGGAATTTATACTTACTTTAGCAGTCATTTCCCCTCTCTTTTATGCTCGAGGACGAGCATCGTTCAAGCATGGGGGAGGAGTCATTCTCCGACACAAATGCTATGTAAGTATTATGTTGCAAAAAGTTTTGAGGAGCAAAAGAAAAAAAAAAAGAATAGAAGTAAGAAAAATAGGAAGAATAAAGTGAAAAAAGAAAGAGTGAAAATGAGAAGGAAATAAAATAAAGAAAAAAAATAAAGATGCTCCTCGGTTCTTTTTGCTTCATAAGTTCTCAAGTGCCTTGATGACACATCCATACTCAAATCTTCCAACCATGTGCAATCCGATAACGAGGACTTCACTCGTGCCTCGGGATCATCCATTTGCCACTTGCACATGTCCACTTATCTAAATGTGTGTGTTTCATCCCTCTCTCTTTCCAACATTTATTTTCCATGGCCTTTTTGACGAGTCTCGGTAATTCCAATAGATCTCTCTCTTAATTTGACAATATTTCGGATATATGTTTTGCTAGGATTGTTTTTAACCTTCCAAGCTCCACATAAGCCTACCACTATCACATATGAGTAGAGTAGGTTGAAAATAATCTAGTATAGGCTTGAGTGACTTGATGAGATGAGTGTTCCATGAGCTCTTGCAAGAGATTTTCACTTATGTTGGATATGCATCTTTTTGAAAATCTTCCACGTGACAAGGTAATGGTTTGAAGTTCACTTAAGTTTGAGAGCATCGTGTTAAATGTGGCTTGTTCTTTATTGTTAGTCTATCTTCCATAATAAAAAAGAAGTCGGTCACAACTTGAACTTTAAAAATAAATTCTTAAGAGAGAGCAATTTGTCTCGTCATGAACGACTAAGTGCGGGGATAACATTGGAAGGCAACGCTGATTTCCCTTTTAAGCAAGGACCACTTACTCGAGGACGAGCAAGGTTTAAGCATGGGGGAGATGTTGACGGTGAATTTCCGTCAACCTAGAGTACTTGTTATACATTGGTTTCGATTATGATTTGCAACTAACCCGCCACTAGGCATACTAATGATATAACAAGTTCACACTTGCATGTCGATTTTGGAGTTTGTTGTTTACGCAGAAAATCTACGCTAAAGAGGAGACTTTCGGGATAAGTTCACCAAGCACTTTGGAAGAAGATCATGAAGCCCGATAAGAGTCAAGACACGCGATGAACATGACTCCAAATGACCCGAGGACCGAAGCGTCAACGTGCAAGTCTTCAGGGACTCAACCAGAAAACAGCGAAGCTTGCATAGCAAGGATTCAAGCCTAAACCGTGAAGGAAACGACGTCAAAGGCCCACATGCAAGTGCACACGAATAAGGGATCACGCGAGAAGCAACCGGGGAGAAAACCGGGCCCGAACCGGCCGGTGGGCTCGGGCCGGCCGGCCCGGTCCGGCCGGCCCAGCCCACTCCGAGGTCGGTTCGGTCCCTCCTTTGCCCTAGGTGTTTGTCTATTTATTGCCTCCGCCGCCGTCGACCGACACATCGAACAAATCATCCTACCGACGCCAATCACCGAAAAACCGCCGCCGCAAGATGAAGGAGAGAGTTAGATGAGCTCGTCGCAAGGATCAACGCCGGCGGAGAGAAGGAAGCAAGAGGAGGACTCCAAGCCGTTGGCCTAGGGGTGTTCCCAAGCTCCATCGCCGCCATCTTCATCGACGACGTTCTCCGGAGTCTCCATCACCCCTATGTGCTTCAATCCGTGTAAGATGATGGGGTAATGTCTCCGTTCATCCCTAGGATTAGATGGATACATGCTATGTAATTGCTACTTGATTCGTGGTTCCAATCTATTGTTTTCATGTTGATGATGCTTAGATGATTAAGGTAGGCCACCGTGTTTTTCGGGCGTATGATATCCGCTACTCCCATAGATTCCATCAACATACCGTGTCCATCATAGGTCTAGTCACGAATACCTTCGCGTAGTGACGATACGAGAGGAGGGAAAGGGCGAAACCGTGGTCACAACCCCCGGTAGATTGGTTTACCGCTTTCGTGTAGTAGATGCATACCATGTTATCCTAGATCCTAGGGAGGGAACGCTTATCTTTCTTGCTCACTCTCTTGTGTTCACCCTTTACCATATAGTTTAACCCTACATTTGTTTGATCAACTTAACATAGATTAACTTAGGTAGATTGTCTTTACTTTTAGATTAATACTCTCTTTAAAGGTTTTCCATTCAACTAGATTAGTACTTGGTTAAGCGCTAGTAATCCCCTTGCTCCGCGGATTGACAAGAACCTTGGGAATCCCGTGGTGAAAAAGGTGTAGGTCCGTACGCTTGCGGATCGTAGGTGGATACGAGTTTTATCCGTCAACGGGTGCTCAATACGGGGATGGGAGGAGTCGTAGCTTTGAGATGGAGAGGAGGAACGGTCCACGGTCTTCCTTTCGTGGTTTTGGTCCTCCTCCGGTTAGAGAGGGTTGGTTCCCTCATAGTGGTTATCATGGTGGTGTTCGTGGAGGTAGCTTTGGTAGGAGAGATGTTTTGGATTGTGCTAACCCCACTTTGGAGCAAATGGCTCGGCACTGGTTTTACTCTTTTGGTACTAACCCTAGTGATGAGTTATTTGTTCGCTCACGTGCTCGTTTTTGAAATTTCAGGTGGGCGACTTGAAGAACATTCGGTTGATTGACTCCGGTTGCTTGAGGCATATGGCCGGCGACAAGGGGTGGTTCTCAAGTCTTGTCCCGGTGGTGACAAAGAGGTACATCACTTTTGGGGACAATGGGCGAGGGCGTGTGCTGTCAGAAGGTGAGATTAAGGTGAGTGACAAGATCACTCTCAGGCTTGTTGCTCTTGTTCAATCAATTGGACACAATTTGTTTTCTGTGTCTCAGCTATTGGATGAGGGTTTTGAGGTGTTGTTTCGGCCTGGTGGTTCTCGGATTTTGGATTCTCGAGGGGACCTTGTCTGTATGGTCGTTCCTGAGGGTCAGGTGTTTCGAGCAGATTTTTCTTAGTCTTCTAGTGTTGAGTGTTGTTTCTTGGCTAGCTCTTCGAGTGAGTTGTGGAAGTGGCATAGGAAGTTGGGTCACTTGAGCTTTGACCTTTTGTCTCACTTGAGTAAACTCAATTTAGTCCGATGATTGCCACGGTTGAGGCTTGAAAAGGAGTTGGTTTGTGCACCGTGTAGGCGTGCCAAGATGGTAGCATCTTCTCACCTGCCTCTCACCGTTGTGATGACTGAGCGTCCATGTGAGCTGCTCCATATGGATCTTGTTGGCCCAACTCGTGTGCGATCTGTGGGTGGGAAGTGGTACGTCCTTGTTGTGGTGGATGACTACTCTCGGTATACGTGGGTGTTCTTTCTTGAGGAGAAAGGGGAGACATTTGGTTTTGTTCGAGATCTTGTCTTGAGGTTGAGGAACGAGAGGCACGGAGATGCCATACGAGCTATCCGCAGTGACAATGGCTCGGAATTCAGAAACTCTCGTTTCGAAACCCTTTTCCATGACTTGGGTCTTGAACACCAGTTTTCGAGCCCGTATACGCCTCCCCAGAATGGTGTTGTGGAAAGGAAAAACAGAACCTTGTGTGAGATGGCTCGGACGATGCTTGATGAGCATAGGACTCCGAGAATGTTCTGGGCTGAGGCGGTGAATACTGCATGCTATGTTTCGAACAAGATCTACCTCAGAGTGCATAAGAAGAAAACCTGTTATGAGTTGATGCACGGTCGCACACCCATGGTGAGTCACTTCCATGTCTTTGGTTGCAAGTGCTTTATCCTTAAGAAAGGGAAGAAGCTGGACAAGTTTGAGGCTAGGTCGGTCCATGGTATTTTCTTTGGTTATGCATCTCACTTTAGAGCATATCATGTGCTCAATCTTGAAACTAACCAAATCGTGGAGACTTGCGAGGTAACCTTCGACGAGACACAACCACGTCGTCAGCTTGTCTTTGAGTGTGCAGGTGATGATGAACTTGGTGAGGAGATCTTTCAGGAGGAGGAACATGAACATAGAGATGATTAAGATGGCGGTGTGGTGCCCGCGGCTGAGCATGTACCTACTACTTCGACTACGGTGATGGATGGGCCCTCTCCCACACCTACGACGACAAACCAAGATCAAGGAGAAGCTACTGTTGAGGGGGAGGTAGCATCAAGGCGAGAACCTCCCCGGCGAGTACAAGTGGATCACCTAGCTTCAAGGATCATCGACGACTTGAATGAACGTACTACACGGTCGAGGGTTCGGGACAATTCTCATTTCGCTCATGCTGCTTTTGTTGCCACCTTTGAGCCCAAAGATATTGGACACGCACTATCTGATCATAATTGGGTTAATTCGATGCATGAGGAGTTGGAGAACTTTGAGAGGAACCTTTGGGAATTGGTTGATCCTCCCCCAGGGTGTAAGCCAATTGGGACAAAATGGGTGTGGAAGAACAAAGAGGGAGAGAAAGGTGAAATGGTGAGAAACAAGTCAAGGCTTGTTGCTAAGGGGTATAGTAAGAAAAAGGGGATCGACTATGAGGAGACCTTTGCTTCCATAGCTCGTTTGGAGGCGATCGGGATCCTTCTAGCCTTTTTTGTGGCTAAAGGGTTCAAGTTATACCAGATGGATGTAAATAGTGCCTTCTTGAATGGTGTGTTGGAGGAAGAAGTGTTTGTGAGGTAGCCACCGGGGTTTGAGAGCGAGAAGTACCCCCACTGGGTGTACAAGTTGAGGAAGGCGCCTAGAGCTTGGTACGGTAGGTTGAGGGGGTTCCTGTTTGAGAGAGGATTCGAGATGGGGAAGGTCGATCAGACCTTGTTTCTTCTCAGGCAGGGCAGAGATATCCTAATTGTGCAGGTGTACATGGATGATATTGTCTTTGGTGGCTCGTCTAACTCTCTTGTTGCAAGGTTTGCAGATGATATGAGCAGGGAATTTGAGATGAGCATGATGGGTGAGTTGCAGTTCTTCCTCGGGTTACACATCAAGCAATCAAAGGAAGGAACATTTGTGCACCAAGCTAAGTACACCAAGGACATTGTGAGGAAGTTCAAGATGGAGGATTCCAAGGCCATGGCGACGCCTATGAGTACGACTACAACTCTTGATGCGGATGAGGAAGGTGAACACGTGGACCAGAAGGAGTACCGGAGCATGATCAGGTCACTCCTCTACTTGACGGCGACAAGGCCGGACATCTAGTTCTCGGTATGTCTGTGCACTCGTTTTCAAGCGTCTCCGAGGACTTCGCATCGGCAAGCGGTCAAGCGCATATTCAGGTACTTGCGTCACACTCCCAACTTTGTCCTTTGGTACTCCATGTCTTCTTCTTTGGCTCTTCATGGTTTTTCTAAAGCGGATTTTGCCAGGTGTCAGTTGGATAGGAAGTCTACTTCTGGGTCTTGCCAGTTTTTGGGATCTTCTTTGGTGTCTTGGTCTTCCCGCAAACAGTCAAGTGTTGCTCAATCCACTACCGAGGCAGAGTACGTTGCCGCAACTAGTTGTTGCTTTCAGCTCCTTTGGATCACATATACCATGAGTGACTTTGGTGAGGAGTATACCCATGTCCCACTTCAATGTGACAGCACCGGTGCTCCATTCCAAAACCAAACACATAGAAGTGAGGTATCATTTTCTGAGACAACATAGAGAAAGGGAAGATAGCTTTGATCCACGTACCCACACATGACCAACTAGCCGATATTTTCACCAAACCCCTAGATTAAGCAACTTTCACTCGTTTGCGGGGGGAGCTTGGTGTGTGTTTGATTTCTTGAGTTGGTGTGTGGGAGCTCCTTTGTAGCATATGTATAGCTTTCCTTTGTACATTTCTTGCATTTTTGCATGGCATATGTAACATGATGTATAGGCATTCTTGTATCTTAGATTGCATGCATTTTGTATCATATGCATTGGTTTGGAAAAGCTTCTCCTATATACATTGTTCACCATGGAATGATATTTATGTCTTTGTGAGCTTGTTTGGTATGATATGGTTAGTTTGGCTTAGCTCTTGATAATCTTGGTTTATATCCATGGTTGACGGCTATGTTTTTGCAAAATGTCATATGTATGCTCTCTTGTGAATAAATGCCTTTATATGATCTTGACATGTTTCAGTGGTTTGGCTATGCTTAATTTGTGGTGGGATAGCTTATTTTGATCATATGGGGCCAAAGGCTCACTTGCCATCATGAATGTTTATCCCTCATGCTTTATCTTGTGGAGGGGCATAAGTTCCTTTTTGTCGCAATGACATTTCATGTACCAAATATGAATTTGAAAATGAAATGTAAATTGCTTGGAAAATGTGCTCCCATGTCATATGTGCTAAATTTAATTTGCTTTGGGTGCTAAATCATTGCATGATGCCTACCAATGAGAAGTCTCATATATAGAAGTAGGCACATGGCTCGGTGGCTTTGACATGACATGAGGTGATTGTGGGTGTTTGTGATAGTCTTATGACTAGAATGGTCGTCCTAGCATGAAGTTTGTGTGGCTTTGCCATTTTGACATGTTTTGGTCATGTTTAGACTTTGCTCATGAGAGGGTAAATTTTCGTAAAATTGCTCAATTACATCTTAGTTTTGTCCAATGGTTGTGAAACTTGGTGATCATGTAGTTGATGTCATTACGATGCTATAGAGTATCTAACTTGCTCATTCGGACATGTGTAGCATTCTATGTTGAATTTTGTCTATTTGAGAAGCTCTAGGTTGAATTTTTGGCTTGATTCATGCATTGCCAACAAGGGGGAGAAGTTCGAGCTTGAATTGGCTGTTGTACGCTTTTAGAAGGTTTCCAAGTCGTTTCGAGCTATTTTTGAGCTCAGATAGTTTCCCAGGAGGCATCGTCTTGACCGGTGAGGGGCACCGGTCTAACCGGTGTAGTCCCCAGGTGCTGGGCGATCTTGTCCACCGGTCTGACCGATGAGGGTGACCGGTCTGACCGGTCAGAGCTGAGCTGTTGCAACTGCTCTATTTCATGTGGTGTTTTGCATGCATTCGTCCAGGGGGGTTGCATTGGTTCAGGGGAGCTTACATGTGTGCAGGGGGAGCTCTTTGTGGTTTTTCGAGCTTTGGATTGGTGGTTTGCGCTCTTTGCTTGAGCATAGTTTTGTCTCGGATGTGTCGAGCCGTTGCCCTTGCCTAAGGGGTCCGAGACTTGTCTTCTTCAAGTGATCTTTCTCTTTGCCTTTCTTTGGCTTTCGATCACTTGTTGGAGTTTCTTTTTATTCGTTCCTTTTCGTTTTCTTTTCTCTCAGGTTACTATATGTGTGTGTTGTCAATGCACTCATCAAGGGGGAGATTGAGGACCATGTGTGGTTCGAGGACCGGTGGATGGTCGCTTCCTGGTGTGATGAGTGATTGACAACGTTGTGTGGACTGATTCTTGGCTAAGTATTGCAGGTGCCGGTTGCGTCTTGACTGGTGTTGGTGCAGGTGAAGGACAAGCGCGAAAGGTCGTTGCTGGTGAGGCCTTCAGGTGTGGAGAAGACAGTAGGCTTCGTTCGAGGGACCCGGTGGCTAGCGGGGTCAAGTGCGGACCGCATGATGGCAAGAATGACAAGATGAAGTCATGGACGGTTTCTTGGTTAAGCCTCAAAACCAAGGTCGAGCCGGGACTACGTGGGAGCCGAGTCATGAGTGGCGATTGGCGGAGGCTACACCGAGTTTGCGGGGCTTCCAGTGGTTTACCAGAAAACAATTGGGTTCCTTGGTTGATCCACAAAGCCAAGACCGAAGAACCAAAGACGGAGGTGCAGCAGCATCAGACCGATCTGACCGGTGGGTACCGGTCTGACTGGTGTGCGACGACGCAGTACGGAGACTTTGAAGCGGAGGACACGCGTCGGGATCGCAAGGCTCGCGTCGAGGCTAAGCAAGTTTGCGGTCGCTGGGCATCTGTCCGATGGAGCGATGACAAAGATTTCTGAATTCGCCCTCGAGGGGCATGTATCCCTAATTAGCTAGTAAGGGTATTTTAAACCTTCGGTTGCCTCCATATAACCCAAGAGGTGAAAGGATGGCAACCAACTCTTGGAACCCTATCTCTTTTGGTGTTCCTATTTTCCCTAGGATTTCTATAGGACTACCTTGAGAGCTTCATGGTGAGATCTTGTGAGAGGGAAGGATGATCGGGCGGCAAGCTAGACCTTGTATGAACCTCTTTGTGATGTATAGATGATTCGACGTGGTTCCTCAAGGCTTGTATGTATTGTTCCCGTTCGTTATTTTTGGTGATTTTCAGAGCCTTTTTTTGACGATTTTCTTGGAGCGTTTTCGAGACCTTTCTCTTTGGGATTTGGTGGGGGATGTACGCATGAACCCTTCGTGGTTCTTTTCCCTTTGATTCCCCTCCCAAATCCGTGAGCAAAGGGGCTCGATTTTGGGGTTTTCGGTGCTCTAGGGTTAGAGGTGTTCTTGGTGGGATTTCTTCGATTCCTCCTGATTTAGTAAGTTTTGGTGGACAAAATCTTCGCTATGGAGTGCCCATGAGGTGTTCCTACTATCCCCAAAGTCTTGCGCAAATCCGTGGAGCGATTCGGGAGATCGGGAGTTGGATTTGGGGGAGTTGACCCGCGGGTGCTGTTCATCCCGAGAGCTCAAGTCACACCGGTCTGACTGGTGCCTCTCACCGGTCTGAACAATGCAGACTCCTGTTGAGTTTTGCTGGGGTGAACATTTGGGTGAGTTCATTGTTGTCCCGTGGTGCTGCTGTTTCATGTTTGGGTCAGTTTGGAGCTCGGTAGGCCTGTTTGGTAGATTTGGGGTTTCCTGGCTTGAACTGGTTTGACCGGTGAGCTACACCGTCCTGACCGGTGTAAGGGCCTTTCTATGGAAGATCCAAGGTTTCACCACCAGGGACCGGTCTTAGCGGTGGTGCTCACCGGCCTGACCGATGTAGGTCAGTGAGGCTCGAGTTGGTGTTCCGCTGCGTTTTCGGGTCCGTGAAGTTGGTTGTTGGTTCCTAGAGCTAGTAGCACTCCAGTGGCTGCGTGGTCTTGGCCAACTTGGGTAGTGAGTCGGAGACGTGTGTTGGAAGCCGTGTTCATCTTGTTGGAGCCTCTATCTCCTTCGAGAAGATTTTTTATCGGCTCCCATTCACTCTCCCCTTCTCTGGTTTGCCATTTCGGTCCTACAGCTTTGCTTGCTAATCTTGATCTTGTCTTCTCGTAGGCATGCAGACACCGTCGTGCTTAGCCTCGCGCCCCCCCAGAAGCGCTTGGCCCAGAGCGCACGGGTCGTGCCCTCCGTGCCCCGTCCCCAGTCTCTGTGCACTGAGCCACTCCCGGCGCAGGTTGAGGAGGGGTCGGCCATGGCCACCACGGTGGAGGAGTCGGGCGCGCTGCCCCCGCTAGTGACCGCTACCGTTGTCGAGGAGGAGCGGACGATCCCGGAGGCAACCGCCCCCAAGGGCATTGGAGCCACCGGCCAGGGCTGGTCGGGCGGCGCGGACGTGGTGATTGTGCCCTCAGATGAAGACTTGGCGCCACCCCCACCGATGGGGGATTGTGATGTCAACGGCGCCGGAGCCTTCACCTGCCGTGGGCGCTGCGTCCGTCGAAGATGTGATGGACCTAGCGACGCGCCGGTACGTGGACTTCCCCAGCATCGGGACCGTCGACCTCGATGCTCCCAAACTTCCCAGCAACGATCGGGAGATGCTGGAGGTGGCGACGGAGCGGATGTTCGCCGAGACGTCGATCCTGGACACTATCGCGTCAGTTACATTGGCGCTGTGCCAGTATGAGGGTGCCGGCGGCTCGGCGCCCCCTGCCGCGCCGGAGGCGGCAGAGGCGGTTCCTGAGGAGTCCGCGGCTAGTGCGGAGTCAGTCGCGGTCGTGCCTGCACCATCGCCGATTAGGGAGGGCCCGTCCCTGCCCCAATCCGCGGAAGTAGTTGCATCCACAACCACTGCTACAGTGGCCGGCGTGGCGGAGGGTGTTGTCGGAGAGGCGGGGCCTTTGTCACCCCGTTCAGTCACAGCCGTCGCGGATGAGATTCTCGTGCCGGGAGAGCCTGCAGCGGCCCTTCAAGAGCATGTTGCCCCTGAGGGCACGACAAGGGTTGCCTTCCCGGAGATCCAGGAGGCCGAGGAGGACTCGAGCGCTGCCTTGTCGCGAGGCGCCACGAGCGGGAAGGCCCAATCCCTTGAACTCGCCTGCACCCCGTGGGCGGCCACCTTCGAGGCCGGGACGACACCGAGGATGACGAGGAGGTGGCGGCGCGCAACACCCTTGAGCGCGGGTTGGAGTGGGCGCACCGCGCGTTCAATGAGTTGATCCTCCCCGCGACTTCGGTAAGTTTTCTTGCTTAAACAAATTGTTTCTTCGATCTTCTGGCTCTTCCGGGAAGAGTGGCTTATCCTCGTCTTGCTCGAGGCAGACCCTTATGGCATCAAGTTAGAGGCGATCCCACGCAGCACTTGAGCTCCGCGCGGAACGTGCCTAGCTGGAGATTCAGCTTGTCGTGGCTCGGGTGGCAGCGGCCGCAACGGTGGTGAGCGAGGCATCGGCGTGGACGTCCCTTGAAGCCGCCCGACAATCAGCGGAGGACCGCGCCACCACCGCCTAGATCTCCACAACAGTAGCTTCCCCCGAGCAGGACTCGCTGGCATCGAGGCTGGCTCTCGCCGAGGCCGAGATCGAGAAGCTCCGTGCGGCTGTGGCGTCCGCTGAAGAGGCCATCGAGAGAGGGCCAGGACCGCCGCCGCTGCCATCGAAGCCGCCGCCCGGGACGCCGCCTAGGCTACTGCTCGTGAGAAGACGACAATCGAGGTGAGGGTGTCGGAGCTGGAGCGCGACCTGGGCACCACCATGATGGACTTGGCGACGGCCGACCGTCAGTTCTCTCAAGTCACCAACCAGCTCCAGGTGGTCTCCGAGGAGGTGATGCGGCTACGCAAGAGCAACGGCAAGCTGTCGCAGGACCTTGAGGGTGGGTCGCGTGGTTGCTTTCTTTCCTTATCTCGCTCAGTGCTCATTTCTTGTCACGTTCTTGATTTACTGGTCGTGGCCGCAGGGGCGCGTGTAATCCGCGCCGGGATGACCACGAAGTTGGCGGAGCAAAAGCAGGAGCTGAACGCCGCCCTCCTTAAGGTCATTTAGAAGGATGGTGCAATCGGGCGCCTGTCCGAGCAGCTTCAGAGTAAGTGTTGAGACTTGGCTCTGTCTTCCCCTTTCCCGCGGACCCACCATAACTTGCCATTCTGTTCATCTTTTAGAGGTTAAGACCGAGCTGGAGCAGTCGCAGATGGCTCGGGAGCAGGATGCGGCTACCCTGAACCAAGCCCAGGACGCCCAACGCAAGTCAGAGGCCATCAGCCAGAAGGTCATCAGGGACATAGCCAAGCTCGGAAGGGCGATGAGCACGGCTATGGCCGGGCTTGGCATGTCACTTGGACCAGTGACGCCTGAAATGCTGCTTGAAGAAGTCGGGCGCCTCCCTGGCGTAGTCCGAGAGCTTGAGCTAGCGACAGCCCGGCGGACAGTGCACCGAGTCCTCACCATGTTCGAGTTGCACTACCAAGGGCTGGACCGCATGGCGCTGAGCGGCGGCTGGGCCCCTGGCATCCCAGACGCGCAGTGTGAGGAGCTGGAAGAAGATCGCGCCTCCTTCGCCTGCGACATGGCCGATGCTGCCTTGAAGGACCTGGAGCTACTACCACAGGACGCGTCAGAGGACCCAAAGCCCCCGGGCCCTCAAGTTAATTGTACCATAATTTGTTTCATGTAATAACTCGAACAAGTCGTAAGGCTAACAGCTGTGTAGCTAAGTACTTTACTGCTTCCGAGCGCTCGAGTACTTTACTGCAGCAATGCACAGTTGACCTTAGAAAACCGAAGTGACCAAGCCTTACTCTGGAGCCACGAAGGTGTAGGAGTCGAAGGCCTGGCCTCATCAATCCGCTAAGTACAACTACTCGTTCGCAGCCCCTGAGAACTCGAAAGGTTCGGGAGGTAATTTAACGAGGTTTTGCTTGTGAAATCATTTTTTCGGACCGCAGTCCAGGCGGTCACTCGAGTACTTTTGAAAAGAGATCAGACGGAGACCTGAGGACTCGGGGAGTGTTCGCAAGTCTTCATGTTGTAGCCGCGGAGGCGTGAGCACTAGGAGCTTTGAACGAATAGCAGCCCCTCACCCCACGCAGGCCGCCGTCTTTACTTTTCGCGAGATCAAGCTTCCGTCAAAAAACCTTTTGCTCGTGCGATTGGTCTCGTCACAGTTGCCGGGATTTTTTTTGAAAAATTTTGTAAAAATGGGGGAGGGCATCGTGCCCTGGGTAGCCCCCGAGCAGGGAGCGTCTTTGCACTGGTGCAAAGACGCTCGCTACTCAGGCCTAAGCGTTGTCACAAACAAGCTAACACAACCAATGATAAGTTTCGGAACTCAGAGACATGTGAACAAGGCATGCGACATCTATTTATTGATGTCTGAGGTTTGAACATCTACTCAAGGATAAAACAGGCGTAGGTGTTCGATGTTCCATGCGTTGGAGGCGACCCTTCCGTCCTCGTACTGGCTCTTGTATGTCCCTGGTTGGAGCACCTCGTTGATGATGAACGGCCCCTCCCAAGGTGGCGATAGCTTGTGCCTGTCCTTGCTGCCTTGAACTCGTCGGAGCACGAGATCTCCAATGTGGAACTCGCGGGGGCGCACGCTGCGCTCGTGGTAATGCCGCAGGGCCTGCTGGTACTTGGCGTTTCACAGTAGCGCTACGTCGCGCGCCTCGTCGAGTTGATCGATCGCATTCTCGAGCGCGACTTGATTTCCTTCCTCGGTATAAGGCCGTACTCATGGGCTGCCGTAGTCGATGTCTGTGGGCAAGACCGCTTCAGAGCCATGAACCATGAAGAAAGGTGTGAACCCCGTGGCTTGGCTCGGTGTGGTGCGTAGACTCCACAACACGGACGGTAGCTCGGCCACCCATCTTGCTCGGAACTTGTCGAGCCGCTTGAAGATTCTTGGCTTCAAACCTTGTAGGATCATGTTGTTCGCCCTCTCGACTTGCCTGTTCGTCTTCGAGTGAGCAACAATGGACCAGTCCACACGGATGTTGTTGTCGTCGCAGAAGTTGAGGAATTTCTTCCTCGTGAACTGGGTTCCATTGTCGGTGATGATCGTGTTGGGTATGCCGAAGCGATAAATGATGTCAGTGAAGAATGACACCGCCTCCTCGGAGCGGACGTTGACGATGGGACAAGCCTCGATCTATTTGGAGAACTTGTCGACCACCACGAGAAGGTGGGTAAATCCCTCGGGCGCTTGTCGGAGCGGCCCCACCATGTTGAGGTGCCAGACGACGAAGGGCCACATGATGGGGATGGTCTGAAGCGCCCGCGCTGGGAGGTGAGTTTGTCGAGCATAGAATTGGCACCCTTCACAGCGCCGCACGATATCCTTTGAGTCAGTGACCGCCGTGGGCTAGTAGAAAACTTGTCGGAAAGCCTTCCCGACAAGTGTTCTCGGACCAGCGTGGTAACTGCAGGCACCGGCATGTATCTCCTGCAACAGCTCACGGACTTGATCCCCGAGGATGCACGCATGAGTATGCTGGCGGCCCCACGCTTGTAGAGTTCGCCGTCGATGAGGACGAAAGCTTTTGCCCAGCGGGTGATGCGTCGAGCCTCCGTCTGGTCGAAGGGGAGCTTCCCCTCGACTAACCACTCGGGGATAGGAAACCACCAGTCGGGATCCTCGAGGTTCACCTCGGGTGGCTGGTCGATCGCCATAACCTCAGGTTCTCACTCCTCGGGTGGCTTCTCGCCCTCTGCTCGTACGGATAGCGCATGTTGATCACTCGCGAAGACCCTATGAGGCACTGGGCTGCGACTGGATGCGGTCTTTGCGCGTACGTCGACTTCCTTGTTGTAGTCATGCAGCACATGATGTAGCTCGAGCCCGTGGAACTTGCCCTCCAGATCTCGTACGGCTTGACAGTACGCCGCCATCTTCAGGTCCGCAGTTTTTGTCCTTCATGACTTGATCCACGACCAACTCTGAGTCACCCCTAATCTCAAGGTGCTTGATCCTGAGCTCAATGGCGATTCGGAGACCATTGATCAGGGCTTCGTACTCGGCGGTGTTGTTCGACGCCGGGAAGTTTAGTCGTACCAAGTACTCCATGCATACACCAAGAGGCGAGATGACGACAAGGCCTACACCGGCTCCTTCTTTCATGACCGAGCCGTCGAAATACATGATCCAAGTCTCGTGCTCGATCAACGCCGAGGGAGTTTGGATCTCCGTCCACTCGGCCACAAAGTCCGCGAATACTTGTGACTTGATGGCGCTGCGCGGTGCGTATGTGATGTTCTGTCCCATCAGCTCGAGCGCCCACTTGGCGATCCTTCCTTCGGCCTCAGGGTTCTGGATGACCTCCCCGAGTAGATACTTGGACACAACTGTGATGGGGTGTGCGTCAAAGTAGTGCCGGAGCTTGCGCTTGGTCATCAAGATCGCGTACACAAGCTTCTGCATTTGGGAGTAGCACATCTTGGAGTCGGAGAGTACCTCGCTAACGAAGTACACAGGTCGTTGCACCTTCTGCGACCTCCCGGGCTCTTCTCGCTCGGCCACCAATGCTGCACTGACCACTTGGGTTGTCGCTGAGATGTACAGGAGAATTGGCTCCTCGGGTGTCGGAGTGGTCAGAATCGGAGGACTCTTGAGCATATTCTTGAGAGAATTGAGTGCCTCTTGCGCCTTGGGGGTCCACGTGAAGTGGTCGGATTTCTTCATGAGCTTGTACAGCGGCAGGCTGCGCTCTCCGAGTCGCACTATGAAGCGACTTAGAGCCGCGAGGCAGCCTGTGACACGCTGCACGCCCTTCAGGTTCTTGATCGGCCCCATGTCCATGATGGCCGAGATCTTCTTGGGATTAGCCTCAATGCCGCGTTCCAACACGACAAAGCCGAGGAGCATGCCCCTCGGAACCCCAAAAATGCATTTCTCAGGGTTTAGCTTCACCCTGTGTTGTCGTAGCTTCGCGAAGACCTGGGTGAGGTCGGGGACCAGCTCCCCTGTCCTTTTAGACTTGACTACAATGTCGTCGACGTACGCTTCTATGATGCGACCTGTCAACTCTCTAAAGACACGTCACATGCATCATTGGGAAGTGGCACCCGCATTCTTGATCCCAAAGGGCATCGTCTGGTAGTAGTACACGCCGAACGGAGTGATGAACGAAGTCGCGAGTTGGTCCGCTATGCACATCGCTATCTGTTGGTACCTGGAGTACGCATCGAGAAAACAGAGGGTTTTGCACCCTGTCGTTGAATCGACTACCTAATCTATGCAAGGCAAAGGAAACAGATCCTTGGGACATGCCTTGTTAAGGCTCATGTAGTCAACACACATTCTCCATTTCTTATTCTTCTTCTTTACAACTACAGGGTTGGCTAGCCACTCGGGGTGGAAGACTTCTCGGGTGAACCCTGCACTAAGGAGCTTCATGACCTCCTCGCCAATCACATTGCACTTCTCGTCATTGAAGGGGCGAAGGCGCTATTTCACCGGTTTCGATCCCGGATTGATGTTTAACTTGTGCTCGACAACCTCTCTCAGGACCCCCTTCATGTCGAAGGGTTTCCATGCAAACACATCGAGGTTCGCTTTGAGGAAGTTGACGAGCGCGCTTTCCTATTTAGGATCAAGCGCCGTCCCGATACGGAGCGTACGTCCGTCGTCAGAGACGACCGCATCCTTGACTTCCTTGGCGGGCTCGAAAGAGCAGGCTGCTAGCTTGGACGACTCGGGGACATCCTGGTCCTCGGATCGAGGCTCGACACGGAGCCTCACGGACCGGATGATTGCTTTAGCGAACTGAAAGCACTCAGTGTCACACTTGTATGTGCGCCGATCGTTAATCTTCAGTTTCAGGTACGTATAGTTGTGCACGACCATAAACTTCGCGTATGCCGGCCTCCCGAGGATCACATGGTACCTCCCCGAGAACCCCACCACTTCTATGGTGAGGGTTTCCGTGTGGAATTTCCGCACATCCCTCAACGTGACGGGCAGATCGATCTGCCCGATGGGGAGCGCCTCCATCCCGGGTATGACCCCGTGGAATGGCTCAGTCGATGGCCTCAGTGCGGACCGCGGGATGCCCATGTCGTCAAGAGTTGATGCATAGAGCACGTTGATCCCACTTCCTCGTCCATCAAGACCTGCTGGACCCTTTTGGACTTGAATAGGGGAGCTCCACTAGTGGGTAGGATCCAGGCTGAGGTACGTGGTCGGGATGGTCCTCGCGGTCGAAGGTTATCGGAACCTCCGACCACTTTAGATAGGACGGCTTCGCGACGTCGGTGTTGAAGACTTCTCGCCGGATGAGTTTCTCGTGCCGACTCGAGGGTCTTGCCGGATGTTGACGGTGAAAATCCGTCAACCTAGCCATGAGTTTACCTTCGGTGTTGGCATGAGTTTTATATCTTATCCATTGGTACTAACCCCTGTGGTATAACAAGTTCACTTGTGCATGTCGGTTTTGGAGTTAAGTGTTTACGCAGGGTTTTAATGTTGAAAGCAAGACTTCCGGGATAAGTTCATTAAGCACCTCATGACAAGACCTTGAAGCCTGGTACAAGTCAAGCAATGAAGTGAACATGACTCCAAGAGCCCAAGGACCAAGCCTGATAAGATGACAAACTCCGAGGACCTAGCCAGAAAAGTGCTTAATCTTGCAAGACAAGGAGCTTCGTCCAATTCGGAGAGAAACCGACGACAAGGGCCCACATGCAAAAGGGGAGAGGATCTAGAAGACTCGGGAAGCAATACCAGACGAAGGAGGACACGGACTGGGTCGGGATGGGCCCAGGCCGGTCGGCCCAGGCCGGCCGGCCCAGCCTGTTCCGGGGCCTAGTCGGCCTCCCCTTTGACCTAGTTGCATCTCGGGCTATTTATAACCCCCTGACCGAGAGCCACGCATCAACTAATTCATCATCCGCCGCCGAGGAGCAGAGAAGCTTGAGGGACACCCATCTCGGAGATGAGGGTCGTGCTAGTTGTCTAGGGTCTCCCTAGCCGACGTGGGAACCTTGCATGGAAGACCATGTCGGAGCTCCGAAGCAAGGATCAAGATCGAGGTAGGATCCCGGTGGTGATCTTGTTCATTTAATCATTCATGGTGAAGTCTTTAAGTGAATTCGATTTCTAGCGATCAAGTGCCTTCTCGATGATTTTGTTTTCTTCTTGGTTTTGCTTCTTCTACGATCTAGTCTATAGCTAGATTACATAGGGTGCTCTTGTAGCCGTGGTGGCTAGAGGTGCATACCGGACCGGACAAGTGATTTCAACTTGTTCTTATCGAACTCGCCCTAGACTACCCACATGAGTAGGGATACGTTGTGACAGAACGGGGGTTCCGAAAGGCGGGCGTTTTCGGAGTCGGATGGGAGGCCACGATTTAAAGATGCTTTTAATGAGATTCACTTTTCTATCTTCATCTATCTTGTTTGGAGCTACAACATAAGCATGATCTAGACTCTCTAGATCGGTTATCTCTTGCTTTCTCTTGCTACCTCTTTAGTAGATTAGATTAGATGTGTTTCCTTTATGAGTTAGTAGATTAGATGCAACTTGTCTTCAAAAGATAGCTTACCTTGCTTTACTAGATTGAATCCTTGCGTTGCACATTGTTCCACGGATTCGATACCTTGGGTTCACCACTCGAGGGAAGAAGGGTCCCTTGACTACGACGGGAGACTTGTCCGCTTGCAAGTCTAAACGAACTTTGATGCAACTATTAACCGTCAACAAGCCCCTTTTTCTGGCGCCGTTGCCGGGGAACAAGCAATCAAGATCCAATCTAGTATCGCTTATTTTCAGTTTTTCTTTTGATTTTCTTTTGCATCTCTTAAGTTTGATCATCCTCAAAAGAAAAAAAAATCAATCTAATCTAGTTTTGATTAACCCTAATTTTTCTTTTTAGGTTTTTGTTTTTGCTAACCCTAACCGGAGATGGTTGGATACCTCTCCAAGAAACCCAAACTTTTTTGTGGATGATCCAGGAAAACTTTACAGGCAAAGGAGACGTGCAACACAAGCTAATGGGTTGGAAACCCTAGATTCAAAAGTCAAACTCGAAGAACCATCAAAATCTCCAAGGGAATCACCACCTCCAAGTCAAGACGCCGGAAGGCCGTTCAAGATCAAGAGGAGGATGGAGAAGATGGAGATAGAGAAAGAAGCTCAACTCCTAAAGGCTGCCAAGGCAAGATCCACATGCGAAGATTGTGAGGAGCACGACCATGTCCAAGAGGACGCCGTCACTAAGTTCAAGGCTATGGAGAAAATATTGAAGAATTTGGATGGCAAGGCGACGGAGGTCGGAAGCTCTATACGTGAAGTGTTCATCGTGATGAAGATGCTAGAGACGCAAGTGGGACAACTTGCTTGGCGCCCGATGGGTAACAAAGAAGAATTTCCGAGACAACTCCAAGGTCCCAAGACGGCGAAGGCTACTCGAACTCATTCGGGAGAGATGGAGGATCACACTAAGGAGACCATGAAGATCACGACCGAAGGACCGGAGTTTGAGATGCCGAGCCACTACATGAAGGAAGTTGTTGCATCCGTCAAGACCAAAGGACAATGCCAGCCTATGAAGACCAAAAATATGACTAAGCCAAAGCATAAGCCCGTGCCCAAGATGGTGCGGAAGTGGGTACCCAAGATTGTAACACCCACAAAGAGCGTTGATCCGAAGTAATCAAGTGAAGAAGTCTAGCCATGGACTATAAACGAAGCGCTGGGCGGGAGGCAACCCGTTTCGTCGAGTCAAGAATAAGCTACCGGGAGGACAACCCGATTCCAGGTTTTTCGAGTCTTTTTAATAATTCAGTTTTAAATTTTACTATGCAAAATATTAGACTTAGAATGGTTGAACAATATTAGAGACATAATTCTTGGTTGAATATTTTGCTTGAATCATAAACCTTTACATGAACCATCCTATGTGTTTGTTTGTTTCTTTTCGAGAAACCACAACCAAAAAAAAATTTCAGAACCTAACTCAACCTTTCATCCTCTTTATGATGTTGTGGTTGATTGTTTTTGATGCTAAAAACACACGAGTAGATCCACGACTTGTATCTAGATGTTATTTAAATTTCAGCACGTGGTAGGACTCGTGTGAACCTAGAAACTTGATTTTTGGTTGGTTTAAGAATTCATATCCTTGGTTTCTCTAGATTTAGAATTTTTCTAAGCCTAATTTAATTTTATTTCATTCAACATCTCTCTCATTTAATCAAAATTAGAACCTAAACCTATGCCCCCATGATCGAGCCGGGAAAAGCTTGCTCTCAACTAATGAAGGCAAACAATACCGGTAAGACCAACATAAAAGTAGTGGAAAATATTTTTCAACTTACATTTGTTTTTAATGCTTTAAAACCTTCTCTAAATTTATGCTTGAGCTCTCCCATAGCTCTGAATTTATTTTTAATTTTCGAAATTAGAGGAGTGATTAGCGTTAAAACATGCTTAGAGGGAGGCAATCTAGTTAACCTAACCATACATGCACCATGATACATCACGGGATGCCCCTCCAACATCTTTTATCAAACCACATGCAAAGTACAAGCATGGGGGGCAGCCAAGGCCTTGTTTTGTAGGAATATCATGAACGCATGTGAGGCAAGGGAGTATGGAAGTGAGTCAAGCGAAAACATCAAGTGGAAGGAGCAATAATGCAAGCGAAGGGGTGGACGGGAACGTTTGGAAGGTGCACGCGGTCACGAAGCAACAAGCATGAATGCACAAGAGAAGAACTGAGCCAAGAGGAGGAGAGAGGTAAGTCTCCCATCCAGCTCTTTGTTCGTGTGCTCTAGTTTGTAGGACGGAACCACCTTAGACTTAGCCATCCGCCCCGCTTGTTTCGTGCAACAAATCACATCCTTAATCCACTCAAAGTCCAGACTCCAAAATAATATTTGTGTACCTTATTACTGGTTGAAAACCCCGGATATATATTTGTGAGGGAGAGTGCTGCAATCATGGAATAAAACTACAAGCCTTTTCACCAAAAAAAGAAGGGATCATCGTCGTCTAAGCCATCATCGACAACCTCTTCGAGGAGGCACTTGGTTTCCGAGTCTCCTCAGAGCATGGAGGAGGACACGGCACCGCCGAGGAGGAACCACACTCTTCTCCTCGGTGGCATGAGGGCCACACGAAACTCGTTTATGAGGTTCACCAGACCTCAAGGACATATGGAGGAGCCGCCCGTCCGACCTCGCCACTCGACACGATCATCCGCTCCACCTCCATACGCTCCGCGGTATTCCGAGGGGTATGTCATCACAACGGAGGAGGGGAGAAGAAGCTCGCTCGCCTTAGGTAGAGGCTTGTAGCGAACGTCGACTTCGACGACCCAGCTCTTCACATATTGGGTTTTCATACAGGACACCGGTGCAATTCTCTAACGGAGTGTCGACAAACACCGACAAGGAATTCACCTAGGAAATTGTCATGACCATGGCGCATATCCTTGATGAAGGAGTGCTGAGTCTCTCATTCCGTTTGGAGGGAGCCCACAAGTGGAGAAGAAGGAAGACACCGTCGAAAGGGTAACCTTGATCAACGATGCTATTTCTAGCACCTTGATGGGGTAATCTCCTTTCATCCATGGGTTGAAATCAATCTTGAGATGTAATCACACTTTGTTGGATTATCTATCTATCATCTTACACCGTGACCATCATAGGTCTAGTCATGAATACCTTCTCGTAGTGAGAGTACGAGAGGAGGGAAAGGGCGAAACCGTGGTCACAACCCCCGATAGATGAGATTGGTTTTCATGATCAAAACGATTGCATGTTCTAGTATCGTAGACCCATGGGCGAGTGTCTCCTATTTTCAAAAGGTAGCTCCGGAACAAGTGAATGTGCATGAAGGCACATGGGAAGGTTTTTGGAGTATGATCACGGGAGGAGACCATCAATGAAGAAATACTATCCGGAACCCCATCATCCAAGTGTGTCACTTTTGTGCAGGTGGATTTTTGGGAGAATGAGAGAGACAAAGATAACCAGCACGGAGTTGAATTGGCTTTACTCGGCTTTGATTGCCAAGAAGACAATCAACCCCACTCACCTATGATCAACCGGTGGTGTTGTGAGCAACATCGGATTCGGGAGATCAGGTTGTTACCTCTCCATGTTGACCATCTCTTTAAAACCGGGTATTACAAGGAACCCAAATCATCTCCTACCTGGGACCTCCCTAGGTATATGAAGAAAGGAAAAATTTAAATGAAGATGAGAGAGGAGGCTTCAAAGTGGCCAAGGTGAAATTGCCCCTTTCGGAAGGAAGGGTTAAGACTTTTTCTTGAGGGGAAAGAAGATTGGTTAGAGGAAGGACTTCTTGTACCGGCGAAGGAAATGAAAGAGAAGGATTATAGGAGAAGGATCTTCTATGGCCCAAGAGGGAGGTGCACAACAAAATTATGTGCCACCATTTGGAGGAATTCCGGCGCCGCCAAATTACTACGGTGGTGTACCAATGCAAGCATGGGGGAGTGGTGCAGCCATACCCCCACAAATTTTTGCGGTGCCCACCGTAGCCTTTGTGGAGCCATATGCACATCTTGCTCAACCACAACAAAGTGTGGCCACCATTGGAGGATATGCTGCAAGAAACATGCAAAATATTGCAGCCATCCTAACCAATGCAAACCTAATGGGTGAAGGTAATGCAAACATTGCTTATGAGCTTTGACACCTTCACTTAGCACCGTCATACAATTCATAGGAGAAGCGGTGCAATCCTATTATGAGTAAGGGTACAACAACCAAGACTATCAATATCAACCACCGGCGGAAGATTAGAGAGAGGAGGAGCTTTAGTTATCTTTCCTTTACCCCATTTTCTTTAATTTTCAGCTAGTATGCGCCTATGTATGCATAGTATTTTTAGCTTTTACTTTAGTTTTTAGTTTTACTTTAATTTTCAACATTGTCGGTGCGGAATGTAGTCCCGACACTAACTAGTAGTAAGCGCCAAGGTCTATCCCTCAATGGTCGGTGCTAAGCAACTAAAGACACGGGGTTTATCCTGGTTCCGGCCGGGGCCGTACGTCCAACAGGGGTGTGCTCGAGGCACTGTATTGCTTTGCACCGGGGCCTGTAGTGGGGCAGCTACAAGCAAGGCAGGAGAGGAGGCGCGGCCTCCAAGTCCCTGGTGGAGTGATCGAAGCGAGTTCTGATGTTGTGGGAGAATTGGGGAGTGTGTGTGTGTTGTTCGATGTTTTATATCTCTTGTTCGATGTCCCCTGCGGCGAGGGGGTTCACCTTCCTTTTATAGACCAAGGAGGGGGTGAATTACAGGCATGCCGCACTGTTTAGCTACACGGGGAAGTATGGCGTGCAGCGCCGCGGAGTTGGCGGCCGTCCTGACGGTCCTTGCCACGATCTTGTCATCATGGCGTGTCCTGTACCCGAACAGTGGCGGCTTCGAGGGTAAGGGCGTAGTGGTTCGTTGTGGCGTCTTCAGATGGGCTCGAGGAAGCCGTTGACGGTGATCCGTACGGGATACAGTGGTAGGCGTGGCGGCATCCCGTCCCCGTGCGCCCTACAGCGATGGAGTTGTTGTAGCAGTGCCCGGCGTGGTGCCGCAGGCACGGGGCGGCTGCACAGGATCAACAGTGGCGGGGATGGCGTCCCGCCGGCCTAACGTCATGGCTTGCCCCTGCAGATTCACGAGAAAGTGGTCCGAGGGTGTGGCCAGCCCCCCTTCGAGGGCACGGCGCGTTAGCCGTACAGGAGTAGGCGGCACAGTGCCACGGAGCTGACACTGGCCATGTCGCACAATCCCCCACAATGGCGGGGATGGGTTCCCCCCTAGGGAGTTGGCAGAACAGCGCCGGGGCGTGATTCCCAGGCACATGATGGCACGACTCTGCTGTGTCAGAGCATTAAATGCCCGTACCCGCGTGCGGGAGCGGGTGTGCTCGTGAGGGGGCCTCGAGCGAGGTGGAGATGAACCCTCGAGCGAGGCGGAACTCGCTCGAGGGAAGTGTGAACCCTCGAGGGAGGCGGAGCCCGCTCGAGGGAGACGTGAACCCTCGAGGGAGGCGGAACCCGCTCGAGGGAGGCGTGAGCCCTCGAGCGAGGCGGAGCCTGCTCGAGGGAGCCCTTGACTGGGCCACTCCGGTGGGCCGTGGGGGCCACCGCGGTGTGGGCCGTGCCTTGTGTGTGCGCTTAAGTGAGAGGTGTTTCGTTTTGGTTTTTTGCAGGTTTTAAGCAGGATTCCCCTGGTTGTTTTAGGGGACCCTCAGGGCTGTCCCCGACAGTAGCCCCCGAGCATCTGCGGGTATGCCGGCCAGGCTCCCGCAGATGCTGAAGCCTATTGATGGGACATCCTTTCCCCTGGTTGCTAACGCGGGTCTAGCCCCCGAAGCCCTACAGGAGCGTGAGTGCTCCTGTAGGGGTTTTACCGTGGAATTTGGTCAGTGGGTGTGGTACATATTCCAACCGGCGTCGGCAATGTTCCAGCCGGCTTCGGTGACGCACGCGCAACTGGCACTATCTGCGGCCGGTGCAACCCAGGAGGTGTAGCTGTGCGTCGAGCCCCCCGAGCCTGGGCCCATTTAAGGCGATCTGGGCGAGCTCTTCGTCTTATTTTAAATGCGCCCTCGCCGTCCCTCCGCGGGACGGAGGGTGAGGTTTCCGCAACCCCCATCGATCGGGTCGCGGATTACGGATTCCTCATCGAGCTGTTAGCGGGTGGTTCAAGTGGACGCCCATGCCCTGTTCAATAAGGGTAGGCTGCGTGGTCCGGAGACTCGTCCATTAAAGCTCTTGCATGGGTTTGCTAGGTGGGGCTCGGTCCCATTCTCTAGGGACCGAGGGCGCGAAGGCTCTCCCTCGGTGGGATCCCCCCGGCTAGCTGCCCTCGCTGGCTCTTGAACACGACATGTGGGGCACCCTCGAGCCGGTAGGCTCGAGGAAAGGCTCGAATGCGTGTGCCCTCGTCGTCCCTGACTCTGGTGATCTGGGGCGCCTGTTCGAACCCGTTGAGGGTCAGGCTTCGAACCTCTGATCAATAGGGCCGTGCGGGGTAACAGCTGGGTGCTCCCGTCTTTTGCATCTGCATGTTTCGAGGGTCTCTGACCGTGCCAGTTCTCGAGCCGCTGATCAGTAGTCTTTGTGAATCGAGGGCACCTGTGGCGCCCGCTTGTTTCAAACGGGCTTCGAGGCCACTGGTCGAAATTCGCACCCTTCGAGGGTCATATTTATTTGAGTCAGGGGCTCGGGCCGCTCGAGGGTCTTCCTTACTCGGTAAGGAACAGGGACATTTAATGCCCGCAGTCGCGGCTGTAGTCTCGCGCCGCGGGCGTGCCTTTTCAGGCGCCGCGGCCGCGCGCGTAGTGGGTGGAGTGGGCAGGCGGACGTGACCGCCTGCCACGGCCCTCCGGTTACCGCGCCGTGATGATGGCGTGCGTGCGGTTGCGTGGCCGCCGCGGTCGTGGTGGTCCCTGTTCGTCAGCAAGTGAATATTTCACCTGCAGTTAATGCGCGCGGGGCGTACGCTCCGAAGAGCACGCCTTGTGGCCTATAAATCCGATGGGAGGGGAAGGGGCGGTTTTTACCTTTGCGCTTAGCATTCGCCGTTCTTGCTTCTTGCGCTCTAGCCCCCGAGCCACTCTCGCCATTGCGCCTCTGCTCTCAGAGCTTTCCTTGCTTCTTGCTCTCCGCTTCCCCGCCCGCTTGCATGGCTCCCCAGCAGCCTCTCGTCATCATCGACCCGTTGGCGTGGGAGCGCTCGACGGCGACGCCGCTGGCCTTAGGTCAGCTGGTGACCGGCGGCCAGCTAGCTGCGAATGCGGACGGACAACCGGCTGAGTGGATCGTGCCGTCGGATAAAGAGCGAGCGCCCAATCCTCCGTACGGCTACGTCGTTAGCTTCATCCGCTTTCACGAGCGGGGCTTCACAGCGCCGGCGAGCCGCTTCATGCGGGCCCTCTGCTACCACTACGGCGTGGAGCTTCACAACTTCGCGCCGAACGCGATCTCGCAGGCGGCCACGTTCGTTGGCGTCTGCGAGGGCTTCCTGGGGATCCCGGTGAACTGGGATCTCTGGGTTCATCTCTTGCGCGCGGAGCTTCACACACTGCCGGCGTCGGAGCCGAGGACCCACCGCGCAACGCGCGCCAGCGGCATGTCACTCGCCATGCGGACCCAGTGCAAGGATGATTACATCCCCAGCACGATGACGACCAACAACACGGACTGGGAGCGAGGATGGTTCTACCTCCGCAACGCCGAGCCCGTCCTTCCCCCTTACACCGGCAAGGTGCTCCGAGAGAGGCCCCCTTCCTGGTACCACAGGGTGTCCCCGCCCCAGCACCAGGCGCGGCTGGATTCGCTCGTGGCCGCGCTGAAGGAGCTGGCGGGCCACGGGCTGACTGCGGGAGTTGTTCTCGCCAACCTCCACCACCGGCGGGTCGTCCCCTTGATGGAGAGGCCGCTCCGCATCTACGAGATGACCGAGATCACGGACCCCGTCGCATTGGCGAAATCGCGGCTACTGCGGGACCCCTTCTCGTGGGAGTACGCGGCCACCTGGGCGCGGCGCACCATCGACCCCAAGTCAGGGCGCTGCGACGACAAGGCCATGTGGGAGCTTGAGATGCTGCCCACCGGCCCACTGGTGAGTGGAGTTCGTGATTTCATTTCCAATTTCGCCAGTTTTCCGAGTTGTTGACGCATTTTAATGCTTTGCCTGCAGATGGTGAGGGTGAGCGCCGCGAAGTCCGAGCCGCCCACCCCCCGCTCCCGCGCGCTCGCGCGCGCGGCGCAGCAGCGAGAGCGGGAGCGGGTGGCTCGCAGGAGGGAGCGTGCGACGCGACATCGGGAGAGTAGCGAGCGGAGGAGCGAGGAGTTCTGGCTGCGCGAGCAGCAGGGGCTCTCCTTGCCGGGGACCGAGGAGTACTCGTCATCGGACGAGGAAGATGAGGAAGAGGTTAGGGAGCTGGTCCTCCCCGATAGGTGGGAGCCAGCACCCCCATCACCGGAGCCGGCTCCGGTGGCCGGAGTAGCATCGCCTGGGACGGGCGCGGAGGGCCCGCCGCCGGGCGGTCGACGACGAGGCGTCCGCGCGCACGGCGGAGGCGCCCGCGCGCGCGAGCGGGGCCTACGTGTGTGGCGGAAATGGCCGGAGGTGCGGCGGCGGCCGCGCCGGCCGCGCCCGCATCGTCAGCGGGGACCTCGAGGAAGAGGAAGCGCACCTTCTCCTCCTCGAGGTAAGGAATTATCTTTTGAGGGGTTGCGTGCCCGTCGGGCGGGAATTTGACAGTTTGTTTCCATTTCCGCAGGACGGTGCCAACTGTGCCTCCCCTCGCACCAGCCAAGGTGCTGAGGGAGGATGCGTCCATCCCCACCCGGCGGCGTTCGTCAAGGGCGCCGCGGGCGGGGGCGAGCGTGGCGGCAACGGCGAGCGAGAGCTCGCAAGGCGCGGCCCGATGCCTCGAGGCCACGGCCCGGTGGTCTCGCCCGCCGAGCCGCGGCCGGCGGTCGGCGAGGAGCGGCGGGCGCCGGTTGTGGTGGAGGCGCGGCGGGCGACGGCCGCGGCGGAGGCGAGGCGGAGGCGGAGGTACGGCCGGCGGCGCCGGTTGTAGTGGCATTGCCGGCGGCGTCGCCGTGGAGGGCCACCCGGTGCCCGCGGCCGCCGAGACGCGGGCCGGAGGCGGCGGCCGCGGCGCCGCGGCCGAGAGCCCGCGGTCACGGAGGCGCGACCGGAGGTGGTTGTGGAGGCGCGGCCAGAGCCCGCCCTCGCTGGTAGCTCCCAGGTGATGGCGGTGGAAATCCTAGACGATGACGTCCCGCCACCCGGGTGGGACCAGTGGGTGAACCTGCCCATGCCATCCCCCGAGCCCCAGGCGGGGGCGCTCGTGAGACGGTGGGACGGCCATATGGTGGTCGGGGGCCGAGGGCACGACGCTGAGGCTTCTTCTTCCCGCGCCGGCCCCTCCGCTTCGGGAGAGGGACGCGTTGACGAGTCACCCGCGTTCGCCGACGCCCAGGAGGAGCAGCAGCTGTGGGGGGAGCTCCGTGATCACGGCGCCGCGCTCAACCGGGCGTTGAACGAGGCGCTGCGGATCCACGGCGGCCCGGCGTGGCGCGTTTTCCAGGTGAGGCGCTGTTGCCTTTTTTCTTCGATTTCGTCGTTTTCGTGTTTGTTCCTCGCGGCGTGATGCTTACTGGTTTCGGTCTGTTGGCGGCAGGAGCTCGAGCACCGTGCCCGCGACAAGTATGGCGCCTTCGACCAGACGAGTGCCGAGCTCCACCGGCTACGGGAGCGACGTGACGCCCGGACGCGCTCGCGGAGGCCTTGAGGACCCAAGACGGCTGGCTGTCGTACCGGGTGGAGGCCCTGCGCGACCAGCTCTTGGAGCACGAGGGGCAGGCCGCGGCGCGTCCCCCCCCCCCCCCCCCCCCCTTGAGCGGATTTGCATAGCCCTCATCGATCGGGATGAGGCGCTGCAGCAGGCGCGGGGGGATATGGAGAAGGTGCGCACCGTGGCGTCGGACTGGGAGGCGGAGGTGGGGACCGTCCGGTCCGAGAACCAGGAGCTCCGCACGTGGCTCCGGGGAGGCGCGAGCCCCGGCGAGCCGGGCCGAGGAGAGGGCGCGGACAGCCGAGCAGAAGGCCAAGGAGGCCGACGAGCTAAAGGCCACCCTCGACGCCAAGGTCGCCACGCTTGCCACGGCGGAGGACCAGCTCCGGCAAGAGCGTACCGCCCGCCAGGGGGCCGAGGGGCAGCTCCAGCAAGAGCGGACCACTCTTGCTGATGCCCTCGGTCGGCGCTCGAGCGGGAGCGCAGCGCTCGCGAGACGGCGCAGAAGTCGCTGGCGGAGCGGGACGCCGACGTCTCAAGGGTCGACGGGGAGCTGATAGCCCTCAGCATCGCAAACGCGGATCAGGAGCAGTTCCTTAAGGAGCAGGGCACTACCGTCGTCAGCATGCAGGAAGCGGTCGAGGCTGAGCGCCGCGCTCTCGAGGTGGAGAAGAAGCAGGTTGAAGGTAGGTCACCGTTTAATTTTTTTGTTTTGTTGATCTTTCTTTCGAGGGTTCGTTCCCCTTCTGATTTCTTTCGCTGGTGACGTTCAGGCCTGCGCACCGCGCTGGGGCACGCGACCAACCGGGCCGAGACGCTGCAGGCCGCCTACAACTCCTCCGAGCGGGAGCTGGTGGAGCTGCGTTCTGCGGCCCTCGAGACCTGCCAGGCCGTCGAAGAGGGCGAGGCGCAAGCTGGAAGCTCGTTGGCCAGCCGCCTGCGCGCCCTCGGCGGGCACGTCTCTGGGCGCATGCGCCGCGCTCTGCGCCTTGGCGTCCAGAAGGCCCTCGGTGTGGTGCAGTCCCACTACGAGGTCAACTTCGAGGCCGTGGCGGAAGGCTACATCGTCCCGGAGGGCGTCGAGGGTGAAGCGGCGATGGAGCACGTGGACGCGCTAGCCGCTGATGCCGCCGAGGCGCTCGTCGAGGCCTTCGAGGAGTTCCTGTTTCCGGACGCCGCTGATGCTGATGCTCCTCAAGCCTGAAGATCGCAGGGCGCCAGGCCCTTTTTTATTTCAATGTTAGTATATGGGCCACGTGGCCATGTAAATAAACAAACATTTTGTTTCAAACACTTGTGAAAGTGAATGGTGTTTGTTATTTTATCGCGCTGTTTTGTTTCTTCCTTTGCCTGAGTAAATTCGAGTTTGGGGAGTTCGATTTTCGCTAGCAGCCTGCTGGGCCGGAGGCAAAACAGAAGGGCCGTATCCTCGTGGAGGCGTAGGCTATCTCTGGCTCGCGCGTCCTTTCCGCTAGGCCATCCATGCCACGTCTGAATTTTTGCTCGAGGCTAAGGTCGAGCCAAACTTAGTGCGCGTGGGTTTTTTGCGAAAAAATGGGACCATTTTGGGGGGGGGGGGGGGGTTGCCCCCCGTAGTAGCCCCCGAGGGTGACTTGGGTTTCAGGGGAAAGCCGAGTTGCCCTTTTTATTGAACTGCTGCTATTTACATTTTCGCTGCCAACTAGGGTGTTGGGCACGTAATTTACAACATAAGACTTGGAAATCCTAGCTAGGGGTAGAAGCGACGTAGCTGCTGGATGTTCCAAGCGTTGGTGAGTTCTTCGCCGTCCTCGTTGGCTAGTTTGTACGTGCCGGGCTTGAGCACCTTCACCACGACGTAGGGTCCCTCCCACAGAGGTTATAGCTTGTGGCATCCTCGGTTGTCTTGGTGTAGCTTTAGGACCAAGTCCCCTTCGTTGAAGTCCCGCCGGCGTACCTTCCGAGCCTGGTAGTGCCTTAGGGACTGCTGGTATCTTGCGGAGTGCATCAGGGCCACGAGGCGTGCTTCGTCCAGCTGGTCCAGTGAGTCCTCGCGGGCTCACTGGTTGGTGTCTTCGTCATAGCCCCGCACTCTGGGTGACCCATATTCTAAATCCGTGGGGAGGACGGCCTCCGCGCCATGGACTAGAAAGAACGGGGTGAACCCAGTGGCTCTGCTTGGGGTGGACCTGAGACTCCACACGACCGCAGGTAGTTCCTAGAGCCATTTTCGACCAGACTTGTTCAGCGGGTCGAAAATTCTGGGCTTGAGGCCTTGTAGAATCATGCCGTTGGCACGCTGTACTTGGCCGTTAGTCCGTGGGTGTGCCACAGCTGCCCAGTCCACATGGATGTGGAACTTGTCGCAAAACTCCAGGAATTTTCTGCCCGTGAATTGGGACCCGTTGTCGGTGATGATGGAATTTGGCCCTCCAAAGCGATAGACAATGTCCGTAAAAAACGTCACCACCTGCTCCGCCCTGAGATTTGTAATGGGGCGCACCTCCACCCACTTGGAAAATTTGTCGATCGCGACTAACAGGTGGGTGTAGCCCCCGGGCGCCTTCCGTAAGGGCCCGATGATGTCCAGCCACCACACGGTGAAAGGCCATGTGATGGGGATGGTCTACAGGACGTGCGCACGGAGGTTGGATTTACAGGCGTAGAACTGGCATTCTTCGCAGGTGCGCACGATCTCGCTGGCGTCGGCGACCGCGGTGGGCCAGTAAAAGCCCTGGCGGAACACGTTGCCTACGAGGGTGCGGGGCGCGGCATGGTAGCCGCAGATACCCGCGTGTATGTCTTGGAGGAGCTTGCGCCCCTTGGGGATGGGCACGCATCGCTGCAGGATGTCGGAGGCGGCGCGCTTGTACAGCTCGCCGTCGACGAGGGCGAAGGATTTGGCCATCCTGGCGATGCGCCTGGCCTCGGACCGGTCCGAGGGGAGTTCCCCTCGGTCCATCCAGGCGATGTATTTGTTGCGCCCGTCCGCCCTGCTGGGGGTCGGCTCGACGTCCATGACTTCGGCCTCGCTGGCGCCGTACCCCTCGAGAAGGGAGAGCACGTACGCCTCGTTCGAGGGGTCCTCGTCCATGGGCTCTGCACCCGCTGGATTCGAGGGAGCCCCCTAGGGTTCCATGTGGTTTGAGGGGTGCGGCTCGAGGGTGACGGACGGTTGGGCGATATCTCGGACGAAGACGTTCGGGGGGACAGTGATCCGCCCCGACGCGATCTTGGCGAGTTCGCCCGCCTCCTCGTTGTACCGGCAGGGCACGTGATTGAGCTCGATGCTGTAGAACTTGTCCTCGAGGGCCCGCACGGCCTTGCAATACGCCTCCATCTTGTCGTCATGGCAGCTCGCGTTCTTCATGACTTGGTCGATCACGAGCTGCGAATCCCCCCCCCCGCACGTCGAGGCGTTTGATGCCTATCTCGATGGCGATCTTGAGGCCGCAAAGCAGGGCCTCGTACTCGGCCATGTTGTTCGACGCGGGGAAGTGAAGGCGCACTGCGTACCACATGTGCTCCCCGAGGGGTGAGACGAAGAGCAGGCCCGCGCCCGCTCCTGTCTTCATCACCGAGCCGTCAAAGTACAGAGTCCAACATTCTGTCTGGATCTGTGGCAGCGGCAATTGCGTGTCCGTCCACTCGGCGATAAAATCTGCCAAAATCTGGGACTTAATGGCCTTGCGCGGTGCGTAGGCAAGCGTCTCGCCCATCAGCTCCACCGACCACTTGGCGATCCTGCCTGCTGCGTCCGGATTGCGGATGATCTCCCCCAATGGAAAGGAGGAAACCACCGTGACAGGGTGGGCCTCGAAGTAGTGGCGAAGCTTGCGCCGCGCGAGAATCACTGCATAAAGCAGCTTTTGGACTTGTGGGTAGCACGTCTTGGTGTCGGACAAGACTTCGCTGATGTAGTACACCGGCCGTTGAACCGGCAAAGTGTGCCCTTCCTCCGTGCGCTCCACAACGATCACGACGCTGACCACCTGGGTAGTCGCAGCCACGTAGAGGTACAGAGGTTCGCAGTCTTGTGGCGGTGTGAGGATTGGGGCGTGGGTTAGGGACGCCTTCAGCTTGTCAAGCGCCTCTTGGGCCTCGGCGGTCCAGGAGAAGCGCTCGTGCTTCTTGAGGAGACGGTAGAGAGGCAAGCCTTTCTCGCCGAGCCGCGAGATGAAGCGGCTCAAGGCGGCGAGGCACCCCAGCACCCTTTGCACCCCTATGAGGTCTCGAATCGGACCCATTCGCTCGAGGGCCGCAACTTTTTTGGGGTTGGCCTCGATGCCTCGCTGGGAGACAATGTATCCTAGAAGCATGATGCGCGGCATGCCAAAGACACATTTTTCGGGGTTCCATTTTACCCCGTTGGCCCGTAGGCAGCCAAACGCGATGCTGAGGTCGGTAACCAGGTCGTTCGCCTTCCTGGTTTTCACGACTATGTCGTCTACGTACGCCTCAACGGTTCGCCCGATGTGGTCTCCGAAAACATGCTGCATGCACTGCTGGTATGTTTCACCCGCGTTTCGGAGATCGAACGACATCGTGACTTAGCAGTACATCCCGAATGGTGTGATGAATGAAGTCGCGTGCTGGTCGGACTCCTTCATTTTTATCTAGTGGTACCCGGAGTAGGCATCAAGGAAACAAAGTAGTTTACATCCGGCGGTCGAATCAACAATTTGATCAATACGTGGCAAAGGAAAAGGAACTTTTGGACGTTCTTTATTAAGACTGGTGTAGTCTACACACATCCGCCACTTCCCGTTCTTTTTCTTTACTAGTACAGGATTGGCCAGCCACGTAAGGTGGAACACTTCCTTGATGAACCCAGCCTCGAGGAGCTTCTGCAGCTCCGCTCCGATCGTCCACCGCCGCTCCTCGTCGAAGCGGCGGAGCCGTTGCTGCACGGCGCGGGAGTGAGGTAGGATGTCAAGGGAGTGCTCGGCGACCTCCCTCGGGATGCCTGGCATGTCCGAGGGGCTCCACGCGAAGATGTCGGCATTGGCGCGGAGGAAGTCGACGAGCACCACTTCCTATTTCGGGTCGAGGGTAGAACTGACCTTCAACGCCTTGCCCTCGGGGGCAGCAGGGTCGAGGGGCACTTCCTTGGTTTGCTCAGCAGCCTCGAAGCTGCCGGTGTGCTTGGCGGTGGAGCTGAGGTCCTCATTGTCTATCTTCTCCATGTTGGCCACCAGCGCTTCGTCCAGCGCCAGTGCTTCCGCGTGCTCCACACATTCGACGTCACAGTCGAAGGCGTGCTCGATGGACGAGCCCACGGTGATGACGCCGTTGGGCCCCGGCATCTTCATCTTGAGGTAGGTGTAGTTGGGGACTGCCATGAACTTGGCGTAGCAGGACCGCCCAAGTATGGCGTGGTACGCGCCCCTAAACCCCACCACCTCAAAGGTGAGCATCTCCTTGAGGTAGTTGTTCGGCGTGCCGAACCAAACAGGCAGGTCGATCTGCCCGAGGGGCTGGACGCGCTTGCCGGGCGCGACGCCATGGAACGGCGTCGTGCTGGGCCGCAGCTGGTCCAACCCGATCCCCAACAGGCGCAGCGTATGCGCGTAGAGGATATTAAGGTTGCTGCCTCTGTCCATCAGGACCTTCGAGAACCGCGCGTTCCCGATGACCGGGTCGACCACCAGCGGGTACTGGCCCGGGTTGGGGATGCGGTTCGGGTGATCCTCACAGCTGAAGGTGATGGCATCCTCCGACCAATCGATGAAGGAAGGAGGCGCCTTCTCCACTGCGAGAACCTCGTGCCGCTCCCGCTTGCGCTGGCGGCTCGACATGTCGACGGTCGGCCCCCCGAAGATGAGGAAGACGTTTTCCACGGCGGGGAAGCCACCGGCGTCGCCGTCACCCCCATCCTTCTTGGCTTCATCGCCCTTCGCGGCGGCATGGCTATAAAACCTCTTGAGCATGTCGCATTGCTCGAGGGTGTGGTTGTCCGGTGTCTTGTGGTAGGGACATGGCTTCTTCAGCATGTCATCGAAAACTCCCGGACCTCGAGGGGCCGGTCGAGGCCCCCGTCGAGCCTGGTCAACAGCAAGGGCCTCGGCGTTGTCGCCGCCGCGTCCCTGCTCGCGCGCCTCGCGGTGCGGCTTCTTCCCCTTCTTGCCCCGCTTGTTCCTCTGGTGGAGCTCCTTAGACTTGCTGCCCTCCGCGGGCGCGTCGTCCATGCGCTTGCCCTTCTTGCCATCGAAGATCGCCCCCACCGCCTCTTCGCCTGAGGCAAAGCTGGTTGTGATGTCGAACAGTTCGTTCGAGTCGACCGGCGGGCTGCGCCCCAACTCGCGTACGAGGTCCCATCACGTGGTGCCCTCGAGGAAAGCGTGCACAATTTCGGATTGCGCCACGTTTGGGAGCTCCGTACAGCGCTTGGAGAAGCGCCGTATGAAGTCCCGGAGCGACTCGCCGGGCCTCTGAGTGCAAGAGCGCAGGTCTGAGGAGTTTCCTGGCCGCACGAACGTGCCCTGGAAGTTGCCAACGAACGTGCGGACCAGGTCATCCCAGTTGTGGATCTGGCTGGCCGGCAGGTGCTCGAGCCATGTCCGCGCCGAGTCGGCGAGGTGCAGGGGGAGGTTGCGGATGATGACCTCGTCGCTGGTGGCTCCGCCCAGCTGGCACGCTAGACGGTAGTCGTTGAGCCACACGCGGGGGTCCGTCTCTCCGTTGTACTTGACGATGGTTGTGGGTTGGCGGAAGCGCTGGGGAAAGGCCGCCGTGCGGATCTCCTGGCTGAACACACGGGTTCCCGGGGGCTCCGGCGTCAGTGAGCGATCCTCATCGCTATCGTAGCGTCCACCCCGCCGAGGGTGGTAGCCTGCTGCCGCCCGCGCCTCCGCTTTGCTCGTCCGCCGAGCATTGATGACATTGCGGGCATCGCCGTCCCGCGCCTACTCGCGCGTGTCGAGGAGCCGCTCCTTGGCCGGCGTGCGCCCGGGTTGGCGGGGGGCTCGGTCGCACCTCCCGCGTGGACCGAGGGCTCGACACCTTGCGCGCCCCATCGTTCCGTGCACTCCCCTGCTGGCGGACGCAATACGCCGAGCTCTCGGCCTGCTGGACGGCCGCTTGCTCGATGAGCGCCTGCGCCTCGCGGTGTAGGTTCCGCGCCTCGGGTGTCGAGGGGGTGGGCATGGTCCGCAGCTGTGTTGCGGTGGCGATGAGCTTCTGGCTCGCTCGCGGGGGCGTATCCGGGTTGTCGACGTTGAAGTCGACGTTGATGCGGTCACGGGCTTGCCTACCCAGTTCACGTGCGCGTTCGCCACGCGCGGAGGCTTCCCCCGCCATGGAGACGCGGAGCAACCGCACGGTGCGGTACTCTTCTGCCAGCTTGGCCTCGAGCTCACGCGCTTGGGCTAGCTGCACGTTGATATCGGCCCCTGTCGGTGGTGAGGGAGGTGGGGCGCTTGGCCCCGCAGCCGGGCGCGACCCAGTCCCCAAGGCAGGAGGAAGCTCCCCGTCGCCGGCGCCCGTTGCGCCGGTGGCGTTTGCTGGGTCGTTGGCGATGACGACACAACATTCCCGCGCGGGATCGTAGCTCCCCGCGCTGGAGTTGTCGGAGTATCCGAACCAGTATTCTGTGGCGTCGAGGAACCGCCTAAACATCACGGGGTCGGGCACGCCGGAGAAATCCCACTCCGCGTACCCATGCGGGGTGGCGGGTGGCAACGCGTCGAGAGAGCCTAGGGACGACTCGTCGCCGGCAGAGGCGCTAGGGTCCCTGGCAACCAAGACATGGCGGCCAGGGGGGAACCCTGCGCATTGTCGTGTTGACGCTGACGTTGGCAGCGTAGGCCGTCGCAGCGCCGCGCAGACCGATGGGGAAGTGTGGTCCGGAGACCGAGCGCTCCCCCGTCGGGGCAGTTGTCGTCGTGCTGACGGGCGCGCCTCGTTGAGAGGTGACGCGCTCAGCATGCCGTCGCTCGACCGCGCCCGGCGCGAGCGCCGGCCGGAGCGGCGGCGGCGCGCGTGGCGCCGATGGGCCCGCGGCGTCCGTGCTACGGGCGTTGGCGTCGCGGCGACGCGTGCAACGGCGACCGGGGCGGACCCAGCTTGACACCGCGCACGGAGTTCCTCACGGTTGGTGAGGCGCATCAGGTAGCCGTTCCCTGTAGCCTGGAAGTTCAGGCCCCTGAACCGAATTTCAAACCCGGCGGGGAGTGGGTCCGAGCTGCCCATGGAGTAACGCGTACCGCGGTACTCGGTGCGAATCACCATGGAGGGAGTTGACCACGGGTTGACCTTCAGCGCTCGTGTGCCCCACGGTGGGCGCCAACTGTCGGTGCGGAATGTAGTCCCGACACTAACTAGTAGTAAGCGCCAAGGTCTATCCCTCAATGGTCGGTGCTAAGCAACTAAAGACACGGGGTTTATCCTGGTTCCGGCCGGGGCCGTACGTCCAGGAGGGGTGTGCTCGAGGCATTGTATTGCTTTGCACCGGGTGCCTGTAGTGGGGCGGCTACAAGCAAGGGGGAGAGGAGGCGCGGCCTCCAAGTCCCTGGTGGAGTGATCGAAGCGAGTTCTGATGTTGTGGGAGAATTGTGAAGCGTGTGTGTGCGTTGTTCGATGTTTATATCTCTTGTTCGATGTCCCCTGCGGTGAGGGGGTTCACCTTCCTTTTATAGACCAAGGAGGGGGTGAATTACAGGCATGCCGCACTGTTTAGCTACACGGGGAAGTATGGCGTGCAGCACCGCGGAGTTGGCGGCCGTCCTGACGGTCCTTGCCACGATCTTGTCGTCATGGCGTGTCCTGTACCCGAACAGTGGCGGCTTCGAGGGTAAGGGCGTAGTGGTTGGCTGTGGCGTCTTCAGATGGGCTCGAGGAAGCCGTTGACTGTGATCCGTACGGGATACAGTGGCAGGCGTGGCGGCGTCCCATCCCCGTGCGCCCTACAGCGATGGAGTTGTTGTAGCAGTGCCCGGCGTGGTGCCGCAGGCACGGGGGCGGCCGCACAGGATCAAAAGTGGCGGGGATGGCGTCCCGCCGGCCTAACGTCATGGCTTGCCCCTGCAGATTCACGAGAAAGTAGTTCGAGGGTGTGGCCGGCCCCCCTTCGAGGGCGCGGCGCGTTAGCCATATGGGAGTAGGCGGCACAGTTCCACGGAGCTGACACTGGACATGTCGCACAGTCCCCCACAGTGGCGGGGATGGGTTCCCCCCTAGGGAGTTGGCAGAACAGCGCCGGGGCGTGATTCCCAGGCGCATGATGGCATAGCTCTGCTGTGTCAGAGCATTAAATGCCCGTACCCGCGTGCGGGAGCGGGTGTGCTCGTGAGGGGGCCTCGAGCGAGGCGGAGATGAACCCTCGAGCGAGGCGGAACTCGCTCGAGGGAAGTGTGAACCCTCGAGCGAGGCGGAACCCGCTCGAGGGAGGCGTGAGCCCTCGAGCGAGGCGGAGCCTACTCGAGGGAGCCCTTGACTGGGCCACTCCGGTGGGTCGTGGGGGCCACCGCGGTGTGGGCCGTGCCTTGTGTGTGCGCTTAAGTGAGAGGTGTTTCGTTTTGGTTTTTTGCAGGTTTTAAGCAGGATTCCCCTGGTTGTTTTAGGGGACCCTCAGGGCTGTCCCCGACAAACATGTGTGTTAGTGTTTATTTTCATCATGAATAAAGTCACCACCTAGTTTTACCTTTGGTAAAGTTACAAAGTTTGTGCCATGATGATATATGATTATAATTGCCGCTTTGTTTACCTTTGTAATTGTTTTATGCATGATTAAGCTAATGCTCTCTTAAAATACAAATCTGAAATTATCTAAATGCTAGCTTAATCTTTAGCGGAGGTTATGATAAAAATAAAGACCCATAGTGTTTTATGTGCTCTCAAGTTTTAGATGGATTAAAGATGATTTATTTTTGTTCTTAAAAGTAATGCTAACCTTGTCATAAATACCACTTGCGTGTTGCTCTACCTATCCAGAGCCATATAAATATTTGAGTGCAAAAACTTAGTATACAAGGTTTATTTTTGGGTGAGTTATTTCAGGCCTTGATTTCTCTTGGCCCGAGACTAAGAAGCTGGTCATTCCGTTTTTGCGTATCTATCTTATTGCTAGCCTCTTATCCGTGCATTGTGTATCCCCACATCGGAGATCTCACAAACCTCGCCGGATAGCCACCCTTAAAACCAAATATCATCTTTTGTGATTACCTCCTTGACCACAACCTATCGTTGAGAATGGATCATCAATTCAAGGAAGATCGATGGTGCCAAGATTGAAGATTTCAAGTATCATTCCGAAGGAAAAGTATTTCCGGTACCTATCTTATCTCTATCACCTCTTTGCCCGAGGACGAGCAAACGGCTAAGCATGGGGAGGAGGTAGGTACAATGCAATTTTAGAGTTCAAAGGGGAGAAAATTAAAAAAAAATTTGATGAGAAAGAAAAAATGAGAAAAAGAAAGAAAGAAATAAAGAAGAAAAAGTATATATATGAAGAAAAAAGAAAAGAAAAAAAATATGAGTATGTATGATATAAAAATAAAATAAAGTGAACTCCCCGGTTCTCTAAAGTGCATTAGAAATTTCAAGGTTTCAAGATTAAAAGATCCATACTCATTTTTCAACCATGTGCAATCCGATAACGAGGACTTCCTTTGTGCCTCGGGATCACTCTTTGCCATTTGCACATGTCCACCTATCTCAAGCGTGTGTATTTTTCTCTTTCCCCTCCTTGATTTAACATTATTTTCCAATGACCTTTTTGACGAGTCTCGGTAAGACCATGAGAAGCTTGTCTTATTTTGACAACATCTCATTTATAAAATCTTGGTAGGAGTAAACTTTCCGAAAAAGCTCCATATAAAAGCCTACCACATATATATGTTATGAGAGGGAAAGGAATAAAATAAATAGGCTTGAGAGACAAGATGAGATGAGAGTTTAAGAGCAAGATGCAAGGTGGTTTAAATTTGTGAACTTGGTTTAGCTCTTTTTCATCTTGTTCTTTATTTCAAAATTTCTGAGATCCATTTGAATTTTGGGAGCATGTTAATACTTGTGGGATAAGCTTAATTAAATATCTACCCTCCGTAGGGATGAAGGCTAGTACATTATGGAACTTTAACGAACTAAACTTTTGAGAACAATGAAGGGCAACGATGATATCCATCGAAGGCTTACTCGAGGACGAGCAAGGTTTAAGCATGGGGGAGCTGTTGACGGTGAAAATCCGTCAATGTAGCCATGAGTTTACCTTCGGTGTTGGCATGAGTTTTATATCTTATCCATTGGTACTAACCCCCATGGTATAACAAGTTCACTTGTGCATGTCGGTTTTTGAGTTAAGTGTTTACGCAGGGTTTTAATGTTGAAAGCAAGACTTCCGGGATAAGTTCATTAAGCACCTCATGACAATCCTTGAAGCCCGGTACAAGTCAAGCAATGAAGTGAACATGACTCCATGAGCCCAAGGACCAAGCCCGAGAAGATGACAAACTCTGAGGACCTAGCCAGAAAAGTGCTGAATCTTGCAAGAGAAGGAGCTTCATCCAATTCGGAGAGAAACCGACGACAAGGGCCCACATGCAAAAGGGGAGAGGATCTAGAAGACTCGGGAAGCAATACCAGACGAAGGAGGACATGGACTGGGCCGGGATGGGCCCAGGCCGGTCGGCCCAGGCAGGCCGGCCCAGCCTGTTCCAGGGCCTAGTCAGCCTCCCCTTTGACCTAGTTGCATCTCGGGCTATTTATAGCCCCTGACCTAGAGCCACACATCAACTAATTCGTCATCCGCCGCCGAGGAGCAGAGAAGCTTGAGGGACACCATCTCGGAGATGAGGGTCATGCTAGTTGTCTAGGGTCTCCCTAGCCGACGTGGGAACCTTGCATGGAAGACCACGTCGGAGCTCCGGAGCAAGGATCAAGATCGAGGTAGGATCCCGGTGGTGATATTGTTCATGTAATCATTCATGGTGAAGTCTTTAAGTGAATTCGATTTCTAGCGATCAAGTGCCTTCTCGATGATTTTGTTTTCTTCTTGGTTTTGCTTCTTCTACAATCTAGTCTATAGCTAGATTACATACGGTGCTCTTGTAGCCGCGGTGGCTAGAGGTGCATACCGGACCGGCCAAGTGATTTCAACTTGTTCTTATCGAACTCGCCCTAGACTACCCACATGAGTAGGGATACTTGTGACAGAACGGGGGTTCCGAAAGGCGGGCGTTTTCGGAGTCGGATGGGAGGCCACGATTTAAAGATGCTTTTAATGAGATTCGCTTTTCTATCTTCATCTATCTTGTTTGGAGCTACAACATAAGCATGATCTAGACTCTCTAGATCGGTTATCTCTTGCTTTCTCTTGCTACCTCTTTAGTAGATTAGATTAGATGTGTTTCCTTTATGAGTTAGTAGATTAGATGCAACTTGTCTTCAAAAGATAGCTTACCTTGCTTTACTAGATTGAATCCTTGCGTTGCACATTGTTCCACGGATTCGATACCTTGAGTTCACCACTCGAGGGAAGAAGGGTCCCTTGACTACGATGGGAGACTTGTTCGCTTGCAAGTCTAAACGAACTTTGATGCAACTATTAACCGTCAACACCGGAGATCCCCCGAAGATCATGTGGATCACGTCGTCTTCTCCTAGGAATGCAGCCCCCGCGCCATCGTCGTTGTCGGGGGATGGGCCTCCCTTATTGGACTGGTCCGCCGTTCTTGGCTTGAGGGTGCCGTTGACGTAGTTCTTCATGAGCCGGCACTCCCTGAGCGTGTGCTTGATAGGGACCTCATGGTGCAGGCATGACGCGTCCAGGAGCCTCTCAAAGTGGTCCTTGGATGGTGCAGGCTTGGTCGGGTTGCCCTTGGGGCGCGACGTCTTGCGCTCTACGACCGCGACGAAGTTGTCGTCACGACGACATTTGTCGTTCTTCTTCTTCTTTTTCTTCTTGAAGCACGAGGACGTCCCTTCGTCTTGGTCCACAACTCGCTTCCCCTTGCCTTGAGGGGTGCTGAGTGTTGCGGCGACCGCTTCCTCGCCGTCGGCGTGGTTGCTCCCGATGTCGAGGAGCTCGCGAGTCGTGCGGGGCATGCGACGCCTGAGTCGGTGGATGAGGGATGTGCACGTTGTGCTGTTTTGGAACGCCGAGATGGCGTCGTTGTCGGTCGCACCAGGGAGCTCGGTGCACGCTTGGAGAAGCGCCGTATGTACTCGCGGAGACTCCCCCGGCTGCTGCTTGCAGTTGCGCAGCTCCCACTACTTGCCGCGGTGCATGCAGGTGCCTTGGAAGTTGCCGACGAAGACCTGACGCATGTCGGTCCGGTCGTTGATATTGTCCCACGGCAGATGCTCGAGCCATGTCCGCGCGGAGTCACCGAGGTAGAGCGACAAATTATTGATGACGAAAAGATCATTTGTCGGTCCCCCGTCGTGGCAAGCGAGCCGGTAGTCCTCGAGCCATACGCTGGGGTTGGTGTCCCCATCGTACCTTGGCACGTTGGTCAAAGCGTGGAAGCGCTAAGGGAACTTCGCATCGTGGATGCTCTGGCCAAAGGCCCATGGACCTCTTTGGTTGGGCGACCAGCTGCGGTCGCGGTCATCATCATTGTCGTGGCGCCACCCACATCCACGATCGTCGTGGTGGCACGAGCGGTTGTCACGGTGGTTGTCGACACTCTCAGCCCACCGTCAGGCCTCGATGGTGTTCCGTGTGTCGCAGTTGGGCCCAAGGCGGCTTCTGACCGCCGATGCCGTGGCTCCGCCTCCCTCTTCGCGCTCTCGATGCTGGGAGGGGGTGGATTCTGGCCGTGTGCGGACGACGCTCCTACCCGCCTGCGCTCTGAGCGCTGGCGCAAGGTGGAGCTCTCCGCTTGTTGCGCTGCCGCTGCCTCGAGCAACGCCTTCAGCTGTTGGCGCACTCATCGTTCCTCGGAGGTCACCGCCTCCGGGCAGCCGCGCAGCAGCATGGCCGCGGCGGCAAGGTTCTGCGATGCCCACGGGAAGAGTGGTGGAGCGTCAGCGTTGGTGTTGGCGTCGACGTTCGCACCCTCGTTGGCACGTCGGTTGTTGTCGCGCGCCGGCCCGCATGCCGGTGGTGTTGGTGCGCGGCCGTGCTGCTGGTCGGTAGCCGGACAACGCTCAAGTCGGTCGCCGTTCCCCTCACGGGGCTCCTCCTGCATGGGGATGTCCTGTGCAGGTCATCGGTCGCGGGGCTCGACATCCATGCCCAGCTCTTGGTGAAGGAGGGCCAGCTCCTCGTCGAGCTGGCGCCTCGCCTCCGCGAGCTCGTCGAGCCGCGCCCGCCCCTGGGCGTCGGCGGCACGGAGCTGGCTTCGGTTTGGAGCTGCTCGATGCGGAGGCCACATAGACGTTGCATTCCCGTGTGGGATCGTGCCATTACGTGGTCCGTGCCCTCCGAGTCATCGTAGACCCAGGGACGGCACCGGTCGCACGGAGGTTATTGACGTAGGCTGTCACCCAGTCATCCGGGAGGTTGGGTTGTTCACGGGGGTACATCGTAGTGTACCGCTCCGTGAACTCCCCCAGCCCAGCGGTCCATCTCCGCTGGCCTGGAAGGCGAGGTCGGTGAGGTAGTAGGTGGCGAGCCTAAAACGCTCCTATGTTGGGTTTGGCCCCAACATGTCGATGATGGTGTCGTCCGAGAAGCCTCGGATGAAAGCCTCACGTCCCGCAGCCCCCGTCAGGACATTGGGACGAGGCGACCGGGCGAAGGTGCGCCCGGCGACGGACTCCGCCGGCCCGGTGTAGACGAAGTCGAGGGAGCCGAAGCGCAGAGTGGCCCCATCCGATCCACTGAAGTTCGGCGAGACACACGATGTGCCCCTACCTTGTGCGCCAACTGTCGAGGTTCTCTACCACCGGCAGGTAATTTGTATCGATCGTGCGTCAGGCTCGGATGGTTAGCATAGGAGACAACGAGATTTAGACTGGTTCGGGCCTCTGAGAAGTAACACCCTACGTCCAGTGTCGAGCTGCCGTGTTCCCGAGCTAGGAGTGCTTATAGTAGGGGTTACAAGCTGGTCAGGAGAGGGTGTCGGGCCCAAGTCCCTCAAAGTGGTGTTCAATCTATCAAAGGTCTAACCCTTGTAACCGTTGCCCTCCTCTCCCTTTTATAGTCACAAGGGGAGGGGCACAAGGGGGAAGTAGGAAAAAGGTACAATGCTTGGTTGCTGGTACGTCTCGTCGTACGTCGCTGTCCGTCAGGACGTATTGAAGCTGAGCCGTGATGCTTTGTCGTGGGAGTCGCCGCGTGGCCGGGTGAGACTGTTCATCCCGGGACGCCTGGCTTCTCCTCCGAGTAGTTTGCGTTTGCCTTAGCCCACCCAAGTACTTGACTAGCCCGCCACGCCCGAGCCTAAGTCTAGGCCCGTGCGCGTCGTAGAGGGTGCTTGAGTGCCTTTAGCTGAGCTTGCGTGTGGCAGAGTGGGAGATGATGGCGCTGGGATGGCCGCGCAGCCGGTCAGGCCAGCATTGAGTCTCTTGGCAGGGTGAGCTGCTTGCATGGCCGCCAGTTATTGTACTTGCATGGCGTGGGGAATCGTTCCCCCACACGCGTCGGTGGTGGTTCTTGCGCCTTGGGCTTGTGTCGTGCGTCCTGACCCACGCACCAGTCAGATCCGGACTTGTCGTGCAAGGCGGAGACTTCTCGTGCGAGACGGAGACTTGTCGTGCAAGGCAGAGACTTGTCGTGGGGATCCCTCTTGTAGGGAACTGGTCGGAGATGCAGCCATCTGGCCGGAGACTGGACGTCTTGCAAGTGTGGGTCTTGATCAGGATCCTCAGTCTTCCTCGTCCTGAATCTTGGCCTTGACACCTTCAATCTTAGCCTTCACGTTGTCAATGGTGTTGGGTCATCTTGTGTTTAAGGAAAATCTTTTTGCCGTCAAAGGGAGCCCTAATCTGGGCCCTCGTCAATATTGCCTCATTAAAACCTTGTATGAGAAACCTTGTAAGGAAAACTCATATAGGAAAACGAGTACAATATTCATATCAGATGATTATGTGTAGGTTATATCCAAGGAATGTCTCCCCCTGATTCTTGCAAATCTTTGAGTTGTCTCAGACCTATTCCAAAAACATATTTCTGGAATAATATTGCTGGTAAGGACTTTAATTTGCGAATCAATCTGTAAGATTATCACATGATTTGGTATGCAAGATTTCTATCTCACCATTCTTTTGTAATTGATGAGGATATCTCCTCTTGAACCTTGCAAAGTTTTAAGTTGTCACTCACCACTTACCACAAATACCATTCTACGATGTAGTGGTGGATAAGCTCAACAGTGAGTGTCTTTTGCAAGATATTTATTATCTCATTTTGTAAAAATGAGGATATACATTTTGATCAATACAAGATGCATTACCCTTTATGGATAATGTTAGTGATTATATGGAATCACATTTTATCATTCATCAGAGTCATACATTTGAATTTTATGCTTCAGAATGATAGGTAAAAGTTTACGATATGGAGTCCATTATGATGAATACCATGAAAACTTTATTATTTGTATCAGTCTATGATCTGGCAATATACATGGGGATCAGTTTGCCAGTATCTTGATATCCTACTTGGTCAAGTCTCGAAATATTAATTAAGACTTTTAGTACCATTTGATATCTATGGATATCATTTTTCACTCCCACCAACATGATGTTGTTGGAACTAAATTCATCATACCAGAGTCTAAATGGACATTGATCCATCTTTAGGGATAGAATGACCATAAGTGTTGATGGATATGTTTGTCTAATATTATTTGAATATTGGTACACATTATCAATCTAATATTGATAAACTGATATATATGCACAAGTTGTAAACTTAAGCATAGTTTGGTTTTACCAAAACTTCCATCTCAAATTCCGTCATAAAATTATTGTTTGTTTGTTTATGTGTGTTGACATGATGGAAAATCCGTATTGGATTTGTTTACAAACACACATGCAGTCATAGTGATAAGACTTCTGTGGAAGATACTTAGTCAGTTATACCACAATCAACTTGACTCTTTCAAGTCATGGAGTGACCTGAGTGATACACAATATATGTTGTGATTTATATTTAGATATAGAATATGGAATAAGTCGAAGACTTGTATATCCAAATCTATGAAAGTTATTTGATCTGCCAATGATAAAGTATAGGAACATAATTTTCACATATACCACAAGGGTATGTTGCTCGTTCTCTGTGTGAAACCATTGCTACAATATCTCATTATATCACACCTTGCTTTCATAAAGAATGCATTTGTGAGAAGATGGCATTACTGTGGTAAATACCTCTCACTAGAGAATGAGATAAATTCTCCATAATTGCCACCTTTTTATTTGACCCAATTTTGAGTGTCGATACACTCTGCCTAGGACTTTTGGTCTGGATCTAGTTTAAGGTGTATGCAATTTTCAGGAGTATATGTCGACATTCTGTAGACTTTGTATGATTGATTTAATGGAACCAATATAGCATGTGAATATTAATTCTTTAGGACTCTTATCTCATTTCCCAAGATGATAGAGTTAGGATGTTCCAATGACGCCTCAGTGCCTAAATTTATGTGCACAAGTACTGGGCTTTAGAATGTTAAACATTCATAGGCTCTAGATTTTTTAATTATCCATAAAGTGTCTAACAACATGTGTGATGTTGGTTTGCATTTACTATTTTAGAGGATATCTCCCCCTGTTTCCGCAGATGCTTATTAACAAGATACATCCCTAGTGACCATACTTCTCCCCCTCTTATTTTAATTTGGGAGTTGAGTGATTTCCACTCTTTTCTGGCACATTAAATTGTAGGGATTGAATAAGATCACACCTTTGATAAGCAAATGTATTTTGCAGAATATTTGTAATATGCTATAAATATATAAGATGTTCTGAACTAATAGTTCAGATATTCTTTTGTATGTACGTGAATGTGAGGATTGAATGTGATGTGTAACATTCATTTTGTATTCCTAGCATTCTATATGTGGTATTAATCTCCCCCTAATGCCTGGAATTATCCTCATGGTGTGATCAACATACAAGATTTTTTTTGTAAATCCCTATAGAGACCTAAGGTATTATATGTATGACGAATAATACCTTTTATGTAGGTCTTTAATGCCCATGATGTATGTTGTGAGGTGGTGATATCGGTATGTGCAAGACATATCTGACACACAGATGAGAAATATTTGGTTGTGGTCAAGATTTCACGTACTAACTACAACGGAGGGAGTTGTATGATTGCAGCTTGATGAATGCAAAATATGTGGTGTGTAAATTCACATATTACCTATTTGATGTTGATAGGTTGAATTCTATTGTGATGGTCATGCAAATGAGTTATCTCGATAGTTAAGCCATAATTGGTATGGACATATGATACTTAGTGATACAATTCTCAAAATCAAATAATTCCATATGAATGGATGTAATCCCTCGTCTAGGAAAGTTTTGCTCAAAGTTGAAAACTAGATCAATTAATTTGGTAATTTGTGATGCATTATGATAAGGGTCACATGTAGAACTATTTGTAAATACATTTATGAGCACTTCAAAGTGCTTAGATAATCCATAAATGGCTGAATATGCCAACTTAATTATCTTGAATGCATTCAAGAATTTGTGTGGCTTAATTGTTTAGAATTCTAAGGTAAGAGGGCCTTAAAATTAATTCTCAAGTGACACATGCGGTGCACGAAATCTGAGGATTTTGAGAATGTATGCTATGACCAATAAGATTGATAATAATTTTTTCTTATCATTCATGAGTTAGAATGACCAAGGCTATCATGCCAATTCTTTGATATAATCAAAATTGAAAAATTATTTCATACTCAACATGTCATACGGGATTTACATATGCACATATAACATATCCCAGATAATATGAAAGGAATTTGTATGATAACTGATTTTTTCTTGTCAATTTTACCAAGTTGAGTGCTATTTTTTCATCATTATCCTTGGTAATGGGTTTCATTATGAGAAAATATACAAATGGATGACACAAAATTGGGGTATGTGTAGAATACATGAGTGCATCTACAGTAAATATTTAAATACCCATGAGGAGAGTAAATATCTCACAATTGTGATAGTGGTGATCCACTTTATGAAATTCCTTTTCTTTCTGGGTGTATCCCGAATAAATACCATGTATGAAGTACATGATATTAATGATGGACAATGTACTACACATGTAGTATAATATTGAACTAATGATAATTTGATGAATTTATATGGAAACATATGAAGATCTAATTTATTAATTTATTGAAGTACGCTTCAAATTGATCTCCTTGAATTCGCTTTCCTCCACTGGAGTGGAGGTTTTGTTTGAACCAAATATTTATTTTGAAATCATGTGTACATGAATGTACAACCACACTATAGACAAACTTGAGGTTAATCATTATGGTCACTTGATTTGAAGGAAAGTGATATTTTATAGATGAGATCCATTGTGTTGTAAATACTATGAACGAAAAGTTCTATTCTTTGTTGATAACTCTACGAGGAGTCCAAAAAAATAAATGCATCTAGTTCCTATGGGTAATCAGATTTGTAAAATCTGAAGAGAAAATTTAGTAGCACCAAAGGTGTGTGTGTGGTAATTCAATTGTGAATTGTATTGGGTACTTGTTTAAAGTAGAGCTATGGTGGCTTGGATGCCATGAACCTTGCAATGATATCGTTGATATCATGTACCCATATTGGATAGTAAACTCAATCCGAAACGAATTCAAAAATTTCCAATTTGGAAACATTAGTCATGAAACATCGTATAATCGATGAGTAAATTATATAGCATGAAATATATTGTAGTGCAAAATTATTTAAATCAAGTTGATACTTGACTAAATTGACTATTCTATAATTGGTAAGCAACAAAAGTTGTTGAATATGTTTCAGACTTCATTCCTGTGAGAATATATTTATGATCTGATGATCATTGCCAAAATAAACTTTTATACATATGATAGAATATAGTCACCATAATATATTGCACTTGTCCTGCTATTTATTTAGTCAAAATTGATGCTTAAATTTTGATTTCAAGGTGAGTCTTGAATAATTCTATATAAAATCATGTATATTCAAATTGTGATTTGAATTACAATTAGTGTGAACCTATATAAAATCATGTATATTCAAATTGTGATTTGAATTACAATTAGTGTGAACCTCATTTTTGATGTATGATGAAATCACTACTATCGAGTGTGACTCGATTATCACATACTAGTGGGTTAACACATCAAAATATAATCACTAGTATGGTGTAAAGTTTGAAGTGGTGGACGAGGAACTTGTTTCTATAGGAATAATTTGCTTGATTGCAATAAATACCTTAGACTCCACTATATGTGTTGCATTAGTAATATTAGGAGGTCATTTTTAGGAAATAATCACCATGTTGGTGATATGATTATGCAACTTTAGTTATGGCAAGATGATTCTTGCAACCAAATTTACTTTAATGATATAAAATTCTGTTGTAAAATAAGCAAAATAATGAATGTAAGATGATTCTTAGAAAATTAAGGTATATGATATTTCGATTCCTATAGGAATATTTGACGTGATAGTCATTAAATATTTTGTCCACATGTATGAAACTTGGATATACACTTTGAAGGTAATCATCATAAAGATGTAGACCTTTTAGTGATGAGTAAAAACTGCCTTAAAAAGCACGGATCTCAAGGCAAATAAATTCTTATAAAGAATTTATCACAGCCAACGTCTCGGTCACATCACCTCTTAATTTTGCTTTATGTTCTACTTGATGTAGAAATTTGATTAAGTATTTAATCATAAAATGAATTGCATATGAAAATTATTCTAACACCAGCAAACAGTCTGCGGATCATAGAGATGCACAAGTTATCGCAGTAATATCGCAACAAATTACTTGGGTGAAAATACCGGAGGGTATATATCATAATGTGCATGGCAACACATAATTATAGAACAATTCAGGGGCTAATACACAAACATGCAGAACTGAGAATTCTAATCATGTTAATAGATTAAAGCCTGGGGCTTCTGTGTAAATCGGAGGAGGAAAACTAGACTTCGAATCAGCTTGCGTGGTGTTGTCGGCCCGTGCTCCGGTCTTCAGCCTGTTGGCCTACTGCGGCCTGTTTGCGGCCTGAGGTGCGCCCTGTGGTGGCGGTCTGGCGCGGCCCATCAGGCCCACCACAGCCTGGCCTATGAATACAAAGGGAGGGGGCACTTAGGGTTTCCCTAACCCACTCGCTTCTCCCTGGAACCACCGCCGCCGCCTATGGGTGGCTCCACCGCCGCCGGTGGGGTGGCCGATCAGCCGGATGGCCGGCGTCCTATATTAGAGCCACCAGTGTCCACAGATCGGCATCCTCCACCTCTTCTCCTCCTTCTTTGCTTCGTCCGACGCCCCTTGGTGCTCTGACTTGCTACGACCGCCAGCCATGGTAGTGTGTCGACATGGTCCTCGTGGATGGTGGCCTATGGCCGCGATGCGGCTGAGGGGGCTCGGTCCTGCGGGAGTCACCACCGTCAAGGAAGAAGCCGACGCGGAGGCACCATTGGCTCTGTCCTTGTGGTGAAGCGAGGTGCTCCTTCTGCTGAAGCAGAATCTGAGGATCTTGCTTGTCTACTAATTCATGGCAATCAAGTTTGGTGACTGCAGCCACCTAAAATGACAATCATGGCCTATGCTGTTCAGGTCTTTGGCCTTTGTTGTTCCACTAAGACGTGATGGCAGCAAGGTACGCATCTCAATTAAAGAAAAATCTTGTGATGCTTACAATTTTTTTTGATAAACTCAATCAATGGAGTTTTTGATTGGAAGGTTAAAGAATGCGTCTGTTGACACTGATCTTCACGTCTTCTATTTTGGCAGAATGCCGCCAATGAAGTTGAAGAACTTTCATGGATGGTCCAGGTTGCTGGCCTGGATTCTGCATTGGAGTATGGCGAGGACTCCGATGGTGTGGCCTCCAACAACGACATCAAGTCGACGATCACAGTGTCCTAGAGGACAGCGGCCATGGCATGCAAGGAAGTTGTGCTTGTTGCAGAAACAAAGTCTTGGATGCCATCCAATCCAAGGAACCATAGCCAGCAACCACGAAGAGAGAGAACGAAGAAACTGTCTTCTATGGAAAAACAGAAGAATGCAGAGTACTTTCTTACTCTCTCGTGATCACGAAGCCTTTAGGCCTCCCTTCTGTTCATGGGTTCAGGGACGAACCATGTTGTCGTCATCGCAAATTTGCAACCTTCTGGCCTTCCTTCTCTCTTTGCGCCCAGTACAGAAAACCTTCATTCTCCTCTCTTTGTGCCCAGTAGAGAGCAAAGTGCATGATAACGTGTTGAGAGACAAAACTTGGAATGAAATGAGAAGTGAGGGAAATGAATTCCTTGATGGATGGGGAGAACCCCTGTGTTTATATACAAGTCCAGAGGCATGGACATGCCTGTTCGGAAGGGGGCATGCCCTTCGGGACTAGACCTTTGGGAAAGATCGGTTCCTACCAATTACATTGCTAGATACACCACAATCACATGTTAACATAAGTACATGATTAATGTAATTGATCACTAATCTTTGATTCACAACAAAATATATCATTGGTGTAATACTGCTTTTTTGGGCTTAATGGGTCATTAATGGGCTTTGTATCGTGCTAAAAAAGGCTTTGTATTGGGATGTCTCGGGGGGCTCCTTACCTTCCGGAAGATAGATAAGACTACCAACTTCCAGCCCACCATATTTTTATTTTACCTTAGCCCACTTCATGACTATTAAATTAAAAAATTTCCAACATTCTTCAAAAAAATGTTACAACACTTTTTTCTTCAACACGTGTATTATTTTTTAATCAACATTTTCTAGAGGCTTTTTCCAACATTTTTCAGAAATGTTCCAACAGTTTTAAATTTTTAAGAAATGTTGGTTTTGTCAACTATTTTTTTCAACATTTTGTAAAATATTGCAACATTTTTGTAAAAATGTTGGACAACATTTTTCTCAATTTTTCTGAGGCTTGTTCCAACATTTTTCAAAAATGTTACAACATTTTTAAAAATTGTTGGTTTCGTTAACTATTTTTTAGAAATGTTGTAAAAAAAATTAGTGTCCGTTCCGGCGAGCAGGGGCGGCGGCTCGCGGCGTCCCCGGCGCAACACGGGCGCGGAGGCGGGGGGGCGCGACGCGCGAGGCCGGCGGCCGCGCGCGCGCGGGGGGCTGCGGCTGCGGCGCGCGCACCGCGCGCCGGGCCGGGGTGCGCGGCCACAACGGCTCGCGGTGGAGCCGGGGCGGTGGCGCACGCGCGGAGCCGGCGGCCGAGGAGGCAACCACGGCGACGAGACGGAGCGTCGCGGGGCGCAGCCTCCCACGGCCATGGCGCATGAGACCATGACGGCGGCGGCGCCTGGAAGGCGGGAGGAGCCGGTGGAAGAAGAAGCCAGGGTTTGCTAATATTGAGCTGTGTGGGCTAGTATGTGGGCTTCTAATGGGTTATAGTTTGTTAAGAAAAAAAATCTTTCGGAAGTTATATAGGCCCGATGTCTCCCGGACCTGCCTGATCGTTGCGCGTTGGGAACTAAATGGACCGGCACCATTTTGATTGCTGTTATTGCTACCATAATGTTTTTTAAAAACAAAAACGTAAGAAACTTGCACATCATCGAACACACAGGAAAAAATGCATGTCTTATGTTAAGGATACAACAACATGCAAAGTAATTACGCCTTCATACTGATTATATCAATCTACTCTGTCCAGTCGAAATTGTAGATCATTTTGATTTTTCTAAATTCATATACACATACTTATATCATATAAATATAATGTATATTTAGATATTTATATATGAAACTAATAGAAAAGATGGACTATAGTTTGGAAAGTGAATAAAGTAGTTCCAACCGCAGATGGCCAGAAGCCGACTAGCCGAGACAACTACTCCTGACAAGATAACTAGATTTGGTGCTGTAGCGATCTAGGCCCTTTCGCACATTTGGTAAGGGTGTGTTTCGGTGATAAATGACAACCATATGCTTGTGACTAACCTTTGTTTTGAAGCGGATTTCTATTTGGGTTATTGTCACGAGTATTAAATGGAATGAGACCCCTCAATTTGAATTAATGGTCTCAATATGGTTGGATACTACAAAGCTAAGGACTTTGTTAGTTCCAAGTGTCACAAAGGAGATGAAGAGGGGTCTCATTCCATTTAAATATGGTCCCAATATGGTCTCAATACTTGGATTGCTAGTTTGTAGTTTCGGCCATATTATTAAGAGGGGTTCGTACACTAGTAGCTTGACCATGTACCCCAAAAGCCATAAAATATGCACACTCAAGTTCCTTGGATGCTATCTAGCTCAGATAGTTCATGGAAGCAAGGTTGAATTGTGAGGACCATGTGTTGTTCGAGGACCGGTGGATGGTCGCTTCCTTGTGTGATGAGTGATTGACAACGTTGTGTGGACTGATTCTTGGCTAAGTATTGCAGTTGCAGGTTGCGGCTTGACTGGTGTCGGTGCAGGTGAGGAACAAGCGCGAAAGGTCATCGCCGGTGAGGCCTCCAGGTGTGGAGAAGACAAGTAGGCTTCGTTCGAGGGACCCGGTGGCCAACGGGGTCAAGGGTGGGCTGCATGGTGGCATGAACAGCAAGATGAAGTCGTGGACGGTTTCTTGGTAGAGCCTCAAAACCAAGGTCGAGCCGAGACTACGTGGGAGCCGAGTCATGAGTGGCGATTGGCGGAGGCTACACCGAGTTCGTGGGGTTTCCAGTGGTTCACCAGAAGACCACTGGGTTCCTTGGTTGATCCACAAAGCCAAGACCGAAGAACCGAAGATGGTGCTGCAGCAGTGCCAGACCGGTGGGTACCGGTCTGACCGGTGATGAGCACCGGTCTGATCGGTGTGCGACGACGCAGTCTGGAATCTTCAAAGCGGAGGACACGCGTCAGGATCGCAAGGCTTGTGTCGAGGCTAAGCAGGTTGCGGTCGCCGGGCATCCGTCCGAATTGAAGACTTCCAAAACCACCCTTGAGGGGCTTGTATCCATAGTTGGTAGGAAAGTATATTTTAGACTTTCGGTTGCCTCCATATAACCCAAGAGGTGAGAGGATGACAGCCAAGCCTTGGAACCCTAGTTCATTTGCTTTCGTATTTTCCCTTCCTATTTTCTTAGGATTTCGATAGGACTAGCTTGAGAGCTTCATGGTGAGATCTTGTGAGAGGGTTAGATGATCGGGTGGCAAGCTAGACCTTGTATGAACCTTTGTGGCATGTATAGATGATTCGGCGTGGTTCCTCAAGGCCTTGTTGTGTTGTTTCCGGTTGTTCTTGGTGGTGATTTTCAGAGGCCTTTCTTGGTGTTTTTCTTGGGTTGTTTTCGGGACCTTTATCTTGGGGATTTGATGGGGGAAATTTGTGGGAACCCTTCGTGGTTCCTTGGGCTGTGATTCCCCTCCCAAATCCGTGAGTAAAGGGGCTCGATTTTTGGGGTTTTCGAGTTCTAGGGTTAGAGGTGCTCTTGGCGGGATTTCTTCGATTCCTCCTTTTTGGACAAGTTTTGGTGGGATTAAACTTGGCTATGGACTCCTCATGAGGTGTTCCTATTATCCCCAAAGTCTTGTTCAAGTCCATGGAGCGATTCGGGAGATCGAAGTTTGGATTTGGGGGAGTTGACCCGCGGGTGCTGTTCATCCCGAGCTGCCCAGGCTACACCGGTCTGACCGGTGCTCTTGACCGGTCTGACCGGTGCAACCCTTGGTGGGTTTTTGCTCGGGTGAACGTCTGGGTGTGTTCGCTGTTGTCCTATGTTGCAGCTGTTTCGTTTTTAGGTCAGTTGGAGGTCGGTAGGCCGGTTTGGTGATTTGGGGGCTTTCAGGCTTGGACCGGTCTGACCGGTGTGTTGCACCGGCCTGACCGGTGTGAAGCCACTTAGTGGAAGTCGTCAACTCTCACCAGCAGGGACCGGTCGGCCGGTGGTGCTCACCGGTCTGACCGGTGTGGGTCTGTAGACTCGAGGTTTGGTGTTCCGCTGCGTTCTCGGGTCGGAAGGTTGTGTGTTGGTTCCTAGGTCCAGTGGCACTCCAGTGGCTATGTGGGCTTGACAAACTTGGGTAGTGAGTCGGAGACGTGTGTTGGAAGTCGTGTTCATCTTGTTGGAGTTTCCATCTCCTTCGAGAAGAATTTTTATCGGCTCCCATTCACTCCCCCCTCTCTGGTTCGCCGTATCGGTCCTTCAAGTGGTATCAGAGCCGGTTCGGGTCTTTATTGACTCTAACCAGTCTAAGATCCAAGGATGGCATACCAGGAACGGGGTTCGGGTCCTCCACACTTCGATGGCAAGAACTACCAGATGTGGAGTAAGCGGATGGCTGCGTTTCTCAGAGGAAAGGGTCAGATCCTTTGGGATGTCATGGTGGACATAGGCTATGTCCAGCCGATGAACTTCCTTGCTCCAGGATCAAGGGACATGTTCGACGCCAACAATAAGGCGGTCGACTACTTGTTTTGTGCTTTGTGTCAGCCTGAGTTCGGTCGGGTGCACGCCGAGCACTTGGCTTGTAGAATTTGGACGGTGCTGAAGGAGGCTCATGTCGGGAATGCCCAGGTTCAGGCACGGATGTATGCGACCTACCGGAGAGAGTACGAGAACTTCACTCATCTCCCCGGTGAGTGCTGACGAGGAGGTTCGAGAGGCTGCACGAGAACCGGGTGAACATGAGGAGGAACACAAGGACATGCTTCCAGTGCGGCAAGCCGGGACACTTCGTCGCCGACTCCCGGAGAAGGTCGAGAACAAGGACGGCTACAAGCACAAGTTGAGGATGGATGGCAAGTACCGGTCGAGGCGCGACCACAAGAGCAAGCACAAGAACAGGTACAAGGACGAGCAACGATCGAGGAAGGATAGCCGAGGCAAGGGCCGAGCAATGGTGGGAGTAAGCGACGTCGACTCCAGTTCCGCGTACTCCACCTCGAGCTCGAGTAGCAGTGAAGACGAAGGTGATCGTCGCAAGAGCAGGAAGCCGTCCAAGAACCTGAGCGGGCCGAGCTGCTTCGCGAGAGACGGCTTCTGCACCATGGCCCTGAGCTCCGGCAGCAAGAAGAGCACACAAAGCGACTCGGACTCTGATTCCGACGACGAGGTCGTGATGAACTTCCCTTTTTGCGCCAGGAGAATGAGAGGCTTGGCTCTTTGCTTGATAACCGTGATGACATGCTTAGAGAGGCCAAGAAAATGAGAAAAGAGCTTAGGGCTTCACTCGAGGATGCTAGGACTAGAGTGGTTGAGCTAGAAACACAGGTGCTTGATAGCAAGCTTGCGATTGATTCCCTTAAGGCTAGCCCTGTTGTTTCTGATGAGGTTGATTGTGCTGATTGCTCCATCTTTCTTGCTGATCTTGCTTTGTTCAAGGAAAAGCATGCCTCCAAGTGCGAGGAACTAGATGTGCTTAGGGTTTGAAGTGGCTGAGCTTAAATCTAGATCTACTCTGCTAGGTGCTTGCACTTCTTGCCCTGTTTTACATGCTAAAATTGATGAGATGCATGCTTACACTAGTTCTCTTGAGGCTAAGTTGAAAGAACCCATGCTTACATCATGCTCTACCTGTGAAATGCATGCTTTGAAAAATTTGGAACTTTCACATTATGTTGATCGTTTGCAGGATGAGAATGATGAGCTGAGAAAGTTGATGGGTTGGTTGTCTAGTCATGAGCCTCAGCTGAGGATGATGATCGAGGCATTTAAGAGGCAGGATGGTGAGGGACTTGGGGCAAACAAAGTTGGTGAGGGAAGTGGAGAGAATATCCCAGAGCCACCAAAAAACCACCACAAAAATGATTTCCCCCCAAAACCTAACCATCTTAGGAACCGACTAGACACAACACCAGCTCCACCCGTGTTTCCTATACCATCAAATGATCTCCAAAAGCCTATCAAGTTTGTGAGCACTTCCGGGAAAGTGTTCTTTGGGAAAGAGAGTGAGAAGGCTAGTGAGGACAAACCGGTGGAGAAGTTGAGTGGAGAAACCAAGTGAGAAGCCACAGCCCAAGCCTAAGCCTAAGCTTGTGAGGTTCCATTGTGGCTATTGTGGGAGAGATGGCCATAGGGATGAGTTTTGCTTTAAGAGGAAGCGAGAGAAGACAATGGCAAAGGAGTGGGCTAACAAGGACAAGTACCACCCTTCCGATGGTGTACTTGAGCCTCGTGTGCAGATGCCCAGGACCAAGGCGATTGTGAGGACAGTTCAGGCTTGGGGAGAGCGGAAGGCTGTTAAAGGTGCTGCTGCCCAGGCTACACCGGTCAGATCGGTGTGGGGCACCGGCCAGACCGGTGCAGGCCTAGACAGGCAGCAGTTTGGGTTTCGTGCTGGTACAAGTGCGAGGGTTGTTTCTGGAGGTCGTGGGTCTCGTAGTTGGGCTGGAGAGTTTGCAGGTGGTCAGGTTGCTAGGCATTCTCCCCCTCAAGTTCACTACGAGGATGGGAGGAGTCATAGCTTTGAGAAGGAGAGGAGGGACGGTCCACGGGCTTTGTTTCGTGGTTTTGGTCCTCCTCCAGGCAGAGAGGGGTGGTTCCCTCAAGGTGGTTACTGTGGTGGTGTTCGTGGAGGTAGTTTTGGTAGGAGAGATGGTTTGGTTTGTGCTAACCCCACTTTCGAGCAAATGGCTCGGCACTGGTTTTACTCTTTTGGTACTAACCCCAGTGCTGAGTCGTTTGTTCGCTCACGTGCTCGTTTTTGAATTTCAGGTGGGAGACTTGAAGAACATTTGGTTGATTGACTCCGGTTGCTCGAGGCATATGACCGGAGACAGGGGTGGTTCTCAAGTCTCGTCCCGGTGGTGACAAGGAGGTACATCACTTTTGGGGACAATGGGCGTGGGCGTGTGCTTTCAGAAGGTGAGATTAAGGTGAGTGACAAGATCACTCTCAGGCGTGTTGCTCTTGTTCAATCGCTGGGGTACAATCGCGTTCGTGTCCCCGGTTTGTTGGATGAGGGTTTTGAGGTGTTGTTTCGTCCAGGTGGTTCTCGGATTTTGGACTCTCGAGGGGACCTTGTCTATATGGTCGTTCCCGAGGGTCAGGTGTTTCGTGCTGATTTTTCTCAGTTTTCGGGTGTGGAGCGTTGTTTCTTGGCTGATTCTTCGTGTGAGTTGTGGAAGTGGCATAGGAAGTTGGGTCACTTGAGCTTTGACCTTTTGTCTCGCTTGAGTAAATTCAATTTGGTCCGAGGATTTCCACGGTTGAGGCTTGAGAAAGAGTTGGTTTGTGCGTCGTGTAGGCATGCCAAGATGGTAGCCTCTTCTCACCCGCCTCTCACCAATGTGATGACTAAGCGTCCATGCAAGCTGCTCCATATGGACCTTGTTGGCCTAGCTCTGTGCGATCTGCGGGTGAGAAGTGGTATGTCCTTGTTGTAGTGGACGACTACTCTCGGTATGCGTGGGTGTTCTTTCTCGAGGATAAGGGGGAGACGTTTGGTTTTGTTCGAGATCTAGTCTTGAGGTTGAGGAACGAGAGGCACGGAGATGCCATACGAGAAATCCGCAGTGACAATGGCTCGGAATTCAGAAACTCTCGTTTTGAAACCTTTTACCATGACTTGGGTCTTGAGCACCAGTTTTCGAGTCAGTATACGCCTCCCCAGAATGGTGTTGTGGAAAGGAAGAACAGGACCTTGTGCGAGATGGCTCAGACGATGCTTGATGAGCATAGGACGCCGAGAAGGTATTGGGCTGAGGCGGTGAATACATCGTGCTATGTGTCGAACAGGATCTACCTCAGAGTGCATAAGAAGAAAACATGCTATGAGTTGATGCACGGCCGCACACTTAAGGTGAGTCACTTCCATGTCTTTGGTTGCAAGTGCTTTATTCTGAAGAAAGGGAAGAAGCTGAATAAGTTTGAGGCTAGGTCTGTCGATGGTATTTTCTTTGGTTATGCATCTCATTCTAGAGCATATCGTGTGCTCAATCTTGAAACTAACCAAATCGTGGAGACTTGCGAGGTAACCTTCGATGAGACACAACCACGTAGTCAGCTTGTCTTTGAGTGTGCAGGTGATGATGAGCTTGGGGAGGAGATCTTTCTAGAGGAGGAGCATGAACATGGAGATGATGAAGATGGCGGTGTGGTGCCCCCGGCTGAACAAGTACCCACTACTTCGACTACGGTGGTGGACGGACCCTGTCCTACACCTACGAGGACAAATCAAGAACGAGGAGAAGCTGTTGTTGAGGGGGAGGTAGCATCAAGGCGAGAACCTCCCCGGCGAGTACAAGTGGATCACCTAGCTTCGAGGATCATCGGCGACATGAATGAACGCACTACACGGTCGAGGGTTCGGAACAATTCTCATTCGCTCATGCTGCATTTGTTGCTAATTTTGAGCCCAAAGACATTGGACACACACTATCTTATCACAATTGGGTTAATTCGATGCATGAGGAGTTGGAGAACTTTGAGAGGAATCAGGTTTGGGAGTTGGTTGACCCTCCCCCAGGGTGTAAGCCGATTGGTACAAAGTGAGTGTGGAAGAACAAAGGGGGAGAGAAAGGTGAGGTTGTGAGAAACAAGTCGAGGCTTGTTGCTCAGGGGTTCAGTCAGAAGGAGGGGATCGACTACGAGGAGACCTTTTCTCATGTAGCCTGTTTGGAGGCGATTAGGATCCTTCTAGCCTTTTCCGTGGCTAAAGGGTTCAAGTTGCACCAAATGGATGTGAAGAGTGCTTTCCTGAATGGTGTGTTGGAGGAAGAAGTGTATGTGAGGAAACCTCCGGGGTTTGAGAGTGAGAAGTACCCCCACTGGGTGTACAAGTTGAGGAAGGCGCTTTATGGGTTGAAGCAGGCGCCTAGAGCTTGGTATGGCAGGTTGAGGGGGTTCTTGTTTGAGAGAGGTTTTGAGATGGGGAAGATCGATCAAACCTTGTTTCTACTGAGGCAGGGCAAAGATATCCTGATTGTGCAGGTGTACGTGGATGATATTGTCTTTGGTGGCACGTCTAACTCTCTTGTTGCAAGGTTTGCAGAGGATATGAGCAAGGAATTTGAGATGAGCATGATGGGCGAGTTGCAGTTCTTCCTTGGGCTACAAATCAAGCAATCAAAATAAGGAACATTTGTGCACCAAGCTAAGTACACCAAGGACATTGTGCGGAGTTTAAGATGGAGGATTCCAAGGCTATGACGACGCCGATGAGTACGACTACGGCTCTTGATGCGGACGAGGAAGGTGAACACGTGGACCAGAAGGAGTACCGGAGCATGATCGGGTCACTCCTCTACTTGACGGCGACGAGGCCGGACATCCAGTTCTCGGTATGTCTGTGCGCTCGTTTTCAAGCGTCTCTGAGGACTTCGCATCGGCAAGCGGTGAAGCAAATTTTCAGGTACTTGCGTCACACTCCCGACTTCGGCCTTTGGTATTCCGCGTCCTCTTCTTTGGCGCTTCATGGTTTTTCAGACGCGGATTTTGCCGGGTGTCGGTTGGATAGGAAGTCGACTTCTGGGACTTGCCAATTTTTGGGTTCCTCTTTGGTGTCTTGGTCTTCCCGCAAACAGTCGAGTGTTGCACAATCCACTACCGAGGCCGAGTACGTTGCCGCTGCTAGTTGTTGCTCTCAGCTCCTTTGGATTTCATACACCATGAGTGACTTTGGTGAGGAGTATACCCATGTCCCACTTCAATGTGATAGCACCAGTGCCATAAGTGTTGCAAAGAACCCAGTGCTCCATTCCAAAACCAAGCACATAGAAGTGAGGTATCATTTTCTGAGAGACAACATAGAGAAAGGAAAGATAGCTTTGATCCATGTACCCACACATGACCAACTAGACGATATTTTCACCAAACCCCTAGATCAAGCAACTTTCACTCGTTTGCGGGGGGAACTTGGTGTGTGTTTGATTTCTTGAGTTGGGTGTGTGGGAGATCCTTTGTAGCATATGTATAACTTTCCTTTGTGCATTTCTTGCATTTGGCATGGCATATGTAACATGATGTATAGGCATCCTTGTATCGTAGTTTGCATGCATTTTGTATCATATGCATTGGATAGGAAAAGCTTCTCCTATATACATTGTTCACCATGGAATGCTATTTATGTCTTTGTGAGCTTGTTTGGTATGCTATGGTTAGTTTGGCTTAGCTCTTAATGATCTTGATGAATAATCCATGGTTGATGGCTATGTTTTGAAAAATGTCACATATAGGCTCTCTCATGTGTAAATGCCTTTACATGATCTTGACATGTTTTAGTGGCTTGGTTATGCTTAATTTGTGGTTGGATAGCTAGTTTATTGATCATATGACCAAAGGCTCATTTGCCATCATGAATGTTTAGCCCTCTTGCTTCATCTTGTGGAGGGGCATAAGTTCCTTTTTGTCGCAAAGACATTTCATGTACCATTTATAAATCTGAAAATGAAATGAAAAATGCTTGGAAAATGTGCTCCCATGTCATATGTGCTGAATTTAATTTGCTTTGGGTGCTAAACCGTTGCATGATGCCTACCAATGAGAAGTCTCATACATAGAAGTAGGCACATGGCTCGGTGGCTTTGACATGACATGAGGTGCTTGTGGGTGTTTGTGATGGACTTATGATTAGAATGGCTGTCCTAGCATGAAGTTCGTGTGGCTTTGCCATTTTGATATGTTTTGATCATGTTTAGGACTTTGCTCATGAGAGGCAAGTTTTCGCAAAATTTCCCAAATCCATCTTAGCTTCATCCAATGGTTGTGAAAGTTGATAATCTTGTAGTTGATGTCGATACAAAGCTATAGAGTATCTAACTCGCTTATTTGGACATGTGTAGCATCCTTTGTTGAATTTTGTCTATTTGAGAAGCTCTAGGTTGAAAGTTTTGCATCTTTGGCTTGATTCATGCATTGCCAACAAGGGGGAGAAGTTTGAGCTTGAAATGGCTTGCTGGATGCATTTAGAAGGTTTTCAGGTGGTTTCGAGCCATTTCTGGGCTCTGTTGTGCACCGGTCTGACCGGTCGAGGTCACCGGGGCCTCCGACCGGTCGAGTGCTTGGTCCCGTGCACATGTTGGGCACCGGTCTGACCGATGGTGGTGACAGGTCTGACCGGTGTGAGCTGAAGTTGTTGCAGCTGCCCTGTTTTCAAGTGGTTTGCACACATTCATCCAGGGGGAGGTGCATTGGTTCAGGGGGAGCTTGCATGTGTGTAGGGGGAGCTCTTTGTGGTGTTTCGAGCCTTGTTTCGGTGGTTTGCGCTCTTTTCTTGAGCTTTGCTTTGTCTCGGATGTGTCGAGCCGTTGCCCTTGCCTAAGGGGTCCGAGACTTGTCTTCTTCGAGCGATCTTCCTCTTTGCCTTTGTTTGGCTTTCGATCGCTTGTTGGAGTTTCTTTTTGTTCGTTTCTTTTCTTTTTCTTTTTTCTCTCTTGTTACTTTGTGTGGGTGTTGTCAATGCACTCATCAAGGGGGAGATTGAGGACCATGTGTGGTTCGAGGACCGGTGGATGGTCGCTTCCTTGTGTGATGAGTGATTGACAACGTTGTGTGGACTGATTCTTGGCTAAGTATTGCGGGTGCGAGGTTGCGCGCTTGACCGATGTCGGTGCGGGTGAAGAACAAGCACGAAAGGTCGTCGCCGGTGAGGCCTCCGGGTGTGGAGAAGACAAGTAGGCTTCGTTCAAGGGACCCGGTGGCCAGCGGGGTCAAAGGCGGGCCGCATGGTGGCATGAACAGCAAGATGAAGTCGTGGACGGTTTCTTGGTAGAGCCTCAAAACCAAGGTCGAGCCGGGACTACGTGGGAGCCGAGTCATGAGTGGCGATTGGCAGAGGCTACACCGAGTTCGCGGGGTTTCCAGTGGTTCACCAGAAGACCACTGGGTTCCTTGGTTGATCCACAAAGCCAAGACCGAAGAACCGAAGACGGTGCTGCAGCAGTGCTAGACCGGTCAGACCGGTGAGGAGCACCGGTCTGACCGGTGTGCGACGATGCAGTCCGGAATCTTCGAAGTGGAGGACACGCGTCGGGATCGCAAGGCTTGCGTCGAGGCTAAACAGGTTGCGGTTGCCGGGCATCCGTCCAATGGAGAAAGCTTGAAGACTTCCAAAACCGCCCTTGAGGGGCTTGTATCCGTAGTTGGTAGGAAAGGGTATTTTAGACTTTCGGTTGCCTCCATATAACCCAAGAGATGAGAGGATGGCAGCCAAGCCTTGGAACCCTAGTTCATTTGCTTTGCTATTTTCCCTTCCTATTTTCTTAGGATTTAGATAGGACTAGCTTGAGAGCTTCATGGTGAGATCTTGTGAGAGGGTTGGATGATCGGGCGACAGCTAGACCTTGTATGAACCTTTGTGGCATGTATAGATGACTCGGCGTGGTTCCTCAAGGCCTTGTTGTGTTGTTTCCGGTTGTTCTTGGTGGTGATTTTCGGAGCCCTTTCTTGGTGTTTTTCTTGGGTTGTTTTCGGGGCCTTTCTCTTGGGGATTTGATGGGGGAAATTTGTGGGAACCCTTTGTGGTTTTTTGGGATGTGATTTCCCTCCCAAATCCATGAGTAAAGGGGCTCGATTTTTGGGTTTTTCGAGTCCTAAGGTTAGATGTGCTCTTGGCGGGATTTCTTCGATTCCTCCTTTTTGGACAAGTTTTGGTGGGATTAAACTTGGCTAGGGACTCCTCATGAGGTGTTCCTATTATCCCCAAAGTCATGTTCAAGTCCGTTTGGTGATTTGGGGGCTTTCAGGCTTGGACCGGTCTGACCGGTGTGTTGCACTGGCTTGACCGGTGTGAAGCCACTTAGTGGAAGTCGTCAACTCTCACCAGCAGGGACCGGTCTGACCGGTGGTGCTCACCGGTCTGACCGGTGTTGGTCAGTGGACTCGAGGTTTGGTGTTCCGCTGCGTTCTCGGGTCGGAAGGTTGTGTGTTGGTTCCTAGGTCCAGTGGCACTTCAGTGGCTACGTGGGATTGGCCAACTTGGGTAGTGAGTCGGAGACGTGTGTTGATAGTTGTGTTCATCTTGTTGGAGTTTCCATCTCCTTCGAGAAGAATTTTTATCGGCTCCCATTCACTCCCCCTCTCTGGTTCGCCGTATCGGTCCTTCAAATTGGATGAGTTGAAATGAAAAGCACAGCGTCGGATGAACCGATGCCCCATTATTTACATGCGTCGGATGAGTTCTGTGGCCAGCAAATTCGAAATGGACCGTCGGATGGACCAACGGTACATGCATCGGTTCGTCCAACGCCCTAGGGTTTGGCTACAGTATGGGTCAAGGCTCTGCGCTTCAGCACCGGACGATCCGATGCCTTGACCATCGCTTCATCCGACGGTAGCATTTAAATCTAATAGAGACGCGCCAAGACTTAGCACCGGATGAACCGACGCTTGGATGGAAGAAACCATCGGTTCATCCGACAGCTTGATTCAAATCAAACAGAACCGCCCCAAGTGTGGTGCCTTCAGCACCGGATGATCCGACGGGGCGTCGGTGTATAGCGTCGGTGCATTGTCTGGGTTTCAAGGTTCAACGGCTATATTGGCTCGTATTAGTGATCGGATGATGCGACGCTCAGCAGGGGGAACCATCGGTTCATCCGACGGTACTACTTTTTCAGGAAACCTTTTCTAACGGCTAGCCTCCCTTGCTAGGCCTATAAATATGATCCCCTGCCTCTCTTGAGCTGCCTTTGCCATTCTGAAGATCCATTGCAGCCAAGGAGAGAAGGAGAGTATGTTCTTGCCATTTGGGATTCTCTTATTCTTCATTGAGGTGTTCTTCTTAGTGATCAAGAGTGTTCAAAGTGCATACATGGCTTAGCTGAGTGCTCAGGTCAAGTGAAGGTGTGCGGGCTTGTTACTCTTGGACTTTGATGCCTCCTATACGGTCTAGGTGACTTGGGGGTTCTTGTGAGCTCTTAGAGATTGTGGGAGCCTCAAGACAAGCTTGGTGTACACAGTTCGAGACCCACCGTTCCGGAGATGGAGAACGGGTACTCTTAGTGAGCACTTGTGTCTTTGTGACTCAAGGGGGAGCAATACTCTAATTGAGTGCTCCAACGTGGACTAGGGGGAAGCGTCAACTTCTCGATACCACGGGAAAAATTTCGGTCGCCTCTTGTCCCTCTCATTTACTTCTAGCACTTATTTTCAGCACCTTATTTCCGCTCGCAAGTTTCGTTGTCTTTGCTTTTGTTTTTTCTTGTGTGCTTCATATCTTGGCTAGGTTGCCATCTTGCCTCCTAGTGTGTTAATTGCTAAGGAAACTTGTGATAGTGTAGTCTAGTAGTAGGGAAGAACCTTTTTAGAATGGACAACACTAGTTGATAGGCTAAGGTTTTCAGTTTTCTTTAGAGCTTGCAAAAGAAGTCTCATATTCAACCCCTTCTATGTGACTTGATCCTACAGGTGCAGCTGCCAATCTGCCATGATCCCCAGACCAGCATGTTCGTTTTGCTTATCAGCCACCAGCCAGCAGTACGTTTCTCTCAAAACAAGCCAGTCACCAACAATTAGTCAACAGTATTTTTTTTCTCAGAACAAATCAGCACCAGCCAGCAGCCAAACGAACAGGTCCAAATGATTTGCATTCGCTGCTTCTCTACTGCCCCCGCACACTACCGCTGCTACGATTCCTACATGGCCATCTACGCTGCTCGCCCCTCGCGCCCCTATCATTCGTGTCGTGAATATCGTGGGCGGCTGAGCGCGCAGCCCTCGACTGAATAGTCATGCAGATGCAAGATGCCACCGTTGATGTTGATGCCCTCAATGGCTTAATGGCAGCTCGTGACCTTATTTTGTGCCTGCTTTGGTGCAGGCAAATCGTCAACGTCGCAGTAATGCTTGACCATGAAGCCGCTGCCGTGCCTTCCCGTACGTACGTGCTGAAACATGAGGGTAATTGGCTTTCTTATGGTCGTCATTACTTTGCTGTACTATCACTTTTGCCATTGTAACATGAGGGTAATTGACTTGTTTCTTATGGTCGTCATCATTACTTTGCTAGCTTCGCGTAGCGGCCGGCGTACGTAACTAAAATTGAAAACATTGTTCATGAGGTGATAAGAAAAGTACACATTTTTTTATTTTAGAAAATTAGAATATAGGGTATATAGTAGGCAAAATATTCATATAACATGCATAACCAGATCTAATGGATCTACATAACTTATATAGATGCACCCCACTAGAAGTTATTAATTATATTTTTCTTAACATAAGCTATCCATGCCATCATTCACTAAAACCGTCTATTTTTGTCATCCACCAATTTTTAGTGACTGATAAATACATAAAGGATGAATGATTTGATAGATAATCTCTCTCAATATAATGAACATGTTTTCATGTATAATGTCGTTTGCAAAACAATGTTACCATGCAATCATTTTAGTATTTCTACTTTCAAATTTCATCTTAATTTTTTGTTTAAAGAATTCACATAGCTAACACGTGGGATAGCATGTAGTTCACATGTGATGGGTGGTGCATTAATGCGAGCTTTTTGTAAAATTTGCAACATGATGCATGTATGACGCCTTTTCTTCTAACGTGGCAATCAGATCTAGCATGTAAAGTGGATTGTAATTAGATAAAAAAATCTTGAATCTGGATTTAATTTGGGATTTGACCTTTAATTAAAAGCACTAGTCCTAGACTCTCCTAGGCTGCTTGGTTCCAGGTGGCTGGTGGTGATTTGTTGTGAGAGAAAAATACTGTTGGTTGGTATCCTGTAAACTAGACGAAAAAACATTGATTAATTACTGATACATTAATTGTACAATCCCATGTTTATGTAGCTTTGCCCATGTTTGGCAGGGGGAGAGAAAAGTTTCCTCGGGATCTTGCATGCATGAAGTACTAAATGAAGTCTATTTGCAAAACCTTTTCATAGATGAATGCAACTTTGTGCGGCGAATCTAATGAACTTAATTAATCCATGATTTGCTACAGGATAATTTGGCCAAGGGAACTGATTTGGGAGTTAAAAGTGTTGTTTATTTGTTGCAAGGAAACTACTGAACACATTTTATTCAACTAATAACATGCAAAAGCTATTTGGAGCATTCTTCGTATTGGTACCAAGTTAACTCCACCCAGAGCTACATGTACAGTATATGTTTGGGAATTGGTAACATGCATAGAAAAGGAGGGGAGAATGGATCTTCCACATCATTAACTTTATTTTTCTCTACACGCATGCTATTCACATCATCTCTCACTAACTCTTTATTCATGCAAGCTATCCACGTCATCTCCCACAAACTAAGGATCATTATATAAATTGGTAGTGATAGACAAAATGAATGATCATTTTAGTCTTCAATCTCCTATCAAATCTCGAGTTGTCATGACATCCATTTATTTTTAGATATTTATTTGTTTTGTATTAATCAGAACAGGTAGTGGTTTATAGTTTATCGAAAAGCTCTCTCAAATCCCGCAGCAACACACGGAAAATCACCTAATAATATGACGCCAACTTTAGTCTGAGACTTCACTAAAAATCCTTAGGTTTTTGAGAATTATGCCACCTCACTCAAAATAGACGTCCTTCGTGGTGAAAGCAATAGGTGCCAAACCAGATTGCAGATAATCTATATAAGAGCTCAAGGAGCGCTAGCATCTCCCAAACGTATTGACGACAATGCTTGGTTCAACAACTGAGCAGCTAGTCTGTGTGACCGGAGCTGGAGGCTTCATCGGGTCATGGCTAGTCAAGGAGCTTCTCCAGCGCGGCTATGTTGTAAGAGGCACCGCAAGAGACCCTGGTGAGTCGTCAGCGATTCAGCCTAATGCGCCACTACTAAAAAAACATGATGTTAGACCGAACACGAATTGGTGGTAGTGTAGTACATACTAATGTTGCTTTGATCGTTTGACTGGTGGCTGGTACTAATTTGTTTTAAGAGAAAAGTACTGCTGACCGGTGGCTGGTGACTGGTTTGTTTTGAGAGAAAAGTACTGCTAGGTAAGCCAGATGAAGAGGGTAATGTAAGTTTCAAATTAAAGAGCTCTTGGAAGCCTTTTAGTATTGGATCAAAACACCACCTGATACTAAATGTCACTTTTTAATACGGGATGGTGTTATTGCCCTGTACACTTTACACATGACTTTGTAAAAACTATTTGGATATCTGGTACTAAAAGGTCTCACCCTTAATGGCTTCTTATCTCTTAATCTCTTATTACTGCTAGGTGCAAACTACTCCCTCCGTATTGTGGTTAGATGATGTTTTGGATAAGGGGTTTGAGTCAAACATTAGGAATATAAATTATGAATAAATTTTAAGTCATTGAGTGTGGAAATGTGAAACTTATATCAATAAATTTGTCTTGAAAAATATTTTCATAATAATATACATATATAACTTTTTAATAAGTATTTTTATAAATAAAGAGAAGTCAAGTTGTGCTTTGGAGACCGTGTCGATGTCCTAAATATCATCTATACCAGTATGGAGGGAATATGTAAACTTCAAACAACATGTTGCTAGCTACTTGCCGATTTTGTGCATCGTCTAACATAATTCCTGTGAACTGCAAGAAGTGTATATATTTTTATCTAACTAATTCTGTGATTTATAGCTAGATTAATGATTAATTTTTTGGTGACGATTCTAGAGGACTGCAAGAACGCCCATCTGCATGCACTCGATGGAGCTGAAGAACGGTTATCCATGTATCGTGCTGATGTGTTGGACTACAAGTCACTTCGTTCTGCATTCAGCTTATGTGATGGTGTTTTCCATGTTGCTTCCCCAGTATCGAATGATCCTGTCAGTCTACATATGGACCTATTTAATTTTAATTTGTTCCAACTTGAAGCAACATACAAATGTTAAATTAGCGTGGCATGTTAATATAATATGCAGGAACTTGTGCCAGTAGCTATTGAGGGAGCAAAGAACGTCATCAACGCTGCAGCAGACATGGGGGTGCAACGTGTGGTGTTTACCTCATCTTATGGAGCTGTGCATATGAACCCTAACAGGAACCCTAATCGGATTGTGGATGAGAGTTGTTGGAGTGACCTTGAGTTCTGCAAGGAAACACAGGTCGCAACTTCATTCTACCATTATACTGGAATTTTAATTTATACATGGAATTTTTTGAGTGATGCCACTCAAAAAATTCCATGTATAAATTAATTTGCAGGGTAAAATATATCCTTTACTTTATTTTATTTGGAATTTGGACATTTCCATAGTTTTACTTTTACCTGAAGCATTTGTGTTTTCTTACCCCTATTTTCAAGTATAATTGTGAGTTTGCTCTGGGCTGTTCACAAGTCAATGTGATTTTGTGCCTAGTCAACGGTCAAAACAGAGGCAAATACGCAAAGACCAAAGGCAAAATAACAATGACTTGTGAATAGTTGAGGGTAAAATCATAAAATTAGAGAAAAACACAATTGCACTTCAAAGTAGGGACAAAATCACGAAAAATCCTTTTGCTTTTTAAAAAGAAAAGCCCCTTTTTTGAAAGATTACCCCTGTCTTTGTTTATGCTTCAGTTTAGCAAAAAACAAAAAAAAACTCTAATCCGTCCACAGCTGTGAATCAGTTGAAATTTGTACAAATTTTATGAACGGAAGCTCTTATTTTCATATATAGATATTCCTACCTTATGAGTCTATACTCTATAGAACTTAATTACAATGAAAAAGTACATCGTCTTGACATATTGCATGTTAAGCTATACTATAAGATGTCTCATAGAAACCTTATGATGACACAGAAAATATATAACCGTCATTATTAGATTAGAACACCTGGAATGATTATTGCCATGCATCATATTACGGATTAATATGATTAAATTACAGAATTGGTACTGCTATGCAAAGACAGTTGCTGAGAAGACTGCAATGGAAGAGGCATCAAAGAGAGAAATACAACTAATAATAGTCGTCCCTGCAGTGACGTTAGGCAGAATGTTACAGCCAACCTTGAACACAAGTTTATACGGGGTCACCACTTACATGAAGGGCACAAAGAAGGCGTATACAAACGCAGTTGCCGCATACGTGGATGTGCAGGATGTTGCTCTTGCCCATGTTTTGGTGTACCAAGATCAGAATGCACATGGACGCTACCTCTGCATAGGTGACGTGCTACATCGGTCGAAGTTTGTTCAAATGTTGAGAGGGCTCTTCCCACAATATCCTATCACCACTACGTAAAATCTCTGCACTCTGCATTGAAATTTCAAACATTTATTTCATTCAAATGTGGCCTTGTTTAATATTTTCTACTCCTTTAGAAAAAAGTCTGTGTCAAGTGTCAACCGAAAGTTTGAGGATAATTTATGTGCTCAGAATTTGAATACAATTATACTGCTCCCAGGCCAGGTCCATTTCTATATAGATTAAACTATAATGATGTCCCTGGTGTGCAATAAACTAGAGTTCATATTAGTTTGAGTAGCACAGATCTGGCTACCCTTTATTTGCATCTCAGTATTACACAATATATCACTATTCATATGTTCGTTGTATATGTCCTTGATTTCTCACTGAAACGAGAAGGTCCAGGTTCCATACGTGCATATTGTGGATTTCTCCTTAGCTATGCAAAATATTCTTAATAACCATGTTTATACGTTCTAAAATTTCTCTATTAAGTGATGGCAAACTACATGTATAATATTGTTTCACGCAGTCTTTTTTACATTATGTTTTTTTACATTTCTTTCGACATTTGAGTTACTTTTGGTAATGATCATGATTAAATAAAAGGTTTTCATTGAATTTTAAGAACATTTGAAGTGATATTGTTCACATAACATTACTAGTGCTACTGCAAAGGTAAAACAATTGTCATAGCAATCAAGTTCAGTAGAGAAAAGTGCTATATTACCTTTTCCTAGTAACAATCCAAATACTCACAAAACATTTATAAAAAAAATTATCAACAGAGAGTAACTTACTTTGGTCCCAGCTTCCATAAATGATAAGGGTAGTATTTTGATTTAATAATATTTTAATCTCTCCTCTCTTTGTCTGCCGATATTTAGATGTGAGGATGACAGTATGCCGATGGTGAAGCCTTACAAGTTCTCGGTGGAACGGCTCAGGGCTCTTGGTATGAAGTTCACTCCTTTGAAGGAGAGTATATACAACACAGGGATCAGCCTACAGGGAAATGGTCACATCCCAATACTGCCACATAAGTCAGCCCTGTGAGGAATGATGGTAAATGATTTCAACATGGTTGTGGAGTCAAGACTTTAGTTGGTATACGTGGACTATGTAAGAAGAATTGTTCAAGCTATAAATAAAGAGATTAATATTCTCAAATAAAATAAGAAATTTTAGAGAATATAAGGAAATGGAGCTGGTCTTCATTATATATTCTCTCTTTTAATTTGTTCCTGTGACATCATGGCCCAAGGCTTAATAGGATTGAGAGAGATACTCATACCAACAAGTTGCAACTTCTTTTTGGAAGCCCATCTCGAAAAGGGGAGTTCTAGAGAGCTGTCACGGCGTAGGCGAGCCCGACCTTGGGGGGGGCGCCCAAGAGCATCATTTTACATCAGTGTTCAAATGTATGATCACTTAACTTTTGCAAAGCAAAACAATGTCAAGTTATTTGTCAAAAAGAGAGTCAACAAAGGCACAAATCGGCTCAGTTGGTTTTTTTGACTGCCCTTGCTTGCTTTTGGAAAACAATATGTTGTACGTGCTCGATCTATCTCTCTGTTCGTCTAGCTTATCAACCACGAACCTGTAGTGCTTTTCTCTCAGAACAAATAAGCACCAACCACCTGAATAGGTTGTATGCAGTCACCTGCTCTTACATCATTGGCTTGACTGAGCCTTTTTATTTTTAGTACAGCTTGATTGAGCCTAAACTTTCTCCAGAAATAGGTGTTTGGAGAACTAGTCAAAAAGGTATTTGGGCTCCACTCCAAATAATAGCTTCAATCATCTTTTGTGGGATAAATTTTTACAGTGAGTTAGTTGCAAATAGCTTTGAAATAGCTTTGGTTCCTTTTGGGCTATTTGGACTAAAAAGAGAAGAGCTAAAAAACAGCCATAGAATTCAAACAACTCCTAGCTGATTAAGAGATATTTTACGGTCATTGAAAGGTACCAAGAGGTACCAAAATTAGCCGAGTACTGAAATGGCCATGAAGAGCTGATGCTACAGTTCCTAACGCTTGAATTATTTATTTATTTTTTTCGAATTACACAATATATCGGAGACACTAATAACGCACGCACACTCATCCACGCACGCAAACCCTGGGATTGCTATTGAAGTGCCTGGAATTCAGATTCAGCATCGACACAAGCAGGCTGCTAAAATGTCTTCAGACCCAGCTATAGGCTTTTGTGGAAAAACTGGCACACGTCACATGCAGCGTTTCTTTCTTCAGGAAGTCGCTTATGAGAAAGCTACCAAGATCTTTTTTTGAAAAAAATCCCGGTTTCTTGATATCTCGGAAATATATCAACAAGATTTCGTTAAAAAACTACCAAGAAATATCTCCTCCATTCCAAATTATTAGTTCTTTTGACTTTTCTAAATACATAAACATTATTATATAATAAGATCTAAGAATTTAATAAAGTCAAAACGATCTATAATTTGAGATAGAGGGCGTATATAGTAACAACGAACTACCTGCCAGTATTAAGCATGAGAAATGATGATAAGCAAAGCATAGAGAAAAAAGTCATATCAGACGCAAGTGTTTCTTCGAGAGCCCAAAACACCCGATGCAGCTTAGGGCTCTTTCGCTTCCATCGGATTCATTCCAGTCGGAATAATAGATATATCAAGAAAATTGTGATAGAGACCTGGATTTGTTCCGGATCGAGAATTAATTTACTCATCATGATAGGTAGAATAAGAGACCGAAGAGCCGGATTGATTTCACACCTCTTGACTAGTGAATTCATTCTGAATCTCTTGGTGTACATATCATGAGTAAATCAACTTTAGACCCGAAATAAATCTGGATTTGTTATAATAGCTATCATGATTTTCTTGTTGTATTTGCCGATTTGGATCGGAATCCAATCCGGTGGAAATGAATGAGGCCTGATTACTTATGCTTTCTCCCGAACCGGAGGACTGCAGCCCATCCCCCCTGGCCACTACTCCACATTCATCGCTGCCTCCACCCACCTCCTAGCTTAGAGTCCCAGCTTGTCCTCGCCGGAGCAGCAGAGCCACGAACCAGTTGGGTCCCTTCTCCTCTTATTCAGAGGTTGTTTCTTGTCGGCCTCCACCTGAGTTGTTCTCTCCATGTCGCACGTCCCGACGTAGCTCGCATACAGAGGGATGTGGGACTGCCACACCAGAACGTCGAAGCACTTCTCCCCGCTCCAGAAGACGACGCCACCATGGCCATGGACAACCTCCAGCATCATCGTCGCCACCGTCGGGAGCTCGCTCCGTGCCATGCCCGTCGACTTGCGCCTGCCGTAGAACAGCCATAGAGCATCAGGCACCCCCCTTACCGGCACCAAGTTGCTGCTGCAACACCGTCACTCCGACAGATACCTTCAGCACGTGGTGCTGTTGGAAACGGCTGGGAACACACGTTCCCAGAGCTCACACATCCCCTAGCTCGCTCAGCCCCTCACAAATACTCACAGACAAAGGAGGAAGATGAACAGTAGCAATTCCGGTGACGAACGTCGTGGAGCCAATAGCTCCAGTATCTTGGCCTTCTTCGCACTAAGATGGAACCGGTGGAGTACACATGGGGATCCTAGTGGCTACTTATGGGGTGGGGACCTCTCCTCCACTGCGGCCGCCGCGCTCGGTGTTGGGGGTCACAAAATCAGAAGGGACCCTTGAACACAAGTGAAGAAAGATTCCCGAACAAATATGTGAAAGTGCGTAGGAACACGGAGACAAGGAATCCCCGAAAGTCTGTACTCGCCTCAAAAGTTGTGAATCCCTTTACACGTGCCCTCGGGCCCCTTTTATAGGGAGACGAAGGGACTTCTACATTCTGAGATTACCCTCTAATCTAGGGAATATTCCAAATGTGAACATGTACACGAATGTCTTTTACATCTCGTGATTTGCGGAGCTAATTTCATACATTTACAAGCCAGCCACTAGTTCACACCTCGAACCCAAACTTTTGGCACCGCCCCTTTTGACTTGGTTCACTTACGATTTTTGCCTCATCCCAGCAAAAGATTGGCAGGTAGTCAGCTTCCCGCACTTCACCTCTGAAGCCTTCACTGAAATCGGACTTCACCGAACTCGCAAAGATCTTCAGCATCACGGCTTTAATGTAGTTCTCCTGTCTCCACGGAGTTCTCCAAAGTTTCCATTGATAAAGTTTCCCGAATCAGTAGGGGCCTCCGAAGTTTCCCTCGTCTTGAAATCAGAAACAAACCTGCGAACTCATTGTCATTCGACGTCTGTTCGCCCATAAATAGAGGGTTAGCAAATTTTTTGAAAAAATACAAGAGTGAAATCTTCACTTGTCTCTTTCCAACATGTTTTCATGAATTTGTCGGAGTCCAAACCTATCCGAAGTTTCTAGGGTGTAAGGTTTTTACCCAATTCCCCAACACTAGCCCCTCGGGGGAGCGGGTTGACTCTGACGATTCGTTTCCACAGAAAACTTTCAGAATTTCGGTAAAAATGTCACCCTTGGAACGTCAGAGTGTACACGCGTCCCCCTGAAATGCTCAACGGTCATCTCGAGACACCTTTTGGAAACTATCCCTCCCCCCTCTCCGCTATATAAAGAGGCCCGACGCGGTAAGTTTATTTCACCGTTTCACCATTCTCTTCGAAGTTTTGATGTATTCATAGCGTAAGGTTTTCTCTCAAAATTCTCGAAGTTCGGCAACTTCTTCGCTCCTTAAAGGTAATTTACTTACTTTCTTGTGTTCTTGGTTATCGTCTATGTTTGCCCGGACTTTCGTTGCTGGCTTGATTTTCATTTTTTTGTATCTATATTCCTTGGAAGGTGGCTCGTACGAAAAGCACAGCTAGACCAATGATTTCGGAAGAGTTGCCCGCTGTCGGTGTTCTCTCGGCGTCGGAGAACGTTCCTCCGAGCACAAGTACTCGGGTTACCGAAGCCGCTCCCGAATCTGGTGGTCATGAGGAAGGAGAAATTCGGTCTGGACGTGAATCTGATGCCAACGAAGACATTTCTAATGTTAAAGCTAACTTGACTGAGCTCATCGCTGCCAAAGTTACATCTTATTCACCAGCTTTTGTTTTCGGCAAGTCAAAGGTTACGACTGAACTCATTAAAGAATACGAAGAGGCTGGATTTTTCCTGTTGGTGACGGTCGTCCTCCTTCTGACGAAGAAACCCCTGCTCCTGAGGCCAACGAAGTCGTTGTTTTCAGGGTTTTTTCACTTGTGGTCTTAGATTTCCTTGTGACTCTCAACTTCCTTCTATTCTTGAGAAGTTTTCTGTGAGGATGCACCAATTGACACCGAATTCTTTCCTGGAACTTTCGAAGTTTTTCTGGATCATGAAGACTTTCAGATGTACCATTGGTGCCAACATATTCGCATGTTTGTTCGAGCTCGTGACTGAGAAGGATATTCTCAAGCTTGATGATGGGAAATTCTATGAAGCTCACTATGTGTGTTGTACCTTCAACACCAGTAGGAAGAATACGCACCAAGGCCTCACTCGTATCCAACTTGCACCTTGCAGCAAGAATAATTTGCCTGAAGATTGGCAGTCGTTCTGGTTCTATGTGAAGGTTGATATGTCTAGGGTTTCTGACTACACTGGCCCGACTTATCCGTTTTATTCACCCATGTCCCCGGTCACCGAAGTTAGCACTGCTGCGTTTAACAGCCGGGCCCTTGGTTTCAAGAATTGCAAGAATGCTTTCCACCTTGCCAGCACCATTCTTGGTGGCCGTGGCGCTATTGAAGAATTTGTTGCAGCTCAAGTTTGGCCCTTATCACACGACTGGAAACCTTCAGATGTTGTTTTTCTTGAAGTGGATTTGGCTTCTCAGAAAGTGCCCATTCCGCGATTTAACTTGCGACTTGAGGATGGTCAAAGCTTGGATGATTTCATCCTCGAAGTTGAAGAAAAGGTCACAAATATGGTTGGTGAATTCACCTTGAATGAATATAAGGCCTAAAAGCACATTGTGAAACACAAGAAGAGAGTGAACCATGTGTTCTCAGAACTTGGTGCTGAAACCACCCTTTGATCTCGCCCACTAGTTGTGGACAAGAAAGTTCCAGCTGTCGTTGTGGCCGGTTGTTCGGCTGCTCCTCCAAAGGCTCGAAGGAAGAGAGCTTCGCGGAAAGAAAAGGCTAAAGATATTGCTGGGGATACTGCCTCCCCTGCCATTTGCCCATCAAAACTAAATCTTTGGAATTTAGCAAAAGGAAAAGAAAAGCTTCCAAAGGTACTTCCGATGCTGGGGTACAAGCAGCTTCTGGTCTCCTGAAGATAGCAGGAAGAAATCCAAGAAAGCTGTAAAGAAAATCTCCACTACTGTTGTTCAGCGCGTTCCCTCCGCGCTTTCCGATGAAGAGGTGGTGGATGAACCTCGCCGAACAGGTTTATTTTCTTGCTTGTGATGTGAATTGAGATTCGATGTTCGTCGTGGTCGTACTTCGAGTTTTGAGAATGATTTTGTTGACATTGAAACTTGTTTAGACATTGTTCCTGAGGCTTGGGTTGCTGCAGTTGATTCTTCTGTCGTCGCTTCCGCCGGTGCTGGAACTTCAAAAACTGTTGTTGCTGGTGAGGAAGTGTGACAACCCGCCCAGGAAAATACCGTACTATCGCCTAAGACCGATCCACTTTGGTCATTAAGCAATAATAAAGTACCATCCTGTCGTAAGTTGCCGGGTTAACGCCCGGTAAATCACTTGAAGAGCACAAGGATCGAATATATGCATTAAACTCACTCGAAGGCGAGTCCAGAGATACAACAACATTAAAATCTAAATTCGTACCCCGAGGGGTTTATTTATTACAAACCATAGTTTTTGTCATGATGAAACAGCCTCGTAGTTTTCGAATGCCAGCGAATTAAACTAACGGAAGCGAAGACACCACGGAGGCCATCCATGATGCTTTCGCAGTCGTCCTCCACCCACTCCAGCCTCCCAACGGCGGGATCTCTCCGGGCCACACATCACTGAAGGCATTACCTGGATCAACATATTATAGCAAGGCTGAGTGTACTAATACTCAGCAAGTCTTACCCGTCAGTGATAACTACTTCACCAAATCTAGACCATGAAAGGCTTTTTGGCTACTGGGTTGCTTTTGCTAAAAAGTAACAAAGAGTAGGTCCTTACTTTCAAGATTTTAGCACAAGTTCTATTAGGTTTAATCTTTACTACATTAGCCAACTAGTACAAACAAAGTGCTACAATACAATTAATCAAGCATAAAGTTCATCAACTTCCATCATTAGGGATCTCATGACTAGTGGAGTAAGTAGTCTCGGATGACGGTGAGACGCCGACAATCGATTGATTTAAACCTTGCAAGGTAGACCCAAACACACGGTAGGCTGTCCCCGCAAGGACAACTTTCCCAGGCCGTCCCCAAAAATCCTCGGGTCGGGATCGACCCTTACAGCCTTTGGTGCAGCCTATCCGCATACCCCGCGAGATACCCGGAGTCACCATACACCACCGGTAGCTAGCCGTGAGAGCGAATCCCAAGAGTAGTAATAGTAGGATCCCTCGCCGCCTCATTAAGGTACTAGGCTTACCGGTCCCATACCCGACATGTTCTTGGTACGTTCAAAGACTTAACCCACATAACCACTGGACCGGAGCCCAGATCCCATGCTCTTACCACGTGAGCAATCCATTTAAGGATATGTTGTGATTCCTATCTAGGAACCTATTCTCGCTAGTGAGGTCATCACCCGACTTGTAACGGTCCTATAGCTTAGCAGCTATCGACCTATCATACTAGTAGGGACAAAAGGTACCTAGGGATCATGCATCTAGGGTTTCATTCAACTCCTAAACGTAAATGCACAATCATTCATAGATAAGTGAATAAAGAATTTTAAAAACTAGGTTAGATGCACCGGAGCTTGCCTTCGTCAGCTAGGTTAGCCTGGGCACCCTCGGTGTCGAGTACTTCCACATACTGCAACGATGCTTCCGCTCCTCCTTCCTCGGTTTCCGGGACAAGGGAGTAATCTCCGTCCGGAAGATCTACATGGAATGCAATGCAAGATTTAGGTGATGTGATAGTTTGTTGTCTTATCCAACTCTTGGTTGGTCATATTCACCTTAACAAGCATCTATCTAATGTTTCTCTTTTAGGAAGGTTATTGGGTGTACATGGGTTATTCTTTTATTGTACATTTGAATAAAGGTTTTTATTGTACTTGTCTTTTCATGTGAAAGCTTGTGACGCCCCAGGTTTTTAATTACCGTCATTAATGTTAATGACTGGATCAGCCGGGTCAAATCGCCAAACCCCCGGTCAAACCTAGGTCAACTCGGGTCATCACCCGAAAACCCCGTCAATGAACCCCGATGAACCCCTTGACCAAGCCCAGACACATCCGTAGTCAACCCTTGGTCAAAGACACGGTCAAAACCTGCTTGACCGTTGACGTCAGCGAATGTCGTCCGGAACTTTTGCCGCGTTCCCCAAAATTCGCCTAAACACTTCAAAATCTACCTTTATGAACGTTGTCCATCTTGTTGAGGGACACAACTTTCGTGTAGATTGGCATTTCAAATTTGGAGAGGAAAATTGTGAAAAACCCCTTGCAAGGCAGATTTTCCTGTTTTCCAGAACGTGTCGACATTCAAAGTTGGCACGACGTTCCTGCAAAATCCGTTGAGAAAAACACTATAGGACCTTTTTGAAAGTTGTAGAGGGTAGCTAGATCTACAACTTTCCTATTCATTGCTTGGAGCACTTTTATTCAAATTTTTGGAGAAAATCTATTTTGAACCGGACCAGTTTGAATAACCTCAGGCGCTCTGCGTGCCGAGCCGCGCCGCCGCGCGCCGCCGCGCCGCCGCCGAGCCCGCCCGCACCGGTGCCCGTGCCTCGGCTTCCGCCCCACCGGCGCACGTTCCCAAGGCCCCTCGCATGTTCCCCGTGCCGCCCCGTGCCCCGAGGTGCCTCGAACGGCGGGAACGCCACGGAATCCGCGCCGTCGTACCCCTCCCCCCCCGCCCGCCGTGGTACGTGCGCGCCCGCCGCCGTACGCCGCGCGCGCCCGTGCCCGCTACCCCCGCCCGCGCATCGCTTTAAGAGCCGCCACGGCTTCCCCGCGCACGCGGGGACCCCTCTTTCCCCCTCGGCACCGAGCCCCCCGCCGCCGCGCCCTCCGCTCCCTCGCTCCGCCGACGCGCACGCCGGGTGTCGCCGCGCGAGCTCCCCGGCCGGCCGGCTAGGCACCAAACCGGCCTTTTCCCCACGGTCCTTGGCACTTGCCACAGGCCACGGACGTGCCGCCCCTCCCGCGAGCCGCCCCCACCACGCCGGACCCGCTACTCCGGCGGCGCCCACCCGCCGGCGACCGCCGAGCACCCCACCGCTCTGGTCGCCTTCACCCTCAAATCCGGTGCAAATCGAACCCTAGCACACCCCTAACCATCCTCCGCCCTTTCCCCGGTCCAGAGCGCCGCCGGCCTCGCCGGAATTGGCGAGCCCGCGCCGGCCGGCCGCCCCAAGGACCCAATTGCAAAGGGGAAAATCTTATCGAGGGCCTGTTTGCAAGAAGGTAACTCCAATAGTATTGCCAATTCCCTGATTCTTGTAAATTGCATAGCAAATCACAGAAAATTCAGAAAAATGTGAATTTAAGTTTTTTGGATCCATGGTTATTTATACTACAACTTTTGTTATTCTAGCCTGAGCTAATTGCTTTTAGTTTTTGCATGAAAAATACAAAGGTGAAAAACCTAGATCTGCAATATCTCAAAAACCATAGAACCTCTGTAGCTAATTTTTGGATATGTTGTGTGATAGGTCATGACTAGTTCCTATACCAAACATTGCACAAAGTTATAATGTAAATCTTTTTCTAAAAATGTTTTTCCATTTCTGTCAGATCTGGATAAATGATTTTTCATGTTAAAAATGTTTATGTTCTTGAGCCCAACTTGTGCACACTGTCTTATAATAACAAAATACACATCTTGTGAATTAATCATGAATTTGGGATTAACAAAAATAATTATTCTTGATTTATGCATGTTTTCCTTTGTAAATTAATAAACCAAGTTCAGTAGAGATTCCATGTGAACATGTTGGTTTTCTAAGCTTGTTTAGGACCAGAGAGCTTGCACAAGAAAGTTTGGGTCATTTTGATAATTAATTATTTTTATATGCATTTAAATTGAATCACTAGATAACCCTTGTTATTTTCCATAATAATTAATTTCCTAGCCTCCAACGCTTACATGTGGGTCCAATGGACCAGTATAGATGCTAGTAGGATTAAGAAGCACTACTTTAATTTTTGGTAATTTAACTGCTTAATAAAAAGCTTAAAAGCCTTTTTCCATTAAAGAGAAATTAAATAAGAAATAGGCCTTATTTATTTCTTTTCCTTTTTGGAAAATATTATCTAATTCAATTAAAAGATAACTAATTCTAGATGCTGATAAGAAATTAATTCAAGGATAAAGATATTCTTTATTTCTTTACTTATGAAAGGAAAATGATTAAAAGCTTTCACATGAAATGACAAGTATAAAGAAAACTTTTATTCAATTGTGCAATAAAGAGAAATCACCCAACCACCCCATGTAACTTGAGTGTGGTTGCAAGTCGTGTTAAAAAGGTTAAATGTACCTACCCACTACTGTTGATGAAGTTAAATTAAATTATTTATATATATATGTACACAGTCACCGTTAAAAAGAATAATTAATAAAGAATGCATATTGTTCCTTTATGGAAGAGTATGCTGAATGTATTCTTATCTAGGAGAATGTGCCCAACAAATACACCCCTTGATTTTCAAAATGGTTTATGAGTAATTAAAGTAAAAACCGTCGAATAAATCTTGCATTTGCATCTTCGTGTAGATCTTTCCGCCAGCAGACGTACGCTCGTGCCGGAAGGAGGAGGCGAAGGTGTCGACCAAGAGCTGCCGTGCGTGAACGTACCTCAAGACCTGGACCCAAGTCCAGAAGGGCCCAAGGCCAACCTTGCCGCCGAAGGCAAGATCATTAACCCCGCCTTTTTAAAATTATGCAATTATGTTTGTTATGATTGTGCATTTACGTTTCAGGAATTGAATTGAAACCCTAGATGCATGATCCTTAGGTACCTATGCTCTTTCACTAGTATGCTAGGTCGATAGCTGCCATGCTATAGGACCGATAGAAGTCGAGTGATGTTCATCACTCGTGAGAATAGGTTCCTAGATAGGAATCATAAGATATCCTTAAATGGATTGCTCATGTGGTAAGAGCATGGGATTGGGCTCCGGTCCAGTGGGCATGTGGGCTAAGCTTTTGAACGTACCAAGCATATGCCGGGAATGGGACCGGTAAGCCTAGTACCTTAATGAGGCGGCACGGGATCTTACTATTACTACTCTTGAGAAATCTCCCTTACCGGCTAGCTACCGGAAAGGATGGTGTATGGTGACTCCGGGTATCTCGCGGGGTATGCGGATAGCTTCGCACCGGGGACCGTAAGATTCGATCCCAACCCGAAGATTTATGGGGACGGCCTGGGGAGTTGTCCTCGCGGGGGCAACCGACCGTGTGTTTGGGTTTACCTTGCAAGGTTTAAATCAATCGATTGTCGGCCTCTCACCGTTATCCGAGATCGCTTATTCTATCGGCCATGATATCCCATAATGATGGAACTCGAGGAATATGGTTGGATGAATTAATTGCTTGTCCAATTATTAATTGAATTAGTTGGCACACTTAGAAATGGTAATCAACTAGAACTCGTGCTAAAAGATTGAAAGTAAGGATCTACTCTTAGTGGCTTTCCAGCAAAAGAAACTCCACCGGCCAAAAGCCTATCATGTCTAGAGGTTGGTGATGTAGTCATCACCCGACGGTTAAGTCTTACTGAGTATTAGTATACTCAGCCTTGCTTTAAAACTATGGTTGCAGGTGTGATTGATCAGAAGGGTGACGACAAGTAAGGACATCACGGATGGCCTCCTGTGATGTTCACCGTTCCGCTAGTTTAAATTATTCCGCTGTATTTTCGAACTCTGAAACTTTTATCTTATGCCTTGAACAATGGTTTGTAATAAAATGTTTAATTCATGTTGTACTCTGGACTCGCCTTCGCGTGAGTTTTAATGCATGTGTCGATCCTCTGTTCAATGTTCAAGTGATTTACCGGGCGTTAACCCGGCAACCAACGACAGGATGATACTTTACTACTGCTTAATGACCAAAGTGGATCGGTCTTAGGCGTTAGTACGGTATTTTCCTGGGCGGGTTGTCACAGCTGGTATCAGAGCGACTGCATGCACCAGAGTTTAATTAACAACCCTAAGCACATGATTTTCGAATAAAATTTGCCAAGATTGTTTGAATTGCAAAAATGTTGGTCCGCTAAGGATAGACTAGACCGAGAGGCCCTAGAGGGAATTTTTGGTTTCTTTCAGGTGGCTTATTAATCTATGGTCTATTTTTCTAACTTCCAGCACATTACTTTATGTCAGACTTACTTTCTCGCACAACCAAACTAGATGAGCCACGTGTTTTATACGTGTGCTGTTCCGCATCACGGGAATTGCGAGGGTTGATGGAGTGATCCATTCCACGGATCCCATCTTCGCGTCTGGTTATGAGTTGTGTCTTGCCACGTGTTTCATACGTGAGCATTCCGCATGTCGCTCATGAGAGGCAAGGATATACTCCATTCAAACGGAGAATGTCCGAGGTTGGACGCTGTCCATGCAGCGGCTTAACGCATGGATGCCGTTTCTATAGTGAACGGTAATGTATGTGTACGCTTTCATGAGTGCTGGCATGAAAGGTTCGATGTGTTCCGTGATCTTCTGCAGGTACACTAACCCCGTTACGTAAACTCGCTAAGCAAGCATCGACTAGATCTCGACTAGTTATTATAGGGAGATACGTGTATGAGCCCTGCCACCGGCGCTAACTTCGAATTTTGGCTTGATTGCCTTGTGAGGACGAATAGGACGCCTTGCATCATGCTAAAAATCGTGAAAGAACTTAAACTGAATTCATATCTGTTTTCGTGCTCTCTGAAGTAAACAGTTATAGCGTGTTTTGTTCTGTTTAGCTTCTTTAGGTGTAGGTGTGTTGTCTTGCTTAAATTTAATAAAAGTGTTGCTTAAATTGCTATTCTTGTCCAAGAATCCTTCGTCTAGGTGATCTTAACCTAGGTCGCTTCAAATCTAATCCCGATCTGCTAGCCCCAGTTCGTGATCATACCTTGGTCTACCGCAAGTTATGCTTGGAAGTCAACTTTGTTTGTCATTCCTTTAGAACCTTGAACCTTGCTTGGTTCAGCACCTTTCTAGTTCCCTAGCTTAACCTGGAGTATCCAACTTAAGTTTCATAACCTTGCTAAGTTGCTACGCCAGTTGAGAGGTGTTGAACTCTGGTTTTGAGTAGGATGTTCGGTTCCAGATTGCCAGACCTTGTATCGTTGGTATACCCGCTCGTTCGAGCTCAGCATACGATGGTATTTAAGTATGCATAGTTACCCCATACCTTAACCCTTACCCAGTTCGTGGATCGAGTTACTTTTGTACACTCGCACCCGCCGATTCTCACTTTTGTCATTATGTCCAGATGGACAGCGCTGGCTCTACGTCGGCCGATGTGGAATCATGGACTCTCGTGGGCTACCTCGAGGAGGGTGGTTTTCCTGCACTTTTGTGGGACACCCTAAAGGACTTTGGGTACACCACTTACCCAGAGTACTCGACACGTGAGATCATGACCACAGGCCAACTCCTACGTTGTGAAGTGAAGGTGAAGATTTCAACATGCCCGACCAACCCTGCTTGGGATGAGTGGGAATGTACGGCACACAGAAGAAACTTGTCCGACACGGTGCAGAAGGCTGCTCTCGAAGCACTCACCACTTTCTGTGGAAAGCACCCTGCTGAGATAGCCAACTCTGCAGCTAAAGTCATTCCGGTACCCGAGCGACACATTGCACCGGTGGTGAACGAGAAACTATCCTTCCGGCCCCCGCAGCAACTCTCACTATAGCCCCGATCTTGTCACCTCAGTCCGCTTCTCGAAGCCATGTACGACACCTATCTCGCGAATGGTGGGAGAAAGCGTATTCTATAGACACCAAATCTATAGATACAAAGTTAAGGAAGTAGAGTGTTCAGCTCAAGCGTTGAAGGAAGCCCGAGCAATGATCACTGCTCTCAAGAAGGAAAGACGCAAAGACAAGGCAAAGATACAAGAGTTAACCGAGATCATCCATGAGCAGAATTTCTTGTTGCAGCATAACGATCAGTATATGCTTGAACTAGAAAATCAACTGGAAGCTCTAGCCGTTCCACCCCCAGAACCTGTCATTCCGGGACCAGCCCAAGAAGAAGATGTTGAAGATATCCAGGGTGAATCTGGAATTGAGTCTGGACCCGCGTCACCGTAGTCTTTCAGAGTGGAAGATCCCACCTTTGGAAGTTGGTCCGTCAGGAATAAAATGTAGTGTTGTGAGGAATCCTAGTGTACCCTGACCACTTTTGGTCAACTATCGCTGTCGGTTGAACTAGGAATCTTGTCATTGCAGTGAGTCTGCCTTGTAATCCTAAATGTTGTTGGTAATTCTGAAAACTCTCAACCAATGTACTGCCTTGATTAAACATCTCTTTCAGCAATGATGTTCGTAAGGCATTATTCGTGCTCAGTTGTGATCAATCAAGATCCGTACTCCATGAATTCTTGTGCCAGCCAAAGATCTAATCGATTCCTCAATCCTGAACTTGATCTTTTCGGTCTTGCTCAAACCTTGTGATTTAAATTTAAAATGTGGCTTTTAAGCATGCGCTGCATAGCATGTGCATTTGGAAAGCATGGGTATACTAACGTGCATTCGCATGAATCTCCATACCCTTACCCTACCTCTTTTGTTTGGTGATATTGTTACCCCATAGTCTAAGGTGCCGCGACGGAACCTAGGGCATCGTGTGTGCTGCAGCCACCCGACTGCCACTAGGAGCGCGCTAGGTATCTTGGTTGTGAGATAGCAACTCGTCACACAGATCCTTCCCCTACTATTGATTGCATTTCCAATCATCAATGCATATGGGTAACCGAGTCGTTCTAACGTGCATCATGAGCACATACTGCACAAGCATATGCATCGCGTCAAATTTGAAAAGTGTTACACTTTCAAAATAACGAGTCGTCAAAACCTCAAAAATTTGCGAAATAAGTAAAGGTGTGAGCAAGATTATTCCTTGAAGTTCCCCCTTGAAGTCGTCATTCGTGTATAAGGGATTATGGAACTCTGTCTTTAGCCTCCCCTTTCTTTGTAATGATCTATTGGGAATCCCTGACCAATTGGTCCCTTGCCGTGAATCTCGACGATCTTGCAGCATCGATTCTTTTTCCGCTAGCCAAGTGGAAAACGGTAGAAGTAGAAACTTTTCTCGAGCAGTCAAGGTTCTCGAATAGTCAATTGGGAGAAGTTATCCATCGTGCTTTCGTTCTTGATCCGTGCTCTTAACCTTCCAATTCTCAAATCAAACAAGGAAGTATGCCCAGGATCGATCAAAGCTTTATGCTACGCTCCTCTGTGTTGCTATCGCAAACGTAAAGCATTGTGCACGAAGCTTTTCTCGTTTCGCTCCCCGTTACGGTCAATTATTTAGACCGTTGAGCGCTATCGTCATCAGTGCCACGATCATACGACGCCATGACGTCGTTCTGCCTTCGATTTCCGCAACCGTATTCGCGACGCCGTGATCGCGTGAGCTAACCTTGTTGAGCTCCGTGTTGAGCACACCAGGTAGCCAACTGGGTCAACTGACCGTTACGGCCCCGCATCGGTTATAAATGGAACCTTTTACCCGGAACCGCCGATACGAAAGCTCCATTTCCATCAGAGCCCGGCAGTATCACTGTTCTTGTTCTTCTTCTAGCTAGCCTGGCTACTTGCCACTAGAGTACCTCTCCCAGCTACTTCAATCTTCCCGAGCAAACTGTTCTCCGTCTGCATTGCTGACGTCAAGAAGAAGCTCGGAGTAGACCGAAAGCAGAAAATCAATCCAAGCTGCCACCCATGACTCCGTCTTCAGAAGAGCTCGAGTCGTTTCGCTGGACATTGTTAGGAATGTACCTCTGTATAGTAGGAGGGTTGTGTCTACTATTAGCTGTGCATGTGCACATTCATCGTCCGCTTCCTCATGAACGGCGATGAGGTAGTAAGAGGACACACCTTGTACTTTTTGTTCCATCTGCATTCCCGATCATGGGATGTGTGTAGACCAAGCTTCATCAGTTGATATTTTGGATTTCCGGTTTGCATTGCTTACCGTGAACGAATCTCGTACAATATGTCCGAATTATAAGCTTATGGGTGAGATTCCGATCATGCGCTAATTAGGAACTTAAAATTTCAGATGTTCCGACCAGCATGGAATACCCACGATGTTTTTGAAGCATCGGGTAGTGGCGATCGTACGCAACCACCACCCACAATGTTGACCGAAGCTTTTTCATAGCAGCACATACCGAAGTATTGTGCCATCTCCTACAGACCCAACAGCAAATGGCTCAACAACTACAACAAATGCCACCAATGCAATCAAAGCTTCAACCTTCCAAGCCCTGTTCACCACAAGTACTCACCCAGAGGGACATTAACACCGTTGTCGGCGCAACTCAACTGCTAGAAGGGCAGAATTCTGTGCTGAATCAGATGGTGCACGATATCATCCAAGGACGTTATGGGAAACCATATCAAAATAGTTTGGCAGACAGTCTCTCTCAGTCCTTATCTACCTCTATGGTCGAACAAGCCCGTTTGTTCAATCTGTTGGAGGAGTACATTAATCAAGATCAACCCCAAGCCTCCGACTCCATATTACCACCTTCTCGACTACCAATGGATCTTAGGGCAGAAGAGGAGGCAATCCGAGGCCACAAACGAGTATTATCTGAGATAGATGTAAGTGAGTGGGAAATTACCTGTACAGAGACTTGTCCACGTAAAGGCAAGCGAAGCTGTAATCCTAGCAAGACTACTCAACGCACCGCTATTACAACACCCGCGCGAATCTCGAAGAAGGCAAAGAAAAAGGAGAGAAAGAGGCTCCGCCTTATTCAGGAAGCCCAGCAACCGATCCCCAAACCTAAAGACCTTCCTCCCCGGTTGTGCTACAATTGTAGACAGCCCGGGCATTTTGTCGATAAGTGCCCGAAACCCAGACAGCAGAAGCTCCAACAGCAGAAGCAGAACCCCGGATCTGCTATCAACAACAACGAGCCAAACCCTCAAGTGGAGCAAAGCCAACTGAATTTCGTAGGTAACACTTCTATCCAGAACCTTTTCCTCACCTCCCCTTGTAAATTCGAATCTCGGGACGAGATTCTTCTTAAGGGGGGTAGACTGTGACGCCCCAGGTTTTTAATTACCGTCATTAATGTTAATGACTGGATCAGCCGGGTCAAATCAGTCAAACCCCGGTCAAACCTAGGTCAACCTGGGTCATCACCCGAAAACCCCGTCAATGAACCCCGATGAACCCCTTGACCAAGCCCAGACACATCCGTAGTCAACCCTTGGTCAAAGACACGGTCAAACCCCGCTTGACCGTTGACGTCAGCGAATGTCGTCCGGAACTTTTGCCGCGTTCCCCATAATTCACCTAAACACTTCAAAATCTACATTTATGAAAGTTGTTCATCTTGTTGAGGGACAAAACTTTCATGTAGATTGGCATTTCAAATTTGGAGAGGAACATTGTGAAAAACCCCTTGCAAGACGGATTTTCCTGTTTTCCAGAACGTGTCGACATTCAAAGTTGGCACGACGTTCCTGCAAAATCCGTTGAGAAACACACTATAGGACCTTTTTGAAAGTTGTAGAGGGTAGCTAGATCTACAACTTTCCTATTCATTGCTTGGAGCACTTTTATTCAAATTTTTTGGAGAAAATCTATTTTGAACCGGACCAGTTTGAATAACCTCAGGCGCTCTGCGCGCCGAGCCACACCGCCGCGCGCCCGCCGCGCCGCCGCCGCGCCCGCCCGCACCGGTGCCCGTGCCTCGACTTCCAGCCCACCGGCGCACGTTCCCAAGGCCCCTCGCATGTTCCCCGAGCCGCCCCGTGCCCCGAGGTGCCTCGAACCGGCGGGAACGCCGCGGAATCCGCGCCGCCGTACCCCTCCCCCCGCCCCGCCGTGGTACGGGTGCGCCCGCCGCCGTACGCCGCGCCGCCCGTGCCTCGCTACCCCCGCCCGCGCATCGCTTTAAGAGCCGCCACGGCTTCCCCGCGCACGCGGACCCCTCTTTCCCCCCGGCACCGAGCCCCGCCGCCGCGCCCTCCGCTCCCCGTCGCCTCGCCGACGCGCACGACGTGTCGCCGCGGCGAGCTCCCCGGCCGGGTCGGCTAGGCACCAAACCCGGCCTTTTCCCCACGGTCCTTGGCACTTGCCACAGGCCACGGACGTGCCGCCCCTCCCGCGAGCCGCCCCCACCACGCCGGACCCGCTACTCCGGCGGCGCCCACCGCCGGCGACCGCCGAGCACCCCCACCGCCGGTCGCCTTCACCCTCAAATCCGGTGCAAATCGAACCCTAGCACACCCCTAACCATCCTCCGCCCTTTCCCCGGTCCAGAGCGCAGCTGGCCTCGCCGGAATTGGCGAGCCCGCGCCGGCCGGCCGCCCCAAGGACCTAATTGCAAAGGGGAAAATCTTATCGAGGGCCTGTTTGCAAGAAGGTAACTCCAATAGTATTGCCAATTCCCTGATTCTTGTAAATTGCGTAGAAAATCACAGAAAATCCAGAAAAATATGAAACCAATTTTGTTGGATCCAGGGTGATTTATACTACAACTTTTGTTATTCTAGCCTGAGCTAAGTTCTTTTAGTTTTTGCATGACAAATACAAAGGTGAAAAACCTAGATCTGCAATATCTCAAAAACCATAGAACCTCTGTAGCTAATACTTGGATATGTTGTATGTTAGGTCATGACTAGCTTCTATGCCAAAAATTGCACAAAGTTATAATGTAAATCTTTTTCTAAAAATGTTTTTCCATTTCTGTCAGATATGGATAAATGATTTTTCATGTTAAAAATATTTATGTTCTTGAGCCCAACTTGTGCACACTGTCTTATAATACCAAAATACACATCTTGTGAATTAATCGTGAATTTTGGATTAACAGAAATAATTATTCTTGATTTACGCATGTTGTCCTTTGTAAATTAATAAACCAAGTTCAGTAGAGATTCCATGTGAACATGTTGGTTTTCTAAGCTTGTTTAGGACCAGAGAGCTTGCAAAAGAAAGTTTCGGTCATTTTGATGATTAATTATTTTTATATGCATTTAAATTGAATCACTAGAATAACCCTTGTTATTTTCCATAATAATTAATTTCCTAGCCTCCAACACTTACATGTGGGTCCAATGGACCAGTGTAGATGCTAGTAGGCTTAAGAAACACTACTTTAATTTTTGGTAATTTAATTGCTTAATAAAAAGCTTAAAAGCCTTTTTCCATTAAAGAGAAATTAAATAAGGAATAGGCCTTATTTATTTCTTTTCCTTTTTGGAAAATATTATCTAATTCAATTAAAAGATAACTAATTCTAGATGCTGATAAGAAATTAATTCAAGGATAAAGATATCATTTATTTCTTTACTTATGAAAGGAAAATGATTAAAAGCTTTCACATGAAATGACAAGTATAAAGAAAACTTTTATTCAATTGTGCAATAAAGAGAAATCACCCAACCACCCCATGTAACTTGAGTGTGGTTGCAAATCATGTTAAAAAGGTTAAATGTACCTACCCACTACTGTTGATGAAGTTAAATTAAATTATTTATATATATATGTACACAGTCACCGTCAAAAAGAATAATTAATAAAGAATGCATATTGTTCCTTTATGGAAGAGTATGCTGAATGTATTCTTATCTAGGAGAATGTGCCCAACAAATACACCCCTTGATTTTCAAAATGGTTTATGAGTAATTAAAGTAAAAACCGTCGAATAAATCTTGCATTTGCATCTTTGTGTAGATCTTTCCGCCAGCAGACGTACGCTCGTGCCGGAAGGAGGAGACGAAGGTGTCGACCAAGAGCTGCCGTGCGTGAACGTACCTCAAGACCTGGACCCAAGTCCAGAAGGGCCCAAGGCCAACCTTGCCAGCGAAGGCAAGCCCCGGATCATTAACCCCGCCTTTTTAAAATTATGCAATTATGTTTGTTATGATTGTGCATTTACGTTTCAGGAATTGAATTGAAACCCTAGATGCATGATCCTTAGGTACCTATGCTCTTTCACTAGTATGCTAGGTCGATAGCTGCCATGCTATAGGACCGATAGAAGTCGAGTGATGTTCGTCACTCGCGAGAATAGGTTCCTAGATAGGAATCATAAGATATCCTTAAATGGATTGCTCATGTGGTAAGAGCATGGGATTGGGCTCGGTCCGGTGGGCATGTGGGCTAAGCTTTTGAACGTACCAAGCATATGCGGGAATGGGACCGGTAAGCCTAGTACCTTAATGAGGCGGCACGGGATCTTACTATTACTACTCTTGAGAAATCTCCTTACCGGCTAGCTACGGAAAGGATGGTGTATGGTGACTCCGGGTATCTCGCGGGGGTATGCGGAGATAGCTTGCACCGAGGGGACCGTAAGATTCGATCCCAACCCGAAGATTTATGGGGACGGCTGGGGAGTTGTCCTCGCGGGGGCAACCGACCGTGTGTTTGGGTTTACCTTGCAAGGTTTAAATCAATCGATTGTCGGCCTCTCACCGTTATCCGAGACTGCTTATTCTACTGGCCATGATATCCCATAATGATGGAACTCGAGGAATATGGTTGGATGAATTAATTGCTTGTCCAATTATTGATTGAATTAGTTGGCACACTTAGAAATGGTAATCAACTAGAACTCGTGCTAAAAGATTGAAAGTAAGGATCTACTCTTAGTGGCTTTCCAAAGAAAAGAAACTCCACCGGCTAAAAGCCTATCATGTCTAGACGTTGGTGATGTAGTCATCACCCGACGGTTAAGTCTTCCGAGTATTAGTATACTCAGCCTTGCTTTAAAACTGTTGTTGCAGGTGTGATTGATCAGAAGGGTGACGACAAGTAAGGACATCACGGACGGCCTCCTGTGATGTTCACCGTTCCGCTAGTTTAAATTATTCCGCTGTATTTTCGAACTCTGAAACTTTTATCTTATGCCTTGAACAATGGTTTGTAATAAAATGTTTAATTCATGTTGTACTCTGGACTCGCCTTCGCGTGAGTTTTAATGCATGTGTCGATCCTCTGTTCAATGTTCAAGTGATTTACCGGGCGTTAACCCGGCAACCAACGACAGGATGATACTTTACTACTGCTTAATGACCAAAGTGGATCGGTCTTAGGCGTTAGTACGGTATTTTCCTGGGCGGGTTGTCACAAAGCTTTAATTCCTTTTACCTTCATAAGTAGAGGTATAATTATTATTTTATTTATGAATTAATTTCTTATCAGCGATGATATTTAATTATCTTTTAATTATATTAAATAATATCTTCAAAAAGGAAAAAAAAGTCAGTTAGGGGTTTCCCTTTATTTAATTTCCCTTTTAATAATGAGAGGGCTTTTAAGCTTTTTAGTAAGCAATTAATTTACCAAAAATTAAACAAGTGTTTCTTAAGCCTACTAGCACCTATCCTGGTCCATTGGACCCACATGTAAGTGTTGGATGCTAGGAAATTAAATATTATAGAAAATAACAAAGGCTAGCTATTGATTCAATTTAAATGCACACAAAAATAAATAAGCATCAAAATGCTCCCAACTTTCTTGTGCCTGCTCTCTGATCCTAAACAAGTCTAAAGAATCAGCATATACACCTAGGAACTTCACTGAACTTGGTTTATTGATTTACAAAGGAAAACATGCATACATCAAGAATAATTATTTCTGTTAACCCAAAAATCATGCTTAATTCACAAGATGTGCATTTTGACATTACAAGACAGTGTGCACAAGTTGAGCTCAAGAACATAATTATTTTTAACAGGAAATATCATTTAGGCAGTTTCTGCAAGAATGGAAAAGAATTTATTTAGCAAGCTCTACTGCATAACTTTGTGCAATATTTGGTACAGCAACTAGTCATATCCTAACACACAACATATCCAGAATTGGGCTACAGAGGAGTTACAGATTGCAAGTTATGACAGATCTAGGTTTAACACAATTGTATTTTTCATGCTAAAACTATTTAGAATCCAGCCATGTGCAAATAACAAAAGAGGTGGGATTTATCATCCTGAACCCTACAAAATAGGTTTGGGATTTTTCTGATTTTTCTACGAATTTCTAGAGATTTTACAAGGCGCTGGACTGAACTGTAAAGAAACTTAGATAGGGCTCCTTACAAACAAGCCCTGAACTTAACACGAAACACCCTGGAAAGATTACAATCATTGCAATCGGGCCCTTGGCCGGGCCGGGCGGCGCGGGCACGGCCAATTCCGGCGAGCCGGCGGCGGCGCCGGCCGGCAAGCGGCCGTGCTCGACCACATGCTCACCTAGGAGCCGTAGGTTGCCGTGGTTGGGACGGAGAAGCTGCCGGCGAGTGGGATCGACGGCGGCCCGCGGCGGTGACCGCGGCGGCTCGGGGAAAGGTGGCAAGGAGGCGCGGTGCTGGGCAACAAGAGGGCTTTGGAGCTTCACCAGAACCTAATGAAGCTACTAGAGCAGCTGTCCGGCGACGAGCACGGGCGGGAGAAGCTAGCACCGAGCGGCGGCGGCCGTGGCGGCGGGTGGTTCGGGTGGCGCGCGGAGGGGGAACAGGGAGGGCTTTTATACGCTCGCTCCACGCGACCATGGTGACGTAGGGGTGCCGGGGGGAGATGCCCGCCGTGCTACGGCGGCTCGGGGGCTCGCGCGTACGGCGGCGGCACCGCCGACGGACCGCCCCGGCCGGCGGCGTGCGCGCGCGTACGGCGGTGCGACGCCGGGCGTCTCGGGACGGGGGTGTCCGGGGGCGCGGGACCTCGGGATGGAGCACGCCTCGGCCGGCGTGGCCTCGGGCGGCGCGGGCGTGGACGCCGGGGCAAGGCCGGCGGCGGCGGCGGCGGTGCGCGGGCGCGCACGACGTCGCGCGTGGCGGCGCTCTGTGCTTAAGTGTGTTGCTGGTGCCCTGTTCCAACCGATTTTTCTCTAAAATTTTGAATAGAACTGGACCAAGTGATGAATACCAAAGTTGTAGATCTAGCTACCAAAAACATTTTCTACAAAGGCTATATAGGGTTTTTCTGCCCAGATTTGAAGTAATTTGAATGCCAAAAGTGAATGTCAGTCTGTTTTGGCAAACAGTGAAAACTGCCTTGCAACTTGTTTTCCAAGCTTTTCCCCTCAAAATTTGAAATGCCAATCTACATGAAAGTTGTGTCCCTCATCAAGATCTACAACTTTCATAAAGGTAGAATTTTAAGTGTTTAGGTGAATTTTGGAGAACGCGGCAAAAGTTCCGTGACACACCGTGGACACTGGGGTGGCAATGGGTTTGACCCAACTTTTGACCATGGGTTGGCCCCACAAGTGTGTTTACTAGCCAATTAGGGTCACTAGGGTGGGTTAGTGAGTTTTTCGAGGTGAGGGCCCAGGTTGACCTAGGTTTGACCACGGTTGACTATTTGACCGGCTATTAAGGTTAATTAAAAACCTGGGGCGTCACAACCTACCCCCCTTAAACGGAATCTCGTCCCGAGATTAGATTTGATAACGAAGAGATGGGGAGAAGGACTCACGGTTTCGAGACTGTAAGAAGCCCGGATACTTAGTATTAAGATAATCCTCCGTCTCCCACGTTGCTTCTTCCTCCGTGTGATGGCTCCATTGGATCTTGTACATTCGCACGGTCTGCCTTCGGGTCTTTCGCTCTTTTTGGTCTAGTAATTTCAATGGATGCTCGACGAGCGAGAAATCTGGCTCGATCCAAGCATTAGCTTCCGTGATGATCTCATTCTCCGGAACAGGCATTCCCTTCTTCAACTGAGTTACATGGAACACATTGTGAACTGCGGAAAACCGTTCTGGCAATTGGATACGGTAAGCCACGGGTCCACACACTTCTATAACTTCATATGGGCCAATGTAGCGCGGGGCTAACTTTCCCTTGACTCCGAACCTTTGCACACCTTTGGTGGGGGATACTTTCAAATACACATAATCTCCCACTTCAAAGTGTCGAGGTGTGATTCCCTTGTCATGGTAACTCTTTTGCCTCATTTGTGCCATCTTCAAATTTTCTCTTATCACTTGCACCCTTTCTTCAGCCTCTTTAACTAATTCTGGTCCAAAGAGTGTTCTTCCTCCGGCCTCTGACCAATTCAGCGGAGTGCGGCATCTACGTCTGTATAGAGCATCGAAGGTGCCATTTTCAAGCTGGCTTGATAGCTGTTATTGTAGGAGAACTCTGCCAAGGACAAACACTTGTCCCAACTCTTGTCAGAGTGCAAGATGCTTGCTCTCAACATGTCCTCTAAAATCTGATTTATCCTCTCCGTCTGACCATCGGTCCACAGATGATAACTGGAACTGCAGAGCTGAGTCCCCAAACACTCATGCAACTGTTCCCAAAAACGAGCTACAAACTGAGTCCATCTATCAGAGATTATAGTCTTTGGGATTCCATGCAGACGAACTATGTGGTCCACGTACAACTCTGCATATTGTTGTACGGAGTAAGTGGTGTGCACGGCAATGAAGTGAGCGGTCTTGGTGAGTCTATCCACAATTACCCAAATAGAGTCTTTCTTTCTAGCGGTTAGGGGTAAACCCACAATGAAATCCATACTGATATCGTCCCACTTCCACATAGGTATTGACAGGGGTTGGAGTACTCCTGCCGATTTCAAATGACTTGCTTTCATCCGGTGGCAAGTATCGCACTCAGCTACATACTTGGCTACATCCACCTTCATATTGGACCACCAAAAGTTCTGCTTCAGATCTTGATACATCTTGGTACTACCGGGATGAATAGAGAATTTGGACCTGTGAGCTTCATCAAGAATGATTTTCTTAATTTCTGGGTCAACAGGGACCACTAGACGTTTCCCAAACCAGACCACATCCTGGTGATCCTTCTGGAAACAAGTGTACTTGGGGTCTCCTTCTGCTAGTTTCTGTCTGATGGTTTGAATATCTGCATCATTACGCTGGGCAGTGACAATTCTGTCATAAAGATTTGACTCTGCCGTCAAGGCATAAAGAATTCCCTGCGGTACCACTTCTAAGTTGAGCCTTCTCATTTCCTCACGCAATGGTTCACTTACTGGCTCCAACTCTAGGTGGTTGCAACGGTCTTTGCGGCTAAGAGCATCCGCAACAACATTTGCCTTGCCGGGGTGGTAGTGCACTTCTAGATCATAATCTTTAATCAACTCAAGCCATCTTCTCTGTCTCATATTCAACTCTGACTGGGTGAAGATGTATTTGAGGCTCTTGTGATCAGTGAAGATATTGCAATGATTACCCATTAGATAATGCCTCCATATCTTGTGGGCGTGGACAACAGCGGCTAACTCAAGATCATGGGTAGGATAATTGAGCTCATGGGGTCGAAGTGCCCGTGAAGCATTGGCAATGACTCGGCCTTCTTGCATAAGGACACAGCCAAGACCCGTGCCTGATGCATCATAGAAGACTTCAAACGGTTTGGAATTATCGGGTTGAGCTAGCACTGGGGCTGAAGTTAGATGTTGCCTCAGGGTGTGGAAAGCTTTCTCACATGCTTTGCTCCACACGAATTTCACTCCCTTCTTGAGTAACTCGGTCATGGGTTTTGCGATTCTGGAAAAGTCAGGAATGAATCGACGGTAGTATCCTGCCAATCCTAGGAAACTGTGGATTTGATGTACGGATTTGGGTGGTTTCCAATCCATCACCTCTTGAACTTTGCTAGGATCTACAGAGATACCATCGTGGGAAATGGTGTGCCCTAAGAATTTCACACTTTTCAACCAGAATTCGCATTTGGAGAACTTAGCATAAAGCTTGTGATCTCGCAAACGCTAAAGGACAATTCGGAGATGGTTGGCGTGATCTTTCTCGCTCTTAGAATAGATGAGAATATCATCGATAAAGACCACGACAAATTTATCGAGCTCCGTCATGAACACGGAGTTCATGAGGTACATGAAGTAGGCGGGAGCATTAGTGAGTCCGAAAGACATGACCAAGAACTCGTAAAGACCATAACGAGTGGAAAAAGCGGTTTTAGGAATGTCGCAAGGTCGAATCTTGTTTTGGTGGTAGCCGGAACGAAGGTCGATCTTAGAGAAGACTTTGGCACCAGCCAATTGATCAAAAAGAACATCGATACGAGGAAGCGGGTATTTGTTTTTGATGGTGACTGCATTGAGTGGTCGATAATCTACGCACATTCTCAAGCTACCATCTTTCTTCTTAACAAAGAGGGCAGGGCATCCCCAAGGAGAAGAGCTCGGGCGAATATAACCCTTATCTAACAGTTCTTGGAGTTGGGTTTTTAGTTCAGCTAACTCTTTGGGTGGCATGCGATAAGGCCTTTTGGAAATGGGTGCGGTACCAGGCTGGAGTTCGATCACAAACTCGACATCTCTGTCTGGTGGCATACCCGGCAAGTCATCGGGAAAGACATCCGGGTACTCGCACACTACTGGAATTTCATCAAGAGAGGAGATAATGGTCACATAGGCACAAGAATCGGTATCCTCCCGGAAAGGTAGGTACAAGGTAGTGTGCCCGACCGTAGGGGAATTGATCTCTACGACCCTATCCGCTACGTCTAGAATCACCTTATGCTGATTCATCCATTCCATACCCAAGATAACATCCATGCTCCCCAATTTGATAACTATCAGATTAGATTGAATAACCCGACTTCCTAGTCTTAGAGGAACTCCAAAAGTCACTAATTGAGACGTGACGATTCCACCTGGGGTGGTAATTTTATAAGCGGATTTGGTTTGTGCTCCTCTTAGACCCAATTTGTCTAGTAGGCTCTCATTTATGAAACTATGGGTGGCTCCCGAATCAAATAAAACCTTAACAGGAGTGTCATTGATAGAGAATGTACCCGTGAGTACTGAAGCTCCTGCTGGGATGTCACTCATTGTAGTGAAGTTCAGCTTGCCTCGGCGCACTTGCACCATAGGCTTCTTAGCCGGAGTGGTAGGCTTGCTTCCTGCACCCTGATTCTGCGGGTTGGGCTTGATCTGCCTGGGCTTTGGACACTCACTAATGTAGTGCCCTGGCTGGCCACAATTGTAGCAACGACGATCTCCAACATCGCGAGGAGGTGCATTAGGCTTTGGAGCCTGCTGCTGGGCACTACGGAACTGGAAGTTCCCTACGGGTTTGCCCTGGGGTGGCTTCATCGTCCAGCGTCCAGTTTAAGATTGCTGGGATGGGCCTAGAGCTTCCTTCTTCACAAAGCGAAACTTCTTGCTCGTTCCGCTACCTGGGGTGAAACCGGACATCCTCTTGTTGTCCCCGTGGGCTTTCTTCATAGCATCCTCTTGCGAGATAGCCTTGTTTACTAGCTCATGGAAGTTTGCGGGCTCGAGCAGGTTTAGACGCTCATACAGCTTGCCATCAAGCCCGTCACAAAACCTCTCCATCTTCTTGGCATCAGTATCAACGTGATGCCCACCATATTGGCACAAACTATTAAACTTCTGAGCATAGCGGTACACTGAGTCAGATCCCTGACGGAGGGCCAACAGCTCCCTCATCTTCCTATCCATCAGTCCCTTGGGAATGTGGTGGCTATTGAAAGCCTGCTTGAACTCATCCCAAGTCACAGCGTGCCCTCGCTGCATTGACTTGAAGTGGTCCCACCACATCAAAGCTTCCCCTCGCAGTTGCAGCGCTGCGAAGTTCGCTTTGTTCTCCTCGGAGCAAGGCAGCACAAAGGCAGAGAATTTTGCCTCTATGGCCTTGACCCAAGCCTCAGCTTCCAGAGGGTCTTCTGCTTTAGCGAAGGTTGGCGGCTTCATAGCGATGAACTGGGCATACGTGGTGACCTGGTTAGGCCCCTCGTGGTTGGCCCCGTGTGGCGGCCCTCGGTTCATTTGCTGGGCGATCTGCTGCTGCGTCTGCAGGATCTGGCGCAACACCTCGGTTTGGGTGGCCATGAAGGCCTCCGTCGGTGTCATGGGCGGGGGTGGTGGCAAGTCACCACTACCACTTGCTCCGAAACCGTTGGGAGAGCTGCGCGTGGTTCCCACCATCTGAAAAGTGAGCTTTATTAGTGAGATAACCAAAAGCTTACTCCAAATGATGACAAGCACGATCATGCATAATCACATCTCATTAGTACTTAAATAATGAGGACAGCAACAGTCAACAATATTCTATAGCCACCAAGATTCATAGAATCGTTCTTCTCAACACGGTTAGGACTGCGAGTACTCACTTGCACGGCTCATACATACCCTCAAACGGTCATTGTCATTTTGGATACCAACGAAGGTGGTATACAAACGAGCGCTTATTCGCTGGTAACGAGTGATGTCCCTAAAAATGCTTTGGTTTACCAACGTTTTTAGGTGAGAATGCAAAATTGACAAGCGTGGTCATTTGCAACGGTTTATCCAAGGATCTGGTATTCATACGCAAGAAGATTTCAAATTTGAATGACAAATAAATTTTCTCTTAAGGCACACATGCTTAAGCATTCTTTATTACAACCCGATAGAACAAGGTTCAAAGACATTACAACTCGAATTTGAAACAACATGACATGACACGATACAAGCAGTTACTTGGCACGAAGACGTGCTGTCAAGCCAACTACTCTAAACATCTCAAAGACAACTCGGTCGGATCGACATCCTCCTAATCCCTGCTGTCGGCAACCTAGTTGCCCACTGAAGCACCACTGTACGTAGGCGAAGCTGGGGGAGTCGGTAGCGGTGGTCCTGCCTGGCTCGTCGATCCCGGACCGGACAAGGCCTCGCTTGCTCCTCCGGTGTGCTGTGCGGGGGTAGTGGCTGTAAGGCCACTATAGCCTGCAAGGCTGCCACCTGCACCTCGGCGTCCTGCACCTGCTGCTGCATATCCGCAATGTTCTGCAGTAGTGTCAGCCTCTCTATCTCATGAGTGTCGGCATCCTCCTCTAGTGCATGGTTCTCCTCCTCCAGATCTACGATCCTCTATAAGCGATCACCTCTCTCAAGCTCCAACTGGAACCTCCTAGCACGTAGCCTGTCATTCTCCTGCTGCACCTGAGTAAGCGTGAAGTTCGAGCCCGCCGGTGTGCTTTCGAAAGCTGCTCCCAATCGCGCCTAGATGCCTCCAAGCGCTGTGCAATAATCGCTGCGGTGTTATAGCGCAGCCCCTGAAGTGTGAAGACCACGTTCAGACAACGGGCTAGCGTCTGAGTAACATCCAGCGGCTCTGCTAGGGTCAGTAACTCCCGTAGGTGGTCCATACGGTCCAACCATGCTGGGTCGTGAGGACTCACAGCAGGAAACAGTCCAAACGGAGAAAGAGCTACCACGGTGGGGTTGTGATCACAGAAGTCTGTCAACACTCTGAGGGCGGCTGACTCCACGGACTCGTGAGTGATAAATCCCCAGTAGATAAAGCTCAAGTCAAACCAGTCGGCGTGGTCTAGGTGTGGCAGAACAGTAACGATCACTCTGCAGCAGGGAACGCCAAAGCGCTCAAACTCCTTCACCTCATAAGTCGGTGGGGTGAGGTAGCCTGCGACACTGAGTGCTTCCCACGCCAGGCGCGGAAAACCCTCCCAGTGCAACCCGTTGGTACGGATCATACCTTCAGCGTCGAACTGGTGGAACACGGGGAAATCCATCTGTACACAAATGTAACTCATGTCAGATCTCAAAGAGAACGGCATGTCAAATGGTGAAGTTCTGGCAGCTGTGAATAAAAATTCATAACCAAAAATCCAGAAACCTCAAAAATTTCCCAAGTTTTAAATTAAACCTTTAATACTTTTGATTAAACTTTTAAGGCTGAGCATCGAACAAGTAACAAGGTGGATGTTACAGAACCTAGATGTGCCTAGGAAAGTGTGAACCAAACCAACGAAACTAGGATTGAGACTTGCTATTACAAGATAACTAGTTGAGGAGCAATTGTTTTTAACAATTTTGGTTGATTTAACCTATCACAAAGTAACAACTTTTCCAAAATTTCGGCATCATGACGGCTAGGTATGAAAGGTACTTCTAATTTATAAAAAGCACACACTAGCATAATCTTCCTTAGATAACATATGGAATTTCGATTTTTGGGTCCATTTTAGTTGTTTCGATTTTTAACATGCATGCAAGACGTCCTATTCGAGCTCACATGGCAATCAAGCCAAAAATCGAAGTTAGTGGCGGTGGCAAGTCTTTTATTCGTCTCTCCCTATAATATCTAGTCGAGAGCTATACGGTACTCGCTTAACAACTAACGAAGCGCTGTTATGTACATGCAGAAAACGAACCTTTCGTGCCAGCACGTCACGAAAGCGTCCACATACATTACCGTTCACTATAGAAACGGCATCCATGCGTTAAGCCGCTGCATGGACAGCGTCCAACCTCGGACACCCTCCGTTTGAATGGAGTGTACCCTTGCCTCACATGAGTGACATGCGGAATGCACACGTATGAACACGTGGCGACACACAACTCACAAACAGACGCGAAGATGGGATCCGTGGAATGGATCACTCCATCAACCCTCGCAATTCCTGTGATGCGGAACAGCACACGTATGAAACATGTGGCTCCTAGTTTGGTTGTGCGAGAAAGTAAGTCTGACATAAAGTAATGTGCTGGAAGTTAGCAAAATAAACCATAGGTTATTTAAGCCACCTGAAAGAACCCAAAATTCCCTCTAGGGCCTCTCGGTCTAGTTTATCCTTAGCGGACCAACGTATTTTTGGAAAATCAGCAAACCTTGGCATAAATTATTCAAAAACCAGTGATTAAGGTTTATTAATTAATCTCTGGTGCATATAAGCTCTGATGCCAACTGTGACAACCCGCCCAGGAAAATACCGTACTATCGCCTAAGACCGATCCACTTTGGTCATTAAGCAATAATAAAGTACCATCCTGTCGTAAGTTGTCGGGTTAACGCCCGGTAAATCACTTGAAGAGCACAAGGATCGAATATATGCATCAAACTCACTCGAAGGCAAGTCCAGAGATACAACAACATTAAAATCAAAATTCGTACCCCGAGGGGTTTATTTATTACAAACCATAGTTTTTGTCATGATGAAACAGTTCAGAGTTTTCGAACAGCAGCGGAATTAAACTAACGGAAGCGAAGACACCACGGGAGGCCATCCATGATGCTTTCAGTAGTCGTCCTCCACCCACTCCAGCTCCCAGTCGGGCGGGATCTCTCCGGGCCACACATCACTGAAGGCATTACCTGGATCAACATATTATAGCAAGGCTGAGTATACTAATACTCAGCAAGTCTTACCCGTCGGTGATAACTACTTCACCAAATCTAGACCATGAAAGGCTTTTTGGCTACTGGGTTGCTTTTGCTAAAAAGTAACAAAGAGTAGGTCCTTACTTTCAAGATTTTAGGACAAGTTCTAGTAGGTTTAATCTTTACTACATTAGCTAACTAGTACAAACAAAGTGGTACAATACAATTAAAAAAGCATAAAGTTCATCAACTTCCATCACTAGGGATCTCATGACTAGTGGAGTAAGTAGTCTCGGATAACGGTGAGAGGCCGACAATCGATTGATTTAAACATTGCAAGATAGACCCAAACACACGGTAGGCTGTCCCCGCAAGGACAACTTTCCCAGGTCGTCCCCAAAAATCCTCGGGTCGGGATCGAATCTTACAGTCTTTGGTGCAGGCTATCCGGCATACCCCACGAGATACCCGGAGTCACCATACACCACCGTTAGCTAGCCGTGAGAGCGAATCCCAAGAGTAGTAATAGTAGGATCCCTCGCCGCCTCATTAAGGTACTAGGCTTACCGGTCCCATACCCGACATGTGATTGGTACGTTCAAAGACTTAACCCACATAACCACTGGACCGGAGCCCAGATCCCATGCTCTTACCACGTGAGCAATCCATTTAAGGATACATTGTGATTCCTATCTAGGAACCTATTCTCGCGAGTGAGGTCATCACCCGACTTGTAACAGTCCTATAGCTTAGCAGCTATCGACCTATCATACTAGTAGGGACAAAAGGTACCTAGGGATCATGCATCTAGGGTTTCATTCAACTCCTGAACGTAAATGCACAATCATTCATAGATAAGTGAATAAAGAATTTTAAAAACTAGGTTAGATGCACCGGAGCTTGCCTTCGTCAGCTAGGTTAGCCTGGGCACCCTCGGTGTCGAGTACTTCCACGTACTGCAACGATGCTTCCGCTCCTCCTTCCTCGGTTTCCGGGACAAGGGAGTAATCTCCGTCCAGAAGATCTACACGGAATGCAATGCAAGATTTAGGTGATGTGATAGTTTGTTGTCTTATCCAACTGTTGGTTGGTCATATTCACCTTAACAAGCATCTATCTAATGTTTCTCTTTTAGGAAGGTTATTAGGTGTACATGGGTTATTCTTTTATTGTACATTTGAATAAAGGTTTTTATTGTATTTGTCCTTTCATGTGAAAGCTTTAATTCCTTTTACCTTCATAAGCAGAGGTATAATTATTATTTTATTTATGAATTAATTTCTTATCAGCGATGATATTTAATTATCTTTTAATTATATTAAATAATATCTTCAAAAAGGAAAAAAGAGTCATTTAGGGGTTTCCCTTTATTTAATTTCCCTTTTAATAATGAGAGGGCTTTTAAGCTTTTTAGTAAGCAATTAATTTACCAAAAATTAAAAAAGTGTTTCTTAAGCCTACTAGAACCTATCCTGGTCCATTGGACCCACATGTAAGTGTTGCATGCTAGGAAATTAAATATTATAGAAAATAACAAAGGCTAACTAGTGATTCAATTTAAATGCACACAAAAATAAATAAGCATCAAAATGCTCCCAACTTTCTTCTGCCTGCTCTCTGATCCTAAGCAAGTATAAAGAACCAGCATATACACCTAGGAACTTCACTGAACTTGGTTTATTGATTTACAAAGGAAAACATGCATACATCAAGAATAATTATTTCTGTTAACCCAAAAATCATGATTAATTCACAAGATGTGCATTTTGACATTACAAGACAGTGTGCACAAGTTGAGCTCAAGAACATAATTAGTTTTAACAGGAAAAATCATTTAGGCAGTTTCTGCAAGAATGGAAAAGAATTTATTTAGCAAGCTCTACTGCATAACTTTGTGCAATTTTTGGTACAACAACTAGTCATATCCTAACACACAACATATCCAAAATTGGGCTACAGAGAAGTTACAGATTGCAAGTTATGACAGATCTAGGTTTAACACAATTGTATTTTTCATGCTAAAACTATTTAGAATCCAGCCATGTGCAAATAACAAAAGAGGTGGGATTTATCATCCTAAACCCTACAAAATAGGTTTGGGATTTTTCTGATTTTTCTACGAATTTCTAGAGATTTTACAAGGCGCTGGACTGAATTGTAAAGAAACTTAGATAGGGCTCCTTACAAACAAGCCCTGAACTTAACACGAAACACCCTGGAAAGATTAAAATCATTGCAATCGGGCCCTTGGCCGGGCCGGGCGGCGCGGGCACGGCCACTTCCGGCGAGCCGGCGGCGCCGCCGGCCGGCAAGCGGCCGAGCTCGACCACATGCTCACCTAGGAGCTGTAGGTTGGCGTGGTTGGGGCGGAGAAGCCGCCGACGAGTGGGATCGACGGCGGCCGGCGGCGGTGACCGCGGCGGCTCGGGGAAAGGTGGCAAGGAGGCGCGGTGCTGGGCAACAAGCGGGCTTTGGAGCTTCACCGGAACCTAATGAAGCTACTAGAGCGGTGGCGGCCGGCGACGAGCACGGGCGGGAGAAGCTAGCACCGAGCGGCGGCGGCCTTGGCGGCGGTGGTTCGGGTGGCGCGCGGAGGGGGAACAGGAGGGCTTTTATACGCTGCTCCACGCGACCATGGTGACGTAGGGGTGCCAGGGGAGATGCCCGCCGTGCTACGGCGGCTCGGGGCTCGCGCGTACGGCGGCGGCACCGCCGACGGACCGCCGGTCCGCGCGCGTGCACACGCGTACGGCGGCGCGCCGACGCCGGGCGCCTCGGGACGGGGTGTGCCGGGGGCGTGGGACCTCGGGATGGAGCACGCCTCGGCCGGCATGGCCTCGGGCGGCGCGGGCGTGGACGCCGGGGCAAGGCCGGCGGCGGCGGCGACGCGCGGGCGCGCACGACGTCGCGCGTGGCGGCGCTCTGTGCTTAAGTGTGTTGCTGGTGCCCTGTTCCAACCGATTTTTCTCTAAAATTTTGAATAGAACTGGACCAAGTGATGAATACCAAAGTTGTAGATCTAGCTACCAACAACATTTTCTACAAAGGCTATATAGGGGTTTTCTGCCCAGATTTGAAGTAATTTGAATGCCAAAAGTGAATGTCAGCCTGTTTTGGCAAACAGTGAAAACTGCCTTGCAACTTGTTTTCCAAGCTTTTCCCCTCAAAATTTGATATGCCAATCTACATGAAAGTTGTGTCCCTCATCAAGATCTACAACTTTCGTAAAGGTAGAATTTTAAGTGTTTAGGTGAATTTTGGATAACGCGGCAAAAGTTCCGGCAGACACCTGTGGACACTGGGGTGGCAATGGGTTTGACCCAACTTTTGACCATGGGTTGGCCCCACAAGTGTGTTTACTAGACAATTAGGGTCACTAGGGTGGGTTAGTGAGTTTTTCGAGGTGAGGGCCCATGTTGACCTAGGTTTGACCACGGTTGACTATTTGACCGGCTATTAAGGTTAATTAAAAACCTGGGGCGTCACAGGAAGCCTCTCCAAAGTTCACATAAGATTTGGAGCGCACGGTGAATTGGAGCGGTGGTCTGCTTCAGGATCCTTCTTTGATAGGGACTCGCGAAGACATTCCCGACGAACAAGAACCTACTCCCTCCATCGCTGCTTATAACGAAAGCTTTGGTACGTCTTTTAGAGGTGAACTGTTAAGTGTTAGTGGTCAGGTGGCTGGTGCAAATGGTGGTAGTCCTAAGTTTTCTGTGTTGTGGAAGTCCCCTAAACTTGTGGGTGAAACATGGGGAGATGCTCCAAAGAAAAAACTCCGCTGGACTACCAAAACAACTATTACTACTGAGAAGCAATCTTCTTCCTCACTTCGGAAATCTTTGACGATTTCTGACCCTGCCATCCAAGTACCCTCGAAGACATTTAATGCAAAAGGTTTGTTTGTTGCTTTCATCTTTGTTTTCTACTGATCTTCTTACTTTCCTTACTAATCTTGTTGATGGTTCCCTCTGGTTTTCATAGGTTTTGAAGAAAATGTGCGAAAACACTCCTCCTCAGACCTTTCTAGATTCAACCTTTTTTGCAATCTAGATTCAACCATATTTATAATCTGAAGATGGCAATTGTCGGTAAGGTTGTCTCAGAAAGGCTTAATGAAACGGAGAAACTTGTTGGTATGCTCAATGGTGAATCTCAGAACTTGAAACGTGACTTAAACAAGGCACAAGCTTCAAACCTCGAGTTGGAGAATCGAATTGCTGAGCTAGAAGATTCTTTGAAGAAATGCCGGGAAGAGAAGAAACTTGCTAAAGATGCTCTTCGTGACTCAAAGAAGGATCATGAAAAACTTACCAAGACTGGTGAGCTGACCTCAAAATGATTGAGAATCTTCGCAAGGATGCTGACAAAAGCACAAAGACTATTGACGAGCTTCGTAGCGTTAATGCCGAACTTTCGACAAAGAACACAAAGCTTGCAAAGACTCTCAGCACAAAAGAGAAAGCTATTTTAGATATCTAGAAGGCTCTGTCTGAGCGGAGCAAGAATTTGTGCGAGGACTTTGAAGAAGTCAAACAAAACTTGAAATTTTTGCTTGAGGAATACAAGGAGGCTCTGAAGCAATTTGGCACCCGTCCGAACCCATTTCCTGAAAAGGATGATATTTCTTATTTGATGGGCTGGATGTTGAAAGAGTTCCAGGTCGTTCCAAGTGTTATTTCAGGAGCCAGCGATTTCACTGCAGTTTTTTCTGTGGAGAGCCTACGCAAACTTCTCTCTGATGTTGATTGTGATGACCTTCCGAAGTTCCGTAGAGGACTCTCACGATTTCCGGACGCTGCGGGCACCTCTGCTATCCAAGATGATGAGAATATTCTTGCTCTGAAAAAGAAATTCATGAAGGAATTCTGGATTGATAGTGGACAAGAATTTGCAAAGAAGATTGCTCGTGATAAGCTTGAGGAGGTTCTCTCTAAATTTTGTAGAAATTATGATGTCTTGTAAACGTCTTTTTTCTTGACACCGATGACTTCTTTTGTTCCTGTTTAGATGATTCAAAAATAAGCACGCACTGAAGCTAAAAAAATTCAAGAAGCAACTTCTGAATCTGAGCAAGACGATGACATTAATGATGGGGAGGATGCTTCAGGAAGCGAAAGAAGTGGCGATAGCAGCAGTAGCAGCGACGATGACCAAGACGACGGGGAAGGAGAGAGTTCTGACTAGCGCACCAGTTCTCCAAAGGTTGATATTATTGGATGAGGCGAAACTCATCCGAACTCTTGCTTTTGATGTTTAAAAGTTGCGAACTTGTATATTCATGGGCTACGTCCCTTTCTGAACTTTTGTCTTGTAAACTTTAACTTGCGTAGGTCCTGCAAGGTGGGCCTGTGCAGGGCATCATACCTTTGTGTATCCACCACCAAGATCAGATAGTTAGTGGCGAAGCTTGTCGTTTGTTCAAAGAATCCCATCCTGGATGCAAGTTATCAGATTTCTGGAGTTATTGTTGCCAGTACTTCTCAATGCGTAGCTTCCAGTTGAGTTGGTTTTTTCTTTACCGCAATTGTTATGCTCTTGCGACTGAGGCTTCAAGTTCGTGCAACTTCGTGAAGACGGAGCCCCTTAGCCCCATAACTGGAGATTGTAGCTTTGCTTATGCTAGTGATATCGCTGAAAATAGGGGTCGTAGCCCAGGTCGTATCGTCGAACTTCCTTTTTAAATGTTCAGCTCTTCGAAGCTGTGTAACTACACTCTTATGAAATTTTGTATGAAACTTGTTTTTCCTTAACGTGCAAAAATTTATAAGTCGACAGAATTTGCTTCGCAAATTTTGTGGACTTATGCCTCTATAGCGAACTTGCCCAGGTTGATATCGCAACTTCCAGTTGCTTCAACCAGCTTGCAAACTTGCCATTCCCACAAAGGTAGTTGAGCCCCTTAGCCCATAGAATAACATTTTCGACTAAAACAAAAAACTCCTGAATAGACATTACTTCATGAATTTGCTCGGCGATGCTTTCCACTATGCCAGTTCATTTTTGCAACTGAAAAGTTTTGAATCAAGTATTACTTCATAAATTGTTTCACGATTTTTTTTGCCAAGACATTTGAACCTCCGGAGCACAATCTTGTGTTGTCTCTACCCTTTCGGTGGAATATTCCTTCACTTTGGGATATAGGCCACAACTTGTTGTTGTCTCAGGCCTTTCGGTAGGATGTCCCTTTACCATGGGATCTAGGCCACACCTTGTTGTTGTCTCAGGACTTTCGATTGGATGTCCCTTTATGGTGGGATCTAGGCCACAACTTGTTGTTGTCTTAGGACTTTCGGTAGGATGTCCCTTTGTGGTGGGATCTAGGCCTTCATGGAGCCCTTGTCTATCAAGGAGCCTTTTCACAAAACTTCTCTTTTCACTTTCATCATTTCGGCTGTCAGGAAGCCCATTCGCGAATATTCTCTTTCATACGATGGAATTTCTGCTATCACGGAGCCTTCCACGATTTTTTCTTTTGCGTGATGGAATTTCGGCTATCACGAAGCCGTTCACGAACTTTTCTTTCACATGATGGAATTTTGGCTATCACATATGTTAACACCGAAATTTGGTAAGGAGTCTGATTTGTGGGTCCAACTCGGTGAGAAATCCGTCCGGAAGAAGGAAGGTTTCTTCAGAAAGATTCGGCAAAAAAGTCTGCGGTCGGCAATTCGCTTCTGTTCGGCAAGGAAACTGTTGTGCTGATTTTGCGGGATTGCATGGTGATGTGGCCCGAGCGGAAGGAACGAATGGATGGATTGGTAATCGCATTTAGAGATAAATTAGGTATCAAATCCATTCGAAGTCATGCTGTGACGGGGTATAAATATAGACCTTGAATGTATGTAATGGTATTCGAAACATTCTCAATACAAACCGGCTTTACGCCAAACCCTTGAGTCCTTTGTCGTGTCGTCGAGTTCTTCGAGAGGGTTCATCGATCTGTCGACCTCCGTAAGTACTGGCAACCTTGTATCATGTCTAGTATCATGCGGTAGATTTAGATCTGATGCAAGTAGTCTTGTTACCATGCTTAGTGTCATGCGGTAGATTCAAGCTTGGTTGAAGAGGGTTTCTTGTTAGATCATGAGCCATGCGGTAGGCTAAGATCTAGCTTGAAGCTAGTTATCGGCTCTATTGAATTTTGGCAAGATTCAATAGATTCATTAAGTTACCCCGTGTTGCTTTGAGTTTTTACTTTATGTTTAAATTCATGCAACACTTCTTTGCCCAATCTAGATGGGTTTGGATCGGCTTTGTCCCCTTTGATGATCCTTGTGCGAATCGTATCTTTGGCGTAAATAACACGTGGATCACATGTTCCCTGATAGCCGAAACCGAATCGATCTAGGTTGTTACGTGTTGCGGGTTCAAGCTTGCCAAATCTCGTATAAATTCTTGAAAGAACTAGGTATCACGCGGTAGATGCAGGTTTTTGGGTTGTCTTGGAGCTAATCATCCGGTGGATTAGATTTCGATTCAATCTGATAGATTTATCTTATTAGGTAATGCTCGTTCCTTCTTCATGGACCCCGATTCGGCTGTTCAGCCGTATTCGGTTATACTTTCACGAGTGAAATGTGTTCATAAGCTATGCTTTAAATTTTGTATGTTTTTAGCTTTCCATATTTAGATTGTATCATGCAGTGGATAGATCTATTTGTGGACAGTGGTATGATTTCAAACAAGTTGTATCATGCGGTGGATAGATTTGTTTGGTATCATGCTTGACGGGTTTTAAAGTATCTAGACAAGCGGTAGACTAGTGCTTTGGACCTATGCATGCTTGTTTATTGCATATTTATGATCATGCTTTTACTTCATTTATTGTTTAATGTTATTTATCACGAGGATCGGTCATGGCTTTGCGCACGTGCATCTTTATCCAAATAAAGATTGATCTATCGTCATGCTTACATCATCCATTCGGCTATGTTACTTTTTGCGCTTTGAAATTCCCGAATGGTTTCTAGTTTGCTGGCAGATAGCTCTCTATAGCTATATGTCATCTCACTTGGCTTTCTAGCCATAAATATGGAACTGTCTGGTACCACCCGGCAAGTTCCAAGCTTTGGAATTTAACTACTTTGTCTTTTGTTAATTTTCAGGAAAAATTGACTGGCACGTCTTAGAATCTTTGCGCGTGTGAAGCTAGCTTGTTCGGCTTGCTGTGTGCTTGGTGTGAGGTGCAGATTTTACGTCAACAACAGAGCCTTTCAAAAACATTTCTTTCACAAGATGGAATTTTGACTATCCCAGAGCCTTTCGCGAACTTTTTGTTCACACGATGGAATTTCGGCTATCACGAAACTTTTCTTTAATGATGGAATTTCGCAACACACAAAACTTGGGGGGAGGCTCTTTTCATATATATCACAAAGAGTATTTACATAGGATCCACCTCGTTAAAAACTTTGCCCCTTGATTTAGGGCCCCCTTTGCAAGGAAAAGAGTATGATCCTTTTTATTCTAAGGTAAATGCAAGAAGTAAATATTTTTGTTCCCGAAACCACTTATAGTTTTTGTGGTTCGAGTTTTTATAATTTTCATGGAATTTTAAATTTGCGAAAGGAAATACCGAAAGCTAAATTTAACTACTTTCATGATTCTCAAGGGTAGTATCTCTTTAGGTTGTCTGCATTCCACGAATGTGGCAGTTCTTCACCGGTTTGATCTATTAAGTGAAATGCTCCTGGCATGCCGGTTTCTTTTGCTATGTATGGTCCCTCCCAAGATTCCTGAAGTTTCCCAGGGTTCTCCCAATTTTTCTTTCTTTTCAGCGCTAAATCACCATTCTTGATGTCTTTCCTGACTATTTTCTTGTCCTTCCATGCCTTGGTTTCCCTTTGATATTTTTTAATGTTCTCTGAAGCTTAAAGGATTGCGAGCTCCATCATGTCCTTGTCTACCTTTATGTCAACTTCTTCGATTTCTTTTGCCTTTTGGACTCTCAAACTTTCATTCTTAATCTCTTCTAGTGTCATTGCTTCAGTCCCAAATAATAAGCGAAAAAGCGTGAAGCCTATTGCCCTTGATACTGTTGTGTTGTGAGACCAAATTACCTTCGATAATTCATCTATCCACTTGCCTTTCTTCTGATCGTACAGACACTTTTTGATTCCCGAAAAGAGCAGCCCATTCTCCCTTTCAATAGCCCCATGGACTGCGGATGATAGACTGAGGAGTACTTCATGTGGGTGCCCAGAGTTTTATAATATTCCTTGAAAGAGTAGCAGTCGAACTGTTTTCCATTGTCAATAGTTAACTCTCTTGGTACTCCGAATCTATAGATTATGTTTTGCCAGAAGAATTTCTGAACCGTTGGCACTATGATATTTGCCAATGCCTTCGCCTCCACCCACTTGGTGAAGTAATCAACTGCAACTACTGCGAACTTGCATCCTTGAGCTGTTGACAATGGGCCGACCAAATCCATTCCCCACCTTTGCAGAGGCCATGTTGGTGGAATTAGGTGAACTGGCATAGATGGTAAGTTCTACTGATTCACTATTTTCTGGCATGCTTCACATTCCTGAACCAACTTCTTTGCATCTAGGTTTATGGAAGGCTGAATTCGAAGTTTGGGGGGTCAAGATCAAGCACAAAGATGCACAAGGCAATTATCCATGATCCCCACCAACAAATTCGTACCAAACACCTCATAATCGAAGGAACAAGCCGCACACGAAAAACCGACGAAAATAGCTCGAAAAAGACACAAAAATCCAACGAGCTACAAGCGGAGAATCAACGCAACCATGAAATCTTTCATTCACTCAGAGGTCAGATTCTTTACAAACAGAGGAAAAATCTAACCCTATAGAGCAAGGAAATGAGAAGCAGTCCGGATGGATGATTTGCCTGGAAACCCTAGAGCTAATATATATGAGTCCCCTCCGGGCCAGGCAAAAGACCACACTACCCCTACCACTTAAGTTGTGATACAACCCCTTAGGGCCAAATAGGTCATGTAGCACTCCTCTTCATCACACGGTCACGTCGTTGCCACAGACCGCGTCCTCCCGACGCAAGCCCTGCGATCCCGCCACACGTCCGCCGGCATCGAAGCTTCTCGGCACGCCCGGATCCCGTCTCCGCCCGCCAAGCCTCCAATCTTGGTTTTGTGGCTTAGCCAAGTAACCCGATGGTTTCTAGTGAACCGCCACAAACCCCGCGTGCAGACTCCGGTCATGAGCCGCTACCCTGCACCAGCTCCGGTCGACGACTTCATCTTGCTTTTCTTGCCACCATGCGGCCTGCACTTGACCCCGCTGGCCACCGAGTCCCTCGAGTCAGGCCTACTTGTCTCTCCACTCCTCAGAGGCCCCGCAAGGCATAGACCTTTCGTGCCCACTCTTCACCTGCACCAACGCAAATCAAGCCGCAACCTACACCTGTAATACTCGGCCAAGAGTCAGTCCACACCACGTTGTCAATCACTCATCATAGCCAGGAGTGACCATCCACCGGTCCTCTGACGCTCCGGTCCTCACTATGTCGTCGACATATGCTAGAATATTTCTCCGAAGCTGAGGATGAAGCACTATCACTATCATTCTTGAAAAAGTGCATCCTGCATTCTTTAGCCCTTCTGACATTCTGACGGAGCAATAAGTTCCGAAAGGAGTGATGAAACTTGTCTTTTCTTCGTCTTCTCTTTGCACCCTGATTTGGTGATATCCTGAGAACATGTCCAGGAGTGAGAGCATCTCGCTGTTGGCAGCATCAACTACTTTGTCCACCATTTCCAACGGAAAGTCATCTTTCTTGTAGGCTTTATTCAAATATGTGAAGTCCACATACATTCTCCATTTCCCATTCTTTTTCTTTACTGGAATAGTGTTGGCCAGCCAAACAGGGTACATGACTTCCCTAATTACTTTGGCATCCTGAAGCCTCTGACTTCAGCCTCCACTGCTTTGGCCTTTTCTTCGGACATTTTCCTGTGTTTCTATTTCTTCGGAGTTGTTTTCTAATCTGTGTCTAGGGCATGTTCGATAATATCCCTGTCGACACCTTGCAAGTCTTTCGTTGACCAAGCGAAAACATCTGTATTCTTGCTTAGGAACTCGGCGAGCTCTTTCTTTTCTTCGGGGCTAAGATGAACCCGTATTACTACTGCTCTATCTGGCATGTCATCTAGATATAATTTCTTTATTTCGCCATCAGCAGCTATTTTTGTCGGGGACAGCCCTGAGGGTCCCCTAAAACAACTTGGGAAATCCCGCTCAAAACCTGCTAAAAAACCAAAGCTAAATGCATCTTGCTTAAACGCACACACGGGCACGGCCCACGCTGTGGTGGCCCCCGCGGCCCACCGAGGCGGCCCACTCAAATGTCCCCTCGAGCAGGCTCCGCCTCGCTCGAGGATGCACGCTTACCTCGAGCGGGCTCCGCCCTGCTCGAGGGTGCACGCTTACCTCGAACGGGCTCCGCCCCGCTCGAGGGTACACACCTCCCTCGAGCAGGCTCCGCCTCGCTCGAGGGCGCTCCGCACGCGCACGCCCGTTCCCGCACGCGGGTACAGGCATTTAACGCTCTAACAATGGCGGGGCGGCGCCATCATGCGCCTGGGACTCACGCCCGGTCTCGTTGCACCAACTCCCTAGGGGGAACCCATCCCCGCCCCGTGGGGAGCCGTGCGACATGGCCGGTGTCAGCCCCGTGACGCCGCGCCGCCTACTCCCGTACGGCTAACGTGCTGAGCCCTCGAAGGGGGGCCGGCCACACCCTCGAAATGCTTTCCCGTGACCTTGCAGGGCCAGGTCATGACGCTAGGCCGGCGGGGCGCCATCCCTACCACTGTAAATTGCAGGCGGCCGCCCCCGTGCGTACAACACCACGCCGGGCACTGTGGTAACAGCTCCGGCGTTGTGAGGCATGCGGGAACGGGACGCCACGACGCTTGCCACTGTATCCCGTACGGATCGTCGTCAGCAACCCCCTCGAGGCCGCCTGGGGACATCACAGCCAACCACTGCGCTCCTACCCTCGAAGCTACCACTGTTCGGGTACAAGATACGCCATGATGGCCAGATCGCAGCAAGGACCATCAAGGCGGCCGCCTACTCTACGGCGCGGCGCACCATACTTCCACATGTAGCTGAATAGTGCAGCATGCTTGTAATTCGCCCTCTCCGTGGCCTATAAAAGGAAGGTGAACTCCCCCGCCGCAGGGGACAGAGGACACAACGCACAACACGAGACAGGGAATAACAGACAACATACGACATCCCACACACACGCTCCCTAATTCTCCCACAACATTTTCAGCCACTTCACCAGGGACTTGGGGGCCACGCCTCCTCTCCCGCTTTGCTTGTAGCCGCCCCACTACAGGCACCCCGGTGCTGAGCAATATAGTGCCCCGAGCACACCACTGCTGGATGTACGGCCCCCGGCCGGAACCAGGATAAACCTTGTGTCTTTGATTGCTTAGCATCGACCATTGAGGGATAGACCTTGGCGCTTATTACTGGTTAGTGTCGGGACCACATTCCGCACCGACAGTTGGCGCCCACCGTGGGGCAAACGAGCGCCTAAGGTCAATTCACCGTCAACTCCCTCCATGGTGATTCGCAGCGAGTACCACGGTACGCGCTACTCCATGGGCAGCTCGGACCCCCTGTGACAACCCGCCCAGGAAAATAACGTACTATCGCCTAAGACCGATCCACTTCGGTCATTAAGCCATAGTAAAGTATCATCCTGTCGTTGGTTGCAGGGTTAACGCCCGGTAAATCACTTGGACATCGAACAGAGGATCGACACATGCATTAAAACTCACGCGAAGGCAAGTCCAGAGTACAACATGAATTAAACATTTTGTTACAAACCATTATTCCTGACATGGAGTAAAGGTTCAGAGTTCAAAATACAGCGGAATTAATTTAATCTAGCGCAACGGTGAACATCACAGGAGGCCATCCATGATGTCCTTACTTGTCGTCACCCTTCTAATCAATCACACCTGCAACAAAAATTTTTAAAGCAAGGCTGAGTATACTAATACTCAGCAAGACTTAACCGTCGGGTGATGACTACATCACCAACCTCTAGACATGAAAGGCTTTTGGCCAGTGGAGTTTCTTTTGCTGAAACAGCTGCTAAGAGTAGATCCTTACTTTCCAAATTTTAGCACAAGTTCTAGTTGATTATCATTTCTAAATGTGCCATCTAATCCAATCAGAATTGGACAAACAATTAATTCATACAACAATATTTCTCGAGTTCTATCATTATGGGATATCATGGCCAGTTGATTAAGCAGTCTCGGATAACGGTGAGAGGCCGACAATCGATTGATTTAAACCTTGCAAGGTAGACCCAAACACACGGTAGGCTGCCCCCGCGAGGACAACTTTCCCAGGCCGTCCCCAAAAATCTTCGGGTTGGGATCGAATCTTACAGTCCTTGGTGCAGGCTATCCGGCATACCCCGCGAGATACCCGGAGTCACCATACACCACCCTTCCCGGTAGCTAGCCGGTTCGGAGATTTCTCAAGAGTAGTAACGGTAGGATCCCGTGCCGCCTCATTAAGGTACTAGGCTTACCGGCCCCATAACCGGCGAATGTTTAGTACGTTCAAAAGCTTAGCCCACATGACCACTAGACCGGAGCCCAATCCCATGCTCTTACCACATGAGCAATCCATTTAAGGATATCTTATGATTCCTATCTAGGAACCTATTCTCGCGAGTGACGAACTCACTCGACTTCTATCGGGTCCTATAGCATAGCAGCTATCGACCTAGCATACTAGTGATATAGCATAGGTACCTAAAGATCATGCATCTAGGGTTTCCAATCAACTCCTGAAACGTAAATGCACAATAATAGCAAACATAATTGCATAATTTTAAAAGACGGGGTTAATGATCCGGGGCTTGCCTTCGCTGGCAAGGTTGGCCTTGGGCCCTTCTGGACTTGGGTCCAGGTCTTGAGCTACGTTCACGCACGACAGCTCGTTGTCGGCACCTTCGTTGCCTCCTTCCGGCACGAGCGTACGTCTACTGGCGGAAAGATCTACAAGAAGATGCAAATGCAAGATTTATTCGACGGTTTTTACTTTAATCACTTACAAACCATATTGACAATCAAGGGGTGTATTTGTTGGGCACATTCACCTAGATAAGAATACATTCAGCATACTCTTCCATAAAGGAACAATATGCAACTCTTTATTAAACATTCTTTTTGTTGGTGATCGTGTACATATATATGTAAATAATTCGATTAAATTCGCCAACGGTAGTGGGTAGGTATATTTAACCTTTTTAACATGATTTGCAACCATCCTCAAGTTAACATGGGTGGTTTGGTGATTTCTCTTTTAGGAAGGTTATTGGTTGTACATGGGTTATTCTTTTATTGCATAATTGAATAAAGATTTCTTTGTACTTGTCATTTCATGTGAAAGCTTTAACCCTTTTCCTTTCACAAGCAAAGATACGAATAATATTTTTATCTTTTGAATTAATTCCTTATCAGCAAAGAGAATTAATTATCTTCTAATTAAATGAGATAATACTTTCAAAAAGGAAAGATAATTAAATAAGGGCTTTTCTTTATTTAATTTCTCTTTAATATTAAAAAGGGCTTTTAAGCTTTTTATTAAGCAATTAAATTACCAAAAATTAAAGTAGTGTTTCTTAAGCCTACTAGCACCTATACTGGTCCATTGGACCCACATGTAAGTATTGGATGCTAGGAAATTAAATATTTTAGCAAATAACAAAGGACTAGCTAGTGATTCAAATTAAATGTATACAAAAATAAATAAGCACCAAAATGCTCCCAACATTCTTGTGCATGCTCTCTGATCCTAAACAAGTCTAAAGAACCAGCATGTTCACATAAAAACCCTACTGATCTTAGCTTATTAATTTACAAAGGAAAACATGCATAAATCAAGAATAATTATTTCTGTTAATCAAAAAGTCATGATTAATTCACAAGATGTGTCTTTTGACATTACAAGACAGTGTGCACAAGTTGATCTCAAAAACATAAATATATTTAACAGGAAAAATCATTTATGCAGATCTGCCAGAAATAGAAAAACATTTTTATAAAAAGATTTACATTATAACTTGGTGCAATTTTTGGCATAGGATCTAGCCCTGACATAACACATAACATATCCACAAATTTGCTACAGAGGATTTATGGTTTTTGAGATATTGCAGATCTAGGGTTTTCACATTTGTATTTTTCATGCAAAAACTAAAAGTAATTAGCTCAGTCAAGAATAACAATAGTTGTAGAACAATTCACCATGAATCCAACAAAATTGGCCTTGCATCTTTATGATTTTTCTGTGATTTTCTACGCAATTTACAAGAATCAGGAAATAGCAAACACTATTGGAGTTACCCTTTTGCAAGAAGGACCCTGGAAAGAACTTGGGGTTTGCAATGTGGCCCCTAGGGGCGGCTGGCCGGCGCGGGCTGCCGGAATTCGGCGAGCTCGCCGGCGCTTGCGGCCGGGGAAAGGCCGGGGAGGGGCCTAGGGACCCAGGGGTGCGATTTGGGGGTTTGGACGGGGCGGAGACGCGGCGGCGATGGCCGTCGGCGGCGCACCCGTGCAGCGGCCGCGGGAGCCACTGCTCCAGCGAGACAGAGATCAAGGCGCGGCAACCGGCGGTGGCAGTGGCTCTTGTGCACTCTACAGGACGGGTTGGGAAGGTTGATTGGCCGCGGGAGCTAGCAGGGACGCGGCTCGACGGCGGCAGCCATGGAGGGCGGCGGCGGAGCAAGGAACGGAGGGGGGGTTGGCGCGTGGGGAAGGGCAGCGGCGCCCCCAAGGGAGCGCGCGAGCCGAGGCACGGGCGAAGGGGCGGCACGGGCGGGCGAGGACGACCGGCGGCGACCATACCGCGCGGGCGGGGAGGACGTACGACGGCGCGCGGTTCGGGGCACGGTCGGGTGGACGGCGCGGATTTTGGGGGCGTTCCCGGCGTGCGTGCCACCTCGGGACGGGGCGGGTGCGTTGGGAAGGCGCGGGGCGGCGCGTGGACCGAGGCACGGCGGAGGGAGGGCGCGGGGCGGCGCCGGCGGCGCGGCACCCGCGCGCGCACGGGCGCGACGTCGCGACACGGCGCGACGTCGGCCTGCCGGACTTCAGACTGGCCCTGTTCAAGCACGTTTTTCTCCCAACAATTGAATAAAAGTGCACAAAGCAATGAATAGGAAAGTTGTAGATCTAACTACCCTCTACAACTTTTAATAAGGCCATATAGTGTTTTTCTCAACGGATTTTGCAGGAACGTCGTGCCAACATTGAATGTCTGCCTGTTCTGGAAAACAGGGGGTACTGTCAGTCGATCAAGTTTTTCACCAATTTCCACCCAAAATTTGAAATGCCAATCTACACGAAAGTTGTGTCCCTCAACAAGATGGACAACTTTCATAAAGGTAGACTTTGAAGTGTTTAGGTGAATTTTGGAGAACGGGGCAAAAGTTCCGGACGACATTCGCTGACGTCAACGGTTAAGCCGGTTTTGACCGTGTCTTTGACCAAGGGTCCACTACGGGTATGTGTAGGCTTGGTCAAGGAGTTCATTAGGGTTCATTGGCGAGGTTTTTGGGTGATGACCCAGGTTGACCTAGGTTTGACCGGGGTTTGACTGGTTTGACCCGGCTGATCCAGTCATTAGCGTTAATGACGGTAATTAAAAACCTAGGGCGTCACAGCCTACCTTCCTTAAGAAGAATCTCGTCCCGAGATTCGAAATTACAGGGGAGGTGAGGAATGGTTCTGGGATAGAGGTGTTACCTAAGAAATTCAGTTGGCTTTGCTCCACTTGAGAGCTTGGCTTGTTGTCGTGGTTGTTGTTAGCGGATCCGGGGTTCTGCTTCTGCTGCTGGAGCTTCTGCTATCTGGGGTTCGGCACTCATTGGCAAAATGCCCGGGCTGTCTACAATTGTAGCACAAACGGGGTGGAAGATCTTTGGGTTTGGGGATCGGTTGCTGGGCTTCCTTGATAAGGCGGAGCCTCTTTCTCTCCTTTTTCCTTGCTGACTTCGTGGCTTGCGAAGGTGTTCCATTAGCAGGGAGTTGAGTGGTCTTGTTAGTGCTACATCCTCGTTTGCCCTTGTGCGGATGGGTCTCCGTACAGGTAATTTCCCACTCACTTACATCTATCTCAGATAGTTCTCGTTTACTGCCTTTATTTGCCCTCTCTTCTGCCCTAAGATCCATTGGTAGCCGAGAAGGTGGTAATATTGAGTCGGAGGCTTGGGGTTGGTCTTGATTAACATACTCCTCCAACAGATTGAACAAACGGTCTTGTTCGACCATAGAGGCAGATAAGGACTGAGAGAGACTGTCTGCCAAACTAGTCTGATATGGTTTCCCATAACGTCCTTGGATAACATCGTACACCATCTGGCTCAACATGGAATTCTGCCCTTCTAACAGTTGAGTTATGCCGACAATGGCGTTTATGTCCCTATGGGTGGGTACTTCTGGTGAGCAGGGCTTGGAAGGTTGAAGCCTCGATTGCATCGGTGGCATTTGTTGTAGTTGTTGAGCCATTTGCTGTTGTGTCTGCAGGAGCTGGCACAACACTTCGGTATGTGCTGCTACGAAAGCTTCGGTTAACATCGTGGGCGGCGGTAGCGTAAGATCACCACTACCCGATGCATCAAAACCATTGGGGTTATTCCATGCCGGTCGGAACATCTGAAAATTTAAGTCCCTAATTAGCACATGTTCGGAATCTCACCCATAAGCTTATAATTCGAACATATTCTACGAGACTCGTTCACGGTAAGCAATGCAAACCGGACATCCAAAAGTTACAATATCAAATTGGTAAAGCTTTGTCCACACATCCCGTGATCGGGAATGCAGATGGAACAAAAAGGTACAAGGTGTGTCCTCTTACTACCTCATTGCCGTTCATGAGGAAGCGGACGATGAATGTGCACATGCACAACTAATAGCAGACATAATCCTCCTACGATACAGAGGTACATCCCTAACAATGTCCAGCGAAACGACTCGAGCTCTTCAGAAGACGGGGTCATGGGTGGTAGCTTGGATTGATTTCTGCTTTCGGTCTACTCCGAGCTTCTTCTTGACGTCGGAAATGAAGACGAAGAACAGTTTGCTCGGGAAGATTGAAGTAGCTGGGAGAGGTGCTCTAGTGGCAAGTAGCCAGGCTAGCTAGAAGAAGAGCAAGAACGGTGATGATGCCGAGCTCTGATGGACATGGAGCTTTCGCATCGGCGGTTCCGGGTAAAAGGTTCCATTTTATAACCGATGCGGGGCTGTAACGGTCAGTTGACCCAGTCGGTATCTGGTGTAGACAACACGGAGCTCAACACGGTCAGCTCACGCGATCTCGACGTCGTGAATACGGTTGCGGAAATCGAGAGTAGAGCGACGTCCTGGCGTCGTACGGGCGTGACATGATACAGATGAGGCTCAATGGTTTAATTAATCGACCGTCATGAGGAGCAAAACGAGAAGAGTTCGGTGTACAACACTTCACGTTTGCGACAGCAACAAAGAGAAGTGTAGCAAAAGCTTTGATCGATCCTGGGCGTAATTCCTTACTCGATTCTGGGGATTTGAAGGTTATGAGCACGGACCAAGAACGAATACACGATGGATGTCTTCTCCATGTTGACTATTCGAGAACCTTGACTGCTTGAGAAAAATTTCTACTTTTACCGTTTCCACTTGGCTAGCAGGAAAAGGAATCGATGCTACAAGGTCGTCGAGATTCACGGCAAGGGACCAATTTGTCAGAGATTTCCAATAGACCATTACAAAGAAGGGAAGGCTAAAGACAGAGTTCCATAATCTCCTGTACGAAAGATGACTTCAAGTGGGAATTTCAAGGAATAATCTTGCTCACACCTTTACTTATTTCACAAATTTTGAGGTTTGGACAACTCGTTGTTTTGAAAGTGCAATACTTTTCAAGTTGATGCGATGCATATGCTGGTGCGGTATGGTGCTCATGATGCACGTTAGAATGACTCGGTTACCCATATGCGTTAGTGATTGCAAGGGCAATCAATAGTAGGGAGAGGACCTGTGTGACGAGTTGCTTTCTCACAACCAAGATACCTAGCGCGCTCCTAGTGGCAGTCGTGTGGCTGCAGCACACACGATACCCTAGGTTCCGTCGCGGCACCTTTGATTATGGGGTAACAACATCACCAACCAAGAGAGGTAGAGTAGGGGTACGGAGTTTTCATGCGGATGCACGTTAGTATACCCATGCTTCCCAAATGCATATGCTATGCAGCGCATGCTCAAAAGCCACATTTTAATTTAAATCACAAGGTTTGAGCAAGACCGAAAAGAACAAGTTCAGGATTTAGGAATCGATTGGATCTTTGACTGGCACAAAATTCGTGGAGTACGGATTTTGATTGATCACAACTTAGCATCAATAATGCTTCCAAAGCTTATTTCGGAAAGAGATGCTTAATCAAGGCATTACATTGATGGGGGTTTCAGAATTACCAACAACATTGAGAATTACAATGCAGGCTAGCTGCAATGACAAGGTTCCTAGTTCAACCGACAGCGATAGTTGACCAAAGGTGGTCATGGTACACTAGGATTCCTTACAACACTGCACTCTCACGACTTGGATTTTATTCCTGACGGACCAACTTCCGAGGGTGGGATCTTCCATGCTGAAGGACTACAGTGACTCGGGTCCAGACTCGATTCCAGATTCACCTTGGATATCCTCAACATCTTCTTCTTGCGCTGGTCCAGGAATGGCAGGTTCTGGGGGTGGAACGGCTAGAGCTTCCAGTTGATTTCTAGTTCAAGCATATATTGATCGTTATGCTGCAACAAGAAATTCTGCTCATGTATGATCTCGGTTAACTCTCGTATCTTGGCCTTATCCTTTTGTCTTTCCTTCTTGAGAGTAGCGATCATTACTCGGGCTTCCTTCAATGCTTGAGCTGAACACTCCACTTCCTTAACTTTGTATCTATAGATCTGATGTCTATAGAATACGCTTTCTCCCACCATTCGTTGGTAGGTGTCGTACATGGCTTCCGAAAAGCGGACTGAGGTGACAAGGTCAGGACTATAGTGAGAGTTGCTCTGGGCTGGGAGGATAGTTTCTCGTTCACCACCCGGTGCAATGTGTCGCTCGGGTACCGGAATGACTTTAGCTACAGAGTGGCTATCTCGGCAGGGTGCTTTCCACAAAAAGTTGTGAGTGCTTCGAGAGCAGCCTTCTGCACCGTGTCGGACAAGTTTCTTCCGTGTGCCGTACACTCCCACTCATCCCAAGCAGGATTGGTCGGGCACGCTGAAATCTTCACCCTTACTTCACAACGAAGGAGTTGGCCTGTGGTCATGACCTCACGTGTCGAGTACTCTGGGTAAGTGGTGTACCCAAAGTCCTTCAGGGTGTCCCACAAAAGTGCAGGAAAACCACCCTCCTCGAGGTAGTCCACGAGAGTACATGATTCCACATCAGCCGACATAGAGCCAGCGTTGTCCATCTGGACATAACGACAAAAGTGAGAATCAGGCGGGTGCGAGTGTACAAAGGTAACTTGATCCACGAGTACGGGTAAGGTCAAGGTATGGGGTAACCATGCTTACTTAAATACCATCGTATGCTGAGCTCGAACGAGCAGGCATACAAATGATACATGGTCTGGCAATCGGAACCAAACATCCTACTCAAACCAAAGTCCAACATTTCCCCAAATCTGCGTAGCAACTTAGCAAGGTTATGAAACTTAAGTTGGGTACGCAAGGCTGGGCTAGAGAACTAGGAAGGTGCTTAACCAAGCAAGGTTTCAAGGGTTCTAGGGAGATGTCAAGACAAAGGTTGACTAACCGAGCATAACTTGTGGTAGATCAAGGTATGATCACGAACTGGGGCTAGCAAAACGGAATTAGATTGGAGCAACCTAGGTTAGGATCACCTAGACAAGGGATTCTTGAACGAGGACAGCAATCTAAGCAACAACTCTAATAAATCAAGCATGACAATACATCTACACTTAAAGAGGCTAAACAGAACAAAACACGCTATCACTATTTACTTCAGAGAGCACGGAAACAGACATGAGTTCAGTTTAGGTTCCTTCTCGATTTAAACATGATGCAAGACGTCCTATTTGTCCTCACAAGGCATCCAAGCCCAAATTCGAAGTTAGCGCTGGTGGCATGGCACATACACGTATCTCCCTATAATATCTAGTCGAGATCTAGTCGATGCTTTCTTAGCGACTTACGAAACGAGGTCAGTGTACTTGTAGAAGATCACAGAACACAACGAATCTTTCATGCCAGCACTCATGAAAGCGTCCACATACATTACCGTTCACTATAGAAACAGCACCCATGCGTTAAGCCGCTGCATGGACAGCGTCCAACCTCAGACATCCTCCGTTTGAATGGAGTATATCCTTGCCTCGCATGAGCGACATGCGGAATGCTCACGTATGAAACATGTGGCGAGACACAACATACAACTAGACGCGAAGATGGGATCCGTGAAATGGATCACTCCATCATCCCTCGCAATTCCCGTGATGCGGAACAGCACACGTATAAAACACGTGGCTCCTAGTTTGGTTGTGCAAGAAAGTAAGTCTGACATAAAGTAATGTGCTGGGAGTTAGCAAAATAAACCATAGATTAATAAGCCACCTGAAAGAATCCAAAAATTTCCCTCTAGGGCCTCTCGGTCTAGTTTATCCTTAACGGACCAACGTGTTTTGCAAATCAATCAATCTTGGCAAATTTTATTCGAGAATCATGTGATTAGAGTTGTTAATTAAACTCTGGTGGATGCAGTCGCTCTAATACCAGCTGTGACAACCCGCCCAGGAAAATACCGTACTATCGCCTAAGACCGATCCACTTCGGTCATTAAGCCATAGTAAAGTATCATCCTGTCGTTGGTTGCCGGGTTAACGCCCGGTAAATCACTTGGACATCGAACAGAAGATCGACACATGCATTAAAACTCACGCAAAGCCGAGTCCAGAGTACAACATGAATTAAACATTTTGTTACAAACCATTATTCCTGACATGGAGTAAAGGTTCAGAGTTCGAAATACAGCGGAATTAATTTAATCTAGCGCAACGGTGAACATCACAGGAGGCCATCCATGATGTCCTTACTTGTCGTCACCCTTCCGATCAATCACACCTGCAACAACAATTTTTAAAGCAAGGCTGAGTATACTAATACTCAGCAAGACTTAACCGTCGGGTGATGACTACATCACCAACCTCTAGACATGAAAGGCTTTTGGCCGGTGGAGTTTCTTTTCCTTGAAACAAAGTGCTATGAGTAGATCCTTACTTTCCAAATTTTAGCACAAGTTCTAGTTGATTATCATTTCTAAATGTGCCATCTAATCCAATCAGAATTGGACAAACAATTAATTCATACAACAATATTTCTCGAGTTCCATCATTATGGGATATCATGACCAGTTGATTAAGCAGTCTCGGATAACGGTGAGAGGCCGACAATCGATTGATTTAAACCTTGCAAGGTAGACCCAAACACACGGTAGGCTGCCCCCACGAGGACAACTTTCCCAGGCCGTCCCCAAAAATCTTCGGGTTGGGATCGAATCTTACAGTCCCTGGTGCAGGCTATCCGGCATACCCCGCGAGATACCCAGAGTCACCATACACCACCCTTTCCGGTAGCTAGCGGGTTAGGAGATTTCTCAAGAGTAGTAACGGTAGGATCCCGTGCCGCCTCATTAAGGTACTAGGCTTACCGGCCCCATAACCGGCGAATGTTTAGTACGTTCAAAAGCTTAGCCCACATGACCACTGGACCGGAGCCCAATCCCATGCTCTTACCACATGAGCAATCCATTTAAGGATATCTTATGATTCCTATCTAGGAACCTATTCTCGCGAGTGACGAACATCACTCGACTTCTATCGGGTCCTATAGCATAGCAGCTATCGACCAAGCATACTAGTGATATAGCATAGGTACCTAAAGGTCATGCATCTAGGGTTTCCAATCAACTCCTGAAACGTAAATGCACAATAATAGCAAACATAATTGCATAATTTTAAAAGACGGGTTTAATGATCCGGGGCTTGCCTTCGCTGGCAAGGTTGGCCTTGGGCCCTTCTGGACTTGGGTCCAGGTCTTGAGCTACGTTCACGCACGGCGGCTCGTTGTCGGCACCTTCGTCGCCTCCTTCCGGCACGAGCGTACGTCTACTGGCGGAAAGATCTACACGAAGATGCAAATGCAAGATTTATTCGACGGTTTTTACTTTAATCACTTACAAACCATATTGACAATCAAGGGGTGTATTTGTTGGGCACATTCACCTAGATAAGAATACATTCAGCATACTCTTCCATAAAGGAATAATATGCAACTCTTTATTAAACATTCTTTTTGATGGTGATCGTGTACATATATATGTAAATAATTCGATTTAAATTCGCCAACAGTAGTGGGTATGTATATTTAACCTTTTTAACATGATTTGCAACCATCCTCAAGTTAACATGGGTGGTTTGGTGATTTCTCTTTTAGGAAGGTTATTGGTTGTACATGGGTTATTCTTTTATTGCATAATTGAATAAAGATTTCTTTGTACTTGTCATTTCATGTGAAAGCTTTAACCCTTTTCCTTTCACAAGCAAAGATACGAATAATATTTTTATCTTTTGAATTAATTCCTTATCAGCAAAGAGAATTAATTATCTTCTAATTAAATGAGATAATACTTTCAAAAAGGAAAGAGAATTAAATAAGGGCTTTTCTTTATTTAATTTCTCTTTAATATTAAAAAGGGCTTTTAAACTTTTTATTAAGCAATTAAATTACCAAAAATTAAAGTAGTGTTTCTTAAGCCTACTAGCACCTATACTGGTCCATTGGACCCACATGTAAGTGTTGGATGCTAGGAAATTAAATATTTTAGCAAATAACAAAGGACTAGCTAGTGATTCAAATTAAATGTATACAAAAATAAATAAGCATCAAAATGCTCCCAACATTCTTGTGCATGCTCTCTGATCCTAAACAAGTCTAAAGAACCAGCATGTTCACATAAAAACCCTACTGATCTTAGCTTATTAATTTACAAAGGAAAACATGCATAAATCGAGAATAATTATTTCTGTTAATCAAAAAGTCATGATTAATTCACAAGATGTGTATTTAACAGGAAAAATCATTTATCGTTGAGCTCAAAAAACATAAATATATTTAACAGGAAAAATCATTTATGCAGATCTGCCAGAAATAGAAAAACATTTTTAGAAAAAGATTTACATTATAACTTGGTGCAATTTTTGGCATAGGAGCTAGTCATGACCTAACACATAACATATCCACAAATTTGCTACAGAGGATTTATGGTTTTTGAGATATTGCAGATCTAGGGTTTTCACATTTGTATTTTTCATGCAAAAACTAAAAGGAATTAGCTCAGGCAAGAATAACAAAAGTTGTAGAACAATTCACCATGAATCTAACAAAATTGGCCTTGCATTTTTCTGATTTTTCAGTGATTTTCTACGCAATTTACAAGAATCAGGAAATAGCAAACACTATTGGAGTTACCCTTTTGAAAGAAGGACCCTGGAAAGAACTTGGGGTTTGCAATGTGGCCCCTGGGGGCGGGCTGGCGGCCGCGCGGGCTGCCGAGTCGGCGAGCTCGCCGGCGCTTGCGGCCGGGGAAAGGCCGGGGAGGGGCCTAGGGACTACGGGGGTACGATTTGGGGGTTTGGACCGGGGCGGAGACGCGGCCGGCGATGGCCGTCGGCGGCGCACCCGGCGGCGGCCGCGGGAGCCACTGCTCCGGTGAGACAGAGATCAAGGCGCGGCAACCGGCAGTGGCGGTGGCTCTTGTGCGCTCTAGAGGACGGGTTGGGAAGGTTGATTGGCCGCGGGAGCTAGCAGGGACGCGGCTCGACGGCGGCAGCCATGGAGGGCGGCGGCGGAGCAAGGAGCGGAAGGAGGGGGGTTTGGCGCGTGGGGAAGGGTAGCGGCACCTTTAAGGGACTGCGCGAGCTGGAGCACTGGCGAAGGGGCAGCACGGGCAGGCGAGGACGACCGGGCAGCGACCGTACCGCGCGGGCGGGGAGGACGTACGGCGGCGCGCGGTTCGGGGGCACGGGTAGGCGGACGGCGCGGAATTTGGGGCGTTCCCGGCGTGCGTACCACCTCGGGACGGGGCGGTGCGTTGGGAAGGCGCGGGGGCGGCGCCGGTGGCGCGGCGCCCGCGCGCGCACGCGCGCGCGACCCGCGACACGGCGCGACGTCGGCTGCTTGGACTTCGGGCGACCATGTTCAAGCACGTTTTTCTCCCAAAAATTTAATAAAAGTGCACAAAGCAATGAATAGGAAAGTTGTAGATCTAACTACCCTCTACAACTTTCAAAAAGGCCATATAGTGTTTTTCTCAACGGATTGTGCAGGAACGTGGTGCCAACATTGAATGTCGGCCTGTTCTGGAAAACAGGGGGTACTATCAGTCGATCAAGTTTTTCACTAATTTCCATCCAAAATTTGAAATGCCAATCAACACGAAAGTTGTGTCCCTCAACAAGATGGACAACTTTCATAAAGGTAGATTTTGAAGTGTTTAGGTGAATTTTGGAGAACGGGGCAAAAGTTCCGGACGACATTCGCTGACGTCAACGGTTAAGCCGGTTTTGACCGTGTCTTTGACCAAGGGTCCACTACGGGTGTGTGTAGGCTTGGTCAAGGGGTTCATTAGGGTTCATTGGCGTGGTTTTCGGGTGATGACCCAGGTTGACCTAGGTTTGACCGGGTTTTGACTGGTTTGACCCGGCTGATCCGGTCATTAGCGTTAATGACGGTAATTAAAAACCTGGGGCGTCACACCCCCTCCCCGCAGGGTTCGAAATCCGGTTTGGGGGCCTGAACTTTCAGGCCATGGGGAACGGCTACCTGATGCGCCTCACCAACCGTGAGGATCTCCGTGCGCGGCGCCAAGCCGGGTCCGCCCCGGTCGACGCGCGCGCGTCGCCACGACGCAAACACCCGCCGGCACGGATGCGCGGGCCCGTCGCCGTCTCGGCGTCGCCGCCACTCGGTCGGCGCTCACGCCGGGCGCGGTCGGAGCGACGGCAAGGCCGAGCGCGCCGCCACCCAACGCGGCGCGCCCGTCGCACGACGACCGCCGCCCCCGGTGGGGGAGCGCGCGGTCTCCGGGCCGCGCTTTCCCATCGGTCTGTGCGGCGCCACGACGGCCTACAACGCCAACGCCAACACCACGATGCGCAAGGTTCCCCCTGACCGTCACGTCTTCGTCGCTAGGGACCCCAGCGCCTCCGCCGGCGACGAGTCGTCCCTAGGCTCTCTCGACGCATTGCCACCCGCCAACCTGCACGGGTACGCAGAGTGGGACTTTTCCGGCGTACCGGACCCGGTAATGTTCAGGCGATTTCTCGACGCCACGGACTACTAGTTCGGTTGCTTCGACGACTCCAGCACCGGGAGCTACGACCCCGCACGGGAGTGCTGTGTCGTCATCGCCAACGACCCAGCAAACGCCACCGGCGCAGCGGGCGCCGGCGATGGGGAAGTTACGCCCGCCCCAGGGATTGCTCCGCGCCTGGCAGCGAGACCGAGCGCCCCTGCTGGGGCCGACATCGACGCGCAGTTAGCCCAAGCCCGCGAACTCGAAGCCAAGCTGGCGGAGGAGTATCGGACGGTGCGGTTGCTCCGCGCCTCTATGGCGGGGGAAGCCTCTGCGCTCGGCGAGCGCGCGCGGGAGCTGGGCATACAGGCCCGCGACCGCATCAACACCGATTTCAACGTCGACAACCCAGACACGCCTCCGAGAGCGAGCTAGAAGCTCATTGCCGCCGCGACGCTGCTGCGGGCCATGCCCACCCCCTCGACACCCGAGGCGCGGAACCTGCACCGTGAGGCGCAGGCGCTCATCGAGCAAGCGGCCGTCCAGCAGGCCGAGAGCTCGGCGTCTCGCATCCGCCAGCAAGGAGACGCACGGGGAGATGGGGGCACGTAGGGGGGCGAACCCTCGGTGCACGCAGGTGGAGCGACGGAGCACCCCGCCAACCCGGGACGCACACCGGCTAAAGAATGGCTCCTCGACACGCGCAGAGCACGGGACGGCGACGCCCGCAACATCATCAACGCTCGGCGAACGAGCAAAGCGGATGCGCGAGCGGTGGCAGGGTACCACCCTCGACGAGGTGGACACTACGACAGCGATGAAGACCGCTCGCCGACGCCGGAACCCCCGGGGACCCGTGTGTTCAGTCGGGAGATCCGCACGGCGGCCTTCCCCCAGCGCTTCCGCCAACCCACGACCATCGTCAAGTATAACGGGGAAACAGATCCCCGCGTGTGGCTCAACAACTATTGCCTGCCATGCCAGCTGGGCGGGGCCACCAGCGACGAGGTCATCATCCGCAACCTCCCCCTGCACCTCGGCGATTCAGCCCGGACGTGGCTCGAGCATCTGCCGGCCAGTCAGATCCATAACTGGGATGACTTGGTCCGCACATTCGTGGGCAACTTCCAGGGCACGTATGTGCGCCCTGGGAACTCCTGGGACCTGCGCTCCTGCACCCAGAAGCCCGGCGAGTCGCTCCGGGACTTCATACGGCGCTTCTCCAAGCGCTGCACGGAGCTCCCAAGCGTGGCGCAATCCGAGATTGTGCATGCCTTCCTCGAGGGCACCACGTGTCGGGATCTCGTGTGCGAGTTGGGGCGCAGCCCACCGGCAGACTCGAACGAGTTGTTCGACATCGCCACCAGCTTCGCCTCAGGTGAAGAGGCCGTGGGGCGATCTTCGACGGCAAGAAGGGCAAGCGCTCGGACGACGCGCCCGCGGAGGGCAGCAAGTCCAGGGAGCCACACCGGAAGGACAAGCGGGGCGAGAAAGGGAAGAAGCCGTGCCGCGAGGCGTGCGAGTAGGGACGCGACGGCAACGACGCCGAGGCCCTTGCTGTCGACCCGGCTCGACGGGGCCCTCGACCGGCCCCTCGAGGTCCGGGGGTGTTCGATGACATGCTGAAAAAGCCATGTTCATATCACAAGACCCCAGTGAACCACACCCTCGAGCAGTGCGATATGCTCAAGAAGTTCTACGGCCGCGCCGCCGCGAAGGACGCAGAGGCCAAGATGGACGGAGGAGATGGCGACGTCGGTGGCTTCCCCGCCGTGGAGAACGTGTTCCTCATCTTCGGGGGGCCGACCGTCGACATATCGAGCCGCCAGCGCAAGCGGGAACGGCACGAGGTCCTCACCGCGGAGAAGGCGCCTCCCTCCTTCCTTGACTGGTTGGAGGACGCCATCACCTTCAGCCATGAAGATCACCCGAACCGCATCCCTAACCCGAGCCAGTACCCACTGGTGGTCGACCCGGTCATTGGGAACGCGTGGTTCTAAAAAGTCCTGATGGACGGAGGCAGCAGCCTCAACATCCTCTACGCGCACACGCTCGCGCTCGTCCGGGGATCGGGTTGGACCGGTGCGGCCCGGCACGACGCCGCCGTTCCATGGCGTCGCGCCGGCAAGCGCGTCCGGCCCCTCGGGCGATCGATGCTCGCCCGTCCGGTTCGGCACTCCGAGCAATTTCCGCAAGGAGATGCTCACCTTCGAGGTGGTGGGGTTCCAGGGCGCCTATCACACCATACTTGGGCGGCCTTGCTACGCCAAGTTCATGGCCGTCCCCAACTACACCTACCTCAAAATGAAGATGCCAGGACCAAACGGCGTCATCACCGTGGGCTCGTCCATCGAGCACGCCTTCGACTGCAACGTCGAGTGCGTGAGCACGCGGAAGCGCTGGCGCTGGATGAAGCGCTGGTGACTACCTTGGAGAAGATGATCAACGAGGACCTCGCTCCACCACCAAGCACGCCGGCAACTTCGAGGCCGCAGAGCAGACCAAGGAAGTGCCCCTCGACCCTGCTGCCCCCGAGGGCAAGGTGTTGAGGGTCAGTTCTGCCCTCGACCTGAAATAGGAAGTGGTGCTCGTCGACTTCCTCCGCGCCAACGCCGACATCTTCACGTGGAGCCCCTCGGACATGCCAGGCATCCCGAGGGAGGTCGCCCAGCACTCCCTTGATATCCTGCCTCACTCCCGCGCAGTGCAGCAACGGCTCCGCCGCTTCGACGAGGAGCGGCGGCGGGCGATCGGAGCGGAGCTGCAGAAGCTTCTCGAGACCGGGTTCATCAAGGAAGTGTTCCACCCTACGTGGCTAGCCAATCCTGTACTAGTAAAGAAAAAGAACGAAAAGTGGCGGATGTGTATAGACTACACTAGTCTTAATAAAGCATGTCCTAAAGTTCCTTTTCCTTTGCCACGTAACGACCAGATTGTTGATTCGACCGCCGGGTGTGAACTACTTTGCTTCCTTGATGCCTATTCCGGGTACCACCAGATCAAGATGAAGGAGTCCGATCAGCTCGCGACTTCATTCATCACGCCGTTCGGGATGTTTTGCTACGTCACGATGTCATTCGGCCTCCGGAATGCGGGTGCAACGTACCAACGCTGCATGCAGCACGTTTTCGGAGACCACATCGGGCGAACTGTCGAGGCGTACGTAGACGACATCGTCGTAAAAACCAGGAAGGCGGACGACCTGGTTGGCGACCTCAACATCGTGTTCGGCTGCCTACGGGCCAACGGGGTAAAATTGAACCCCGAAAAATGTGTCTTTGGTGTGCCGCGGGGCATGCTCCTAGGATACATAGTCTCCCAGCGAGGCATCAAGGCCAACCCCGAAAAGGTTGCAGCCCTCGAGCGAATGGGTCCAATTCGGGACCTTAAAGGGGTACAAAAGGTGCTGGGGTGCCTTGCCGCCTTGAGCCGCTTCATCTCGCGGCTCGGCGAAAAAGGCTTGCCCCTCTACCGCCTCCTCAAGAAGCACGAGCATTTCTCCTGGACCGCCGAGACCCAGGATGCGCTCGACAAGCTGAAGGTGTCCTTGACTCACACCCCAATCCTCACACCACTGCAGGACGGTGAACCTCTGCAACTCTACGTGGCCGCAACCACCCAGGTGGTCAGCGCCGTGATCGTGGTAGAGCGCACGGAGGAAGGGCACGCCCTGCCGATCCAGCGGCCGGTGTACTACATCAGTGAAGTCTTGTCCGACACCAAGACACGCTACCCTCAAGTCCAGAAGCTGCTGTACGCGGTGGTCCTTGCACGGCGCAAGCTTCGCCACTACTTCGAGGCCCACCCTGTCACGGTGGTCTCCTCCTTCCCACTGGGGGAGATCATCCGCAATCCGGACGCGGCGGGTAGAATCGCCAAGTGGTCGGTGGAGCTGATGGGCGAGACACTCGCCTACGCCCCGCGCAAGGCCATCAAGTCCCAGATCCTGGCAGATTTCGTCGCCGAGTGGACAGACACGCAATTGCCGCCGCCGCGGCATCCCGGCGAGAATGTCGGACTCGTATTTCGACGGCTCGGTGATGAAGACTGGGGCGGGAGCGGGCACCGCTCTTCGTGTCACCCCTCGGGGAACACATGCGGTACGCAGTACGTCTCCACTTCCCCGCGTCAAACAACATGACTGAGTACGAGGCCCTCCTCTGCGGCCTCAAGATCGACATCGAGATAGGCGTCAAGCGCCTCGATGTGCGGGGGGATTCGCAGCTCGTGATTGACCAAGTCATGAAAAGTGCGAGCTGCCACGATGACAAGATGGAAGCGTACTGCAAGGCCGTGCGGGCCCTCGAGGACAAGTTCTACGGCATCGAGCTGAATCACGTGCCCCGCCGGTACAACGAGGAGGCGGACGAGCTCGCCAAAATCGCGTCCGGGCGGATCACTGTCCCCCCCCCAACGTTTTTGCCCGAGATATCGCCCAGCCCTCCGTCACCCTCGAGCCGCACCCCTCGAACCACACGGAACCCTCGGGGCTCCCTCAAATCCGGCGGGCGCGAGCCCATGGATGAGGACCCCTCGAACGAGGCGTAAGTGCTCTCCCTCCTCGAGGGGTACGGCGCCGACGAGGCCGAAGTGATGGATGTCGAGCCAGCCCCCATCAGGGCAGATTGGCGCGACAAGTATATCGCCTGGATGGACCGAGGGGAACTCCCCTCGGACCGGTCCGAGGCCAGGCGCATCGCCAGGATGGCCAAGTCTTTTGCCCTCGTCGACGGCGAGTTGTACAAGCGCGCCGCTTCCGGCATCCTGCAGCGATGCGTGCCCATCCCCGAGGGGCGCGAGCTCCTCCGGGACATACATGCGGGGATTTGCGGCCACCACACCGCGCCCCGCACCCTCGTAGGCAACACGTTCCGCCAAGGCTTTTATTGGCCCACCGCGGTCGCGGATGCCAGCGAGATCGTGTGCACCTGCGAAGGGTGCCAGTTCTACGCCCGCAAATCCAACCTCCCTGCTCACGTCCTGCAGACCATCCCCATCACATGGCCTTTCGCCGTGTGGGGGCTGGACATCGTCGGGCCCTTGCGAAAGGCGCCCGGGGGCTTCACCCACTTGTTGGTCGCAATTGACAAATTTTCCAAGTGGATAGAAGTACGCCCCATTACGAATCTCAGGGCGGAACAGGCAGTGACGTTCTTCACTGACATCGTCCATCGTTTTGGAGTGCCAAACTCCATCATCACCGACAACGTGTCCCAGTTCACGAGCAGGAAATTCCTGGAGTTTTGCGACAAATTCCACATCTGTGTGGATTGGGCAGTTGTGCCACACCCACAGACCAACGGCCAAGTAGAACGTGCCAATGGCATGATCCTGCAAGGCCTTAAGCCCAGAATTTACGACCAGCTGAACAAGTCTGGTCGAAAATGGCTCCAGGGAATTGCTCGTGGTCGTGTGGAGCCTAAGGACCACCCCAAGCAGAGCCACCGGGTTCACCCCGTTCTTTCTAGTCCATGGCGCGGAGGCCGTCCTCCCCACGGACTTAGAATATGGGTCACCCAGGGTACGAGGCTATGACGAGGACGCCAACCAACGAGCCCGCGAGGACTCACTGGACCAGCTGGATGAAGCGCGCCTCGTGGCCTTGATGCATTCCGCAAGATACCAGCAGTCCCTCAGGCGCTACCAGGCACGGAAGATACGCCGGCGGGACTTCAGTGAGGGGGATTTGGTCCTAAGACTACGCCAAGACAACCGAGGACGCCACAAGCTATCACCTCCGTGGGAGGGACCCTACGTCGTGGCGAAGGTGCTCAAGCCCGGCACATACAATCTAGCCAACGAGGACGGCGAGGAACTCACCAACGCTTGGAACATCCAACAGCTACGTCGCTTCTACCCCTAACTAGGATTTCCAAGTCTTTTGTTGTAAATCACGTGCCCAACACCCCAGTTGGCGACGACCATGTAAACATCACAAGTTGAATAAAAAGGGCAACTCGGCTTTCCCCTGAAACCCAAGTTACCCTCGGGGGCTACTACGGGGGGCATCCCCCCCAAAAAAATGGTCCCATTTTTTCGCAAAAAATCCACGCGCGCTAAGTATGGTTCGACTTCGGCCTCGAGCAAAATTCGAATAGGGCGCAGACAGCCTAGCGGAAAGGACGCGCAAGTCAGAGATAGCCTACGCCTCCGCGAGGATACGGCCCTTTTCTCTTGCCTCGGCCCCGGCGGTCGCTCGCGAAAATCGAACTTCCCTAACTCGAATTTACTCAGGAAGAAGGAGAAACAAAACAGCGCAATAAAGTAAAGGACACCATTTCGCTTTCACAAGTGTTTGAAACAAAATGATCTGTTCATTTACATGGCCACGCGGCCCATACGCTAACACACAAACAAAAAGGGCTTGGCGCCCGGCAATCTTAGGCTGGCGGAGCATCGGCGTCGGTGGCATCCGGGAACAGAAACTCCTCAAAGGCTTCGGCAAGTGCCTCGGCAGCGTCAGCGACTAACGCATCCACGCGCTCCATCGCCACCTCGTCCTCGACGCCCTCGGGGACGATGTAGCCCTCCGCCACGGCCTCGAAGTTGATCTCGTAATGAGATCGCACCACTCCGAGGGCCTTCTGGACGCCGAGGTGCAGAGCCCGTGCATGCGCCCGCAGACGTGCACCGCCAAGGGCACGCGAGGGCGACTAGCCGGCCGAGCTCCCGCCCTCGCGCTTCGCCCTCCTCCACGGCCCGGTAGGTCTCAAGGGCCACGGAGCGTAGCTCCGGCCGGCTCTGCTCGGAGGAGTCGTGGGAGGCTTGCAGCGCCTCGGCCCGGTCGGTCGCGTGCCCCAGCGCGGTGCGCAGGCCTGAACGTTGCCAGCAAGAGAGAAATCAGAAAGGGGGGTGAACCCTCTAAGGGAAAATCGGCAAAGCAAGAGACAAAACAGCGACTCACCTTCGACCTGCTTCTTCTCCACCTCGAGAGCGCGGCGCTCGGCCTCGACCGCTTGCTGAAGGCCATTGACGGTGTCGCTCTGCTCCTTGAGGGCCTGCTCCTGGCTCGCGCTCGTGATGCTGAGGACCACCAGTTCACCCTCGAGCTTCAAGAACTCGACGGTCCGCTCCTCCAGCGACTTCTGCGCCGCCTCGCGAGCGGTGCGCTCCCGCTCGAGCGCCGATCGGGCATCGACAAGTGCGACCCGCTCTTGCTGAAGCTGCCCCTCAGCCCCCTGGCGGGCGGTACGCTCTTGCGGGAGCCGGTCCTCCGCGATGGCGAGCGCGGCGACCTTGGCGTCGAGGGTGGCCTTCGGCTCGTCGGCCTCCTTGGCCCTCTCGCTCGGCCGTGCGCGCCCTCTCTTCGGCTCGGCTCGCCGGGCCTCGCGCCTCCGGGAGCCACGCGCGGACCTCCTGGTTCTCGGCCCGGACGGTGGTCACCTCCGCCTCCCCGCTTGGTTGCCGGCGTGTGCATTCTCTCCCGGAGTCCGCCGCGCCGCCGCCGGCGCCTCATCCCGGTCGATGAGGGCCGTGCAAACCCGCTCGAGGGTGGAGGGGCGCGCCGCGGCCTGCCTCTCGCACTCTTGAAGCTGGTCGCGTAGGGCCTCAGCCCGGTACGACAGCCAGCTGTCCGGGGTCCTCAAGGCGTCAGCAAGCGCGTCGAAGGCGTCGCACCGCTCCCGGAGCTGGCGGAGCTCGGCGCTCATCTGATCGAAGGCGCCATATTTGTCGCGGGCGCGGTGCTCGAGCTCCTGCCGCCAACAAATCGAAACCAGTGAGCGTCTCGCCGTGAGGATCGAGCGTGAAGACGAAGGAATCAAAGAAAGTACACGACGGCGCCTCACCTGGAAGACGCGCCACGTAGGGCTGTCATGAATCCGCAGTGCCTCGTTCAACGCTCGGTTGAGCGCAGCGCTGTGGTCGCGGAGCTCCTCCCACAGCTCCTGCTCCTCCTTGGCGTCGGCGAAGGCGGGCGGACCGTCAACGCGCCCCTCTTTCGGAGCGGAGCGGCCGGCGCGGGAAGAAGAGGCCTAGGCACCGTGCCCTCGGCCTCCCGCACCATGTGGCCGTCCCGCCGCCTCACAAGAGCCCCCTCCTGGGACTCGGGGGATGGCGTGGGGAAGCTCACCCACTGGTCCCACCCGGGCGGCGGGGAGTCGTCGTCCGGAATCTCCATCACCACCGCCCAAGAGCCGCCGGCAGGTGCGGGCCCCCGTTGCGCCTCCACCGACGCCTCCACCCGCGCCTCCGTGGCCGCGAGCTCCCGCCCGCGGTGCCGCGGCCACCGCCTCTCGGCCGCGTCTCCGCGATCGCGGCGGCCGGGGTGGCTCTCCACGGCGGACGCCGCCATCGGCGCCGCCGCAACCGCCGCCGGCGGCGCTTCCACCACGACCGGCGCCCGCCGCTCCTCGACGGCCGCCGGCCGCGGCGCGGTGGGCGGAACCACCGGCCGCGACCTTGAGGCCTCGGCCCGCGCTTTGCGAGCTCTCGCCGGCCGCCGCCGCCGCACTTGCCCCCGCCCGCGGCGCCCTCAACACCTTGGCCGGTGCGAGGGGAGGCACGGTTGGCACCACCCTGCACAAGCATGAGCAAACCGTCAGGCCCCTGCCTATCTGACATGCAACCTCCTGAAAGGACAAATCTCTCACCTCGAAGAGAAGAAGGCGCGCTTCCTCTTCCTCGAGGTTCCGGCCGACGACGCTGGCACAGCCGGTGTGGTCACCACGCGCGCAGGCCCCGCCCGCGCGCGGGCGCATCCGCCGCGGGCACCTCCGGGCGCGCACCGCGCCTCGGCGGCCCGCGCCGCCCCCGTTAACGATTGCCCGGCGGCGGGCGCCTCCGCACCCGCCCCGGGCGATGCGCTCCCCGCCGCCGAACCGGCCCCGGCGACGGGGGTGCAGGCTCCCACCTATCGGGGAGACCCTGCCCCCCAACCTCTTCCTCTTCTTCCTCCTCCTCGTCCGACGACGAGTACTACTCGGTCCCCGATGAGGAGAGCCCCTGCTGCTCTCGCAGCCGGTACTCCTCACTCCTCCGCTCGCGACGCTCCCGATGTCGCGTCGCGCGCTCCTTGTGTGTCGCCCGCTCCAGCTCTCGCTGCTGCGCCGCGCGACCAAGCGCGCGAGAGCGGGGAGTGGGCGGGTCGGACTTTGCGGCGCTCAACCGCACCGGTCGCGAGCGAAGCATCGAAGTGCGTCAACAACCCGAGGTATCGGCAAAATCGAAAACGGAACCAAGAACTCCACTCACCCGGCTTGCGGTGGGGGAGCATCTCAAGATCCCACGAGGGGACCGGTCGTTGCGCACGGACTTGGGGTCGACGGCGCTCCGCGCCGGGTAGTCGCGTACTCCGCGGGAGGGGGCCTCGCAAAGATCCGCGACCTCGCCAGCGCGGTGGGGTCCGCCGTCTCGGTCATCTCAAAGATGCGGAGCGGCCTCTCCATCAGGGGGACGATCTGCCGGTGGTGGAGGAAAGCGAGGACGACCCCCGCAGTCAGCCCACGGTCCGCCAGATTCCTCAGTGCGGCCAGAAGCGAGTCCAACCGATCCCAGTGCTGGGGCGGGGACACCCCGTGGTGCCAGGAGTCGGGCTTCTCCCGGAGTACCAGACCGGTGTAGGGGGGAGACCGGGCTCGTCGTTGCGAAGGTAGAACCAACCGCGCTCCCAGCCTGCGTTGTTGGTCGTCATGGTGCAGGGGATGTAGTCGTCCTTGCGCTGACCCCGCAAGGCGAGCGACATGCCGCCGGCGCGCACCACGCGGTGGGTCCTCTGCTCTGACGTCTTCTGCGTGAACAGCTCCGCGCGGAAGAGGTGAATCCAGAGATCCCAGTTCACCGGGATCCCTAGGAAGCCCTCGCAGACGCCAACGAATGTGGCCGCCTACGAGATCGCATTCAGCGCGAAGTTGTGAAGCTCCACGCCGTAGTGGTGGCAGAGCGCCCGCATGAAGCGGCTCGCCGACGCCGTGAAGCCTCGCTCGTGGAAGCGGACGAAGCTAACCACGTAGCCACTCGGAGGGTTGGGCGCGTGGTCCCTTGCCGGCGGCATGATCCACTCGGCCGGCCGTCCATCCTCGTTCGCCGCCAGCTGGCCGGCGGTCACCCGGCGGTTCGGTCGGCCGGCCCGCGTCACCGTCGAGCGCTCCCACGCAAACGGGTCGATGAAGACGAGAGGCGGTTGGGGCGCCATGCGGGTAGACGAAGGGGCGAGGGACGAGGAACGGGAAGAAGGAGAAGAGCTCCGAAGGAAGAAAGCTGCTTGGGCAAGAATGACTCGGGGGCTGAGGCGCAATGAGCAAGAATGGCGAATGCTAAGGTAAAAAACCGCCGTTTTCCCCTCTCGTCGAATTTATAGGCCGCGGGCGTGCTCTCCGGAGCGTGCGCCCCGCGCGCATTAACTGCAGGAGGAATATTCCCTCGCTGACGGACGGGCCCCACCACGACCACGGCGGCCACGCAACCGCTCGCAAGCCATCATCACGGCGTAGAAACGGGAGGGCCGTGGCAGGTGGTCACATCCGCCTGCCCACGCCGCCCACTACGCGCGCGGCTGCAGCGCCTAAAAAGGCGCGCCCGCGGCGCGAAACTACAGCCGCGACTGCGAGCATTAAATGGCCCGGTCCCTTACTAAGTAAGGAAGACCCTCGAGCGGCGCGAGCCCCTGGCTCAGAAAAAATTCGACCCTCAAAGGGTGCAAACATCGGCCGGTAACCTCGGGGCCCGTTTGAAGTAAAACAGGCACCACAGGTACCTTCGATGCACTACTCTACTGATCAGCGTTTCGGGGGCTGACACGGTCAAGGACCCTCGAAACCCGCAGATGCAAAGACGGGAGCGCCTAGCTGCCACCCCGCACTATTTTACTGATCAGCGTTTCGGGGGCTGACACGGTCAGGGACCCTCGAAACCCGCAGATGCAAAGACGGGAGCGCCTAGCTGCCACCCCGCACTATTTTACTGATCAGCGTTTCGGGGGCTGACACGATCAGGGACCCTAAAAACCCGCAGATGCAAAGACAGGAGCGCCTAGCTGCCACCCCACACTATTTTACTGATCAGCGTTTCGGGGGCTGACACGATCAGGGACCCTCGAAACCCCCAGATGCAAAGACGGGAGCGCCTAGCTGCCACCCCGCACGGCCCTATTGATCAGAGGTTCGAAGCCTGACCCTCGATGGGTTCGAACAGGCGCCCCAGATCACCAGAGTCAGGGACGACGAGGGCACGCGCATTCGAGCCGTTCCTCGAGCCCGCCGGCTCGAGGGTGCCCCACATGTCGTGTTCGAGAGCCAGCGAGGGCAGCTAGCCGGGGGGATCCCACTGAGGGAGAGCTTCCGCGCCCTCGGTCTTTAGCGAACGGGACCGAGCCCCACCTAGCAAACCCACGCAAGCGCTTTAATGGACGTGTCTCCGGATCGCGCAGCCTACCCCTATCGAACGGGGCATGGGCGTCCACTCAAACCACCCACTAACAGCTCAACGAGGAATCCGCAATCCGTGACCCGATCGATGGGGGTTGCGGAAACCTCACCCTCCGTCCCGCGGAGGGACGGCGAGGGCGCGTTAAAAACAAGTCGTAGAGCTCTACCCGATCGCCTCTAACGGGCCCAGGCTCGGGGGCTCGGCGCACGGCTACACCTCCTGGATTGCGCCGGCCGCGGATAGTGCCAGCTGCGCGTGCGTCACCGAAGCCGGCTGAAACATCGCCGACGCCGGTTGGGATATGTACCACGCCCTCCGACCAAATCCCGCGGTAAAACCCCTGCAGGAGCGCTCACGCTCCTGCAGGGCTTCGGGGGCTAGACCCGCGGGTCCGCTAGCGCGGCCCCACGGAAAGCATTCACAAACCAGGGGGAAGGACGTCCTATCAGTAGGCTTCAGCATCTGCGGGAGCCTGGCCGGCGAACCCGCAGATGCTCGATGGCTACTGTCGGGGACAGCCCTGAGGGTCCCCTAAAACAACTGGGGAAATCCCGCTTAAAACCTGCTAAAACACCAAAGCTAAATGCATCTTGCTTAAACGCACACACGGGCACGGCCCACGCTGCGGTGGCCCTCGCGGCCCACCGAGGCGGCCCACTCAAAGGTCCCCTCGAGCAGGCTCCGCCTCGCTCGAGGATGCACGCTTACCTCGAACGGGCTCCGCCCCGCTCGACGGTACACGGCTCCCTCGAGCAGGCTCCGCCTCGCTCGAGGGCGCTCCGCACGCGCACGCCAGTTCCCACACGCGGGTACGGGCATTTAATGCTCTGACAACGGCGGGGCGGCGCCATCATGCGCCTGAGACTCACACCCCGGTCCTGTTGCACCAACTCCCTAGGGGGAACCCATCCCCGCCACCGTGGGGGAGCGTGCGACATGGCCGGTTTCGGCCCCCCGTGACGTCGCGCCGCCTACTCCCCGTACGGCTAACGTGCCGAGCCCTCGAAGGGGGGCCAGCCACACCCTCGAAATGCTTTCCCATGACCTTGCAGGGCCAGGTCATGACGCTAGGCCGGCGGGGCGCCATCCCTACCACTGTAAATTGCAGGCGGCCGCCCCCGTGCGTACAACACCACGCCGGGCACTGTGGTAACAGCTCCGACGCTGTGAGGCATGCGGGAACGGGACGCCACCACGCCTGCCACTGTATCCCGTACGGATCGTCGTCAGCAACCCCCTCGAGGCCGCCTGGGGACATCACGGCCAACCACTGCGCTCCTACCCTCGAAGCTACCACTGTTCGGGTACAAGATACGCCATGATGGCCAGATCGCAGCAAGGACCGTCAAGGCGGCCGCCTACTCTACGGCGCGGCGCACCATACTTCCACATGTAGCTGAATAGTGCGGCATGCTTGTAATTCGCCCTCTCCTTGGCCTATAAAAGGAAGGTGAACTCCCCCGCCGCAGGGGACAGAGGACACAACGCACAACACGAGACAGAGAATAACAGACAATATACGACATCCCACACACACGCTCCCCAATTCTCCCACAACATCTTCAGCCACTTCACCAGGGACTTGGGGGCCACGCCTCCTCTCCCACTTTGCTTGTAGCCGCCCCACTACATGCACCCCGGTGCTGAGCAATATAGTGCCCCGAGCACACCACTGCTGGACGTACGGCCCCCGACCGGAATCAGGATAAACCTTGTGTCTTTGATTGCTTAGCATCGACCATGGAGGGATAGACCTTGGCGCTTATTACTGGTTAGTGTCGGGACCACATTCCGCACCGACAATTTTAACTTTTTTTATCTCTCCTGGCCTCAACATAGGGTTCTTTCATTTCTTCGGTGGAGTTCAGGTGATGCGCATTACTTTGGCCCGGCGTGTGGCCCTTCTCTATGTTTCTAGCTTCTTGTTGGTCACCAAATACTGTGATGACCCCCTTGGGTGTTGGGATTTTCATGCACGGAAACTGTTGCCTTATCATGGTGTCGAACTTGTTAATGAATCCTCTGCTGAAGATTGCGAGGTAGGGGTGATACATGTCCACCACGTCGAAAGTTAGAGTCTCGGTTCTAGCATTGCCTAGCTCGCCGAAGGATACTGGAAGAGGTATTTTTCCTGCTGGCTTGATTGGCTTTCCCACTGAAACCCAGCAGTGGGTACTCTGGTGGTTGTAGCATGTGTGGACTCAAGCTCATTTTCTCCAAGGTTTTCATGAATAGAATATCTGCCGAACTTCCATTGTCCACCAGGACTTTTCCAGTCACCCATCCGGCGATATTCACCTCGGTTACCATGGCATCATTGTGGTCAGTTGATTTCAACCTGAAATCTTTTTCGGTGAATGTTATCGGCACCTTGGCCCAGTTTGGTCGCGTCGCTGGACCGTCATTGATGATTGTATTCACAAATCTGAAGTAGTTGTTTCTTTGCCTCTTTCTTTCGAACGCCATGGTCGAGCCTCCCGTGATAGGCATGATAGTCCCGAAAGAAGGAAATGCTTTCAGATTATGGCTTCTTGAACTTGACTCTGGCTTTACTAAATTGACTGATGGTGGCGGCAACATTCCTTGAATTGGTTGCAGATGCAGAATGTTTTGAATCGCTTGAGACTGAGGGAAAAACTGTTGCGAATGCTGCCATGACGACTGTGCTTGTTGAAATTGCTGAATCGGGATTGGGCTTGGCTGAGGACCAATGAGTTGCGTTTGCCAGAAGTTTTGACAGAACTGATTCGGCATTGTGGAGGCAATGTTCATCATGGTTTTCCCTTGTTGGATTCTTGCTATGTTTTTTCTAGTTTTTGGGCAAGCTTCGGTACCGTGACCTCTCCCATCATATCTGCAGTAAAAGTATGGATCTCTTGTGTTGTGATTTTGGATTTTTTGGAGGTCCTCTTCCTCTTCCTCTTGATAGAAAGTCCCCTCTTGTGCTTGGCCTATTGTCTTGATTGAACTGAGGATTTTCCACATTGTTGATGTTTCGTGGAGTTTGAAACTGAGCCCTCCATCATGTTCCTCTATTGCCTTGCCTTACTTGATTTCGCTCAGCAACTCTTTTTCGATGATCTTCATCAGACTTGATGTATTGTTCTAGTTCATCAAGGAGTTCTCCAATACTCTGTGGTTCTTTTCTGGTCAAGTGCGAAGCTGTTGGTCTTGGAGTCAGGCCTTTGATTAGTGGTTGGTTTGTTGTTTGTCATCTGTTCCCGGAATTTGAGACTTTTGTTGCATGAATCTTCCCACGAAGCTCTGTAGTGACTCTCTGTCTCTTTGCTTGTAACTGAAGAGGTCTGATGGCTTTGCATTTGTTTCATGAAACACTTGAAATGCCTGAATGAACTTTGTCTTGAGATCAATCCAGCTGCAGATTGAGTGTCGAAGCAGTAAGGAATACCAGTTAAGAACTGGACCTTCGCAAGCAATGATAAAAGATTTGGCTAGTGCAACATCATCTCCTCCTGTTGAATTTACAGCTGCTTCATAGCTCATAATGAACTGCCTAGAGTGTCCATATCCATTGTATTTCGGGAGAGAAACTGGTTTGTACTTCGGTGGCCATGGTGTTGTTTGCAACCCTAGTGAAAGTGGTGATCCTGGGTCTGTGAATTGTGAGATTCCATTGCCGTGAAGAAATTTTCTCTTGGGGTTCTTTTGTGCTGGCCAGAGTTCTGGTATGGCGAATCGTGCCATAGTGAACTGTTTTCTTGCTCTTTCATTTCATCGATTTCTCTTTGCATTTTTTTCTAGTTGTTCTTTTGCCTGGTTAAGTTTCTCCAGTTTCTCCGAGGCTCTTCGTTTCGCTTCCAGCTGATTCGCGAATCTTTCTTTCTCCTTTTGAAGCATCAACACTTTTTGGTTCACTGTTTCTAGTTCTCTGTCCACAGCCTCGTCATCTTCCTCTTCAACTTCTTCTTCGATAAATGCTTCCAGAGTATGCGCAGTTTTCTCAGTTCATGCCTTCTGAAGGGCTTCAAGTTTTGCACTCCTTTCCTAGTCTGAGATCTGTGAAGGTTCTGCAGTGAGAAAGTTTCCATTGTCTTCTTCAACATGATGATCTTCCTGGTCAGCCTCAGCGGGTGTGTTCTTCTTGGACTTCTTCTGTGGATGCATCATGAGTTGTTTATCGGCTGAGACCACGGTAGGCGCCAATGTTGGGGGTCAGAAAATCGGAAGGGACCCCCGAACACAAGTTAAGAAAGATTCCCGAACAAATACGTGAAAGTGCGCGGGAACACGGAGACAAAGAATCCCGAAAGTCTGTACTCGTCTCAAAAGTTGTGAGTCCCTTTACACGTGCCCTTGGGCCCCCTTTTATAGGTAGACGAAAACGAGACTTTTACGTTCTGAGATTACCCTCGAATCTAGGAAATATTCCGAATGTGAACATGTACATGAATGTCTCTTACATCCTGTGATTTACGGAGCTAATTTCATATATTTACAAGCCAGCCACTAGTTCACACCTCGAACCCGGACTTTTGGCACCGCCCCTTTGACTTGGTTCATTTACGATTTTCGCCTCATCCCAGCAAAAGATTCGCAGGTAGTCAGCTTCCGCACTTCACCTCCGAAGCCTTCATCGAAATCGGACTTCACCGAACTCGCAGATATCTTCAGCATCGCAGCTTTAATGTAGTTCTCCAGTCTCCACGGAGTTCTCCGAAGTTTCCATTGCTATAGTTTCCCGAATCAACAGGGGCCTCCGAAGTTTCCCTCGTCCTGAAATCAGAAACAAACCTGCGAACTCATGGTCGTTCGGCGACCGTTTCGCCCATAATTAGAGGGTTAGCGAATTTCTTGAAAACTACAAGAGTGAAATCTTCACTTGTCTATTTCCAGCATGTTTTCATGAATTCGCCTGAGTACAAACCTATCCGAAGTTTCGAGGGTGTAAGGTTTTTACCTAATTCCTCAACACTCGGTCCGCAAGACCCGCCTCAGCCGTTCGCTCTCCAGACATGTCTGTTGGAAATATGCCCTAGAGCCAACTGGATTTGATCCACTAGTGGGCTTAGATGGATTTGATCCATTATGGTGTAAAAGTCCTAATGGGCCACAAATGTTGTAAAGCCCATTAGTATTGGAAGGGGTACACCATCTATTAGTCCCGTATTGTAATGGATGATGGTGTGGGGGATTTTCCTCCCAATAAATATGGAACACACCCCTCCTGAAAAGACACAACTTTCTCAAGTAGCAGCCGCGCTGCCAACGCTCTCTTCTCATCGCGCTCGCGGACCTAGCAGTCCGGCGTGCGTCGCTTCCTTCTCCGTACGTGTGGATACCTTGGAGGTGCTGCATCTGGAGCACTTGGATCGGACGAGCTGCACGTGCAAGTCAAGAAGGACGTGAGCAACTGCACTGTCTGCTACCCTCGATGCGTTCGTCTACATCGAGACGGTTCCGCTGCATCTGCGCGTCTAGTGGTAATCCCGTGATCTCCGACGAGCGGCGGTTCTGTTTTGCGGGGAAAATTTTGTTTTGCGCTAGCGTAGCGACCCCGTATCCCTTCGGTGGTATCGCAGCCGTAGCTGCTAAGTTTTAGATTCGGGATGTGTGCATATGGAGATATGCAGATGTAGATCAAAGTTTTGATCGGCTTCGTCTTCTTGACGTGATGGTCGTGTAACGAATTACTCCTACCGGTCGGAATTCCGCCATCGGAGTTAAGTGATGCACGTAAACCCAGTCACAACGAGAAGGATATCAATTGGATTGGTCGAATCGAAGCTAGGTCAAGTGCCAGGCGCATGGGATGCGTGGCGGTGGCAGATTGGATCTCTACCGACCCGGGAAAAACCAGAAAACATACTGTTCGGTAAAACAGTCATAACTTTTCGTGGTTAACTCGGATGAAGATGTTTTCTATATGAAAATTGATCTACAAAAATTTTACACATGTGATAAACCAGCTTTGCTGGTCTCGGTGAAATTAGTTTTGCCAAATTCGGCTTACAAGATGGGTTTTCGGGCGTTTTAATTTTGGACGTTGGAATTGCGATAATCTGTTTTGCAGGTTTTGTGATCGATATGGCCTATATGTGTATGTGATGCATGTGTGTAATTTTTTCGTGACCTGCGTGTCACTCATAAGGCAATACGGCAGGAGCCACATGTATTGTCAAAATTAATGTAATGGTCTGCGTACCAAATTTGTGATGATCTAATACGCGATTGTGTAACTTTCATTACTAGCACGCGTTAGATAGTTTTTGGAGGACTCATCACATGGAGGATGGCACACACAGATCATGGAGATGGAGATCAACATGATGTACAGGTCAATGGAGATGGAGATCACCATGTGACAATAGGCCATACCGTGTTACAACTGTGTGAATGTCGTTCTTACCGTTCTACTTTTACATGCGACAATGTTATTTTCTTGCGTGTGATGTTACGAGTAGAACGATCCCTTTGGAATTTTAAGTTAACATGCCCTCCCAACACTTGCCACCGTCCCACGTCTCGTACAATTAGTGGTGGGTCTATGAAATTAGGGTGCCACTAGTTTTCCTTGACTAGACGGGTTTGTATCGGATACTTACACGCATAAGTGTTGGTTTGCTTATCAAAGTCATCTTAACGGTTAAGGACTTTGGGGCATAAAGGTTGTGAGCCTAGACATAGAGATGTCACCCAACAACAGGAGTCATATGTGATATGATTAGCAAAGAGTTGCTTACCGATCTACCTTGTTTACTAGCGGTGACGCAAAAGCTCACTAGTAGACTTGTTAGTTGTGAATTCTGAATCACTAAGTATCAATGTGGGGATATTGATTTTAGTGGGAGTAAATTATTTTATTTTACTCAGTCATGTATATTTTGTCTTAGTATTTTGCATTTATTATTTTGTTGTAGATGGCACCTAGTAAGGAATTTTCTTTGCGTACGATCCTTGAGAAGGACAAGTTGAATGGAACGAACTATACGGATTGGATCTGTAACCTTAGAATTATTCTCAAGGCTGAGAAAAAGGAAGAGGTTCTAGACACCCCTTTACCCGATGAGCCTGATGAAAATGCAACACTCGCTGTAAAAACGCTTACAAGAAGGCATGGGATGTCGATCTTGAAGTGGGTTTTTTTCATGCTTGCGTGTATGGAACCTGACTTGCAAATGCAGTTTGAGTCAGTCCATGTGCACGATATGGTCATGGAACTCAATGATATGTTCGCCACACAGGCTAGGACTGAAAGGTTCAATGTCTCTAAAGCCTTTGTGGAGTGCAAATTGGCAGAAGGCGCGCCAGTAGGACCACATGTAATCAAAATGGTTGGTTACGTTCAAAGGTTGGAGAAGCTAGGCTTCCCACTGGGCAAGGAGTTGTCCACTGATTTCATTCTCACATCTCTTCTGCCTAGCTATGGGAACTTCATCTCGAACTACCATATGCATGGGGCGGAGAAGGGCTTGAATGAACTGTGTGGTATGCTAAAGACAGCAGAGAGTGACATCAAGAAAGGCGTTGGCAGCAGTCATGTGATGGCGATCCAAAACAAGCCGATCTTTAAAAGGAAGGGCAATTCTTGGAAGAAGAAAGGCAAGGCCAAGGATAAGATCCCCATGCCAAACTAGATGCCCAAGGCTAGTCCAGCTGCCAATGCTGAATGTTTTCATTGTAAGGAAATTGGTCATTGGAAAAGAAACTGCAAGTTGTACCTAGCTTCTTTGAAGAACAAGGGAAGCAAGGGTACTTCCACTTCAGGTACACTTCATGTTTATGTTACAGATCATATTTTCCTCGCTGATACTGTCATTAATTCTTGGGTGTTTGATACCGGATCGGCTGCTCACATTTGCAATTCGACACAGGGAATGATAAGAAGTAGAAGCGTTGAAAAAGGAGAAGTTGATTTCCGCGTGGGCAATAATGCAAGAGTTGATGCGTTGACCGTCGGGACGATGCAACTCCACCTCCCGTCAGGATTTATTATGGAGTTGAATAATTGTTATTTTGTTCCTAGTTTGAGTCGAAACATTTTATCCCCTTCATGTTTGATGAAGTATGATTATTCATTTGCGAGTGAAAACAATGGTTGTGTGATCTCTAAGGATAATATGTTTGTGGCTTGTGCATCCATTGTGAATGGCTTATTTGTTTTAAATCTTGATGATTCACCTATCTGTAACATAAGTGCTAAAAGGTCTCGACCTAATGATTTAAGTCCTACCTACATATGGCATTGTCGTTTGGGTCACATCAGTGAAAAGTGCATGAAGAAGCTCCATAACGATGGACTTTTAACTTCGTTTGATTTTGAATCCTACGAGACATGTGAAGCTTGTTTGCTAGGCAAGATGACCAAGATGCCTTTCTCAGGTTTTCCTGAGAGAGCCTCAGACCTACTGGAACTCATACATACGAATGTGTGCGGACCAATGAGTACGACAGCTAGAGGTGGATACCAATACTTCATAACGTTCACTGATGATTTAAGTGGATATGGTTATGTCTATTTAATGAAGCACAAGTCTGAAACTTTTGAAAAGTTCAAAGAATTTCAGAGTGAAGTAGAAAATCAACGTGGCAAGAAAATCAAGACCTTGCATTCTGATCGTGGAGGTGAGTATTTGAGCCATGAGTTTAGCAGTCATCTAAAGAGTTGCGAAATTGTTCCACAACTTACGCCACCCGGAACACCTCAAAGAAATAGTGTATCCGAGAGCGACGTAATCGAACCTTGTTGGACATGGTCCGATCAATGATGAGCCGATCGGACCTACCATTGTCATTTTGGGGTTATGCTCTAGAAACTATGACTTTCACTTTAAATAGGGTACCTTCTAAGTCCGTAGTTAAGACACCATATGAGATGTGGACTGGTAAGACTCCCAGTTTGTCTTTTCTAAAAATTTGGGGTTGTGAGATTTATGTGAAGAAACTTCAATCAGATAAATTAACACCTAAATCGGACAAGTGCATATTCGTGGGATATCCAAAGCAAACCTTGGGATATTATTTCTACAACCGATCAGAAGGCAAAGTGTTTGTCGCACGGAACGGCGTTTTCTTAGAGAAAGAGTTTCTTAAAAGAAAAAAATGTAGACAGAAGGTGTATCTTGAAGAAGTTCAAGATGAGCCACTTGGGCAAGATTTCACAATTGATGCTAATGTAGCTGAATGAGTTGAGATGCCCGTGGCAAGAGAAGCACCACCACAGCCACGAAGGTCTGAAAGGGCACGTCGCGCAACTGATAAGCCCAATCTCATGATCGCGGGAGAGCGCGACATATTATTGTTAGACAATGATGAACCTATGACATATGCGGAAGCAATGATGGACCCAGATTCCGAGAAATGGCAAAGTGCCATGAGATCCGAAATAGATTCCATGGATAACAATCAAGTTTGGAACTTGGTTGACTCGCCAGATGGTTTTAAACCCATAGAGTGCAAATGGATCTATAAGAAGAAGAGGGACATGGATGGAATGTTCACATCCATAAAGCTCGACTTGTTGCAAAAGGTTTTCGACAAGTTCAAGGAGTTGACTACGATGAGACATTCTCACCCGTAGCGATGCTTAAATCTATTCGGATCATTCTAGCTATAGCTGCATATTTCGATTATGAGATATGGTAGATGGATGTCAAAACAGCTTTCCTAAATGGAAATCTGACTGAGGATGTGTATATGACACAACCCGAGGGATTTGTTGATCCAACCAATGCTGGAAAGGTGTGCAAACTTCAAAAATCCATTTATGGATTGAAGCAAGCATCTCGGAGTTGGAACCTTCGCTTTGATGAAGTGGTCAAAGGGTTTGGCTTCATTCAGAGTGAAGAAGAGCCTTGTGTTTACAAGAAGGCAAGTGGGAGCTCTGTAGTATTTCTAATCTTATATGTGGATGACATATTACTGATTGGAAATGACATTCCTATGCTTGAGGCCGCTAAGACCTCATTAAAAAATAGTTTTTCAATGAAGGACTTAGGTGAGGCGGCATACATTTTGGGCATCAAAATCTATAGAGATAGATCAAAAGGCTTATAGGATTAAGCCAAGACACTTACATTGATAAAGTTGAAAAGGTTCAACATGGAAGAGGCGAAGAAATGGTTCTTGCCTATGTCACATGCCATACATCTTAGCAAGACTCAGTGTCCTTCGACAACTGATGAGCGGGAACACATGAGTAGAATACCGTATGCTTCGGCCATCGGATCTATTATGTATGCAATGATATGTACACGTCCAGATATTTCGTATGCACACAGTGTTACAAGCAGATACCAATCTGATCCAGGTGAGGGTCACTGGACAGCGGTTAAAAATGTTTTTAAGTACTTAAGAAGTACTAAAGGCATGTTCCTAGTATATGGAGGTGACGAGGAGCTCGTTGTAACGGGTTACACCGATGCTAGTTTCCAAACTGACCAAGACGATTCAAAGTCGCAATCAGGATACGTATTTATGATAAATGGTGGAGCTGTGAGCTGGAAGAGTTCCAAGCAGGAGACAGTGGCTGATTCTACAACAGAAGCCGAGTACATCGCGGCTTCGGAAGCTGCAAAGGAGGGTGTTTGGATAAGGAAGTTCCTTTCTGAACTTGGTGTGTTTCCGAGTGTTTCTAGCCCATTGGATATTTATTGTGACAACAATGGGGCTATTACGCAAGCAAAGGAGACAAGGAACCACCAAAAGAATAAACATGTACTGCGGAAATTTCATCTGATACGAGAGATCGTTAGACGAGGTGATATCAAGATATGCAAAGTACACACGGATTTGAACGTTGCAGATCCTTTGACAAAACCCCTTCCACAGCCTAAGCATGAGGCGCACATGAGAGCTATGGGTATTAGATATATTCTAGATTAGCTCAAGTGCAAGTGGAAGAATGTTAGAAATATGTCCTATAAGGAATCATAGAGATGATTATATTTCATTATATCCATGTCACTTGGTTTTTTTATTGAATATCCATGAAAGGTGACTTGTATTTGATTGGCAATTATGTGAATTGTTTGTGAAACTCTTTTACTTGTATGGTTATTCAAAAGTTGTCCCTAGTATGAGTTAATGACTAGCACATGAATTAGTTGATGACTATGTTTCACAAGTCATGAACATGGAGATGTATAACTAATAATGTGGGCACATGTATGACATGGGGGTCAATGACCCAATTTGAGACCTTGTTCTCTGTTTACACAACGTATACGCTATGTCCTTAGACTTGAGATTGTCGCATGTACTCAAGATGTGAATTGACCTACTTAGGTGCCATCAACCGCTACTCCGTAACTGGGTAGTCATAAAGATAGCTTTCGGGTTTGTCAGGAAGCATGCTGTGAGGCATGGTCAATCAAGATAGAATTTGTCTCTCTATTTGAGAGAGATATCTCTGGGCCCCTCAAGTGATCGGATCAAGAAATGCATGGTCGTGCTGGGTTAAGGGTTAACCCCCTTTTGATGATCCGAATCACAGTGTCGAGAAAGAGAGGTCAGCTTGGAGCTTGACCAAATATCGTGAGGCAAAGGGAATAGCATGTATGAATTGTTGTGATGGTTTGTCTGATAAGATCTTTACATATGCATAGGAGTTGACACGTCTTGCTAGAGGCCGCTATCAACTATTGATCGAGTAATGTACTCGGGTCAAGTCTATGTGCACGTGAACCTATAGGGTCACACACTTAAGGGTTGGAAGCCGAATGAGGATGAATATACTTGCATAGTTGACTCTAGTGCAAGTGGGAGACTGTTGGAAATATGCCATATAGCCAACTGGATTTGATCCACTAGTGGGCTTAGATGGATTTGATCCATTATGGTGTAAAAGTCCTAATGGGCCACAAATGTTGTAAAGCCCATTAGTATTGGAAGGGGTACACCATCTATTAGTACCGTATTGCTAATGGATGATGGTGTGGGGGGTTTTCCTCCCAATAAATATGGAACACACCCCTCCTGAAAAGACACAACTTTCTCAAGTAGCAGCCGCGCTGCCAACGCTCTCTTCTCGTCACACTCGCGGACCTAGCAGTCCGGCGTGCGTCGCTTCCTTCTCCGTACGTGTGTATACCTGGGAGGTGCTGCATCTGGAGCACTTGGATCGGACGAGCTGCACGTGCAAGTCAAGAAGGACGTGAGCAACTGCACTGGCTGCTACCCTCGACGCGTTCGTCTACATCGAGACGGTTCCGCTGCATCTGCGCGTCTAGTGGTAATCCCGTGATCTCTGACAGCAGCAGTTCCTGTTTTGCGGGGAAAATTTTGTTTTGCGCTAGCGTAGCCACCACGTATCCCTTCAATATCGGTCTCCTCCCGCACCACCTGCGCCACGCTCACCACTCGCCCAAGTACCCCACACGACGCGTCCTGGACGCCACGGCAGCTGCGGAGCTATCTTCGCGCACGCACGGGCTCCCTGGACTCGACCTTGCCGCTGCCGGCGTGCACGCACGCGCCGTGCTCGGCCTGGACACGACACAGACTCGTTCACGAGCACGTGCTCACGAACCGACTAGCCTAACCAACCTGAACACACACACACGCACATGCAGAACGCACCATAGCGTGTTCATTCCTAACAGGCGCCAGGACCGCGCGCTCAGGTCGGCGCGGAGCGATGCCGCGATCTTGTTCACCGAGGCGAACGGCGAGATGTCCGGCATGCCGGCGAACAGCACCATGGCGATGCGCAGCAGCTCCGGGCGCTCCTCCGGGTCAGCGCAGCCGAACGCCAGCGCCCTGAAGAAGTACCAAAGCTCCTCCCGGCGCGGCTTGCGCAGCCTGAGCGGCGGCACAGTGCCCAGGCCCGAGTGCGCCACCGTCCTGCTGATGATTACGATCTTGCTCTCTCTGTGCGCGCGGCGGCGAAAGGACGAGCGGAACCTTTTCCATCGCTCCTCCTCGTCCACGCCACGTCGCCGCCGGCGAGGTCGATCACGAACAGAGATCAAGCGGTGTTGATCAACTCTTGATGACGATGCTCATGGCTCGGTAGAATAAGATCATCACTGAATCTTGCCGAATTTCTCTCGCACCCTCTCCTCGAGGCACGCGTGCTCAACCAGAGTCCGCTTGCCGATTTCGTGAGGGCCGATGACCGGTAGAACCTCCAAATCTTGAGCAGGCTGCAGCAGGAAGCTGACGATCTGCTCCTTCTCCATCTGCCGGCCAAACATGCACGTCTCCATGAACAGGTAGGTGCTGTACGGCTGCCGGCCGACGCGGGGGCAGCCGTCGAGGAGCACGACGAACTCCCTCATGTCGCTCAGCGCAGCTTCCAGGGTGTCCACATCAACGGACAGCTCGCCTGTGGGGTCGCGGCCCGGACCCGGAGGCAAGATGAGAGACCGGCTCGCCGCGGCGTGCGATCTCCTGCTGGGCTCAGACGGCTCGCATCGTGAAGGCGTCGAGCACATAGGCGCCCCGGCACATCTCTCCCCTCAGTCTGCTGAGCTGCAGCAGCATCGCCCGGTTGGTGACCTGCCGCACCTCGGCCTCCTCGAGTCCTCGACGACGACGCGGGCACGTAGCAGCGCACGCTGCAGCCTGCCGACATCGTCGTCGGTGGAGGATGGCTGCTGGAGCTTGCTGATGAGGAAGGAGATTAGCCGGCCGACGATGTCGCTAGCAACGGCAGACAGCAGCGCCTCCATTGCCAAAGGACCAATGCCCCTCCCAATCACAGGCCCTTTAACCGCTGATTGACTGAACAGAAATGGACGTATGAACAGAGGAGGATGCTGGTTTGGAATTTTATTCGCCATTGATTACAGGCTTAGCCTCACAGATCACTGGCCAAGATGAATTGGCCGACGACCGGGTGCAGAGAAGATTAGCGCCATCTCGCTTTCAGACACACGGACAAAGATATGCTGACCGGCAGAGAAGAAACTTCCTCGTTGTAAAAGGGAGGACCTCTAGGTGCTTATGAGATTCCGATCAAGGGAAACAGCACTATTGCCGGATAGCGAATTTGAAATTCGCTTTTGCGGGTTTACGTGTTTAGTTGGTGGATGGAAAAACTGTACTCCACCTTTGAACACTAATAACTAGCGAAGTGCCCGTGTGTTGCCACGGGCATAACTGATTTCATTTATAAGCATCAATTTCATGTACAAAATATTTGCAATGGCATAAAATACATGCATATATACAATATATTTTTAAAATATTCATATTCTGTGCACATTATTCCAAATTATGCATGGGATTGGATGACACGCAACATAATAAGAGTATAAATTGTTGCAACTTCATAAGCTCTATCTCACTCCACTTCCGCCCATGCAAATCTCCTAAATCCACTATATTTTTTAATTTTTTATATATAATTTTGAGAACCCTAAACCCACTGTTTTAACACTACTAATTGTCAATGAAAGGGTCATGAAAAAACATGAGTACATAGTCCAAATTTAAGATGTGTGAGTTTTTTTTCAAATTAACTAGAAGGAAAATGGTTAATTAAAAACAATGTGTTCGTTTTTCTGAACATATGTCTGTTCTTTTTTCAGAACTTATATCTTTGCATTTTGCAGTAAAAAATGTCTCCCCAAACGTATCAGATTTAAACAGCAGCAGCAACAGTCACATCTAAATTGTTGTGCAATATTGGAGGTGTACGAAACAATAGCCCAAACAACATGATGATGAAGCGGGAATTATCACATCATGTCTGAGCTAATGAGCTACATACATCGACGACATGCATTGTCCTACCCTCAGCTCACATCCCCTCCAGACCCTCTGATTAACCTGGAATTTTTGTAATCTATGACAGAACATACCAACTGAGCGTGGCCAATGATACACATTGCCTAGTTGCTCAGTACTCCATGTTATCAGTTATCACACATAGCATACATGATCTCCCCACTAATTTTTAGGTTAAGATGTGTGTGTTTGAGTCTACGTCCTCCACATTGTCGTCAAGGTCAAGGCTGTCACTCTAGAACTGGTGATTCCACAGGAACATATGTCACTCTACAACTAGTGATTCCACAGGAACCTAGAAGTTTGAACTCTGCGTTTCTGTCAATGCTATTTTTCTGTTTTTGTTCGGTCCGGAGAGGTTGTGGAATATTGCTTTTTTCTGCAGTACAGTATCTGAGTAGAAGTTCTTAAACCGGCCGCGGGCCATTCATTTGCGTTAGAAATCCGAATCAGGAGAAAATATTTTTATCCATGTTGTGTAAGATCGGACAAAACCAGGACATCGGCTGGTACAGGATAACAGAAAGGAGTACATACGCGAACCATTCGACTTGTATGGTATTTCAGTCTTTTGGATACAATAGACCTAACTAATACATGTTTGCACTCGTTATAAGATATACACAGGCAGATATTTTGAACAAGAACAAAGGTCACAGTGCAGCATTGTCCGTGCCTCTAGTATAATAACATTCTAAATTCGTAATGTGCGAGTGCGACTCGCTTAGGTTGCCATTCGCTATATTGCTCGACCGACTGCTGCAAAGTGCAGACAAGGGAAAACATTGGGCCAAAAGAATAGTAATAAATTAAGGCACTAATACTATCCAAAACTGACTGAATTGATGGAGGCATAATAATGCTCTCCGGTAAGCCTTCTTCACTCCTGCTCCTTCGATTATATCAACAAGAGGAACTTGTTTCCATCCACTCCCAGGCCACAGAACCTAACGGAGCACACGACTTTTAGTTTAAAGAAAAACAGAAGTGGTGGGATGCATCGTTTATAGATTTAAAATAGCATAAACATTCAACATTGTAACATTGTTATGTCCAATTAGAAAGAAAAGAAGTTGACAATAGTATACAATAAGCAATCACATACGGTTGATAATATTGCACTTACACATTGCAGTTTTGAAAGCAATGACTTAATATTTCCTTCTTTTCCCCTTGACCATTCACGAATTTTGGACTCAGATACCTACACTCAAGGAAGCAATAAAATTGGAAAAATAGAAAGAAAGAAAAAGAGGTAAGCAACACATACCAGTCACCAATTTTTCATCCATATAGTACCTTTATTAACTCCTTTTCTTGATCATCGCCTTCAGAGACATGCTCAACCTGGTTGGTGAAATATAGTAAATTATTAGGCAAAGAATACATAACAAGAGGATTTCATACAACAGGAACAGTTTAATGTGTGCACTTGTCAAAGATGTCTCTACTTTACAAAGCTTGTAAAGAACAGTATGTAATTATCTTTTAAACTACAAACTAAAATTAATTTAGCTTAGGTTTCAAAACTATATCCATGCTGGTTTCATAACTACATATAAAATAAAAAAAAAAACTTGACCACGGGAAGAGACCCCCTGACTTTGTTCTTAGAAGGTGCCATACTTCGAACCCTGGTCAGAACAGGAGTTCAATGCTCTAACCGGTCCACCAAGAGAAGATTGGCTTATTTTGACTGTATATTTCTATTGCAGTTCTTTGCCACAGTACCCGCTGGAGACACATATGACATATCAGGGATGCAGCAACTCAATCTCAACATGTGCACCATGTCTCGGATGTGAATAAACTAAATGTTTTTTTTTTTGGAAAACAGGGGGGTGATCAAAGTAATTAGTTACCAAAGTCCAAAACTTTCTCGCATGAATGACTAAATGTCTAGTGCCCCTACAATGCATATTAATATACCAGTAGGATTGGTAAGGCAAACTTCATAATAGGCCAAATCATCTAGGCTTGGAGCTATGGCTCATCCCATTCTAAGCTAATAATATATTACACAAATAATGGATTTGTCCAATCATCCAGGCTTGGAGTATTTGGAAATTAAATCAGGCCAGTTCCTCATGATCTCAGTTGATATCTGCTAACAGAATCAATCTCAATAATTTAAAGACTGCTGTTTACACATACCACACAACAATCAAGATCTTCAATATCACTTTCCTCATGATCTATTGTGTCATCTGCTTTGTCTTTTGTATCATCACGTCTTGACTCTGAAAACAGAAGAATAAGGCTTAATGTATTTGTGATTTGTTTTTGGGAACAGGAACACAAGTTTGTGATACTTAAAAAAAAACATCAAAGAGAAACCATGTGCTTGGAAATTAATTTCTTGATTAGTCATGGCACATCTACAAAGTACAAACAAACCGTATAATCTCAACTGTAACTAATAACCAATGCAGCTAGGTCCCTAAATGTTTACAGAAAATAAATAACAATAAGAAAAGCCTGTTGTGATCTTTCATTTGATGTAGAAAACAACCAAGACAATGTTAAGATAATTTTGAAGTTTCTTCTTGAAAGTGAGGTGGCTATTTCAACTTGTTCTCAAGCACACTTGGCCCCTAAAACATTCCCTCCCTACCAGGACTTACCATTAGAAGAGCTTTATTGCTTCCTGAAATTGTATCTGTTTTTGTTTCTGTTTTACTATTATCTGTCAGGACTGGTTTGTCCATTCTCTCCTGCACATCATTCACCTGAAAATAATCCAGAAATTAATTTAACATGTATAAAACACTCTGTTTTGTTTAAGATAGAACTCAAGGATTTTAATACAGATTGATATCACAGATTGATATTCAGATAAATTTGTATCCAGGTAACAGATAATTCAGATTAGACATACTGGATTAGATTCAGGGATGCATTCTGATTGTTCATTTGGGCTGTTCGTGGAAAATGGAATTCCCGAACAGAACCTTCAGATGCATCCCTTCTGTAACTCTTCCCATCGGAATGGAAAAAATTCCCCCAAATCCTCTCGTCCATGAACCATCGACGGCTGCTCGAAATACCACCTGTGGGAAGAGAGATGAAAAAGAGGGAGGGCGTCAGATTTTGGAGGTTAGAATTTCTGTATGAAGGAGGCCCTACCTTTTCATGAACACGGCTTCCACGGCAGCAGCGTCTTCACTCTGTCGAGATTGGGATTGGGCAACGGCGGAGTCCATGGACGACGGTGGGTTGTAATCGGAGGTGGTGCCGGCCGAGGTCGTACACGGGTGCCGGCGGATGTGATCAGACGATGATGGCGGCGGCGGTGTCGGCATGCACCGGCGTCGTCGTCGTCTTTGGCGCCAGCGGATGGGATCGGGTGACGGCGGAGTCCACGAGCGCCGGTGGGATGCGGTTGGAGGTGGCGACGGCAGATGGATCCCTTCAGGGCTTGTTTGGGAATTAGTGGAATGAAGGGGAATGAAGGGTATTGGGGTGGAGGAATTTACATTATAACTCAAAATTTCCCAAAATCCCCTTCAATCCTCTTCCATCCACTTCAATCCTCCATTTCCCAAACAAGCCCTCAACGAGAAGCGTGGGGATGTGGGGGCGGAAGCAGGGGTCGAGCGGACGTTGCAAAGAGCGACGACGTACGCGGGGCGCCGGGAGGCGCACGGCCTACAGAGACGGACGGCGGCGGATGGAGGAGGGGACGGGACGAGATGCAATGGGGGCGGAAAGGAAAAAAGCGTGGGTGGAGGTGGAGCGGACGGACGCCTGCAGCGGCATGCGTGCGATGAGGGCGGATGGCGGAGGGGACGGAGGCACGGCGAGCAGGCGAGGACCGAGGGGAGGCGGATGCGGCGGGAAGGGGGCGGACGCGCGGTGGACGCCCGCGAGGTGCGACGGATAGATATAGATACAGAGGCCATTATATGTTAGTGTTAGTGGTAGTTTTTAACACCTCCAATTAACACATAAAAAACTAACACCTTGGATGTTTGGATGGAGGTGTTAGCTTGCATTTAAAGTAACTTTTCCAATCATTTGAAAAAGGAGAGGGAGAGAGAAAAGTGGTGGGGTCCACCAAACTAACACCAATTACCACCTCTTGGAGGTGTTAGTTTTTTGGGGGTGTTAGTTCCAACTAACACCAAACTAACACATGTGTTTGGATGAAAAGTGTTAGTTGTGGTGTTAGTTTGCTTCAAACTAACACTAACACCCCCATCCAAACATGCCCAGAGTATAGATTAGGAGTACTATTAAATAAAAGGAAGAAGTCCATTTTTGACCATCCAACTATCGTCCGAGTTTGGTTTTGGCCATCCAACTCCAAAACCAGGAATCTTCGGACATCGAACTCTTAAAACCGTTCACAATTGACCATCGGGCGGTTTTGGAGGGTGGTTTTGCTGACGTGGTGATGGGGCCCACCTGTCAGCCTATTTTTTTATTCCTCTCTCTGTTCTCTCTCCTCTCTCTGTTCTCTCTCCCTCTCGACGGCGCCGCCCACATGCGCACCTGGCTGGTGAGCGGAGAGAGAAAGGAGGCTGCCGCCGCTGCGTGGCGAAGGCGCTCCCCGCTCGGTAGGCCGGGATCCGCCGTGACCGCCGCCGCGCACGAGCCGGAGCCGCGTTGCGAGCTCTCCGCCAGCCATCTCTGCTTCTGCTCTTCCTCTCCTCTCTCTCTCTCTCTCGATCTTCGGCGGAGCTCCGTGCGCCCCCGTCCTCGCTCCTCCACCGCCTCGACAACGACCCCTGTAGGCGAGCATCGGAGATTTGGTGATTTGGTTTGGGATTTGGTCATGTTTCCACCGATTTGGTTGGGGATTTGGTGATTTGGTTTGGGATTTGGTCATGTTGTTCTTCTTCTCTCGCGATTTGTGCTCGATTGCCGGCGGCGGTGGTGCTGCTAGTGCTCGGCGGTGGTGGTAGCTTGGTGCCCTGTGGTGGCGGCGGCTTGGTGCTATGTGATTTGGGAGCCGAGGCTCATAGTTGCGGCGCGAGGAGGAGGAGGCAGAGCGGCGCGAGAAGGCCCTGCTGACAATGGAGATGGAGGACGGCGCGAGCTCCCGGCCCGCCGAGCTTGCGGGCTCACCCGGAGGTGGTGTGAGGCGGCGCGACGCAGCTTGCGGGCTCGCCCGGGGGCGGTCGGCGACGCCGCGCCGGCCCGGCGTGGAGCTCCGGCCCGCCGGTCGGCGGCGCGCTGTCGGAGGAGAGGAGGAGTGGTGTTGGTGGAGAGGAGGAGGAGAAGCGGCGCTGGCGGCGGAGAGGAGAGGAGGAGGAAACGGCGCTGGCAGAGGAGAGGAGGAGGAGTGGCGCTGGCCCAAAGTGGCCGCCGGAGTTGGCGGCGCTAGCATGGGAGAGAGGGGGAAATGAGAGGGGGAGAGAAAATGGATAAAATAAACTGACAGGTGGGCCCCACCGCAATGTGGACGCCACGTCAGCAAAACCACCCTCTAAAACCGCCCGATGGCCAATTGTGAACGGTTTCAAGAGTTCAATGGTCGAAGATTCCTGGTTTTCGAGTTCGATGACCAAAACCAAACTTCGGTTATAGTTCAATGGTCGAAAATGGACTTTACCCTAAATAAAACCGGTTTACAAAATCACCTCCACAACCCCTGTGCTAATTCTCGAGATGAATCTTATGAGGCTTTTTGACCACATGATTTGAGGATAGTTACTATAGTATTACTGTGCCAAATCATTGATTAATTAAAAAAAAGATTCGTCACACAAAGTTGCACTCATATGTGAAAAAGTCTTGCAAATAGATTTTATTTAGTACTTCATGCATACAAGATTCCTGGGTGAAAAAAATAAGACGGTGAAACAAATCGCAGCACACACACACTAGTGAAAAAGGAGAGCAACGAAACCCTCCAAAGATCCTAGCTGGACCGTATAAAATTCAACTGACAGCAGCACAAGGGCAAAACAGGACAGGACGTCAGGACACACAATTGGTGGGGTTCATTTGGGTTTCAGCTAGTATGAATTCAAACATTCCACCCTGGGGAATCAGCACTCTGCAAGATCCGTGAAGTGTGAAAGAACACCAAATTTGGCTACAACATATACTGTATTTTTATTTATGTAGTATCGGTAAGATCGATCTCGCCACAGCATTTATAAGCAGCTGGAAGGCTGTAGGGTCCAGAGGATTTCCTTATATCAGAACTTGCTAAAGAACTCACAGATATGATCAGAGACCTCATTAGGTTTCTCCTGGTTAATGAAGTGGCTCACTCCCTCCATAACAACAACCTCCTCCAGATTTGGCACACTTTTCTTGAAGCCACCCTTGTGAATGTAGTCTTGTACCCCAGGAGTGTTGTATGTAATGTCTAGGTCCCCAACAATGAATTTTGTTGGAACTTTTACCGGAGCACCAGTCCATGGTGCAGAAAGCTCCCAATTCCTGCGTGAAAACAACATGAATACGATAAGACATATGCCTTGCCAGCTCTAAACGAGGTCTCTATACATTAAGTTTGAGTTAACATTGGCTGGCACCAAGTGAAATCTAATGCATTTGAAAGCATAAAACGACAATAAACCACAGTAAAACCATAAAGGTATGCGCTACATAATAACAATCGATAGCATCGGTCAACCATCAAGTGAAACATGACTTATGGTAAATAATAAAACAGGGACTTAATCATGTGTGGCAAACAATTAACTACCTGAGTAAAAAAGTAAATAAAAAATCAAAATTGTGCGAGAGAACCACAAGAGGCATACATGTCCATGCATCTGTAGTAATTCAATCCTCCAGTGAAGCCTGTCTTTGCAAACTTTTCTGCGTAGTAGGAAATATCTTCCTCTGATAGCCATGACGGGCAAGTTCCATCTGAATCAAGAGAGTCAAAGAAGCTCTTGTCCTTGGGGAGAATTAGAGGAGCTGGCTTGCGCATGCCAAATGTCTTATAAAACGTATACTTGATGTCATATTGAGCAAATTCAGCTTCAGCAACTCCAGGTTCCTGCATGCATCGTTACACAATTCAGATGAGCAATATTTTTGAAAAGAGAAAAAAATCATGTCTAAAGCCATTGACGTTCACATAGTATATCATATTGAAGATAAACATCAATATACTAAAAAGATCGTTAAGTTGAGGATTTCAAGAGAATGGCATCAAGAGTTACTGTTGCTTTTGAAGATCTAGACCAACTAATGCCATCGAGACAATCTGAATTGTAAAAATTTACAGATCTGAAAGATCTGATGCTGCATGCAGATGTTCAACTGGTAGTGTGTTGATGTTAATTTTATTTAGGGGAAAAGAATTCATGGAGCTTACTCAAGAAAGATCTGCTAACCTCCAGTTGGGTTTTGGGTCTGTACTTCATTTTCTAAATCAAACAATCTCTCAATTAGCTGTTTCGTTACCCTTATCTATCTGCAATTGTGGATGGTAGATGGTTGTTATTGGTCAACTGGGTCCCAGTATTAGCTGGGCGCCTGGGCTGCCTTGCCGAACCCATTCCTTGATTCCTTCCATTGAACAGGCACCTAATAATCAATCCCATTCCCAGCATCAAACGAGTCAACGATCCATGCCATCTCGTTCATTTAACGGTTGCCAGGACAACGGACAGAAAATGGCTAGTACTCATCATAAATAAAGGCAATTGATTCCTGAAAACTGCTGCCTGGTACTAGGAGACATTCGAAACGGAAGCAGAGTACTCCACTTGTTACCTGGAAGCGGCACATGTAGTGGTCTTCCCCGCAGACGGCCTTGATGCCCTGTAGCGGGCTCCCCTCCGGCCGCCGCGGGTGGTACACGACGCTGAGGTTGACGAGCGCCCGCACCAGGTCCGGCCGGAGCAGGCACAGCTGCCACGCCACGATGGCGCCCCAGTCGTGCCCCACGACGAACACCTGCCGCGAGCAGAGGAACCCAATCCAAAAAAGAGAAAGAAAAAAGTCAAACATCAAGTAGTAGTTGCCTCGCAGCTTCCTCGGCGCGAGGAATCGAACGGATTGATTGATGCAGCCGCTAGCCGCGAAAACCTGGGGCTGGCCGAGGTCGGCGATGAGCGCGACGAGGTCGCCGACGACGTGGAAAGTGGTGTAGGCGGACGCGTCGGGCGGGGCGTCGGAGTCGCCGTAGCCGCGGAGGTCGGGCGCCACGGCGCGGTAGCCCCGCGCCGCCAGGGCGGCCATCTGGTGGCGCCAGCCGTACCAGAGGTCCGGGAAGCCGTGCAGTAGCAGTACCACCGGGGCGGCGGCCCCCTCGGGCCCCGCCTCCGCCACGTGCAGACGGACCCCGTTCGCCTCCACCGTCCGGTGCCGCACCCCGTCCGCCGCGCCCGCCATCCCTATCCTCTCTGCTCCAGTGCTCACCGAGGCGCCCTGGGTCACTCGGGCAGTGGCGCAGGCGCACGCGCAGGCGCCTGCTTTTGTAGCGGGCCCCGGTGGCGGGTGTCTTTGGGAGCGCAGCTGGGGGATTTGGAGGCGTGCGATGCGAGGCGTCCGAATGGACAGGCGGCACGGCCAAGAGTTTGTCCAGATTTCTGGGGATCCCGATTCATGGGGACGCTCTCGTGTGTCGCTTCAGTGACAAACAAATTGGAGTGCACGTATATAAAAAAATAAAATTGATGATCAGTCTTAAAATTAAAAATCTATAAATCACAAATCAAACAAAAAATTAAATTCCGATCGCACCATTTGATTTCTAACAATAAAAACTTCGAAACAAGATCTCACTTGACTATATTTTGACAAAAAAATTATTCATATTCTTCGATCTCGGTTATATATTTTTATCACTAGAGCAAAACGAATGAAGTACCAGAACAAACGAGGACAATTGTCAGAAAAAATTTATATGTCACCCCGAACAACAAATGTGATGTCAGAACAAGGGTCAGACACATGTTATTATTAGAGGCAAAACAAGATATTACTATAGCCAGAACAACTTATTATTATAGTCAGAACAAGTTTGTATGTCATCTCGAACAAAAAAGTGTCAGGACAAATGAGAACAACGGGTAGAACAAAATCCTATTATAGTCGGAACAATTTTGTGTGTCATCTCGAGCCTAAACAAATGTAGTGTCAGAACAAATCAGAAAAAGTTGTTATTATAGCCCGAACAAGATACTTATAGCCAGAACAACTTATTATTCTAGCGACAACAAATTTATATCTCATCTCGAACAATAAAAATACTAATAAAGGGAAAAATATTAAAAAGGAAAGAATAGAAAAAATAAAACTGAAATAAATAAATAAAAAGAAAGAAAGAAAAGATAAATAAGATAAAATAAAAGAAATAGAATAAAGAGAAAGAAGACAAACAAGAAAGAAAGAAAAAGTGAAACAGAAAAAATAATATTAGAAATGAAATATAAATAAAAAAGAAACAAGAACAAAACAAGAAATAAAAAAGAAATAAGAAACAAGAAATAAAAAATAAACAAGAAAATAGAAAATAGAAAAGGCAAAAGAAATAAAAAAGAAAAGAAAGAAATAAAGAAAAGAAAGAAACAGAAAAAAAAACCCTCACCCCCTGTGCCGCGGCGGCCTTTGGCGACAGGGGAAGATTTTGTCGTCTAAGCAATGTATATTATTCCCGGATTTTTTGGGGATGGCTGTTTGCTTCATTGCTTGGTTCAGAAAGAGTGGAACTTGTTATTCGAAAAAAAGAAGAGTGGAACTCACATTTGGTTCAAGCAAAAGCATGTCCAAATGTTGCAATTGCATTACAGAACAACGATGTTTCTGCTAATCACATTGCGCCAGGAAACAAGATGAACTGATGACGTGATATCAAGTTTCAAATAGTCTTTGTCACTGCCTCACTAATGCTTTGCAAAAAGTTGTCCAAAAAATGTTTTGCAAATAAAATCAAAACTACCACGATGTCTCCAACTTCTTTCGTGGCTCGTGGTTAGTTGCCATTTTGCCATCATCCATTTGCGGATAGAAATTCAAATAGCCTCATATAATTGGATGCTTTTTTTTAATGAAACAGGAGGGGCTAGGCCCCTACTCAAATGTCATTAAAAGAAACATGGAGTAGCAATTGCAGATGAAAAAGAAAAGAGAAAAGAATCTTGGTGTGACAACCCGCACAGTAAAATACCGTACTATCGCATAAGACCGATCCACTTTGGTCATTAAGCAATAATAAAGTATCATCCTGTCGTTAATTGCCGGGTTAACGCCCGGTAAATCACTTGAAAAGCAACAAGGATCGAATATATGCATTAAAACTCACTCGAAGGCGAGTCCAGAGATACAACAGCATTAATATCCAAATTCGTACCCCGAAGGGTTTAATTATTACAAACCATAGTTTTTGAGATGATGAAATAGTTCAGAGTTTTCGAAAAGCAATGGAATTAAACTAACGGAAGCGAAGACACCACGGGAGGCCATCCATGATGCTTTCAGTAGTCGTCCTCCACCCACTCCAGCTCCCAGCCGGGCGGGATCTCTCCGGGCCACACATCACTGAAGGCATTACGTGTATCAACACATTATAGCAAGGCTGAGTGTACTAATACTCAGCAAGACTTACCCGTCGGTGATATTTACTTCACCAATTCTAGACCATGAAAGGCTTTTTGGCTACTGGGTTGCTTTTGCTAAAAAGTAACAAAGAGTAGGTCCTTACTTTCAAGATTTTAGCACAAGTTCTAGTAGGTTTGATCTTTACTACGTTAGCCAACTAGTACAAGCAAAGTTGTACAATACAATTAATCAAACATCATCTTCATCAACTTCCACCATTAGGGATCTCATGACTAGTGGAGTAAGTAGTCTCGGGTAACGGTGAGAGGCCGACAATCGATTGATTTAAACCTTGCAAGGTAGACCCAAACACACGGTAGGCTGTCCCCGCGAGAACAACTTTCCCAGGTCGTCCCCATAAATCCTCCGGTTGGGATCGAATCTTACAGTCTTTGGTGCAGGCTATCCGGCATACCCCGCGAGATACCCGGAGTCACCATACACCACCGTAGCTAGCCGTGAGAGCGAATCCCAAGAGTAGTAATAGTAGGATCCCTCGCCGCCTCATTATGGTACTAGGCTTACCGGCCTCATAACCGCATGTGCTTAGTACGTTCAAAAACTTAACCCACATAACCACCGGACCGGAGCCCGCATCCCATGCTCTTACCACGTGAGCAATCCATTTAAGGATACATTGTGATTCCTATCTAGGAACCTATTCTCGCGAGTGAGGTCATCACTCGACTTGTAACGGTCCTATAGCTTAGCGCTATCGACCTATCATACTAGTAGGGACAAAAGGTACCTAGGGATCATGCATCTAGGGTTTCATTCAACTCCCCGAACGTAAATGCACAATCATCCATAGATAATTGAATAAAGAATTTTAAAACTCGGGTTAGATGCACCGAGCTTGCCTTCGTCGCTAAGTTAGCTTGGGCACCCTCGGTGTCGAGTACTTCCACGTACTTTGCGCCGACGCTTCCGCTCCTCCTTCCTCGGTCTCCGGACAAGGGAGTAATCTCCGTCCGGAAGATCTACACGGAATGCAATGCAAGTTTAGGTGATGTGATAGTTTGTTGTCTTATCCAACCCTGGGTTGGTCATGTTCACCTTAACAAGCATCTAGCAAGTGTTTCTCTTTTAGGAAGGTTATTAGCTGCACCTGGGTTATTCTTTTTTTGAACATTTGAATAAAGGTTTTTATTATACTTGTCATTTCATGTGAAAGCTTTAATTCCCTTTATCTTCACCAACAAAGGTGTAATTAATATTTTTATTTATGATTTAATTTCTTATCAGTGGTGATATTTAATTATCTTTTAATGATATTAAATAATACTTTCCAAAAAGGAAAAAGGATTAATTAGGGGGTTTTCTTCATTTAAATTCCCTTTAATAAAAAAAGGCTTTTAAGCTTTTTATTAAACAATTAAATTACCAGAAATTAAATGAGTGTTTCTTAAGCCTACTAGCACCTATCCTGGTCCATTGGACCCACATGCAAGTGTTGGATGCTAGGAAATTAAATACTAATGAAAATAACAAAGGCTAGCTAGTGATTCAATTTAAAAGCACACAAAAATAAATAAGCATCAAATTGATCCAAACTTTTTCACGCATGCTCTCTGGTCCTAAACAAGTCTAAAGAACCAACATGTTCACATGGAATCTCTACTGAACTTGGTTAATTAATTTACAAAGGAAAACATGCATAAATCAAGAATAATTATTTCTGTTAATCCAAAAATCATGATTAATTCACAAGATGTGCATTTTGGCATTACAAGACAGTATGCACAAGTTTAGCTCAAGAACATAATTATAATTAACAGGAAACATCAGTTAGGCAGTTTCTGCAAGAATGGAAAAGAATTTATTTAGCAAGATCTACTGCATAACTTTGCGCAAGTTTTGGCACAGCAACTAGTCATATCCTAACACACAACATATCCAAAATTGGGCTACAGAGGAGTTATGGGTTTCAAGTTATGACAGATCTAGTTTTAACACATTTGTATTTTTCATGCTAAAACTATTTAGAATCCAGCCATGACTAAACAACAAAAGTGGTGGGATTTCCTTTCCTGAACCCTACAAAATTAGTTTGGGATTTTTCTGATTTTTCTACGAATTTCTAGGCATTTTACAACTAAGCCCTGCATTTAGCACAAAACACCCTACAAAGATTGAAATCATTGCAATCGGGCCCTTGGCCTGGCCGGGCGGCGCGGGCACGGCCAATTCCGGCGAGCCGGCGGCGCCGCCGGCCGGCAAGCGGCCAGGCTCGATCACATGCTCACCTAGGAGCTGTAGGTTGCCGTGGTTGGGGCGGAGAAGCTGCCGGCGAGGGGGATCGACGGCGGCCGGCGGCGGTGACCGCGGCGGCTCGGGGAAAAGTGGCAAGGAGGCGCGGTGCTGGGCAACAAGCGGGCTTTGGAGCTTCACCAGAACCTAATGAAGCTACTAGAGCAGCTGGCCGGCGACGAGCACGGGCGGGAGAAGCTAGCACCGAGCGGCGGCGGCCATGGCGGCGGGTGGTTCGGGTGGCGCGCGGAGGGGGAACAGGAGGGCTTTTATACGCTGCTCCACGTGACCATGGTGACGTAGGGGTGCCAGGGGAGATGCCCGCCGTGCTACGGCGGCTCGGGGCTCGCGCGTACGGCGGCGGCACCGCCGACGGACCGCCGGTCCGCGCGTGCGCGCGCGTACGGCGGCGGCCGGCGCCGGGCGCCCTCGGGACGGGGTGTCGGGGGCGCGAGGTCTCGGGATGGAGCACGCCTCGGCCGGCGTGGCCTCGGGAGGCGCGGGCGTGGACGCCGGGCAAAGCCGGCGGCGGGGCGGCGACGGCGGCGCGCGGCGCGCACGACGTCGCGCGTGGCGGCGCTCGTGCTTAAGTGTGTTGCCGGTGCCCCTGTTTCAACCGATTTTTCTCTAAAATTTTGAATAGAACCGGACCAAGTGATGAATACCAAAGTTGTAGATCTAGTTATGTCACACCCCGAAATTTCCAATTTCGGGATGTGAATTGAGAGAATAATTAAACAACGATTTTCTCATAATTTTAAAAAATTTTCCAACATTTATTTTTCTTTACGGAAATATAGTATAGGAAAAAAAATCCTTGTTTGATTTTCTTAAGCAAATAAAAAGTTGTGAGTGTTGCATTCATGCCGATGCATCTTGGTGCTTCCCGAGTGCTTAAGATTTCAAAAATGCGTTTAGGAGCCGTCCAAACTCTCCCGAGAATTTTCCGGATTTTTCTGGAGTTTATTCTCATTTTTCTCGAGCTATTTCTATTTATTAGAAGGCTCTAAAATCTTTTTCATGAGCACCAAATACTTTATTTGGATTGTTCATGTCATAATCTACCTCTAGGAATTTTCCTGGAATTTTTGCGATTTTCGGAGTATTTTTCGTACCCTTAAGCAATTTCTAGGTTTTCCTGGAATTATTTTCGCACTGAAAATTAAATTCGGAAAATAAATAAACTTTCTTTCTAGTTGGGCCAAGCCCATCCGCTTAAGTCTGCCTGTGCCCCCTGGTCTTTTCGCCAGGCCACCGCAACCCCCCGATGGCCGCAGCCCACCAACATCTTGGCCCAAACGCGCCCCCACTCCACCTTCCCCGCTCGCCGGTCACCGACAAGCGGGCCACCCCTGTCATCTTCCTTCTCACGACCGGGCATGGGAGTCCCGGCCGCGCCGCCGGGCCTCCGCCTTGGCGTGCGCAACACGGCCAGGCCGCGCCCCCCGCCCCTTTAAAAGGAGGCCGAGCCGCGTGCCCTAGCCCCCCCGCCCTCGCGAACCCCCCGCCGCCGCCGCGCCTTGCCCCGGAGCGCCGTCGCCGCTTGGGCCAAGCCGAGCCGGCGAGCTCGCCGCCGCGGCCCCGATTCGCCACCTCCATAGTCCGCCGGGCCAAGCCGAGGCCACCGTGAGGTTCATGTGGACGCATTGCACCTCCTAAGCCCCTCATCGTCGCCAATCAAGCACCGAACACCGCCACCGCCTTGGACCGCCGCCGGTTGCCCGTGCTCACCGCCGCCAAGCCTCTACAGGATGTCTTCGACCTAGGTGAGCCAGCTCTTGCGACCCCCTTGGCTTTCTCTCCCTTTTCCCCAACTCATCCGAGGCCCTCAAGCCCTAGGACGCTGGCGCCTCCGTTGGCCAGAGCCGGCGAGAGCTCCTGCTCTCTCGTTTCAATCTAAGGAAGAAGAAGGGCATCTTCTCGTTTAGGCCCCCGCGTTTTCCCCTAATCCCTAGATCCAAATCATGTGTCTAGTTCCTTTTGCAAGAAACCCCCCGAAACTATCGATTCCCTAGATTCCATCCACCCCGGACCTTTTGCAAGTACACCCTTGGGTTTTAGTACATAATTATGTATTTGATCCTATCTTTTCGCAAGAAACCCCCGAAGTTTCCAATCTTTGCAATTAGGTCCTTACATCTTTAAAAGTCCATATCTTTCACGTTTTAGCTCCGATTTCAACCATTCAAATTGCGTCAGGTTCATAATGTTGTAAAGCACGCGTTAGCGGAGTGTTTTCACCATGTTTTGTTTTCTGAAAATAAAATTAATATTAATTTTGATTAATGTCTATTTACACATGCCTTTTATAAATAAAAACTATATAGATCTATACCCGTTTTTCATATTCAAATTTAATTTGATTAATGATTCCTTTACATGCTTTTGCAAATAAAATCTAATTAGATCTTTTACTCGGTTTTTCTGTAAGTCAAATATTAATTGGCTTAATGATTAATTAACTTTTATAATTAAAAGTTGATTAGGCTTTTACTCCGGCTTTATAAATAAATGTTAATTTTGAGTAATACCAATGTAATGCTGTTTTTAATATGATCTACTCGAACTACAAAGTTTCGTTTAGATTGTTCCTATAGTCTAGTTTTTCTAAATTAAATGTTTAATTAATTAATTCATATATGGATCTTTATAAATAAAACTTGATTAGTTCTTTACACCGGTTTTGCAAATAAAGTTTAATTTACTTTAATTCCAACATGGGGTATTTTATTTATGAAATATCCTTACATATATTTTGTTAACTAAAATAAACCTAAGCTTATAGTCTTGCTCTCTCACATGTGCAAAGCAATCGTTAGACGTTCTTTACCCCAGTATCTCTTTTGATCAAGTTTATCAGAAGCTCGAATCTTTCTAGTGTTAGCTCAAGCTCTATCTTAGTGTGTCTCTCGTTGTAGAGCTAGCCTTCTTTCAAGCTCCGTGTCTTTCCAATCCTAGTGCATGTCATCCTAACGTAATTGTCTTTTATGTAAGACAACTGTACTCCTTTAGTTCTTTGTGATCCAATCTTTAACATCTATCTAGTTCATGTTTACCCTATCTCAGTTAGGTTATCTTTTTATGAATCAGTTGTGTTCTTGTACCTAATCTATCATAGCTACCTTTCTTTAGAGTTTACCCCGTTATCTACTTCACTTTTCGGATCGCTTCACCCTTGGCTAGTGTGTTAGTTGTTCATCCAAGTTCTCTTTGTAGACTAGTTTTCCTAAACCTAGCCTAAGGTTTCTTGTGCGCTTGATAGTTCGTTGCTACCGTTCTCGTTCGTTTCACCTTAACTTGTACGTTAGCATGTGTATCACCCGTTACTTGTTTTAATATTAAAGATGCCCGTTAATCTTGACTAATTCTTATTCCAATGCTTTTATACATAAAAAGTGATTAGGTTCTAATCCGGTTTCTTTAATCACGATGTAATTGGTTAATCTTTATTCATAACTAGTTTTTCTAAATAAAAGATGTTAGAGATAAACATCGGTTTTCTTAATAAAGTTAATATGCCTAATGACATCATAAATGCCTTTTCAATACTAAATATGTTTAGTTGAACACGTGACATAAAGTTGCTCGTTTAGATATCTTATACTTGCTTTATCTCTCTAAAGTAATTGTTAATTTGACATAACTTCTACTCAAATGTTATAAATAAAATATGATTAGGTTGATCGTGATTTCTTTAATTAAATGTAACTTGTTTAATGGTAACATAGAGTATTTCTCCGAAATATTCTTTCACATGATTTCCTAATTAAAATATGCTAAGCGTAGTCTCTTATTGTTTGATAATAATCTCGCGATAGTTTCAAGCTTAGTTTTGTTTCAGCGTTTCTTGCGCTTGCGTAGCCAATAGAATCGAGCTCTATCTCAGTGTGATCTTTCCGGTCCTTGCTCAATCTTCCGCCATCATCTCTTCAAAGTTAACCAAGCCTTTCCCTTCCAAGCACTTTGTGTTCTTTAGTGATCCATCCAATCAAGCCTATCCTTTAGTGCGTTCTTTTAAAGCTTTGATTTGATTGATGTATTGTTCTTAGTTGTACTTGTGCATTTGCTTTGCATGTTTTGTGCTCGATGATTGATGCGAGTAGAACGAACGTGGTTCAAGAGCTTTGAAGAGTGTGAAGGTGAAGATATTATGAGCAACTACTCTTTGGTTAAAGGCAAGTGTGTCCTTGATCCTTTTGTCCTAATAACTTTATTAATCACTGTTGCATTGCCTTGCATTAACTTTGATGGGTTCCTATTAAGGATGACTAGCCTCATTTGACTGTTATCTTGAACCTGGTTTTTAATTAATTTTGATGGTAGATATTGCTTAGTTTGCTCAACTGGGTTGGTAATAATCAACATGGTTATCATTTTATGCTCTATGTTCCTTTGTGATAATTTTAATACAAGATCATTGTGCATTAATCGGAACATGGAGAACCACCCGGAAAACAAGACAACCACAAGAACTAATGGGCAATGGTCTTGGTGAATAATTAGGAACTTTAGCTTGGAGTGATCTTACCTGATAAGGACAAGGGATCGGCGGTACTGTGGGGTATGGACTCGCTCTAGCGGGGGATTGGGTGAGTTATTCTTTTTATGGTGGGGTATCGACCTGCTAGGGGACTTTATACCTTGCTAACTGATCCGGACCTTGTGGGTCACTACTTGTTGGAGAACCTTTGTAAAGGCCATGTAGCGTCCCTATGCAATCACACCTCGGAAGTGTGGTATGGTGCTTGGCCGGCATCGCATGGTTGGGTTCAAAGTTCTTCGGAGCTTTTACGCTGCTTGTGGTGAAAGTGTACAACCTCTGCAGAGTGTTAAACTAATCGATTAGCCGTGCTCACGGTCAAGAGCGGCCTGGACCCTCACATGATTAATTGAACTTGAAGATGGACTTAAATTGTGATATGTGTTATGGTTATGTTTGCCATGTGCTTATGGCGTATCTCTTATTTTTTTATGCTTAATTGAGGGTTGGTATAAACTTATACTTTATTAGTAATCAGGTGCTAATAAAACTTGACCAACTAAAATGCTAAATGCTTTGAGCCAGTCCACTATAAAGCCTTTGCATTCATACTTTCCCCACACTTGCTGAGTACGACAAGTGCTCACCCTTGCTATAAACAATGTTGCTCAGAAGGAGGAAGCTACTCTGAAGTCTTGCGAAGATGTTGTGGAGTTCTAGGCGTACGCAACCCCCAGTCGACTGCTTGTGAAGTTTGGTGCCTTCGTTTCCAGGATATAGCGTAACACTCTGATAATCTCCCTTTTTCTTACGTGATATTGTTTCTGTTATTCACTTTTGTCAGCTATATGCATGAAACTTGATCCTGGCATGCATATAGGTTTGCACTTGGTTTTATTTGGAAAACAGGTGTGACAGAGTGGTATCAGAGCTGTATCGACTGTAGGACGTGAGCCTAGATAGTAATGGTCGTTTCTTAAGGTTTCCTTTGATCTAAAATTCATCACTACCTCTCCCTTGAGCTCTGTGATGAATATTCTTGGTCCTTAAACCATATCTTTCATCGATCCTCCTTGATAGCTCACCTTTGACTGTCACATTTACATTTGTACATCATTGTTTTGCGAATGATTAGGACCTCTACCCTTGCCTATTTATTTACTCTTCCCTTGGTATTGATCTTGTCTCTCCTTTCCACTTTTCTCAAGCAATTCCACCAATAAGTCAAAAGGTGAATAATCCTTGATATTGTATTAGCATGTCCTTAAAAAAAACATACATATATCTCCCCCTTATTTTCAATGTATCTATCTCCACCAAATATATGTATTCATCTACCTATTTCTCATCCTAGTTAAGTTGGTGTCAAATCTGTTCGCGCAGATCTCTGACACATCAGTACTGTTTTAATTCTTTCTCAAGCTACAGAACTCCGATTGACATGAAACCAGTTGAGTTAGTTCCTAAATTCCATAAGTGAATTTCTATCAAAAATTCAGACCCATCCAGTATATATTCCAGGAGCTATGCCCGAAACATTGGAGCTATCAGAATCTGAAAACTCTTCTAACCTAGTTACCTTCATTATTTTATATCTCGGGCTATGAACCTCCGATTGAGGTAAAACCAATTGGAGTAGTTCAGGAATTTCATAAGATTCACTCTGTCCAAAATTCATCAATTTTGGTTTCATATACAGAGAGTTATGCCCGAAACTTTGGAGGTTCTCGAATCTGTCAAAACTACTGACATAGCCATCTTGTTTAATTCATATCTCGAGTTATAAACCTCTGATTGAGGTGATTCCAGTTGGGATGAACTCATAATTTCGTACCCTTTGATCTGGGAAAAATCCATTGTTTATATATATCCTTGCTGGGAGCTACATCTGATCTATTAAGAGGATACCCTTTGACTTAATTAACAACGTGTAGTATCGTTCCCTTAGATATGCCTTGATTGGTGGGATTGAGTGCTTGCATGATGATGCTTGGTTTTATGACATTGATTGATTTGTTTCTTTGCAGTGAGTGTTGGTGTATTGTGGATCTTATATCTGCAATGACATCAATTGCTTAGTGGGGTTCGACTTTTGTATTTCCCACCTCCTTGCTCTTCCTATTCTTTCTCTCTACTCTTGACCCTATCTCTGCCGATCCTATCGCAAATACCCAATCGGATGGAGAGCGCCAACACAAATCATGAAGATAAATGTAATGAAGGAAACATCAACATTCCTCTTGCAACCTCATCATGGGAACGCAAGATGTTGGAGTATATCGTTGCATAAACTCAGGTTTTGCAAGCAATGGCCCCAAACCATCAGTCCATTAAAGAGCAAGCTTCACTCCCTAAAGCCCACAATACTGTCACCAATGATAACCATCAAAACATGACTACTTCACCATTTGATAAAGAGAAGCTATCAGCTCTGCAGACCCAAGTCTTACAATGAAAGATGCAGCCTAGCACAACCTGCTTTCGTAATGAGATGGCAGAAGACAGAATTCCCACTGGGCCAGTGAAGAGGCAAGTTGCTGAAGCATGGAATAACCAAAGAAAGGAGAAGAAGCATGAAACACCGAAACTAACAATATGAGGTCAACAAGGCTCCAGATAGGTGTCCGGGTGGTGAGCACGATGCTCTCTCATGTCCCCAGAAGGAAGCTGGTCTATTGATAGCAGAAGCTCGCCAACGTAACCCTATAGATATCAATAAGCAGATGATGTTATCCACCCAAGACCCAACTCAAGAAGAAGGTTCTCAAGCTGAAGGTCATACTCAAACCCTAAACCTTGATGATTGGATTATCACGTGCAAGGAACCCAAACCTGGTAGATGCAAGCGATCTAACCAACAAAACCGTAGAGCAAGACGAGAGAAGAAGTTATCACATTTAGGGGCAGATAATGGTACTAAGCCTGGTTCTGACAAACCCCAGCCTAAGATTGTTCAACGTATATATGTCACTCCTATCAAGAAGAATCCTGATGCACAAGTTGGTCTACCAAGGACTATGATGGAGCAAAGCGAAGAATGGAGAAATCACAATGATCAAAGAATGGATAAGTTATAAGTGGGACCAGACTATACATTCCTATACAAGTCCAATGAGCTATGGAGAATAGAAGAGCATGTTTGGTGTGCTTGTGCAAGGAAGGTCGATATGAAGAAAGTTGATAAGCTTTGGATAATACCCCCATGAGTCTTTGTTCTGGCTAACCTTTCTCGAATCTCGGGACGAGATTCCTTTTAAGGGGGGTAGAGTTTGTCACACCCTGAAATTTCCAATTTCAGGATGTGAATAGAGAGAATAATTAAATAACGATTTTCTCATAATTTTAAAAAATTTTCCAACATTTATTTTTCTTTACAGGAAATATAGTATAGGAAAAAAATCCTTGTTTGATTTTCTTAAGCAAATAAAAAGTTGTGAGTGTTGCATTCATGCCGATGCATCTTGGTGCTTCCTGAGTGCTTAAGGTTTCAAAAATGCGTTTAGGAGCTGTCCAAACTCTCCCGAGAATTTTCCGGATTTTTCTGGAGTTTATTCTCATTTTCTCGAGCTATTTCTATTTATTAGAAGGCTCTAAAATCTTTTTCATGAGCACCAAATACTTTATTTGGATTGTTCATGTCATAATCTACCTCTAGGAATTTTCCTGGAATTTTTGTGATTTTCGGAGTATTTTTCGTACCCTTAAGCAATTTCTAGGTTTTCCGGAATTATTTTCGCACCGAAAATTAAATTCGGAAAATAAATAAACTTTCTTTCTAGTTGGGCCAAGCCCATCCGCTTAAGTCTGCCTGTGCCCCCCGGTCTTTTCGCCAGGCCACCGCAACCCCCCCCGATGGCCGCGGCCCACCAACATCTTGGCCCAAACGCGAGCCCCACTCCACCTTCCCCCGCTCGCTGGTCACCGACAAGCGGGCCACCCCTCGTCATCTTCCTTCTCACGACCGGGCATGGGAGTCCCGGCCGCGCCGCCGGCCTCCGCCTTGGCGTGCGCAACACGGCCGGCCGCGCCCCCGCCCCTTTAAAAGGAGGCCGAGCCGCGTGCCCTAGCCGGCCCCCGCCTCGCGAACCCCGCCGCCGCCGCGCCTTGCCCCGGAGCGCCGTCGCCGCTTGGGCCAAGCCGAGCCGGCGAGCTCGCCGCCGCGGCCCGATTCGCCGCCTCCATAGTCCGCCGGCCAAGCCGAGGCCACCGTGAGGTTCATGTGGACGCATTGCACCTCCTAAGCCCCTCATCGTCGCCAATCAAGCACCGAACACCGCCACCGCCTTGGACCGCCGCCGGTTGCCCGTGCTCACCGCCGCCAAGCCTCTACGGGATGTCTTCGACCTAGGTGAGCCGCCTCTTGCGACCCCCTTGGCTTTCTCTCCCTTTTCCCCAACTCATCCGAGGCCCTCAAGCCCTAGGACGCTGGCGCCTCCATTGGCCAGAGCCGGCGAGAGCTCCTGCTCTCTGTTTCAATCTAAGGAAGAAGAAGGGCATCTTCTGTTTAGGCCCCTGCGTTTTCCCCTAATCCCTAGATCCAAATCATGTGTCTAGTTCCTTTTGCAAGAAACCCCCTCGAAACTATCGATTCTCTAGATTCCATCCACCCTGGACCTTTTGCAAGTACACCCTTGGGTTTTAGTACATAATTATGTATTTGATCCTATCTTTTCGCAGTAAAACCCCTGAAGTTTCCAATCTTTGCAATTAGGTCCTTACATCTTTAAAAGTCCATATCTTTCACGTTTTAGCTCCGATTTCAACCATTCAAATTGCGTCAGGTTCATAATGTTGTAAAGCACGCGTTAGCGGAGTGTTTTCACCATGTTTTGTTTTCTGAAAATAAAATTAATATTAATTTTGATTAATGTCTATTTACACATGCCTTTTATAAATAAAAACTATATAGATCTATACCCGTTTTTCATATTCAAATTTAATTTGATTAATGATTCCTTTACATGCTTTTGCAAATAAAATCTAATTAGATCTTTTACTCGGTTTTTCTGTAAGTCAAATATTAATTGGCTTAATGATTAATTAACTTTTATAATTAAAAGTTGATTAGGCTTTTACTCCGGCTTTATAAATAAATGTTAATTTTGAGTAATACCAATGTAATGTCGTTTTTAATATGATCTACTCGAACTACAAAGTTTCGTTTAGATTGTTCCTATAGTCTAGTTTTTCTAAATTAAATGTTTAATTAATTAATTCATATATGAATCTTTATAAATAAAACTTGATTAGTTCTTTACACCGGTTTTGCAAATAAAGTTTAATTTACTTTAATTCCAACATGGGGTATTTTATTTATGAAATATCCTTACATATATTTTGTTAACTAAAATAAACCTAAGCTTATAGTCTTGCTCTCTCACATGTGCAAAGCAATCGTTAGACGTTCTTTACCCCGGTATCTCTTTTGATCAAGTTTATCGAAGCTCGAATCTTTCTAGTGTTAGCTCAAGCTCTATCTTAATGTGTCTCTGTTGTAGAGCTAGCCTTCTTTCAAGCTCCAGGTCTTTCCAATCCTAGTGCATGTCATCCTAACGTAATTGTCTTTTATGTAAGACAACTGTACTCCTTTAGTTCTTTGTGATCCAATCTTTAACATCTATCTAGTTCATGTTTACCCTATCTCAGTTAGGTTATCTTTTTATGAATCAGTTGTGTTCTTGTACCTAATCTATCATAGCTACCTTTCTTTAGAGTTTACCCTGTTATCTACTTCACTTTTCGGATCAGTTCACCCTTGGCTAGTGTGTTAGTTGTTCATCCAAGTTCTCTTTGTAGACTAGTTTTCCTAAACCTAGCCTAAGGTTTCTTGTGCGCTTGATAGTTCGTTGCTACCGTTCTCGTTCGTTTCACCTTAACTTGTACGTTAGCATGCGTATCACCTCGTTACTTGTTTTAATATTAAAGATGCCTGTTAATCTTGACTAATTCTTATTCCAATGCTTTTATACATAAAAAGTGATTAGGTTCTAATCCGGTTTCTTTAATCACGATGTAATTGGTTAATCTTTATTCATAACTAGTTTTTCTAAATAAAAGATGTTAGAGATAAACATCGGTTTTCTTAATAAAGTTAATATGCCTAATGACATCATAAATGCCTTTTCAATACTAAATATGTTTAGTTGAACACGTGACATAAAGTTGCTCGTTTAGATATCTTATACTTGCTTTATCTCTCTAAAGTAATTGTTAATTTGACATAACTTCTACTCAAATGTTATAAATAAAATATGATTAGGTTGATCGTGATTTCTTTAATTAAATGTAACTTGTTTAATGGTAACATAGAGTATTTCTCTGAAATATTCTTTCACATGATTTCCTAATTAAAATATGCTAAGCGTAGTCTCTTATTGTTTGATAATAATCTCGCGATAGTTTCAAGCTTAGTTTTGTTTCGGCCGTTTCTTGCGCTTGCGTAGCCAATAGAATCGAGCTCTATCTCAGTGTGATCTTTCCGGTCCTTGCTCAATCTTCCGCCATCATCTCTTCAAAGTTAACCAAGCCTTTCCCTTCCAAGCACTTTGTGTTCTTTAGTGATCCATCCAATCAAGCCTATCCTTTGGTGCGTTCTTTTAAAGCTTTGATTTGATTGATGTATTGTTCTTAGTTGTACTTGTGCATTTGCTTTGCATGTTTTGTGCTCGATGATTGATGCGAGTAGAACGAACGTGGTTCAAGAGCTTTGAAGAGTGTGAAGGTGAAGATATTATGAGCAACTACTCTTTGGTTAAAGGCAAGTGTGTCCTTGATCCTTTTGTCCTAATAACTTTATTAATCACTGTTGCATTGCCTTGCATTAACTTTGATGGGTTCCTATTAAGGATGACTAGCCTCATTTGACTGTTATCTTGAACCTGGTTTTTAATTAATTTTGATGGTAGATATTGCTTAGTTTGCTCAACTGGGTTGGTAATAATCAACATGGTTATCATTTTATGCTCTATGTTCCTTTGTGATAATTTTAATACAAGATCATTGTGCATTAATCGGAACATGGAGAACCACCCAGGAAAACAGTACAACCACAAGAACTAATGGGCAATGGTCTTGGCTGAATAATTAGGAACTTTAGCTTGGAGTGATCTTACCTGATAAGGACAAGGGATCGGCGGTACTGTGGGGTATGGACTCGCTCTAGCAGGGGGATTGGGTGAGTTATTCTTTTTATGGTGGGGTATCGACCTGCTAGGGGACTTTATACCTTGCTAACCGATCCGACCTTGTGGGTCACTACTTGTTGGAGAACCTTTGTAAAGGCCATGTAGCGTCCCTATGCAATCACACCTCGGAAGTGTGGTATGGTGCTTGGCCGGCATCGCATGGTTGGGTTCAAAGTTCTTCGGAGCTTTTACGCTGCTTGTGGTGAAAGTGTACAACCTCTGCAGTGTTAAACTAATCGATTAGCCGTGCTCACGGTCAAGAGCGGCCGGACCCTCACATGATTAATTGAACTTGAAGATGGACTTAAATTGTGATATGTGTTATGGTTATGTTTGCCATGTGCTTATGGCGTATCTCTTATTTTTTTATGCTTAATTGAGGGTTGGTATAAACTTATACTTTATTAGTAATCAGGTGCTAATAAAACTTGACCAACTAAAATGCTAAATGCTTTGAGCCAGTCCACTATAAAGCCTTTGCATTCATTCTTTTCCCATACTTGCCTCGAGTACGACAAGTGCTCACCCTTGCTATAAACAATGTTGCTCAGAAGGAGGAAGCTACTCTGAAGTCTTGCGAAGATGTTGTGGAGTTCTAGGCGTACGCAACCCCCGCCGATCGCTTGTGAAGTTTGGTGCCTTCGTTTCCAGGATATAGCGTAACACTCTGATAATCTCCCTTTTTCTTACGTGATATTGTTTCGTTATTCACTTTTGTCGCTATATGCATGAAACTTGATCCTGGCATGCATATAGGTTTGCACTTGGTTTTCTTTGGAAAACGAGTGTGACAAGTTACCAACAACAATTTCTACAAAAGCCATATCGGGTTTTTCTGCCCAGATCAAAAGTTATTTGAATGCCAACTTTGAATGTCAGCAGGGTTTGGCAAACAGTGATCTCTGGCTTGCAAGTGATTTTTCAAGTCTTTCCTCTCCAAATTTGAAATGCCAATCTACATGAAAGTTGTGTCCCTCATCAAGATCTACAACTTTCATAAAGGTAGAATTTTAAGTGTTTAGGTGAATTTTGGAGAACGCGGCAAAAGTTCCGGCAGACACCTGTGGACACTGGGGTGGCAATGGGTTTGACCCAACCTTTGACCATGGGTTGGCCCCACAAGTGTGTTTACTCGTCAATTAGGGTCACTAGGGTGGGTTAGTGAGTTTTTCGAGGTGAGGGCCCAGGTTGACTATGGTTTGACCACGGTTGACCAATTGACCGGCTATTAAGGTTAATTAAAAACCTGTGGCGTCACAGCCTACCCCCCTTAAACGGAATCCCGTCCCAAGATTCGATTTGATAACGAAGAGATGGGGAGAAGGACTCACGGTTTTGAGACTGTAGGAAGCCCGGATACTTAGTATTAAGATAGTCCTCCGTCTCCCACGTTGCTTCTTCCTCCGTGTGATGGCTCCATTGGATCTTGTACATTCGCACGGTCTGCCTTCGGGTCTTTCGCTCTTTTTGGTCTAGTACTTTCAATGGATGCTCGAAGAGCGAGAAATCCGGCTCGATCCAAGCATTAGCTTCTGTGATGATTTCATTCTCCGGAACAGGCATTCCCTTCTTCAACTGAGTTACATGGAACACATTGTCAACTGCGGAAAACCGTTCGGGCAATTGGATGCGGTAAGACACGGGTCCACACACTCCTATAACTTTATATGGTCCAATGTAGCGTGGGGCTAACTTTCCCTTGACTCCGAACCTTTGCACACCTTTGGTGGGGGATACTTTCAAATACACATAATCTCCCACTTCAAAGTGTCGAGGTGCGGTTCCCTTGTCATGGTAACTCTTTTGCCTCATCTGTGCCATCTTCAAATTCTCTCTTATCACTTGCACCATTTCTTCGGCCTCTTTAACTAATTCTGGTCCAAAGAGTGTTCTCTCTCCGGCCCTCGACCAATTCGGCGGAGTGCGGCATCTACGTCCGTATAGAGCATCGAACGGTGCCATTTTCAAGCCGGCTTGATAGCTGTTATTGTAAGAGAACTCTGCCAAGGACAAACACTTGTCCCAACTCTTGTCAAAGTGCAAGATGCTTGCTCTCAACATGTCCTCCAAAATCTGATTTATTCTCTTCGTCTGACCATCGGTCTACGGATGATAACTGGAACTGCGGATCAGCTGAGTTCCCAAACACTCATGCAACTGTTCCCAAAAACGAGCTACGAACTGAGTCCCTCTATCAGAGATTATAGTCTTTGGGATTCCATGCAGACGGACTATGTGGTCCACGTACAACTCTGCATATTGTTGTATGGAGTAAGTGGTGTGCACGGCAATGAAGTGAGCGGTCTTGGTGAGTCTATCCACAATTACCCAAATAGAGTCCTTCTTTCTAGCTGTTAGGGGTAAACCCACAATGAAATCCATACTAATATTGTCCCACTTCCACATAGGTATCGACAGGGGTTGGAGTACTCCTGCCGATTTCAAATGACTTGCTTTCATCCGATGGCAAGTATCGCATTCTGCTACATACTTGGCTACCTCCACCTTCATATTGGACCACCAAAAGTTCTGCTTCAGATCTTGGTACATCTTGGTACTACCGGGATGAATAGAGAATTTGGACCTGTGAGCTTCATCTAGAATGACTTTCTTAATTTCTGGGTCAATAGGGACCACTAGACGTTTCCCAAACCAGACCACATCCTGGTGATCCTTCTGGAAACAAGTATATTTGGGGTCTCCTTCTGCTAGTTTCTGCCTGATGGTTTGGATATCTGCATCATCGCGCTGGGCAGTGATGATTCTTTCATAAAGATTTGACTCTGCCGACAAGGCATAAAGAATTCCCTGCAGTACCACTTCTAAGTTGAGCCTTCTCATTTATTCACACAATGGTTCACTGACTGGCTCCAACTCTAGGTGGTTGCAATGGTCTTTGCGGCTAAGAGCATCCGCAACAACATTTGCTTTGCCGGGATGATAGTGCACTTCTAGATCATAATCCTTAATTAACTCAAGCCATCTTCTCTGTCTCATATTCAATTCTGACTGGGTGAAGATGTATTTGAAGCTCTTGTGATTAGTGAAGATATTGCAATGATTACCCATTAGATAATGCCTCCATATCTTGAGGGCATGGACAACAGCAGCTAACTCAAGATCATGGGTAGGATAATTGAGCTCATGGGGTCGAAGTGCCCGTGAAGCATAGGCAATGACTCGGCCTTCTTGCATAAGGACACAGCCGAGACCCGTGCCTGATGCGTCACAGAAGACTTCAAACGGTTTGGAATTATCGGGTTGAGCTAGCACTGGGGCTGAAGTTAGATGTTGCCTGAGGGTGTGGAAAGCTTTCTCACATGCTTCGCTCCACACGAATTTCACTCCTTTCTTGAGTAATTCGGTCATGGGTTTTGCGATTCTAGAAAAGTCAGGAATGAATCGACGGTAGTATCCCGCCAATCCTAGGAAATTGCGGATTTGATGCACAGACTTGGGTGGTTTCCAATCCATCACCTCTTGAACTTTGCTAGGATCTACGGAGATACCATCTTGGGAAATGGAGTGCCCTAAGAATTTCACACTTTTCAACCAGAATTCGCATTTGGAGAACTTAACATAAAGCTTGTGATCTCGCAAACGCTGAAGGACAACTCGGAGATGATTGGCGTGATCTTTCTCGCTCTTAGAATAGATGAGAATATCATCAATAAAGACCATGACAAATTTATCGAGCTCCGTCATGAACACGGAGTTCATGAGATACATGAAGTAGGCGGGGGCATTAGTGAGTCCGAAAGACATTACCAAGAACTCGTAAAGACCATAACGAGTGGAAAAAGCGGTTTTAGGAATGTCGCACGGTCGAATCTTGATTTGGTGGTAGCCAGAACGAAGGTCGATCTTAGAGAAGACTTTGGCACCAGCCAATTGATCAAACAGAACATCAATTCGGGGAAGCGGGTATTTGTTTTTGATGGTGATTGCATTGAGTGGTCGATAATCTACGCACATTCTCAAGCTACCAACTTTCTTTTTGACAAAGAGAGCAGGACAACCCCAAGGAGAAGAGCTCGGGCGAATGTAACCCTTATCTAACAATTCTTGGAGTTGGGTCTTTAGTTCAGCTAACTCTTTGGGTGGCATGCGATAGGGTCTCTTGGAAATGGGTGCGGTACCAGGCTGGAGTTCGATCACAAACTCGACATCTCTTTCTGGTGGCATACCAGGCAACTCATTAGGAAAGACGTTCGGGTACTCGCACACTACTGGAATTTCATCAAGAGAGGAGATAATGGTCACATAGGCACAAGAGTCGGTACCGTCCCTGAAAGGTAGGTACAAGGTAGTGTGCCCGACCATAGGAGAATTGATCTCTACGACCCTATCCGATATATCTAGAATCACCTTATGTTGATTCATCCATTCCATACCCAAGATAACACCCATGCTTCCCAATTTGATAGTTATAAGATTAGATTGAATAACCCTACTTCCTAGTCTTAGAGGAACTCCAAAAGTCACTAATTGAGACGTGACGATTCCACCTGGGGTGGTAATTTTATAAGCGGATTTGATTTGTGCTCCTCTTAGACCCAATTTGTCTAGTAGGCTCTCATTTATGAAACTATGGGTGGCTCCCGAATCAAATAAAACCTTAACAGGGGTGTCATTGATAGAGAATGTACCCGTGAGTACTGAAGCTCCTGCTGGAATGTCACTCATTGTAGTGAAGTTCAGCTTGCCTTGGCGCACTTGCACCATAGGCTTGTTGGCCGGAGTGGTAGGCTTGCTTCCCGTACCCTGATTCTGCGGGTTGGGCTTGATCTGCCTGGGCTTGGGACACTCATTAATGTAGTGCCCTGGCGGCCACGCTTGTAGCAATGACGATCTCCAACATCGCGAGGGGGTGCATTAGGCTTTGGAGCCTGCTGCTGGGCACGGCGGAACTGGGAAGTTCCCCGCGGGTTTGCCCCCGGGGTGGCTTCATCGTCCGGCCGTCCGCCTTGAAGATTGCCGGGATGGGCCCGGAGCTTCCTTCTTCACAAAGCGAAACTTCTTGCTCGTTCCGCCGCCACGGGGTGAAACCGACATCCTCTTGTTGTCCCCGTGGGCTTTCTTCATAGCATCCTCTTGCGAGATAGCCTTGTTTACTAGCTCATGGAAGTTTGCGGCTCGAGCAGGTTTAGACGCTCATACAGCCTTGCCATCAAGCCCATCACGAAACCTCTCCATCTTCTTGGCATCAGTATCAACGTGATGCTCACCATATTGACACAAGCTATTGAACTTCTGAGCATAGCGATACACTGTGTCAGATCCCTGTCAGAGGGCCAACAGCTCCCTCATCTTCCTATCCATTAGTCCCTTGGGAATGTGGTGGCTCTTGAAAGCTCTGCTTGAACTCATCCCAAGTCACGCCGTGCCCTCGCCGCATTGACTTGAAGTGGTCCCACCACATCAAAGCTTCTCCTCGCGCTTGCGCGGCCGCGAAGTTAGCTTTGTTCTCCTCGGAGCAAGGCAACACAAAGGCGAGAGAATTTTGCCTCGATGGCCTTGATCCAAGCCTCGGCCTTCCGGAGGGTCTTCCGCTTTAGCGAAGGTTGGCGGCTTCATAGCGATGAACTAGGCATACGTAGTGACCCGGTTAGGCCCCTCGTGGTTGGCCTCGTGTGGCGGCCCTCGGTTCATTTGCCGGGTGATCCGCTCGCCGCGTCCGGGGATCCGGCGCGGCACCTCGTTTGGGTGGCCATGAAGGCCTCCGTCGGTTTCATGGGCGGGGGGTGGTGGCAAGTCACCACTACCACTTGCTCCGAAACCGTTGGGAGAGCTGCGCGTGGTTCCCACCATCTGAAAAGTGAGCTTTATTAGTGAGATAACCAAAAGCTTACTCCAAATGATGACAAGCACGATCATGCATAATCACATCTCATTAGCACTTAAACAATAAGGACAGCAACAATCAACAATATTCTATAGCCACCAAGATTCATAGAATCGTTCTTCTCAACACGGTTAGGACTGCGATTACTCAATTGCACGGCTCATAATTACCCTCGAACGATCATTGTCATTTTGGATACCAACGAAGGTGGTATACAAACGAGCACTTATTCGCTGGCAACGAGTGATGCCCCAAAAAATGCTTTGGTTTACCAACGTTTCTAGGTGAGAATGCAAAATTGACAAGCGTGGTCATTTGCAACGGTTTAACCAAGGATCTGGTAAGCATACGCAAGAAGATTTCAAATTTGAACGACCAATAAATTTTCTCTTAAATCACACATGCTCAAGCATTCTTTATTACAACACGATAGAACAAGGTTCAAAGACATTACAACTCAAATTTGAAACAACATGACATGACACGATACAAGCAGTTACTTGGCACGAAGACGTGCTATCAAGCCAACTAATCTAAACATCTCAAAGACAACTCGATCAGATCGACATCCTTCTTAATCTCCGCTGTCGGCAACCTAGTTGCCCACTGAAGCACCACTGTACGTAGGCGAAGCTGGGGGAGTCGGTAGCGGTGGTCCTGCCTGGCTCGTCTGATCCAGACCGGACAAAGCCTGCTGCTCCTCCGGTGTGCCTGTACTAAGGGCCGTTGGTTGTAAGGCCACTATAGCCTGCAAAGCTGCCACCTGTACCTCGGCCTCCTGCACCTGCTGCTGCATATCAGCAATGTTCTGTAGTAGCGCCAGCCTCTCAATCTCGTGCACATCGGCATCCTCCTCTAGTGCATGGTTCTCCTCCTCCAAATCTACGATCCTATGTAAGCGATCGCCTCTCTCAAGCTCTAACTGAAACCTCCTAGCACGCAGTCTGTCATTCTCCCCCGCCGCACCCGAGTAAGAGTAAAGTTCGGCCCGCGGTGTGCTTCGCCGAAAGCTGCTCCCAATCGCGCCTAGATGCCTCCTAGCGCTGTGCAATAATCGCTGCGGTGTTATAGCGCAGCCCCTGAAGTGTGAAGACCACGTTCAGACAACGGGCTAGCGTCCGAGTAACATCCAGCGGCTCTGCTAGGGTCAGTAACTCCCGTAGGTGGTCCATACGGTCCAACCATGCTGGGTCGTGAGGACTCACATCAGGAAACAGTCCAAACGGCGAGAGAGCTACCACGGTGGGGTTGTGGTCACAGAAGTCTGTCAACACTCTGAGGGCGGCTGACTCAACGGACTCGTGAGTGATAAATCCCCAGTAGATAAAGCTCAAGTCAAACCAGTCGGCGTGGTCTGGGTGTGGCAGAACTGTAACGATCACTCTGCAGTGGGGAACGCCAAAGCGCTCAAACTCTTTCACCTCGTAAGTCGGTGGGGTGAGGTAGCCTGCGGCACTGAGTGCTTCCCACGCCAGGCGCGGAAAACCCTCCCAGTGCAACCCGTTGGTACGGATCGTACCGTCAGCGTCGAACTGGTGGAACACGGGGAAATCCATATGTACACAAATGTAACTCATGTCAGATCTCAAAGAGAACGACATGTCAAATGGTGAAGTTCTGGCAGCTGTGAATAAAAATTCATAACCAAAAATCCAGAAACCTCAAAAATTTCCCAAGTTTTAAATTAAACGTTCAATACTTTTAATTAAGCTTTTAAGGTTGAGCATCGGTCAAGGAAACAAGATGAATGGTCCTGAACCTGGACGTGCCTAGGAAAGTGTGAACCAAACCAGACGAAACTAGGGTTGGGACTTGCTATTATAAAATAGATAGTTAAGGAGCATTTGTTTTTAGCAATTTGGTTTAATTAAACCTAGCACAAGGTAAACAACTTTTGCAAAATTTCGGCAGCATGACGGCTAGGTATAAAAGGTACTTCTAATTTACAAAAAGCACACACTAGCATAAACTTCCTTAGAGAGCATATGGAATTTCGATATTTGGGTCCATTTTAGTTGTTTCGATTTTTAATATGCATGCAAGACGTCCTATTCGACCTCACATGGCAATCAAGCCAAGAATCGAAGTTAGTGCCGGTGGCAAGGCTTTTATTCGTCTCTCCCTATAATATCTAGTCGAGAGCTATACGGTACTCGCTTAACAACTAACGAAGCGCTGTTATGTACCTGCAGAAAATGAACCTTTCGTGCCAGCACGTCATGAAAGTGTCCACATACATTACCGTTCACTATAGAAACGGTATCCATGCGTTAAGCCGCTGCATGGACAGCATCCAACCTCGGACACCCTCCGTTTGAATGGAGTGTATCCTTGCCTCGCATGAGCGACATGCGGAATGCACACATATGAACACGTGGCGACACACAACTCACAAACAGACGCGAAGATGGGATCCGTGGAATGGATCACTCCATCAACCCTCGCAATTCTCGTGATGCGGAACAGCACACGTATAAAACACGTGGCTCCTAGTTTGGTTGTGCATGAAAGCAAGTCTGACATAAAGTAATGTGCTGGAAGTTAGCAAAATAAACCATAGGTTATTTAAGCCACCTGAAAGAACCCAAAATTCCCTCTAGGGCCTCTCGGTCTAGTTTATCCTTAGCGGACCAACGTATTTTGGAAAATCAGACAATCTTGGCATATTTTATTCAAGAACCATTTGATTAAGTTTTTTAATTAATCTCTAGTGCATATAAGCTCTGATGCCAACTGTGACAACCCGCCCAGAAAAATACCGTACTATCGCCTTAGACCGATCCACTTTGGTCATTAAGCAATAATAAAGTATCATCCTATCGTTAGTTGCCTGGTTAACGCCCGGTAAATCACTTGAAAAGCAACAAGGATCGAATATATGCATTAAAACTCACTCGAAGGCGAGTCCAGAGATACAACAACATTCATATCCAAATTCGTTCCCCGAAGGGTTTAATTATTACAAACCATAGTTTTTGAGATGATGAAATAGTTCAGAGTTTTCGAAAAGCAGCGGAATTAAACTAACGGAAGCGAAGACACCACGGGAGGCCATCCATGATGCTTTCAGTAGTCGTCCTCCACCCACTCCAGCTCCCAGCCGGGCGGGATCTCTCCGGGCCACACATCACTGAAGGCATTACGTGGATCAACACATTATAGCAAGGCTGAGTATACTAATACTCAGCAAGACTTACCCGTCGGTGATATCTACTTCACCAATTCTAGACCACGAAAGGCTTTTTGGCTACTGGGTTGCTTTTGCTAAAAAGTAACAAAGAGTAAGTAGTCTCATGACTAGTGGAGTAAGTAGTCTCGGGTAACGGTGAGAGGCCGACAATCGATTGATTTAAACCTTGCAAGGTAGACCCAAACACACGGTAGGCTGTCCCCGCGAGGACAACTTTCCCAGGCCGTCCCCATAAATCCTCGGTCGGGATCGAATCTTACAGTCTTTGGTGCAGGCTATCCGGCATACCCCGCGAGATACCCGGAGTCACCATACACCACCGGTAGCTAGCCGTGAGAGCGAATCCCAAGAGTAGTAATAGTAGGATCCCTCGCCGCCTCATTAAGGTACTAGGCTTACCGGCCCCATAACCGGCATGTGCTTAGTACGTTCAAAAACTTAACCCACATAACCACTGGACCGGAGCCCAGATCCCATGCTCTTACCACATGAGCAATCCATTTAAGGATACATTGTGATTCCTATCTAGGAACCTATTCTCGCGAGTGAGGTCATCACTCGACTTGTAACGGTCCTATATCTTAGCAGCTATCGACCTATCATACTAGTAGGGACAAAAGGTACCTAGGGATCATGCATCTAGAGTTTCATTCAACTCCTGAACGTAAATGCACAATCATCAATAGATAATTGAATAAAGAATTTTAAAACTGGGTTAGATGCACCGGAGCTTGCCTTCGTGAGCTAAGTTAGCTTGGGCACCCTCGGTGTCGAGTACTTCCACGTACTGCAGCGACGCTTCCGCTCCTCCTTCCACGGTCTCCGAGACAAGGGAGTAATCTCCGTCCGGAAGATCTACACGGAATGCAATGCAAGTTTATGTGATGTGGTAGTTTGTTGTCTTATCCAACCTTGGGTTGGTCATGTTCACCTTAACAAGTATCTAGCAAGTGTTTCTCTTTTAGGAAGGTTATTAGCTGCACATGGGTTATTCTTTTTTTGAACATTTGAATAAAGGTTTTTATTATACTTGTCATTTCATGTGAAAGCTTTAATTCCCTTTATCTTCACCAACAAAGGTGTAATTAATATTTTTATTTATGAATTAATTTCTTATCAGTGATGATATTTAATTAGCTTTTAATGATATTAAATAATACTTTCCAAAAAGGAAAAAGGATTAATTAGGGGTTTTTCTTCATTTAAATTCCCTTTAATAAAAAAAGGCTTTTAGCTTTTTATTAAACAATTAAATTATCAGAAATTAAATGAGTATTTCTTAAGCCTACTAGCACCTATCCTGGTCCATTGGACCCACATGCAAGTGTTGGATGCTAGGAAATTAAATACTAATGAAAATAACAAAGGCTAGCTAGTGGTTCAATTTAAATGCACACAAAAATAAATAAGCATCAAATTGATCCAAACTTTTTCACGCATGCTCTCTGGTCCTAAACAAGTCTAAAGAACCAGCATGTTCACATGGAATCTCTACTGAACTTGGTTTATTAATTTACAAAGGAAAACATGCATAAATCAAGAATAATTATTTCTGTTAATCCAAAAATCATGATTAATTCACAACATGTGCATTTTGGCATTACAAGATAGTGTGCACAAGTTGAGCTCAAGAACATAATTATATTTAACAGGAAACATCAGTTAGGCAGTTTCTGCAAGAATGGAAAAGAATTTATTTAGCAAGATCTACTACATAACTTTGTGCAAGTTTTGGCACAGCAACTAGTCATATCCTAACACACAACATATCCAAAATTGGGCTACAGAGGAGTTATGGGTTTCAAGTTATGACAGATCTAGTTTTAACACATTTGTATTTTTCATGCTAAAACTATTTAGAATCCAGCCATGAGTAAACAACAAAAGTGGTGGGATTTCCTTTCCTGAACCCTACAAAATTAGTTTGGGATTTTTCTGGTTTTTCTACGAATTTCTAGGCATTTTACAAGGCACTGGACTAATCTGCAAGAAAAGCTAGATAAAGATCCTTACAACTAAGCCCTGCATTTAGCACAAAACACCCTACAAAGATTGAAATCATTGCGATCGGGCCCTTGGCGAGGCCGGGCGGCGCGGGCACGGCCAATTCGGCGAGCGAGGCGGCGGCTGCCGGCCGGGCAAGCGGCAAGGCTCGACCACATGCTCACCTAGGAGCTGTAGGTTGCCGTGGTTGGGGCGGAGAAGCCGCCGGCGAGGGGGATCGACGGCGGCCGCGGCGGCGTGACCACGGCGGCTCGGGGAAAAGTGGCAAGGAGGCGCGGTGCTTTGGGCAACAAGCGGGCTTTGGAGCTTCACCGAACCTAATGAAGCTACTAGAGCGGTGGCCGGCGACGAGCACGGGCGGGAGAAGCTAGCACCGAGCGGCGGCGACCATGGCGGCGGGTGGTTCGGGTGGCGCACGGAGGGGGGAACGGGGAGGAGGGCTTTTATACGCCGCTCCACGTGACCATGGTGACGTAGGGGTGCCGGGGGGGAGATGCCCGCCGTGCTACGGCGGCTCGGGGGCTCGCGCGCGTACGGCGGCGGCACCGCCGACGGACCGCCGGTCCGCGACGTGTGCGCGCGTACGACGGCGCGCGACGCCGGGCGCCTCGGGACGGGGTGTGCCGGGGGCGCGGGACCTCGGGATGGAGCACGCCTTGGCCGGCGTGGCCTCGGGCGGCGCGGGCGTGGACGCCGGGGCGTGCACGACGTTGCGCGTGGCGGCGCTCTGTGCTTAAGTGTGTTGCTGGTGCCCTGTTTCAACCGATTTTTCTCTAAAATTTTGAATAGAACTGGACCAAGTGTTGAATACCAAAGTTGTAGATCTAGTTACCAACAACAATTTCTACAAAAGTCATATGGGTTTTTTCTGCCCAGATCAAAAGTTATTTGAATGCCAACTTTGAATGTCAGCAGGGTTTGGCAAACAGTGATCTCTGGCTTGCAAGGGATTTTTCAAGTTTTTCCTCTCCAAATTTGAAATGCCAATCTACATGAAAGTTGTGTCCCTCATCAAGATCTACAACTTTCATAAAGGTAGAATTTTAAGTGTTTAGGTGAATTTTGGAGAACGCGGCAAAAGTTCCTGCAGACACCTGTGGACACTGGGGTGGCAATTGGTTTGACCCAACCTTTGACCATGGGTTGGCCCCACAAGTGTGTTTACTCATCAATTAGGGTCACTAGGGTGGGTTAGTGAGTTTTTCGAGGTGAGGGCCCAGGTTGACTATGGTTTGACCACGGTTGACCAATTGACCGGCTATTAATGTTAATTAAAAACCTGGGGCGTCACAGCCTACCCCCCTTAAACGGAATCTCGTCCCGAGATTCGATTTGATAACGAAGAGATGGGGAGAAGGACTCACGGTTTCGAGACTGTAGGAAGCCCGGATACTTAGTATTAAGATAGTCCTCCGTCTCCCACGTTGCTTCTTCCTCCGTGTGATGGCTCCATTGGATCTTGTACATTCGCACGGTCTGCCTTCGGGTCTTTCGCTCTTTTTGGTCTAGTACTTTCAATGGATGCTCGACGAGCGAGAAATCCGGCTCGATCCAAGCATTAGCTTCTGTGATGATTTCATTCTCCGGAACAGGCATTCCCTTCTTCAACTGAGTTACATGGAACACATTGTGAACTGCGGAAAACCGTTCAGGCAATTGGATGCGGTAAGACACGGGTCCACACACTCCTATAACTTCATATGGTCCAATGTAGCGTGGGGCTAACTTTCCCTTGACTCCGAACCTTTGCACACCTTTGGTGGGGGATACTTTCAAATACACATAATCTCCCAATTCAAAGTGTCGAGGTGCGGTTCCCTTGTCATGGTAACTCTTTTGCCTCATCTGTGCCATCTTCAAATTCTCTCTAATCACTTGCACCCTTTCTTCGGCCTCTTTAACTAATTCTGGTCCAAAGAGTGTTCTCTCTCCGGCCTCTGACCAATTCAGCGGAGTGCGGCATCTACGTCCGTATAGAGCATCGAACGGTGCCATTTTCAAGCTGGCTTGATAGCTGTTATTGTAAGAGAACTCTGCCAAGGACAAACACTTGTCCCAACTCTTGTCAAAGTGCAAGATGCTTGCTCTCAACATGTCCTCCAAAATCTGATTTATTCTCTTCGTCTGACCATCGGTCTACGGATGATAACTGGAACTGCGGATCAGCTGAGTTCCCAAACACTCATGCAACTGTTCCCAAAAACGAGCTACGAACTGAGTCCCTCTATCAGAGATTATAGTCTTTGGGATTCCATGCGGACGAGGACCATGTGTGGTTCGAGGACCGGTGGATGGTCGCTTCCTTGTGTGATGAGTGATTGACAACGTTGTGTGGACCGATTCTTGGCTAAGTATTGCGAGGTGCGGGTTGCGGCTTGACTCGTGTTGGTGCGGGTGAAGAACAAGCGCGAAAGGTCGTCGCCGGTGAGGCCTCCGGGTGTGGAGAAGACAAGTAGGCTTTGTTCGAGGGACCCGGTGGCCGGCGGGGGTCAAGTGCGGGCCGCATGGTGGCATGAACAACAAGATGAAGTCGTGGACGGTTTCTTGGTTGAGCCTCAAAACCAAGGTCGAGCCGGGACTACGTGGGAGCCAAGTCATGAGTGGAGATTGGCGGAGGCTACACCGAGTTCGCGGGGTTTCCGGTGGTTCACCGAGAAAACCACCGGGTTCCTTGGTTGATCCACAAAGCCAAGACCGGAGAACCGAAGACGGAGGTGCGGCGGCACCGGACCGGTCCGACCGGTGGGTCCGACCGGTCGGCCGGTGGGGGACCGGTCGGCCGGTGAGGAGCACGGTCGGCCCGTGTGCGACGACGCGGTCCGGAATCTTCAAAGCGGAGGACACGCGTCGGGATCGCATCGTTTGCGTCGAGGCTACGCGAGGGTGCGGTCGCCGGCATCCGTCCGATGGTGAAGACATCAAGAATTCCGAATCCGCCCTTGAGGGGCATGTATCCCTAGTTAGTAGAGAGGGGCATTTTAGACATTCGGTTGCCGCCTATATAACCCAAGAGGTGAGAGGTTGGCAGCCAACTCTTGGAACCCTAGCTCATTAGTTTTCCTATTTTCCACCTATTTTCTCTAGGTTTTCCTTAGGACTAGCAAGAGAGCTTCACGGAGAGATCTTGTAGAGAGGGATGGATGATCGGGCGGCTTGCTAGACCTTGTACGAACCTTTGTTTCATGTATAGATGATTCGGCGTGGTTCCTCAAGGTTTGGATGTGTTTTACCCGGTTGTTTTTGGTGGTGATTTTCGGAGCCCTCTTCCGGTGATTTCTTTGGAGTGTTTTCGGGGCTTTTCTCTTGGGGATTTGATGGGGGAAATTTGTGGGAACCCTTCGTGGTTCTTTGGGCTGTGATTCCCCTCCCAAATCCGTGAGTAAAAGTGCTCGATTTTGGGGTTTCTTGAGTTCTTGGGTTGGAAGTGCTTTCGGCGGGATTTCTTCGATTCCCCCTTTTTGGACGAGTTTTGGTGGGATTAAACTTGGCTAGGGACTCCTCATGAGGTGTTCTCGATATCCCCCGAAGTCTTGTTCAAGTCCGTGGAGCGATTCGGGAGATCGAGATTTGGATTTGGGGGAGTTGACCCGCGGGTCTTCGTTCATCCCGAGCGCCCAGCTACACCGGTCGACCGGTGCTCTTGGCCGGTCCGACCGGTGCAAGCCCTTGTGGGTTTTCGCTCGGGTGAGTGTCTTGGTGTGTTCTTTGTTGTCCCGTGGTGCCGCCGTTTTCGAGTTTGGGTTCGTTTGGTGGTCGGTTGGCCCGTTTGGTGCCTTGGGGGCTTTCGAGTCGCCATCGGTCGACCGGTGCGTCTCACCGGTCGACCGGTGTAGAGCCACTTAGTGGAAGTTGCTCGGGTTCACCGGCGGGGACCGGTCGGCCGGTGGTGCTCACCGGTCGGCCGGTGTGGGTCTGTAGACTCGAGGTTTGTTGTTCCGCCGCGTTCTCGAGTCGGAAGGGCGTGTGTGTGTTGGTTCCTAGGTCCGGTGGCACTCCGGTGGCTACGTGGGCTTGGCCAACTTGGGTAGTGAGTCGGAGACGTGTGTTGGAAGCCGCGTTCGTCTTGTTGGAGTTCTCATCTCCATCGAGAAGAATTTTTATCGGCTCCCATTCACTCCCCCCCCCTCTGCGGTTCGCCGTATCGGTCCTTCAAGTGGTATCGAGCCGGTTCGGGTCTTTATTGACTCTAACCGGTCTAAGATCCAAGGATGGCGTACCGGGAACGGGGGTTCGGGTCCTCCACACTTCGATGGCAAGAACTACCGGATGTGGAGCAAGCGGATGGGTGCGTTTCTCCGCGGAAAGGGTCGGATCCTTTGGGATGTCACGGTGGACACGGGATATGTCCCGGCGGTTGATTTCCTCGCTCCGGGATCGAGGGACGGCTTCGACGCCAACAATAAGGCGGTCGACTACTTGTTTCGTGCTTTGTGTCGGCCGAGTTCGATCGGGTGCACACCGAGCACTTGGCTTGTAGGATTTGGGCGGTGTTGAAGGAGGCTCATGTTGGGAACGCCCGAGGTTCGAGGCACGGTTGTATGCGACCTACGGAGAGAGTACGAGAACTTCACTCATCTCCCCGGTGAGTCCATCGATGCCTTGTTTCGAGGTTCATGGTGGTGGTGAACAACATGAGGGCCAATGTGGACGTGCTCCCGTACGATGATCATGATAGAGCGGTCAAGCTCTTACACTCTTTGGATCGTACGATATGGAGCGGAAAGTTCGAGGCCATAGTCGAGTCGGAGCGGTACGATACTCGACGGTGAACGAGCCGTTCTCGAAGCTCAAGTCGGGCCGAGGTGGATAGGGGCATGATCGCCAAGCTCGAGGGACCGACTGATTCCCATAGTCTTGCCCTCGTTGGTGGTCCTAAAGGAAAGACTAACTCTAACCCATCCACCAGGATGTTCTCGTTTTCCTCCTTGATGTCTATGCCAGATGAGGAGTTTGATGACCTTGGAGAGGACGAGCTGGCGCTGTTGACGAGGCGGTTCGAGAGGCTGCACGAGAACCGCGTGAACATGAGGAGGAACACGAGGACTTGCTTCCGATGCGGCAAGCGGGACACTTCGTCGCCGACCGCCGGAGAAGGCCGAGAACAAGGACAGCTACAAGCACAAGCCGAGGAAGAACGACGACAAGTACCGTTCGAGGCGCGACCACAAGAGCAAGCACAAGAACAAGTACAAGGACGAGCGACGATCGAGGAAGAAGGAGGGCCGAGGCAAGGCCCGAGCGATGGTTGGAGCGAGCGACGTCGACTCCGGTTCCGCGTACTCCACCTCGAGCTCGAGCCGGCGGCGACGACGAGGGAGATCGCCGCAAGAACAAGAGGTCGTCCAAGAACACCGAGCGGGGCGAGGCCGCCGCGAGAGACGGCTTCGCACCATGGCGTTGAGCTCCGGCAGCAAGAAGAGCACACGGAGCGACTCGGACTGCGAGTCCGACGACGAGGTGCGTGATGAGCTTCCCTTCTTGCGCCGGGAGAATGAGAGGCTTGGATCTTTGCTTGATAATCGTGATGACATGCTTAGAGAGGCCAAGAAAATGAGGAAAGAGCTTAGGGCTTCACTCGAGGATGCTAGGACTAGAGTGGCCGAGCTAGAGACACGGGTGCTTGATAGCAAGCTTGAGATTGATTCGCTTAAGGCTAGCCTCGTTGTTTCGATGAGAATGATTGTCTTTGATTGCTCCATATTCCTTGCTGATCTTGCTTTGTTTAAGGAGAAGCATGCCTCCAAGTGTGAGGAACTAGATGTGCTTAGGGTTGAAGTGGGCCGAGCTTAAGTCTAGACCTGCTTTGCTAGGTGCTTGTACTTCTTGCCCTTGTTTTGCATGCTAAGATTGATGAGATGCATGCTTACACTAGTTCGCTCGAGGCTAAATTGAAGGAACCCATGCCTACATCTTGCTCTACTGTGAAATGCATGCATTGAAAAATTTGGAGCTTGCACATTATGTTGATCGTTTGCGGGATGAGAATGATGATTTGAGGAAGTTGATGGGTTGGTTGTCCGGTCACGAGCCTCGCTTGAGGATGATGATCGAGGCCTTTAAGAGGCAAGATGGTGAGGGGCTTGGGGCAAACAAGGTTGGTGAGGGAAGTGGAGAGAATATCCCGAGCCACCAAAAACCCACCACAAGAATGATTTCCCACCAAAACCTAACCATCTAAGGAACCGACTAGACACAACCCCGGCTCCACCCGTGTTCCCTACACCCACAAATGACCTACAAAAGCCTATCAAGTTTGTGAGCACTTCGGGGAAAGTGTTCTTTGGGAAGGAGAGTGAGAAGGCTAGTGGTGAGAAACCGGGGTGGAGGGTTTGAGTGGAGAGAAACCAAGTGAGCGGCCACATCCCAAGCCAAAGCCTAAGCTTGTGAGGTTCCATTGTGGCTATTGTGGGAGAGATGGCCATAAGGAGGAGTTTTGCTTCAAGAGGAAGCGAGAGGAGAGAATGGAGAAGGAATGGGCTAACAAGGACAAGTACCACCCTTCCGATGGTGTACTTGAGCCTCGTATGCGGATGCCCGGGGGCAAGGCGATTGTGAGGACGGTTCGGGCTTGGGGAGAGAAGAAGGCTGCGGGTGGTCTGTTGCCCGCGATCACACCGGTCGGACGGGTGTGGAGCACCGGTCGGACCGGTGCGGGCACGGCGGACGGATGTTCGGGTTTCGAGCGCGTACGGGTGCGAGGGTTGTTTCGGTGGTCGTGGTTCGGTGGTTGGGGCGGAAAGGGTGCGGGTGGTCGGTTGCTAGGCGTTCTCCACCTCGTGCTCAATACGGGGATTGGAGGAGTCGTGGCGGTGAGTTGGAGAGGAAGGACGTGCCACGGGCTTTCTTGCGTGGTTTTGGTCCTCCTCCAGGCAGAGAGGGGTGGTTCCCTCAGGGTGGTCACCGTGGTGGTGTTCGTGGAGGTAGCTTTGGTAGGAGAGATGCTTTGGTTGGTGCTAACCCCACTTTCGAGCAAATGGCTCGGCCTTTGGTTTTCCTCTTTTGGTTCTAACCCCGGTCTTTGAGTCGTTTGTTCGCTCACGTGCCTATTTTTGATGTGCAGGTGGGAGACTTGAAGAACATTTGGTTGATTGACTCCGGTTGTTCGAGGCATATGACCGGAGAGACAGGGGGTGGTTCTCAAGTCTCGTCCCGGTGGTGACGAAGAGGTACATCACCTTTGGGGACAATGGGCGTGGGCGTGTGCTTTCAAGAAGGTGAGATAAAAGTGAGTGACAAGATCACTGCGAGGCGAGTTGCTCTTGTTCAATCGCCGGGATACAATTTGCTTTCGTGTCTCGGTTGTTGGATGAGGGTTTTGAGGTGTTGTTTCGGCCTGGTGGTTCTCGGATTGTGGACTCTCGAGGGGACCTTGTACGTATGGTCGTTCCCGAGGGTCGGGTGTTTCGTGCTGATTTTTCTCGGTCTTCGGGTGTGGAGCGTTGTTTCTTGGTCGGTTCTTCGAGTGAGTTGTGGAAGTGGCATAGGAAGTTGGGTCACTTGAGCTTTGACCTTTTGTCACGCTTGAGTAAACTCAATTTGGTCCGAGGATTGCCACGGTTGAGGCTTGAGAAAGAGTTGGTTTGTGCTCCGTGTAGGCATGCCAAGATGGTGGCCTCTTCTCACCCGCCTCTCACCGATGTGATGACTGAGCGTCCATGCGAGCTGCTTCATATGGACCTTGTTGGCCCAGCTCGTGTGCGATCTGCGGGTGGGAAGTGGTATGTCCTTGTTGTGGTGGACGACTACTCTCGGTATGCGTGGGTGTTCTTTCTCGAGGATAAGGGGGAGACGTTTGGTTTTGTTCGAGATCTAGTCTTGAGGTTGAGGAACGAGAGGCACGGAGATGCCATACGAGCTATCCGTAGTGATAATGGCTCGGAATTCGGGAACTCTCGTTTTGAAGCCTTTTGTCATGACTTGGGTCTTGAGCACCGCTTTTCGAGTCCGTATACGCCTCCCCGGAATGGTGTTGTGGAAAGGAAGAACGGGACCTTGTGCGAGATGGCTCGGACGATGCTTGATGAGCATAGGACTCCGAGGAGGTATTGGGGCGAGGCGGTGAACACCGCGTGCTATGTGTCGAACAGGATATACCTCGAGTGCACAAGAAGAAGACATGCTATGAGTTGATGCATGGCCGCACACCCAAGGTGAGTCACTTCCATGTCTTTGGTTGCAAGTGTTTCATTCGAAGAAAGGCGAGGAAGTTGGATAAGTTTGAGGCTAGGTCCGTCGATGGCATTTTCTTTGGTTATGCATCTCATTCTAGAGCATATCGTGTGCTCAATCTTGAAACTAACCAAATCGTGGAGACTTGCGAGGTAACCTTCGACGAGACGAGCCACGTAGTCGGCTTGTCTTTGAGTGTGCGGGTGATGATGAGCTTGGCGAGGAGATCTTTCGGGAGGAGGAGCATGAACATGGAGATGATGAGGATGGAGGTGCGGTGCCCCCGCCGAACATGTACCCACTACTTCGACTACGATGATGGATGGACCTTCGCTACACCTACGACGACAAATCAAGAACGAGGAGAAGCTGATGTTGAGGGGGAGGTAGCTTCGAGGCGAGAACCTCCCCGGCGAGTTCAAGTGGATCACCCAGCTTCGAGGATCATCGGCGATATGAGTGAACGCACTACACGGTCGAGGGTTCGAAACAATTCCCATTTCGCTCATGCTGCGTTTGTTGCTTCTTTTGAGCCCAAAGACATTGGACACGCACTATCTGATCACAATTGGGTTAACTCGATGCATGAGGAGTTGGAGAACTTTGAGAGGAATCGAGTGTGGGAGTTGGTTGACCCTCCCCCGGGGGTGTAAGCCGATTGGTACAAAGTGGGTGTGGAAAAACAAAGAGGGAGAGAAGGGTGAGGTTGTGAGGAACAAGTCGAGACTTGTTGCTCAAGGGTTCGGTCGAAGGAGGGGATCGACTACGAGGAGACCTTTGCTCCCGTAGCCCGTTTGGAGGCGATTAGGATCCTTCTAGCCTTTTCTCGTGGCTAAAGGGTTCAAGTTGCACCAAATGGATGTGAAGAGTGCTTTCCCGAATGGTGTCTTGGAGGAAGAAGTGTATGTGAGACAACCTCCGGGGTTTGAGAGTGAGAAGTACCCCCACCGGTGTACAAGTTGAGGAAGGCGCTGTATGGGTTGAAGCGGCGCCTAGAGCTTGGTATGGCGGAGTTGAGGGGGTTCTTGTTTGAGAGAGGTTTTGAGATGGGGAAGGTCGATCGGACCTTGTTTTTGCGAGGCGGGGGCGGAGATATCCCGATTGTGCGGTGTACGTGGATGATATTGTCTTTGGTGGCTCGTCTAACTCTCTTGTTGCGAGGTTTGCGGATGATATGAGCGGGGAGTTCGAGATGAGCATGATGGGTGAGTTGCGGTTCTTCCTCGGGCTACAAATCAAGCAATCAAAGGAAGGAACATTTGTGCATCGAGGCTAAGTACACCAAGGACATTGTGAGGAAGTTCAAGATGGAGGACTCCAAGGCTATGACGACGCCGATGAGTACGACTACGGCTCTTGATGCGGATGAGGAAGGTGAACATGTGGACCGAGAAGGAGTACCGGAGCATGATCGGGTCACTCCTCTACTTGACGGCGACGAGGCCGGACATACGCTTCTCGGTGTGTCCGTGCGCTCGTTTTCAAGCGTCTCCGAGGACTTCGCATCGGCAAGCGGTGAAGAGAATTTTCGGTACTTGCGTCACACTCCCGACTTCGGCCTTTGGTACTCCGCGTCCTCTTCTTTGGCGCTTCATGGTTTTTCGGACGCGGATTTTGCGGGTGTCGGTTGGATAGGAAGTCCACTTCGGGACTTGCCGCTTTTGGGTTCTTCGTTGGTGTCTTGGTCTTCCCGTAAGCGGTCGAGTGTTGCTCAATCCACGACCGAGGCCGAGTATGTTGCCGCCTGCTAGTTGTTGCTCTCGGCTCCTTTGGATCACCTACACCATGAGTGACTTTGGTGAGGAGTATACCCATGTCCCACTTCGGTGTGATAGCACCGGTGCCATAAGCGTTGCAAAGAACCCGGTGCTCCATTCCAAAACCAAGCACATAGAAGTGAGGTATCATTTTCTGAGAGACAACGTCGAGAAAGGAAAGATAGCTTTGATCCATGTACCCACACATGACCAACTAGCCGATATTTTCACCAAACCCCTAGATCAAGCAACTTTCACTCGTTTGCGGGGGGAACTTGGTGTGTGTTTGATTTCTTGAGTTGGGTGTGTGGGGGCTTTCTTTTGCCGGTGGTGTCGAGCCCGTTTTGCCTCCCCTCGAGGAGCCGGTTTGTAGCATATGTATAGCTTTTCTTTGTGCATTTCTTGCTTTTGGCATGGCATATGTAACATGATGTATAGGCATCCTTGCATCTTAGATTGCATGCATTTTGTATCATATGCATTGGTTAGGAAAAGCTTCTCTCATATACATAGTTCACCATGGAATGAGGTATATGTCTTTGTGAGCTCGTTTGGTATGCTACGGTTAGTTTTGGCTTAGCTCTTGATGATCTTGATGAATAATCCATGGTTGATAGCTATACTTTTGAAAAATGTTACATGTATGCTCTCTCATGTGTAAATGCCTTTACATGCTCTTGACATGTTTTTGTGGCTTTGCTATGCTTAATTTGTGGTTGGATAGCTAGTTTATTGATCATATGGGGCCAAAGGCTCATTTGCCATCATGAATGTTTAGCCCTCTTGATTTATCTTGTGGAGGAGCATAAGTTCCTTTTTGTCGCAAAGACATTTCATGTACCATTTACAAATCTGAAAATGAAATGAAAAATGCTTGGAAAATATGTTCCCATGTCATATGTGCTGAATTTAATTTGCTTTGGGTGCTAAACCGTTGCATGATGCCTACCAATGAGAAGTCTCATAAATAGAAGTAGGCACATGGCTCGGTGGCTTTGACATGACATGAGGTGCTTGTGGGTGTTTGTGATGGTCTTATGATTAGAATGGCTGTCCTAGCATGAAGTTTGTGTGGTTTTGCCATTTTGATATGCTTTGATCATGTTTAGGACTTTGCTCATGAGAGGCAAGTTTTTCGCAAAATTGCCAAAATCCATCTTAGCTTCGTCCAATGGTTGTGAAACTTGGTGATCATGTAGTTGAGATCGATACGAAGCCGTAGAGTACCTATCTTGCTCATTTGGACATGTGTAGCATCATATGTTGAATTTTGTATATTTGAGAAGCTCTAGGTTGAAAGTTTTGCATTTTTGGCTTGATTCATGCATTGCCAACAAGGGGGAGAAGTTTGAGCTTGAAATGGCTTGTTGGGCGTGTTTAGAAGGTTTTCGGTGGTTTCGAGCCATTTCTCGGGCTCTCGTTGTACACCGGTCGACCGGTGATGAGCACGGTCCGACCGGTGTGAGTGCTGGTCCCGTACATATGTTAGGCACCGGTCGGCCGGTGGTGATGACCGGTCGACCGGTGTGAGGTGAAAGTGCTTGCGGTACTGTCTCGTTTCATGTGGTTTCTTGCATGCATTCGTCCGGGGGAGTTGCATTGGTTCGGGGGGAGCTTGCTGTGTGCGGGGGGAGCTCTTTGTGAGTTTTCGAGTTTGTCTCGGTGGTTTGTGCTCTTTGCTTGAGCTTTGCTTTGTCTCGGATGTGTCGAGCCGTTGCCCTTGCCTAAGGGGTCCGAGACTTGTCTTCTTCAAGTGATCTTGCTCTTTGCCTTTGTTTGGCTTTCGATCGCTTGTTGGAGTTTCTTTTTGTTCGTTTCTTTTCTTTTTCTTTTCTCTCTTGTTACTTTCGTGTGGGTGTTGTCAATGCACTCATCAAGGGGGAGATTGAGGACCATGTGTGGTTCGAGGACCGGTGGATGGTCGCTTCCTTGTGTGATGAGTGATTGACAACGTTGTGTGGACCGATTCTTGGCTAAGTATTGCGGGTGCGGGTTGCGGCTTGACTCGTGTTGGTGCGGGTGAAGAACAAGCGCGAAAGGTCGTCGCCGGTGAGGCCTCCGGGTGTGGAGAAGACAAGTAGGCTTTGTTCGAGGGACCCGGTGGCCGGCGGGGTCAAGTGCGGGCCGCATGGTGGCATGAACGAGAAGATGAAGTCGTGGACGGTTTCTTGGTTGAGCCTCAAAACCAAGGTCGAGCCGGGACTACGTGGGAGCCAAGTCATGAGTGGAGATTGGCGGAGGCTACACCGAGTTCGCGGGGTTTCCGGTGGTTCACCGTGAAAACCACCGGGTTCCTTGGTTGATCCACAAAGCCAAGACCGGAGAACCGAAGACGGAGGTGCGGCGGCACCGCACCGGCTCGGCCGGTGGGTCCGACCGGTCCGACGGTGGGGACCGGTCGGCCGGTGAGGAGCACCGGTCGACCGGTGTGCGACGACGCGGTCCGAATCTTCGAAGCGGAGGACACGCGTCGGGATCGCATCGTTTGCGTCGAGGCTACGCGGGTGCGGTCGCCGGCATCCGTCCGATGGTGAAGACATCAAGAATTCCGAATCCGCCCTTGAGGGGCATGTATCCCTAGTTAGTAGAGAGGGGCATTTTAGACATTCGGTTGCCGCCTATATAACCCAAGAGGTGAGAGGTTGGCAGCCAACTCTTGGAACCCTAGCTCATTAGTTTTCCTATTTTCCACCTATTTTCTCTAGGTTTTCCTTAGGACTAGCAAGAGAGCTTCACGGAGAGATCTTGTAGAGAGGGATGGATGATCGGGCGGCTTGCTAGACCTTGTACGAACCTTTGTTTCATGTATAGATGATTCGGCGTGGTTCCTCAAGGTTTGGATGTGTTTTACCCGGTTGTTCTTGGTGGTGATTTTCGGAGCCCTCTTCCGTGATTTCTTTGGAGTGTTTTCGGGGCTTTTCTCTTGGGGATTTGATGGGGGAAATTTGTGGGAACCCTTCGTGGTTCTTTGGGCCGTGATTCCCCTCCCAAATCCGTGAGTAAAAGTGCTCGATTTTGGGGTTTCTTGAGTTCTTGGGTTGGAAGTGCTTTCGGCGGGATTTCTTCGATTCCCCCTTTTTGGACGAGATTTGGTGGGATTAAACTTGGCTATGGACTCCTCATGAGGTGTTCCTGATATCCCCGAAGTCTTGTTCAAGTCCGTGGAGCGATTCGGGAGATCGAGTTTGGATTTGGGGGAGTTGACCCGCGGGTCTTGTTCATCCCGAGTCGCCCGTGCTACACCGGTCGACCGGTGCTCTTGACCGGTCTGACCGGTGCAAGCCCTTGTGGGTTTTCGCTCGGGTGAGTGTCTTGGTGTGTTCTTTGTTGTCCCGTGGTGCCGCCGTTTCGAGTTTGGGTTCGTTTGGTGGTCGGTTGGCTTTGTTTGGTGCCTTGGGGGCTTTCGAGTCGCCATCGGTCCGACCGGTGCGTCTCACCGGCTCGACCGGTGTAGAGCCACTTAGTGGAAGTTGCTCGGGTTCACCGGCGGGGACCGGTCGGCCGGTGGTGCTCACCGATCCGACCGGTGTGGGTCTGTAGACTCGAGGTTTGTTGTTCCGTCGCGTTCTCGAGTCGGAAGGCTGTGTGTGTTGGTTCCTAGGTCCGGTGGCACTCCGGTGGCTACGTGGGCTTGGCCAACTTGGGTAGTGAGTCGGAGACGTGTGTTGGAAGCCGCGTTCGTCTTGTTGGAGTTCTCATCTCCATCGAGAAGAATTTTTATCGGCTCCCATTCACTCCCCCCCCCCTCTCGGTTCGCCGTATCGGTCCTTCACGGACGAACTATGTGGTCCACGTACAACTCGCATATTGTTGTATGGAGTAAGTGGTGTGCACGGCAATGAAGTGAGCGGTCTTGGTGAGTCTATCCACAATTACCCAAATAGAGTCCTTCTTTCTAGGCGTTAGGGGTAAACCCACAATGAAATCCATACTAATATCGTCCCACTTCCACATAGGTATCTACGGGGGTTGGAGTACTCCCCCGATTTCAAATGACTTGCTTTCATCCCGGTGGCAAGTATCGCATTCGGCTACATACTTGGCTACCTCCACCTTCATATTGGACCACCAAAAGTTACGCTCGGATCTTGGTACATCTTGGTACTACCGGGATGAATAGAGAATTTGGACCCGTGAGCTTCATCTAGAATGACTTTCTTAATTTCCCGGGTCAACGGGGACCACTAGACGTTTCCCAAACCAGACCACATCCCGGTGATCCTTCTGGAAACAAGTATATTTGGGGTCTCCTTCTGCTAGTTTCTGCCTGATGGTTTGGATATCTGCATCATCGCGCTGGGCAGTGATGATTCTTTCATAAAGATTTGACTCTGCCGACAAGGCATAAAGAATTCCCTGCAGTACCACTTCTAAGTTGAGCCTTCTCATTTATTCACACAATGGTTCACTGACTGGCTCCAACTCTAGGTGGTTGCAATGGTCTTTGCGGCTAAGAGCATCCGCAACAACATTTGCTTTGCCGGGATGATAGTGCACTTCTAGATCATAATCCTTAATTAACTCAAGCCATCTTCTCTGTCTCATATTCAATTCTGACTGGGTGAAGATGTATTTGAAGCTCTTGTGATTAGTGAAGATATTGCAATGATTACCCATTAGATAATGCCTCCATATCTTGAGGGCATGGACAACCGCGGCTAACTCAAGATCATGGGTAGGATAATTGAGCTCATGGGGTCGAAGTGCCCGTGAAGCATAGGCAATGACTCGGCCTTCTTGCATAAGGACACAGCCGAGATCCGTGCCTGATGCGTCACAGAAGACATCAAACGGTTTTGAATTATCGGGTTGAGCTAGCACTGGGGCTGAAGTTAGATGTTGCCCGAGGGTGTGGAAAGCTTTCTCACATGCTTCGCTCCACACGAATTTCACTCCTTTCTTGAGTAATTCGGTCATGGGTTTTGCGATTCTAGAAAAGTCAGGAATGAATCGACGGTAGTATCCCGCCAATCCTAGGAAACTGCGGATTTGATGCACGAACTTGGGTGGTTTCCAATCCATCACCTCTTGAACTTTGCTAGGATCTACGGAGATACCATCTTGGGAAATGGTGTGCCCTAAGAATTTCACACTTTTTAACCAGAATTCGCATTTGGAGAACTTAACATAAAGCTTGTGATCTCGCAAACGCTGAAGGACAAGTCGGAGATGATTGGCGTGATCTTTCTCTCTCTTAGAATAGATGAGAATATCATCAATAAAGACCACGACAAATTTATCGAGCTCCGTCATGAACACGGAGTTCATGAGATACATTAAGTAGGCGGGGGCATTAGTGAGTCCGAAAGACATTACCAAGAACTCGTAAAGACCATAACGAGTGGAAAAAGCGGTTTTAGGAATGTCGCACGGTCGAATCTTGATTTGGTGGTAGCCAGAACGAAGGTCGATCTTAGAGAAGACTTTGGCACCAGCCAATTGATCAAACAGAACATCAATTCGGGGAAGCGGGTATTTGTTTTTGATGGTGATTGCATTGAGTGGTCGATAATCTACGCACATTCTCAAGCTACCAACTTTCTTTTTGACAAAGAGAGCAGGACAACCCCAAGGAGAAGAGCTCGGGCGAATGTAACCCTTATCTAACAATTCTTGGAGTTGGGTCTTTAGTTCAGCTAACTCTTTGGGTGGCATGCGATAGGGTCTCTTGGAAATGGGTGCGGTACCAGGCTGGAGTTCGATCACAAACTCGACATCTCTGTCTGGTGGCATACCAGGCAACTCATTAGGAAAGACGTTCGGGTACTCGCACACTACTGGAATTTCATCAAGAGAGGAGATAATGGTCACATAGGCACAAGAGTCGGTACCGTCCCTGAAAGGTAGGTACAAGGTAGTGTGCCCGACCATAGGAGAATTGATCTCTACGACCCTATCCGATATATCTAGAATCACCTTATGTTGATTCATCCATTCCATACCCAAGATAACACCCATGCTTCCCAATTTGATAGTTATAAGATTAGATTGAATAACCCTACTTCCTAGTCTTAGAGGAACTCCAAAAGTCACTAATTGAGACGTGACGATTCCACCTGGGGTGGTAATTTTATAAGCGGATTTGGTTTGTGCTCCTCTTAGACCCAATTTGTCTAGTAGGATCTCATTTATGAAACTATGGGTGGCTCCCGAATCAAATAAAACCTTAACAGGGGTGTCATTGATAGAGAATGTACCCGTGAGTACTGAAGCTCCTGCTGGAATGTCACTCATTGTAGTGAAGTTCAGCTTGCCTTGGCGCACTTGCACCATAGGCTTGTTGGCCGGAGTGGTAGGCTTGCTTCCCGTACCCTGATTCTGCGGGTTGGGCTTGATCTGCCTGGGCTTGGGACACTCATTAATGTAGTGCCCTGGCTGGCCACAGTTGTAGCAACGACGATCTCCAACATCGCGAGGGGGTGCATTAGGCTTTGGAGCCTGCTGCCGGGCACGGCGGAACGGAAGTCCCCCGCGGGTTTGCCCCGGGGTGGCTTCATCGTCCGGCATCCGGTTGAAGATTGCTATGATGGGCACCGGAGCTTCCTTCTTCACAAAGCGAAACTTCTTGCTCGTTCCGCTGCCTGGGGTGAAACCGGACATCATCTTGTTGTCCCCGTGGGCTTTCTTCATAGCATCCTCTTGCGAGATAGCCTTGTTTACTAGCTCATGGAAGTTTGCAGGCTTGAGCAGGTTTAGACGCTCATACAGCTTGCCATCAAGCCCATCACGAAACCTCTCCATCTTCTTGGCATCAGTATCAACGTGATGCTCACCATATTGACACAAGCTATTGAACTTCTGAGCATAGCGATACACTGTGTCAGATCCCTGTCAGAGGGCCAACAGCTCCCTCATCTTCCTATCCATTAGTCCCTTGGGAATGTGGTGGCTCTTGAAAGCCTGCTTGAACTCATCCCAAGTCACAGCGTGCCCTCGCTGCATTGACTTGAAGTGGTCCCACCACATCAAAGCTTCTCCTCACAGTTGCAGCGCTGCGAAGTTAGCTTTGTTCTCCTCGGAGCAAGGCAACACAAAGGCAGAGAATTTTGCCTCGATGGCCTTGATCCAAGCCTCAGCTTCCAGAGGGTCTTCTGCTTTAGCGAAGGTTGGCGGCTTCATAGCGATGAACTAGGCATACGTAGTGACCTGGTTAGGCCCCTCGTGGTTGGCCCCGTGTGGCGGCCCTCGGTTCATTTGCTGGGTGATCTGCTGCTGCGTCTGCAGGATCTGGCGCAGCACCTCTGTTTGGGTGGCCATGAAGGCCTCCGTCGGTGTCATGGGCGGGGGTGGTGGCAAGTCACCACTACCACTTGCTCCGAAACCGTTGGGAGAGCTGCGCGTGGTTCCCACCATCTGAAAAGTGAGCTTTATTAGTGAGATAACCAAAAGCTTACTCCAAATGATGACAAGCACGATCATGCATAATCACATCTCATTAGCACTTAAACAATGAGGACAACAACAATCAACAATATTCTATAGCCACCAAGATTCATAGAATCGTTCTTCTCAACACGGTTAGGATCGCGATTACTCAATTGCACGGCTCATAATTACCCTCGAACGATCATTGTCATTTTGGATACCAACGAAGGTGGTATACAAACGAGCACTTATTCGCTGGCAACGAGTGATGCCCCAAAAAATGCTTTGGTTTACCAACGTTTCTAGGTGAGAATGCAAAATTGACAAGCGTGGTCATTTGCAACGGTTTAACCAAGGATCTGGTAAGCATACGCAAGAAGATTTCAAATTTGAACGACCAATAAATTTTCTCTTAAATCACACATGCTCAAGCATTCTTTATTACAACACGATAGAACAAGGTTCAAAGACATTACAACTCAAATTTGAAACAACATGACATGACACGATACAAGCAGTTACTTGGCACGAAGACGTGCTATCAAGCCAACTAATCTAAACATCTCAAAGACAACTCGATCGGATTGACATCCTTCTTAATCTCTGTTGTCGGCAACCTAGTTTCCCACTGAAGCACCACTGTACGTAGGCGAAGCTGGGGGAGTCGGTAGCGGTGGTCCTGCCTGGCTTGTCTGATCCAGACCGGACAAAGCCTGCTGCTCCTCCGGGTGTGCCTGTACTAGGGGCAGTGGCTGTAAGGCCACTATAGCCTGCAAAGCTGCCACCTGTACCTCGGCCTCCTGCACCTGCTGCTGCATATCAGCAATGTTCTGTAGTAGCGCCAGCCTCTCAATCTCGTGCTCATCGACATCCTCCTCTAGTGCATGGTTCTCCTCCTCCAAATCTACGATCCTCTGTAAGCGATCGCCTCTATCAAGCTCTAACTGAAACCTCCTAGCACGCAGCCTGTCATTCTCCTGCTGCACCTGAGTAAGAGTAAAGTTCGAGCCGCCGGTGTGCTTCTTGAAAGTTGCTCCCAATCGCGCCTAGATGCCTCCTAGCGCTGTGCAATAATCGCTGCGGTGTTATAGCGCAGCCCCTGAAGTGTGAAGACCACGTTCAGACAACGGGCTAGCATCTGAGTAACATCCAGCGGCTCTGCTAGGGTAAGTAACTCCCGTAGGTGGTCCATACGGTCCAACCATGCTGGGTCGTGAGGACTCACAGCAGGAAACAGTCCAAACGGCGAGAGAGCTACCACGGTGGGGTTGTGGTCAGAGAAGTCTGTCAACACTCTGAGGGCGGCTGACTCAACGGACTCGTGAGTGATAAATCCCCGCTAGATAAAGCTCAAGTCAAACCGGTCGGCGTGGTGCGGGTGTGGCGAACGATAACGATCACTCTGCGGCGGGGAACGCCAAAGCGCTCAAACTCCTTCACCTCGTAAGTCGGTGGGGTGAGGTAGCATGCGGCACTGAGTGCTTCCCACGCCGGGCGCGGAAAACCCTCCCGGTGCAACCCGTTGGTACCGATCGTACGATCGGCGTCGAGCCGGTGGAACACGGGGAAATCCATCTGTACACAAATGTAACTCATGTCAGATCTCAAAGAGAACGACATGTCAAATGGTGAAGTTCTGGCAGCTGTGAATAAAAATTCATAACCAAAAATCCAGAAACCTCAAATATTTCCCAAGTTTTAAATTAAACCTTCAATACTTTTAATTAAGCTTTTAAGGTTGAGCATCGGTCAAGGAAACAAGATGAATGGTCCTGAACCTGGATGTGCCTAGGAAAGTGTGAACCAAACCAAATGAAACTAAGATTGGGACTTGCTATTACAAAATAGATAGTTAAGGAGCATTTGTCTTTAGCAATTTGGTTTAATTAAACCTAGCACAAGGTAAACAACTTTTTCAAAATTTCGGCAGCATGACGGCTAGGTATGAAAGGTACTTCTAATTTATAAAAAGCACACACTAGCATAAACTTCCTTAGAGAGCATATGGAATTTTGATTTTTTTGGGGTCCATTTTAGTTGTTTCGATTTTTAATATGCATGCAAGACATCCTATTCGACCTCACATGGCAATCAAGCCAAAAATCGAAGTTAGTGCCGGTGGCAAGGCTTTTATTCGTCTCTCCCTATAATATCTAGTCGAGAGCTATACGGTACTCGCTTAACAACTAACGAAGCGCTGTTATGTACCTGCAAAAAACGAACCTTTCGTGCCAGCACGTCATGAAAGCGTCCACATACATTACCGTTCACTATAGAAACGGTATCCATGCGTTAACCCGCTGCATGGACAGCGTCCAACCTCGGACACCCTCCATTTGAATGGAGTGTATCCTTGCCTCGCATGAGCGACATGCGGAATGCACACGTATGAACACGTGGCGACACACAACTCACAAACAGACGCGAAGATGGGATCCGTGGAATGGATCACTCCATCAACCCTCGCAATTCTCGTGATGCGGAACAGCACACGTATACAACACGTGGCTCCTAGTTTGGTTGTGCATGAAAGCAAGTCTGACATAAAGTAATGTGCTGGAAGTTAGCAAAATAAACCATAGGTTATTTAAGCCACCTGAAAGAACCCAAAATTCCCTCTAGGGCCTCTCGGTCTAGTTTATCCTTAGCGGACCAACGTATTTTGGAAAATCAAACAATCTTGGCATATTTTATTCAAAAACCATTTGATTAAGTTTATTAATTAATCTCTGGTGCATATAAGCTCTGATGCCAACTGTGACAACCCGCCCAGGAAAATACCGTACTATCGCCTAAGACCGATCCACTTTGGTCATTAAGCAATAATAAAGTATCATCCTGTCGTTAGTTGCCGAGTTAACGCCCGGTAAATCACTTGAAAAGCAACAAGTATCGAATATATGCATTAAAACTCACTCGAAGGCGAGTCCAGAGATACAACAGCATTAATATCCAAATTCGTACCCCGAAGGGTTTAATTATTACAAACCATAGTTTTTGAGATGATGAAATAGTTCAGAGTTTTCGAAAAGCAGCGGAATTAAACTAACGGAAGCGAAGACACCACGGGAGGCCATCCATAATGCTTTCAGTAGTCGTCCTCCACCCACTCCAGCTCCCAGCCGGGCGGGATCTCTCCGGGCCACACATCACTGAAGGCATTACGTGGATCAACACATTATAGCAAGGCTGAGTATACTAATACTCAGCAAGACTTACCCGTCGGTGATATCTACTTCACCAATTCTAGACCATGAAAGGCTTTTTGGCTACTGGGTTGCTTTTGCTAAAAAGTAACAAAGAGTAAGTAGTCTCATGACTAGTGGAGTAAGTAGTCTCGGGTAACGGTGAGAGGCCGACAATCGATTGATTTAAACCTTGCAAGGTAGACCCAAACACACGGTAGGCTGTCCCCGCGAGGACAACTTTCCCAGGCCGTTCCCATAAATCCTCGGGTCGGGATCGAATCTTATAGTCTTTGGTGCAGGCTATCCGGCATACCCCGTGAGATACCCAGAGTCACCATACACCACCGGTAGCTAGCCGTGAGAGCGAATCCCAAGAGTAGTAATAGTAGGATCCCTCGCCGCCTCATTAAGGTACTAGGCTTACTGGCCCCATAACCGGCATGTGCTTAGTTCGTTCAAAAACTTAACCCACATAACCACTGGACCGGAGCCCAGATCCCATGCTCTTACCACGTGAGCAATCCATTTAAGGATACATTGTGATTCCTATCTAGGAACCTATTCTCGCGAGTGAGGTCATCACCCGACTTGTAACGGTCCTATAGCTTAGCAGCTATCGACCTATCATACTAGTAGGGACAAAAGGTACCTAGGGATCATGCATCTAGGGTTTCATTCAACTCCTGAACATAAATGCACAATCATCCATAGGTAATTGAATATAGAATTTGAAAATTGGGTTAGATGCACCGGAGCTTGCCTTCGTAAGCTAGGTTAGCTTGGGCACCCTCGGTGTCGAGTACTACCACGTACTGCAGCGAAGCTTCCGCTCCTCCTTCCTCGGTTTCCGGGACAAGGGAGTAATCTCCGTCCGGAAGATCTACACGGAATGCAATGCAGGTTTAGGTGATGTGATAGTTTGTTGTCTTCTCCAACCCTGGGTTGGTCATGTTCACCTTAACAAGCATCTAGCAAGTGTTTCTCTTTTAGGAAGGTTATTAGCTGCACATGGGTTATTCTTTTTTTGAACATTTGAATAAAGGTTTTTATTATACTTGTAATTTCATGTGAAAGCTTTAATTCCCTTTATCTTCACCAACAAAGGTGCAATTAATATTTTTATTTATGAATTAATTTCTTATCAGTGATGATATTTAATTAGCTTTTAATGATATTAAATAATACTTTCCAAAAAGGAAAAAGGATTAATTAGGGGTTTTTCTTCATTTAAATTCCCTTTAATAAAAAAGGCTTTTAAGCTTTTTATTAAACAATTAAATTACCAGAAATTAAATGAGTGTTTCTTAAGCCTACTAGCACCTATCCTGGTCCATTGGACCCACATGCAAGTGTTGGATGCTAGGAAATTAAATACTAATGAAAATAACAAAGGCTAGCTAGTGGTTCAATTTAAATGCACACAAAAATAAATAAGCATCAAATTGATCCAAACTTTTTCACGCATGCTCTCTGGTCCTAAACAAGTCTAAAGAACCAGCATGTTCACATGGAATCTCTACTGAACTTGGTTTATTAATTTACAAAGGAAAACATGCATGAATCAAGAATAATTATTTCTGTTAATCCAAAAATCATGATTAATTCACAAGATGTGCATTTTGGTATTACAAGACAGTGTGCACAAGTTGAGCTCAAGAACATAATTATATTTAACAGGAAACATCAGTTAGGCAGTTTCTGCAAGAATGGAAAAGAATTTATTTAGCAAGATCTACTGCATAACTTTGTGCAAGTTTTGGCACAACAACTAGTCATATCCTAACACACAACATATCCAAAATTGGGCTACAGAGGAGTTATGGGTTTCAAGTTATGACAGATCTAGTTTTAACACATTTGTATTTTTCATGCTAAAACTATTTAGAATCCAGCCATGAGTAAACAACAAAAGTGGTGGGATTTCCTTTCCTGCACCCTACAAAATTAGTTTGGGATTTTTCTGATTTTTCTACGAATTTCTAGGCATTTTACAACTAAGCCCTGCATTTAGCACAAAACACCAAACAAAGATTGAAATCATTGCAATCGGGCCCTTGACCGGGCCGGGCGGCGCGGGCACGACCAATTCCAGCGAGCCGGCGGCACTGCCGGCCGGGCAAGCGGCCAGGCTCGACCACATGCTCACCTAGGAATTGTAGGTTGCCGTGGTTGGGGCGGAGAAGGCGCCGGCGAGGGGGGATCGACGGCGGCGGCGGCGGTGACCGCGGCGGCTCGGGGAAAAGTGGCAAGGAGGCGCGGTCTTTGGGCAACAAGCGGGCTTTGGAGCTTCACCGAGAACCTAATGAAGCTACTAGAGCGGTGGCCGGCGACGAGCACGGGCGGGGAGAAGCTAGCACGAGCGGCGGCGGCCATGGCGGCGGGTGGTTCGGGTGGCGCGCGGAGGGGGAACGGGGAGGGCTTTTATACGGCGCTTTACGTGACCATGGTGACGTAGGGGTGCCGGGGGGAGATGCCCGCCGTGCTACGGTGGCTCGGGGGCTCGCGCGTACGGCGGCGGCACCGCCGACGGACCGCCGGTCCGCGGCGTGCGCGCACGTACGGCGGCACCGACGCCGGGCGCCTCGGGACGGGGGTGTCTTGGGGGCGCGGGACCTCGGGATGGAGCACGCCTCGGCCGGCGTGGCCTCGGGCGGTGCGGGCGTGGACGCCGGGGCAAGGCCGGCGGCGGGCGGCGACGGCGGCGCGCGGGCGCGCACGACGTCGCGCGTGGCGGCGCTCTGTGCTTAAGTGTGTTGCTGGTGCCATGTTCCAACCGATTTTTCTCTAAAATTTTGAATAGAACCAGACCAAGTGATGAATACCAAAGTTGTAGATCTAGTTACCAACAACAATTTCTACAAAAGCCATATAGGATTTTTCTGCCCAGATCAAAAGTTATTTGAATGCCAACTTTGAATGTCAGCAGGGTTTGGCAAACAGTGATCTCTGGCTTGCAAGGGATTTGAAATGCCAATCTACATGAAAGTTGTGTCCCTCATCAAGATCTACAACTTTCATAAAGGTAGAATTTTAAGTGTTTAGGTGAATTTTGGAGAACGCGGCAAAAGTTCGGCGAGACACTGTGGACACCGGGGTGGCAATGGGTTTGACCCAACCTTTGACCATGGGTTGGCCCCACAAGTGTGTTTACTCGTCAATTAGGGTCACTAGGGTGGGTTAGTGTGTTTTTCGAGGTGAGGGCCCAGGTTGACTATTGTTTTACCACGGTTGACCAATTGACCGGCTATTAAGGTTAATTAAAAACCTGGGGCGTCACACTTGGGGGTATGAAAACAACTATGAAAAAGGGAAGGAAAATGGAAAACAAAGAGAGAAATTACAGGGTCTGAAGCCAGACATTCATTATGGAAGCTTTATCAAGTTTAACTCTGTGGAGAAGCAGGGTGAATTCTGAAGCTGGGTGAATTCTTGTGAAAATCTCTAGCTAAATTTAAGGATCAATGTTGTTGAACACCCCAACATTCCTCACCATCCAAATGCTCCAAGCCATTAGGACGATGGTCTCCATGAAGAAGGGAACTCCAAGTTTCCTTCTTATTAAATTGAAAATTTGAGGGACGAGCCTAGTAGTTGGGACTGAAGCTCCAATAGAATGCTAGCAATCCTTCGCAAAATTGACCCTCAAGAAAAGATGAGGGAGAGTTTCCAACTTTTGCAAGGTACATAAATCACAAGTATAATTGTCTAACTCCATGTTTTTCCTTTGCAGCATGTCTCTAGTGCTTAGTCTGTCTTTAAGGAGAAACCAGAAAAAACTTAGTGCTTCATTTGACACTTGGATTTCCAAAGCCAAATATATACAAGATGAACACTTCTTTGCCCAATTAATTTTGTGTAGGGCTTGGGTGTGGAGAAAAGGGCGATCCCCAAACGTGTGACCAAACATCAGAATCACCTACACTGGCCACATCTTCAATTTTGTTCTGAATTTCTGAAAGTTACTCATGAGCTTGAATTGACAATGGTAAGTTGAAATTTGCAGCGAAGTCTGTCAATGAGGTGGCTCCCAAAAAGGTGACATATGGTTTCGTTGCAAAGGAATAAAGCTCAGGGTAAGCTTGAGCTGGAATAATGTTTCCCCATTTATCTTTCCAAAAGAGGACTGTTGAACTATTCCCAAGCATAACTAAAGAGATTCCTTTGTACTTTTTTGAGATACTAACTATGTCTCTCCACCAGAAGGAACCTTTTTTATGTTGGTCTGGCAGTTTGCCATTGCTATAATAGTTCTCCCACACCAGTTTGACCCAAGGGATGTCCGCTTTGGAGAAGAATTTGTGCAGGTATTTGAGAAGCATCACTTCATTATGAGTGGAGAGATCAGTCACCCCTAGACCCTCCTGCTTTTGGGTAAACACACCATTGGCCAGCTTTGCCGGGCTTCTTAGAATTCAAATTAGCACCTCTCCAAAGACAGTGTTTCCTACATCGATTGAGTTGCTTGATAACCCCTCTATGCAACTTGAGAGTGACCATGTAATAGATAGCAGAAGAAGAGAAGACCGAGTTGACCATTTTAAGTTTGCCACCCTGAGAGAGAAAGATGGAAGTGCTTGTGAGTGTTTTCTCAATTCTCCGAATGAGAGGCATGAAATCCTGGATGTTTGGTTTAGTTGTTCCCAAAGGAAGACCCAAATAAGTGAAGGAGAGATTTCCTTTTTGGCGGTCAAAGACAGTGGCTAGCACATCCAACTTATCTTCAGAAATGTCCAGAGGGACCATAACTGATTTGCTATAATTGACTTGATTTGCTTTTTTTATCTGAGCATCCTTCATCCATTCGTGAATTGTGGTGGCAAACCCTGGGTGCGGCAAGCGACATGGGTATGCTCAGACTACAAGATCGTGTCCTGCCTAACAGGCTTGGTGGGCGGCCACCAGCCGATAGCTTATGAGGTTGTGATACCCAAACTGTTTGTCTGGCTGGTGGCTGATGTTAATTTGTATTGAGAGAAAAATATTGCTAGTCGGTGGCTAGTGATTGATTTGTTCTAAGAGAAAAACCAAAGTTCCTCTAGCCTACTTGTTAGAGGGCGCTGAGGTACGGTCACAACCAGGAGACCCGGGTTCGATTCCCCGTTTGAGTGAATTTACAGGACTAGTTAAAAAATCCCTTCGCCGGTGAAGTTGGGATTCGAGGGTTTTTAAGCTGGGATTCGGTTTCCTTCTCTTAATGGAAACTGTGGGGGCGGTCTTACTAGACCGGCTTAATAGAGCTTGCAAAAGAAGTCCCATATTCAACCCCCCTTCTATGTGACTAGATCCTACAAGTGGTATCAGAGCTAGGCTCCCTTTTGCTTGGCTTAACCGCCTAGGGAGATGGCGAAGGGAAGTGGCAATGGCCCTCCAAGGTTGGCGGGGAAGCACTTCACCTTTTGGGTGCATAGAATGGCTAGCTATCTTCAAGCTCAACATCATGATGTGTGGCACACTACCATGTATCCGTTGCCTTCGGTTCCCACCGAGAGTGAGCCTAAGTGCAATGCACGTGCTAGAAATCATATCTTTGAGGCGCTAGACGAGGAGTTGTTTGATCGGGTCTTTACTTTGCCCACCGCCCATGAGGTGTGGATGGAACTCAAGGAAATCCATGTGGGTAACAAAAAGATCTGTGAGGAAAAATATGAGTTGCTCTAAGTTGGAACTCAATGAGTTCAAAATGAAGGATGATGAGGGGGTAGAGCAAATGTATTCTAGGATGGGGGTGCTTATTCAAAGTATCAATGCTCTCGATGTTGCTAACCTTTCCGAGTAGGAAATCATCCAGAAAATCCTTCAAACGCTCCCCAAGCCAAGATACAACATCGTCAAGGCACTTCTCTTTGAGAAGGACTTCACCACCCTCACCATCACCGAGGTTGTGAGCAAGATCCGCTCCCACAAGATGTTCATGATGGAAGACAAGGAATCATCTACCTCACACTCAAGCGCCAAGAAAGACCTTGCACTCAAGGTAAGTGAAAAGGGCAAGTCCAAGAAGATCAAGGAAAAAGCTCCTTCGTCCTCAAGTGAAAGTGAAGATCCAAGTGACTCAAGTGAAGCGGAGAGCGATGATGCTAAGCTTGCTCTTCTCATGAGAAAGACCACAAGAATGCTCTCCAAGATTGGCAAGAAGGGCTACAACTATGATCCTAAGAAGCAAAAGTTCCGGTCATCAAGAAGAAGCGGTGAGGGAAGCAATCGGAAGTGCTACAATTGTGGTAGCTATGATCATCTCTCATATGATTGCCCCAAGCCCGACAAGCGAGTGTCAAACTCAAGCAAGAAGAACGATGAAGATGACAAAGATGCCAAGTACTACAAGAAGTGCTCATCCAAGAAAAAGTCATCAAACAAGCCCTACCACAAGAATAAGGGTGAACATCATTCTCTCTTGGTCAATGAATGGGTGACCGGGGGTGAGACATCAAGTGAGTCAAGTGAGAATGGAGAAGACAAGAACAAGAAGATCGCCGGTATTTCTATCATGGATGATGAGCCTCCACTCCCACCTCCACCTATGTGCTTCATGGCAAAGCACTCCAAGGTGAGTGATAGCGATAGTAGTGGGTCTTCTAGTAGTGATGATGATCTCTCACCGCTTGCTCTTAAAGATCTTCTTGATGAATACACCTCCATGATAAAGAAGCAAAAGAGTAAGCTCAAAGCTCTTGATGAGACTCATGAGAAACTTAAGCTTTCATATGATGAGTTGCTTGTGAAGCACAATGACCTTAGCAAAGAGAATGATGCTTTGGTAGTGTCTAACAAGTCACTTAGAGATGACCACAACAAGTTACTTGATAGGCACAAGGAGCTAATCGTCAAGCATGAAGACATAACCGTGCTTAACAAGTCTCTTGAGTCAAGTCATATGAAGCTCAAGAAAGAACATGTGCTCTTAGAGATGAAATATCAAGAACTTGAGCTTGGTAGTGAGGACATTGATTCTAGTGGACATGCAAATGCTAGAGAAGTTACTAAAGTCAATGCCTCCACCTCATGTGATGATCTAATTGAAGAACCTAAGGTCTTGCTAAATGTTGAAAATATTGCATCCTCTTCCAAGACTAACCATGATAGGGTGAAAGATCTTGAAGAAGAAGTGAGAAGCCTAAGGTCTTGTGTAAAGACTTTGGCCAAGGGTGAGGAGTTACACAAGGAGATCCTCTACTACAATGCAAGAGATTATGGGACAAGGGGACTCGGTTCTTTCCCAAATCCCATCAAGGAAACTCCTAAGTCAAAGGAGCTATATGGGTGTTTCATCAATGAGGTTGGATCTTATTGCCAACATTGCAAGGTCACCGGTCATCACACAAGGGAGTGCCCAACACCTACTCGTCCTTTGCCCACCTTGCCTAGCAACTACAAGTCCATGTACAATGACAACCACTTCTTGTTGATGAAGAAGAACAATGGCAAAGTGGCAATCAAGTTCATTGTGACCAAACCGAAAGTCAAGCCACCTAGAAGCTTGTGGATTCCTAAAGCTCTTGTCACTCACATCAAAGGGCCCAAACTAGCTTGGGTTCCTAAATCTCAATGCTAATTTCTTGTGTGTAGGTGAACTACAAGGCCGGAGGGAGTCACTGGATACTCGATAGTGGTTGCACTCAACACATGACTGGCCAAGTAAAAAGGTTCACCTCACTAGTGGATGATGCGGGAGATCATGAACAAGTTTCATTTGGTGATAACTCTAAAGGAAGGATCTCCGGATTGGGTGAAATCTCTCTAACAAATGATTTATCCCTTTCCGATGTTCTCTTTGTGGATTCTTGTAGTTATAACTTGCTTTCCATTGCACAATTTTGTGACCTTGGTCTTTCATGCACATTTGATGATGAAGGGGTCAAAATCACTAACAAGAAATCTAATGAAGTTGTTTTCAAGGGATTCCTCTATGGCAATCTTTATCTTGTAGATTTTACATCTCGTGAAGCAAACTTGACTACTTGCCTCATCTCCACTACATCCAAGGGTTGGCTATGGCATCGTCGCATTGCACACATAGGCATGAGCCAACTCAAGAAAGCTTTCAAGAAAGGCATGGTTCTTGGTGTGAAGGATGTTACATTTGAGAAGGACAAGTTGTGTAGTGCATGTCAAGCCGGCAAGCAAGTTGCAAGTCATCATCCCATGAAGGCTTATGTATCTACCACAAGACCATTGGAGCTCATTCACATGGACCTCTTCAGACCAACTACATATAAGAGTCTTGGTGGTAATCTCTATTGTCTTGTCATTATTGATGACTACTCACGCTATACTTGGACTTTCTTTTTGGAGGACAAGGGCAAGACATTTGACATCTTCAAGAAGTTTGCTACTAGAGCCCAAAATGAATTTGGGTCATCCATGGTGAAGATTAGGAGTGACAATTGGTCGGAATTCCGCAACACAAAGGTGGAAGAGTATTGTGATGGTGAAGGAATCAAGCATGAATTCTCCTCAACTTATACACCCCAACAAAATGGTGTGGTTGAGAGGAAGAACAAGACACTCATCACTCTTGCTAGAGCTATGTTGGATGACTATGGAGTCTCGCAAAGGTTTTGGGCGGAAGCTATCAACACAGCATGTCACGCTTCAAATAGAGTGTATCTCCACCGACTCATGATGAAGACACCATATGAGCTACTCATTGGGAGAAAGCCCAACATCTCTTACTTCGGGTGTTTGGTTGTAAGTGTTTCATATTCAAGAAGAGGAAGCATCTAGGGAAGTTTGAGAGTAGAGTAGATGAGGGCATATTTGTTGGTTATGCATCTAACTCCAAAGCATATAGAGTATTCAATAACTCTACACGAGTGATTGAAGAAACATGTGATGTGGAGTTTGATGAATCTAATGGCTCCCAAGGAGATGGTTTTTGTTGTGATGATGTAGGAAAAGAACCTATTCGAGAAGCAATGAAGAAGATAGCCATTGGTGACATCAAGCCAAGGGAGGATGATGACCCTCACTCCATTCTTGAAGACTCATCCTCCGATGATGATAATAATGATGATCAACCAAGGCATCCACCTACATCACCCACAAGACAAGATAGTCCATCTTCCTCACAAGAACCACCTCCTATCTCACAAGACACTCAAGATCAAGTAGAGGACATGGGCGAAGTTCAATCTCAAGATGATCCCACCTCTACAATATTTGGAAGACGCACAAAGACTTCAACAAATCATTCAATTGATCTTGTGTTGGGTGATCCCCAAGGGGGTACAAGGACTCGCCGCAAACAATATGCCTCATTTTGCAAACATCATGCTTTTGTCTCTTTGTAGAACCCACAACTATAGATGAAGCTCTTGGGGATCCGGATTGGATCTTGGCTATGCAAGACGAGCTCAACAACTTCACAAGAAATCAAGTGTGGGAGTTGGTCGAGCACCCCAAGAACAAGAATGTGATTGGCACCAAGTGGGTCTACCAGAACAAGCAAGATGAACATGGCATTGTGGTGAAGAACAAGGCAAGACTTGTCGCCAAAGGGTACTCTCAAGTAGAAGGCTTGGACTATGGAGAGACCTTCGCTCCGGTGGCACGTCTTGAAGCTATCCGTATCCTCCTTTCATATGCATCTAGTCATAAAATGAAATTATTTCAAATGGATGTAAAGAGTGCTTTCTTGAATGGCTTCATCAATGAAGAAGTCTATGTGGAGCAACCTCCCGGATTTGAGGATGCTACATATCCTAACCATGTCTATAGGTTGCACAAGACGTTGTATGGACTCAAGCAAGCTCCTAGGGCATGGTATGAGAGGCTCTGGGATTTTCTCATTGAAGCGGGGTTCAAGATTGGTAGAGTGGACAACACTCTCTTCACAAAGATAATCAACAAAGAACTCTTCATTTGTCAAATTTATGTTGATGATATTATCTTTGGCTCTACTAATCTCAAAGTGTGCAAGGATTTTAGTGAACTCATGACTAGGGAATTTGAGATGTCAATGATCGGAGAGCTTAACTTCTTCCTTGGGTTTCAAATCAAGCAAATGAAGGAAGGGACCTTCATCCATCAAGAGAAGTACACCAATGACATTCTCAAGAAGTTCAAGATGGATGATTGTAAGCCGATCAAGACTCCAATGCCTACCAATGGACATCTCGACCTATATGAGGGAGGTAAATCGATTGACCAAAAGCTTTACGGTTCTATGATCGGTTCTCTTCTTTATATTACCGCATCTAGGCCCGATATCATGTTTAGTGTGTGTATGTGTGCTCGGTTTCAAGCCAACCCTAAAGAATCTCACCTAAGTGCTTTGAAAAGGATCCTTAGATATTTAAAATACACACCTAGCATTGGCTTGTGGTACCCCCATGGTGCTTGTTTTGAGCTCTTGGGTTATTCGGATTCGGACTTTGCCGGATGTCGAGTAGACCGTAAGAGTACTTCGGGTGGGTGCCATTTGCTAGATCGCTCTTTAGTTGCTTGGTCCTCTAAGAAGCAAAACTCCGTGGCCTTATCCACCGTGGAGGCGGAATACATTTCCGCGGGGGCTTGTTGTGCTCAAATCCTCTATATGAAGCAAAGCATCTTGGATTATGGTGTGGTTCTAGATAGGGTTCCCCTCCTTTGTGATAATGAGAGCGCCGTAAAAATTGCTAACAACCCGGTTCAACACTCTCGCACCAAGCACATTGATATCCGTCATCACTTCTTGCGAGACCACGTTGCTAAGGGGGACATTGTCCTTTGTGGTGTTCGCTCCGAGGAGCAATTGGCGGATATATTCACCAAGCCTCTTGATGAAAACACCTTTTGTAGGCTTCGAAGTGAATTAAATGTGCTTGATGTGTCCAACATCATGTAATGCTTGTCATATAGTTTGCATTTGCATATGTACATGATTAGGGGCTTGTCTAACCTTGATGAGATAGTGATGAGTATGGGTCTTGCTTGAGCCGGTGGTTCTCTTGTTTCGCTCAAGGCATGAAGAAAGGCTCATCATGATCAAGCTCATCAAGGGTTCAAACTTGGCAAGATAGTTTACCTTCTCGCTTTGCATTTATGCTTGTCATGTTGATGCACTCATGTTTATTTTCATGCATTTGTCCTTGCATAGCATTGCGTGAGAGAAGTCAGAAAGGCAACTCACACCATGAGAAAGTTACTTAGCGTTCAATGCAAATCAACAACTCTTAAGGTGTGATGAGACAAATGATTGTGCTTAATGCCTATTGAGTTAAGTCCTAACGAGCTTATGGTGCTAATCTCTAAGTTCAAAGGCAATTAACTCATACATTCCTTTTTTTGGAGCTCCCTCCCTCCTTTGGTTCTTTATTTTCCTATTTTTATCTATGGTTTATCCCTTTTTAGGGAGCTATTTGTGTATTATAAGTATTTTATAAAGGAGTGCTTGAGGGGTGAAGTTGTCACTCAGGATTGATCCAAGAATGTGCTTGTGTTGGCTTGTGTGTGACATTCAACAGATCAAAAATGAGAAATAGTTTAACCAAAATCGAATTGTCACCGTCGGATGAACCGCGCCATATAGGTTCTAGCGTCGGATCATCCGGTGAAGGGGTCTGGGCGCTCAGTTGCTCTCTGTTTGAAAATTTCACACCGCTAGATGAACCGACGCCTAAGCGTCTTTATACCATCGGTTCATCCGGTACTGAAGAAATTTTCCTTTCTTCCCAGATCCACGCGCAACTGCTCCGACGCGTTTTAAAAATAGGCTGTCGGACCATCTGATGCCCTATTTCATCCCGGAGCTCAGTTGCACCGACGGTTCGACCGACGCTTCTAGTTTTCTACCGTCGGTTCATCCGACGCTCCACTGAAGCGTGGGTCCTACTTGTCATCTCCGTTGGCGGCCGCTTCGAACTCAAACCTTTTCTCCCGGCCGCGGCGCCCGCGCCCGTACGTCACCTTCCTCTCCGCCTCCGCGATTCTCCTCGCGTACGTACGTGCGCTCGCGCCTCCTCCGCCGGCCTACCCGTGCTCGCCACCGGCCGTAGTGCCGCTCCCCCGCACAAAATCCCCCGCGTGCGCTGTCTCCCCCGCGACCTAGGGTTGCGCCACCGCCGCATTCTCCGGCCGTGCATCGCTGTGCCAGCTCGCCGGCGACCCTCTCCGGGCGCGCAAGGGCATCTCCCTCTCCCACAACCGCATCTCCTCGAGCCATCTCGCTGTGGTGAGTCCTCGCGCAAGTTTCCCTCGTTTCCCCTGTTCCTAGGGTTGAATCGCACTGTTCATGTCCCGTAGATGCTCTGTTGATCTGCAATTCAATTTTTCTTGAGCTTTTGATCACTTTGTTCCAACTAAAAGTGTGCCATATTCTTAATTTCCTTGCATTTGCTCCATAACTTGTGAGGTTAAGCTTGTGAGAACTTTTAATTTTGGCAAGCTCAAGAATCACTTCATGGTAATTCCCACATACTCACATTCTTACCTAGCATCTTTTAAACATATGGTCACTTTTCTCATAGATGTTCTTGATTAGGCTCATATCAGTCATTTGCTTTGCTTAAGGACCCCTTATCCTTAGTTACATATCTCGTTTATTCGTCTCTATCCATTCTATAATCTTCTACTGTTTTCTCTCACAGATGGCAGGCGACAAGAGGAAGGGTAAGGCGGTAGCCGAGCCTAAGAAGAAGAAGACGAGGCAGGAGAAGGAGTGGGACAGAGTGCTAGCAGTGCCAGATATACAGGGACAGCCTCAGAGGGGCATCCAGATCTCAGAGGGCACCCAAAGTCACGGGGAGCAACCCCGAGTCGGCGGCGAGCGAGCGGACGGAGCGACGGACTCGGCGGCGGCGGCGGCAGCCACGTCGGTCAGGCAGAGGGCACCAGCCAGTCGAGAAGACAGAGTCACCTCCCTCACTGGCCAGGTCTGGACCTCGGACACGAGGAGGTCACACTCAGCCGCAGCCGACACCACGTCAGAGGAGAGCTGCAGCAGAGGAGCTCACAGAGGGAGAGAGCAGCTGGCTCACGACCCCCAGCTCCCCAGAGGTCCATGAGCAGAGGCTTTCGGAGTCTATCTTTGTGAACTCCGTCACTTGCCAGGGCCGAAGATTCGGCGGTTGAGGAGTGTGCCCGAGGACCAGTGGTTCTCGCGTGGCAGAGAGGATTGTGACCCCATGTAACGCCCGCGTTTTTAGCTCCAAATAAATCACCTAATAAATCATGCGTATTTTCAAAACTGTCCAGCCGAGCTCAATTATCCCCTTCAAACCCTAGTCACTGTCCCTCCCTCTCACCCCGGCGCGCGTGCCGCGAATCCCGCCGGCACCGCCCGCACCCGGTCGGCACCCATGCGCGCCTTCCCAACACCGCGGTCGGCCACCGTGCGGGAATCCCGCGCACGCCGTGGTCCCGACGGCCGGTCCGCCTCGCCATCACCGCCGTCCCGTAGATCACGCCGACGCCCGGAAAATCGGAAAACCCCGCAAAACCCTCCCCCTATTTTCCTAACAATTTTTCCTAATTTTCTAAACCTTTTTCTTATCTCTTTTCCTATTTTTCTAACCTTTTCTGTCTTTCCATTCCTTTCTTCTCTTTTTCTTTTTCCTTTTTTTCCTTTTTCTTCTTTTCTTTTCTTTTCTCCCTTTTCTTTTTCCCTCCTCCTTCTTCCTCCTACGGCCAGGCCGTGCCTGACCGCAACCCCCCCGTTTTCCTCGCGCGGCCTGCCCAGGACCGGCGCCCCCTCCTCTGTCCCACGCCCCCGACCGGTTCGCCGGCGCGGCACGCAAGGACGGCCCCGCGCCGCCCGCGCGGAGGCCCCGCCGAGCCGCGACGCCCCCCGTTGCCGACGACCGCCATTAAAGGCTGCGCCCGACCGGTCACCTCCACCATCTCCGACCGCCCCGCGTCGGCTAGCCGAGGCCGCCCGCCGCCCGCACGACGGGTCCCGTCCCGCGCGCCGCGCCCCCACCGTGAACCCCGGCCGCGGCCTCGTCAGGCAAGTCAACGGCGGGATATTTTTCCTCCCCGCCATTGTTGGACCTCGAAGCTTCTCGAGCTCGAAAAATCCCCGGCCACGCCGCCTTACCCGCGCCTATAAATGGAGGCCGGCAGTCCCTCGCCGCTCCACACCCCGCAACCGAGCCTCAACAGCCCTCCCTTGCTCCACCACCGCCTCCAATCGTGCCGCCACCGCTAGCTTCCGCCGCCGCTCGAACCGTGCCGCGGAGCCACCTCCCCAAGCAGCCTCAGCCCAAGGTGAGCACGGGGATGAGATCCCCTCGGTCTCCTCTCCGTTTTGCCCCATCTCCCGGCCGCCGCCGTGGCTAGGGTCGCCGGCGGGCACCCCTACCGGCCGGCCTCCCCCGCGCGGTCTGCCCCCCTGCCTCTGTCTGTTCGCAAGGAAGGAGAAGAAGGGGGCTATTTAGCCAAAAACCCCCTGACACTCTCCTATTTCTCCCCCACCGAGCCCCCCTTCTATTCCCTCTCTCTTCTTTTCCAAAATACACCCTAAACCTTAAGTTTTTCCACCAAGACACCCCTGTTATTTTTAGATAGGCCCCTAGGCTAGTTTAATTAAACCCCCACCCTACCTAAATATTATATTTAGGTCCTTTTTATTCAAACTAAATGACTAACCGACCCTAATTAATTCTATAACCTCTCTTTAACCCAACATTCTATAAGTAACCCTATTCCCAGTTATTTACAAATTTGCACCATGCCTCCCCAGTTAGATCCCCGCCAAACCCTACACCAACCCCCCCTTCCTAGGGCTTATATATACCCCCTCTCCGCTCATTTCCCCTCCTCGGGCTCGGCCGGAAATATGTGTGCTAATATTGCTTGCTTGCCTGTGTGTGCGCTATAGCCGACGGAGTAGACGGAGGAAGGTACCCCGAGCCGGAGATCGAAGCCGACTACTGCGAGTAGGAGCCCGAAGCCCCGAACGTCGAGCCGGCACTCCCCGAAGACTTTGAAGACGGCAAGTTCACCCTCATCCTTTGATGCATGTTCTGTCCTAGTTTTATAAATATACCCTGTACCCGTTTTATAAATTGCATATTGTTTTACTGCAAAACACGGTAGGATAGCCACCCTTGATTGCCATGATTGAACCTTGTTTTGGCCTGAATGCTTGCTTTAAAAATGTGTGCGTGCTTTCAAAATGTGTGAGTGCTTTAAAAACAAGAAGGGGATGTGTTTGGAAAATGAGTAAAGAACTGGGTAGACGGGATGGACGTGTGTGTCAGGAGTATGGGTGAGCTCGTACCTGTGTGGTTGAGCGTGTTGGGAGTTGTCCATCTTGTCGGTTAAGGACCGGGTTGCGTGACATCTCACCTGACCCAAATCATCGTACAACCACTCGACCGTTGTATGTGGCAACGGCTTAGCATAAACCCCACTAGTTAATCTACTTGCCATCTGGTGTGCGGGTGAGCGCCAGGAGACCAAGGAGTAGGGGTACGCTCTGTGTGAGGTATGCCCCGGTTATGTGGTATAACCCCTTGGGTGCTTCCGTGGTGGCTCGTAGTGTTAGCTAAGGTGGGTAATGGCTATGATAGGATCCGTACCGGCACTAAGGTGTCCGTGTGACGGTACCCTACTTGTGGGTAAAGATGTACAACCTCTGCAGAGTGTCAAACCTATTCGAATAGCCGTGTCCACGGTATTGGACGAGTCACGGTGTGGTCACAAAAACTAGTGTTTGGGATGGGATGTTTTCTGGCGGTGTGCTCGGGCTACGACGGACGGGAAGTCCGGTAGTTCTACAGTGGTTTTCCTAAAACAATTGAGTCACTTTGGTTATGAAAATGTTTGCGAAAACCTTTTTGAAATGAACCCCTGCATGAGTAAGTTTGCAAAATGAACCTTATTCTGATCCTTGTTATACCTTATGCATGATTCTGCTTATAAGCCCCTCCGTGGGTGGGGTTGGATTTGCTGAGTACGTATGTGCTCACCCTTGTTTTACTAACTATTTTACAGAGGAGGATCCCGATTACATTCTCGAAGACGTTGAGTAGGTCGTGCCCTACACCCAACCGTGCTCGTGTACCCGGGGCCCTACCGAAAGCTTCCATGGTGTGGTACTCTGAGGAGGCTATGGAAGCCTTTGCTATTGTAGTGTGGTCGTTAGCATTGGTGTTGTTCCTTGTAGCGTTGGCACTACCGTGCCCTTTGTGTCGCCGTGATGTAAAAGACTGATTCCACCTGTTGTAATAAATGTGTTACCAGCCTCCTGGGACTGGTATTTGTGTCACATTTAGTCACCTCTGATGAGGGGACGCTTCACCCCAGGTTCTGGACGATCCTATAGGAGAGCTTCTATGCCTCCTACACTCACAGAGGTTCTCAGCTCCGCCAGCACCGTATGCTTCAGTTCACCGCTCTCAAGGCAGTTGCAGCTGGAGAGGCGATCCTCCCCTTCTTCGACTACCAGTGGGGATTGGTGGACTTAGTGACTCGGAGGTCATGTTATGTTCCCGATTGGGTCAGAGTGTTCTACTCCACAGTCTACGTGGATGCTGACCGGCTCTTCATTCGGTTCATGTTCGTGGGTCAGCAGCAGAGACTTACTTGAGAGGGGATTGCAGAGCTGCTATCAGGTGGATCTACACGATGATTCTATTCACTACCTGGCCTACCCCGACGTCGAGCCTCCTTGTCGTGCTCACTCGCCGATCCTTCCGTCCGACGAGGAGATCAGCTTTCTGTTTCTGCAGCCGTGCCTCCCCGGCACACCCAGGACACCAGACAAACTTATTCGTGAGGCGTACGTCATCCACTACGCCCTTAGGCGGTCTGTGCTTTACCGGACGGGGAATGCCGAGTCCTTGACAGGGGTGCAGCAGTTGCTTCTGATGTACATGATGGCGAAGCGCCCTTTTGACATCGTGGATATCATGCTAGCAGAGATCGAGGATGCCATTATGGATGGCATGGGGATGACGTGACAGTAGCCCTTCGCTCACTGGATCAGTTAGCTGTTGTCCTGCCTTGAGGCCCAGAGGTACGTCGGGATGCTAGAGTCGTCGAAGTTTGTGTTCCCGACCTACCGTCCTCTGATGCCAGGTGACAGGAAGAGAGGCCCGAGAGGCCTGAGGAAAGCCGAGGAGACACTACAGGCTCGGGCAGCAGTAGAGGCAGTTATGGATGAGGCAACCCGACAGGATGCTACTCTCACTGCAGCAGAGGCGCCTCTTCCTCAGTACTTCGCCACAGACGACGAGTCCTCCAGTGACGACCAGGATTTCGTGCCTGCTCTAGAGCCAGTCTTTAGAGTCCGTCGGTCACACGACGATGAGGCAGGAGGCTCCACCTTGCCAGGCCAGAGAGAGGCTGAGTCACCGGTTCCCACGATCACAGCTGCTCAGGTGACCCAGCCAGACCAGCTTACCTCACTGGTACAGGCTATGCTCCTCGGTCTCGGGCGACCTTCCGGGTACGGCGGCGGATGCGGGCTCAATTCCGGCGGTACCGGGAGTCGCGGCGGGTGATCCTAGAGGGGATCCGTCAGCAGCAGGAGGCTCAGAGGCAACAGATGCTACAACACCAGATGTTGACCTCACAGATGTTCACCTTCATGTCTGGTTGCCTTGGTCAGCTCTTCCAGCAGTCAGGACTTCAGCTACCTCAGCCACCTACCACTGCTGAGCTACAGGCTGACCCGACAGTGCCTCTTCCTCCAGCAGGCGGGTTCGTGAATGTTCCGCTGGCGACTTTCCCATAGTCACCTCTTCTTCAGACAGGGGCGTTCACTGTACCTCAGACGACGACACCACAGGCAGCGGTCACTTCTTCCTTCCTGGATCAGCTTCAGATGACCACTCCTACGTCGTCTCAGCTGCCATCTCCACTCACCACAGCAGCACTTATCTTTGAGACACCAGCTCGCACCACTCTGCCCAGTCCTTAGGTGTCTTCACCTCTTCCGAGCTTCACTACACCACGGGCAGAGGGTCTGGGTCAGGAGGACTACTACTTGCGTGCTATCACAGAGCAGATCTCTTCAGCGCTCGCCTCCGACCCCGAGGTTCTAGCTCCCGAGGCCACTCAGACTCCGACTTCAGGCACCAGGACGACTACAGCTCCACCTCCTCCGGCTCCGAGTCCTTCCTCTCCGACTTGGTCTCTTCTCAGCGAGGACGACGACGACACCTCTGGCTTCTCTGTTCGACCTTCGAGGGTTGTCTCTACCTCGCCGTCGGATCCTTCCTCTCCGCCTCAGCCTTAGACTCCTTTTTGGTGTTGTTGCCAAAGGGGGAGATAGATAGGGGGAGTAGAGATAGGGGGAGTTAGGGGAGAGTGTAGGTTTTTGAGTTCTTTGTTGCCTCTCTCGCTTTGTGGAGTTTCATGATGAGACATGTATTTGGCTTTTATGCTTGTCGTTGGTTTACATGTCTACTCATGCTTGTGTGTTTACTTAATGCATGTGTGTTTACCGCTTATTCTATTTCATGCATTAGTAGTGGAGTTTATATGGTTTTAAATTCAAATTCTCGTATATGTCTACTCGTGTTGTCATCTTTCACCAAAAAGGGGGAGATTGTAGCGATCTAGGCCCTTTCGCATCTTTGGTAAGACTGTGTTTCGGTGATAAATGACAACTATATGTTTGTGACTAACCTTTGTTTCGTAGCGGATTTATAATTGGGTTATTGTCACGAGTATTGAATGGAATGAGTCCCCTCAATTTGAATTAATGGACTCAATATGGTTGGATACTACAAGGCTAAGGACTTTGTTAGTTCCAAGTGTCACAAAAGAGATGAAGGACACTTGGATTGCTAGTTTGTAGTTTCGACCGTACTATTAAGAGGGGTTCGTACACTAGTAGCTTGACCATGCACTCCAAAAGCCATAAAATATACACACTCAAGTTCCTTGGATGCTATCCAGCTCAGAGAGTTCATGGGAGCAAGGTTGAAGCAAAAGAATCAATGGATAACTCAAAGGTGCTGAATTGGATGAGTTGAAATAAAAAACATAGCATCGTATGAACCGACACCCTATTATTAACACGCGTCGGATGAGTTTTGCAGCCAACAAGTTCAAAATGGACCGTCGGATGAACTGACGGTTGAGGCATCGGTTCATCCGACGCCTTAGGGTTTGGCTACAGTATGGGTCAAGGCTTCGAGCTTCAGCACCGGACGATCCGACGCCTTGACCATCGGTTCATCTGACGGTAGCATTCAAATTCAACAGAGACGCGCCAAGACTTCTCCTTCAGCACCGGATGAACCAACTCTTGGATGGAAGGTATCATCGGTTCATCCGACGCCTTGATTCAAATTAGGCAGAACCGCCCCAAGTGTGGTGCCTTCAGCACCGGATGATCCGACGGGGCGTCGGTGTATAGCATCGGTGTATTGTCTGGGTTTCAAGGTTCAACGGCTATATTGGCTTCTATTAGTGACCGGATGATCCGACGCTCAGCAGGGGGGAACCATCGGTTCATCCGACGGTACTACTTTTCAGGGGACTTTTTCCAACAGCTAGCCTCCAATGCTAGGCCTATAAATAAGCCCCCTACCTCTCTAGAGCTGCCTTTGCCACTCTGAAGATCCATTGCAGCCAAGGAGAGAAGGAGAGTGTGTTCTTGCCATTTGGGATTCTCTTCCTCTTCATTGAGGTATTCTTTCTTAGTGAGCAAGAGTATCAAGGTGCATACATGGCTTAGCTAAGTGCTTAGGTCAAGTGAAGGTGTGCGGTCTTGTTACTCTTGGAGTTTGACGGCTCCTAGACGGTCTAGGTGACTTGGGGGTTCTTGGTGAGCTCTTGGAGATTGTGGGAGCCTCAAGACAAGCTTGGTGTACACGGTTCGAGACCCACCGTTCCAGAGATGGAGAACGGGTACTCTTAGTGAGCACTTGTGTCTTTGTGACTCAAGGGGGAGCAATAATCTAAGTGAGAGCTCCAACGTGGACTAGGGGGAAGCGTCAACTTCTCGATACCACGGGAAAAAATCCGGTCGCCTCTTGTCCCTCTTATTTACTTCTAGCACTTACTTTCAGCACTTTACTTCAGCTCGCAAGTTTTTTTGTCTCCGATCTTTCATTTAGATTGTGTGCTTCATATCTTGCCTAGGTTGTTTTCTTGCCTCCTAGTGTGTTAATTGCTAAGGAAACTTGTGTTAGTGTGCTCTAGTAGTAGGGAAGAACCTTTTGTAGAATGGGCAACACTAGTTGAATTGGTTAAGGCTTTAGTTTTGAATAGAGCTTGCAAAAGAAGTCCCATATTCAACCCCCCTTCTATGTGACTAGATCCTACAAAAAGGCAGAGCATGAGAAAGAGCTTCTCAGCGCAGTGGTGGTTTGTTGGATGGGGCGGACGGACAGCTACGGGGAGCGCGCAGTGGCAGTTTGTTGGATGGGGCGGACGGACAGCTACGGGGAGCGATGCCGGGAGCACTACCAGGGTTAACAAAACCGTTAGTAACCGGTCAGCTTACCGCGGTAACATGTCAAACCGGTCCAGCTCGATAGCAAAAAAGCTTGGTTACCGCTCTCTAACCGAACCTAGCAAACCGCTCTTTTCGGCTTACCAGCCGGTTTTACCGGTTAGCAGGACCGGTTTTCTTGGGCTAGCAAACTGGGTTGGTTACAGCTTTCTGAACCCTGAGCACTACACGGTGGGGGGGCGTGGCTGGTGAGTGGCGGAATGGATGCACCGGCATGAGAGTGAGGTGGTCGAGCCACTGGTGCTGGCTAATGGACGGAGGCAAATGGTAACACCTGGATTTGGCCAGCGAGTGGAGCTCCGTGGCGGAGTGGCCACCTCCACCTCTAGCATCGCCGTCGATTCCGCCCCACCGCGGCCTCCAGCACAGTCTTGGCCGCCAATTCGCCACCGCCGTCGCTTCCAGCACTGCTGACGACGTCGATTTCGCTCCACTGCAGCCTCTAGTGCGGCCTCGGCCGCCGATTCACTACCGTCATCGTCTCCTGTGCGGCTGCCGCTGCTAATTCCACCCCCATTGTCGCGACGCCTACTTCCTACTCAGGGTGGTGATGACTTCCTTCTCGCGCAAGATGAGAAGAGGACGAGCGCTGGGAGTTTGGAAAGTTGCCTCCGTTCGTCATCTTTTTTTATCAAACATACCTGTATTACCTCAAAATTACCATACAAAGACCAGACCACATACAGGTACTTTCTGGATGGATTCAGAGGTCAGCTGTTCCACCAGACTATCTGCACAAAGGTCTCTAAATATGCAAAAATTACATTCAATACCCTAGAACCCTTGCACACTGAATCTCGCCGCCGTCTCCAGTCGCCGGTGATCATCCATAACCGCTGCCACCAACTGCAGGTCGACCGAAACTCCATCGCTTCAAAGCTTTTAGAAGAGCCGCAATAGATGCTCGTCTCCATGGGCAAGCTGAAGCCATCACTGGAGGACCATCGGCCGGGGACACGCCCTAAGCTCTAGGGACCTTGGAGACAGATCCACTGACGACGACTGACACCGCCGCGAGAAAAGTAGGTTCACTCCATCTCTCCAACTTCTGCAAGGCCCAAATCTAACCCTTGATCCAAAGAACAAAAGGTCAACAACCAACTCACTTCGGCGAAGGAAGCTGGCCGACGACCAGCACGGCCACCAATGGGCGATGGACGACCCCTATACAAGGCATCATCAAGATCTGGAGTTTCAACTGGGTCTCTAGATATGACGAGCACCAACTGTCAGTGTTTTAACCCGTCAAACCTACCAAGGGGGTACCCGAGGTAGTAGATTGTGCGGTGAGGATCGTGATTGGGAGACAGAGAACTCGAAGGTATGCGCTAGGACACAAGACACAAGATTTATACAGGTTGAGGCCGCCGTGGTGGCGAACCCTACGTCCTGTTTGGGGATCAAGTATGGCGCCCTGCGCTTGGGTGTTGGGTTGCTCATATGTCCGGTTAGGTACCGACCCTCCTTTATATAGTCCAGGGGGCGGGTTCCTAGTCGGTTACAAGGTAGGAGTCCTAGTAGGATTACATGGAACGAGTCCTAGTAAGATTACAGGGGTATTCTAGTAGGAGTCTGTCTTCTTCCTTCCTTGCATGAGTACCCAGGGTCTATGCCCGACAAGCCCCCGAGCGCATTGTAGCGAGAGTAGTAGTTCGAGTAGTCTTGACTCTTGAAGCCTCTTCGAGTAGTTCTTGAGCGTCCTCGAGTACTACTTGGAGAAGTCTTCAATAGTACTTGAACTGCCATGCGGCTAGAAGGAGGTCCAACTCATCAGTCTTGAAGTCAAGATTATATGGAAGTGTGGTTGCAAAATCGCACTCCATATGGAGTAGCCCCCGAGCCTTAGGTTGAGTTGCAGACTCTAGCTGAGGGTCAATCTTGATTCCGAATCTTCCGTCTTGAAAAATTTGAATGACGGGTGTAGCATAGCAGCCCTCGAGCCTTGAAATGATTAGGTAATCAATCCAAGGGTCTTTAGTGTTCGCGAAAGCCATCATCTGAGTACTCTTGCAACGTGTAGCCCCCGAGATATAGAGCCGAATGAGCCATGTAGAAGCCCCCGAGATATAGAGCCGTATGAGTCATGTAGAGTAGTTGTTGGTGCGGAGCCCCCGAGCTTGAGAGCGAGCGAAGCCTGCTGAAGTTATCCTGTAGTAGTAATTTGAGTGCAGCCCCCGAGCTGGAGAGATTCCGAGTAGTAGTTTGGCGTCGAGCCGTGGAGCTTGAGAAGTAGTCGTGCCGTCAGAGCGGACTTTAGATGCGACCGAAGTCGACTTTAGATGCCGACAGAGTGGACTTTAGAGTGCGACTTGAAAACCGAAGTCGCTTTGTGCCATGCGAAGCGGACTTTGAGATGCGACTTGAAAACCGAAGTCGATTTTGTGCCGCGCAGAGCGGACTTTGAGATGTGACTTGAAAACCGAAGTCGACTTTGTGCCGCGCGGAGCGGACTTTAGATGCGACTACAATAGTCAACTTTGTGCCACGCGGGGTGGACTTAAGATGCAAAAAAACGAAAAGGACTTTCCGGAAAGCCATAGCGAATGAAAAATCTGAAAAAGAGTAGTTTTGCCACCGAAGCAGGCTTAAGATTGCGACCGTTGAAGTCGACTTGTGCCACTAGAGTGGGCTTGAATACCTGAGCCATGGATTTCATACCCAAAGTACGGTTGCCGCAGGAGCGAGCTTGAAGGTGTGACCGAGTCGACTTGTGTACCTGGACCATGGATTTCAGACCCAAGGTACGGTTGCCACGGAAGGTGCGACCAGAGTCGACTTGTGTACCGGGGCCATGGATTTCAAACCCAAGGTACAAAGCGTGAAGACCACGTGCAGCTAGGGACCATCGTTGCTAGGACGCGAGGGCCACTTACACCTAGGTTCCATTGAAGCTTACACACACAGTATGCTGCCGGAGCAAGCGAAGGTGCGACCGGAGTCGACTTTAAGTTGCCGCACGGAGCGGACTTTAGAAGCTACCTCCTTGGGATAGCCCCCGAGTTGATGAAGTAGGCTCGTGGTGACTTGATCGATATACCCCAAGAGTAGTCAGCAGAGTGTAGCTCCCGTGAAAACCCACCGAGAAGCGTACATGAGGGCATGTTGTCTTGCATGATGAGGAAAATAAGCCAAGAAAAGAAAAGATAATAATTTAAATAAATGACTTAGCTGTTGCCGCCAGTGCAGACTTGTAGATGAAGCCGTGGCGGTCGACAATGGAGCCGCGACGGGTTGTTGCTGAAGTTGATTAGTCAGAGTCGATTCCTGACTAGTTGTTGGGGGCGAGACTGCCGTTCTCGACTACTTTGGAAAACTAGTCGAGATGAGTGGTCGACGTGATGCGACCAGAAGATGATGTCGTGGCGGCGCGTGGCGTACTCGAAGTAGAGCCGGTGTTGCCGTGAGACAAGTAGTCGTGACGCACGGCGTGGCTGAAGTAGAGCCAGTGCGACCGCAAGATGAAATCGCGATGGCCGTGCACGGAGTAGTCGAACCACGAGACAGAGTGACCGGGCGCACCGCGGGAGCCAGTGCAACCGACCGACGAGAAGTCGAGCAGTGAGACGACACGTCCAGGTGCACGACGTAGGTGCAGTAGAGCCGGTGCATCCGGGCGACGAGTAGTCGAGACGCGGGGCGGAGTGACCGGGCACACGGTGAAAGCCAGTGCAATCGATCGACGCGAAGTTGAGCGGCGAGTCGGCGTGAGGTTGACGACGAGCTGCAAGAGGAGCCTAGGCACCCAATTGCACATCATAGGCGAAGTGGCTGACGACGAGCTTGCGCGAGGTGAAGTAGTCAACGACGAGCCGCGCGACGAGCCGCGCGACATGCCGAGGCACCCGGACGCTCGGCGTAGGCGAAGTAGTTGATGACGAGCCGCGTGACGTGCCGAGGCACCCGGATGCACGGTGTAGACGAAGTAGCCAACGACGAGCCATGCGACGAGCCGCACGACGTGCCGAGGCACCCGGACGCGTGGTGTAGACGAAGTAGTCGACGACGAGCCTACGCAAGGCGAAGTAGTCAACGACGAGCCGTGCGACGTACCGAGGCACCCAGACGCGCGGTGTAGGCGAAGTAGTCAGAGACGAGCCGCGCGACGTGCCTAGCCAATGCGAGACGCACGACGAAGGCGAAGTAGTCGACGACGAGTCGCGTGACGAGCCGAGGCACCCAGTCACGTGGCATAGTTGAGGTAGAGCCGTTGCGGCCGGGAGACAAGTACTCGCGGCGCACGACGAGGTTGATGTAGAGCCCATGCGACCAGGTGATGAGTAGTCGCAGTGCACGACGAAGGTGATGTATAGCCGACGCCTACACCACGCGTCCGTCGCCGGCACCGGAGCTAGTGACGACGAAGTGGAGAAAGGGCCGGAGGACCTTATTCCACTGTGACGGTGCCGCCTCCACCTTGCAAGCACCACCTGGACACCAAACTCTAAACCTAGAGGGACCTAAACTACGTCACCGGGAAAAGAACCAACCGTTCCCTTCACATTCGAAGCCAACGAGGCCATCGGAGGTGAGGAGGAATGGCGGTCTCGCCGGCGAGGGCACCTGTATCGAACACCGCCTCCGCAGTCTGAGAAAGAGAGAGAGGTTTCGAGAAAAAGAGAGGAGTCACTCGCTCTAGTTTCCGTTAATCCCAGTGCAGTTGGGGGCAGTCAAGGTAGGAGGCCTCCGTTCGTCATCTTTGCTGAGTGCGGAGGAGGATATTTCGAGGGATATAACGGGGTAACAAGATAGCTAGGCTGTTGGATGTTCGTTTTCAAAGGATTTTAAAAATTTTAGCTAGTAAATATCTTTACAGAGTCTGTTGGAGTTGCTCTAAAAACTCTAAATTTAACTAAGATTATACATAAACGGTTGGAGTTGCTCTTATTAATACCAAGCTTTGCATGTTCTCAAATACTCCCTTCATCACATGAAAAGTGCAATTTTAATTTTTATAGAGCAGGTTAGTGGTGACCCAAGAAACTCTGATACTCTCTTAGCCACATGAGAGTATGAGATCTGGTTACTTAGGGGGTGTTTGGATCCACCTGAGTACTAGTAGTTCAGACTAATTTTGGTCCTAAAGGGACTAAACTTCCAAATACTATGGACTAAAAGCTGATTAAAACTAGTCTAGTCCCCAGTCAGGGGTGACCTAACTAAAAGGGACTAAAAATCTCATCTCTCTCCTCATTAATCACTATAGGATGTTATCCCATCACCCCTTCCTCTTCGCGCGACAGGTGAGGCGCCGCCACGTAGAATCGTCGTCGCGCTACCCTCCGCCGCCGGAGGGGAAGAGGCACGACCCCCGCGTTCTCCCTCCCTCTCTACTCACTGCTCCCTGCATCCCCACCCAATCGAATCCCTCGCTTGCCAACACTGGTTCCGCCGCTCTTTGACCACACTGATTCGCCCCTTGCCGTCGATGGAGACAATGCGTTAGCAGCCGCAACAGCCTCAGCCACGGGGCGCAATGTCGGTGCAACACGTGGCGAAGGCATCCTCAGACGAGCTCCTCCACAAGCTTGCCGATCCAGACACGCACCACCTCGCCACTACCACCCCGCCTCGCCGCAGCCTCATGCTCCACCGCAAGCGCTCGTCCCGCCGCGTCGCCTCAGGCCTCTCCGCTCGGGACTCCGATGCCGCATTGTCCGCGGGGGCCGTCGAGATGGCAGACGTGGAGATGGTTGTGAAGAGGCGGAACGGAGCTCAGCTTGCGCATCAGCGTGGATGCCTGACCTGCTGCTCCGGCCAAGATCCTGCACACCAGCCGCCCCTGCGCTGGGAGAGAAGGGGAAGGGGAAGGGGAAGGAGAAGGGGAAGGGGAAAGGGGGAGACACAATGCGTGCTCCCCTCCGCCCGCCATGCTCTGCTCTGCCTGTCGTGCTCCCCTTGTCTGCCGCCAGGCAAACCCGCCGTGGTCCCCTCCTCCGCCCGCGATCCACCGACACCGTGACACTAGTACAGTACTCAACATCAATGACCAAACGGTTTGGTCACGGTAGATGCTAATTTGGTCACGGAACACTTTTTTATGACCAACTTATGACCAAATTGAATTGGTCACAGAAGCTCCGTCACATTTGGTCTACCATGACCAATCGGTCATTTTGGTTATAGAAGTGGAACTTTTCCATGACCAACACATTTTTCGTCATAGAAGTGTATTTCTTCTAGGACCAAGCCAAATGGTCATGAAATTGGTCACGGAAGGGGATGCCACGTGGCACGGCCCATGCTGGCTACTGACGTGGCAAGGCGCGTGCTGACATGGATATGATGACGTGTCTCTTTGACACAGCGCCACGTGTCGCGTTGCGGTTTGTCCACGTGTCGAGCTCTGAATGGTCCACGTGGGTTTGTCCACGTGTCGCGCTGCGGTTTGTCCACGTGTCATTTTTGGTTGGGCCACCTTTTCATTTTTGGTTGGGCCACGCGTTTGATTCAGGTTGCGACACGTGATTGCTTCTAAATGCACCACGTGTCTCTTTCCAGTTTCACTGTCAATACACATACAATTCACAGGAGACAGGAATTTCTGCATATATAACATATTCATATGACACAAGGCATATAACAGACGACACAAACATGTTTTGGACTTGCAAGACAACCATGTTCACAAACGACACAACCATGTTCACAGACGACACAATCATGTTCACAGAAAACACATACGACTAAGCAGAACACAAGACAAGTTCAGATCTGACAGCAGCACAAGTCTTCAAGTTCCAGCAAAACAAAACTTCCAGGAAGGGGATGATCGTTCAAAGATTCCATGGCAGCCTGCCATCATCAAAGTGTAATGCAACAATTAGCTCAAAGAAAATAGCATTTCTAATTCAAACTAACAGTACTTATTCATATATGGAAATGAAACCATTTCAATGATTCAATGTAACAAATATACCATCAATTGGATTTGGTTGTGGCCCCTCCAATCTGGTCAAGACATCAGGTGCTCCAGTAGCATCTCTGATAATCTGAAAAAATAGACAGCACAACCATGAGAAGTTTTGTTTTATCTGTTTACACACTTCAGAAATACTTAAGGTAAACAGCACGACCATGAGAAGTTGTATTTTTCTTCTTTTTCAACACTTCACAAATACTCAATGTAACCAGCACGATATTTAAATAAACCATTTGTGGATTCATGTAGCTTGTGCAAACAAACAATCCAAATCAAATGCTTTGCGACAAAAGTTGTGCTCAGCAATCTGGTGGATAATGATGTTGATGGGGACAGTTCGCATCAGAAGGATTAGAGAAGACAGTCGACAGTAAAGCTAAAAGGCGAGATGAGTACAAGCATCTTATTTCGTGATAGAAAAAAATCCTGAAATGTATGAGTGTTCAAACCAGTTCTCTGTTCGCCGTTGTGGATAACATTCTCTCGAAGGCATCTTATATAAATAGTTAAGAGAATTAAGGGCCTGTATTTCAACTGTGCACAATGACAATAAATGATACTTTGCAGCATTCTAGCTCAGTTGGCCCATCAGAGCTTCAACTCAATGTGCTTAGTAACTGAAGTTTGATTAGAGAAGAACCAGAAGTTCAATAAGTGCATGATAGTCTATATGCTGTCTCTATTTCATTTTTAAAAAGTACACTAACCAACACTGTCTTGAATGCGATTGTTGAAGTAGATATTGGTACATATGACTTTACTATCACTGCAATCATCAAAGAAACGTACCAGTATTTCTTCATCCAAGTAAGAAATCATGAATAAGTGTTGGAACGTTCCACCTGTAATTGAAAACGGGCATGTAATGTAACTATGCAATTTAGGGAATGCACATGCCATGATGGCAAGTAAACTAACTATGCTGACCCACTATGCAATTTCAAATTTGACATGGCCAAGCCAACCAAAGGTGAGTATACTGTTAAGTGCCAGCTAAATATTGCAACAAACTATAAGGGACCAGGCTGTGTCACAAACAGGATTCCTTAAATAAGTGATCCCTTAAATAACAACATCAAAGCCTTTCAGTCCCAAACAAGTTAGGGTAGGCTAGAGATGAAACCCAACATGTGATCCCCAATCATACAGAAATATTCAGCTCACAGATAATTCAAATGCTAACAGCTTGCTAATAATGACATCAGCATAATTATGACGTATTAACAGATTATGGAAGCTTTTCCATGCAATCTATTACTAAAAGATTTAGATACAGAAATGCATATTGAGAAAAGATCATCCCTGCATCTTTTAACTCATTCAACCTCGCACAAAGCAAGCTAACCTCGATTGCTCAAGAAAACTCCATCAGAGAAGACGGAAGGGTAGCAATTAGCGTGGGCTGCCGAAGGAGTAAGCAGGGAAGCAGCGGATGCTTGCTTGGAGAATCGTCAGTAGTGACGAGATGGAGTCAGCAGGCCCAACAAGCGCTCGCCGGTGGACGCCGACCGCGAGGTGTTGGATGGATTGGCTGCGACGGAGCACTACCACAATGGGTCAGAGGCGGAGCACTACCCCAGCCACTAGCTTGAGATGTCATGTAGAACCTGCCCGTGTAGCCCCTAGCTAGCAAAATTAAGCAGGCGCGTGTCGCGGGCTCACAGGCAGGCAGACCCGCGCCTGCCATCCCTATAGGCTTCACCGGCCGCGAAGCTGCTACGGGGAGCATTAACCTCCACAGCCCCGGACCAGGCTCCTTCGCCCCCAGCCATGCATACCCATCGCCCGCTGCCAGCCGTCCGTCTGGCACTCATCCCGCCCTCGTATAGCCGATGTCCGGCGGAACCAATCCCCGGCGGCCGGCGGAACAAGCCTAAAATCGGATCAGAGGACCCCTCCCAAACCCTAACAGCGGATGCACCGATCTGATCGAACAGAGAGGATTCCTTACCGTGAGAGGGAGGGAGGTCCGGATGGAACTGCGTTCCACGCGGTCCGAGCTCGTGCGGCGGCGCGGCGGAGGAGGGACGCGGCGCGCGCGGCGGCCCGCATCGGGACGAGAAGGAGGGTTGGGAGGCCGTGGCCGCCGGGGTGCGCAAGCGAGCGAGGTGGCGGCGGCGGCGGAGGAAAGGGGGTGGGGGTGAAATCTGCGGGGGAGAGTGGGAGCAGGGGCGGCGGATCTAGGGAGGGGGATGGGTGAGGCGGGAGGAGAGCAGGGAGACTAGGGGAGAGAGAGGGGAGGAGGGACTGCGGGAGGAGGGGGATGGGGTTAGGGTTAGGGTTAGGGTTAGGGTTGGATGCTGCGTTATATACCAAGGAAACACGATGAGAACCATTGGATCGACGATCGATGGCTGCAAATCGTTGGGTTATTTGGGCCGACATGGGCTTCTCTGTTTATTGTTTTTCTTTTACTTTTTTCCTTTTTATTGCACCATTGTGAAGTAACACTAAAAAATAATTATGTTATATGTACAAATATATTTTTTATATATAACAGTATGGATTCAAGTTTTCATCTAGGAGTTTCAAGATTTTTCGAGTGGATTTGCTATTTTCTATCATTGAAATGAATTTCTACGTGTTTACCGAAAGTAATTCAAAATTGGCCTATACGTGCATCTAATAAGTTTAAAAAATTCAAAAAAATTATATTTAGGCGTCTATGGTCCATTCTAGGCCGCATCTAGGAGATTGACGAAAAATTCAATTGGCTTGTAGGAAATTTCAAACTTCTACTAGTCACCTTGTTATAAAATAATGATAATAATAAATAAAACTTATCAAAAAATTATGTAAATTGGCATAGGATCATTTTATCAATGTAAAAGCTTGACAAAAAAGTTTCATAAGATTTTGTGAAAATTGGAGTATACATTGTTCATAAACTAGCTAGATCATCACATTGTTTCATACAACTCAATTTAAACTTCAAAGTTTGTACACACTCAAATACTTCCTTACTCATGAGCACCTCAAATTTGGATGCAACCTTGTGTTGACCATAACATTAGACAATATTAAGTTATATTAGCAATTATTATGGAAAAACATATTTTTTATATTCTCTTTTTAGTTGGAAAAGATATGTTGTAGGAAAAGCAATCAAGAAATAGTAATTACGATACAAACAAATGGCACTGAGTAAAACATCTCGATTTTAGAAAAAATTAGGAAAAAGAATCAACCGATTTGGAGTTCGTATGAGGGAGAAAGACTACTTACAATTTTTAATCCGAGGAAAAAAGAGAAATCGGTCCTTCTTCATGAACACGTGACGAACTGGAATGAACTAATCGATTTTTATTTTTTTCCTCGGATTAAAACTTGCAACTAGTCGTTCTCCCTCATACGAACTCGAAATGAGGTGATCCTTCTTCCCACAAATTTTTAAAATCATTATTTATCAAGTTATAGTGTTGGGTTTAATCATTTCTTCATGCAACAAAACATGAGCAATTCAAATTTTAAAATCCAAGTTTGACTCGATCAAAACTCAGTCAAACGAAACACGAAATGAACTCGGATAAAAATCTTTTGAACACAAAAGTTTCATAACTTGTCCAGACTAACAAACTTTGTGTAGGTCAAATTTCCATTTGAGGAAGTGGTGATATTATGTAGTTCAAATATAACAAGCCACTCACATAGTTTAAGGAACTATGTGAGTGACTTGTTATATTTGGACTACATAGCACTCAACTTTTTTGAAATGACTTGAGATTTTTTAGTCATTTGTAGCAAAAATACGGTCCCTCACAAGAATTTACATTTTTTGGACAATTATTTTAATTTTTATAATTTTTTTCGTGTTGTGTGAGACAAAATATGGTGAATTATACATTGAAAGCTCTATAATTATGTAGCGACCTCCACATGTATTTGTTTCCTAGGACACAAGGGACCTTGTGGCGAAGTTGTTCGGCGCCATTCCTGATCTTTTCGAGGGTGGGCCTAGTTCAACACAGAATTACCGAGCGAAGTCGCGTGGAAATTCAATTAATCTGAAAAAAGTACCAAACGAATTCCAAAAAAACTCAAACTTGGTGGTTACTTCACAAAAGGTATTTGGAGCATGACCACGCTGGCCGGGCTTCGGACGGCTGGGCGGCAAAATTTTTTTGTATTTAACAAATATAATTTTTTTTAGAAAAGTTGGCATAGGAGATTTTAGAAAAAATTTGGAAAAAGTATCGGCCTAAAATTATCATGCTCACCATCCTTTCCTTCTTACCCTAAACTTCCACGTACTAGTTTTGAAAATTGAATTTGTAAATCAAATTCAAAAAGAAAGAAAGAGTGGAAAAAATCAAAATTGTAAATGTAATTTGAATTCAAATGTTTACAAAATAAAGAAAATAGAAAGGAAAGAAAAGAATAAAAGGAAAAGAGAAAGAAGCCCATAACCCCCAGCCGGCCCGCCTCCACCGGCACAGACTACCTTCTCCCGCTCGCGCACCAGCCCAGGTGGCCGGCTGGTGGGCCGAACAGGCCGAGCGGGCTGTGGAGGAGAAAGGCCAGGCAGGTGTGGGGAAAGGCCGAGCAACTGTGACCAATAAGATTATTATTGTGGCCATTTTTTCCTATTCGTCGTTATTCCTTAGTGGCCTGCACGGGGTAACACCTCATCTGTGACCAAATTATGTAAATCGTCACTGAAGACTACACTTCTATGACCAATACATAAATGGTCACGGGGAAATGGTCATGGATGTGAGGTTTTCTACTAGTGTGAGTGCCATGCTTCATGCCCGCCATGGCGTCGCTGCCTCCGCCTCCGCCGTGGCGGTCGACGGGTGGCTTCACTTCGCCGCTTGTCAGCCGCCGCCCCCGCAGCGAGCTCCACCTCGACCTGCGTCTCGACCGGGGGCCCATCTGCGCCCGCGGGTACGATTTCTACCGCCTCCTGCGTCGTCCAAGCCGGTGACGGGCTCGAGGGAGCGTCCTGCTGGTAGTTGCTGGAGAGGAGAGAAAAAAAGAGAGTGAGAACAATTAATGTGAATAACAATTAATACTGACTAATTTTAGTCACCCTCAAAGGAGGGGCCGACTATAATATTTTAGTCTGACTAAACTTTAGTCACGAGACTAAAAGTATCCAAATACCCTCTTAATTAGATCTGAAATTTCTAATCCGTGAGTCTGAAAGCGAAATGGCGGCTATCTTTTCTGTACTGGCCATTCTGGCCTGGTGTACCTGGTCGTCGGTCAATTAATGGTGAATAAAATTCCAAACCAGCATCCTGTGTTCATACGTCCATTGCTGTTTAGTCAATCAGCGTTCGTCCTTGGCAATGGAGGCGCTGTTGTCTGCCGTTGCTAGCGACCTCGTCGGCCGGTTGATCTCCTTCCTCATCAGCAAGCTCCAGGAGCCATGCTCCACCAGCGACGATGTCGGCAGGCTGCAGCGCGCGCTGCTACGCGCCCGCATCGTCGTCGAGGAGGCCGAGGCGCGGCAGGTCACCAACCGGGCGATGCTGCTGCAGCTCAACCAGCTGAGGGGAGAGATGTGCCGAGGCGCCTACGTGCTCGACGCCTCCACGAGGCGAGCCGTCGAGTCCAGTAGGAGGAAACCCCACGCCACGGCGAGCCGGTCGCTCGTCTTGCCTCCGGGTCTGGGCAGCGACGCCACAGGCGGGCTGCCTGTTGTTGTGGTCTCCCTGGAAGCTGCGCTGAGCGACATGAGGGAGTTCGTCGTGCTCCTCGGTGCTTGTCCACGTCTCAACCGCCAGCCATACAGCACCTACCTGTTCGCGGAGAGATGCATGTTTGGTCGGCAGATAGAGAAGGAGCAGATCTTCAGCTTTCTGCTGCAACCTGGTCAAGATTTGGAAGTCCTTCCGGTCATCGGCCCTCACGAGGTCGGGAAGCGGACTCTGGTTGAGCATGCGTGCCTCGAGGAGAGGGTGCGAGAGAAATTCGCCAAGATTTATTATCTTAACAGTGATGATCTTATTCTACCGAGCCATGAACACCATCAAGGGTTGATGGACACCGCTGCAAGATCTCTGTTCGTAATCGAACTCGCCGGCGGCGACGCGGACGAGGAGCGATGGAGAAGGTTCCGCTCGTCCGTTCGCCGCCACGCTCACAGAGAGAGCAAGATCGTAATCATCAGCAGGACGGAGGCGCACTCGAGCTTGGGCACCGTGCCGCCGCTCAGGCTGCGCCAGCTGCGCCGGGAGGAGCTCTGGTACCTGATCAAAGCGATGGCGTTCGGAGGCGCCGATCCGGAAGAGCTCCCGGAGCTGCTGTGTATCGCCATGGCGCTGTTCTCCAGCATGCCGGACCTCCCGCCGTTCGCCGCAGTGAACAAGATCGCCGCATCGCTCCGCGCCGACCTGAGCGCTCGCTCCTGGCGCCGCTTGCTAAAGATATCCGTCGGTATGACGCAGCTGCAGCTTGGTACCGCCCCCGGCGGTCCTCATCGTCCCGAGGAGAAGATTGGGTATTTTTACCATAGCATTCCAGTGAAGGACGCGGCTAATGCTCCATGCTTGTTCCACGGCAGGCGCAAGACAACGGGCTTGTCTCGGAGCGAGCTGCCGAAGGTGACGATGCTTGAGGTCGTCCAAGGCGTCGTCCCGGGTAGGGAGAAGCGGTTTGACGTGCTGGTGTGGCAGTCCCGCATCCCTCCGTACGCGAGCTACGTCGCGACGTGCGACATGGAGAGCGCTGCTCAGGTGGAGGTCGACAGGAAACGGCGTCTGAACAAGAGGAGGAGAGACCAACTGGTTCGTGGCTCCGGCGAGGACAAGATGGGACGCTAGGGGCGCGTTTGTGACCCTGGCCGTGACCAGCCTGGCCTGCCCAACTCGCCCAGGCCCGGGCTGGCCTGTCCCAGTTGGTGCAAGTGAATTTGTTTGCGCTAATGTACCAAATGAGTCCGGCTCAGGTGAGAACGTGTTTGCGAGAAAAACGCAAATAGATATAATTATCCTCCACTGCAACTCGGTAGCCTTACCACTCTTCCTCTCCCCGCGTCTGCTGCGCCGCCGCCGCCGCTGCTCGAGTCGTCGTCGCGCCCCCCGCCGCCGCCGCCACAAGACCGACGACCCACCCATGGGGGAGCTCCCCCGCGGCGCCGCCCCCGACCCCCCCCCCGCCCGCCGCCGTGCTGCCGGTCCTCTTCGTCGACGGCGACCGGACCGTCGACCTCGGCACCGTCACCGTCCGACCGCCGCTCCCCGTCGGGAGGCCGACGACCGTCGTCGCCGGCCGCGTCGGCGTCGCCCCCGTCCCGGATCTCGGCCTCGCTCGCCCGCCCCCCCCCGCGCGCGCCGCGTGCCCCTCGAGGAGGGCGCCGACCTCGCCGCCGCCGTCGCGCGCGAGGGCTCGCCGACCGCTACGTCATCACGGGCCTCCGCCGCGCTCTCCAACGGCAACCGACAACCGGTGATGGGGCGCGAGAGGCCGACGTCGTGGATCCGCGATGGCCACGAGCGGCGACCTCGGGGGCGGCGAGAAATGCGGAACCGAGGCGGCGGCGGCGTGTGCGAACGCGGAGGAAGAGGTGGAGGGCGCGGCGGCGAGGTCGTCGTTCTCGTTGGACTCCGCCGCCGCCGGGGAGGCGCGGCGGGGGCGGGGAGGTGGAGGCCGCCGGGGAGCCGTGGCGCCATTACGGTGAGAGAGTGAGGGGAGTTGGAGCGGAGGTGAACCCATCTCCAGCGCGAGCCCGCGTGAGCCAACGACGCGCTTCGACGAGCCCGGCTCTGGAGAAACGTAGAAAATTGGCGTTTCTCGGGAGCCAGGCTCCAGCGTCATTTTTGGCTCCTAGCAGCCGGGCTCGCGCCCGGGCCAAGGACACAAACACGGGAGCCTGCAGCCCACGAGCGCAAGACTGACCTCAGCCACCCTCGCAAACGCACCCTAGGAGACAACGATAAAGGTGGAGCGATGGTGCCGTCCTGCCGTGGTGAGGAGTGGACGATACCACGATGGTGACGCTAGGGAGCCTAGGATGGATGACTGGGTCATATATGCATGCAGCAGCGTTTTATCTGACCAACTACACAGGATGACTGGGTATATGTATGTCGACTTTTATCGGTATTGGTCAGTTGTGTACAATATAAATGCTAGCTTGGCGCTCAGTCAAGACAATGTCAACTTTTTTGCTAACCAAAATCAGCGCAGTGGCACTCAAACTAGTGGCTACTGACGGTTGATTTGGCACATCTTATCTAAAAAATTTGTGGATCTCTTACAGCTATATTCTGGTAGCCCTAAGAAAATTTTAAGAATAGATTTTGTTTATAGTACAGATGAATAATTTTGGCACGCCATCAGGACCAGTTAGATGAATAGTTTTGTTCATAGTGTAGACTAAATATCAATATTTCGACAAGTTTAATTTAGTCTACAATTTTCTTTCATTCTTAATGAACAAATGTGATAAGCACGTTCTTTTTTAGGAATGTCGCATACAGAATTTGTGAGAGGGGGGGGGGGGGGTTAAAGGGGGGAAAGGGATCTAAGCCGTTATTTCGCGAAAATAGACGCTCCACAAAATGAGGGACTCTTTTTGTAGCAACTTGCTTGGTATGGTGCTTCCAAAGGTCAAGGTCAATTGTGATGGCTAAAATAGTGGCGTGGGGTGGATGAAGTTGCCCGAGAAGACCCGGTCATTCTTGGCTTTCCAGATGTTCCAAAGCATGTCATTGAGACAGGTGAGAGCGCCTTGGCCGGAGTTCCGTCAGATAGCTCAGGAGTTGTCCAGAGCTCTCAGAAGGAACTAAGGTAGGGAACATGTGACTAGTCACCAAGCGCCAGAAACCGGCGTGCTCTACTGCAGTGGAGGAGGAGGTGGTCTTGAGTCTCATAATCCCTACAGAAGGCACAAACGGATGAGTCGATGATGTTGCGATGGTGGAGGGAAACAACTGGCAGCTTGTCACGGTGGAGGAGCCAAAGGAAGTTCTTGCACCAGGGGGTGGCGATGTTGGCCCAAATGTGGGTGGCGAAGTTATCAATCGGTCGGTGGTGGTTGACCCAGCGGTAGTAGGAAGCAGAAGTGAAGACAGCCAACTTGTTACCCATTCCCCAGTGGTCCTATTGGGTGGGGTTGGGCTGGACTACCTGCAGCGCTTGGGTGAGGGTGAGCTGCTCACCCATGACAATAGAAGACAGGTGGTTGACCAGGTGCAGGTTCGAGCCCTGCTCGGAGAAGGCGGCGACGACGGTGATGTGTGGTTGGTCCGCATGAGAGAACAGTGCTGGGAAGGTGTCCTTAGTGGCAGGGGGCCTTACTAGTGGTCATGCCAGAAGAGGACTGACCAGACTGGAATTTCGTGGGAAGGTTTTAAGGGTGTTTCTTTATGGGATTTGCTGTGGGAGTCACACATGAGGACCTTGTGCCTCTTTTCATGGTGGCCTCGCCCCTCCGATCCAAATATGTGGAAAGCTCTCCGATTCGGTGGTTTTTTCGGAGCCTGAGTTCTTGAAGTTGAGGCACGAGATTTTGCGATTCCCCATGATTGAGAGTGTTTTGGTGGATATATTTTGATGGAGAGATTGTCCACGAGGTAACCCGCCCATTCACAAAGTTTCGCTGCAATCCGTTGGGTGAATCGAGAGATCAATTGATGGGAAGTTGAGGGTTTACCCGCGGTTCTTGTTTTTCCCAATCTGTCTAGGGAGGGCGGTCTAACCGCGTGAGGTAGGCCGTCTAACCGCCCCGGGTTCGTCCGGAAAAAGTTTGGATATTTGACGAGATCTTCAGGGAGCATCCTTGAGCATCTTCTGGCTGTATGGTCTTGGTAAACTTGAGGAGTTTGAGGCTGGAGTGATTTCGAGATTTCGGCCCGAGTTCATCTCCCTAGAGAAGTTGGGTGCCGCAAGTTTGACTTGATTCATAGAAAATAATTTAGTTAAAAACTAAATCCAATGATACTAATTATGTGTCATAAGTATTGATAATTTTGTATAAAATTAGTCAAAGTTGTTTCTTTGCAAAAGATACTTATTTGGATATGGAGAGAGTACATATTACTTCAGCAGGCACCAGCCCGGAAGCCGACTTTACCCTCGCTAACGTCGTAGAGCACCTCGAGCGTGCGCAGATTCACGTTGCCGATTACTCCGAGGCCGATGTCTGGCCCAGACTCGGTGAACGCGAGGCAGTCATTCAATAGAATCCCGTCGGGGACATCGAGGGCGACGGTGCCGCTGCCGCGGAACGTGAAGGCAACCTTGGGCACGGTGACGTTGCTGTAGCCGGTGAAGTTGTAGCAGGTGTCGAGGTCGCCGTGCGGCAGCAGCGGGTACGCCGCCATGGCCTTCCGGAACGCCGCCGTCAGGGCATTGTACGCGGTTTCCGGGAGCCCTGTGACGACCGTGCCGGAGTCGATGATCATGCCTCCCCGGAACGCCGACTGCGGAATGTTGAGCCGCTCCCCGCCCACGCTGATGCCGGTCAGCGTCACCATGTAAAACGTTGGCGTGTCAGAGAGGTGGCTCATCGGCGTGAGCACGAAGCCCGACGTGTCGGCGGCGCTCGGCGCGCCGAGGTCAAGAAACCCGGCGTCGCTGTTCAGCGCCGGGAGGCAGTACGAGAAGGCGCGGCCGTAAACCGACGACGTCTGCACTACGAGCGACTCCGGCGCGCCTCCGAGCCCGACGAGGCCGTCGAACGTGTCGTTGTCGACGGCGACCTGGTTGCGCCCGCAGCCGAAACGGAAATCCTCGACGGTGACCCCCGGCGCGAGGGTTAGCGTCTCGGTGCTGTACACGCCCCTCGTCTTGAAGCCGTCCCCGTACTCCACGCGGTACCCGCAATGTGCGCCGCCGTCCGTGCAGTCGTTCCGGTAGTCGATGGTGAGGTCCTGGCACGCGGCGGCGTGGCAGGGGATGGGAGCGTAGGTGGAGGACTTGCTCGGGTCGAAGAGGGGGTCCTTCTGCAGGTAGCACGCCGTGGAGTTGCACGGCGCGCACTGCACCCACGACAGATCGCTTCCGGTGTCGACGAGGAGGATCTGCGGCACGGCCGGCGTGCCTAGGCCCAGGGTGACTGCGTACTCCAGCGAGTCCACGGAGCCGCCCAGGTGGGTTGGGATGCTCACATTGTCGTGTCGCGTACTCACCATGCCGTTGGATGCTCTTCTCATGATGAAGTTAGCACGAGCTCGGCTTCGGCGGAGTCTCTCGGTGAAGGACGGCTTGTGAGAGGACTGGGACGGCGCGCATGGTCCGTGCCGGTGCACTAAGGGCACGGAGGCGCGGCCCGGCTCCAGGTTCGCTGAATGCCATGAATACGGTTACTTGTTTAAAAGTGTGCAGGGCCACACGATCAAGTCACAAAATGTTGAGCCATGCATACATGTACTACCTGTGGATGCAGAGCATAGTGATTCCGGCTCAGAAGACCTACTGGTTTGCACCACTACGAAGCCATTCCCGTGGCCTCCATGAGCGAAGTAGTTGTAGCTGGACAAGACAACGAACAGAAGCAGACGAGATAAAGGCATGGAAAACTATGTCGCTCGTACAAACACGAGAATATTATGAGGACCAGCTAAAGCTAAGTTATGGATCTGTTGTTTATATAAGAGTGTCTCTACTTGGATTCACCGAGATTCAACATGAATGTGCGAAGACTGCTAAGACGAAAAGCCGTGTTATCCATTGTCCTCAAACTCTTAACAAGTACTGACGGAATTTCCCATTGTAGTGTATGTTGCTGCTTTGCCACGTATGCCATTACCTTGTTATTAACATACGTGTTTGAATCCTAAATTATCGTCATTTCTGAACTTTTAGTATAACCTCTCAGCAATGATCTGATAGTCACCGCTTCGCCAAGGAACTTATAATAACTAATGAACAACGAATAAGTTAATCTGCACTACTGAGTCGTGATTGGTCATTTTAGTTGATAAAAAATTATTAGTTTGGAAGAAAATTCGAATGCTTATTATCTACTTTGTTTAACACATTGTTGTTGTAAAGTTTGGAAAGCCATGTGCACCAATTTGCAAATTGTCATTGCACTAAATTAAGCATTTTATAAATTCTTGGACTAATGTGAACCACCTGTCAAATTATTGTACTAAATTGATTATTTATAAGTTGTTGGACCAACCACACTACTCCCTCCCTCTAAATAAATGACGTTTTAGGATTGCCTGAAGTCAAACTTTGTCAACTTTGACCAAATTTATAGAGAAAAGTATCAATATTTATAACATCAATTAAATATATTATAAAAACAGATCTCATGATGAATCTAATGATATTTATTTTATAACATAAATATATGTATTTTTCTATAATCTTTGTTAAAATTAAAAAAATTGACTTATGACAACGACATTCCTGTTAGGACGGAGGGAGTGCTACATAATATGCTATCATTACCGCTATCATTACTGATCCATCACAACCAGTTTTGTGTGGGCATGCGGTGATAGACTTTTCATTGCTGATTTATGATTGGAACCGGTTGTGATATCCAGTTTCATTAGTTTCTTATTGGAATCGGCAGCCATGCCTCTCCGGTGGGGCCTATCTCCTTCTCCTTCGATCCGGAGGAGGTGGAGGAGTAGCGTGTGATGGAGGACGTGACCGCCATCTCCAGCGGCGGATCAAGCGGTGGGTCTAGGGGGCTCCAGCCTGTCACACCCGACTTTCCGAAGAAAACCAAGTGCATAACTATATGCATGCCAGGATCAAGTTTCATGCATATAGTGACATATAAGTGAATACAGAAACAGTATCACGTAAGAAAAAGAGAGATTATCAGAGATTTACGCTTAATCCTGGAAACGAATGCACCAAACATCACAGGCAGTCCACTGGGGGTTGCGTATGCCTAACACCAACAACATCTTCACAAGACTTCAAAGTAGCTTCCTCCTTCTGAGCAACATTGTTTATAGCAAGGGTGAGCATTTGTCATACTCAGCAAGTGTGCAAAGGCTTTATAGTGGACTGGGCTATAAGCATTTAAGCAATTTTAGTTGGTCAAGTTTTATTAGCACCTGATTACTAATAAAGTATAAGTTTATACCAACCCACAATTATCATAAAGAGATAGATGAGATACGCCATAAGCATATGGCAAGCATAACCAGAGAACACGATTTAAGTCTATTTTCAAGTTCAATTATCATGTGAGGGTCCAGGCCGCCCGTGACCGTGGCCACGGCTAATCGATTAGTTTTACACTCTGTAGAGGTTGTACATCTTTACCCACGAGTCGCGTAAAAGTCCCGAAGAACTTTATACCCAACCATGCGATGCTGCGCGGGCATCATACCACACTACCGATGTGTGATTGCATAGGGACGCTACGAGGCCTTTACAAAGAGTCCTCCCGTGCGTATTAGTCCATAGTAGTATGTCATAGAGGCTATCTTTCGTACCTCACATCTATTCACGGACGGTCAGCCATAGAGTCTTCCGTTCCAATACCACTCCGGAATAGAAGAGCCATAAAAGCATTCCTCCGTCCCCAACCTACTATGCGAGTAATAACCACACAAAGACTTCCCTAATTACTCGGCCAAGACCAGATCCATATAGTCCTTGTGGTTGCACTGTTGTCCTGGGTGGTCGCTCCATGTTTCGATTAAACATATGGTCTTGTATTAAGCAAACAAAGATATAACATAAAGGTATAACATGATTCATCATTAATGTTCATTAAAACCACCATAACCCAGGTATAGCAACTAAGCATAGCTACCCAACATAAAGATAAACCCGTTTGATCAAGGCACAGGATAAATAACACTAGTCAAACCTTAAACATGGGTCCCATCATATTAATGCAAGCATATGCAATGAGTGATTAAATATAGTTCTTAGGACAAAAGATCAAGGACACACTTGCCTTTAACCAAAGTAGTTGCTCAAAATGTCTTCACCTCTCGCTCTTCAAACTTCTCGAACGACGTTCACTCTAAGTGCATCAATCATCGGGCGCAAACATACACAAAGCAAACAAACAAGCATATACTAAGAACAAAGCACCAATCATAAGAAAGCTTTACAAGAATGCACTAAAGGATAGGCTTGATTAGATGGATTATTAAAGAACACAAAAGGGTGCTTAGAAGGGAAAGGCTTGGTTAACTTTGAAGAGATGGTTGTGGAAGATTGAGCATGAACCGGAAAGGTCACACTAAGATTGAGCTGAGAAAAGAACATCTAACGAACGTTTTGCATATATGAGAGAGCGAGGCTATGAGCTAAGTTCATTTTAATTAACAAAACAAATATAAAGGATATTTCAGAAATAAAATACCCTATGTTGACATTAATGCAATATTAAACTTTATTTATGAAACCGGTGTAAAGAACTATTCAAGTTTTATTAATAAAGATTCGTATATTGATTAAACCAATTAAACATTTAATGTAGAAAAAACTAAACTATATGAACAATCTAAACGTAACTTTGTAATTCGAGTAGATCATATTATTATTAAAAACATTACGGTATTGACATTAATCATATTAATATTTATTATAAAAGCCGATGTAAAAGCCTAATCAAACTTTTAATTAGAAAAGATTAATTAACTATTAAACAAATTAACATTTGGCTTACGAAAACCGAGATAAAGATCTAATTAACTTTTATGTATAAAAACATGTGATAGAAACATTAATCAAATTAAATTTGCTTATGAAAAACGATATATAGATCTATTTTGCTTTTATTTATAAAAGGCATGTATAACTAGATATTAATCAAAGTTAATATTAATTTTATTTTCAGAAACAAAACATGGTGAAAACACACCACTAACGCATGCTTTACATTATTATGAATCTAACGCAACTTGAACGGATGAAATCAAAGCTAAAACGAGAAAGATATGAGCAAAACAAGATTGCAGGGACCTAGTCGCGATTAACTGTAGATTTCAGGGAGTAGCTGAAAAGATTCCCGAGACACAGGAAACAGTGCTCGTGAACAGGATAAAACTTGAGGTTAGATCTGAAAAAGTTCTTGGGATGGATCTCGTTGCAAGAACCTAAAGTATCTAGGGGGTTTTCAAAGAAAAATGCAAGACACATGAAAAGATCTAATTATTCCAGGATCTTGCAGGGGGCTTCTTGCAAAAACTCCTTTCTTCTTCCTTAGGACCGAACAGACAGGACAGGAGGGCATCCCGCCGGCGGCTCTGGTGGCCTAGGGCGCCGGCGACTGGAGTGGCTAGGAGCTCGGGTAAAACTAGGAATCGGAAGAGGAGATGAAGGGGATCACGATGGGTGGCTCACCTCGGTGGAAGACGGAGGGAGCAGCCGGAATCCCGCGGTCAACCGACGGCGGTTTGGCCTCTAGGCGGCGGCTCGGGCACCTGCACAGGGTGGCGGCGCGGATACAGCAGGGGGCGCTAAGGAGGCGCGCTAGGGCGGCTCGACCTCCCATTTATGGGGGTGCATGCGCGCGGCGTGCCGGGGGGGGCGGCGGCGGCCTACCCGGGCGGCGGCGCGATGCGAGCCCGGATGGGCCCCGCGCGGGCCTGCGGCGGTGGCGCGGGTTGGGTCGGGCCTCTAGCTCGGCCCAATCCCGTAGATAGGTTTTGTTTTTTCTGAAATATATTTTCAGTGCAAAAGAATTCCAGAGAAACTGCAGTAATTTGTTTAAAGCACAAAAAATACTCAGAAAATCACAAAAATTCCAGGAAAATTCCTAGAGATAGATTAAGACATGAACAATCCAAATAAAGCATTTGGGGCTCATGAAAAAGATTTTAGAGCCTTCTAATAAATAGAAATAGCTCAAGGAAAAATGAGAATAAATCCCAGAAAAATCCGGAAAATTCTCGGAAGAGTTTGGACAGCTCCTAAACGCAGTTTTGAAGCCTTTTGCACTCAAGAACCACTAGATGCATCAGCATGAATGCAACACTCACAACTTTTTATTTAATTTAGAAAATCAAACAATGGATTTTTCCTATAATATATTCCCTGTAAAGAAAATAAATGTAGGAAAATTTTTAAAATTATGAGAAAATCGTTATTTAATTATTCTCTCTACTCACATCCTGAAATTGGAAATTTCAGGGTGTGACACAGCCCCCCTACCACCCTGGATCCCATGGTAATGCCTCCAATTTTTCCATATAAATTTTGAGGAGAAAGAGGAAGAAGATGGAGGGAGGAAGAAGAAGAGGAAGTAGAGCCCCCTACTAGTCAATCCTGTATTCGCCACTGGCCATCTCTCCTACCTCTCTCTCGGTGTGTCCTAGCCGTAGGTTGTGGGTGGCAGAGAGACCGAGGAAGACGGGAGGTGTAATGACCCGGGATTTTGGTGAGGAAAACCCAACTCCCTATACCTTTGTGATAGTCACTGGATTGGTAGTTATCACGTACAGAACTCATTACAGAATAATATCATTTCCATACAACGAAATTAGAGTACAAAACAAAATATTTACACCCGAAACAACTCGATATACAAATTTAGTACAAGCCCCTTGGGCTAAGCGACAAGTAGAAATCCTGCGTAGCAATAGCTAGGGCTTCAAGTCTTCTTCTTCAGTCTTCGCCACATGCATCCTTGAGCGAAGCAACACAACCCTTCCTTCATAGATTCCTGAAACTCGGACTCTCACTCCAAGTCCAATCCTACACACTCACAAAACTATCCCCAAGGAATGGGATAGGTTCACGTCACTGATTGTATGCAGCTTTAATTGGCCTAACTCTAAAGGGTAAGAAAAGTGGCAAGGTAAGAGCTGGGTTTTCCTATGCAGCAGCAGCGAAGCATAAAAGAAATCATCTCCATATAAGTCCCAAACCATACTCTCAAACACAGCTCGGAACCACCTGGTACCCCGGTCTGAAACCGAGTGGGCCAACCGCTTCACGGATTTTTTCGTACACACCACCTCACTGAGAGTGGGGTTAGGGCTGAGTTGAGCTCGGCAAGTGCGGAACCATACCTGCTAGCAGGATAGAGGGTATCAGTGGGGGAGAGGTGGGAGTGAGACCACCCTCTCAGAGCGACTCCCGCATGGCCACACGGGGGCATTTCATAGTTCCGGTGGAATTCCTTCTGCGAGGGGTATCACTTTGAGGGCCGGATGCAGGATGGAACCGTAACTATCGAGAGTTCACACGGTAGGGTGGGTTCAGTCGACTAGCTACCGTCTGGATTCCATCCCGAGTTGGGTACAGGTGTACACGCTCTGCAGAGTTGTTCGATCTATACATATAGCCGCGTCCTCGGTCATGGACGAGCCTAGTGAATTGTTGGTTCTCATGTTTTGGTATTTCTACCTCCCCTTGTAGTTGAGAGTGTGGTGAGTCGTGGTTGCAGTCGGTTAGAGGAGAGTGGCTCCCTCTACCTCATCGATCCGATTGCAATCATTGAGGTGCGAGGAGAGGAAGTTCTCGCATCGACCCTAGATGGAGATAGGATATGGAGATGGGGCCCTGGGGTACCAGGTGGTTCCGAGCTGTGTTTGAGAGTATGGTTTGGGACTTATATGGAGATGATTTCTTTTATGCTTCGCTGCTGTTGCATAGGAAAACCCAGCTCTTACCTTGCCACTTTTCTTACCCTTTAGAGTTAGGCCAATTAAAGCTGCATACAGTCAGTGACGTGAACCTAACCCATTTCTTGGGATAGTTTTGTGAGTGTGCAGGATTGGACTTGGAGTGAGAGTCCGAGTTTCAGGAATCCATGAAGGAAGGGTTGCGTTGCTTCGCTCAAGGATGCTGTCGTATGGACCTCTCTGGGCCCACTACCTCGGTGGGCACCAGGACCGACTACTCGGTGGGCCCCTGGGATTACCCGCCTTGCGCTACACTGCACCTGAAGGCGTGGAGCACAAGGACTACACAGGAGTAGTACTCGGTTAGGGAGCTGTACATGTTCCGCACCGTATACAGGACTCCTAGACGTACTCGACTAGTACTCTCTCCCTACTCCGACTTGTAACCCTGCCTCCCGGACTATATAAGGCGAGGCAGGGACCGATCCCTTCATCCAATCTCATCTCGTACAACTCACGGCGCACTATTGCACCATCTTGTAATCGTGCCCTATCAATCCAGAGCTACGCAGCATACAGGACGTAGGGTATTACGCACCTCGCGGCCCGAACCTGTCTAAATTGTGTGCCACGTGTCTCTTCCTTCGAGTTACCGATCTCGGCGAGTCACATTCATCTACTTCGGGTACTCCCCGTAGTAGGTTGCCGGTCTAAAACACCGACGGTGGCGCGCCGCGGTAGGGGCTCTCGCTCGAGATCACATGGCGAACTCGACGGCTTTCGTCCACATCAAGCCAACTGTCGCCTTCAACCGTGGCGACACCTTCGTCTTCGGCGCACGGGTCCGCACGCTGGCGATGGCGCGGGCTCCTTCCAGCGCCGCCTGATCATGCAGCCCGACTCGAGGATAGGCCTTGTGACGCTTCCCGAAGTTGTCACAGGCGAACTCGCCGGCAAGTTCGGAGAAATTTCGCTCTCCAACATCCACGCGGACTTCGAGCTCGAGTCTGTCTCCAACTCGAACCCGACGTCGCCATGGGCCATCGCATGCGAGCCGGCTGCTCAGCCATCGCGGCGGCCCCTTCACCACGCCGGCCTCCGCGCGTGGCCCCCGCGTCCCCGGCGGGGCCCGCACGGAGGCTCCTACTCCACGCCGGGCGGCAAGGAGCCCGTGCCGAGCACAACTCGGACTCCGACGCCGTCCCCAACCGCGCTTCGGACTCCGGCCCTCTCTCCGAGTTCTACTCGAACCCGACTACGAGTTCGACTTCGGGTCGGACACCGAGGACTCGAGTCCGAGGACGACCCTGCCGAGCTTCCCTTGTCGGGGCCATCTTCGGGGGCGGTTATAAAATCCACGCCGACCGGGAGATACGTCTACTGGCCTGACCGCAAGCCCGCGACACGGCAAAGGAGGACTCGCGCTACGTCGCCTACATCGACTCACTTTGCCGTTCCGGAGGGAACACCACCGGCCCGGGCGACTCCAACACACCAACGGAGGTGGCACCCTCGAGTCCGGCTTGGGTACCCCCGATCGCCAAGTCTTCATGGCTGCCGGCGACACCCCGGGGCCCTCGGGTACGGGCCGAAGACAGTACACGGAGGACATCTCCGCGGACGAGGCGTGCGCCAACGCACCTCGCGGACGAGGCTGGCGCCAACGGGGACGCTCGACGCGAACGCAACAGAAGCGCGGCGAACGACGCCGGCGGCTCGGAGACAACCTCCCCATCCGCAACCTTGCGGAAGCTCTCGAGGCGGTCGAGAGCGAGTACACACCACCCCCGAGCAATGCCTCATGTCGATCACAACAATCGCACGTCGGGCTCGGGGCATACGCGCCGGGGAGGTCATCGCCAAGCTCGGCCGAAGAAGCCTACTTCATGCGGGTCGACAACGAGTCAACCAACCTCTCCCCGCCCAAACCCCGCGACAATGAAGCTACTAGTCGCGCGCCGACCCCGGCCCCAACCGTACTCGAGCCGACCTCCCGGCGATCCAAACCGCCGCCGCTCCAACGCCGGCGGACCTTCACGGCGGAGACCAAGGCAACCGAGAAGTCGTTCCCCCACCGCACTCCGGCCGGTGGCGGCGGCAACGACCCCGACGGCGGCGGCGGCGGCGGCGGCGGCTCCAACCACGGGGCCAACAGGAGAGCCGGAGGTGGCGGCAGCCGCGGCGGCCGTGGCCACGCGAACGACCACGCCTCCGGTGCCTCTCATGGCGGGTACGATGCTCGCCGAAGATCGAGGAGTTGCGGCGAGAAGAAGTCGACCGCCGGCGGCGAAGGCGACGGCTTCCCCGCCTTCTCACCCCGGCTCGCAACTTTGCTCCTCCCCGACAAGTTCAAGCCTTTGGGGATCACCAAGTACGACGCGAAGCGATCCCATCCGGTGGCTCCGATGCTACGCCCTCTCCATCGAGAACGGCGGCGGCAACGGCGACACCAAATGCCTCTACTTCCCCTTCGTACGGACCAAGCTCCACTCACATGGCTCGAGTCGGCCCGGACAAGCACTCGATCGACAAGTGGGACCGGCCCGAAGGAGCGGTTACGAGCAACTTCGCGGGCGCCATGGGCCGTTCGGGTACTCGCATGGACCTTGCCATGATCAAGCGAGGAACAAGGCGAGACCCTCCGCAAGTACATGCGCCGCTTTTCGACAAGCGTGCTACCGTCGTTGACGTCACCGACAAGGAGGTCATCGACCTCTTCCGGGACGGCCTCTACCATCGCCGCACCTTCGAGGACTTCGGCCGTCGCCGCCCCGAGTCCATCCCTCACCTCAAGGACATGATCACGTCTGGGCGGATGAAGAGGACAAGGCCAACGCCAAGTACGACGCCATCCGCGGCAAGTCCAAGCGAGAACCGGGCGGCGGCGGCGCGGCAATGCAAACCAAGGCGGCCGCAACAACAACAACAACAACAACAACTACTCGGGTTCCAACCACAAGCGCAAGCCGAACAACACCGTCGCGGCTATCCGGCGCCCTCCGAAAGGGAACTCGAAGAAGAATTCGGCGGGTTCAAGGACCTGCTGAAGGAGAAGTGCCCGTGGCATCCAAACGGCAACCACACTACCGAGTAGTGCTACCCGGCTCGGGCATGCACTCAAGGATACGCCGGAGCCACCGCACCCTCACGACCAAAAGGGCAAGAAGAAGGACGGCGACGACAACGACTTCCAAGAACCCGAGAAGACCGTCAACGTCCTCTTCGGCGGACCGCCCAAGCGGGCGGGAGCGAAGGCTACCCGTCGTGAAGTGATGTCCATTGAACCGGCGGTCCCGACCCCTCTCGAGGTGGTCGGAGGTACCCATCACCTTCTCCCGCGCGGACCAATGGACCGGCTTCTCCGAACCGAACGGTTCCCCCTCGTCCCCGAAGCCAACCGTGGCGGGTTCCAAGCTCAACAAGGTGCTCATCGACGGTGGAAGCGGGCTCAACGTCCTCTTCACCAAAACCTTGAAGAAGATGAACCTCGACGTCACCCCCATGCTCACCAAGAGCGGCGCGCCCTTCTACGGCATCGTCCCGAGCAACGCGGCTATCCCACCTGGGCTCGGTGGTACGCCGATTACCTTCGGGGCGTCTTGGGATAATTACCGCACCGAGTACATCAAGTTCGAGGTCGCGGATTTCGAGACTTCCTACCACGCCATCCTCGGCAGACCGGCCATCGCCAAGTTCATGGCGGTGCCCCACTACACCTACTTAGTACTCAAGATGCCAAGTCCAGCCGGTGTACTCTCCCTCCAAGGGGACTTGAAGATCTCCCACGACTGTGATACAGAGGCCGTGGTGATCGCTTCAACAAACCAAGTACCCAACGCGATGATGGAGGTCTACGCCGCGTCGAAGAAGCTCGCCACGAGCGAACTCGACATCCCAGAGAAGTCCGACAGCGCCAACAAGCCTCAGCCACTTGAGGAGGTACTCGTCGGGGACGGTCGACCTCGGAACGGCGACCCCGGCAAGACCACCACCATCGGGGCCGGCCTCGACCCCAAATAGGAAGACGCGCTCATCGGCTTCCTTCGGGCTAACCGCGACATCTTCGCGTGGAAGCCGAGCGGACATGCCGGGAGTGCCCGGGGAGGCCGATTGAGCACTTTGCCTCAACGTCGATCCTAAGGCCACCCCCAAGCGACAACACCTCCGACGCTTTGCCGACGACGGACCGGACGCCATCAAGAAGGAGCTCGCCAAGCTACTCGCGGTGGCTTCATCGAGAGAAGTCTTCCATCCTCGGTGGCTAGCCAACCCCGTCCTCGTCCGCAAGAAGAACTCGAACGAGTGGAGGATGTGCGTCGACTACACAACCTCAACAAGCACTTGCCCCAAGGACCCCTTCGGGTTGCCGCGGATTGACCAAGTCATCGACTCCACGGCGGGGCTGCGACTGCTCTCCTTCCTCGACGCTACTCCGGTACCACCGGATCGCAATCAAGGAGGAAGACCGAGGAGAAGACCGCGTTCATCACCCCGTTTGGCGCGTCTTGCTACACGACCATGTCATTCGGGTTGAAGAACGCCGGCGCTACCTACCAACGGGCCATCCGGGCCTGCTCCAAGCGGCAACTCAACAAGAACGTCGAGGCCTACGTGGATGACGTGGTTGTCAAAACCGGGGACTCCAATACCCTCATCGACGACCTTGAAGAGACCTTCGCATCGCTACGCGAGTACCGCCGGAAGCTCAACCCGAACAAGTGCGTCTTCGGCGTCCCTTCGGGTAAACTACTCGGCTTCATCATCGGCCCGGCGCGGCATCGAAGCCAACCCCGAGAAGATCTCCGCCATCACCGACGCATGAAAGCTCCCACGAGCATCAAAGACGTCCGAAGTTGACGGGGTGCATGGCGGCATTGAACGATTCATCTCGAGGCTAGGAGAACGGGGCCTCCCCTTCTTCAAACTACTCAAGCATCACGAGAAGTTCGTGTGGACTCCGAGAGGCGGATCAAGCCCTTGCCCGGCTCAAGGACTTCTGTCAAAGCCGCCAATCCTCACGGCTCCTCACAAGGGCGAGCGGCCATCGCTCTACCTAGGCGCGACTACACACGTGGTCGGTCATCGCCATCGTTGTCGAGCGGCGAGGAAGACGGCCACGCCTATCCGGCCGGTCCGGCGCCCGGTCTACTTCGTCGGCGAGGTTCTATCGAGTCCAAGGCTCGCTACCGGCCGTGCGAAGCTCCCGTACGCTCTACTCATCACCTCGCGGAAGGCTGCGACACTACTTCCCGGGAGTACTCGGTCTCCGTCGTCACCGACTACCCGCTCGGCGACATCCCGAGGAACCAAGACGCCACCGGAAGAATCTCAAAGTGGGCCGTCGAGCTCGGCGCCCTCACCATCGACTTCAAGCCACGCACGGCCATCAAGTCGCAAGCACTAGTCGACTTCATGGCGAGTGGCGGGAGAACCGACTACCTACTCCCACCGTGCGACCGAGCATTGGGTGATGTACTTTGATGGCTCACTCAACCTCGAGGGCGCGAGGCGCGGGGGTACTCCCCCGATCTCTCCAACGGGCGAACAACTCAAGTACGTCCTGCGATCTTCCGGAAGGTCTCAAACAATGAAGCCGAGTACGAAGCTCTCCTACACGGGCTCCGCCTCGCGGCTTCACTTGGCATCCCGGCTACTAGTCTACGGCGACTCCGCGAAGTGGTCATCAACCAAGTCAACAAGTCCCGGGACCGCAACAAGGAGAACATGGACGCCTACTGCCTAGAAGTCCGCAAGCTCGAGAACAAATTCTATGGTCTCGAGTTCCATCACATCGTCCGCGACAACAACGTTGCAGCGGACGTCCTCTCGAAGCTTGGATCCACCCGCGCCCAAGTACCCGCGGCGTCTTCGTCCATGAGCTTCACGCGCCATCCATCGAGCCGACGCCACCGACCACTGTACCAGCTAATCCACCAGCTGGGCGGGGAGGTCATGATGATCGACGTGGACCGGAGGCAACCCTTCATCGACTACCTCGGCGGCGAGGAAGGTCCCCCTCCGACAAGAACGCAGCCGAACAACTCGTCCGCCGCGCCAAGTCTTACGTCCTCGTTGGAGACAAGCTTTACAAGCGGGGCGCATCTTCGGAGTACTCATGAAGTGCGTCCCTCGCGAAGAAGGCAAGGACATCTTGGAGGAGATCCACAAGGGCGTCGCGGCAACCACGCGTCCTCACGCACGGCGGTCGGCAAGGCCTTCCGGCGAGCTTTCTGCCGGCCCACGGCCACGGGCGATGCCGAAGAACTCGTCGGGAAGGTGCCAAGGATGCCGAGTTCTTCGCCAAGCGACAACACGTCCCGGCCTACAAGCTAGTCACCATACCGCCAACCCGGCCCTTTGCCTCGCCGGGGGCTCGACATGATTGGGCCACTACCAACCGCGCCGGGAGGATTCAACGGGGTGCGGTGGCTATCGACAAGTTCACCAAGTGGATCGAGGTCAAGCCTGGCCACATGCCCCAAGGGCGACGAGTACTCGACTTCCCGGATGAACTCGTACACCGCTACGGGCTACCCCACCGCATCATCCCGGACACCGGGGTCCAACTTCAACAACCACCAGTTCTGGGAGTACTGCGAGAACAGCGGGATTGACGTTCGATACGTCTCAGTCGCCCATCCACGGGCCAATGGACAAGTCGAGCGCGCCAATGGGATGGTGCTCGACGCCCTCAAGAAGCGGCTACACGACGCTGCTAATTCCAAAGGGGGCAAGTGGATCAAGGAACTACCCAACGCACTCTGGGGGCTGCGGACTCAACCATCCAAGCCAACGGGGCAATCCCCCTACTTCCTGGTCTACGGCTCTGAAGCCATCCTCCCTGCCGACGTCATATGGAACTCGCCGGCGGTGGAGCACTACGACGAAGGCGTCTCGGAAGACGACGGACGAGCCGACATCGACGGCCTCGAAGAAGCTCGGCGCGCCGCCCTCGTCCAATCGGCAAGGTACCGGGAGGGTATCCGACGCTACCATGATCGCAACGTCAAGGAACGCTCCTTCAACGTTGGAGATCTTGTCCTCCGCCGTATCCCGAACACGGAAGGACTCCACAAGCTCGCCTCCCCTACGGGAAGGCCCCTTCACCGTGGCTAAGGTAACCGGGCCGGGCTCCTACCGCCTCCAAACACTTGAAGGCGAAGACATCAACAACTCGTGGAACGTCGACCAGCTCTGTCGATTCTACGCCTAGTCTACTCGACTACTCCGGGGTTCAAGTCCAATCGACTAAAATCAGCGCCCCTTGCCGCAAGCGACCCTCCGGGTCCTGGCTCCAGTCTCCGGACTACTCTCCTCCAGGGTCCAGCCCGTGCGGCTACCTACGGACCATGGGGCTGCGACGAGCATCAAGGACTCTAGCGGCGGTCTACCAAGAGACCACACTCCAAGATCCGGCCCCGCGAGGCTACCTACGGATCGCGATCCGGCCCTATACGGCTACCTACGGATCACTTGCGCAAGCGGCTACCCGCTCCGGCGCTACTTAGTCAGAAGCGGCCTCCGGGTCCCGGCGACTACTTGTAACTACGGCCACCGGCCACCCCGAGTGTACTTCTTCGGTAATAAAGTTTGATTGTCCATCAACTTACTTCTTGTCTACTCCCTACGACGGGACTACCGAAGTCGAGTGCCATTACTCGCACCTACTCCACGATGGGCGCTCCGCACTCTAAGATTGCGATTACGAGTACTCATTCTTCGGAAAATCTCATTTCATTGATACATGAACAATTCATTACAAGTGTTTCTCGTACAACTATGGCTACTAGCTATCTATGCGGGGCTACCGGAGGTTCGGCTTTTCGGCTACTCGCTCCGCGATGGGAGCCATCTCGCTCCAGCCGGCTCGCGTCTTGCTCATCCGAGCCGGTTGGCGGCTACCCCGCCGGCGACCACCTCCACCTGGAGCCTTCGGGAAGTATGACTTCATGAAGGCCGGGACTTGCTTCGGGATCGACTTGGCCATGTGCTTGACGTAGGCGGCCGGCCGGCTTGGTGCTTCACGAAGTCGATCCGCCGGAGGAGCGATCTTGGGGCCGCCGGGTGCGGCACCGGGAGCCTCGCGATCGGGAGAGCGGCCTCTTCAAGGTCCTTCGGGCCCGGGCCGGAGCGCCTCGCAATCTTCATTCAACTTCGCAAAGATTTGTAGCGGTTGACGAGATCTCCGTCGGAGGCAATCCGCGGCTCCATGTGCTTCTCGCACTCGAAGGCGAGCTCCTTGTAGTCGAGCTCAAGTACCTGGCGGGCTTCTTGCTCCCGGTAGAAGAGGTTCTTCATGCCGACCTCCGAGGCCTTCGAGTGCTCCACCCGGCCTTCAAGCTCGCAACACGGAAACACAACAACGGGTCAGAGGCTTCACGACTTCCAACGAGTACCCGACAAGTCAAAAGGACATACCTTTATTCTTGTTGCGGAGGCCTTTGTTCTTCCGCACCAACTCGTCGCCCTTCGGTTGCAAGTCCATCACGTCGTTGTGGTACTTGGTGAAGGCGGCGTCGAGTTTTGACTGCATGACGGCCGCGTGTTTCCGCGACTTCACGAGCTGCTCCTCCAGGGCCTCTGCTCGGAGCACGGTGTCGCCGTAACCCTGCAGCAGGTTCGACTTCTCGCGGGATCGCTCCGTGACGTCCTGCACAAGACAAGTTCAAGTCAAGAAGAGCACTCAACGGTAAAGGATTGACTACTCGGGAGGTTACGGCTACGTACCTTCATCCATTGTTCGGCTCGCCGGATCGCCTCCGAGTCTTCGGGCCACCGTTGCCGGCTCGACGAGATCGTCGGCCAGGAGTTCTATCCCACCGCGGCTACTCGACGTAGCCTCCGTCATCGGCGCTGAGCGGATAGGCTCCGCGTCTTGGATCTCAGGGGAGCGGACAGCCACCTCCAAAGCAATCTCTGGCGGCGTGGTGATCGCCTCTCCCCCGGCGGTCTTCTCGACGACTTCCCCCACGGGCTCGGGGGCTCCTTCCGCAGCCTCTGGGGCCTCTGGTGTCAACTCCTGCATGGGCACCCCTGCAGGGATGTCACCTCCTTCAGCGCCTGCCAGCAAACGACACGCGCATCAGTGCCTACGACTACTCGTCCTGGAGTTCTACAGCTTCAAGAAGGGTACTCACCTTCGACTACGACCGCCTACGCGGCGGCGCTTCGGTGGCCGGGGGCTCGGTCGTGGCTTGGGCTTCGGGAGCGGCCTCCTCGACGGGCGGCGCAGCTTCTTCCGCCACTGCTGATGAGGGCTCGTCTCCATCCCAACTTAGATCTGTGGATTTTCTGCAGAAGTATTCACAGAAGTTCGTCAGGCAAACATCGACTACTACAAGTACTACTCGTGAGGACATGGTACTTACAAGCTCGACCGGACGATGGTCACGGCCGGAGCACCGAGGATGCTGGCAATATCAACCAGTCCACCCTCGGCGGGCGCCTCCTCCTCCGCCTCTGCGGCTACTACCTCCTTCACGGCGGCGGCGGCCGGCGCTCCTTCACCTTCCGCCCGAGAGGTCACCACCTTTTCAACGGTGGCGGCCATGGGTCCTCTGCTCTCTGCGGGAGCAGGGGGCTGGCGCTCCCTGCGCCAGGAGTTCTTCGACGAAGGGGGGCCGGACTTCGGCTTCCGGCCCGGTTCCCCCACCGAGGTCCCACTCGCCTTCGTCGCCCTCTTCGACGGGCTCCGCTGGCGGCACCTCCTGCACATAAAGGAAGACTACTCGTCAGAAATGTACTTGAATAACGAGTACTCGACTACTCTGCTCAAGATAACTTACCTCCGGAGGCGTGGTCTCTGAGACCTTCATCTTCTTCGCCACCCGCTTCTTGGCGGGGTTGCGTGGCTTCCGTGGAGGCGCAGCAAGGCTAGCCTCCAGGCTAGCCGGAGGGTCTTGTACCAACGGCACATGAGGCAAGCCTGGGCGGCTAAACCTCGACCGCAGCTGGAAGCGGTCCTGAAGAGTCTCTTCGTCTTCGTCGTCATCGGAGGTATCCTCCACGATGACGGTGTCGTCGCCTTCACCGACTTCGCGGCGCTCCTTCACCTTCCCCTCCACCGGGATCTCGATCCCGCTCGGTGGCGGCTGCGGCTCGGTGATGAACCGTTTCACATCATTCTGCGCAAAGACACAAGGCGTCAGCAACTCTACTACAAGTACTCACTACTCGACGAGGGGGTACGACTACTCACCTCGTTGGGCGGGCGCGCGGCGGAGTACTCCTCGACCGGACACGCCGTGTACGGCGGCATGTCCTTGAAGATCCTCGTCAACCTTTCGACGATGTCGTTGTCGTCCAGCTCGTCCCCTGGCATCCGCGACGATGCCTGTGGCGAAGACTGAAGAAGAAGACTTGAAGCCCTAGCTATCGCTACGTAGGATTTCTACTTGTCGCTTAGCCCAAGGGGCTTGTACTAAATTCTTATACCGAGTTGTTTCGGATGTAAATATTCTATTTTGTACTCAAATTTCATTGTATGGAAATGATATTATTCTATAATGAGTTCTGTACGTGATAGCTACCGATCCAGGGACTATCACAAGGGTACAGGGAGTCAGGTTTTCCTCACCGAAATCCCGGGTCGTTACAGGTGGTATCAGAGCCGTACTTGACCGTAGCATGCAACCATATTTTGGTCGATAGCTTAAGAACATTCTATACGCTCTATTTTATATATACCCTCTTGAATTATTTGAAATATACCTTCCCTACTTTGAGAAAAACTCTTTCTTTCCTTTGTTTAAGCAACTTCTTACGTGGTCTAGCCAGGAGGAGACCGAAGATAGTATGGATGGTACGAGAATACCTTGAACCACTAAAAGTAGATCCTACCTTACTTGACTTGCCACAAAGTAAATAGACGGATTAGTGTGCGAGATCTCAACGGTTATGAGTCAGCCTTGAGATAGTACTATCTATAAGGTTTTGAATGTTTGACTGCTTGGTTCTTATGGATCTAATTGGATCTTGTGGTTCTTACCATTGAGTGTAGGGTTATATAATAGCAAATATTTTCATGCTTGTACTTGCCTCCTAGAATAGGTTACTCGAGTGCTACCCTTCTTAGAAAAGACTACCACAAGGCAATGTTTTGGAGGATGTTGGCCTAAGTAAATCATATATAACCCAATGGAGGGCAAGTCATATATAAAAGCCAAGTAAAAGGAGTATCAGAGTAGTGCCTCAGCAACAGAAGATGGAAAGGACAACACGACACCATATAAGGTCTAGATTTTTGGAAAAGCCACCTCATGCAATCTGGAATCAGGTTACTAACTTGGATTAGTGAATTATCAAGTTGGAACCACCCACTACCTCAAAGTTGTTTGAATTTGAGGAAGCATACAAGGAGTAATGAATTCATGATGAGAAACCCTCAAGCATACTCAAGCGGAGTCATGGAGATCAAGATGAACCTTACCTCGGAACAATTTCCAATTCCAGAGCTTTTTGCTGGATGATCACTAATGGTAATGACGAAAGCAACTACAATGAAGCTGAAGCTACTCGAAGCTCGTGCACAACTTGAAGTTGTTCGGTACCTCCAATGTACCCAATGACGCTTCAATCTCGAGGACGAGATTCTTTTGAGGGGGGGGTGGGGGAGTTCTGTAACATCCTGTATTTTTCCGGAATGTTCATGTTTGCAAAAATGTGAATTTCAAAAAATTTTGTTTAAATTTGAGTGCTTACCTAAATTATAAGGATGTCGTCTTTGAATCCTTCCATAAATTCTTAGAATTATTTTGAGCAAAACAATAAATTTAGGGTTGTAAATGCTAGTGTGATTAATCTTTGGAGTTTATTGGATTTTGTTTGGTTCTTATTTGAGTGGGTTTCAAATTTTAATTCTAAATTCGAATTCGAATCATGTTTAAGGTTTCTAGCAAATAGGAAGACACCCCCTTTGCAGATCGGGCCTTATCCAGTTCGCAAGTCCGCCAAAAGCCCCTGATCTTTTCACCAAGCTTCCATACCATGCGGCCCACTTGGTCTTTAAGCCCAGCTGGCCCATCTCCCACCTATCAATCTCCTCGTGTCACCGCCATGTGGGGCCCGCTGGTCAGCCTTTTCTTTCCCCACCTTTCCCTTCCTCTCTGCTCTATCCCGTGACATCGCCGTGGGACAGGGGAGGTCGACGCGGGCTCACCAGGCCGCCCATGGCCACCGTCCCTGCCCCACTGGCGCATGCAGATGCACGCCGCGTGGCCATGGCACAGCCGCTGAAGATCCCGGCCGTCCCTCCAGACCTCCAAACCCTAGCCGCGCCTATAAAAAAATCCAACCCTCAGCCGTCTCCCTGTCCGCCACCGCCATGGGGATTTTGCCCCTGTCCACCGCAAGAGAAAGGAGAGGAGGAGGGGAAAAAGAAGGGAAGAAGGAGAGCAGCGCCCGCCAAGGAGATCGGAGCGCTGAGAAGCGTCCCGAGCTACCCTTGCTGCCAGCGCCGTGCGCCCCATCCAAGAGCCGTCGGGCTGCCGTTCGTGGTGAAGAAGAAGGGAGTCCACTGGAGGAGCTGTCGCCAATTCAAAGCCTGAGGCCGCCCGCGCTTCTGGACCACCATGCCACCGTCCGTCCTGAAGGCAAGGCCGCCTGAAAAAGGAGCCAGAGTTATTCAAGCCGGCGACGACCGCCCCTACTTCCTCTTCACCGAGCCGAACCCTTGCTCCAGGCCAAACCGCTGCCGTACCCTTGTTATGCATCCCCTGCTCTGCGTTGCCCAAGGGCTGGATCCGCTCAAGCCACGGACCGTGATGCCAGGAGCCGGACGTGTTGAAGGCGACGCCGTGTTGCTCTGCTTCCCCCGCTTCAAGCCGAGCCCCGCCCTGCTACCTCTGCTCTGCGTCCTACGCCACCGCACCTCGTCACTGTTCGGGGTCCGAAAAATCGGATGGAGTCCCCGAACACAAGAGTCAAGAGCAAGTGCACGAAAGTTATGAAGAGGAGACAAAGAATCTCCGAAAGCTTCTACTCACCTCAAAAGTTGTGAATCCCTTTACACGTGCCCTTGCACCCCCTTTTATAGCGAGATGAAGGGACTTTTACATTCCGAAAATACCCTCGAGTCTAGGGAATATTCCTAGTGTGAACATGTACATAAATGTCTTTTACATCCCGTGATTTGTGGGACTAATTTCATATATTTACAAGCCTGCCACTAGTTCACACGTTAAACCCGGACTTTTGAGGTGACATCTTTGACTTGGCTTCTTCTTGGTTCCCGAATCCCTCATACATGAAAATCTTCGTACATGGTAACCTCCGAATTTAGACTCCAGCAGACTCCCGAATTTCGCAGATTCCTGATTCCAGATCGTCACGAGTTCCTGATTCCAGAGTCTCGCAGGTTCTTGATTCTCGATCATTGCAAGTTCCTGATTCCGGGGTTTCGCAGGCTCCTGATTCCAGAGTTTCACGAGTCCCAAATATCCTGAAATGGGTTAAAAGTTCGAGAACAGAAGCCTAATTCGGCAATTACTTTCACACTTGTGTAAAAACTTGTGAAACATCCGAAACGCATTAAGATTTCTTCATGGTCACCCTTCTTCACAAAACTGAACCTTTCTCCCATAGTTTCTTCGCGACCTGTTTCATGAATTTCGGCAATCCGACGTTTCGAGGGTGTAAGGGTTTTACCGAGTTCCCCAACACTAACCCCTCGTGGAAGCGGGTTGACTCCGATGATCCGTTTCCATGAAAACTTTTGAACTTTGGTAAAACACGTCACCCTCGGAACGTCGGTGTCAGTGCAGAAAGTAGTCCCGACACTAACTAGTAAGAGCTCTGAGATCTATCTCTCGATGGCCGGTGCTAAGCAACTAGGTGACACTGGATTTATCCTGGTTCCGGCCGGGGCCGTACGTCCAGCAGCGGTGTGCTTAGGGAACTGTATTGCGTTGCACCGTGGTGCTTGTAGAGGGGGCTACAAGCGAGGTGGGAGAGGATGCCAGGCTTCCAGGTCCCAGAGGTTTTTTGATTGAGGAGAGTGCCAATATCGTGGTGAAGGCGGAGAGCGTGCGAGTGAGTGCTATCCGTCGTCCCCCCGCGGCCAGGGGACTGCCCCTCCTTTTATAGGCCAAGAAGAAGGCAGTTTACAGGCGTGCCACACTGTTTTATCTACGTGTGGTGGCGTGGCGTACAGTGCCACAGAGTAGACGACCATCCTGGCAAATCCTGCTTCCGGCGGGACGTCATGGCGTGCCCTGTATCCGTCCAGGAGCGGCTTCGAGGGTGGCGGCGTAGGGGTTGCCCGTTCGGTGGCCGCTCGCATGCTGATTCGAGGGTGCCACTGACGAGAGGCCGCACAGGGTACAACAGTGGGCATGGCGATGTCCTGTCGCTGCGTTTTTCCACAGCGTCGGGGATGGCGCTGTAGTGGCTGGGATGGCTACACAGGGCTAATGGTGACGGCACGGACGCGCACGACGTCACAGCATGGCCCCGTGCGAGCGCAGAACAGGCGTCTGTCCCCCTTCGAGGGTTCCGCCGTCCTCTTTCGAGGGTGCGGCATTCCGGATGTACGGGAGTGGGTGGCACAGTGCCGCGGAGCTGACCCCAGCCTTACCGCACAATGCTGTACAGTGGCGGGGATGGCCTCAGCGGGAGGGTTGGCGGAACAGCACCGGGATATGACTCCTAGACGCGTCGGAGGGGCGGCGTGCACCTGCATTTGTTAGAGCATTAAATGGCTCAGTCGGGGGAGCAGGTGCGGGGCGGCGTGGTCCCGGGAGCCTCGAGCGAGGCAGAGTTTCGCCCGAGGGGGCGGTCAGCCCTCGAGCGAGGCGGAGTTTCGCCCGAGGATGCGGTCAGCCGTCGAGCGAGGCGGAGTTTTGCCCGAGGGTGCCTGGGCCAATTGTTTTGGTAGGCTGCTGGGGCCACCGGGGTTGCGATTATGTTGTGCGTGTTTTGAGCTTGCGAACTTGTTTGCGTTTGTGTTTTTTACGAAAGAAGATGGGTTTTTCCCTGGTTGTTTGGGGGACCCTTATGGCCGTCCCCAAGAGTAGCCCCCGAGCATCTGCGGGTGTATCCGTTAGGATCCCGCAGATGTTGACGCTTGCTGATGGGACTTTCTTCCCTCCTGGTTGCTTGTGCCATTCCGTGGGGCCGCGCTAGCGGACCCGCGGGTCTAGCCCCCGAAGCCTTGAAGGAGCATGGGTGTTCCTGCAAGGTTTTCCGCAGTCTGCTGATGTGCGGGGTGTTAGTTTCAATCGGCATCGGCGATATCCCAGCCGGCCTCGGCGGTGCCACGCGCACGTATTTGGCATTCATTTGCGTTCGGCGCTCCTCCAGGTTGTGTAGCCGTGCGTCGAACCCCCAAGCCTGGGCCCGTTCGAGGCGATCGAGACGAGCTCTCCAACTTGTTTCGTACGTTCCCTTGCCGTCTCTCCGCGGGACGGGGGGTGAGGTTTCCGCAACTCCCATCGAGCGGGTCGCAAATTACGGATTCCTCATTGAGCTGTTATCAGGTGATTCAAGTGGATGCCCATGCCCATTCGATAAGGGTTGGCTCGTGGTCTGGAGACTCGTCTATGAAAGCGCTTACATGGGTGTGCTAGGTAGGGCTCGGTTCCGTTCGCTGGGGACCGAGGGCGCGGAAGCTCTCCCTCGATGGGATCCCTCGACTAGCTTCCCTCGTTGGCTCTTGAATATGACATGTGGGGTGCCCTCGAGCTGGTGAGCCCTAGGATAGGCTCGAATGCGTGCGCCCTCGTCGTCCCTGACTCCGTTGATCTGGGGCGCCTGTTCGAACCTTTCGAGGGTCAGGCTTCGAACCCCTAATTAGTAGGGCCGTTGCGGGGTGACAGCTAGGTGTCCCCGTCTTTTTTACATCTGCAGGACTCATGGGCTCGTGGCCGAGCCGGCCCTCAAGTTGCTGATTAGTAATCCTCCAGAATCAAGGGCACCTGTGGCGCCCGCTCTCGCGAGCGAGTCTCGGGACCACTGATCAGTAATCGCACCCTTCGAGGGTCTGATTTTCCAAGCCCTAGGCTCGGGCCGCGCGAGGGTCACGCTTACTTGGTAAGGGACTGGGACATTAAATGCCCACAGTCGTGGCTGCGGTCGTGTGCCGCGGGCGCGCCTTTTCATGCGACGCAACCGCGCGCGTAGTGGGTGACGTGGAGGGCGGACGTGACGGGCCGCCGCGACCCCTTCGGTTGCCGCGTCGTAATGATCGCGCGTGCGCGCACGCCTGGCCGTTTCGGCGTGGTGAGGCCCGCTCATCGGTGACGGACGTCGTTGCCTGCAGTTAATGCGCACGACGCGCGCGGTTCGGGGAGCGTGGCTCCCTTTGATCTATAAATCCAAGGAGGGGGAAGGGGGAGTCCCTTACTTTGCCACTTAGCGCTGCTGCCCCCTTGCCTTCCGCTGTCCTTCTCCGGCTGCGCGCCTCTTTGCTTTTGTTCGCTGCCCGCTTCGCCTTCGCGCGCCACCGCTAGCTGCAATGGCACCCACCTAGCCAATCCAGGTGCTGGACCCGCTGTCGTGGCACCGCTCGACGGTGACGGACTTGCCCTGAACGAGCTCGTGAACGGTGGCCAGCTGGCGCCGAATGTGGAGGGGCAGCGTCCGGCGTGAATTGTTCCACCGACGGCAGATCGGGAGCCCAACCAGCCAATCGGCTATGTGGTCAGCTTCATCCGGCACCACGAACGTGGCTTCACTGCACCGGTGAGCTGCTTCATGCGCGGATTATGCCACCACTACGGGGTGGAGTTGCACGACTTCGCCCCCAACGTGATTTCGCAGGCGGCCACCTTCGTCGGCGTCTGCGAGGGGTTCCTGGGGATCCCTGTGAACTGGGATCTCTGGGTCCACCTATTCCACGCGGAGCTGCACACGCTTACTACGGCGGAAGCACGGATGCGCCAGACGGTTCGCGCCGGCGGCCTGTCAATCGCGCTGCGGGAGTCGCGCAAAGAGTTCCACATCCCCTGCACGATGACGAACAACAACACGGAGTGGGAGAGGGGATGGTTCTACCTTCGTAACGATGGGCCCGGCCTCCCCCCTACACCGACAAGGTGTTGAAGGAGAAGGCTGACTCCTGGCATCACGGCCTTTCCCCCCTTCGCGCCAGGATCGGCTGGAGTCAATCCTGCTCGCGTTGAAGGGCCTGACAGACGCCGGGTTGGGCACAGCTTCAGTCCTCGCCAACCTCCACCACAGGCAGATCGTCTCCCTCATGGAGAGGGAGCTCTGCATCTACGAGATGAGCGACGCGGCCAACCCTGTGTCGCTGGCGCGCTCGCAGTTGCTGCACGATCGCTTCCCCCCCCAGAGTATGCAGCCATGAGGGGGAGGCGCGGCATTAGCCACAAGGCCGGGCGGCACAGCAACAACGGGCTTTGGTCGTTCGTCATGCTCCCCGACGCCCTGGTGGTGAGTAGGCCTTCCTCCTTCCCTTATTCCCTCGTGACGCGCCGATGCGATTCTGACAGTTCGCTTTTCTAGTAGAGGGTGACTATGGATACCTCACGGTCAGACCCGCCCACGCCCCGAGCTCGAGCGACCGCCCGTGCCGCGCAGCGGCGGGAGCAAGAGTGGGCCGCACACAGGAAGGAGAGGAGCATCTAGCGCCGGAAGCGCCGGGAGCAACAGAGTGAGGAGTACCGGCTGCGCGAGCAGCAGGGGCCCTCTCCCCCGGCTACCCCGGAGAACACTTCGTCGTCGGAGGAGGAAGAAGAGAGTGATGGGGGGCAGGCTCCCCCCGAGAGGTGGATACCCCCACCCCCGTCACAGAGAGCCGCAGAGACGGCAGAGGAGGAGGCGCCCGTGGTGGGCACGGAAGCACCCGCCACCGGGCGGTCCGTGGAAGGAGCAGCGTGCACCGCAGAAGCACCGACGTGTGCCTCGGAGGCGTCTGGTAGTGCTGCGGTGGCGGCGATAGGCGCCACAGCAGCATCCGCCGAACCCTCGAGGAAGAGGAAGCAAGGCTTCTCCACATTGAGGTAAGCGGTCGCTCCTCCAGACGCTTCGGTTTCGAGGGGCTGGCGCTCAGTCCTTTGCTTTCGTGTTCGCAGGATGGCACTGACCGTCCTCGCACTTGCACCAGCCAAAGTGCTCAGGTCGGATGCGTCCTTACCCACGAGGCAGCGCTCGTCGAGGGCGTCACGGACGGCCGGGAGCGTAGCCACGACGGGCGAGCTCTCGCGCAGCGTGGCCGTGGCTGCGGAGCCGCAGGGAGAGGCAGCGGCCGCAGCGGTGGTTACGACTATGGCGACCACTGCACCAATGATTTCGCCAGCGCCTGCCCCCGCCGGCGGTAGCCAGGTGGCTGCGGTGGAGATCTCAGACAACGACGACACCCAGCCGCCTGGGTGGGGCTAGTGGGGGAACTGGTCCGCGCCAGCCCCCGAGCCTGCGGCGGGGGTGTTGGTAATGCACGAGGATGGCTGCATGATGCTGCGGCATCCGACGCACGGCAACGAGGCCTCGTCATCGCGCGTCGCCCTCGTCGCTCCAGATGGTGCCGCGGTGCGTCCAGAGCAGGAGCTGTGGCAAGAGTTCCGCGACCTCGGCGCCTCGCTCAACAACGTACTGAACGAGGCGCTAATGATTCACGCGGGTCCCGCGTGGCGGGCGTTCCAAGTACGCATTTTCTGTTGGGTTTCAGAGTTTTTCCCTCCCCTTTTTCTCTCGTCACTTCCGTGCTTGCGCTTCCTTAAACTCAACTTCCTCTTTGCCTTGTCCGCTGGTGACAGGAGTTGGAGGGCCGAGCGCGGGAGAGGCACGATCGCCTCGATCAACTGAGCTCCGAGCGTAACCGGTACCGAGACCAGTACAACGCTCTTGATGCCCTTTTCGAGGCCGTGCAGACCGACAATGGGTGGTTGGAGTATCGGATCGAGGCGATGCATGACGAGCTCCTGGAGCAGGACGCTCGAGCAGCGGAAGACGCCTCGACCGTCGAGAAAGTGATGATGTCGCTCCTGGAGCGAGACGAGGCGTTGCTGAAGGCACGTGAGGATTTGGCCGAGGCGCGACCGTGGCGGCGGAGTGTGAGACAGAGGTGGCCGCGGCTCGTGCCCAGCTCCAACAAGACCGCGCGACCCTCGAGGGAGCGCGTGCTTGGCAGAGCCAGGCCGAAGAGAAGGCCAAAGAGGCTGAGGAGCTGAGGGCCATCCTGGCGGACAAGGCCGCCTCTCTCGCCTCGACGGGAGAGCAGCTCCGACAGAAGCGAGACGCGCGCCAGCAGGCGGAGGCGCAGCTCTAGCAGGAGCGGGCCGCACTTGCTGAAGGTCGGGCCGCCTCGAGCGTGAGCGCTTGGCACGAGAAGAGGCTCGGGGCCTCCTTCAGCGAGAGAGCGCTGCACTCGAGGGGGCACAGGCGACCCTCAAGTAGCATGACGAAGAAGTCTCGCGGCTCAACGAGGAGCTGACCCAGCTGAGCGTCTCCCTCGCGGATCAGCGCCAAGCCATCGAGGAGCAGGAAGCTACGGTTCTTGGCCTGCGGCAGGCAACCGAGGTCGCGCGCAAGGCCCTCGAGGCGGAGAAGAAGAAGGTCGAAGGTGAGTTGCCTTTCGCCTGTCTTTTGCTTGTTGGTTCGACTTGTTTGGGATCCGCTCCCAATTTTTGTTTTTCGTTTATGGTTTTCAGGCCTGCGGACCGCCCTGGGAACTCGACGACCCCGACTCAGGCTGTTCAGACTGCCTACAACTCCTCTCAACATGAGTTGGAGGAGCTGTGGGCCGCCACCCTCGAGGCATGCCAGGAGGTTGAGGAAAGCGAGGCGCAGGCTGGGAGCTCGATGGCGAGCCGCCTCCGCGCCCTCGGTGGGCACGTCACCCAGCGTATGCGCCGGACCCTTCACCTGGGTGTGTAGAAGGTGCTTGGTGTGGTGGCCTCCCACTATCAAGTCGACCTCGAAGCCGTCTCTACGGGCTACGTCGTCCCTGTCGGCGTCGACGACGAGGTGGCGATGAACCACGCGGACGCGCTTGCTGCTCCTGCTGCCGACATCCTCGCCAAGGACTTCACGGACTCCTCTTCCTGGATGCTCCCGCAGCAGGCGGCCCCCAAGCCTGAAGGTCACTGGGCGTTTGCGCCCTTGATGTTTTCAATGTTAGTATTCGAGCCGTGCGGCTATTGTAATGAACAATCACGATTTAGAATGTTTGAATGCTTGTAAATCGCAATAGTCGTTGTTCGCTTCAGCAATTGTATTGTTCTGCCTCCCCACTTTCTTAGGTGGACCTTGGCTGGGAAAGGTTTGTTCGCACGAGTAGCTTGTAGGCGAGGCGGCGAGGGGGAAGGGCCATATCCCGCCGGAGGCGTAGGCTATCCCCGACTCATGCTTCTTCGCCCTTTGGCCTTTCGCGTCCTGCGTAGGTTCAACTAGAATTTGGGTCGAGGCATACTTAGCACATTTGCGGTGGGTTTTTTGCGAAAAAATGGGACCATTTTTTTGGGGGGGGGGGGGGGGATGCGCCCCGTAGTAGCCCCCGAGGATGACTCGGTTTTCAAGGGAAAGCCGAGTCACCCTTTGATTTTATTGATTCGATGAGATTTACATTCGTACAACCAACTGGGGTGTTGGTGCGTAAATAACAAAAAGAACTTGGAAATCCTTTCTAAGGGTAGAAGCGACGTAGCTGTTGGATGTTCCAAGCGTTGGTGAGTTCTTCGCCATCCTCGTTGGCTAGCTTGTAGGTGCTGGGCTTGAGTATTTTGACAAAGATGTAGGGTTCCTCCCATGGGGGCGATAGCTTGTGGCGGCCTCGATTGTCTTGGCACAACCTTAGGACTAGGTCCCCTTCGTTGAAGTCTCGGCGCCGTATCTTCCGGGCCTGGTAGCGCCTCAGAGCCTGTTGGTACCTTGCTGAATGCATCAGGGCCACGGTGTGGGCCTCGTCCAGTTGGTCCAGCGAATCCTCGCGGGTTCGTTGGTTGGTGCCCTCGTCGTAGCCCTGGACCCTGGGTGACCCATATTCCATGTCTGTGGGGAGGATGGCCTCCGCGCCGTAGACAGGGAAGAACGGGGTGAATCCCGTGTCCCTGCTCGGGGTGGTTCTGTGGCTCCACACGACCGCCGGTAGCTCCTGGAGCCATTTTCGGCCGGACTTGTTCAATCTGTCAAAAATCCTGGGCTTAAGACCTTGCAAGATCATTCTGTTGGCGCGCTCCACTTAACCATTGGTCTGTGGGTGTCCACAGCAGGCCAATCCACGCGGATGTGGAACTCGTCACAGAACTCCAAGAACTTCTTGCCGGTGAAATGAGACCCGTTGTCGGTGATGGTGGAGTTAGGCACCCCGAACTGGTAGATGATGTCGGTGAAGAACGTCACGGCATGCTCCGCCCTGAGATTTGTGATTGGGCGCACCTCGACCCACTTGGAAAACTGGTCAATGGCAACCAGCAGGTGGGTGTAGCCCCCGAGAGCCTTTCGCAAGGGCCCGACGATGTCCAGCCCCACACGACGAAGGGCCACGTGACCGGAATCATTTGGAGGGCGCGAGCTGGGAGATTGGTCTTGCGGGCGTAGAATTGGCACCCTTCGCAGGTGCGCACGATCTTGCTGGCATCAGCAACCGCAGTAGGCCTGTAGAAGCCCTGGCGGAATGCGTTACCACGAGGGTGCGCGGTGCCGCGTGGTGGCCGCACACGCCTGCGTGGATGTCCCGGAGGAGCTCGCGCCCCTGGGGGATGGGCACGCACCGCTGTAGGACGCCTGATGTGGCGCGCTTGTACAGCTCGCTGTCCACGAGGATGAATGATCTGGCCATCCTGGTGATGCGTCTGGCCTCGGATCGGTCCGAGGGAAGTTCCCCTCGATCCATCTAGGCGATGTACTTGTCTCGCTAGTCCTCCACGCGGGGTGCTGGCTCTGTGTCCATGGGCTCGGCCTCGTCCGTCCCGTACCCCTCGAGCAAGGAGAGCATGAACGCCTCATTCGAGGGGTCCTTGTCCATAGGCTCTGTGCCTGCTGGGTTCGAGGGAGCCGCTGAGGGTTCCTCTTAGTTCGAGGGTGTCGGCTCAAGGTTGACGGACGGTTTCGTGACATCCCGCGCAAAGACATTCGGGGGGACGGTGATTCGCCCTGACGTGATCTTGGCGAGTTCGTCCACCTCCTCGTTGTACTGACGGGGAACGTGATTGAGCTTGATGCCGTAGAACTTGTCTCCGAGGACTCGTACGGCACTACAGTAGGCCTCCATCTTGTCATCATGACAACTCGCATTCTTCATGACCTGGTCGATCACGAGCTGCGAGTCTCCCCTGACGTCGAGGCGTTTGATGCCTGTCTCGATGGCGATTTGAGGCCGCAAAGGAGGGCATCATATTCCGCCATGTTGTTGGATGCGGGGAAGTGTTGGCGTACCGCGTACCTCATGTGTTCCCCGAGGGGTGAGATGAAGAGTAGGCCCGCGCCCGCCCCTGTTTTCATCATTGACCCGTCGAAGTAGAGGGTCCAACACTCGGCCTGGATCTGCGGCGGCAGCAGTTGCGTGTCTGTCCATTCGGCGACGAAATCCGCCAGGATCTGGGACTTGATTGCCTTGTGCGGCGCGTAGGCGAGCGTTTCTCCCATGAGCTCCACAGACCACTTGGCGATCCTGCCCGCGACGTCCGGGTTTTGGATAATCTCCCCCAGCGGGAATGAGGAGACTACTGTAACTGGGTGTGCCTCAAAGTAGTGCCGGAGCTTGCACTGTGCTTGCATCACCGCGTAGAGCAGCTTCTGGATCTGCGGGTAACATGCCTTGGTCTCGGATAGCACCTCACTGATGTAGTACACGGGCCGTTGGACTGGTAGGGCATGCTCTTCCTCTGTACGCTCCACCACGATGACAGCGCTGACCACCTGGGTGGTTGAGGCGACGTAGAGGTACATATGCTCTCCGTCCTGGGGCGGCGTTAAGATCGCCGCATGGGCGAGCGTCGCCTTGAGATTGTCAAGCGCCTCCTGGGCCTCGATGGCCCAGGAGAAGCGCTCGTGCTTCTTCAGGAGTCGGTAGAGGGGTAAGCCCTTTTCGCCGAGCCGAGAGATGAAGCGGCTCAAGGCGGCAAGACACCCTAGCACCTTCTGAACACCCTTGAGGTCGCGAATCGGGCCCATCCGCTCGAGGGTTGTGATGTTTTAGGGGTGGGGCTCGATGCCCCGCTGGGAAACTATGTATCCCAGCAGCATGCCTCGCGGCACTCGGAAGATGCACTTTTCGGGGTTCAACTTCACCCCGTTAGCTCGCAGGCCATCGAATGCCACGCGCAGGTCTCTGACCAGGTCGTTCGCCTTCCTAGTTTTCACGATTATGTCAGCTACGTAAGCCTCAACGGTTCGCCTGATGTGGTCTCCGAAAATGTGCTGCATACATCGCTAGTATGTAGCGCCCGCGTTCCGGAGGCCGAACGACATCGTTACATAGCAGAACATTCCAAACAACGTGATGAATGAAGTCGCGAGCTGGTCGGACTCCTTCATTTTTATTTGGTGGTACCCGGAATAGGCATCAAGGAAGCATAGAAGCTCACACCCTGCAGTCGAGTCAATGATTTGATCGATTCGTGGCAAAGGAAAAGGAACTTTGGAACATGCTTTATTCAAGATAGTGTAATCTACACACATCCGCCACTTCCCATTCTTTTTCTTAACTAGTACAGAATTAGCTAGACACGTAGGGTGAAAGACTTCCTTGATGAACCCGACCTCGAGGAGCTTCCGCAGCTCCACTCTGATCACTCGGCGTCGCTCTTCGTCAAAGCGTCACAGCCGTTGTTGCATGGCTCGGGAGTGATGTAGGATATCAAGGGAGTGCTCGGCGACCTCCCTCGGGATGCCTGACATATCCGAGGGGCTCCACGCGAAGATGTCGGTGTTGGCGCGGAGAAAGTCGATGAACACCACTTCCTATTTCGGGTCGAGGGTGGAACTGACGCTCAACGCCTTGCCTTCGGGGGCAGCAGGGTCGAGGGGCACCTCCTTGGTCTGCTCGGCAGCCTCAAAGCTGCCGGCATGCTTGGCGGTGGAGTCGAGGTCCTCGTTGACCAGCTTCTCCATGCTTGCCACGAGCGCTTCGTCCAGTGCTAGTGCCTCAGCGTGCTCTATGCACTCGACATCGCAGTCGAATGCGTGCTCGATCGATGAGCCCACAGTGATGACGCCCTTGGGCCCCAACATCTTCATCTTGAATTTGGTGTAGTTCGGGACCGCCATGAACTTGGTGTAGCACGATTGCCAAAGGATGGCATGATATGCGCCCCTGAACCCCACCACCTTGAAGGTGAGTGTCTCCTTGCGGAAGTTGTCCAGCGTGCCGAACCAGACTAGCAGATCGATCTGCCCGAGGGGCTGGATGCGCTTGCCCGGCGCGACGCCATGGAACGACGTCATGCTGGGCAGAGCTGGTCCAACCCGATCCCTAGCAGGCGCAGAGTGTGCGCGTAGAGGATGTTGAGGTTGCTGCCTCCGTCCATCAACACCTTGGAGAACCGCGCGTTGCCGATGACCGGGTCGACGACCATCGGGTACTGGCCCGGATTAGGGATGCGGTTCGGGTGATCCTCGCGACTGAAGGTGGTGGTGTCCTCCGACCAGTCGAGGAAGGAGGGAGGAGCCTTTTCCGCGGCGAGGACCTCGTGCCGCTCCCGCTTGCGCTGGCTGTTGGACATGTCCACGGTCGGTCTCCTGAAGATGAGGAAGACGTTCTCCACCGTCAGGAAGCCACCGGCGTCACCGTCACCTCCGTCCTTCTTGGCCTCGCCATCCTTCGCGGCAGCGTGGCTATAGTACTTCTTGAGCATGTCGCATTGCTCGAGGGTGTGGTTGGCTGGCGTCTTGTGGTACGGGCAGGGCTTCTTGAGCATGTCGTCGAATACGCCAGGGCCTCGAGGAGCTGCACGAGGGCCCTTTCGAGCCGGTTCAACTGCGAGGGCCTCGTCCCGCCGTCGTCACGTCCCTACGCACGCGCCTCGTGGTGCGGCTTCTTGCCCTTCTTGCCCCGCTTATGCTTCTGCTGGGGTTCCTTGGACTTGCTGCCCTCTGCGGGCGTGTCGTCCACACGCTTGCCCTTCTTTCCGTCGAAGATAGCCCCCACTGCCTCCTCGCCGGAGGCAATGCTGGTGGTGATGTCGAACAGCTCGTTGGAGTCAACTGGCAGGCTACGCCCAAGCTCACGCACGAGGTCCCGGCAGGTTGTGCCCTTGAGGAAGGCGTGCACGATCTCAGACTGGGTGACGCTCGGGAGCTCCGTACAGCGCTTGGAGAAGCACCGTATGAAGTCCCGGAGCGACTCGCCGAGCTTCTGGGTGCATGCGCGCAGATCCAGGAGTTCCCAGGGTGCACGTATGTGCCCTGGAAGTTTCCCACGAAGGTGCGGACCAAGTCGTCCCAGTTGTGGATTTGACTGGCCGACAGGTGCTCGAGCCATGTCCGCGCTGAGTCTGTGAGGTGCAGCGGCAGGTTGCGGATGATGACTTCGTCGGTGGTGGCCCCGCCCAGCGGGCATGCTAGGCGGTAGTCGTTGAGCCACACACGAGGGTCCGTCTCCCCCGTGTACTTGTCGATCGACGTGGGCTAGCGGAAGCGTTGGGGGAAGCTCGCCATGCGGATCTCCCGGCTGAACACGCGGGTCTTCGGGGGCTCCAGCGTCGGTGAGCGGTCCTCACGGCTGTCGTAGCGCCCGCCCCGCCGTGGGTGGTAGCCTACCACCGCCCGCATCTCTGCGTTACCCGTCTACCGGGCGTTGATGACGTTACAGGCGTCGCCATCCTGGGCCTGCCCGCGCGTGTCAAGGATTCGCTCCCTAACCGGCGTTCGGCCTTGGTTGGCGGGTTGTCCCATCGCGCCGCCCGCGTGAACTGACGCCTCGGGGCCCTGCGCGCGCGCTTCCTTGCTGGTGAATGCGGGACGCCGAGCTCTCGGCCTGTTGCACGGCCGCCTGCTCGATGAGCGCATGTGCCTCGCGATGCATGTTTTGTGCCTCGGGCGTTGAAGGAGCAGGCATGGCTCGCAACAGTGTTGCGACTGCGATGAGCTTTTCTCTCGCTCGCGGGGGTGTGTTCGGGTTGTTGACATCGAAGTCGGTGTTGATGCGTTCACGGGCCTGCTTGCCCAGCTCGCGCGCGCGTTCACTGCACGCGGAAGCTTCTCCAGCGATGGAGGCGCGAAGCAGTCGTACCGTGCGGGTGCGCAATCTTGGATTCGAGCTCGCGCGCTTGGCCAGCTGTGCGTTGATGTCGGCGCCCCTTGCCGGCAAGGTGGGGGCGCGCTTGGCCCCGAGCCCTGGAGTAGTCTAGTTCCCGGGTTCTGGGGGGCTTCTCCGTCACCAGCCCTTGCCCTGTTCGCGCCGTCAGCTTGGTCATCGACGACCACCACAAAGCACTCACGTGCGGGGTCGTAGCTTCCGGCGCTAGAGTCGTCGGAGTAGCCGAACCAGTAGTCCGCGACGTCGAGGAACCGCTGGAACATCACTGGGTCTGGCATGCTAGAGAAGTCCCACTCTGCGTATCCATGTGAGGTGGCGGGCGCCAGCTCGCTGGCGGAGCTGTGGTAGGACTCGTCGTTGGTGGTGGCGATAAGGTTCCTAGCCGCTAGGAGGTGGTGGCTGGGAAGGTCCTCGTACATTGTCACGTCGGTGCTGGCGGACGAGGCATACGCCATTGCAGCATTGCGCATGCCATGGGGGAACCGCGACTCAGAAACTGCGCGCTCCCTCGCGGGTGTGGTCGCCGTCTCGCCAGCGAGTGCGTAGCGTTGCGAGGCGACGCGCGCAGCCTGACGTCGTTCCATCCGCGCCCGTCGAGAGCGCCGGCCGAGCGTCGTCGGCATTGCGGTGCCGAGGGGCCCACGGCGTCCGCTTGGGCGGGCGCCGGGCGTCGGCACCAGGCGTGACGGGGACCGGTCCTGGACCGGTCGACCGCTACGGGTGAAGCTCGTCGTGGTTTGTGATGCGCATGAGGTAGCCATTCCCCGTGGCCTGAAAGTTCAGGCTTCCGAATCGGATTTCGAATCCGGCTGGGAGGGGGTCCGAGCTGCCCATGGAATACCTCTGGCCCCTGTATTCAGTGCGGATCACCATCGAGATGGCTTGTGGAAGCTGATCTTCAGCGTGCAGTCCAATACCCGCGCTAACTGTCGGTGCGGAAAGTAGTCCTGACACTAACTAGTAAGAGCGCTGAGATCTATCTCTCGATGGCCGGTGCTAAGAAACTAAGTGACACAGGATTTATCCTGGTTCTGGCCGGGGCCGTACGTCCAGCAGCGGTGTGCTCAGGGCACTGTATTGCGTTGCACCGTGGTGCTTGAGAGGGGGCTACAAGTGAGGCGGGAGAGGAGGCCGGGCCTCCAGGTCCCAGAGGTTTTTTGATTGAGGCGAGTGCCAATATCGTGGTGACGGTGGAGAGCGTGCGAGTGAGTGCTATCCGTCGTCCCCCCGCAGCTAGGGGATTGCCCCTCCTTTTATAGGCCAAGGAGGAGGCAGTTTACAGGCGTGCCGTACTGTTTTATCTATGTGTGGTGGTGTGGCGTACAGTGCCGTGGAGTAGATGGCTGTCCTGGCGAATCCTGCTTCTGGCGGGACGTCATGGCGTGCCCTGTATCCGTCTAGGAGAAGCTTCGAGGGTGGCGGCGTAGGGGCCCGTTCAGTGGCTGCCTGCATGCTGATTCGAGGGTGCCGCTGACGAGAGGCCGCACAGGGTACAGCAGTGGGCGTGGTGATGTCCTATCGCCGCGTGTTTCCACAGCGTCAGGGATGGCGCTGCAGTGGCTGGGATGGCCGCACAGAGCTGATGGTGACGGCGGGGACGCGCCCGACGTCACGACATGGCCCCGTGCGAGGGTTCCACCGTCCTCTTTCGAGGGTGTGGCGTTCCGGCCGTACGGGAGTGGGTGGCACAGTGCTGCAGAGCTGACCCCGGCCTTACCACACAGTGCTCTACAGTGGCGGGGATGGCCTCACCGGAAGGGTTGGCGGAACAACGCCGGGATATGACTCCCAGATGCGTCAGAGGGGCGGCGTGCACCTGCAGTTGTCAGAGCATTAAATGGCTCGGTCGGGGGAGCGGGTGCCGGGGCGGCGTGGCCCCGGGAGCCTCGAGCGAGGCGGAGTTTCGCCCGAGGGTGCGTTCAGCCCTCGAGCGAGGCGGACCTCGCCCGAGGGGGCGGTCAGCCCTCGAGCGAGGCGGATTTTCGCCCGAGGGTGCCTGGGCCAATTGTTTTGGTGGGCCGCTAGGGCCACCGGGGTTGCGATTATGTTGTGCGTGTTTTGGGCTTGCGAACTTGTTTGCGTTTGTGTATTTTACGAAAGAAGATGGGGTTTTCCCCGGCTGTTTGGGGGACCCTTATGGCCGTCCCCGACAGTCGGAGTGGACACGTGTCCTCAGAAAAACTCACAACGGTCGAATCGAGGCGGTTTCTTGAAACTACCCCTCGCCCCTATAAATAGTGAGGTTCACACCGTAAAATTTTTTCACCGATTTCTTGCTTTATCCGAACTTTTGCCAACATCCTCGCACAAAGGTTCTTCGCGACAAAGGGTTTGAAGGTTTGAGACTTTCTCAACTTTCGATGGTATTGCTTTTTGTTCTTCTATTATTCTCTTTTATCTTTCAACGTTGGAATTCAAGAATTTTGTTTCGCGCATTTTGATTCGCAAAAATCATCTTAGATTTTGCGTTTGCATTACTGTCAATTAGGTGGACCGCGTTAAAAGCACCGCAAGACCCATGATGTCTGAGGAGTTGGCTGCTGCTGGCATCCCGCCTACTGGGGAAGAAATTCAAGAACCTGAGATCGCTCAACCTCCAGAAGATAACACAGCTCCCGCCGCTAGCAGATCTGAGAATCGTGAAGACGGGGAGATCAGATCGGAGGGAGAAGATATCGAAGATGTGGATGCTGACCCGAAAGATCTTATTGCCGAGAAACGCTCAAAGACTCTATCTCTGTCCTTTGTCTTTGGGGAATCTAAGGTGACAACAAACTTGATCAGGGAATATGAGGCAGCTGGATTCTTCCATGCGGGCGATGGTCGCGCTCCCCTCGCTCGATGAACAAGTTCCTACTCCCGAAGCTGATGAAGTCGTCGTGTTTCGTGACTTCTTCACCTGCGGGCTTTGGTTTCCCTGTGATCCCCTTTTGCCCGCGATTCTGGACAAATTCTCTATGAAGATTCATCAGCTGTCATCGAGTTCATTCTTGGAATTGTCTAAGTTTTTCTGGGTTTTGAGGACCTTCGGATGCAACTTTAGCGCTGATGTTTTCGCACGACAGTACGAGCTAGTCATCGTGCCAGACATCATCAAACTTGACGATGGCCGACACTATGAGGCACACTACTCATGCTGCACTTTCAACACGTGTAGGCAAAATGCGCGAAGAGGACTTACACGAATTCAGATCGCTCCTTGCTGCAAGACCAACTTCTCCGAAGATTGGAGTTCGTATTGGTTTTATGTCAAGGTGGACATGTCTAAGGTCCCTAGCTATGACAGGCCGGCTCACCCTCTCTCTTCGCCCATTGAAGTGTTGACTGCTACCTGCACCGCTTCATACAATCATCCAGCGGCTAGAATCAGGAATTGAGAAAGTGCATTTCACTTGGCCAGTACGATTCTTGGTGGATGTTGACGGTGAAAATCCGTCAACCTAGCCATGATTTTACCTTCGGTGTTGGCATAAGTTTTATACCTTATCCATTGGTACTAACCCCGTGGTATAACAAGTTCACGTGTGCATGTTGGTTTTGGAGTTTAGTGTTTATGCAGGGTTTTAGCGTTGAAAGCAAGACTTTCGGGATAAGTTCATCAAGCACCTTGTGACATGACCTTGAAGCCCCGTACGAGTCATGCAATGAAGCAAACTTGACTCCAAGAAGTCAGGGACTTGATCCAAGAAGATGACAAACTTCGAGGACCTAACCAGAAAAATGTTGAATCTTTCAAGATAAGGAGTTATGTCCAATTCGGAGAGAAACTAACGACATGGACCTACATGCAGAAGGGGGAAACATCTAGAAGACACGGGAACCGACATCGAGCAAAGGAGGCCGCGGGGCCGGGCCTCGGATGGGCCCGGCCGGCCGCCCGCCCCCTCGTTCGGTGCCCGTTCGCCCCCTCCTTTGCCCTAGCCGCCATTCGGGCTATTTATAGCCCCGGGGTCGAGAGCCACGAATCATCCAATTCGTCATCGGCCGCCGAGGAGCAGAGAAGAGAGGGACACCATCCCGGAGAGGAGAGGGTCGAGCTAGTTGACTAGGGTTTCCCTAGCCGACGTGGGAACCTTGCACGGAAGACCACGTCGGAGTTCCCAGAGCTAGAAGCAAGATCAAGGAAGGATCCCGGTGGTGATTTTGTGTATGTATCGTTGTCATAGTTGAATTATCAAGTTGAATCTATTCCTAGCGATCAAGTGTTTCCTTGAAGATTTCATTTTTCGATCGGCTTTGCTTATTCTAAATCTATTCTCGAGATAGATTACATAGGGTGTTCTTGTAGCCGCGGTGGCTAGAGGTACACGCCGGATCTTCCGAAAGAATCTCGACTTATCTTTTGACTCGCCCTAGACTCCCCGCATGAGTAGGGATACGTTGTGACAGAACGGGGGTTCCGAAAGACGGATGTTTTCGGATTTGGACGGTAAACCACGATTTAAAGAGGCTTCTAATAAGATTCGATTTGCTACTTCTTCTCTTGCTTGGAACTTCAACAAAAGGCTTAACCCGATCTCTCTAGATTGGTTTATCTACCCAATCTTACTTTGTTATCTCCGGTCTTTAGTAGATTAGATTAGTTTCGTGTCTTTTATCTAGATGCATTAGGGTTTCTCTTTTATCGAAGATTGAAGTTACTTGGCTTTACTAGATCATCTTTTGCGTCACACATTTGTTCCACGGATTCGATACCTTGGGTTCACCACTCGAGGGAAGAAGGGTCCCTTGTCTACGACGAGAGACTTGTCCGCTTGCAAGTCTAAACGAAATTCGATACAACTATTAACCGTCAACAGGCCCCTTTTTCTGGTGCCGTTGCGGGGGAACAAGTGATCAAGATTTGATTTTTTATTGCCTTTTCTTGTAATTTTCAGTTTTCTCTTAGTTTTTCTTTTTGCATCTACTAAACTTTGATCATCCTCAAAATAAATCTAATCTAGTTTGTCTAACCCTAGTTTTCATAGATTTATTTTTACTTTCTAGTTTTTGCATATTTTGTTTATTGCTAACCCTAACGGAGATGGACGGCTACCTCTCCAACAAACCCGATAATTTTGTGGATGATCCAGAAAAACTTTACAGGCTAAGGAGACGCGAAGCACATCAAGCTAAAAAGCTGGATTTTGTAGATTCGGAGTCGGAAGACAAAGGATCGAAGGAATCTCCGAAGAATTCACCACCTGAAAGTCCTCGGGAGAACGACCTCCACCGATGGGTGACCAACCGCAAGAGCGCAAGATTGGGGAGCTATGCACCCCGGATATCATCGACCTACCAATCTTGAACCTTGAGGAGATCGAAAGATCGTTCGAGATCAAGACTTCAACAATCCGCATGGTGCAACATTCACCCTTCACCGGTAAAGAGGATCCGAACCTTCACCTCCAAGTGTTCATTCAACTATGTCAAACTTTCAACATGGATGGGGTGACTCAAGATCAAATGAGGGCAAGGCTTTTTCCGTTCTCACTACTCAGGAAGGCTTTGCAATGGTTCCACTCTCAACCGGCGGAGACGGTGCAAAATTGGAACACGTTGATGAAGGCTTTCATGAAGGAATACTACTCGCGGGGTAAAACTCAAAGCTTGCGTAATAAGATTGCCACCTTTGTTTAATATCCTACGGAAACCATCTCGGAGGCATTCGAGCGCTTCAACGAGTACACTCGGGCGGTTCCACATCACAAGTTCCCGAAGGAAGACCTCGTGCAAAAGTTCTATCAAGGACTCACCATGGCGTCAAGGACGATCATCGATGCATCGGTGGGAGGATCCATCATCGAGCTTACACCGACGGAAGCTTTCACTCTATTCAAGAAGGTCGCGGATAATGACACGTGGGCGTCATCCGGGCGCCTACACCCGGTTCAACCCACGGGGAACGTCAAAGGAGTCTTGCAAGTGGAGAAGGAGAACATACTTGAAGGCAAGATCGACTCGCTCATGAGGAGGTTGGAGAAGATGGAGATAGAAAAGAAGGAGGCTCAAGACTTGAAGGCTGCCGAAGCAAGATCCACATGCGAAGAATGTGGAGAGTATGGCCATGTCCGCAAAGATTGTCCGGAGGAAGCCAAAACGCTCGACTACAAGAGGAAGGGAGAGTTGCCGAACTTCCGCTACGGGCAAGGTAGACCTCCATTCAATGCAAGCTCATCCATTCCGAATTCGGTTCTGCTTCATATACAATTGAAGGAGTTCATGGATGAGCAAGCTAAGATCAACAAGGACACCGTCACCAAGTTCAAGACCGTAGACAAGGTGTTGGAGAACATCGATAGCAAAGTGACGGAGGTCGGAAGCTCCAACCATCAAGTGCTCAACATGATGAAGATGCTTGAGACGATGAGGACCATGTGTGATTCGAGGACCGGTGGATGGTCGCTTCCTTGTGTGATGAGTGATTGACAACGTTGTGTGGACTGATTCTTGGCTAAATATTGCAGGTGCAGGTTGCGGCTTGACTAGTGTTGGTGCAGGTGAAGAACAAGCACGAAAGGTCGTCGCCGGTGAGGCCTCCAGGTGTGGAGAAGACAAGTAGTCTTCGTTCGAGGGACCCGGTGGCCAGCGAGGTCAAGTGCGGGCCGCATGGTGGCATGAACAGCAAGATGAAGTCGTGGACGGTTTCTTGGTTGAGCCTCAAAACCAAGGTCGAGCCGGGACTACGTGGGAGCCTAGTCATGAGTGGCGATTGGCGGAGGCTACACCGAGTTCGCGGGGTTTCCTGTGGTTGACCAGAAAACCACTGGGTTCCTTGGTTGATCCACAAAGCCAAGACCGAAGAACCGAAGACGGTGCTGCAGCAGTGCCAGACCGGTCTGACCGGTGGGTCTGACCGGTCTGACCAGTGTGCGACGACACAGTCCGGAATCTTCGAAGCAGAGGACACGCGTCGGGATTGCAAGGCTTGCGTCGAGGCTAAGAAGGTTGCGGTAGCTGGGCATCCGTCCGATGGAGAAAGCTTCAAGTCTTCCAAAACCGCCCTTGAGGGTCTTGTATCCCTAGTTGTTAGGAAAGGGTATTTTAGATTTTCGGTTGCCTCCATATAACCCAAGAGGTGAGAGGATGGCAGACAAGCCTTGGAACCCTAGTTCATTTGCTTTCCTATTTTGCCTTCCTATTTTCGTAGGATTTCCATAGTACTAGCTTGAGAGCTTCATGGTGAGATCTTGTGAGAGGGTTGGATGATCGGGCGGCAAGCTAGACCTTGTAAGAACCTTTGTTGCATGTATAGATGATTCGGCGTGGTTCGTCAAGGTTTGGATGTGTTGTTCCCGGTTGTTCTTGGTGGTGATTTTCTAAGCCCTCTTTTGGTGAATTCTTTGGGTTGTTTTCGGGACCTTGCTCTTGGGGATTTGATGGGGGAAATTTGTGGGAACCCTTCGTGGTTCTTTGGGCTGTGATTCCCCTCCCAAATCCGTGAGTAAAGGGGCTCGATTTTGGCGTTTCCAGTGTTCTAGGGTTAGAGGTGTTTTTGGCGGGATCTCTTCGATTTCTCCTTTTTGGACAAGTTTTGGTCGGATTAAACTTGGCTATGGACTCCTCATGAGGTGTTCCTATTATCCCCAAAGTCTTGTTCAAGTCCGTGGAGCGATTCGGGAGATCGAGATTTGGATTTGGGGGAGTTGACCCGCGGGTGATGTTCATCCCAAGCTGCCCAGGCTACACCGGTCTGACCGGTGCTCTTGACACGTCTGACCGGTGCAACCCTTTGCTCGGGTGAACGTCTGGGTGTGTTCGCTGTTGTCCTGTGTTGCAGCTGTTTCGAGTTTGGGTCGGCTTTGGAGGCTCGGTAGGCCCGTTTGGTGATTTGGGGGCTTTCGTGGCTTGGACCGGTCTCGACCGGTGTGTTACACCGGCCTGACCGGTGTGAAGCCACTTAGTGGAAGTTGCCAACTCTCACCAGCAGGGACCGGTCTGACCGGTGGTGCTCACCGGTCTGACCGGTGTTGGTCTGTAGACACGAGGTTTTGTGTTCCGCTGCATTCTCGGGTCAGAAGGTTGTGTGTTGGTTCCTAGGTCCAGTGGCACTCCAGTGGCTATGTGGGCCTGGCCAACTTGGGTAGTGAGTTGGAGACGTGTGTTGGAAGCCGCGTTCATCTTGTTGGAGTTTCCATCTCCTTCGAGAAGAATTTTTATTGGCTCCCATTCACTCCCCCCTCTCTGGTTCGCCGTATCGGTCCTTCAAGTGGTATCAGAGCCGGTTCGGGTCTTTATTGACTCTAACCAGTCTAAGATCCAAGGATGGCGTACCAGGAACGGGGTTCGAGTCCTCCACACTTCGATGGCAAGAACTACCAGATGTGGAGTAAGTGGATGGCGGCGTGCCTCCGCAGAAAGGGTCAGATCCTTTGGGATGTCACGATGGACACAGGCTATGTCCAGCAGATGGACTTCCTCGCTCCAGGATCGAGGGATAGGTTCGACGCCAACAACAAGGCGGTCGACTACTTGTTTCGTGCTTTGTGTCAGCCTGAGTTCGATCGGGTGCACACCAAGCACTTGGCTTGTAGAATTTGATTGGTGCTAATCCCACTTTCGAGCAAATGGCTCGGCACTGGTTTTACTCTTTTGGTACTAACCCCAGTGCTGAGTCGTTTGTTAGCTCACGTGCTCGTTTTTGAATTTCAGGTGGGAGACTTGAAGAACATTTGGTTGATTGACTCCGGTTGCTCGAGGCATATGACCAGAGACAAGGGGTGGTTCTCAAGTCTCGTCCCGGTGGTGACAAAGAGGTACATCACTTTTGGGGACAATGGGCGTGGGCATGTGCTTTCAGATGGTGAGATTAAGGTTAGTGACAAGATCACTCTCAAGCGTGTTGCTCTTGTTCAATCGCTAGGGTACAATCTGCTTTCTGTGTCCCAGTTGTTGGATAAGGGCTTTGAGGTGTTGTTTCGGCCAGGTGGTTCTCAGATTTTGGACTCTCGAGGGGACCTTGCCTGTATGGTCGTTCCCGAGGGTCAGGTGTTTCGTGCTGATTTTTCTCAATCTTCGGGTGTGGAGCGTTGTTTCTTGGCTGGTTCTTCGAGTGAGTTGTGGAAGTGGCATAGGAAGTTGGGTCACTTGAGCTTTGACCTTTTGTCTCGCTTGAGTAAACTCAATTTGGTCTGAGGATTGCCACGGTTGAGGCTTGAGAAAGAGTTGGTTTGTGCGCTGTGTAGGCATACCAAGATGGTAGCCTCTTCTTACCCGCCTCTCACCGATGTGATGACTGAGCGTCCATGCAAGCTGCTCCATATGGACCTTTTTGGCCCAGCTCGTGTGCGATCTGCGGGTGGGAAGTGGTATGTCCTTGTTGTGGTGGATGACTATTCTCGGTATGCATGGGTGTTCTTTCTCGAGGATAAGGGGGAGACGTTTGGTTTTGTTCGAGATGTAGTCTTGAGGTTGAGGAACGAGAGGCATGGAGATGCCATACGAGCAATCCGCAGTGATAATGGCTCGAAATTCAGAAACTCTCGTTTTGAAACCTTTTGTCATGACTTGGGTCTTGAGCACCAGTTTTTGAGTCCTTATACGCCTACCCAGAATGGTGTTGTGGAAAGGAAGAACAGGACCTTGTGCGATATGGCTCGGACGATGCTTGATGAGCATAGGACTCCGAGAAGGTATTGGGCTAAGGCGGTGAATACCGCATGCTACGTGTCAAACAGGATCTACCTAAGAGTGCACATGAAGAAAACATGCTATGAGTTGATGCATGGTCGCACACCCAAGACTTGCGAGGAGGAGGAGCATGAACATGGAGACGATGAAGATGGCGGTGTGGTGCCCCCGGCTGAACATGTACCCACTACTTCGACTACGGTGGTGGACGGACCCTCTCCTACACCTACGACAACAAATCAAGAACGAGGAAAAACTGTTGTTGAGGGGGAGGTAGCATCGAGGCGAGAACCTCCCCGGCGAGTACAAGTGGATCACCCAGCTTCGAGGATCATCGGCGACATGAATGAACGCACTACACGGTCGAGGGTTCGGAACAATTCTCATTTCGCTCATGCTGATTTGTTGCTACTTTTGAGCCCAAAGACATTGGACACGCGCTATCTGATAACAATTGGGTTAATTCGATGCATGAGGAGTTGGAGAACTTTGAGAGGAATCAGGTTTGGGAGTTGGTTGACCCTCCCCCAGGGTGTAAGCCGATTGGTACAAAGTGGGTGTGGAAGAACAAATAGGGAGAGAAAGGTGAGGTTGTGAGAAACAAGTCGAGGCTTGTTGCTCAGGGGTTCAGTCAGAAGGAGGGGATCGACTATGAGGAGACCTTTGCTCCCGTAGCCCATTTGGAGGTGATAAGGATCCTTTTAGCCTTTTCCATGGCTAAAGGGTTCAAGTTGCACCAAATGGTTGTGAAGAGTGCTTTCCTGAATGGTGTGTTGGAGGAAGAAGTGTATGTGAGGCAACCTCCGGGGTTTGAGAGTGAGAAGTACCCCCACCGGGTGTACAAGTTGAGGAAGGCGCTGTATGGGTTGAAGCAGGCGCCTAGAGCTTGGTATGGCAGGTTGAGGGGGTTCTTGTTTGAGAGAGGTTTTGAGATGGGAAAGGTCGATCAGACCTTGTTTCTACTGAGGCAGGGCGGATATATCCCGATTGTGCGGTGTGTACGTGGATGATATTATCTTTGGTGGATCGTCTAACTCTCTTGTTGCAAGGTTTGCGGAGAGGATATGAGCAGGGAATTTGAGATGAGCATGATGGGCGAGTTGCGCTTCTTCCTCGGGCTACAAATCAAGCAATCAAAGGAAGGAACATTTGTGCACCAAGCTAAGTACACCAAGGACATTGTGCGGAAGTTCAAGATGGAGGATTCCAAGGCTATGACGACGCCGATGAGTATGACTACAACTCTTGATGTGGACGAGGAAGGTGAACACGTGGACCAGAAGGAGTACCGAAGCATGATCGGGTCACTCCTCTACTTGACGGCGACGAGGCCAGACATCCAGTTTTCGGTGTGTCTGTGCGCTCGTTTTCAAGCGTCTCCGAGGACTTTGCATCGGCAAGTGGTGAAACGAATTTTCAGGTACTTGCGTCACACTCCCGCCTTCGGCCTTTGGTACTCCGCGTCCTCTTCTTTGGCGCTTCATGGTTTTTCAGACGCGGATTTTGCCGGGTGTCGGTTGGATAGGAAGTCCACTTCTGGGACTTGTCAGTTTTTGGGTTCCTCTTTAGTGTCTTGGTCTTCCCGCAAACAGTCGAGTGTTGCACAATCCACTATCGAGGCCGAGTACGTTGCCGCTGCTAGTTGTTGCTCTCAGCTCCTTTGGATTTCATACACCATGAGTGACTTTGGTGAGGAGTATGCCCATGTCCCACTTCAATGTGATAGCACCAGTGCCATAATCATTGCAAAGAACCCAGTGCTTCATTCCAAAACCAAGCACATAGAAGTGAGGTATCATTTCCTGAGAGACAACGTAGAGAAAGGAAAGATAGCCTTGATCCATGTACCCACACATGACCAACTAGCCGATATTTTCACCAAACCCCTAGATCAAGCAACTTTCACTCGTTTGCGGGGGGAACTTGGTGTGTGTTTGATTTCTTGAGTTGGGTGTGTGGGAGCTCCTTTGTAGCATATGTATAGCTTTCCCTTGTGCATTTCTTGCATTTGGCATGGCATATGTAACATGATGTATAGGCGTCCTTGTATCTTAGATTGCATGCATTTTGTATCATATGCATTGAGATAGGAAAAGCTTCTCCTATATACATTGTTCACCATGGAATGCTATTTATGTCTTTGTGATCTTGGTATGCTATGGTTAGTTTGGCTTAGCTCTTGATGATCTTGATGAATAATCCATGATTGATGACTATATTTTTGAAAATGTCACATGTATGCTCTCTCATGTGTAAATGCCTTTATATGATCTTGACATGTTTTAGTGGCTTGGTTATGCTTAATTTGTGGTTGGATAGCTAGTTTATTGATCATATGGGGCCAAAGGCTCATTTGCCATCATGAATGTTTAGCCCTCTTGCCTTATCTTGTGGAGGGGCATAAGTTCCTTTTTGTCGCAAAGACATTTCATGTACCATTTATAAATCTGAAAATGAAATGAAAAATGCTTGGAAAATGTGCTCCCATGTCATATGTGCTGAATTTAATTTGCTTTGGGTGCTAAACCGTTGCATGATGCCTACCAATGAGAAGTCTCATACATAGAAGTAGGCACATGGCTCGGTGGCTTTGACATGACATGAGGTGTTTGTGATGGTCTTATGATTAGAATGGCTATCCTAGCATGAAGTTTGTGTGGCTTTGCCATTTTAATATGCTTTGATCATGTTTAGGACTTTGCTCATGAGAGGCAAGTTTTTCGCAAAATTGCCCAAATCCATCTTAGCTTCGTCCAATGGTTGTGAAACTTGGTGATCTTGTAGTTGATGTCGATACGAAGCTATAGAGTATCTAACTTGCTCATTGGGACATGTGTAGCATTCTTTGTTGAATTTTGTCTATTTGAGAAGCTCTAGGTTGTAAGTTTTGCATTTTTGGCTTGATTCATGCATTGCCAACAAGGGGGAGAAGTTTGAGCTTGAAATGGCTTGCTGGATGCATTTAGAAGGTTTTCAGGTGGTTTCGAGCCATTTCTGGGCTCTGTTAAGCACCGGTCTGACCGGTGGTGGTGACCGGTCTGACCGGTGTGAGTGCTGGTCCTGTGCACATGTTGGGAACCAGTCTGACCGGTGGTGGTGACTGGTCTGACCGGTGTGAGCTGAAGTTGTTGCAGCTGCCCTGTTTTTCAAGTGGTTTGCATGCATTCGTCCAGGGGGAGTTGCATTGGTTCAGGTGGAGCTTGCATGTGTGCAGGGGGAGCTCTTTGTGGCTTTCCGAGTGTGGCTTTTCGAGCTTTATTTCGGTGGTTTGTGCTCTTTGCTTGAGCCTTGTTTTGTCTCGGATGTGTCGAGCCGTTGCCCTTGCCTAAGGGGTCCGAGACTTGTCTTCTTCAAGTGATCTTGCTCTTTGCCTTTGTTTGGCTTTTGATCACTTGTTGGAGTTTCTTTTTGTTCGTTTCTTTTCTTTTTCTTTTCTCTCTTGTTACTTTCGTGTGGGTGTTGTCAATGCACTCATCAAGGGGGAGATTGAGGACCATGTGTGGTTCGAGGACCGGTGGATGGTCGCTTCCTTGTGTGATGAGTGATTGACAACGTTGTGTGGACTGATTCTTGGCTAAGTATTGCAGGTGCAGGTTGCGGCTTGACTGGTGTTGGTGCAGGTGAAGAACAAGCGCGACAGGTCGTCGCCGGTGAGGCCTCCAGGTGTGGAGAAGACAAGTAGGCTTCGTTCGAGGGACCCAGTGGCCAGCAGGGTCAAGTGCGGGCCGCATGGTGGCATGAACAACAAGATGAAGTCGTGGACGGTTTCTTAGTTGAGCCTCAAAACCAAGGTCGAGCCGGGACTACGTGGGAGCCGAGTCATGAGTGGTGATTGGCGGAGGCTACACCGAGTTCGCGGGGTTTCCTGTGGTTCACCAGAAAACCACTGGGTTCCTTGGTTGATCCACAAAGCCAAGACCGAAGAACCGAAGACGGTGCCGCAAAGAAGTGCCGACGGCTCGACCGGTGGGTCCGACCGGTGGGTACCCCGGTCCGACGTGTGGAGCACCGGTCCGACCGGTGTGCGACGACGCAGTCCGGAATCTTCGAAGTGGAGGACACGCGTCGGGATCACAAGGCTTGCGTCGAGGCTAAGCAGGTTGCGGTCACCGGGCATCCGTCCGATGGAGAAAGCTTCAAGTCTTCCAAAACTGCCCTTGAGGGTCTTGTATCCCTAGTTGTTATGAAAGGGTATTTTAGACTATCGGTTGCCTCCATATAACCCAAGAGGTGAGAGGATGGTAGCCAAGCCTTGGAACCCTAGTTCATTTGCTTTCCTATTTTGCCTTCCTATTTTCGTAGGATTTCCATAGGACTAGCTTGAGAGCTTCATGGTGAAATCTTGTGAGAGGGTTAGATGATCGGGCGGCAAGCTAGACCTTGTTAGAACCTTTGTTGCATGTATAGATGATTCGACGTGGTTCGTCAAGGTTTGGATGTGTTGTTCCCTTGTTCTTGGTGGTGATTTTCGGAGCCCTCTTTTGGTGATTTCTTTGCGTTGTTTTCGGGACCTTGCTCTTGGGGATTTGATGGGGGAAATTTGTGGGAACCCTTCGTGGTTCTTTGGGCTGTGATTCCCCTCCCAAATCCGTGAGTAAAGGGGGCTCGATTTTGGGGTTTCCCGAGTTCTAGGGTTAGAGGTGTTTTTGGCGGGATCTCTTCGATTTCTCCTTTTTGGACAAGTTTTGGTGGGATTAAACTTGGCTATGGACTCCTCATGAGGTGTTCCTATTATCCCCAAAGTCTTGTCTAAGTCCGTGGAGCGATTCGGGAGATCGAGATTTGGATTTGGGGGAGTTGACCCGCGGGTGCTGTTCATCCCAAGTCGCCCAGCTACACCGGTCCCGACCGGTGCTCTTGACACGTCCGACCGGGCAACCCTTTGCTCGGGTGAACGTCTGGGTGTGTTCGCTGTTGTCCCGTGTTGCAGCTCGTTTCGAGTTTGGGTCGGCTTTGGAGGCTCGGTAGGCCCGTTTGGTGATTTGGGGGCTTTCGTGCTTGGACCGGGTCCGACCGCGTGTTACACCGGCCTGACCGGTGTGAAGCCACTTAGTGGAAGTTGCCAACTCTCACCAGAAGGGACCGGTCTGACCGGTGGTGCTCACCGGTTTGACCGGTGTTGGTCTGTAGACTCGAGGTTTTGTGTTCCGCTGCGTTCTCGGGTCAGAAGGTTGTGTGTTGGTTCCTAGGTCCAGTGGCACTCCAGTGGCTACGTGGGCTTGGCCAACTTGGGTAGTGAGTTGGAGACGTGTGTTGGAGTTTCCATCTCCTTCGAGAAGAATTTTTATCGGCTCCCATTCACTCCCCCCTCTCCGGTTCGCCGTATCGGTCCTTCAGACGCAAGTGGGACAACTTGCGGGGTGCCTCTCTAATGATGAAGGGAAGCTTCCGGGACAACCCAAAAGTCCCGAATCGGCGAAGGCCATTCAAACACGTTCAGGAAAGGAGGCTGAAGATCCGGAACGTTCCGCGGGAGCAAGGAAGCCTAAACCATCCGCCGAGATGGAGGGAGTTGCTAAGGAGAAGGTTACGGGTGTCAGTGTTTTAGACCGGCAACCTACTAAGGGGAGTACCCGAAGTAGATGAATGTGGCCTCGCCGAGATCGGTAACTCGAAGGAAGAGACACATGGCATACAATTTAGACAGGTTCGGGCCGCGAGGTGCGTAATACCCTACGTCCTGTATGCTGCGTAGCTCTGGATTGATTGGGCACGATTACAAGATGGTGCAATGGTGCGCCGTGAGTAGTATGAGATGTGTTGTGTCCCTAGAGAACGGTCGCTGCCTCGCCTTATTGAAGGACCGATACGGCGAACCGCAGAGGGGGGAGAGTGAATGGGAGCCGATAAAAATTCTTCTCGAAGGAGATGAAAACTCCAACAAGACGAACGCGGCTTCCAACACACGTCTCCGACTCACTACCAAGGTTGGTCAAGCCCACGTAGCCACCGGAGTGCCACCGGACCTAGGAGCCAACACGCAACCTTCCGACCCGAGAATCGCAACGGAAAAACCAAACCTCGAGTCTACAGACCCACACCGGCCGGGCCGGTGAGCACCACCGGGCCGACCGGTCCCCGTAGGTGAACCCGAGCAACTTCCACTAAGTGGCTCTACACCGGGCCGACCCAAGTGAGACACACCGGTCGTACCGATGGCACCGAAAGCCCCCAAGACACCAAACAAAGCCAACCGACCACCAAACGGACCCAAACTTGAAACAAGAAGACCACGGGACAACAACGAATTCACCAAGACGTTCACCCGAGCAAAATCCCACAAGGGCTTGCACCGGCCGACCGGCCAAGAGCACCGGCCGACCGGTGTGGCTCGGGCACTCGGGATGAACAAAGACCCGCGGGTCAACTCCCCCAAATCCAAATCTCGATCTCCCGAATCGCTCCACGGACTTGAACAAGACTTTGGGGATATCAGAACACCTCATGAGGAGTCCATAGCCCAGCTTTAATCCCACCAAATCTCGTCCAAAAAGGAGGAATCGAAGAAATCCCGCCGAAAGCACTTCCAACCCAAGAACTCAAGAAACCCCAAAAATCGAGCACCTTTTCTCACGGATTTGGGAGGGGAATCACAGCCCAAAGAACCACGAAGGGTTCCCACAAATTTCCCCCATCAAATCCCCAAGAGAAGAGCCCCGAAAACAACCCAAAGAAATCACCGAGAGAGGGCTCCGAAAATCACCACCAAGAACAACCGGAAAAACACATCCAAACCTTGAGGAACAACGCCGAATCATCTATACATGAAACAAAGGTTCGTACAAGGTCTAGCAAGCCGCCCGATCATCCATCCCTCTCTACAAGATCTCTCCGTGAAGCTCTCTTGCTAGTCCTAAGGAAAACCTAGAGAAAATAGGTGAAAATAGGAAAACAAATGAGCTAGGGTTCCAAGAGTTGGCTGCCATCCTCTCACCTCTTGGGTTATATAGGCGGCAACCGAATGTCTAAAATGCCCCTCTCTACTAACTAGGGATACAAGCCCCTCAAGGGCGGATTTGGAATTCTTGATGTCTTCACCATCGGACGGATGCCCGCAACCGCACCCCCGCGTAGTCTCGACGCAAGCCATGCGATCCCGACGCGTGTCCTCCGCTTCGAAGATTCCGGACCGCGTCGTCGCACACCGGCCGACCGGTGCTCCTCACCGCGCCGACCGGTCCCCACCGGCCGGACCGGCTCCGTGCCGCCGCACCTCCGTCTTCGGTTCTCCGGTCTTGGCTTTGTGGATCAACCAAGGAACCCGGTGGTTTTCTCGGTGAACCACCGGAAACCCCGCGAACTCGGTGTAGCCTCCGCCAATCTCCACTCATGACTTGGCTCCCACGTAGTCCCGGCTCGACCTTGGTTTTGAGGCTCAACCAAGAAACCGTCCACGACTTCATCTTGTCGTTCATGCCACCATGCGGCCCGCACTTGACCCCCGCCGGCCACCGGGTCCCTCGAACGAAGCCTACTTGTCTTCTCCACACCCGGAGGCCTCACCGGCGACGACCTTTCGCGCTTGTTCTTCACCCGCACCAACACGAGTCAAGCCGCAACCTCGCACCCGCAATACTTAGCCAAGAATCGGCCCACACAACGTTGTCAATCACTCATCACACAAGGAAGCGACCATCCACCGGTCCTCGAACCACACATGGTCCTCAATCTCCCCCTTGATGAGTGCATTGACAACACCCACACGAAAGTAACAAGAGAGAAAAAATAAAAAGAAAAGAAACGAACAAAAAGAAACTCCAACAAGCGATCGAAAGCCAAACAAAGGCAAAGAGCAAGATCACTTGAAGAAGACAAGTCTCGGACCCCTTAGGCAAGGGCAACGGCTCGACACATCCGAGACAAAGCAAAGCTCAAGCAAAGAGCACAAACCACCGAAACAAAGCTCGAAAACTCCCAAAGAGCTCCCCCTGCACACATGCAAGCTCCCCCTGAACCAATGCAACTTCCCTTGGACGAATGCATGCAAGAAACTACATAAAACAGGACAGCTGCAAGAAGACTTTCACTCACACCGGTCGGATCGGCCATCACCACCGGTCGACCGGTGCCTAACATATGTACAGACCAGCACTCACACCGGTCCGACCGTGCTCATCACCGGTCGACCGGTGTAAAACAGAGCCCGTAAATGGCTCGAAACCACCCGAAAACCTTCTAAACGCGTCCAACAAGCCATTTCAAGCTCAAACTTCTCCCCCTTGTTGGCAATGCATGAATCAAGCCAAAAAATGCAAAAAATGCAACCTAGAGCTTCTCAAATAGACAAAATTCAACAAAGAATGCTACACATATCCAAATGAGCAAGTTAGGTACTCTACGGCTTCGTATCGATCTCAACTACATGATCACCAAGATTCACACCCATTGGACGAAGCTAAGATGGATTTTGGCAATTTTGCGAAAAACTTGCCTCTCATGAGCAAAGTCCTAAACATGATCAAAGCATATCAAAATGGCAAAACCACACAAACTTCATGCTAGGACAGCCATTCTAACCATAAGACCATCACAAACACCCACAAGCATCTCATGTCATGTCAAAGCCACCGAGCCATGTGCCTACTTCTATGTATGAGACTTCTCATTGGTAGGCATCATGCAACGGTTTAGCACCCAAAGCAAATTAAATTCAGCACATATGACATGGGAGCACATTTCCAAGCATTTTTCATTTAATTTTCAGATTTGTAAATGGTACATGAAATGTCTTTGCGACAAAAAGGAACTTATGCTCCTCCACAAGATAAATCTAGAGGGCTAAACATTCATGATGGCAAATGAGCCTTTGGCCCCATATGATCAATAAGCTAGCTATCCAACCACAAATTAAGCATAGCAAAGCCACAAAAACATGTCAAGAGCATGTAAAGGCATTTACACATGAGAGAGCATACATGTGACATTTTTCAAAAGCATAGCTATCAACCATGGATTATTCATCAAGATCATCAAGAGCTAAGCCAAACTAACCATATCATACCAAACAAGCTCACAAAGACATATATCTCATTCCATGGTGAACAATGTATATGAGAGAAGCTTTCCTAACCAATGCATATGATACAAAATGCATGCAATCTAAGATACAAGGATGCCTATACATCATGTTACATATGCCATGCCAAAATGCAAGAAATGCACGAATGAAAGCTATACATATGTTACAAACCGGCTCCTCAAGGGGAGGCAAAACGGGCTCGACACCACCGGCAAAGAAAGCTCCCACACACCCAACTCGAGAAGTCAAACACACACCAAGTTCCCCCGCAAACGAGTGAAAGTTGCTTGATCTAGGGGTTTGGTGAAAATATCGGCTAGTTGGTAATGTGTGGGTACATGGATCAACGCTATCTTTCCTTTCTCAACGTTGTCTCTCGGGAAATGATACCTCGCTTCTATGTGCTTGGTTTTAGAATGGAGCACCGGGTTCTTTGCAACGCTTATGGCACTGGTGCTATCACATTGAAGTGGGACATGGGTATACTCCTCACCAAAGTCACTCATGGTGTAGGTGATCCAAAGGAGCTGAGAGCAACAACTAGCAGCGGCAACATACTCGGCTTCGGCCGTGGATTGAGCAACACTCGACTGCTTACGAGAAGACCAAGACACCAAAGAAGAACCCAAAAACTCGGCAAGTCCCGTAAGTGGACTTCCTATCCAACCGACACCCGGCAAAATCCGCGTCCGAAAAGCCATGAAGCGCCAAAGAAGAGGACGCGGAGTACCAAAGGCCGAAGTCGGGAGTGTGACGCAAGTACCCGAAAATTCTCTTCACCGCTTGCCGATGCGAAGTCCTCGGAGACGCTTGAAAACGAGCGCACGACACACCGAGAACCGTATGTCCCGCCCTCATCGTCGTCAAGTAGAGGAGTGACCCGATCATGCTTCGGTACTCCTTCCGGTCCACGTGTTCACCTTCCTCGTCCGCATCAAGAGCCGTAGTCGTACTCATCGGCGTCGTCATAGCCTTGGAGTCCTCCATCTTGAACTTCCTCACAATGTCCTTGGTGTACTTAGCCTCGGTGCACAAATGTTCCTTCCTTTGATTGCTTGATTTGTAGCCCGAGGAAGAACCGCAACTCGCCCATCATGCTCATCTCAAACTCCCCGCTCATATCATCTCGCAAACCTCGCAACAAGAGAGTTAGACGAGCCACCAAAGACAATATCATCCACGTACACCCGCACAATCGGGATATCTCTCGCCCCCGCCTCAAGAAAAACAAGGTCCGATCGACCTTCCCCATCTCAAAACCTCTCTCAAACAAGAACCCCCTCAACCTCGCCATACCAAGCTCTAGGCGCCCGCTTCAACCCATACGCCGCCTTCCTCAACTTGTACACCCCGTGGGGGTACTTCTCACTCTCAAACCCCGAGGTCGCCTCACATACACTTCTTCCTCCAAAGACACCATTCGTAAAAGCACTCTTCACATCCATTTGGTGCAATTTGAACCCTTTAGCCACGAGAAAAGGCTAGAAGAATCCTAATCGCCTCCAAACGGGCTACGGGAGCAAAGGTCTCCTCGTAGTCGATCCCCTCCTTCCGACCGAACCCCCCGAGCAACAAGTCTCGACTTGTTCCTCACAACCTCACCCTTCTCTCCCTCTTTGTTTTTCCACACCCACTTTGTACCAATCGGCTTACACCCCGGGGGAGGGTCAACCAACTCCCACACCCGATTCCTCTCAAAGTTCTCCAACTCCTCATGCATCGAGTTAACCCAATTGTGATCGGATAGTGCGTGTCCAATGTCTTTGGGCTCGAAAGAAGCAACAAATGCAGCATGAGCAAAATGGGAATTGTTTCGAACCCTCGACCGTGTAGTGCGTTCATTCATGTCGCCGATGATCCTCGAAGCCGGGTGATCCACCCGAACTCGCCGGGGAGGTTCTCGCCTCGAAGCTACCTCCCCCTCAACATCGCCTTCTCCTCGTTCTTGATTTGTCGTCGTAGGTGTAGCGAGAGGGTCCATCCATCATCGTAGTCGAAGTAGTGGGTACATGTTCAGCGGGGGCACCGCACCACCATCCTCATCATCACCATGTTCATGCTCCTCCTCCCCGAAAGATCTCCTCGCCAAGCTCATCATCACCCGCACACTCAAAGACAAGCCGACTACGTGGCTCGTCTCGTCGAAGGTTACCTCGCAAGTCTCCACGATTTGGTTAGTTTCAAGATTGAGCACACGATATGCTCTAGAATGAGATGCATAACCAAAGAAAATGCCATCGACAGACCTAGCCTCAAACTTATCCAACTTCCCCGCCTTTCTTCGAATGAAACACTTGCAACCAAAGACATGGAAGTGACTCACCTTGGGTGTGCGACCATGCATCAACTCATAGCATGTCTTCTTCTTGTGCACTCGAGGTATATCCCGTTCGACACATAGCATGCGTATTCACCGCCTCACCCCAATACCTCCTCGGAGTCCTATGCTCATCAAGCATCGTCCGAGCCATCTCGCACAAGGTCCTATTCTTTCTTTCCACAACACCATTCTGGGGAGGCGTATACGGACTCGAAAACTGGTGCTCAAGACCCAAGTCAAGACAAAAGGTTTCAAAACGAGAGTTCCTGAATTCCGAGCCATTATCACTGCGGATAGCTCGTATGGCATCTCCGTGCCTCTCGTTCCTCAACCTCAAGACTAGATCTCGAACAAAACCAAACGTCTCCCCCTTATCCTCGAGAAAGAACACCCACGCATACCGAGAATAGTCGTCCACCACAACAAGGACATACCACTTCCCACCCGCAGATCGCACACGAGCTGGGCCAACAAGGTCCATATGGAGCAGCTCGCATGGACGCTCACTCATCACATCGGTGAGAGGCGGGTGAGAAGAGGCCACCATCTTGGCATGCCTACACGGAGCACAAACCAACTCTTTCTCAAGCCTCAACCGTGGCAATCCTCGGACCAAATTGAGTTTACTCAAGCGTGACAAAAGGTCAAAGCTCAAGTGACCCAACTTCCTATGCCACTTCCACAACTCACTCGAAGAACCGGCCAAGAAACAACGCTCAACACCCGAAGACCGAGAAAAATCAGCACGAAACACCCGACCCTCGGGAACGACCATACAAACAAGGTCCCCTCGAGAGTCCACAATCCGAGAACCACCAGGCCGAAACAACACCTCAAAACCCTCATCCAACAACCGAGACACGAAAGCAAATTGTACCCCAGCGATTGAACAAGAGCAACACGCCTCACAGTGATCTTGTCACTCACTTTTATCTCACCTTCTGAAAGCACACGCCCACGCCCATTGTCCCCAAAAGTGATGTACCTCTTCGTCACCACCGGGACGAGACTTGAGAACCACCCCCCGTCTCCGGTCATATGCCTCGAGCAACCGGAGTCAATCAACCAAATGTTCTTCAAGTCTCCCACCCGAAACTCAAAAATAGGCACGTGAGCGAACAAACGACTCAAAGACCGGGGTTAGTACCAAAAGAGGAAAACCAGTGCCGAGCCATTTGCTCGAAAGTGGGGTTAGCACCAACCAAAGCATCTCTCCTACCAAAACTACCTCCACGAACACCACCACGGTAACCACCTTGAGGGAACCACCCCTCTCTGCCTGGAGGAGGACCAAAACCACGCAAGAAAGCCCGTGGAACGTCCTTCCTCTCCAACTCAACTCCACGACTCCTCCAATCCCCGTATTGAGCACGAGGAGGAGAACGTCTAGCAACCCGACCACCCGCACCATTTCCACCCCAACCACCGTAACCACGACCACCGTAAACAACCCTCGCACCGAGCACGAGCTCGAAACCCGAACATCCGTCCGTCTGTGCCCGCACCGGTCCGACCGGTGCCCCACACCGGTCCGACCGGTGTGACTCCGGACAAGCCAGCACCACCTCGCAGCCTTCTTCTCTCCCCAAGCCCGAACTCGTCCTCACAATCGCCTTGCCCCCGGGCATCCGCATACAAGGCTCAAGTACACCATCGGAAGGGTGGTACTTGTCCTTGTTAGCCCACTCCTTCTCCATTCTCTCCTCACGCTTCCTCTTGAAGCAAAACTCCTCCTTATGGCCATCTCTCCCACAATAGCCACAATGGAACCTCACAAGCTTAGGCTTTGGCTTGGGATGTGGTCGCTCACTTGGTTTCTCTCCACTCAAACCCTCCACCGGTTTCTCACCACTAGCCTTCTCACTCTCCTTCCCAAAGAACACTTTCCCCGAAGTGCTCACAAACTTGATAGGCTTTTGTAGGTCATTTGTGGGTGTAGGAAACATGGGTGGAGCCGGGGTTGTGTCTAGTCGGTTCCTTAGATGGTTAGGTTTTGGTGGGAAATCATTCTTGTGGTGGGTTTTTGGTGGCTCCGGATATTCTCTCCACTTCCCTCACCAATCTTGTTTGCCCCAAGCCCCTCACCATCTTGCCTCTTAAAGGCCTCGATCATCATCCTCAACCGAGGCTCGTGACCGGACAACCAACCCATCAACTTCCTCAAATCATCATTCTCATCCTGCAAACGATCAACATAATGTGCAAGCTCCAAATTTTTCAATGCATGCATTTCACAGGTAGAGCAAGATGTAGGCATGGGTTCCTTCAATTTAGCCTCGAGCGAACTAGTGTAAGCATGCATCTCATCAATCTTAGCATGCAAAACAGGGCAAGAAGTGCAAGCACCTAGCAAAGCAGGTCTAGACTTAAGCTCAGCCACTTCAACCCTAAGCACATCTAGTTCCTCACACTTGGAGGCATGCTTCTCCTTGAACAAAGCAAGATCAGCAAGGAAAATAGAGCAATCAGCACAATCATTCTCATCAGAAACAACAGGGCTAGCCTTAAGCGAATCAATCTCAAGCTTGCTATCAAGCACCTGTGTCTCTAGCTCAGCCACTCTAGTCCTAGCATCCTCGAGTGAAGCCCTAAGCTCTTTCCTCATTTTCTTGGCTTCTCTAAGCATGTCATCACGGTTATCAAGCAAAGAGCCAAGCCTCTCATTCTCCTCGGCGCAAGAAGGGAAGCTCATCACGCACCTCGTCGTCGGACTCGCAGTCCGAGTCGCTCCGTGTGCTCTTCTTGCCGCCGGAGCTCAACGCCATGGTGCGAGGCCGTCTCTCGCGAAGCGGCTCGGCCCGCTCGTGTTCTTGGACGACCTCTTGTTCTTGCGGCGATCTCCCTCGTCGTCTCGCTACTCGAGCTCGAGGTGGAGTACGCGGAACCGGAGTCGACGTCGCTCGCTCCAACCATCGCTCGGGCCTTGCCTCGGCCCTCCTTCTTCCTCGATCGTCGCTCGTCCTTGTACTTGTTCTTGTGCTTGCTCTTGTGGTCGCGCCTCGAACGGTACTTGTCGTCGTTCTTCCTCGGCTTGTGCTTGTAGCGTCCTTGTTCTCGGCCTTCTCCGGCGGTCGGCGACGAAGTGTCCCGCTTGCCGCACCGGAAGCAAGTCCTCGTGTTCCTCCTCATGTTCACGCGGTTCTCGTGCGGCCTCTCGAACCGCCTCGTCAACCGCCGCCGCCTCGTCCTCTCCAAGGTCATCAAACTCCTCATCCGGCATAGACATCGAGAGGAAAACGAGAACATCCCGGTGGATGGGTTAGAGTTAGTCTTTCCTTTGGAACCACCAACGAGGGCAAGACTATGGGAATCGCCGGTCCCTCGAGCTTGGCGCTCATGCCCCTATCCACCTCAGCCGACTTGAGCTTCGAGAACGCCTCGTTCACCGTCGCAGTATCATACCGCTCCGACTCGACTATGGCCTCGAACTTTCCGCCCCATATCGTACGATCCAAAGAGTGTAAGAGCTTGACCGCTCTATCATGATCATCGTACGGGAGCACGTCCACATTGGCCCTCATGTTGTTCACCACCACCGTGAACCTCTGAAACAAGGCATCGATGGACTCACCGGGGAGATGAGTGAAGTTCTTGTACTCTCTCCGTAGGTCGCATACAACCGTGCCCGAACCCGGGCGTTCCCAACATGAGCCTCCTTCAACACCGCCCAAATCCTACAAGCCAAGTGCTCGGTGTGCACCCGATCGAACTCGGCCGACACAAAGCACGAAACAAATAGTCGACCGCCTTATTGTTGGCGTCGAATCCGTCCCCTCGACCCCGGAGCAAGGAAATCCATCGGTCGGACACATAGCCCCGTGTCCACCGTGACATCCCAAAGCACCGACCCTTTCCGCGGAGGAACGCACCCATCCGCTTGCTCCACATCCGGTAGTTCTTGCCATCGAAGTGTGGAGGACCCGAACCCCGTTCCGGTACGCCATCCTTGGATCTTAGACCGGTTAGAGTCAACAAAGACCCGAACCGGCTCGATACCACTTGAAGGACCGATACGGCGAACCGCAGAGGGGGGGGGAGTGAATGGGAGCCGATAAAAATTCTTCTCGAAGAAGATGAAAACTCCAACAAGACGAACGCGGCTTCCAACACACGTCTCCGACTCACTACCAAGGTTGGTCAAGCCCACGTAGCCACCGGAGTGCCACCGGAGCTAGGAGCCAACACGCAACCTTCCGACCCGAGAATCGCAAAGGAAAAACCAAACCTCGAGTCTACAGACCCACACCGGCCGGACCGGTGAGCACCACCGGTCGGACCGGTCCCCGTAGGTGAACCCGAGCAACTTCCACTAAGTGGCTCTACACCGGTCGGACCGGTGAGACACACCGGTCGACCGATGGCGACCGAAAGCCCCCAAGACACCAAACAAAGCCAACCGACCACCAAACGGACCCAAACTTGAAACAAGGCAGCACCACGGGACAACAACGAATTCACCAAGACGTTCACCCGAGCAAAATCCCACAAGGGCTTGCACCGCCGGACCGGTCAAGAGCACCGGCCGACCGGTGTGGCTCGGGCGGCTCGGGATGAACAAAGACCCGCGGTCAACTCCCCCAAATCCAAATCTCGATCTCCCGAATCGCTCCACGGACTTGAACAAGACTTTGGGGATATCAGGAACACCTCATGAGGAGTCCATAGCCCGCTTTAATCCCACCAAATCTCGTCCAAAAAGGAGGAATCGAAGAAATCCCGCCGAAAGCACTTCCAACCCAAGAACTCAAGAAACCCCAAAAATCGAGCACCTTTTCTCACGGATTTGGGAGGGGAATCACAGCCCAAAGAACCACGAAGGGTTCCCACAAATTTCCCCCATCAAATCCCCAAGAGAAGAGCCCCGAAAACAACCCAAAGAAATCACCGAGAGAGGGCTCCGAAAATCACCACCAAGAACAACCGGAAAAACACATCCAAACCTTGAGGAACAACGCCGAATCATCTATACATGAAACAAAGGTTCGTACAAGGTCTAGCAAGCCGCCCGATCATCCATCCCTCTCTACAAGATCTCTCCGTGAAGCTCTCTTGCTAGTCCTAAGGAAAACCTAGAGAAAATAGGTGAAAATAGGAAAACAAATGAGCTAGGGTTCCAAGAGTTGGCTGCCATCCTCTCACCTCTTGGGTTATATAGGCGGCAACCGAATGTCTAAAATGCCCCTCTCTACTAACTAGGGATACAAGCCCCTCAAGGGCGGATTTGGAATTCTTGATGTCTTCACCATCGGACGGATGCCCGGCAACCGCACCTCGCGTAGTCTCGACGCAAGCCATGCGATCCCGACGCGTGTCCTCCGCTTCGAAGATTCGGGACCGCGTCGTCGCACACCGGTCGACCGGTGCTCCTCACCGGTCGGACCGGTCCCCACCGCGTCGGGCCCGGGCTCGTGCCGCCGCACCTCCGTCTTCGGTTCTCCGGTCTTGGCTTTGTGGATCAACCAAGGAACCCGGTTGTTTTCGGTGAACCACCGGAAACCCCGCGAACTCGGTGTAGCCTCCGCCAATCTCCACTCATGACTTGGCTCCCACGTAGTCCCGGCTCGACCTTGGTTTTGAGGCTCAACCAAGAAACCGTCCACGACTTCATCTTGTTCGTTCATGCCACCATGCGGCCCGCACTTGACCCCCGCCGGCCACCGGTCCCTCGAACGAAGCCTACTTGTCTTCTCCACACCCGGAGGCCTCACCGCGACGACCTTTCGCGCTTGTTCTTCACCCGCACCAACACGAGTCAAGCCGCAACCCGCACCCGCAATACTTAGCCAAGAATCGGTCCACACAACGTTGTCAATCACTCATCACACAAGGAAGCGACCATCCACCGGTCCTCGAACCACACATGGTCCTCACTTATATAGTCGGGAGGCGGGGTTACAAGTCGGAGTAGGGAGAGAGTACTAGTCGGGTACGTCTAGGAGTCTTCCATACGATGCGGGACATGTACGGCTTCCTAACCGAGTACTTCTCCTCTGCAGTCCTTGTGCTCCACGCCTTCAGGTGCCGTGTAGCGCAAGCCGGGTAGTCCCAGGGGCCCACCGAGTAGTCGGTCCTGGTACCCACCGAGATAGTGGGCCCAGGGAGGTCCATACGACAAGCCCCCGAGTACTTTGTAGTCGAGAAGGATAGCTTCAAGTAGTCTTGACGGCCTTAACGAGTAGTCCTCAAGCGTCCCTGAGTACTACAAGTCGAAAGTCCTCAAGAGAAGTCGAAGCATCCCGAGGCTGGAATGTACTCCAGCTGTTGTTTGAGCAATCTTGAAGTCTTCTCGAGTAGTCCCAAGTGTCCTCGAGTGCTGCCTTCGAAGGTCTTCCAGAAATGCCCGTCTTGTCTTGAAGCCGGAGCTGATATGGAGGTGCGATTGCAAAATCGCACTCCATATGGAGTAGCCCCCGAGCCTTAGGTTGAGCCGCAGGCTCGGTGAGGGTCCATCTGAAGTCTTGGCAAGAAAATCCCGAAAAATCCGGAGAGAAAAAAACCGAAGGACACGTGGCACGGAGCCCCCGAGCCTTAAGTCGAGTACTTCCTCTCGAATTGAAGGGTCATCTTGAAGAATGTGTCCTAAGATGCTCCTGAGCCTTGTCGCTTCCCAGGTAGTCGAGTTGAAGTAGCCGAGCCCCCGAGGTGAGGCGCGTCGACTAGTAGAATGCGAAGGGTCACGCACGGCCGCTGAGTCAGCCGAGCGCGGACTTATCGATCTGGCCGTTGGAGGGCCGGTTTGACTTATAAATAGAAGCCAAAACCCTTCGGGTTTTCCACCCATCTGTGCTGTAGTCATTTTGATTCCATCTGAGAGAGATCCACTTCCAGCGCACGCTGCCGCCGTGGTAGATCCAAGTGCGCCACCACCCAGAGCTTTTAGGGTAGCCCCCGAGCGGATGCGCGTGAAGACGCCCTGTACTTGGAGAATGAAGCCTTCACCGTCCAAGTCCGCGAAAGCCGCCGGGAAGAAGAGAAGCCGCGAAGAGGCCGCCGCGGCTGCCACTGGAGCAGCACCGCCAATGTCTCCACCGCGGGCCGATCCAAGCCGCGAGTGGAAGAAGTCAAAAGTGAAGACTGAAGATCTGTTGGCCCTCCTGAAAAGCGGATTTATCCGGGAGAAGGAGGTTGATATGTGGAGGGCCGCTGCCGGAGATCCGTATCCGATGGAGAAAGCCGAAGACGAGATTCCGATGTTGCGCGGTTCGTGGAGCGCGGACTCGCGCTCCTGGCTAGTGATTTCTTCAAGGGCCTCCTCGGGTACTATGGAGTTGAGTACCTCAATCTGAATCCTAACGGCATTTTCCATACCGCGGTTTTCGTGCATTTTTGTGAAGCTTTCCTTGGGATCAAGCCGCACTGGATCCTCTTCCGGAAGTTTTTCCGGGTGAAGCCGCAGCCGAGCGCCAACAATCCAAGAGTAGTCGGAAGGGTCGGCATTCAATTGAGAGAAGACGCCGCTGAGCAGTACCTGGCGTACAAGCTCGTTGACTCCAACGCCGATTGGAAGGCGAGGTGGTTCTACATCACGAACCACCACTCCGGCTGCCGAAGCCGAGTGGTAGGCAGCCCAGGCACCGCGACTGGTGGAACATGGAGCCCACAATGCAGGAGGGGATCCAGCTGCCCGAACTGCTGGCACACATCAAGGTGCTCAGAGAAGCTGGACTGAGGGCCGAGCATGTGGCCTTCAGTTTCATGAAGCGGAGAGTGCAGCCACTGATGGCCCGCGACACCTTGGGCTTCGAGTACACCGGCGACGAGGACACGTCGCGGATGCCCGGAGGCGAGATGGACGACGACGACATCATCGAGAGGCTGACACGGATCTTCAAGGATATGCTGTCGTACACGGCGTGCCCTGTCCCGGAATACTCCGCCGCGCGCCCGCCAAAGGAGGTGAGTAGTCGTACTCCCCTAGTCGAGTAGTCCTTGCTTGGAGTAGACGTGCTGATGTCTTGAGTCTTGTAGGAGGACTTGAAAATGTTCGTCTCCGAGCCGCAGCCGCCCCCTCACGGGATCTAGATCCCGAAGGAAGGGAAAGCCAAAGCCAAGGAGCGGCGAGAAATCGGCGAAGGCGATGACACCGTCATCGTGGAGGACACCACCGACGACGACGACGACGACGACGAGACATTGCAGGACCGCTTTCAGTTGCGGTCGAGGTTTAGCCGTCCAGGATTACCTCATGTGCCTCTTGTGCAAGACCCACCGGCTAGCCTGGCTGCGCCGCCACGGAAGCCGCGCAACCCCGCCCGCAAGCGGGTAACGAAGAAGCTGAAGGTCTCAGATACCACGCCCCAAGAGGTAAGATGTCTTGACTAGGGTAGTCGAGTACCCATCGTACGAGTACGCTTGCTGATGAGTAGTCTTCCTTGTATGCAGGAGGTGCCGCCAGCAGAGCCCGTCGAGGAGGGCGACGAAGGCGGATGGGACACAGTGGGAGAGCCGGCCGGAAGTCGTAGTCCAGCCCCCACTGTCAAGGAGCTCTTGGCGCAGTTGGAGCGCTAGCCCCCTGCTCCACAGGGGAGCACGGAGCCCGTAGCCGCCGCCGTTGAAGAGGTGGTGGCTACGGGGAGCGCGAGAGGGGGCACCTTGCGCCGGCCGCCGTTGCTGCAGAGGAGGTGGCAGCTGCAGGGGCGCAGAGGAGGCGCCCGCCGAGGGTGGACTGGTAGACATTGCCAGCATCCTCGGTGCCCCGGCCGTGACAATAGTCCGGTCAAGCTTGTAAGTACTACATTTTCCCGAGTAGTACTTGTTGTAGTAGTCGAGGTTGACTGACGACCAATTGTGTGTGCTTCTGCAGGAAATCAACAGATCTGTCCTGGGAGGGGGATGAACCCTCTACGGCAGTGGCGGAAGAAGTCGCGCCACCCGCCGAGGAGTCCGCTCCTCGCTTCCCGGGCGGTGCCGAGCCACCGGCTACCGAAGCGTCGTTGCGGAGGCCGCCGTGGTCGAAGGTGAGTACTCTTCGAAGCCGTAGAGCTCCTCGAGGAGTAGTCGTAGTCGCTAATACACTTGTCTTCTCTTTGACAAAGCCGAGGCCGAAAGGAGTGACATCCCCGCGGGGGTGCCAATGCGAAGTCGACACCGGACGTGCGGAGGTCGCCGGAGGAGCCCCCGAGCCCATGGAGGAAGTCGTCGAGGAAGCCGCCGTGGCGGCCGGAGAAGAGGGGGTCACCACATCGCCAGAGGTCGCTCTGGAGGTGGCTATCCGCTCCCTGGAGATCCAGAACGCAGAGCCCATCCGCTCTGCGCCGATGACGGAGGCCGCCGCGAGTAGTCGTGGCGGGATAGAGCTGCTCGCGGACGATCTTGTCGACCCGGCAACGGTTGCCAAGCACCTGGAGGCGGTCCGCCAGGCCGAGCAGTGGATGAAGGTAGGTAGCCTTAGCTTCCAAGTAGTCAATCCTCTGTTGTTGAGTACTTGTTGACTTGTGTTGTCTGTGCAGGACGTCGTGGAGAGGTCCCGCGAAAAGTCCAACATGCTGCAAGGCTTCGGTGACACGGTGCTTCGGGCTGAGGCGCTGGAAGAGCAGCTTTTGAAGTCGCGGAAGCACGCGGCCGCCATGCAGTCTAAGCTCGACGCCGCCTTTGCAAAATATCACAATGATGTTCAAGAGTTGCAGGCAAAGGGCGACGTCTTCGTGCGGAAGAACAAGAGCCTCCGCAACAAGAACAAAGGTACGCCGCTGGACTTGTCGGGTAGTTGTTTGAGGTCGAGAGGTAGTCTGACCCGCTGTACTTTTGCTGTGTTGCAGAGCTTGAGGGCCAGGTAGAGTAGTTGAAGTCCTCGGAAATAGGCATGAAGAATCTCTTCTACCGGGAGCAAGAACCCGCCAGGTACTCGAGCTCGACTACAAAGAACTTGCCTTCGAGTGCGAGAAGCACATGGAGCTTCGGATTGCATCTGACCGCGATCTCGTCAACTGCTACAAATCATTGCAGAAGTTGAATGAAAATTGCGAGGCGCTGCGGGCCCAACTAAAGGAACTTGAGGAAGCCGCGCTGCCGATCGCAAGGCTCTTGGTGCCGCACCCGGGAGGCCCCAAGATTGCTCCACTGGTGGATCACCTCAAGGAAGCCCCCAGCAGGCTGGCGACCTATGTGAAGCATATGGCGAGGTCGATCCCGAAGCAGATCTTGGCCTTCATGAAATCCTACTTCCCGAAGGCCCCGGTGGAGGTAGTCGCTGGCGGGGTAGCCACCAACTGCACCGATGAGCGGTATGCGGAGCTGCTGGAGCAGATGGCTCCCATCGCGGAGCAAGTAGCTGATAAACTTAATCTCCAGTAGTCCTGTAATAGTTAGATAGTAGCCAAAGTTGTACAAAAACAATTGTAATGAATTGCTTAAGTATTAATGAAAGAAAATTTCCAGCAATGAGTACTCGTAGTCGCGATCTCAGAGTGCGGAGCCCCCATCGTGGAGTGGATGCGAGTACTCGTACTCAGCGGTAGTTGTCCCGTTGTAGGGAGTAGACAGTAAAGAAGTTGATGAACGATCAAACTTTATTACTGAAGAAGTACACCTGGGTGGCCAGGGCCGTAGTTACAGAGTAGTCGCCTGGACCCGGAGGCCGCTTACAGCTGAGTAGTGCTAGAGCGGGTAGCCGCTTACAACAGTAGATCCGTAAGTAGCCGTGTAGGCTGGATTGTGGAGTACATGGTCTCTTAGTAGACCGCTGCTAGAGTCCTTAACGCTCGTCGCAGCCCAGGATCCGTAGGTAGTCGCGCGGGCTGGATCCTGGAGAAGAGTAGTCCGGAGACTGGGGCCAGGACCCGGAGGCCGCTTACGGCAGAGGGGTGTTGATGTAGTCATGTAGACTTGAACCCCGGAGTAGTCGTGTAGACTAGGCGTAGAATCGATAGAGCTGGTCGACGTTACACAAGTTGTTGATGTCTTCTCCCTCAAGTGTCTGGAGGCGGTAGGAGCCCGGCCCAGTCACCTTTGCAATGGTGAAGGGACCTTCCCAGGGGGAGCTGAGCTTGTGTAGTCCTTCCGTGTTCTGGATGCGACGGAGGACGAGATCACCAACGTTGAAGGAGTGTTCCTTGACGTTGCGATCATGATAGAGTCGGATACCCTCTAGGTACCTTGCTGATTGGACGAGGGCAGCGCAGCGAGCTTCTTCGAGGCTGTCGATGTCAACTCGTCTGTCGTCTTCGAGATGCCTTCGTCGTAATGCTCCACTACTGGCGAGTTCCATATGACGTCGGCAGGGAGGATTGCTTCGGAGCCGTAGACCAGGAAGTAAGGGGATTGCCCCGTTGGCTTGGATGGCTGAGTCCGTAGCCCCCAGAGTGCGTTGGGTAGTTCCTTGATCCACTTGCCCCCTTTGGAGTTAGCAGCGTCGTGTAGCCGCTTTTTGAGAGCGTCGAGCACCATCCCGTTGGCGCGCTCGACTTGTCCATTGGCCGGAGGATGGGCAACTGAGATGTATCAGACGTCGATCCCGCTGTTCTCGCAGTACTTCCAGAACTTGTGATTGTTGAAGTTGGAGCCTAGATCTGTGATGATGCGGTGGGGTAGTCCATAGCGATGTACGAGTTCATCCAGGAAGTCGAGTACTCTGTCAGCCTTGGGGCATGTGACCGGCTTGACCTCGATCCACTTGGTGAACTTGTCGATGGCCACCAATACTCTGTTGAAACCACCTGGCGCCGTTGGCAGTGGCCCAATCATGTTGAGCCCCCCGGCGGGCAAAGGGCCGGGTTGGCGGTATGGTGACTAGCTTGTAGGGCCGGGACGTGTTGCTTGCTGGGCGAAGTGCGGCATCCCCGGCACCTTCTGACGAGTTCTTCGGCATCGCCCAGAGCTGTAGGCCAGTAGAAAGCTCGCCGAAAGGCCTTGCTGACCAACGTGCATGAGGATGCGTGGTTGCCGCAGACGCCCTTGTGGATCTCCTCCAAGATGTCCTTGCCTTCTTCACAAGGGACGCACTTCATGAGTACTCTAGAAGATGTGCCCCGCTTGTAAAGCTTGTCTCCGACGAGGACGTAGGACTTGGCACGGCGGACGAGCTGCTCAGCCAAGTTCTTGTTGGAGGGGACCTTCTGCTCGCTGAGGTAGTCGATGAAGGGTTGTCTCCAGTCCACGTCGATCATCCTGACCTCCTGTCCAGCTGGTGGGTGAGCTGGGACGGTGGTCGGTGGCGCCGGCTCCGGGATGGATGGCGCGTGAAGCTCGTGAACGAAGACACCCGCTGGTACTTGAGCGCGGGTGGATCCAAGCTTCGAGAGGACGTCCGCTGCAATGTTGTTGTCGCGGACGATGTGGTGGAACTCGAGACCGTAGAACTTGTTCTCGAGCTTGCGGACTTCTAGGCAGTAGGCGTCCATGTTCTCCTTGTTGCGGTCCCAGGACTTGTTGACTTGGTTGATGACCACTGCGGAGTCGCTGTAGACTAGTAGCCGCTTGATGCCCAATGAAGCCGCGAGGCGGAGCCCGTGTAGGAGAGCTTCGTACCCGGCTTCGTTGTTTGAGACCTTCCAGAAGATCTGCAGGACGTACTTGAGTTGTTCGCCCGTTGGAGAGATCAGGAGTACCCCTGCACCTATGCCCTCGAGGTTGAGTGAGCCGTCGAAGTACATCACCCAATGCTCTAGTCGCACGGTGGGAGTAGGCAGCTGGTTCTCCCGCCACTCGCCATGAAGTCGACTAGTGCCTCGCGACTTGATGGCCGTGCGTGGCTTGAAGTCGATAGTGACGGCGCCGAGCTCGACCGCCCACTTGGAGATTCTTCTAGTAGCATCTTGGTTCCGCGGATGTCGCCGAGCGGGTAGTCGGTGATGACGGAGATCGAGTACTCCCCGGAAGTAGTGTCGTAGCTTCCGCGAGGTGATGAGTACGCGGACGGGGAGCTTCCGCACGGGCGATAGTGTGCCTTGGACTCGATAGAACCTCGCCGACGAAGTAGACCGGACGCCGGACCGGATAGGCGTGGCCGTCTTCTCGCCGCTCGACGACGATGGCGATCGACCACGTGGGTAGTCGCGGCGAGGTAGAGCGATGGGCGCTCGCCCTTGTGAGGAGCCGTGAGGATTGGCGGCTTCGATAGGAAGTCCTTGAGCCGGGTAAGGGCTTGATCCGCCTCGGAGTCCACACGAACTTCTCTTCATGCTTGAGTAGTTTGAAGAAGGGGAGCCCCCGTTCTCCGAGCCTCGAGATAAATCCGTTCGGTGCCGCCATGCACTCGGTCGGCTTACGGACGTCTTTGATGCTTGTGGGAGCTTTCATGCTTTGGTGATGGCGGAGATCTTCTCGGGGTTGGCTTCGATGCCGCGCCGGGCCGATGATGAAGCCGAGTAGTTTGCCCGAAGGTACGCCGAAGACGCACTTGTTCGGGTTGAGCTTCCAGCGGTACTCGCGCAGTGATGCGAAAGGCTCTTCAAGGTCGTCGATGAGGGTACTGGAGTTTCTGGTCTTGACGACCACGTCATCCACGTAGGCTTCGACGTTCTTGTTGAGTTGCCTCTTGAAGCATGCCTGGATAGCTCGTTGGTAGGTGGCGCCGGCGTTCTTCAACCCGAAGGACATGGTCGTGTAGCAGTACGCGCCAAACGGGGTGATGAACGCGGTCTTCTCCTGGTCTTCTTCCTTGATCGCGATCTGGTGGTACCGGAGTAGCGATCGAGGAAGCGAGCGAGTCGCGGCCCGCCGTGGAGTCGATGACTTGATCAATCCACGGCAACCCGAAGGGGTCCTTGGGGGCGAGTGCTTGTTGAGGTCGGTGTAGTCGACACACATCCTCCACTCGTTTGAGTTCTTCTTGCGGACAAGGACGGGGTTGGCGAGCCACTCGGGATGGAAGACTTGTCGGATGAAGCCGGCCGCGAGTAGTTTAGCGAGTTCCTTCTTGATGGCGTCCCCGCCCGTCGTCGGCAAAGCGTCGGAGGTGTTGTCGCTTGGGGGTGGCCTTAGGATCGACGTTGAGGCAGTGCTCAATCAGCTCCCTGGGCACTCCTGGCATGTCCGCTGGCTTCCACGCGAAGATGTCGCGGTTAGCCCGAAGGAAGCTGATGAGCGCGTCTTCCTATTTGGGGTCGAGGCCAACCCCGATGGTGGTGGTCTTGCTAGAGTAGCCTGTTCCGAGGTCGATCATCTTGACGAGTACCTCCTCAGGTGGCTGAGGCTTGTTGGCGCTGTCAGACTTCTCTGGGATGTCGAGTTCGCTTGTAGCATGCTTCTTTGATGCGGCGTAGACCTCCATCATCGCGTTGGGTACTTGGTTCATAGTGGCGATCTCCACGGCTTCTGTGTCGCAGTCGTGAGAGATCTTCAAGTCCCCTTGAAGAGAGAGTACACCAGCTGGGCTTGGCATCTTGAGTACCAAGTAGGTGTAGTGGGGCACCGCCATGAACTTGGCGATGGCCGGTCTGCCGAGGATGGCGTGGTAGAAAGTCTCGAAGTCCGCGACCTCGAACTTGATGTACTCAGTACGGTAGTTGTCCCGAGATGCCCCGAAGGTAACTGGCAGGACCACTGAGCCCAGTGGAATAGCCGCATTGCCGGGGATGATGCCGTAGAAGGGCGTGTTGCTCTTGGTGAGCATGTGGGTGATGTCGAGCTTCATCTTCTTCAAGGTCTTGGTGAAAAGGACGTTGAGCCCGCTTCCACCGTCGATGAGCACCTTGTTGAGTTTGGAGCCCGCGACCACCGGCTTCAGGACGAGGGGGAACCGTCCTGGTTCAGAGAAGCTAGTCCATTGATCCGCGCGGGAGAAGGTGATGGGCACCTCCGACCACCTGAGAGGGGTCGGGACCGCTGGCTCAATGGACATGACTTCGCGGCGGGTAGCCTTCTCGCTCCCCGCCTGCCGGCGCTCCGCCGAAGAGGACGTTGACGGTCTTGTCAGGCTCCTGGAAGTCGTTGTTGTCGCCGTCCTTCTTCTTGCCCTTTTTTTCGTGAGGGTGCGGTGGCTCCGGCGTATCCTTGAGTGCGTGCCTGAGTTTGTAGCACTGCTCGGTGGTGTGGTTGCCGTTTGGATGCCACGGGCACCTTTCCTTCAGCAGGTCCTTGAAGCCGCCGGAGTTCTTCTTCGAGCTCTCCTTCGCAGGGCGCTGGATAGCCGCGACGGTGTTGTCTGGCTTGCGCTTGCGGTTGGGACCTGAGTTGTTGTTGTTGTTGTTGTTGCGACCGCCTTGGTTCGCGTTGCTGCCGCTGCCGCCGCCCTAGTTCTGCTTGCTCTTTCCACGAATGGCGTCGTACTTGGTGTTGGCCTTGTCATCTTCATCCGCCCAGGGCGTGATCATGTCCTTGAGGTGGGGGATGGACCTTGGGCGGCGACGACCGAAGTCTTCGAAGGTGCGGCGGTGGTAGAGACCGTCTTGGAAAAGGTCGATGACCTCCTTGTCGGTGACGTCGACGACGGTAGCGCGCTTGTCGAAGAAGCGGCGCATGTACTTGTGGAGGGTCTCGCCTTGTTCCTGCTTGATCATGGCCAGGTCCATTGCGAGTACCCAATCGGCCTATGGCGCCCGCGAAGTTGCTGGTGAACTGCTCCTTCAGCTGGTCCCACTTGTCGATCGAGTGCTTGTCCAGCGACTCGAGCCATGTGAGTGGAGCTTGGTCCAGGCAGAAGGGGAAGTAGAGGCACTTGGTGTCGCTGTTGCCGCCAGCGTTCTCGATGGATAGGGCGTAGCACCTCAGCCACTGGATGGGATCCTGCTTCGCATCATACTTGGTGATCCCCAAAGGCTTGAACTTGTCGGGGAGGAGCAAGTTGCGAAGTCGAGGTGAGAAGGCGGGGAAGCCGTCGCCGTCGCCTGCGGTGGTCGACTTCTTCCGCCGCAGCTCCTCAATCTTCTGGCGGGCGTCGTAGCCGCCCTGTGAGGCGCCAGAGGCGTGGCTGTTCGCGTGTCCTCGGCCGTCGCGACTGCCGCCGCCGCCAGCCCTCCTGTTGGCTCCATGGTTGGAGCTTTCGTCATCACTGCCGCCGCCGTTGGGGTCGTTGCCGCCGCCACCGACCGGAGCGCGGTGGGGGACGATCTCGCGGTTGCTGTTGTCACGCTGTGGAGGTCCGCCGGTGTTGGAGCGACGACGGTTTGGCTCGGCTGGGAGCTCAGCTCGAGTACGGTTGGGACCGTTGTTGGCGCTGCGACTTGTGGCTTCGTTGTCGCGGGGCCCTCGCCCGGGAGGAGGCCGGTTGACTCTGTTGTCGACCCGCATGAAGTAGGCGTCTTCAGCGAGCTTGGCGATGACCTCTCCAGCGCGTATGCCCTGAGCCAGGCGTGCGATCGCTGTGATCGACATGAGGCATTGCTCAGGGGTAGTGTGTACTCTGCTCTCAACCGCCTCGAGAGCTTCCGCGAGGTTGCAGACAGGGAAGTTGTCGCGGAGGCATCGGTGACGTTCGCTGCGCTTCCGGTTGCGCTCACGTCGAGCGTCTCTGTTGGTGGTGGTCTCGTTTGCTGGGGCGTCAGCAGAGAGCTCGTCGGAGGAGATATCTTCAAGGTACTTGTCTTGAGCCGTCCCTGAAGGTCCTGGGGTGTCGCCGGCAGCCATGAAGACTTGGCGATCAGGGGTGCCAAGGCTGGACTATGAAACCGCCACCTCAGTTGGGGTGTTTGAGTCAGCTCTGGCAAGTGGTGTTCCCTCCTGGAACGGTAGCGAGTCGATGTAGGTGACGTAGCGTGAGTCTCCACTTATCAGGTCAGCAGGCTTGCGGTCGGCCGATGACGAATCTCCCCGGCCCGGTGTGGTTGTTATAACCAGCCCAGAGGCCGGCCCTGACAAGGGAAGCTCAGTGGAGTTGTCCTTGGACTCGGGCTCCTCAGGGTCCGACCCGAAGTCGAACTCGTAATCCGGGTTCGAGTAGAACTCGGAGAGAGGGCTGGAATCCGAAGCGTGGCCGGGGGCGGTGTCGGAGTCCTAGTTGTACTCGGGTACAGGCTCCTTGCCGGCCCGATGCGAAGTGGGAGCCCCCGTGCGGGCCCGGCTGAGGGTGCGGGGGCCACAAGCGGAGCGCTCACGAGGTGAGGGGACCGCCTGCGATGGCTGAGCAGCCGGCTCGCATGCGATGGCCCATGGAGACGTCGAGTTCGAGTTGGAAACGGACTCGAGCTCGAAGTCAGCGTGGTGGTTGAAGAGCAAAATTTCGCCGAACTTGCCAGCGAGCTCGCCTGTGACAACTTCAGGAAGCGTCACGAAGCCGGTCTTAGGGTTGGGCGGCATGGTTAGGCGGCGCTTGAAGGAGCCTGCGCCGTCGGCAGTGCAGACCCAAGCGCCGAACACGAAGGTGTCGCCGCGGTTGAAGGCGACGGTTGGCTTGAAGTGGACGAGAGCCGTCGAGTTCGCCATGTGATCTCGGGCGAGATCCCCTACCTGGCGCGCCAGCTGTCGGTGTTTTAGACCGGCATCCTACTAAGGGGAGTACCTGAAGTAGATGAATGTGGCCTCGCCGAGATCGGTAACTCGAAGGAAGAGACACGTGGCACACAATTTAGACGAGTTCGGGCCGCGAGGTGCGTAATACCCTACGTCTCGTATGCTTTGCGTAGCTCGGATTGATTGGGCACGATTACAAGATGGTGCAATGGTGCGCCGTGAGTTGTATGAGATGTGTTGTGTCCCTAGAGAACGGTCCCCTGCCTCGCCTTATATAGTCGGGAGGCGGGGTTACAAGTCGGAGTAGGGAGAGAGTACTAGTCGGGTACGTCTAGGAGTCTTCCATACAGTGCAGGACATGTACAGCTTCCTAACCGAGTACTTCTCCTCTGCAGTCCTTGTGCTCCACGCCTTCAGGTGCCGTGTAGTGCAAGCCGGGTAGTCCCAGGGGCCCACCGAGAGAGTGGGCCCAGGGAGGTCCATACGACAACGGGGATCGTCACCGAAGAGCCCGAATTTGAGATGCCAGAGGAAGACACGAGGATACCACAACTAAAGCCACGCTACTTCCGAGGTAAACTTGACAACCACTTTGAGAAGTTTGTGGAGGTTGTGCGTAGACTTAGCATCAACATGCCATTACTAGATGCCCTACAAGTACCTACATATTCTCGTTACTTTAAAGACATACTTGCAAATAAATATGAGATAGCAACACTCGGGGTAGATCATGTCAAGATGTCCGAGGAGTGTAGGGCCGCTATTGCCAATGGGCTAGAGAAGCAAAAGGACCCCGGGTGCCCTACAATACCTTGTTCCGTTGGTTCTTTCAACTTCGAGAAGGCGTTATGCGACCTTGGAGCTAGTGTGAGCGTCATGCCAAGAGATGTGTTCGAGAAGCTATGCCTACCATTGGAGCCTACGGGTATGTGTTTGGAGTTGGTAGATAACTCCATTCGCTATCCCTTGGGCATTGCCGAAGATGTACCCGTGAAGGTCGGACACCACTTCATCCCCGTCGACTTCGTGGTGCTCGAGATGGGAGAGAGGGAGAACCCGCCGCTCATCCTTGGGAGGCCTTTCCTCAAGACCGTGGGATCTACTATTGATGTTGGCAAGGGGGAGATCATGTTCGATATCAACGGAGAAAGGAGTTCCTTCAAGTACCGACCACGACTCGAGGCATGCAACATGATTGGAGTGAAGGAAGAACCAAAGAAGAAGGAGGGGTTGAAAAAGAAGAAAGAGCCGAAAAAGATGAACGTAAAGAAAATCAAGGAAGGTGTTGCATCCGTCAAGACAAAGGAAGAAAAGCCGCCTGTGAAGACCAAAAAAATGACTAAGCCGGAAGAAAAGCCCGTGCCCAAGATGGTGCGAAAGTGGGTACCCAAGATTGCAACACCCGCAAAGAGCGTTGATCCGAAGTAATCAAGTGAAGAAGTCTAGCTATGGACTATAAACGAAGCGCTAGGCGTGAGGCAACCCGTTTTCGTCAAGTCAAGAATAAGCTACCGGGAGGACAACCCGATTCCAGGTTTTTCGAGTCTTTTTAATAATTTAGTTTTAAATTTTATTACGCAAAGACATTAGACTTAGAAGTGGTTGAACAATATTAGAGACATAATTCTTGGTTGAATATTTTGCTTTATCATAAACCTTTTGCATGAACCCTCCTATGTGTTTGTTTGTTCTTTTTCGAGAAACCACAACCAAATAATTTCAGAACCTAACTAAACCGTTCATCCTTATTATGGTGCTGCAATTGACTTATTTTTCATGCTAAAAACACACGAGTAGAGCCACGACTTATATCTAGGTGTTAATTAAATTTCAGCACGTGGTAGGACTCGCGTGAACCTAGAAACTAAACTTTTGGTTGGTTTTAAAAATCTATATCCTTGGTTTCTTTAAGATTAGAATTTTTCTAAGCCTCATTTGATTTTGTTTTATTCAAAATCTCTCTCATTTAGCCAAAATTAGAGCCTAAACCTATGCCCCCATGATCAAGCCGGGAAAAGTTCGCTCTCAACCAATGAAGGCAAATATACCGGTGAGACCGATATCAACGTAGTCGGAAAATATTTTCGACTTACATTTGTTTTTAATGGTTTAAAAACTTCTCTAAATTTATGCTTGAGCTCTTCCATAGCTCTGAAAATATTTTTAATTTTCGAATTAGAGGAGTGCTTAACCTTAAACACACTTAAAGGGAGGCAATCTAGTTTAAATTAATCATGCATGCACCATTGGATACACTTTCATCAACTTTCATCAAGACCACATGCAAAGGACAAGCATGGTGGGCAGCAAGCATAAACTTTGCAGGAATTTCATGATGGCATGTGAAGCAAGTGGAGCAAGGGAGCATGGACATGACTCAAAGCATGAAGCATCAAGTGGAAGGACCAATAATGCAAGAAAAGTAGTAGATGAGAGCGTTTGGACGGTGCAACTCGTGGAGCACGCGGGCAGGAAAGTCGTAGAGGGGAAATGATCATGCTGGAAGAAAGTCGAGGCGGGGAGGAGCACCAGGCCACCCAGGTCGGTCGGCCCAGGCCGGCCAGCCTCCCCTACTTAAGGAGCCCCCCGGCTCCCGTTTTCTGCAGGCAAGCTTCCCTCTCCTTCCTCAGTTTGTGTGTTCAAGTTTGTGTGCCGAGAACCTCCGTAGACATAGCCAACCTTCCCAAGCTTGATAGCTCAAAAAAATCCACAACCTTAATCCACTCAAAGTCCACATCCCGAAGTAAGTTCTTAAGTGCCTAGTTACCGGTTGCAACCCGGAGTTTTAGTGGAGAGAAGAGTGCAGGAACCATGTGGAAGAAAACCACAAGTCTCTTCTCCAAGAAGAAGAGTTCATCGTCATCCAAGCCATCTTCAATGACGTCTTCGAGGAGGCACTCGGTTTCCGAGTCTCCTCGGAGCATGGAGGAGGATACGACACCACCAAGGAGGAACGACGCCCTCCTCCTCGGTGGCATGAGGGCAACAAGGAGCACGTCCATGAGGTTTACCGAACCTCAAGGGCACTCGGAGGAGCCGCCCATTCCACCTCGACGATCGACCCGTTCGACCGCGCCACCTCCATACACTCCGATATATTCCTCATATGACTTCATCATATTGTCGGAGGAGGAGGAGAAGAGGTCTCTCGTCTTGATAAGAGACTTGTGCCCAACGTCGAGTTCGACGACCAAGCACTCAACTACTTGGGTTTCGGCACTGACATATATTACATGTTGGGGCACCTTGGATGGGTGCAATTATCCAACGGAGTGTCGGCGGACACCCACAAGGAGTTCGCCTTGGAAATCATGATGACCATTGCACCTATCCTTGATGATGGGGTGCAAAGTTTATCATTCCGTTTGGAGGGAGTCCAACAAGTGGTTCCCTACGAGCATGTTAGGGAGCTACTTGGGTTCCATAAGGTAGCTCCGGAGAAAGTTGACGTGCCTCCCGACATGTTAGATGGATTTTAGAGGTTGATCTCCGGAGAAGCCCACCAACAATGCAATTGCATTCGCAACCCCATTATCCAAGTATTCCACTCTTGGATGTGCAAGAGGGTATTGGGGAGGATGAGGGAGACGAAGGTGACCGACACGGAGTTGAATTGGCTCTACTCGGCTTTAATTGCCAAGCAGCCAATAGACCCCTCATACCTCACGATCAACCGTTGGTGTTGCGAGGCAACATCGGGTGTGGGAGATATTGGTTCGGGGTGCTACGTCTCTATGTTGGCCATGTCCCTACGGCCGGGGATCACAAGAAACCCTGAACATCTTTTGCGTGGGACCTCTCTCGGCATTGAGTATTTGCGACAAGGCAAATATATTAGTGGTGATGAGAGAGGAGGTTTTCGTTTGGCCACGGTGAATTTACCCCTTCCGGATGCAAGGCTTAGGGTTTTCATTCAAGGGAGGGAAGATTGGTTGGAAGAGGGACTCCTTGTCCCGGCGAAGAAAAATAAAAGAGGAAGAATCGTAGAGGAGGGATCTTCCTCCGCGCAAGCGAGTGGTGCACAACCTAATGTGCCACCATTCGGCGGGATTCCTCCTCCACCAAGTTACTACGGAGGGCCACCAATGCAAGCATGGGGGGTGGTGCACCGGTACCCCCACCAAATTATGTGGTGCCCAACGTAGCCTTCGCGGAGCCCTACACTCAATATCCCCAACCACAACAAAGCGTGGCCATAATTGGAGGGTATGTTGCGAGAAATGCGCAAAATGTCGCAGCCATCCAAGCCAATGCGGCTCACTTGTTGAGGCAATGCAAATATTGCCTATGAGCTTGGACGCCTTCACATAGTGGAGCCGGATCAATTCGTTGGAGGGGATGTCCAACCTTACTACGAGCAAGGGTACAACTATCAAGATTACCAATGCCAACCACCGGCGGAGGATTAGGAAGAAGGAGGAACTTTAGTTTTCTTTTCTTTTCCCTTTCTCTATAATTTTCAGCTTTTGTTTGTGTGTGTTTGCGTAATATTTTCTGTTTTTATTTAAATTTCAGAAAGTGTGTTTGTTTATTTTTAGTTTGCATTTCAGCTTGATCTCTTCATTAATAAAGACACCACCTTGTTTATATCATTGGAAAAGTTACAAAAATTTGTGCCATAATGATATATGATTATAATTGCCGCTTTGTTTATCTTTGTAATTGATTTATGCATGTTAAAGCTAGTGCTCTCCTAAAATACAAATCTGAATTTATCTAAACGCTAGCTTAATCTTTAGCGGAGGTTATGATTAAAATAAAGACCCATAGTGTTTTATGTGCTCTCAAGTTATAGATAGATTAAAGATGGTTTTTATGCTCAAAAATATTGCTAACCTTGTCATAAATATCACTTGTGTGTTGCTCAACCTATCCAGAGCCTAATATATATTTGAGTGCATAAACCTTAGTGTTCAAGATTTATTTTTGAGTGAGTTATTGCAGGCCATGATTTCTCTGGCCCAAGACTAAGAAGCTGGTCATTCCGTTTTTGCGTATCTATCTTTTTGCTAGCCTTTTATCCGTGCATTGTGCATCCCCGCATCGGAGATCTCACAAACCTCGCCGGATATCCACCCTTAAAACCAAAAATCATCTTTTTGTGACTACCTCCTTGACCACAACCTATCGTTGAGAATGGATCATCAATTCAAGGAAGATCGCAAGACGGTGCCAACATTGAAGAATTCAAGTATCTCTCCAAGGAAAAATATTTCTGGTACCTACCTTATTTATCGCCTCTTTGCTCGAGGACGAGCAACGTCTAAGCATGGGGAGGAGGTAGGTACGATGCAATTTTTAGAGTTCAAAGGGGAGCAAATAAAAAAATTTAAGAGAAAGAAGAAGAAAAAAATGAATAAAAGAAAGAAAGAAAGAGACAAATGAGAAAAAGAAAAAAATATATGAGTATGTGAAAAAAAGTGAACTCCCCGGTTCTCTAAAATGCATTAGGAAATTCAAGGCTTCAAGATTAAAAGATCCGTACTCATTTTCCAACCATGTGGAATCCGATAACAAGGACTTCCTTTGTGCCTAAGGATCACTGTTTGCCATTTGCACATGTCCACCTATCTCAAGTGTGTGTATTTTTCTCTTTCCCCTCCTTGATATAACATTATCTTCCAATGACCTCTTGGACGAGTCTCGGTAAGACCATGAAAAGCTTGTCTTGTTTTGACAACACCTCATTTATAAAATCATGGTAGGACTAAACTTTCCCAAAGCTCCATATAAAGCCTACCACACATATATGAGAGGGAAAGGAGTAGAATATATAGGCTTGAGAGACAAAGCAAGATGAGAGTTCATGAGAAATATACAAGATGATTTAATTTTGTGAACTTGGTTTAGCTTTTCTTCATCTCGTTCTTTATTTCAAAAATTCTGAGATCTATTTAAACTTTATGAGCATGTTAATACTTGTGGGATAAGCTTAATTAGGAATCTACCCTCCGTAGAGATGAAGGCTAGTACATTATGGAACTTTAACGAATTAAAATTTTGAGAGCATTATGTTTTCTCATGTGTGATCAAGTGCAAGGTTTAAACATTGATGGGCAACGATGATATTCATCGAAGGCTTACTTGAGGACGAGCAAGGTTTAAGCATGGGGGAGATGTTGACGGTGAAAATCCGTCAACCTAGCCATGAGTTTACCTTTGGTGTTGGCATAAGTTTTATACGTTATCCATGAGCACTAACCCCCGTGGTATAACAAATTCACGTGTGCATGTCGGTTTTGGAGTTTAGTGTTTATGCAGGGTTTTAGCGTTGAAACCAAGACTTTCGGGATAAGTTCATCAAGCACCTTGTGACATGACCTTGAAGCCCCGTACGAGTCATGCAATGAAGCAAACTTGACTCCAAGAAGTCAGGGACTTGATCCGAGAAGATGACAAACTCCGAGGACCTAACCAGAAAAGTGCCGAATCTTGCAAGACAAGGAGTTATGTCCAATTCGGAGAGAAACTGACGACATGGACCTACATGCAGAAGGGGGAAACATCTAGAAGACACGGGAACCGACATCGAGCAAAGGAGGCCGCGGGCTGGGCCTGGATGGGCCCAGGCCGGCCGGCCCAGCCCTGTCCAGTGCCCGTTCGCCCCCTCCTTTGCCCTAGCCGCCATTCGGGCTATTTATAGCCCCGGGTCGAGAGCCACGCATCATCCAATTCGTCATCGTCCGCCGAGGAGCAGAGAAGAGAGGGACACCATCCCGGAGAGGAGAGGGTCGAGCTAGTTGACTAGGGTTTCCCTAGCCGACGTGGGAACCTTGCACGGAAGACCACGTCGGAGTTCCCGGAGCTAGAAGCAAGATCAAGGAAGGATCCCGGTGGTGATCTTGTGTATGTATCATTGTCATAGTTGAATTATCAAGTTGAATCTATTCCTAGCGATCAAGTGTTTCCTCGAAGATTTCGTTTTTCGATCGGCTTCGCTTATTCTAAATCTATTATCGAGATTGATTACATAGGGTGTTCTTGTAGCCGCGGTGGCTAGAGGTACACGCCGGATCTTCCGAAAGAATCTCGACTTGTCTTTTGACTCGCCCTAGACTCCCCGCATGAGTAGGGATACGTTGTGACAGAACGGGGGTTCCGAAAGGCGGATGTTTTCGGATTTGGACGGTAAACCACGATTTAAAGAGGCTTCTAATAAGATTCGATTTGCTACTTCTTCTCTTGCTTGGAACTTCAACAAAAGGCTTAACCCGATCTCTCTAGATCGGTTTATCTACCCAATCTTACTTTGTTATCTCCAGTCTTCAGTAGATTAGATTAGTTTCGTGTCTTTTATCTAGATGCATTAGGGTTTCTCTTTTATCGAAGATTGAAGTTACTTGGCTTTACTAGATCATCTTTTGCGTCACACATTTGTTCCACGGATTCGATACCTTGGGTTCACCACTCGAGGGAAGAAGGGTCCCTTGTCTACGACGGGAGACTTGTCCGCTTGCAAGTCTAAACGAAATTCGATACAACTATTAACCGTCAACAGTGGACATGACATCATCAAGGAGTTTGTTGATGCTGAAGTTTGGCCGATTTCGTATGGATGGGCCCCTACCGAAATCGTGAACTTCAATGTAAACTGGGCAGCGCAAGAAGTACTGTTTCCTCGATTCGGTATTCAACTAAAAGACGGCCAGAGCACCGAAGAGTTTATGGATGAGGTTGAGAAGAAGGTGAATGCCATGATTGGCGAATCCACCCTGAAGGAATATAAGGCTTATAGAAACTTAGTGAAACACAAGAAGAGAATCTATAGGGTTTTGTTGAAGTTTGTGGCGAAAAATCCTTCCGATCTCGTCGCCCAGGTACTCCTGTGAAGGTTCCTGCTGTTGCCGTGGCTAGTTGCTCGGCCGCACCCTTGAAAGCCTCACGAAGAAGATCTTCGAAGAAAAGCAAAGGAAATGTAGCCGAAACGTCCTCTTCTACTGTTTGTCCTGAGAAGACCCGATCTCTTGAATCTAACAAATGAAAGAGGAAATCATCTGAAGTCGCCTCTGACGTGGAAATGCAAGCTGCTTCCAGCCTCGCTCAACTTAGCCGAAAGAAGACTAAGAAGCCTGTGAAGAAGATTACTATTGCTGAAGTTCAGCGTGTTCCTTCTGCTTTTGACGATGACATCATCGTCGAGCCCAGCCATAAAGATTTTGTCCCTTTTCTATGGCCTTTCTTAAGTTTCAATGTTCATATACGTTGTACTCCAGGTTCTGAAAATGAGTTCGTGGATGTTGAAACATTTTCATATACTATTGTTGAAGTCCAGAAAGAAGTTATGACATCTGCCGCTGCTACCGCTATTGGAATTGTTGATCCTCAACCCTCTGGTCGCCAAGACAAGGCCTCTCCCAAATTCACCAAGGAGCTTGAAATGACAGTTCACAAGGGTGAAGATCCTGCTCATGAAGGTCCTTTGATCAAAACTCGCGAAAACCTTCCTGAGGATCAAGACCCTTCACCCTCGATGATTGCTTTCAACAAAAGCTTTGGTACGTCTTATCAGGGTAAACTACTAAGTGTTGGCTATGAAAAGACCGATGCGAGAGATGGCATGTCTAAGCTTCTAACATTATGGAACTCGTCTAAAATCGTGGATGAAACAACAAAAGGAGATTCAAAGCAGACGTCTCCACCACTTATCGGGACTCGTCATGAATCTAGAAAGGGACCCTCTAATTCTTCGAAGAGAGTTACCGTCGAAACTCTGAGTAGAAAAGGTTCACGAATTTTGTTCTTCTCAACTGTACTTTTATTTTTTTCCTGCAGCTTCTGATATTTGTGATTACTTGCTTATCTTCGGCCCTTCATTAATTTTCAAGATTTCGAAGCACTTCTTCGGACGTATCCAGCTTCTAGGATTGAAGAATACCAGAGAGCTCACTCCTTGAAGGCTTCTCTTCTTGGAAAGATTGCCTCCCAACGCTTGGTAGAATAGGAGGAGATTGCAAAGAAGTTGTCTGAGGAGTCTAAGAAGCTAAAGCATGATTTCAACTTGGCCCAATCTATGAATGCAGACTTGGAGAAGAAAGTTGCTGAATTGGCTGATGCTCTGAAGAAGTGCCAAGACGAAAGGAAGGTCGCAGAGGACGGGAAGAAAGTTGCTAAAGAAGCTGTTGGGAATTCTAAGAAAGAGCTTGAAAAACTTCAGAAAACTCATGATGATGATTTGAAGTTGATCGAGAATCTTCGCAAAGATCATGATAAATCTTCTAAGGCTGCTGAGGATCTTTGAATAAATAATGCTAATCTTGCGAAGACTCTGAGCAGTAAAGAGCAAAAGATTCAAGATCTCAAAAAGGCTCTTGCCGATTAGAAAGAAACCTCTGAGCAGGAGATCAGCAGCATGAAAACCAAGCTGAAGGTCCTGTTTGAGGAGCATGGAAAGGCCTTGAAAGATTTCGGCGTTCGTCCTGGTCCTCTGCTTGAAGATGAAACAATTCCTTCTCTGTTTTTGTGGGTTGAAGAAGAATTTTGGGCTCTTTCTGGTGTGATTTCCGGCACCAGTGACTTCGCGGCTGCCTTCTCCGTTGAAAGCATTTTGAAACTTCTTCAGAACTTTGACTGTGCCGATCTCTTGAAGTTTCGGGAAACTCTTGGACATTTTTCTGATGCTAGAAACACCTCGATTATTCGCCCTAACGAGGACGTTCAGGCTATTAAGGCCAAATTCGCGAGTTCTGGTTGACAAGTGGAAGAGAATTTGTGAAGGAAATTGCTCAAGCGAAGCTTGAAAAGATTTGAAACTTTCACTGATGCTTTCTCCATCTCAAATGTTTTGAAGTATAAATTTTATTTCTTTGTGTTTTTTCAGCTGATTCAGGAGGAGAGGCGAGGTAAAAGCGCTGAAGTTCAGGAATCATCTTCTAAAGATGAAGAAGAAGAGACTACCGAGAAAGAAGATGATGAATCGAGCGGAAGCGACGAAGATGGTAGTAGTGGCAGTGGTAGCGATGACACTGATGGTGTTAGAGCCGAATCCAAGCACAATGATTCTTCTCTGAAGGTTGACATCATCAATTGAGATGCTCGAACTTCTTTTGTATCACCGTTGTAAAAAATTTGTAAATTTGAGGGTTGTGATGTCCTTTCTGAACAATTGTGTTGTAAATCTTAACCTGCGCAGGTCCTGCAAGGTGGGCCTGCACCGGATGTGATACCTCTGCGAATCCATCGCGGGAATATGGTTGTTAGTGGCGAAGCTTGGCGACTTTTCAAAGAAATTCATCCCAAGTGAGATTTTTCTGATTTTTGGCTCGAAGTTTCGCTGAATTTTTCGATAAATAGCTTTGATCTTTCTTCATTTTTTCTTCTTCGTGAAGACGATAGTTCTGTTGCTGCGTCTTCAAGTCTTCAAGAGTAATGAAGATGGAGCCCCTTAACCCCATTACCGATGGGCATGATTTTGCTTATGCTAGTGACGTTGCGAAAAACAATAGTTGTGACCCTGGGCACATTGTGGAACTTTCGTACTAGAATCTTTGGGTCTCTGATGTAATGTAATGAATCTTGATTGAAATTTTGAATGTAACTAAGGCAATAAAGACGTTTTGTTGAGAAAAAAACATCACCCTCCCCCACTTTGCCGTTTTGCATGCAAAATTTTGTAGCAATCTGAACAGTTGAAAGCTTTTTTCTGGTGTTTTTGTTTCACGAATTCTTCATGAGTTGCTTCGCTAATTTTCAAGTCGCAGGAATTCTAGCGTAAGTCGACAAAATTTCTTTCACGAATTTTGTGGACTTTTCTTGCTTGGCACACTTGCCCGGGTTGATATTGCAACCTTCAGTTGCTTCAACCACCTTAACTTATGAATGCTAGCTTTAAGAGGGTTTGCAGCCCCTTGGCCTCTTGTAGGAAAATGAGTCATTGTAGATACGATTCGCGACTTTCACTTCACATCTTCTCGCGAATAAAAATTTTTTAAACAAAAACATATGCTTATCACAATCCTCAGTTTTCTCGAACTTTTGGTAAAACATCCCTTCACGATTGGAACTAGGCCACAACTTATTGTTGTCTCGGGCCTTTCGGTGGGAATCCCTTTGACGGTGGGATTTAGGCCACAACTTGTTATTTTCTCAGGACTTTCAGTGGAATCCCTTTGATGGTGGGATTTTAGGCTTTCACAGAGCCTTTGGGTATCACGGATGCCCTTCACAAATTTTCTTTTCTCACAATGGATTTTCGGCTATCACGGAGCCTTTTCACGAATCGTGATGGAATCTCGGCTATCAAGGAGCCTTTTTACGAATTTTTTCTTTTTCACCATTGAATCTTGGCTATCAAGGAGCCTTTTCAAGAATCATGATGGAATCTCGGCTATCAAGGAGCCTTTTCAAGAACTTTTCTTTTTCACAATGGAATTTCGGCTATCAAGGAGCCTTCTCATGAACTTTTCTTTTTCACAATGGAATTTTGGCTATCAAGGAGCCTCCTCACGAACTTTTCTTTTTCATAATGGAATTTCGGCTATCAAGGAGCCTCCTCATGAACTTTTCTTTTCCACAATGGAATTTCGACTATCAAGGAGCCTCTTCACGAATCATGATGGAATCTCGGCAATTAGGGAGCCTTTTCACACGATGAAATTCACAAGATGCATGAATTGGGGGAAGACTCTTTTCATATATATCACAAAGAGTATTTACACAGGACCCCACCTCGTTAAAAACCTTGCCTCTTGATTTAGAACCCCCTTTGCAAGGAAAAGAGTATGGTCCTTCTTATTCTAATGAAATTGCGAAAAAGAAAGCAAATGTTTTTGTTCTCGAAATCACTTATAGATTCGTGATTTAGATTTTGTTTTTCCAGAATGTAAACTTGTGAAAAAGGAAATACTTGAAAATAAATCTAACTCTGAAATTCTCAAGGGTAATACCTTTTCAGGCTGTCAGCATTCCACGAATATGGTAACTCTTCACCAGTTTGTTCTAGCAAACGAAAAGCCCCTGGCATGTTTGTTTCCTTTGATATGTATGGTCCCTCCCATGATTCATGAAGTTTCTCTGGGTTTTCCCAGTTCTTCTTTCTTTTCAAGACCAAGTCGTGATGTCTTTTCTGACCACTTTTTTTGTCCTTCCATGCCTAGTTTCCTTCTGGTACTTGTTGATGTTTTCAGCAGCTTCGAGAATCGTTAACTCAATCATATCCTTCTCAACTTTTTGGTCGACTTCTTCGACTTCTTTTGATTTTAGCACCCTCATGCTTTCATTCTTGATTTCTTCTGGTGTCATTGCCTCAGTGCCAAAGAGTAAGCGAAAAGGTGTGAAACCCGTTGCTCTTGATACAGTGGTGTTGTGGGACCAGATTACTTTCGGCAATTCATCAACCCGTTTGCCCTTCTTCTAATCAAACAAGCACTTCTTGATTCCCAAAAATATGAGCCCATTTGCCCTTTCAATAGCTCTGTTAGACTGTGGATGATACACTGATGAAAATTTCGCATGAGTGCCCAAAGTCTTGCATTATTCTTTGAAAGAGTAACAGTCGAATTGTTTCCCATTGTCAACATTCAGTTCTCTTGGTACTCCAAATCTGCAGATTATGTTTTGCCGGAAGAACTTCTGGATCGTTGGTGCCTTGATGTTCGCAAATGCTTTTGCTTCCACCCATTTCATGAAATAATCCACAGCGATAGCTACGAATTTGCAGTTTCCTTGAGCTGCTGGCAATGGTCCAACTAGATCCATTCCCCACCTTTGCAAAGGCCATGATGGTGGAATTAGATGAACTGACATGGAAGGTAAGTTTTGTTGATTCGCTATTTTCTGACATGCTTCACATTCCCGAACTAGTGTTTTCGCATCAATGTTTATGGTGGGCTAGTAGAACCCTTGCTTTATTGCCTTTCCTGCTAGAGCTCTTGTGCCTATGTGTGCACCGCAGAATCCATTGTGAATTTCCTTGAGAAGTTCAAGGCCTTTTTCAGAGGTGATGCACCTTAGCCATGGCTCAGTAACTCCCAATTTGTACAGCTCTCAATTGACTACCACATAGCCCCTTGCCCTTTGCTTCAATCTTTTTTCCTCCAATTCGTCTTGCGGTTCATAATGGCGTATGCCATGATTTCTGCTCTCCAATCGGGAGTCTCCACAACACTCACAATTTTTGGCTTTTCTTCCTTGATGGATGGTTCTTTGATGATTTCGAAGAACACGTCTGGAGGCATTGCTTGATTTCTTGCTGCTGCTTTGGCTAGCTTGTCTGCTTCATTATTGTCGTCTCTTGGAATATGCTGTACTGAATAACCTTTGATATGTCTTTCCATCTTCTTGACCTTCTCAAGATATTTAATCAAAACTGGGTTTCTTGCTTCGCTCTCTTTTTCGATATGCTCCTAAATGACTTTGGAGTTCATTTTGATGATGAAGGTTTGCTGACCCAGAGCTTTCATTTTCCTTAGTGCCAGAAGTAAAGCTTCATATTCCGTTATGTTGTTCGTGGAATGCTCATCATTCGCGAATATGAGTTGAGCTGCATATCTTATCACGACTCCTGTTGGAGATGTTACAACCACTGAAATTCCAACCCCCTTATGACACCAAGCTCCATCACACTGCACTACCCAAGGTGTGAGAATTTCTTCACTGAGATTATGAGTTGGTGAAGTCCAATCTACGACAATGTCTGCCAAGACTTGCAATTTTATTGCGCTTCTTCTCTCGAAGTCTATAGTATTCTGATAATTCAGCTCCCCATTTGATGATTCGGGTGGATGCTCCCCATCTGACAAATCGTTTAGTGGTTGGTTTGTGATGACTCTTATTCTGTGACCCTCAAAGTAGTGTCTTAGTTTTCTCGCAGCCATGACAATTGCATATGCTATCTTCTCCAATTCTGAGTAAAAGAGTTTTGACCCTGAGAGAGCTTCTGAAGGAAAGTATATTGGGATTTGTTTGAACTTCCCTTCTTCTTCCTTTTCTTGCACTAACACGGCACTTACTGTCGAATTTGAGGCAGACAAATACAGTAGAAGTGGCGATTTTAGCTCGGGAGGGCACAACTTAGTCATATTCGACAAATAGTCCTTGAGTTCTTGAAAAGCTTGTTTCTGAGTTTCAAACCATTGAAAATTCTTGGAGCTTTTGAGAACTTGAAAGAAAGGCAAACTTCTCTCTACAGCCCTGGGAATGAACCTATTGAGAGCGGCAACTCTCCCTGTCAATTTTTGCACATCCTTAACCGAACTGGGTCTTGCATTTCGATCAAAGCTTTAATTTTGTCGGGGTTTGCTTCTATGCCCTTTGTTGAAACAAGACATCCAAGTACTTTTCCTTTGTGAATGCCGAAAATACATTTCTCGGGATTCAGTCTGAGATTCTCTGCTTTGAGATTTGCGAATGTTTCTGCTAAATCGCTAATGTGGTCTCTGCTTTGAACGCTTTTTACTACTATGTCATCCACATATGCTAGAATGTTTCTCCAAAGTTGAGGGTGAAGTGCACCCTGCATTCTTCATCCCTTCTGGCATTGTCACGAAACAAAATGTTCCGAAAGGAGTGATAAAGCTCGTTTTTCCTCATCTTCTCTCCGCACTCTTATTTGGTGATATCCTGAGAACATATCCAGGAGTGAGAGCATTTCACTGTTGGCCGCATCATCCACGATTTTGTCTACCCTTTCCAATGGGAAATCGTCCTTCTTGCATGCCTTGTTCAGATCTGTGAACTCTACACACATTCTCCATTTTTCGTTCTTTTTCTTCACTGGTACAGTGTTGGCTAGCCAGACTGGATACAAGACTTCTCTGATTACTTTCGCATCATGAAGTCTTTGTACTTCAACTTCTACCGCCTTCACTTTTTCTTCAGACATTTTTCTGAGCCTTTGCTTTTTCGGGGGTATCTTCTCATCTGTTTCGAGAGTATGCTCGATGATGTCTCTGTCAACACCTTGCAAGTCTTTGGCTGACCAGGTGAAGACATCTTTGTTTTTGTTCAGAAATCTTATAAGCTCATTTTCTTCTTCGGGGGTAAGATGAGCCACTATTATGACTGCTCTATCAGGCATGTCATCCAGGTACACTTTTTTGGTTTCTCCATCAGCGGCTATCTCAATTTTCTCTTTATCTCGCTTAGCCTCGATGTAGGTGAAGGACCGAAACGGCGAACCAGAGAGGGGGGGAGTGAATGGGAGCCGATAAAAATTCTATTCAAGAATTCGACCTATGAACCCGATTTCACTCGTGCACCTCCGCAAGCTTCTCTTGCCAAGTTCACGTGTTCACCTTCCTCGTCCGCATCAAGAGCTGTAGTCGTACTCATCGGCGTCGTCATAGCCTTGGAATCCTCCATCTTGAACTTCCGCACAATGTCATTGGTGTACTTAGCTTGGTGCACAAATGTTCCTTCCTTTGATTACTTGATTTGTAGCCCGAGGAAGAACTGCAACTCGCCCATCATGCTCATATCAAATTCCCTGCTCATATCCTCTGCAAACCTTGCAACAAGAGAGTTAGACGAGCCACCAAAGACAATATCATCCACGTACACCTGCACAATCAGGATATCTCTGCCCTGCCTCAGTAGAAACAAGGTCTGATCGACCTTCCCCATCTCGAAACCTCTCTCAAACAAGAACCCCCTCAACCTACCATACCAAGCTCTAGGCGCCTGCTTTAACCCATAAAGCGCCTTCCTCAACTTGTACACCCGGTGGGGGTACTTCTCACTCTCAAACCCCGGTGGTTGCCTCACATACACTTCTTCCTCCAACGCACCATCAGGAAAGCACTCTTCACATCCATTTGGTGCAACTTGAACCCTTTAGCCACTGAAAAGGCTAGAAGGACCCTTATTGCCTCCAAACGGGCTACGGGAGCAAAGGTCTCCTCGTAGTCGATCCCCTCCTTTTGACTGAACCCCTGAGCAACAAGCCTTGACTTGATTTTCACCACTTCACCTTTCTCTCTCTCTTTGTTCTTCCACACCCACTTTGTACCAATCGGCTTACACCCTGGGGGAGGGTCAACCAACTCCCAAACCTGATTCCTCTCAAAGTTCTCCAACTCCTGATGCATCCCAATTGTGATCAGATAGTGCGTGTCCAATGTCTTTGGGCTCAAAAGTAGCAACAAATGCAGCATGAGCGAAATGAGAATTGTTTCGAACCCTCGACCGTTTAGTGCGTTCATTCATGTCGCCGATGATCCTTGAAGCTGGGTGATCCACTTGTACTCACCGGGGAGGTTCTTGCCTCGATGCTACCTCCCCCTCAACAACAGCTTCTCCTCGATCTTGATTTGTCGTCGTAGGTGTAGGAGAGGGTCCGTCCACCACCGTAGTCGAAATAGTATGTACATGTTCAGCTGGGGGCACCACACCGCCATCTTCATCGTCTCCATGTTCATGCTCCTCCTCCTGAAAGATCTCCTCGCCAAGCTTATCATCACCTGCACACTCAAAGACAAGCTGACTACATGGCTGTGTCTCGTCGAAGGTTACCTTGCAAGTCTCCACGATTTGGTTAGTTTCAAGATTGAGCACACGATATGCTCTAGAATGAGATGCATAACCAAAGAAAATACCATCGACCGACCTAGCCTCAAACTTATCCAACTTCTTCCCTTTTTTAAGAATAAAGCACTTGCAACCAAAGACATGGAAGTGACTCACCTTGGGTGTGCAACCACTCATCGCATGTTTTCTTCTTATGCACTCTGAGGTAGATCCTGTTCGACACATAGCACGCGGTGTTCACCGCCTCAGCCCAGTACCTTTTCGGACTCCTATGCTCATCAAGCATCGTCTGAGCCATCTCACACAAGGTCCTATTCTTCCTTTCCACAACACCATTCTGTGGAGGCGTATACGGACTCGAAAACTGGTGTTCAAGACCCAAGTCATGGCAAAAGGTTTCAAAACGAGAGTTTCTGAATTCTGAGCCATTGTCACTGCGGATCGCTCGTATGGCATCTCTGTGCCACCTCGTTCCTCAACATCAAGACTAGATCTCGAACAAAACCAAACATCTCCTCTTTGTCCTCGAGAAAGAACACCCACGCTTACCGAGACTAGTCGTCCAGCACAACAAGGACATACCACTTCCCACCCGCAAATTGCACACGAGCTGGGCCAACAAGGTCCATATGGAGCAGCTCGCATGGACGCTCAGTCATCACATCGGTGAGAGGCGGGTGAGAAGAGGCTACCATCTTGGCATGCCTACACGGAGCACAAAACAACTCTTTCTCAAGCCTCAACTGCGGCAATCCTCGGACCAAATTGAGTTTATTCAAGGGAGACAAAAGGTCAAAGCTCAAGTGACCCAACTTCCTATGCCACTTCCACAACTCACTCGAAGAACCAGCCAAGAAACAACGCTCCACACTAGAAGACTGAGAAAAATCAGCACGAAACACCTGACCCTCGAGAACGACCATACAGACAAGGTCCCCTCGAGAAACCAAAATCCGAGAACCACCAGGCCGAAACAACACCTCAAAACCCTCATCCAACAGCTGGGACACAGAAAGAAAATTGTACCCCAGCGATTGAACAAGAGCAACACGCCTCAGAGTGATATTGTCACTCACCTTAATCTCACCTTCTGAAAGCACACGCCACACCCATTGTCCCCAAAAGTGATGTACCTCTTTGTCACCATCGGGACGAGACTTGAGAACCACCCCTTGTCTCCGGTCATATGCCTCGAGCAACCAGAGTCAATCAACCAAATGTTCTTCAAGTCTCTCACCTGAAATTTAAAAATGAGCACGTGAGCGAACAAACGACTCAGCACTGGGGTTAGCACAAACCAAACCATCTTTCCAACCAAAACTACCACCACGAACACCACCTCGGTAACCACTCCGAGGAAACCAACCCTCTATGCCTGGAGGAGGACCAAAACCACGAAAGGAGAATCATGGATCGTCCTTCCTCTCCATCTCAAAGCTACGACTCCTCCCATCCCCGTATTTAGCACGAGAGGGAGAACACCTAGCAAACTGAACACCTGCTGACTCTCCAGACCAACCACCAGAACAGCGACCACCTCAGACAAACTGAGACTCCTCACAGGCACGAAAACAAAACTTGCCAATCTGCAGACCCCAAACTGGTCTGACCGGTTTTAAAACCGGTCTGACCGGTTTCACTCCTCCAGCAACACCTCCTGCACTCTTTCGCTCTCCCAAGCCGGAACTGTCCTCACACTCGCCTTAGCCCTGGGCATCTGCACACGAGGCTCAAGTACACCACTGGAAGGGTGATACTTGTCCTTGTTAGCCCACTCCTTCGCCATTCTCTCCTCTCGCTTCCTCTTGAAGCAAAACTCATCCTTATGGCCATCTCTCCCACAATAGCCACAATGAAACTTCACAAGCTTAGGTTTGGGCTTGGATTGGGGCTACTCACTTGGTTTCTCTCCGCTCGACTTCTCCACCAGTTTCTCCTCACTAGCCTTCTCACTCCCTTTCCCAAAGAACACTTTCCCCGAAGTGTTCACAAACTTGATAGGCCTTTGGAAATCATTTGTTGGTGGAGGAAACACCGGTGGAGCTGGGGTTGTGTCTAGTCGGTTCCTAAAATGGTTAGGTTTGGGGGGAAATCATTTTTGTGGTGGGTTTTTGGTGGCTCTAGGATATTCTCTACACTTCCCTCACCAACCTTGTTTGCCCCAAGTCCCTCACCATCTTGCCTCTTAAATGCCTCGATCATCATCCTCAACTGAGGCTCATGACCAGACAACCAACCCATCAACTTTCTCAGCTCATCATTCTCATCCTGTAAGCGATCAACATAATGCGCAAGTTCCAGATTCTTCAAAGCATGCATTTCACAGGTAGAGCAAGATGTAGGAATTGGTTCTTTCAGCTTAGCCTCAAGGAAAGCAGTGTAAACATGCATCTCATCAATTTTAGCATGCAAGACAGGGCAAGAAGTGCAAGCAACTAGCAAAGCAGATCTAGATTTCAGCTCAGCCACTTCAACCCTAAGCACATCTAGTTCCTCACACTTGGAGGCATGCTTCTCCTTAAACAAAGCAAGATCAGCAAGGAAAATAGAGCAATCAGCACAATCAGTCTCATCAGAAACAATAGGGCTAGCCTAAGGGGAATCAATTTCAAGCTTGCTATTAGGAACCTGTGTTTCTAGCTCAGCCACTCTAGTCCTAACATCCTCGAGTGAAGCCCTAAGCTCTTTTCTCATTTTCTTGGCCTCTCTAAGCATGTCATCACGATTATCAAACAACGAGCCAAGCCTTTCATTCTCCTGACGCAAGAAGGGAAGCTCGTCATGCACCTCGCCGTCGGAATCAGAGTCCGAGTCGCTCTGTGTGCTCTTCTTGCTGCCGGAGCTCAGCGCCATGGTGCAGAAGCCATCTCTAGCGAAGTAGCTTAGCCCGCTCAGGTTCTTGGACGACTTCCTGCTCTTGCGACGATCACCTTCGTCTTCACTGCTGCTTGAGCTCGAGGTGGAGTACGCGGAACTGGAGTCGGCGTCGCTCGCTCCCACCATCGCTCGTGCCTTGCCTCGGCTCTCCGTCTTCCTCGATCGTCACTCGTCCTTGTGCTTGTTCTTGTGCTTGCTCTTGTGGTCACACCTCGACTGGTACTTGCCATCCATCCTCGACTTGTGCTTGTAGCCATTTATGTTCTCGACCTTCTCCGGGCAGTCTGCGACGAAGTGTCCCGGCTTGCCGCACTGGAAGCATGTCCTCGTGTTCCTCCTCATGTTCACCCGGTTCTCGTGCAGCCTCTCGAACCTCCTCGTCAGCAACGCCAGCTCGTCCTCTCCAAGCACGTCGAACTCCTCATCTAGCATAGTCATCAAAGAGGACAAAGAGAACATCCTGGTGGATGGGTTAGTGTTAGCCTTTCCTTTCGAACCACCAACGAGGGCAAGACTATGAGAGTCAGTCGAGCCCTCGAGCTTGGCTGTCATGCCTCTATCCACCTCAGCCGACTTGAGCTTCGAGAACAGCTCGTTCACCATTAGAGTGTCATACTTCTCCAACTCCACAATGGCCTCAAACTTTCCGCCCCAAATCGTATGATCCAAAGAGTGTAAGAGCTTGACAGCTCTATCATGATCATCGTACGGGAGCACGTCCACATTGGCCCTCATGTTGTTCACAACCACCGTGAACCTCTGAAACAAGGCATCGATGGACTCACCGGGGAGATGAGTGAAGTTCTCTTACTCTCTCCAGTAGGTCGCATACATCCGAGCCTGAACCTGGGCATTCTCAACATGAGCCTCCTTCAACACCAACCAGATTCTACAAGCCAAGTGCTCGGTGTGCACCCGATCGAACTCGGGCTGACACAAAGCACGAAACAAGTAGTCGACCGCCTTATTGTTGGCGTCGAACATGTCCCTCGATCCTGGAGGGAGGAAGTTCATCGGCTGGACATAGCCTGTGTCCACCGTGACATCCCAAAGGATCTGACCCTTACCGCGGAGGAACGCTGCCATCCGCTTACTGCACATTTGGTAGTTCTTTCCATCAAAGTGTGGAGGACCCGAACCCTATTCCTGGTACGCCATCCTTGGATCTTAGACTGGTTAGAGTCAACAAAGACCCGAACCGGCTCTAATACCACTTATGACTTGGCTCCCACGAAGTCCCGGCTCGACCTTGGTTTTGTGGCTCAACCAAGAAACCGTCCACCAACTTCATCTTGCTGTTCTTGCCACCATGCGGCCCGAACTTGACCCCGCTGGCCACAGGGTCCCTCGAACAAAGCCTACTTGTCTTCTCCACACCTGGAGGCCTCACCGGCAACGACCTTTTGCGCTTGTTCTTCACCTGCACCAACACGAGTAAAGCCGCAACATGCACCTGCAATACTTAGCCAAGAATCAGTCCACACAACGTTGTTAATCACTCATCACACCAGGAAGCGACCATCCACCGGTCCTCGAACCACACATGGTCCTCAGTAGGGTTCTCTTTTTTCTTCAGGAGAGTTCAGTTGGTATACATTAGTTTGCACTAGGGTATGCCCCTTCTCTATATTTCTGGCCTCTTGCTGATCGCCAAACACGGTGATGACTCCTTTGGGCGCTGGTATCTTCATTCATCGGAACTGTTGTCTTATGACAACATCGAATTTGTTCATGAATCCTCTGCCAAAAATTGCGAGATATGGAGGATATATATAAACCACATCGAAGGTGAGAGTTTCTGTTCTGGCATTGTTAAGATCTCCAAAGGATACTGGAAGGGATACTTTTCCAACTAGCTTGATTGACTTTCTTCCGAAACCTTGCAGTGGGTATTCTGGTGGGTGCAACATGTGTTGAGACAAGTTCATCTTCTCGAATGTTTTCAAGAACAAGATATTCGCTGAACTTCCATTATCTACAAGAATTTTTCCAATGACCCATCCGGCTATATTCACTTCGATGACCATAGCATCATTGTGGTTCGTGGATTTGAGCCTGAAATCTTCTTCTGTGAATGTTATCGACACCTTGGCCCATTCTGGTTGTGCAGCTGGACCATCATTTATAATTGTGTTCACGGATCTGAAATAGTTGTTTCTCTGCCTTTTCATCTTGAGTTCCATGGCTGATCCTCCTGTGATGGGCATGATTGTTCTGAAAGATGGCAAGGCTTTTGGGTTCTGAGGTCTTGAACTTGATTCTGGTCTTGATGAATTGCCTGGTGGTGGTGGCAATATTTCTTGGATTGGTTGCGGCTGCTGAATTGACTGAATTGCTTGTGACTGAGGGTGGAACTGCTGAGAAGGTTGCCAAGATGGCTGTGATTGCTGAAACTGCTGCATTGGGATTGGACTTGGTTGAGAATTCACGAACTGCGGCTGCCAGAAATTTGGGCGAAGTTGGTTTGGCATTGAGGAGGCGATACTCATCATTGCCTTCTCTTGTTGGATTCTGGCAATATTCTTCTTGGTTTCTGGGCATCCTTCGATGCTATGGCCTCTTCCGTGATATTGGCAGTAGAAATATGAATCTCTTGGGTTGTGGTTTGTGAGTTTCAGGGGTCCTCTTCCCCTTCCCCTTCCCCTTCCCCTGGGTACAAACCCTCCTCTTGCGCTTGGTCTGTTGTTCTGGTTGGACTGAGTGTTTTCCACATTGTTGATGTTTCGTGGATTCTGGAATTGAGGTCTCCAGGTGTTTTCCCTGTTTCCTTGTCTTAGCTTCGTTTTGTCCAGCAACTCTTCTGTGGTGATCGTCATCAGACAAGATGTACTCTTCAAGTTCATGGAAAAGTTCATCAATTGTCTTTGGTTTCTTCCGTGTCAAGTGTGAAGCTGTTTGTCCTGGAGTTAGACCCTTGATCAGTGCATTGATCGTTGTTTTGTCATCCGCTTCGAGAATTCGGGATCTCTGCTGCATGAATCTTCTTACGAAATTCCGTTGTTGACACCCAAAATTGGCAGGGGCCGACTTGGGCTAGGCAGGCTAGTTAGACCGTGTCTCAGGGGCGGTCTGATCGGGTGTCCTGTAGCCGGTCTGGCACAAGGGGCCAGGCGGTCTAACCGCCCCCTGGGGCGGTCTGACCAGGATACCTCGATTTCGGGTAGAATTAGGAGTTTAGCTTGATTCCGAGTTGTAAATTGCTATTTGCATGGCAAAACCTCCCACCCTATAATATAAAGGGTCGTGGCCGATTGAGAGCTATCATCCAATCGTCATTATCAATTTTTATCTTATTTTCTCCAAACCCTAGCTTTTCCAAACTCCTTTGCTCTCCTCCTTCGTCTCCACAGCGGTTGAGGGAGTTCTGAGTGGCCTGCCGATCTCAGAACAACCCTAGGCACACTGTTCCCGACGGGGTCCCTCCCGGAGCAGCGAATCTAGGTTTTCGGCATTTCTCCTGTCCAAGGCGGTTAGACAGTGTCGTATGGACCTCCCTGGGCCTACAACCTCGGTGGGTACCAGGACCGACTACTCGGTGGGCCCCTGGGACTACTCGACTTGGGCCACACGACACCTGATGGCGTGGGGCGCAAGGACTACGGTGGAGGAGTACTCGGATAGGAAGCTATGCATGTTTTGTACCATGTAGAGAACTCCTAGACGTACACGACTAGTACTCTCTCCTCAAACTGACTTGTAACCCTGCCTCTCGGACTATATAAGGCGAGGCAGGGACCCCTATCTCTCATATACGCATCATCTTGTAAACACACCCAATCAATCCAGAGCTACACAGCATACAGGATCTAGGGTATTACACACCTCGCGGCCCGAACTTGTCTAAATTGTGTGCCACGTGTCTCTTCCTTCAAGTTACCCATCTCGGCGAGGCCACATTCATCTACCTCGGGTACTCCCCTTGGTAGGTTGCCGGTCTAAAACACCGACAGCTGGCGCACCAGGTAGGGGCTCTCGCTGAAGATCTCATGGCGAACTCGACGGCTTCAATCTTCATCAAGCCAACTGTCGCCTTCAACCGCGGCGACACCTTCGTTTTAGGGTCCTGGGTTTGCACCGCCGATGGCGCCAGAGCTTTCCAATGCCGCCTCACTATGGCACCCAACCCGAGCACTGGGCTCGTGACGCTTCCCGAGGTGATGACGGGCGATCTCGCCGGAAAATTCGGCAAAATTTCGCTCTACAATCAACACGCCGACGTCGAGTCTGGATCCGCCTCCAACTTGAACTCGATGCCCCCGTGGGTCATCGCATGTGAGCCGGCTAACGAGCCATCGTGTGCTGACATCCCACTCCATGAGCACTTTCCATATGGCTTCTGCAATGCTAGCAGGGCCCATGCGGAAGCTCTCTCTGCACGCCGGGTTGGCAAGGAGATCGTCTCCGACTACACTTCGGACTCCAACCCTGCCTCCGGCTACTACTCGGACTCCTCCTACGAGTTCGACTTCGGATCGGACCCGGACGAGCCTGAGTCCGAGAACTCCATGACTGAGCAACCACTATCAGGACCAGCTACCGACCTGGTTATAACATCTACACCCACCGGGAGATTTGTCTACTGGCCAGACCGCAAGCCTGCAGACCGACAAAGGGACCTCACGCTGCGTCGCCTACCTCGACTCGCTTCCCTTCCAGGAGGGAACACCCCTAGCTCCAATAGAGGAGCACACCCCCAACAGAGGTGGTGACTACTGACTCCGGTCTCGGCACCCCTGATCGCCAAGTCTTCATGGCTGCCGGCGACACGCCAGGACCTTCAGGGACCCGCCCCGACCGGTACTTTGAAGATATCTCAGCAGACGAGTTGTCTGCCAATGCACCCGCGGATGAAACCAACAACGACAAGAACGCCCAACGTGAGCGCAACAGGAAGCGGAACAAACGGTGTAGACGTCTCCATGAAACCCTCCCCATACGGAATCTCACAGAGGCCCTTGATCAAGTCGAAAACCAGGTGCACACAACCCCCAAACAATGCCTCATGTCTATCACCACGATAGCACATCAGGCTTAGGGGATGCGCGCGGGTGAAGTCATCACCAAGCTCGCGGAGGACGCCTACTTCATGAGAGTCGACAATAGAGTCACTCAAGTACCTCCCCTCAGAACTCGTGAACCCGACAACCATGAAGCCACAAGTCGCAGTCCAGCAGGCAATGGACGCAACCGTACTCGAGGAGAACTGCCCCAGAACCCCAACCGTACCAGGGCTTCGGCTGGTGGGTCTTCTAAAGGCGGTAACAGTGACGGCGGCGCCGGCGGTAGTTGCAGCGCTGCTGATCATGGTGATGCTGGTGGTAGAGGCAGCGGCGGCGGGAGCTCCTCACACAGGGCTGGCAGGAGAGCCAGTGGCGGAGGCGATCGCGGAGGCCGAGGCCACGCAGACAGCCACGTCACCGGTGTCTCACATGGTGTCTATGATGCCCGCCGCAGAATAGAAGAAGTACGACTCAAGAAGTCCTCCATGGCAGGCGACAACGATGGCTTCCCCGCCTTCTCTGCTCGACTTCGCAATCTAGTTCTCCCAGAGAAATTTAAGCCTCTGGGGATCACTAAGTACAACGCGAAGCAAGACCCAGTCCAATGGCTCAGATGCTATGCCCTCTCCATCGAAAACGCTGGTGGAAACAATGATACAAAGTGCCTCTACTTCCCTTTTTACCTGGACCAAGCTCCACTTACATGGCTCGAGTCACTCGAGAAGTACTCGATCGACAAGTGGGACCAGCTCAAGGATCAGTTCACCAGCAACTTCGCGGGCACCATGGGGCGCTCAGGTACTCGCATGAACCTGGCTATGGTGAAGCAGGAATAGGGAGAGACCGTACGCAAGTACATGCGGCGCTTCTTCGACAAGCGCGCCACTGTAGTCGACATTACCGACAAGGAGGTCATCGACCTCTTCCAAGATGGTCTCTACCACCGTCGCACCTTCGAAGACTTCGGTCGCCGTCGCCCGAGTTCCATCACCAAGGTCAAAGACATGATCACTTCATGGGCCGACGACGAAGACAAGGCAAACGCCAAGTATGACGCCATTCGCGGCAAGAGCAAGCAAAACCCGGGCGGCAGCAGCAACAACAACAACAGGGATCAAGGTCGTTGCAACAACTACTCAGGTCCTAACCTCAAGCGCAAGCCAGACAATACAGTCGCGGCTATCCAGTGCCCTGCGAAAGATAACTCAAAGAAGACCTCTGGCGGCTTCAAAGACTTGCTGAAAGAGAAATGCCCGTGGCACCTGGAGGGCAATCATACCACCGAGCAGGGCTACCAACTCTGGCGAGCACTCAAGGACTCTCCAGACCCACGGCCTCCTCACGACAAAAAGGGCAAGAAAAAAGCTGACGAGGGCAACGACGACTTCCAAGAACCCGACAAGATGATGAATGTCCTCTTCGGCGGACTACCCACGAGGCGGTCTCATAAGGCCACCAGACGGGAAGTCTTGAACATTGAACCAGAGATCCCGACCCCTCTCAGGTGGTCACAGGTACCCATTACCTGTGACCACGTGGATCAATGGACAAGCTTCTCCGAGCCAGGGCGTTTTCCACACATCCTAAAACTAGTAGTCGCGGGCTCCAGACTCAATAAGGTACTCATCGACGGTGGGAGCGGGCTCAACGTCCTTTTTACCAAGACCTTGAAGAAGATAAATCTCGACATTACTCACATGCTCACCAAGAGCACATCGCCTTTCTACGGCATCGTCCCCGGGAATGCGGCTATTCCACTGGGTTCAGTGGTCCTGCCAGTTACCTTCGGGGAAACTAGGGAGAACTACCGCACTGAGTACATCAAGTTCGAAGTCACAGACTTTGAGACTTCCTATCATGCCATCCTCAACAGACCAGCTATCGCCAAGTTCATGGCGGTACCACACTACACGTACTTGGTACTCAAAATGCCAAGTCCTGCTGGTGTACTCTCACTGCAAGGGGACTTGAAGATATCCTACGACTGCGACACAGAGGTTGTGGAACTCGCAGCTACCAATCAAGTACCCAATGCAATGATGGAGATCTATGCTGCATCCAAGAAGCGTGCCCCAACCGAACTCGAGATCCCAGAGAAGTCCGACAAAGCCAACAAGCCTCAACCATCTGAGGAAGTGCAACTCAAAGCGATCGACCTCGGGATAGGCGACAACAACAAGACTACCATGATCGGGGCGGGCCTTGACCCGAAATAGGAAGACGCGCTCGTCAGCTTCCTTCGGGCTAACCGAGACATCTTCGCTTGGAAGCCAACGGACATGTCAGGGGTGCCCAGGAGGTTGATCGAGCACTCACTCAACGTCAACCCTAAAGCTACCCCGAAACAACAACATCTCTACCGTTTCGCCGACGAACGATAGGACGCCATCAAGAAGGAACTCGCCAAACTACTCACGGCCGTCTTCATCAGAGAAGTTTTCCATCCTGAGTGGCTTGCCAATCCCATCCTCATCTGCAAGAAGAACACGAACGAGTGGAGGATGTGCGTCGACTACACCGACCTCAACAAGCCCTGCCCCAAGGACCCCTTCAGGTTGTCGTGGATTGATCAAGTCATCAACTCCACGGCGGGCTGCGACCTGCTCTGCTTCCTTGATTGCTACTCCGGGTACCACCAGATCGCTTTCAAGGAAGAAGACCAGGAGAAGACCGCGTTCATCACCCCGTTTGGCGCCTACTGCTACACGACAATGTCGTTCGGGTTGAAGAACACCGGCGCTACCTACCAGCGAGCTATCCATAAGTGTTTCAAGAAACAACTTAACAAGAACGTCGAGGCTTATGTGGATGACGTGGTCGTCAAGACCCGAAACTCCGACACGCTCATCGCCGATCTTGAAGAGACTTTCGCATCTCTGTGGGAGTAGTAGTGGAAGCTCAACCCGAACAAGTGCGTCTTCGGCATACCTTCGGGGAAACTACTCAGCTTCATCATCAGCCATCGTGGCATCGAAGCCAACCCCGAGAAGATCTCCGCCATCACCAAGATGAAGGCTCCCACCTGCATCAAAGACGCACAGAAGCTCACCGGGTGTATGGTGGCCCTGAACAGATTCATCTCGAAGCTTGGAGAACGGGGGCTACCCTTCTTCAAACTACTCAAGCAACAGGAGAAGTTCATGTGGACACAAGAAGCAGATCAAGCTCTGGCTCAGCTCAAGGACTTCCTGTCCAAGCCACTAGTCCTCATGGCTCCTCGCAAAAAGGAGCAGCTACTGCTCTACCTTGCTGCGACTACTCACGTGGTCAGTACTGCTATCGTCGTCGAGCGGCAGGAAGATGGCCACGCCTACCCAGTCCAGCGACCAGTCTACTTTGTCAGCGAGGTCCTGTCAGAATCTAAGACACGCTACCAACCAGTATAGAAGCTATTGTATGCAGTGCTCATCACCTCGCGGAAGCTACGACACTACTTCTAGGAGTACTCGATCTCCGTCGTCACCGACTACTCGCTCAGTGACATCCTACGGAACCAAGATGCTACTGGAAGAATCTCCAAATAGGCAGTCGAGCTTGGCGCCCTCAACATCGACTTCAAGCTATGAACAGCCATCAAGTCACAAGCACTAGTCGACTTCATGGCGAAGTGGCGGGAAAATCAGTTACCAACTCCAACTGAGCGACCAGAACATTGGGTGATGTACTTCGACGGCTCACTCAAGCTCGAGGGTGCGGGTGCAAGGGTACTCCTGATTTTTCCAAAGGGCGAACAACTCAAGTGCGTCCTACAGATCTTCTGGAAGGTCTCAAACAACGAAGCCGAGTATGAAGCTCTACTACATGGGCTCCGCCTCGCAATTTCTCTGGGCATCAAGCGACTACTAGTCTACGGCGACTCCGCAGTGGTCATCAACCAAGTTAACAAGTCTTGGGATCGCAACAAGGAGAACATGGACGCCTACTGCCTAGAAGTCCGCAAGCTTGAGAACAAATTCTACGGTCTCGAGTTCCACCATGTCGTCCGCGACAACAATGTTGCAGCGAACGTCCTGTCGAAGCTTGGTTCTACTCGCGCACAAGTACCAGTAGGAGTCTTCATCCACGAGCTTCACACGCCATCCATCCTGGAGCTGGCGCCCGCAACCACTGACACAACGCCTTCTCAAGCTGGCCAGGAGGTCATGATGACAGACGTGGACTGGCGACAACCCTTCATCGACTACATCCGCGAGCAGAAGGTTCCCACTGACAAGAACTTGGCCGAGCAAATCATCCACCGGGCCAAGTCCTACGTACTAGTAGGAGACAAGCTCTACAGGCATGGCGCCACTTCTGGAGTACTCATGAAGTGTGTCCCCCGAGAAGAAGGCAAGGACATCTTGGAGGAGATCCACAAAGGCGTTTGCGGCAATCACGCGTCTTCTCGTACGCTGGTCAGCAAGGCTTTCCGACGAGCTTTCTACTGGCCCACAACTCTGGGCAATGCTGAGGAACTCGTCAGAAGGTGCCAAGGGTGCCGCATTTCGCCAAGGAACAACATGTCTCGGCCTACAAGCTAGTCACTATACCACCAACTTGGCCATTCGCCCGCCGGGAGCTCGACATGATTGGGCCTCTTCCAAGTGCGCCATGAGGATTCAACAGAGTTCTGGTGGCCATCGACAAGTTCACCAAGTGGATCGAAATCAAGTCGGTTACCTGCCGAAAGGCCGACAAGGTACTCGACTTCTTGGATGAACTCGAGCACCGTTACAGACTACCCCACCGCATCATCACAGACCTGGGTTCCAACTTCAACAACCACCAGTTCTGGGAGTACTGCGAGAATAGCGGGATCGACGTCCGGTATGTCTCAGTCGCCCATCAACGTGCCAATGGACAAGTCGAGCGCGCCAATGGTATGGTACTCAACGCTCTCAAGAAGCGACTACACGACGCTGCTAACACAAAAGGGGGCAAGTGGATCAAGGAACTACCAATGCACTCTGGGGGCTTCGTACACAACCCACCAAGCCAATGAGATAGTCACCCTATTTCCTTGTCTATGGCTCCGAAGCTATCCTACCTGCCGACGTCATGTGGGATTCGCCGGCAGTAGAGCAATACGACAAAGGCATCTCTGAAGACAGTAGACGAGTTGATATCGATGGACTCGAAGAAGCTCGATGTGCCGCCCTCGTCCAGTCAGCACGGTACCTTGAAGGTATCCGACGATACCATGATCGCAACGTCAAGGAACGCTCCTTCAACGTAGTCCTCCGTCGTATCCAGAACACGGAAGGACTACACAAGCTCAGCTCGCCATGGGAAGGTCCCTTCTCAATCGCAAAGGTGACCAGACCAGGCTCGTACCGCCTCCAAACACTTGAAGGCGACAATGTCAGCAACTCGTGGAACATCGACCAGCTCTGTCGATTCTACGCATAGTCTCTCGACTACTCTGGGGGGTCCAAGTCTATACGACTACTCCTGGGCTCTTCGCCGTAAGCGGCCTCCGGGTCCAGGCACTAGTCTCCGGACTACTATACTCCAAGATCCAGCGTCAACGGCTACTAACGGATCTCGGGCTGTTCAGAGCATCAAAGACTCTAGCAGCGGTCTACCAAGAGACCATGTACTCTTAAATCCAGCCTATACGGCTACTAACAGATCTACAACTGTAAGCGGCCACGGGTCCTAGCACTACTTAAGCCGTAGGCGGCCCCCGGGTCCAGGCGACTACACTTGTAAACGGCCCTGGCCATCCAGGTTTACTCTTTTTTCAGTAATAAAGTTTTATTTCTAATCAACTCATTATGATTTCCTCCAATGGATCTACTATCGAGTACTACTACTCGCAACACCTTCATGATGAGCACTCCGCACATACAAACAGCGACAACGAGTACTCATTTCAGCCACACATCATGGGAAGATTTTCATTCAAACTTAAACAAGTTCATCATAACTTTGTTTATATTACATATGCTGCTGTAAGCTAACCCTACAGGACAACTACTGGACGTTCAGCTTCTCCTCGACTTGTTCTGCGATGGGCACCATCTGCTCCAGCAGCTCCTTGTACTGGTAGTATGTGCAATTGGCGGCTAGTCCACCCGCGACTACATCCACTGGAGCCTTGGGGAAGTACGACTTCATATATGCCAAGCCTTGGTTGGGGATGGACTTTGCCAGATGCTTCACATAACTGGCCAGATGTCTGGGGGCTTCCTTCAGCTGATCAACCATCGGAGCTATGTTGACGGTTCAAAACCGTGCTCAAGTTCACCGCAAGCCTACGGGTGACTTGGTGCCTTTTTCACCAAGGAGGCTCCTCCCTAGATTTGTCAATCCAAGGATCGGAAGCAAACTCTTAGGATTCTCCATCTAACCTATTGATCTAGCCTAACATGAAGCATTGATTGCATAAAGGTAATCATACAAACATGAAGGGATGTATAGATCACATCCACCTAGACATAAAGGTAAGCAAACCAAAGGTAAACCTAGCCTATTGTCTTCTAGTCGTAGTTCTAGCCAAAAGAGCAAGTGCGACATGCATCTCATCCAAAGCCATCTTTAAATTACTATCCTCTGGTCTGATTCCGAAAACGCCCGCCTTTCAGAGCCCCCGTTCTGTCACAACGTACTCCTATTCATGCGGGTAGTCTAGGGCGAGTCCAAAAGAACCAGTCGAAATCACTTGGTCGGTCCGGTATGCACCTCTAGCCACCGAGACTACAAGAGCACCCTATGCAATCTATCTTAAGTATAGATTAAGGAATAAGCAAAACCAAGCGAGAGCAAAATCATAAAGGGAGGAATCGAGTCGCTAAAAAATCGGATGACATGAAGTACTTAACTCACATAATAAATGCGTTTAGATCATCTCCACCGAGTACATACCGTTGATGACCTCAACTAGCCTCGAAACTCCGCCATGTCTCAACCGTGCAAGGCGGCCATGGCGGCTAGGGTAGGCCTAGGCCATCTCCTAGATGACTTCGAGGACTCGCGGCGGCCGGCGGCTTCCTCCGGGTGCTTCTCCTTCGTGTCGGCGGCTCTTTGATGAATGGATGGATGGATCCCCTCTCCTTGGGCGCCCAAGGGGGTGTATTTATGCCCTTGGGGAGCCTTGGGGCGTGCTCCACCTTGCCTTGCACGAGATCTTCCTTGGTAGAGAAGGGAACTTGGTTTCCATAAAATCAGCCTCGTCCAGATTTTCCTGATTCGCAGCCCTTCCTTGCCGGCACCATATCTCCCACGTCCGCACTCCAAATAATGCAAATTCGGTGTCCTCGTTGTATGGCACCAAATTTCCTCCAACTTTGGTATTCATTGCTTTCTTTGGAAACGAAGATAAAATCTCCAAACCGGCCTTGGAAGATAATCTGTTCTGATTTTGGACTGACTGCGCAGCAGGGATTTCGATGGTCATATCTCCTAGCTCCCTTATCCGAATTGGGCCTTCCACATATCTAAATCGAAGGTATCGTCGATGCCCACAACTTTGGTAGTCAAACTTTTGCCATTAGAGGACATTTAAGTCTCTGAATCTGCACTGAAAGATCATGCTATCCTGGGTTGCGAGAATATCTCTCGGGCTGAGTTGATCTCGTTAGTAAACATCCAAGTCCCCGGAGTTTTACGTGTTGATGCTTCGCTCCTTGGATCATTTTGAGTCGTGTTCACTTCATGTCTTGACTTGTGACGGGCTTCATGATCTTCTCATAAAGTGCTTGATGAACTTATCCCGAAAGTCTCCTCTTTAACGTTAATTTCTCGCGTAAATAACAAACTCCAAAATAGACATGCAAGTGTGAACTTGATACCTCCGGGGGGTTAGTACCATTGGTTAGAATATCAAATACGTGCAAATGTGGACGGTAAACTCATAGCTAGGTGTACCAAAATCGACCGTCAACGTCTCCCCCATGCTTAAACCTTGCTCGTCCTCGAGTAAGTTTTCAATGGATATCAGCATTGCCTTTCATTGTTCATACCCTGCACTTGATCACACATGAGAAAGCATAATGCTCTCCAAATTTAAATTTGTTAAAATTCCATAATGTAACTAGCTTTCATCTCTATGGAGGGTAGATATAATTTAAGATCTTTCCACAAGTAATCAATCATGCTCCACAAAATTCGAATAGGTCTTAGAAACTTTTGAAGTGAAGAACAAGGTGAATAGAAGAGCTAAACCAAGTAAAATTTAAACCTTATTGCATCTTGCTCTTGAACTATCTCATCTCACAACACTCTCAAGCCTACTTGATCTATATCCTTTCCCTCTCATGTTTGTAGGTGGAAGGGTTTTATTTGAAGCTCATAGGAAAGTTTTTATCCTACCAAGATGCTAAAGTTGAGACTATTAGCAAAACAAGGCAGGCTTCTCATGGACTTATCATGACACGTCAAAAAGGTCATTGGAAAAATAATGTTCACAAGAAGGGGGAAGAAAAAGAACTCACACTTTTAGATAGGTGAACATGTGCAAATGGCAAAAAATGATCCCGAGGCCCCAACGAAGTCCTCGTTATCGGATTGCACATGGTTGGAAAAATAAGTATGGGTCTTGATCTTGAGGTCCTTGGAAAATCCTTAAGCAACTAGAGAACCGGGGGATATTATTATTACTCTATTTTTTCTTTTTAGTTTTCTTGTTTTCTTCCCTTTTTTTCTCTCTTTTTTTTGACATGTGAGGTACTTGGATTTTTTTATTTTGTCCTCTTATCTTATTCATTCATTTTTTATCTCCCCTAGAACTCTAATTTACATAGTACCTACCTCCTCCCCCATGCTTAGACGTTTGCTCGTCCCCGAGCAAAGAGGAAGTGGTGTTAAGGTAGGTACCGGATGTCTTGATGAGAGGGAACTTGAATATTCCCTTTGAAGCACCTTCTTGTGATGTGTCGTTTCCATACTCAAATGATAGGTTGGTCAAGGAGGTTAACACAAAAGATGATGTTGGTTTAAAGGGTGGATATCCGGCGAGATTTGCAAAGCTTCTGATGTGGGAGCTCACAATGCACGGATAGAATAGGCTAGCAAAAGATAAGTTACGCAAAATACGGAATGACCGGCTTCTTAGTCACGAGCCAAAGAATCGAGCCTTGAATAAATTCACCCAACAATAACTCTTGTAATCTATGGTTGCACTCAATATATAAGGCTTTGGAAATGTAGAGCAAAATGCAAGAGGTATTAATGACAAGGTTATCATGACTTTTAAAAGCAAAGAGTAATATGTTCTTCGACCCATCCAAAGTTGAGAGCATAAAAGAAACCATGGGTCTTTATTTTTATCATGACCTCCACAAAAGATTAAGCTAGCATTTAATTAATTTCATATTTGTATTAGAGAGCAATAGCTTAATTATGCATAAATAAGCACAAAGTTTAAACAAGTGGCAACGGTCATCATATATCAACGAGCAAGATCAAGCCAAAATTATTTCATCATGGTGAGCACAAGGTGATGACAATAAACAAAAACTGAAACTAGGTTGTACTCCTAGAAGCCATGTTATTTAACGAGAGAGACATACTAAGGTTGCATCTAAGGTTGTTGAAGGCATATACATATATACAAGCATTTAGAAAGACAAGGACAAAGAGAGGGTTGAGGAATTGTTACCGTCCTTTGATGTTCGTGATGTATCGCACCCTCCCCCATGCTTAAGAATTGTGCCTAGCATGGAAGAAGGAAGATCGGCATCTGTAGGAACCGTGATCCTTGAGCTCCATGCGGTCTTCTTTCGTCCACCAAGTCTTCCCCCATGCTTAGCATGTTGCTAGGCACGGAAGATGATGAACCATCTTAAAATTCTTGAAGTCCTACCGTCATGCAAGGAGATCATCATCACATTGTTGCCTTTGTTCGTCCTTCAATGTCCACCCTTTGCCACGAGCCTTGATCCCAATTGTTTCGCATCCCATCTTCTCCTCCTTCCATGTTGTCTCTTACCGCTGGTTCATCTTCCACGAGTTTTTATTCTAATTCCAGAACTTAGTATGTACTGAACCATCACTCCTTTGCAAAGTTCTTGAAATTATCTTTCCAACGAGTGGTCATTCATCCCGATCGGACTCCGAACAAGGTTACGCCCTTTTTACTTTGTTGGTGCAAGCTGTCCCAGGCTGATTTCAGATGTGTGACGCCCAAAGATTTGGTTGTAACTTCTTGCACAGGTCTCCTAAAATGTTGATTCTTGATGCATTGGAAAGTAGACTTAATGGGGCACTTAAATATCCAATTTTTCCCTTTTGTACATCTCTGAACATGTGCTTAATCTCGATGAAAAACAGCAGTGCTCCTTTCAGGATTTTGGAGGTGTTGATGATTCTGATTTCAGCTTTTATCACGAACTCATGGGAGTGATTCACTATGCCTGCAAAATAACCATAGAGCACAAAGTACCCCTGAGGTGACGGTCGGGAATACTCACCCTATGCCAACAAACCATGACATCCCTACGATCTTCACTTGTGGCATAGTTAATCTAGCGAAAATACTAATGGGTGTACGTGAGTGCAAGTGTGTATGCAAATGAAAGGATGGTATAAAAAACAAAACAATTTTTATGCCAAATTCTAAGCTCCATGCTTACAAAGTGGATGCCAAACTTCTCCCTCGCCATAAAGATTTATTAACCATGGTCAAAACATCATGCTTATCCCAAGATTAACAACTCTTCATGGTGTAAGATAAGTAGGGCGCATTGCAAAGTTTATAAACAATCCAATGCAATATGATAGTAAGGTATATAAAACTGAATTATGTGGGTCTCTAATCGTGTCTAAACACCATGTTTACACAAGATTACAAAAAGAAAAATGCCCATATCGTCATATGAAGCATTAACATAGGTACGAAAGCATTCATCATAAGGTTCACAAGATCCCAAGTTAACATAAAGTGGATGATGACAAAGAGATGGATGCAAAATGAAAATGCAAGATGTTAGCACGAGCAAACATTAGCAAGGTTTTAAAAACACTTTTTATGTGGTCTATAGGAAGTAACCCATTGAAAAGAATCAATCAACCAAACTAACAAGGTTTAAGGGTAGGTTATAGGTATCCTATATTTTTGGCTCAAACAAGGATTTTGAAGAGAGGAAGTCAAGTGTAGAAATTCTAACTAAGGTGGCGCTACGAGTCATTTAATGAAAAACTAACCTATGGTTTTAGGATGGCTAAAGGTGTGAAAGGTTTTCCTAAGGATTTTATGGGGAGGCTAGTCAAAGTTTTTAGTTAGAAGAGAGGAAAGAGATGGACTTGTTCAACCCGGATGGCAAACGGTACACAATCAATCCTACCTCTATTGGCTATGGTTTGTGGTGGGAGTTATAGGAACGCTTAGGTTGGTTGGAAAAAAGGTTAGATCAAATCAAATATGCAGAACGATGCAGGGTGGCTGAACAAAATGATATGACATGATATGCAGTGGTCTAAAACAAAAACAAATGTCAGCCTAAATTAACTAGCCACAAGTTTAGAATCAAACGATGGTGCCAACTTCATATATCTCTCTAAAAAGAAACAAAAGAAAAAGACTCTAAAGTCTAATAGGCACACAAAAAGGTCTACAAGTTTTCCAAGATCAAATAACAAAGTGCTCCCTCAAGAGCAATTAGATCATACAACATGGTGTTGTGGTTTTGTTAGAGAAATGGTACAATGTCACTTGATGGTTCGATTAAAGAGCACAATGTAGATGGTCATGTATATATAAATAAAAACCGGGTTGCCTCCCGCAAAGCGCTTCATATAATGTCATAGAGCTCGACCTTCTCACATACCTTCGTGTTGTTGCGGAGCCATGATCCTTCATGCAAGATTTGAAGGTGTTCATGCAGCATTGATCCACTCTCCATGCTTGACATGATCACTTATGCTCGATGAGAGGCTTGCCCAATCGTCTCCTTGCATCATCATCATCACCTTCTACATCACACTTTATCGCTGCCTCTTCTTTCACAAATTTTCCTCTCTATCCAGATCATACCATGTAGAGAACAATAGCTTCCATGCATGGCGCATGAAATTATCTTTCCATCAAGTATTTATTCACCCCCAACGGACTCCGATCGAGTGAGTTATGCCCGTTCTACTCCGGCGCTGCAATCTGTCTAAAGCTGATTTCAGACTGCACGTCCCTCAATGTTTTTGTCATATTTCCTTGTACGGGTCTTCAAGTTCATCGATCTTGGATGCGTTGGAACTGACACTTGATGGAGCTTCTTATTTTCAACTTTTTCTTCCTTGAACATGTCTGACCAGATCCTCAAAATTGATGAAAACAGCGACGTCCGTTTTTGAGGTTCGGTGATAGTGATGCACTGGTTTGCAATTCTTTTGGGTATGATTCTCTCCTCTTAATTTATATTTAATGCCCTGCATGGTTAGTGAAACTTGGGATTTCTCCCACAATTTGCTCTTTTAAGGTCACTAGCTTGACCGAGCACAAAGCAAGTCCAAGATTTACAAATCATATCGCAAACAAACGCTTCCATAACCACAATTTATGACAAAGTAAGTTGTGATTAATTATAGCATAATTTTTCTTGCTCAGCACTAAGCTCTCACTAGGCAAAGGTTCATTATACATGTACCAAATTTTAGCACAACAAAGCCTCTTTATCACTCTCAAGAAATTTTAGCCTATCATGATTATCATAAGAACAAGGCATTGAACTGAATCAACCTCACTATTGGATATGAATCATAAATATATCAAAGGAATATTATCAGCTCCAAAAGTGTCTTGAGAGGTTAATTTGTACCTTGGCCTTCGAGCTTTTCATCGTGAGTGGTCTCTCGGAGTTGAAAGCAAACAATCTTCAATGATTGGTGGCTTGTATAGTCTTTTCGCAATTCCTTCGTTCGTGCCACACATCATCAAGGTTGCCTTGCGTGGACTCACTCTTCTTATTAATTTGTGGGACTTCACACATGTCTCAAATATCTTCATGTAACTCCATAATCCTTCGTGTGAGAGCCTAGAGTATCCACGCCATTGGATGTCATCATTTGTGTGTAATCCATCGTGATTTGCTTCTAACATCTCCTAGCGTCGGATGTTGCCAACTTGTGCCTTCTTTTGCCAATGCTCTTGGAGTCTTTGTTTTTCTCCAAACTTCTGAATTTCATCTTGTGTGGTCCAATGGAAGCGTTTCCCAAGCTTCTCTTCGTTGTCATCGTCCTCATCTCCACTATCTTCTTCTCATCATGTTGCTGCTGCCTCTTTTTCGTGGATTTCCCCTGTGTACATAACAGAACATATATCAAAATATTATTCTATTGAAAACTTTATAAAATTAACTTTCCAACGGGTACTCATTCATCTTAATCGGAGCCCAAATGAGGGAGTTATGGCCGTTTTGTTTCCGCTCTTGCATGCTGTCCAGAAAATTTCAGAACGTGCAACCTTCGGTAATTCGGCCATATCCGCTTGTAGGAACCTCCGATTGACTTGATTCTTGATTCGTTGGAAGCGTAACTTCATGGGGCTTCTAAATATTCAAAGATACCCTGTTGTTCTCCCTTGAGGTTGTGCATAAATTGATAGGAACAGAAACTTCTTGTGGATTGAATATGTTGACGACCTTGATCTTGTGGTCTTCGGGGCGTTACATCGCGTCTCATTTGGCTTTAAGTCCTCACCATTGCTGGACCAGCGAGTAGCATGATGGCAATGGTGTGTCTTCTTCATGATTTTGCTTTAGCCAAAGTGACGGGTGCTTCTCTCGCAACGTGAATGCTTACAACACCTATTGCTTGGACTAACAAACCTCCACAAAACATTAGTCTTAAAACTTTAATTGACACATTGACATACCTTGTTCAACATCACTTGTGTAGTGTGTGGACTCAATAGCGGATGATGGGACACTAACAAAAGTTAGCACCTACCGCTAAAGAGTGAATCTTGATGTAGTCATCATCTTGTCGGAGTGGATGTGAACTTCTCGAACGTCTTGTGTCTAGCTTATCACCTACTTTCAAGGACACAAACAAGAAAGCAAGCATGTATGCAATAATAAAAAATAGGGTTAGTCAAAGAGATAGATGGATCGCCCTAGGGTTCGAGTTGCCGATCCCCGGCAACGGCGCCAGAAAAAGGGGCTTGTTGATGGTTTAAAACCATGCTCAAGTTCACCGCAAGCCTACGGGTGACTTGGTGCCTTTTTCACCAAGGAGGGTCCTCCCTAGATTTGTCAATCCAAGGATCGGAAGCAAACTCCTAGGATTCTCCATCTAACCTATTGATCTAGCCTAACATGAAGCATTGATTGCATAAAGGTAATCACACAAACACGAAGGGATGTATGGATCACATCCACCTAGCCATAAAGGCAAGCAAACCAAAGGTAAACCTAGCCTATCGTCTTCTAGTCGTAGTTCTAGCCAAAAGAGCAAGCGCAACATGCATCTCATCCAAAGCCATCTTTAAACTACTATCCTTTGGTCCGATTCCGAAAACGCCCGCCTTTCAGAGCCCCCGTTCTGTCACAACGTACTCCTATTCATGCGGGTAGTCTAGGGCGAGTCCAAAAGAACTAGTTGAAATCACTTGGTCGGTCCGATATGCACCTCTAGCCACCTCGGCTACAAGAGCACCCTATGCAATCTGTCTTAAGTATAGATTAAGGAATAAGCAAAACCAAGTGAGAGCAAAATCATAAAGGGAGGAATCGAGTCGCTAAAAGATCGGATGACATGAAGTACTTTACTCACATAATAAATGTGTTTAGATCATCTCCACCGAGTACATACCGTTGATGACCTCAGCTAGCTTCGGAACTCCGCCATGGCTCAACCGTGCAAGGCGGCCATGGCGGCTAGGGTAGGCCTAGGCCATCTCCTAGACGACTTCGAGGACTCGCGGCGGCCGACGGCTTCCTCCGGGTGGTTCTCCTTCGTGTCGGCGGCTCTTTGATGAATGGATGGATGGATCCCCTCTCCTTGGGCGCCCAAGGGGGTGTATTTATGCCCTTGGGGAGCCTTGGGGCGTGCTCCACCTTGCCTTGCACGAGATCTTCCTTGGGAGAGAAGGGAACTTGGTTTCCATAAAATCAGCCTCGTCCAGATTTTCCTGATTCGCAGCCCTACCTTGCCGGCCCCATATCTCCCACGTACGGACTCCAAATAATGCAAATTCAGTGTCCTGGTTGTATGGCACGAAATTGCCTCCAACTTTGGTATCAATTTCTTTCTTTGGAAACGAAGATAAGATCTCCAAATCGGCCTTGGAAGATAATCTGTTCTGATTTCGGACTGACTGCGCAGCAGGGATTTCGAGGGTCATATCTCCTAGCTCCCTTATCCGAATTGGGCGTTCCACATATCTAAATCAAAGGTATCGCCGATGCCCACAACTTTGGTAGTCAAACTTTTGCCATTAGAAGACATTTAAGTCTCTGAATCTGCACTGAAAGATCATGTTATCCTGGGTTGCGAGAATATCTCTCGAGCTGAGTTGATCATTTTGAGTAGTGTTCACTTCATGTCTTGACTTGTGACGGGCTTCATGATCTTCTCATAAAGTGCTTGATGAACTTATCCCGAAAGTCTCCTCTTTAACGTTAATTTCCTGCGTAAATAACAAACTCCAAAATCGACATGCAAGTGTGAACTTGATACCTCCGGGGCTTTAGTACCATTGGTTAGAATATCAAATACGTGAAAATGTTGATGGTAAACTCATAGCCTATCTCTCGGATGCTAGTGGATGGAGGTGTGATTGTCAACTTGATGTCGTATTCTCTATTCAAGAAGCTTGGTGAAGGACCGATACGGCGAACCGCAGAGGGGGGGAGTGAATGGGAGCCGATAAAAATTCTTCTCGATGGAGATGAGAACTCCAACAAGACGAACTCGGCTTCCAACACACGTCTCCGACTCACTACCAAGGTTGGTAAAGCCCACGTAGCCACCGGAGTGCCACCGGACCTAGGAACCAACACGCAGCCTTCCGCCCGAGAAACGCAACGAAAAACCAAACCTCGAGTCTACAGACCCACACCGGTCGACCGGTGAGCACCACCGGTCCGACCGGTCCCCGCAGTGAAACCGAGCAACTTCCACTAAGTGGCTCTACACGGGTCGGCCGACCGTGGGACACACCGGTCGGACCGATGGCAGCCCGAAAGCCCCCAAGACACCAAACAGCCAACCGACCACCAAACGAACCCAAACTCGAAACAAGCAAAGAACACGGGACAACAAAGAACACACCAAGACGTTCACCCGAGCAAAAACCCACAAGGGCTTGCACCGGTCGGATCGGTCAAGAGCACCGGTCGGACCGGTGTAGCTCGGGCAGCTCGGGATGAACAAGACCCGCGGTCAACTCCCCCCAAATCCAAATCTCGATCTCCCGAATCGCTCCACGGACTTGAACAAGACTTTGGGGATATCATGAACACCTCATGAGGAGTTCATAGCCAAGTTTAATCCCACCAAAACTCGTCCAAAAAGGAGGAATCGAAGAAATCCCGCCGGAAGCACTTCCAACCCAAGAACTCAAGAAACCCCAAAATCGAGCACTTTTACTCACGGATTTGGGAGGGGAATCACAGCCCAAAGAACCACGAAGGGTTCCCACAAATTTCCCCCATCAAATTGCCAAGAGAAAAGTCCCGAAAACAACCCAAAGAAATCACCGAGAGAGGGTTCCGAAAATCACCACCAAGAACAACCGGGGAAAACACATCCAAACCTTGAGGAACCACGCCGAATCATCTATACATGAAACAAAGGTTCGTACAAGGTCTAGCAAGCCGCCCGATCATCCATCCCTCTCTACAAGATCTCTCCGTGAAGCTCTCTTGCTAGTCCTAGAGAAAACCTAGAGAAAATAGGTGGAAAATAGGAAAACTAATGAGCTAGGGTTCCAAGAGTTGGCTGCCATCCTCTCACCTCTTGGGTTATATAGGCGGCAACCGAATGTCTAAAATGCCCCTTTCTACTAACTAGGGATACAAGCCCCTCAAGGGCGGATTTGGAATTCTTGATGTCTTCACCATCGGACGGATGCCCGCGACCGCACCCCGCGTAGCCTCGACGCAAGCCATGCGATCCCGACGCGTGTCCTCCGCTTCGAAGATTCCGGACCGCGTCGTCGCACACCGGCCGACCGGTGCTCCTCACCGGCCGACCGGTCCCCACCGTTTAGACCGGCCGGACCCACCGGCCGGGACCGGTCCGGTGCCGCCGCACCTCCGTCTTCGGTTCTCCGCCTTGGCTTTGTGGATCAACCAAGGAACCCGGTGGTTTTCTCGGTGAACCACCGAAACCCCGCGAACTCCGTGTAGCCTCCGCCAATCTCCACTCATGACTTGGCTCCCACGTAGTCCCGGCTTGACCTTGGTTTTGAGGCTCAACCAAGAAACCGTCCACGACTTCATCTTGCCGTTCATGCCACCATGCGGCCCGCACTTGACCCCCGCCGGCCACCGGGTCCCTCGAACGAAGCCTACTTGTCTTCTCCACACCCGGAGGCCTCACCGGCGACGACCTTTCGCGCTTGTTCTTCACCCGCACCAACACGAGTCAAGCCGCAACCTCGCACATGCAATACTTAGCCAAGAATCGGTCCACACAACGTTGTCAATCACTCATCACACAAGGAAGCGACCATCCACCGGTCCTTGAACCACACATGGTCCTCACTTGGAGGTTCAGATGAGGAGTTGATCAAGACTAACATGACTGTCAGCGAGGTTGGAGGAGGTCAGCCAATGGGGGCTAAAGGTGTGATCTCAATGGAGCTCACTATTGGAAAAAAGATGCTCGCTACAGTTTTCTTCGTCGCTGAGACACAAGGTAACTTCAGTCTTATCCTTGGTCGTGATTGGATTCATGCAAATAAATGTGTTCCTTCTACTTTGCACAAAATGTTGATACAATGGGTAGATGATGAAGTAGAAGTAGTACATGGTGATAATTCTGCTTGTGTAGCTTTAGCCGATAGTCATTCTATAGGTATACATGATGTTGTAAAGTGTCTATCTTGTTTAGATTTATCTGATTATGAGTTTGTAAGTTGTTCCAGCAATGGTTTCATTCCTACTGTCATAAAGCCGTTTGATAATCGGCTAAATCACTTCATGTGACTCAATGAGTTCAACAAAAGAGTGGTTGCAGCAGAGGATTGATCACTATCGGGCGCATAAGACTGATACATGTGAAGCCATTGAGGATCTTGATGATTTTGGCAAGTTAGGACAAGGGTTTACATTGGCTGATCCTTTTGAGGAGGTGGATATTGGTGATGGCACTGTACCTAGGCCGACATTTGTAAACAAGAATCTTGATCCTATGTTTAAGCTTGAATTAATAAAGATTTTAAAAGAGTGTGTTGATTGCTTTGCTTGGAATTATAATGAGATGCCTGGTTTAAGTCGTGACTTGGTAGAACATAAATTACCTATTAAACCTGGTTTCAAGTCTTATAAATAGCCTCGTAGGAATTTTAATTCTGATATTTATGACCGAGTGAAAGAAGTAATCAATCGGTTTCTTAATGCTAAGTTTATTAGGCCTTGTCGATATGCTGATTGGATCTCTAATATTGTGCCCGTTGAGAAAAAAGGAACAAAGAAACTTCGTGTTTTCATTGATTTTAGAGATCTCAATAAAGCAACTCCTAAAGATGAATATTCTATGCCTATAGCTGAATTTCTTGTTAATTCTGCATCTGGACATAGAGTACTTAGCTTTCCTGATGGTAATGCTGGTTACAATAAGATATTTATGGCCGAAGAGGATATCTCCAAAACGGCTTTCATATGTCCAGGATTTGTAGGCTTGTTTGAGTGGGTAGTCATGACTTCAGGTTTGAAAAATGCTGGTGCTACTTATCAAAGGGCTATGAACTTGATTTTTCATGACTTGCTTGGTATTATCGTAGAGGTCTATATCGATGATATTGTTGTTAAATCGGCTAGTTTAAATTCTCATTTAGCCGATTTAAGACTTGCATTTGAAAAGATGCGTCGGTATGGTCTAAAGATGAATCCACTCAAATGTGCTTTTGGAGTGTCAGCTGGCAAGTTTTTGGGTTTCATTGTGCATGAGAAAGGTGTGGAGATTGATCCTAAAAAGATTGAATCGATTAAGAAGGTTCAAGCTCCCACTTCTAAAAAAGAGTTATAGAGATTCTTGGGCAAGGTTAATTACTTGAGGCGATTCATTTGCAACTTGTCTGGGAAGGTTGATGCTTTTACTCCTTTACTTCGGTTGAAAAGTGGAGCTGAATTCAGTTGGGGGGCAAAGCAACAAGAAGCTTTTGATGAGATTAAGAGTTATTTGACTTCGCCACCTGTTCTTCAAGCACCTAAGAGTGGTGTTCCTTTTCGGCTTTATGTTGCGGCGGAGCCAAGTGTTATTGGGGCTGTTTTGACTCAAGGGGCCGATGGCAAGGAGTATGTTGTTGCTTATAAGAGTAGAAGATTGTTAGACGCCGAAACGAGGTACACTTTTATTGAAAAGCTTTGTTTATCTTTATATTATGCTTGTACCAAGTTAAGGCATTATTTATAGTCTAGTACTTGTTATGTTGCGTGCCAAACTGACATAATTAAATACATGTTGCAAAAACCTATTCTTAGTGGTAGAGTCGGCAAGTGGGCTTATGCTCTTGTTGAGTATGATTTGCGTTGTGAACCTATTGGATCAATGAAAGGTTAAATAGTAGCCGACTTTATTGTTCAACATAGGATTGATAAGCAACTTGATCTAGATGTCGGTTATGTAACTTTTACTCTATGGAAATTACATTTTGATGGATCGGTAGTGGTTTTGGTGTTGGAGTTATTATTATATCACCTAGTGGAGCTAGTTTTGGAGCTCTTAGACGATTAGATCATAAATGTACTAATAATCAAATTGAGTATGAGGCTGTCTTGTTTGGATTGCAAATATTACATGACATGGGAGTGAAACATGTAGAAGCTTATGGTGATTCTTTACTAGTGGTACAACAAGTATCTAAGGTATGTCAATGTTTAAATGGTTCTTTAAGTGCTTATCTTGATAAATGTTTAGATATTATATCTTACATGGATGAATTTGTGATACGTCATGTACCACGAAAGGAGAATTCGAAGGCTAACGCTCTTGCTCAGCAAGCATCTGGTTATAATGTTCAGAAAAGAAATTTTCAAGAACGGAAACCGATGTTTGGTGAAGCCGAGGGTTATGTTCTGGAGGACCCGGTTCAACCGCCCCCAGGCCGGTCAAACCGGGTACCCCGGTCAGACCGCCCCCTCGGGCCGGTCAGACCGCCCCTCGGGGGGCAACCCTAATTCGGCCACTGTTTCTTCCCGTATTGTTGAGGACGAAGTGGGAGATTGGAGAACACCTCTGGTTAAGTATTTGCAGGATCCTAAAAGTATGAGTGACAGAAAAGTCCGACGATCGGCGCTTAAGTTTGTTCTAGATGGTGATGAGTTGTATCGTCGGACGGCAGATGATTTGCTTTTAAAGTGTTTAGGTCCTGATCAAGCAAGGCTAGCTATGGTAGAGGTACTTGAGGGAATTTGTGGTACTTATCAATCGGCTCCTAAGATGAAGTGGCTTCTTAGGCGGGCTTGCTTTTATTGGCCTACTATGATAGCCGATTGCTTTAGGTACTACAAAGAATGTGAAGATTGTCAAAAGCACGAAGATGTTCAGTTGGTGCCTGCTGCATTGTTGCATCCAATTATCAAGCCTTGGCCATTCAGAGGTTGGGGATTGGATTTCATTGGCAAGATACAGCCTCCGTTGGCTAAAGGACATTGCTTTGTGATTGTGGCGACTGATTATTTTACCAAGTGGACTGAAGCAATTCCTCTCAAGAATATGACACACAAGGAGGTGATTGGGTTTATTACGGAGCATATTATACATAGATTTGGCATTCCACAAACTTTAACTACAGATCAAGGTACTTCATTTGTGGCTAAAGAGGTGCGTGATTTTGTCAATTCCTATGGTATTAAATTGCTCAATTCGTCTCCATATTATGCTCAAGCTAATGGTCAAGCCGAGTCTAGTAATAAAACTCTAGTTAAGCTCATTAAGAAGAAGATAGAAGACAATCCTAAAAGATGGCATGAGGTGTTATCTGAAGCTTTGTGGGCACATCGCATCTCTAGACATGGGGCTACTAAAGTCACTCCTTTTGAGCTTGTGTATGGTCAAGAGGTCGTTTTACCTGCCGAGGTGAATCTGGGCGCCTATAGCTTGAAGGTTTATGGCCGGTTTCTATGAGAATTGTCCTTAGCATAAAAATGGCCGACAACAGTCTTGTCGTCCTTAGCATTATTTTTTAGTACACAAGATTTACTAAAAACAGGGGGCATGTGTTGAAACCCAAAATTGGCAAGGGCCGACTCAGGCTAGGCAGGCCGGTTAGACCGGGTCCCAGGGGCGGTCTGACCAGGTGTCCTGTAGCCGGTCTGGCACAAGGGGCCAGGCGGTCTAACCGCCCCCTGGGGGCGGTCTAACTGGGTTACCCCGATTTCGGGTAGAATTAAGAGTTTAGCTTGATTCTGAGTTGTAAATTGCTATTTGCAGGGCAAGACCTCCCACCCTATAAATATAAAGGGTCGTGGCCAATTGAGAGCTATCATCCAATCGTCATTATCAATTTTTATCTTATTTTCTCCAAACCCTAGCTTTTCCAACCTCCTTTGCTTTCCTCCTTCGTCTCCACGGCGGTTGAGGGAGTTCTAAGTGGTTTACCGATCTCAGGACAACCGTATGTTGGTATTTTAGACCGGCAACCTACCAAGGGGAGTACCCGAGGTAGATTAATGTGGCCTCGCCGAGATCGGTAACTCGAAGGAAGAGACACGTGGCACACAATTTAGACAGGTTCGGGCCGTGAGGTGCGTAATACCCTACGGCCTGTATGCTGTGTAGCTCTGGATTGATTGGATGTGTTTACAAGATGATGCATATGAGAGAGAGGGATCCCTGCCTCACCTTATATAGTCCGGGAGGCAGGGTTACAAGTCGGTTGGAGGGGAGAGTACTAGTCGGGTACGTCTAGGAGTTCTCTACATAGTATAGGACATGTATAGCTTCCTATCCGAGTACTTCTCCACCTTAGTCCTTGCGCCCCACGCCATTGGGTGCCGTGTGGCTCAAGCCGAGTAGTCCGAGGGGCCCACCGAGTAGTCGGTCCTGGTACCCACTGAGGTAGTGGGCCCAGAAAGGTACATACGACAAACCCCTGAGTACTTTGTAGTAGAGCAGGATAGTTTCGAGTAGTCTTGATGGCCTTGACGAGTAGTCCTCAGGCGTCCCCGAGTACTACAAGCCAAAATTCATCAAGAGTACTTGAAGCATCCCGAGGCTGGAAGGTACTCCAGCTGATCCTTGAGTAGTTTTGAAGTCTTCTCGAGTAGTTCCCAAGCGTCCTCGAGTTCTCCTCTCGAAGGTCTTCAATAGTACTCGCATTGTCTTGACGAGGAAACCATATGGAAAATGCGATTCGAAGAATCGCGTTCCATATGGAATGTAGCCCCCGAGCCTTAGGTCAAATCGCAGATTCAAGCTGAGGGTCAATCTGAAGTTCTACCAAATTATCCCGCAAAATTCGGAGAAAAAATCGAAGGTCACGTGGCACGGAGCCCCCGAGCCTTGAGTCGAGTACTTCCTCTCAAATTCAAGGGTCATATTGATTGTAGAATGTGTCCTGAGTTGCTCTGGAATCTTGTCATCACCCAAGGAATTGAGTAGACGTAGCCAATCCCCCAAAATCGTGTGCGTCGATTACTGGAAGATGAAGAGTCAGGTGGCTGCCGCTGAGTCAGCTGCCGATACTTATCCATCTGGCCGTTGCAGCGCCGTCGGTTGGCTTATAAAAATAGAGGCCGAAACCCTTAGGGTTTTCCATCCCCCCACATTTGCAGCCATTTGAAACAGATCTAGCCAAGAGTCGGCCACCCGTACCACTGCCGCTGCACTGCAATCTGTAGATCCACGCACTCCGCCGCTGTTTGCCTCCAAAGAAGCCCCCGAGCGGATGCGAGTGAAGACCCGGTGCATTTGGAGAATGAAGTCCTCCCCGTCGAAGAGCATGAAGACTGGCACCGGGAAGAAGAGATCTCGCGATGAGGCGGCTGGATCCGCCCAGGGGTCAACGCCGCCGACATCTCCCCCGTGCCCGAATCCGAACAAAGAGTGGAAGAAATCCAAGGTGGAGACTGAAGATTTGCTTGCGCAGGTGAACAGCGGAAAAGGAGATAGACATGTGGCGCGCCACCGCGGGAGACCCGTACCCGATGGAGAAGAACCCCAACGAGATCTCGATGTTCGCCCGGTTCGTGGAGCGCGGGTTGGCCCTCCCAGCAAGTGACTTCTTCAAGGGTCTTGTCAAGTACTACGGTATCGAGTACTCGAACCTGAACCCTAACGGGATTTTTCACGTCTCCGTCTTCGTCCATTTCTTTGAGGACTTCATGGGGATCAAGCCCCACTGGGTTTTGTTTCGGAAGTTCTTCCGCTTGAAGCCGCAACCTAGCGCCAACGACCCAAGAGTAGTCAGAGGAGCCGGCATCCAGATGCGCGAGGACGCTGCCGAGCAGTATTTGTCGTACAAGCTCATCGACTTCCAACCAAGACTGGAAGGTGAAGTGTTTCTACATCACCAACCACCACCCGGAGTTGCCGAAGCCGAGCGGGCAGCAGCCGAAGAATCAGCCTTGGTGGAACACGGAGCCGATAATGCAGGAGGGTATTCAACTACCCGAACTGCTGCAGAAGATCAAAGCTTTGAGAGAAGCCAAGCTGAGGGCCGAACACGTGGCCTTCGGCTTCATGAAGTGGAGGGTGCAACCACTAATGGCGTGCGATACCCTCGGGTACCAATATACGGGCGACGACGACACGTCGAGGATGCCCGGTAATGAAGTCGATGATAAAGATATCGTTGAGAGACTGGGTAGGATCTTCAAAGATATGCCACCATACACACCCTGCCCAGTCCCCGAGTACTCCACGGCTCGTCCGCCAAACAAGGTTGGTAATCGAACTTTTGTCTTCGAGTACTCATTGTATTGTAGTAGTAGAGCTCACCCAAACTGTTTGCTGCAGGATGAGCTAACGAAGTTTGTATCCGACCCAGCTTCCCCTCCTCGACTTGTGGATATTCCGGAGGAGGGCAAGGGCAAGGGAAAGGAACGCCGTGAAGTCGGTGAGGGTGACGACACCATCACCATTGAAGATACGTCTGACGAGGAGGACGGGGAGACGCTGCAGGAGCGGTTCCAGCTGCGGTCCAGGTTCAGCTGTCCTGGACTGCCCAATGTGCCCCTCATCGATGATCCACCGACTAGCCTGGAGGCCAGTCTTCCTGCGCAGCCAAGGAAGCCACGCAATGTGGCGCGCAAGCGTGTTGCTAAGAAATTGAAGGTCACCGAGACAACGTCTTAAGAGGTAAGCTCCTCGGGTAGAGTAGTCGAGTACTTGTCTTGCAGTACTGTGTATACTGACACTTGAATTTTGAGTTCTCGCAGGAGATTCCATCTTCTGAGCCCGTTGAACAAGGGGAAGGAGATGACTGGGAGACAGTGGGCGAGCCGGCTGAGAGAAGCCGCAGTCCAGCCCCCACCGTAGAAGAACTTGTGTCGCGGATGACACAGCGGTCGACCAGAATTGTCGAGCTGCAGGCGCCGGCCATGGAGAGGAGGCTAGAACCGAGCACAACTACTGGTGCCGAAGATTCAGTAGCGGCTCAAGCTGAAGAAGTGGCGCCTGCCGAAGCCGGGCTTGTAGATATCGCTAGCATACTTGGCGCTCCGACCATGACTGTCGTCCGGTCTAGCTTGTAAGTGAAAACCTTTCCCGAGTAGTACTTGTAACTTGGTAGTCTTACTTGGTTGACCACCGATTTTGTACTGTGTAGGAAATCGACTAACTTGTCGTGGGAAGGAGATGAACCCAGCACGGCAGCGGCTGAAGAAGTCTTCACGCCTGCTGCCGAGGAGTCCGCTCCCCTCCCCCAGGCCGGGACCGTGGCGCCGATCGTAGAGGCTACGCTACCTGAAGCTAGTGTAGTAGAAGGTAAGTAGACTGCGCCAATGCATCCTTCCTCGAGTAGTGGTCAGAGCTCCCCGGGTGCTGATTCCTTGTGTCTTGTGTTGACAGGAGCAGAAGTCGAGGCAAACACCATCCTCGAAGTCGTGCCGATTGAAGGCGTCATGCTATAAGACGAGGTAGCCACAGGCGTAGCAACCGAGCCGGCGGAGATAACAGCCCCCGGGGTGACCGAAGAGGTGCGTAACGATGTACTGCCGGAAGCGAGCCTGGAAGTAGTCGTCCGCTCGCCAAAAATCCAAGACGCGGAGCCGATTCGTTCGGCACTGATGTCTGAGGCCACTGCGACTAGTCGTGATGGACTCGAACTTCTGGCGGATGACCTTATCAACCCAGCGACGGTAGCCCATAATTTGGAGTCAATGCGGCAGACCGAGCAATGGATGAAGGTACATAACAGTACCCTTGAGTAGTCGAAATTTTCCAGACTTGAGTACCCGAATAATAATTGTTGCCTTCTGCAGGATGTCGTGGAGAGATCCCGACATAAGTCTAATATGCTCCAGGGGTATGGTGATACGGTGCTCCGGGCAGAGACGTTGGAGAAAGAACTCAATAAAGCTAGGATGCACTCTGCCATGCTCTAGTCCAAGCTTGATGGTGCCTTCGCCCAGTACCATAATGAAGTACAAGACATGCGGGCGAAGAGCGATGAGTTGGTGTGCAAGAACAAGTTGCTGCGCTAGAAGAACAAAGGTATGCTGATGTCATCTTGTCGAGTACTTATTGTGGGTACCCTATAGTAGTCTGACATCTCCCTTTGAGTTGTTTGCAGATCTTGAGGCCCAAGTGGAACAGCTGAAGGCATCAGAAGTCGATATGAAGAATCTCTTCTACGGAGAGAAGGATGCCCGTGAGGTACTTGAGTACGATTATAAGCAGCTGGCCCATGAGTGTAATATGCACATGGAGCTTCGGATCGCCTCGGATCGTGACCTTGTCAACTGCTATAAATCTCTGCAGAAGCTGAATGAAGACTGCGTGAAGTTGCGGGAACAGCTCAAAGAACTTGAAGAAGCCACACTTCCCATTGCGAGGCTACTGGTGCCACACCCGGGCGTGCCAAAGATAGCTCCTCTGGTTGACCGGCTGAAGGAAGCCCCCGGACGCCTGGCTACTTATGTCAAGCATTTGGCGAAGTCCATCCTGAACCAGGTCTTGGCGTTCATGAAGTCATACTTCTCCAAGGCTCTGGTGGACGCAATCTCGGGTGGACTAGCCGCCAATTGCACAGATGAGCAGTACGCGGAGCTTCTGGAGCAGATGGCGCCAATCACAAAGCAAGTCGCCAAGAAGCTGAACCTCCTGTAGTTATCCTGTAGGGTTAGCTTGTAGCAGCAATTGTATATAAACAATGTTGTAATGAACTTGTTTAAGTATTAATGAAAAGACTTCCATCGAATGAGTACTCGTTGTCGTGATGTTGTATGTGGAGTGCCCATCCGTGGAGTTGTCGCGAGTAGTAGTACTCGGCAATAGACCCATTGAGGGAGACACAACAAATGAGTTGATCAAAGGTCAAACTTTATTACTGAGAAAGTACACCTGGATGGCTAGGGCTGTTTACAAGTGTAGTCGCCAGGACCCGTAGGCCACCTACGGCTGAGTAGTGCTAGGACGCGTGGCCGCTTACAGCTGAAGATCCGTTAGTAGCCGTATAGGCTGGATCTAGAAGTACATGGTCTCTTGATAGACCGCTGCTAGAGTCCTTGACACCCTGAGCAACCCAAGATCTGTTAGTAGCCGTTAGCGCTGGATCTTGGAGTAGAGTAGTCCGGAGACTATTGCCTGGACCCGGAGGCCGCTTACAGCGAAAGGCCTGGGAGTAGTCTAGTAGACTTGAACCCCCGGAGTAGTCGAGAGACTACCTGGCGCGCCAGCTGTCGGTGTTTTAGACTGGCAACCTACCAAGGGGAGTACCTGAGGTAGATGAATGTGGCCTCACCGAGATCGGTAACTCGAATGAACAGACACGTGGCACACAATTTAGACAGGTTCGGGTCGCGAGGTGCGTAATACCCTATGTCTTGTATGCTGCGTAGCTCTGGATTGATTGGTTGTGTTTACAAGATGATGCGTATGAGAGAGAGGGATCCCTGCCTCGCCTTATATAGTCCGGGAGGCAGGGCTACAAGTCGGTTTGAGGGGAGAGTACTAGTCGGGTACGTCTAGGAGTTCTCTACATAGTATAGGACATGTATAGCTTCCTATCTGAGTACTTCTCCACCGTAGTCCTTTCGCCCCACGCCATCGACGCACTGTTCCCGACGGGGTCCCTCCTATAGCAGTGAATCTAGGTTTTTGGCGTTTCAACTATCCAAGGCAGTTAGACCGCCCCCCAGGCGGTTAGACCGGCTGCTGGGAGTTTCAGGGAGTTGATTTCCGATGACCGCGCGATCTAGCGCACTCGTGTGTTCGACCGGAAAAAAGCGTCAACATTCGTAATGGCTCTCTATCTTTCTTCTTGCAGTTGTACAAGTCTGGTGACTCGGTTGTTGTTTCATGGAATATCTAGAATGCCTACATGAATTTTGTTTTGAGGTCGACCCAGCTGCAGACTGAGTGTGGTTGTAGCAGAGAGTACCAGTGCAGAACTGGATCTTCATAGGAAATGATGAAGGATTTGTCCAGCGCGACATCATCTCCTCCAGCTGAATTTACAGCCGATTCGTACCTCATGAGGAACTGTCTAGAATTTCTGAAACTATTGTATTTTGGGAGAGACACTGGTTTGAACTTCGGTGGCCACGGTGCAGTTTGAAAGCCTATAGAGAGTGGTGATTCAGGATCCACGAATTGTGAGATTCCATTACCTGCGAAGAAATTTTCTTTCGGGGTTCCTCTGTGTTGACCAGAGTTCTGGTGTCGTGAGTCTTGCCACAATGAACTATTCTCTTGTTCTTGCATTTCTTTAATTTCTCTTTGTATCATCTCAATTTGCTCTTTTGCCTGATTAAGTTTTTCTAACTTTTCTTAGGCCTTTCTTTTTGCTTGCAGCGGGTTCGCAAATTTTTCTCACTTTCTGAAGTTGTTGTATCTTCTGTTGAACTCTCTCTAATTCTTTATCTACAGCCTCATCATCATCATCATCATCATCATCATCATCATCATCATCATCATCATCATCATCATCATCATCATCATCATCATCATCATCATCATCATTTTCATGAATATTTTGTTCTACAAGCTGTTCTAGAGTGTGTGCTGTCTTCTCACCTCTTGCTTTCTAGAGAGCCTCAATTTTTGCCCTTCATTCTTGATCTGTGATATTCGATGGTTTCGGAGTGTGAGAGATTCCGTTGTGTTCGTCATGATGGGTTCGTCTCGGTCGGTCTCAGTGGGAGTGTTCTTCTTGGACCTCTTTTGTGGTGGCATCGTGAGCAGTTTTTCGGTTGAAACACAGTGGGCGCCAATGTTGGGGGGTCCGAAAAATCGGATGGAGTCCCCGAACACAAGAGTCAAGAGCAAGTGCATGAAAGTTATGAAGAGGAGACAAAGAATCTCCGAAATCTTGTATTCGCCTCAAAAGTTGTGAATCCCTTTACACGTGCCCTCGTACCCCCTTTTATAGGGAGACGAAGGGACTTTTACATTCCAAAAATACCCTCGAATCTAGGGAATATTCCTAGTGTGAACATGTACATAAATGTCTTTTACATCTTGTGATTTGTGGGGCTAATTTCATATATTTACAAGCCTGCCACTAGTTCACACATTAAACCCAAACTTTTGAGGTGACATCTTTGACTTGGCTTCTTCTTGGTTCCTGAATCCCTCATACATGAAAGTCCTCGTACATGGTAACCTCCAAATTTAGACTCCAGCAGACTCCCGAATTTCGCAGAGTCCTGATTCCAGATCGTCACGAGTTCCTAATTCCAGAGTCTCGCAGGTTCTTGATTCTTGATTATTGCAAGTTCCTGATTCCGGGGTTTCACAGGCTCCTGATTCCAAAGTTTCGCGAGTCCCAAATATCATGAAATAGGTTAAAAGTTCGAGCACAGAAGCCTAATTCGGCAATTACTTTCACACTTGTTTAAAAACTTGTGAAACATCCGAAATGCATTAAGATTTCTTCATGATCACCCTATTTACACAATACTAAACCTTTCTCCCATAGTTGCTTCGCAAACCTATTTCATGAATTTCGGCAATTCGACATTTCGAGGGTGTATGGGTTTTACCGAATTCCCCAACAGTCACCACCGTTTCGCCGTCGCGTCCAGAAGCCCAAGGTGAGCCTCACCACCCTCGTCACTGTGCTGAGGACCCGGCCTTCGAGCCGTGGCTGGAACAAGCCTGGTGTGCTCGTCATGCCTTGTGTGCCCCCTGTTGGACCGCGCCCGCTTCGTGCCACCACGCATACCCGCCGTCGCTTGAGAGCCGGCCATCGAGCCGAGCCGGTCGCTTTGCAGGTGCCGCTTCCTTCCTCAACGCGCGTGCTCCCTTGCTTGCTGCCTGAGTCTTTTCCCTTCCATTCCGATGTCGTGTGCCGCTGAGCTTTGGCTTGCCGCCGTGTTTCGCTGCCGGCACACGCACGTACCCGTGCATGCACACAAGTCTACGCGCTCGCACGCGTGATACCTCGCCGGCGTTGGGCACCTCCGCTGCGTTGTTGCGCTCCCCTTGTTTTCCGTCGTGCCGGACGAGACCTTGCCTCGCGGCCAGACGCGCGCATGCGTGCGCGACCAAACCACCGCTGGGCAAGCCGTTCCCGACCGTGCTCCTCTGTCCGCAAGATGGCGTCCCCGCCGCATGGTGCGCCACCTTTGTCGACCTCCGCCGCACCGAGCCGCCACCCTTCGGTCATTGCTTGACACCAGGTCCATCTGTTTGCAGCCGCGCGTCTGTGCGCATTCACGTGGACGCACTCCCTCGCTAGCGAGCTGCCACGCCGCCACGGGTACGCTAGCCGTGATGCCGCGGAGTTCGAGCCGCTCCAAGCCGTTTTCCGCCGCGCCGTCGTGCTAGCCCGGGAGCTTCGCCTCACGGCCGAGCGCTTGCGCGTGCGCTCGATCAAGTCATTGCCTTTGTGCACCTTTCTTGAGCCTGGAGAACACGTCCGCGCGACCGCGCCGTCCCGACCTGCCCTCGCCGCCAAGGGCACCCTCTCCGCCTAGGTGTGCGAGTGCCAGACCATCCTCGCACACGCACCGTTCCTTGGAGCTGGTGTGACAACCCGCCCAGGAAAATACCGTACTATCGGCTAACCGATCCACTTTGGTCATTAAGCAATAATAAAGTATCATCCTGTCGTTAGTTGCCGGGTTAACGCCCGGTGAATCACTTGAAAAGCACAAGGATTGAATATATGCATCAAAACTCACTCGAAGGCGAGTCCAGAGATACAACAACATTGAAATCCAAATTCGTACCCCGAAGGGTTTAATTATTACAAACCATAGTTTTTGGTCATACTGAGATAGTTCAGAGTTTTCGAAAATAGCGGAAGTTAATTAACGGAAGCGAAGACACCACGGGAGGCCATCCATGATGCTTTCAGTAGTCGTCCTCCACCCACTCCAGCTCCCAGCCGGGCGGAATCTTTCTGGGCCACACATCACTGAAGGCATTACCTGGATCAACACATTATAGCAAGGCTGAGTATACTAATACTCAGCAAGTCTTACCCGTCGGTGATAACTACTTCACCAAATCTAGACCATGAAAGGCTTTTTGGCTACTAGGTTGCTTTTGCTAAAAAGTAACAAAGAGTAGGCCCTTACTTTCAAGATTTTAGCACAAGTTCTAGTAGGTCTAATCTTTACTACATTAGCCAACTAGTACAAACAAAGTTGTACAGCCAATTAATCAAACATAAAGTTCATCAACTTCCATCATTAGGGATCTCATGACTAGTGGAGTAAGTAGTCTCAGATAACGGTGAGAGGCCGACAATCGATTGATTTAAACCTTGCAAGGTAGACCCAAACACACGGTAGGCAGCCCCTGTAAGGACAACTTTCCCGTGCCGTCCCCGCAAATCCCTCGGGCCGGGATCGAATCTTACGGCCTTTGGTGCAGCTATCCCGCATACCCCGCGAGATACCCGGAGCCACCATACACCACCGGTGGCGAGCCGTGAGAGCGAATCCCAAGAGTAGTAACGGTAGGATCCCTCGCCGCCTCATCAAGGTACTAGGCTTACCGGTCCCATTCCCGGCAAATGTTTGGTACGTTCAAAGACTTAACCCACATAACCACTGGACCGGAGCCCAGATCCCATGCTCTTACCACGTGAGCAATCCATTTAAGGATAAATTGTGATTCCTATCTAGGAACCTATTCTCGCGAGTGAGGTTATCACCTGACTTGTAACGGTCCTATAACTTAGCAGCTATTGACCTATCATACTAGTAAGGACAAAGGTACCTATGGATCATGCATCTAGGGTTTCATTCAACTCCTGAACGTAAATGCACAATCATTCATAGATAATTGAATAAAGAATTTTAAAACTAGGTTAGATGCACCGAGCTTGCCTTCGTCGCCTAGGTTAGCTTGGGCACCCTCGGTGTCGAGTACTTCCACGTATCGCAGCCGACGCTTCCGCTCCTCCTTCCTCGGTTTCCGGGACAAGGGAGTAATCTCCGTCCGGAAGATCTACACGGAATGCAATGCAAGATTTAGGTGATGTGATAGTTTGTTGTCTTATCCAACTCTGGGTTGGTCATGTTCACCTTAACAGGCATTCATCTAATGTTTCTCTTTTAGGAAGGCTATTGGGTGTACATGGTTACTCTTTTATTGAACATTGAATAAAGGTTTTTATTATACTTGTCATTTCATGTGAAAACTTTAATTCTTTTCATCTTCACACGCAAGGGCATAAATAGCATTTTTATTTATGAATTACTTTCTGATCAGTGATGATATTTAATTATCTTTTAATTATATTAAATAATATCTTCAAAAAGGAAAAAGAATTAATTAGGGGTTTTTCTTTATTTAATTTCCCTTTAATATTAAAAGGGTATTTAAGCTTTTTATTAATCAATTAAATTACCAAAAATTAAATGAGTGTTTCTTAAGCCTATTAGCACCTATTCTGGTCCGTTGGATCCACATGTAAGTGTTGGATGCCTAGAAATTAAATATTATGGAAAATAACAAGGGCTAGCTAATGATTCAAAGTAAATGCATACAAAAATAAATAAGCATCAATTTGCTCCAAACTTTCTTGTGCAAGCTCTCTGGTCCTAAACAAGTCTAAAGAACTAGCATGTTCACATGGAACCTCTACTGAACTTGGTTTATTAATTTACAAAGGAACACATGCATAAATCAAGAATAATTATTTCTGTTAATCCAAAATTCATGATTAATTCACAAGATGTGTATTTTGCCATTACAAGACAGTGTGCACAAGTTGAGCTCAAGAAAATAAATATATTTAACAGGAAAAATCACCTAAGCAAATTCTATCAGAATGGAAAAGAATTTATTTAGCAAAATCTACTGCATAACTTTGTGCAATTTTTGGCACAGCATCTAGTCATATCCTAACACACAACATATCCAAAATTGGGCTATAGAGAAGTCATGGATTCAAGTTATGACAGATCTAGGTTTACGACATTTGTATTTTTCCTCGCTAAAACTATTTAAAATCTAGCCATGAGTATATAACAAAAGAGGTGGGATTTATCATCCTGAACCCTACAAAATTGGTTTGGGAATTTTCTGATTTTTCTACGAATTTCTAGGCATTTTACAAAGCCCTGGACTAATTTGTAAGAAAAGCTAGTTAGGTTTCTTCACAACTCAGCCCTGAACTTTTACTCTAAACACCCTACAAAGATCAAAAGTGTTGCAATCGGGCCCTTGGCCGGGCCGGAGGCGCGGGCATGGCCAATTCCGGCGAGCCGGCGGCGATCCCGGCCGGGCAAGCGACCGTGGGTGACCACATGCTCACCTAGGGGTGGCAGAGAACCGGAGGGGAGGTGGGGAGTTGGCCGGCGGCGAGGTTTGGCGGCGGACAGCGGTGGTGACCGCGGCGGCTCGGTGAACGGCGGCGTGGGGGTGGAATGCTGGAAAACAAGCGAGTGCTGGAGCTTCACCAGGACCTAAGGAGGCTACCAGAGCAGTGGGACGGCGGCGAGCGTGGGCGCAGGGCTTCGCACCGGCGGCGGCGGCAATGGCGGCGGCGGCTCGGGGCGGCGCGTGGGGAGGGGGCAAGGGCTTTTATACACGGCTCGGCAGGGTGTCCGTGGGTGACGAGGGGGTGACGGCGGAGATGCTCGCCGTGCTACGGCGGCTCGAGGCACGCGCGCACGGCGGCGGCGCACGGCCGACGGACCGCCGGGTCCGCGGCGTGCGCGCGCATACGGCGGCTTGGACACCGGGCGCCTCGGGACGGGGTGAGCCGGGGGCGCGGGACCTCGGGATGGAGCACTCCTCGGCCGGCGTGGCCTCGGGCCGCGCGGCCATGGACGCCGGGGCCGACGGCGCGCGGCCGGCGACGGCGGCACACGGGAGCGCGCGACGTCGTGGCGCGACGCGCTCTGCCCAAATTGTTTTACTGGTGCTACCTTTGAAATACAATTGCTCCAAAAATTTGTATAAAAGTCGACCAAGTGATGAATACCAAAGTTGTAGATCTAGCTACCAACAATATTTTCTACAAATGCTACATAGGGTTTTTCTGCCTAGATTTGAAGATATTTGAATGCCAACTTTGAATGTCAGCCTGTTTTGGCAAACAGTGATTTCTGCCTTGCATTTGGTTTGTCAAGTTTTTCCCCTCAAAATTTGAAATGCCAATCTACATGAAAGTTGTGTCCCTCAACAAGATCTACAACTTTCATAAAGGTAGAATTTTAAGTGTTTAGGTGAATTTTGGAGAACGCGGCAAGGGGTTTGACCCAACCTTTGACCATGGGTTGGCCCCACAAGTGTGTTTACTATTCATTTAGGGTCACTATGGTGGGTTAGTGAGTTTTTCGAGGTGAGGGCCCAGGTTGACCTAGGTTTGACCACGGTTGACCATTTGACCGGCTATTAACGTTAATTAAAAACCTGGGGCGTCACAGCCTACCCCCTTTAACGGAATCTCGTCCCGAGATTCGACTTGACAACGAAGATATGGGGAGAAGAGACTCACGGTTTCGAGACTGTAGGAAGCCCGGATACTTAGTATTAAGATAGTCCTCCGTCTCCCACGTTGCTTCTTCCTCCCGTGTGATGGCTCCATTGGATCTTGTACATTTGCACAGTCTGCCTTCGGGTCTTTCGCTCTTTTTGGTCAAGTACCTTCAATGGATGCTCGACGAGCGAGAAATCTGGCTCGATCCAAGCATTAGCTTTCGTGATGATTTCATTCTCCGGAACAGGCATTCCCTTCTTCAACTGAGTTACATGGAACACATTGTGAACCGCGGAAAACCGTTCTGGTAATTGGATACGATAAGCCACGGGTCCACATACTTCTATAACTTCATATGGTCCAATGTAGAGCGGGGCTAACTTTCCCTTGACTCCGAACCTTTGCACACCTTTGGTGGGGGATACTTTCAAATACACATAATCTCCCACTTCAAAGTGTCGAGGTGCGGTTCCCTTGTCATGGTAACTCTTTTGCCTCATCTGTTCCATCTTTAAGTTCTCTCTTATCACTTGCACCCTTTCTTCGGCCTCTTTAACTAATTCTGGTCCAAAGAGTGTTCTCTCTCCGGCCTCTGACCAATTTAGCGGAGTGCGGCATCTACGTCCGCATAGAGCATCGAACGGTGCCATTTTCAAGCTTGCTTGATAGTTGTTATTGTAAGAGAACTCTGCCAAGGACAAACACTTGTCCCAACTCTTGTCAAAGTGCAAGATGCTTGCTCTCAACATGTCCTCTAGAATCTGATTTATCCTCTCCGTCGGACCGTCGGTCTGCGGATGATAACTGGAACTGCGGATTAGCTGAGCTCCCAAACACTCATGCAATTGTTCCCAAAAACGAGCTACAAACTGAGTCCCTCTATCAGAGATTATAGTCTTTGGGATTCCATGCAGACGAACTATATGATCCATGTACAACTCTGCATATTGTTGTACGGAGTAAGTGGTGTGCACGGCAATGAAGTGAGCGGTCTTGGTGAGTCTATCCACAATTACCCAAATAGAGTCCTTCTTTCTAGTTGTTAGGGGTAAACCCACAATGAAATCCATACTAATATCGTCCCACTTCCACATAGGTATCGACAGGGGTTGGAGTACTCCCCGCCGATTTCAAATGACTTGCTTTCATCCGGTGGCAAGTATCGCACTCGGCTACATACTTGGCTACATCCACCTTCATATTGGACCACCAAAAGTTCTGCTTCAGATCTTGGTACATCTTGGTACTACCGGGATGAATAGAGAATTTGGACCTGTGAGCTTCATCTAGAATGGCTTTCTTAATTTCTGGGTCAATGGGGACCACTAGACGTTTCCCAAACCAGACCACATCCTGGTGATCCTTCCAGAAACCAGTGTACTTGGGGTCTCCTTTTCCTAGTTTCTGCCTGATGGTTTGAATATCTGCATCATTGCGCTGGGCAGTGACAATTCTGTCATAAAGGTTTGAATCTGCCGTCAAGGCATAAAGAATTCCCTACGGTACCACTTCTATGTTGAGCCTTCTCATTTCTTCACACAAGGGTTCACTGACTGGCTCCAACTCTAGGTGGTTGCAATGATCTTTGCGGCTAAGAGCATCCGCAACAACATTTGCTTTGCCGGGATGATAGTGCACTTCTAGATCATAATCTTTAATCAACTCAAGCCATCTTCTCTGTATCATATTCAACTCTGACTGGGTGAAGATGTATTTGATGCTCTTGTGATCAATGAAGATATTGCAATGATTACCCATTAGATAATGCCTCCATATCTTGAGGGCATGGACAACAGCAGCCAACTCAAGATCATGGGTAGGATAATTGAGCTCATGGGGTCGAAGTGCCCGTGAAGCATAGGCAATGACTCGGCCTTCTTGCATAAGGACACAGCCGAGACCCGTGCCTGATGCGTCACAGAAGACTTCAAACGGTTTGGAATTATCGGGTTGAGCTTGCACTGGGGCTGAAGTTAGATGTTGCTTGAGGGTGTGAAAAGCTTTCTCACATGCTTCACTCCACACGAATTTCACTCCTTTCTTGAGTAATTCGGTCATGGGTTTTGCGATTGTAGAAAAGTCAAAAATGAATCGACGGTAGTATCCCGCCAATCCTAGGAAACTGCGGTTTTGATGCACAGACTTGGGTGGTTTCCAATCCATCACCTCTTGAACTTTGCTAGGATCTACGGAGATACCATCATGGGAAATGCTGTGCCCTAAGAATTTCACATTTTTTAACCAGAATTCGCATTTGGAGAACTTAGCATAGAGCTTGTGATCTCGCAAACGCTGAAGGACGACTCGGAGGTGGTTGGCGTGCTCTGTCTCGCTCTTGGAATAGATGAGAATATCATCGATAAAGACCACGACAAATTTATCGAGCTCCGTCATGAACACGGAGTTCATGAGGTACATGAAGTAGGCAGGAGCATTAGTGAGTCCGAAAGACATGACCAAGAACTCCTAAAGACCATAACGAGTGGAAAAAGCGGTTTTAGGAATGTCGCAAGGTCGGATCTTGATTTGGTGGTAGCCAGAACGAATGTCGATCTTAGAGAAGACTTTGTCACCAGCCAATTGATCAAACAGAACATCAATTCGAGGAAGCAGGTATTTGTTTTTGATGGTGACTGCTGTTGACGCAAAAAGTGCACCTAGCGCCAAACACACAGCAAGCCGAACAAGCTGGCTTCGCACTCGCAAAGAGTAAAGATGACGTGCCAGTCAATTTTTCCTGAAAATTAACAAAAGATAAAGAAGTTAAATACCAAAGCTTGGAACTTGCCGGGTGGTTCCAGACAGTTCCATATTTATGGCTAAGAAGCCATACGAGATGACACATAGCTACATAAAAGCTATTTGCCAAAGAATTGAAACCACTCGGGAACTTATGAGAGGAAAAAAACAATACTGCCGAATGGGTGACGTAAGCATGATGGCAATCGGTCTTTGTTTGGTCAACAATGCATAAACACGATATATGACCGATCCCATAATAACAATGTTAAATAAATGAATGAAGTAAAGCGCGAACGTAAGCATGTAATAAACAAGCATGCATAGATCCAAAGCACTAGTCTACCGCATGTCTAGGTACTTAGAGATCCGTCAGGTACGATGCCAAAACAAATCTATCCGCCGCATGATACAACTTGCATGAAATCGTACCACTTTCCACAAATAGATCTATCCACCGCATGATACAATCTAAACATGGAAAGCTAAAAGCACGCGTTATTTAAAGCATGAATTGCGCACGTGTTTTACTCCTGGAGAAACATAACCGAATACGGCCGAATGTACCGATTCGGGGTCCATGAAGAAGGAACGAACATTACCACGCGGATAAATCTATCAAAGTTGATTCGAAATCTAATCCATTGGATGACTAGCTCTAAAGCAACCCAAAAACCTGCATCTACCGCATGATACCCGGTTCTTTCAAGATTTATACCAACAATGGCAAGCTTGAACCCACAACACGTAACAACCTAGATCGATTCGGTTTCGGCTATCGGAAGGCACAAGGTCCACGTGTTAAGACATGAAATCTACCCATACAGGGATCACAAAAGGAGCGAGCCGATCCAAACCCATCTAGATTGGGCAAAAGTGTTACATGAATCTAAACATAAAGTAAAAACTCGAAGTAACACAGGGTAACTTAATGAATCTATTGGATCTTACCGTAATCCAATAGAGCCGATAACTAGCTTCAAGCTAGATCTTAGCCCACCACATGGCTCATGACCTAACAAGAAACCCTCTTGAACCAAGCTTGAATCTACCGCATGACACGAAGCATGGTAACAAGACTACTTGCATCGATCTAAATCCACCGCATGATACTAGACATGATACAAGGTTGCCGCTACTCACGGAGGTCGACGGATCGATTGGCCCTCTCGAAGAACTCGACGACACGACAAAAGACTCTAGGGTTTGGCGTAAGGCCCGTGTGTATTGAAGAATGATTGTCTTTTGTTACATACAATCGGGGTCATATTTATACCCCGTCAAGTACAACTTCGAATGGATTCGTTACCTAACTTATCTCTAAGCTCGATCGCCTATCCATCCATTCGTTCTCCGTGATTGAACCACGTCACCATTCAATCCCGCAAAATCAGCTCTCTCGTTCCTTTGCCGAACCGGAGCAGATAGCCGACCACAGATCTCTTTGCCGAACATCTCTGAAAAGATCCTTCCTTCCGCCAGACGGACTCTTTATCGAACCGGACCCACAAGTCAGACTCCTTACCAAATTTTGGTGTTAACACATGCCCCTTCAATTGTGGGATAAAAGTAATTTTATTCCACAATTGACTCCAGCCACGAATACTTCAAATCAAATCTGTCAACACCTGTTTTTCGCAATCCGCCGGAATCTTCATCCAGATCCAAACCCTAGATCCCCTCGTTCCGAGCTCAAAACCCCAATGGCAGCTCAAAACCAGGATGCTCAGGTAAATTTCTCCCCTGTAAATCTCGTTCGGCATTTAGGTTTTCAATTTCACCTGAGATTTCTTCTTCCGCTTTTGCTTCAGGAGCCTTCCACTGAACTTCTGATTCGCACTGAGGCCAATTCGAGATCCTATTACCTTGGTCCTGTGGGGAACTCTGACCCTCGAGATTTCATCGCAGCTGAATCTCAGAGAATCCCCTTCAAAGCAGCTCTATCTCCACCTCCTCAGTGGCAAGATGCTTTTAAGAACTGGCCCTTACCTCCAATCGCGGGCTGGAATACTTGGTACCGAAGGATTCTTGCAGACAAGAACGGATTGACCAACCTGGACACCCTCCGTATCGCCCAGTGCTTGGAGTTATCCGTGGCTGAGACCCCCAAGAACGAAGACCTCCCCGATAGCACCGCCACTTCGGTCAAACGGCGTCAACGCTTTCCTTTTTAGCCATGGCCCAATGTCTCCAACCCCGGCCGATGTGTATATGATTACCGGCCTTGACATCATCGGGTCTATTCAGCCTTGGAAATTCAAGAATTCCTCTCGGCAAACAAGGGGTAAAGCCGGGAACGGATATAAGAATTACATCTTGAAGCACATGAAAGACAATCCCCTTGGTGATGTTGAATATAGAGCATTCCCGAATATGTGGTCGTGCGCATTTGTCTTCCGTAGCAAAGCCAACGAGCCTACCTTGAACCATATTGCAATGGCGTCTCATTTGGCCGCTGGCAACCGCCTTCCCCTTGGGAAATTCTTCCTCGGCAGTGTATACCATATGCTTCACCAAACTCGTTACTCGGATGTACACTATCCAAAGGATAGCATGTGTCAACGGCCCTTGGTGGTTCGTTCGTATATGGCCGCAGCCTCCACTCGCATCAAATTGTTGGTGTTGATTTGAACACCGGACTTTTCCCTTCATCCAATCACCCCGAAGGAGAAAACAATGCTACCAGGGGGATGCCAAAATTATGGAGAAGTGGCTTCAACTTGTTCCTATTCAGCAAGACATCAGCCAAACTTTTTGAACTATTCTTCAAAGGTTTCCCGAATCCTCTCTGGCTCCCCTATCTGGATAATGACACCTTGACTTTCCCTGTTGAATTCTCCTTTGAGCCCGGTTGCCAAGATGGGAGATTTCTCGAAATCTTCAACATTATAATCCGCCCATGTATACTTCCGGCTGAATTCAATGGAGGAAGGCAGAATCAGAGCACTTATGAATATTATCAGCCTAATACAATGGCCCGGCAACTTGGATGTGGCCACATGCCCCCAAAGCTATTTCTCGCATGAATTCCTTAAGCCCAGGGAGGAAATCAAAGAACTTATGCACAAAGCAGCGAGTTTTCAATTATGTGTGCGGTCCCACCGTCTATACCGGCCTTTTGTGCCTATAACCTTAACTCATCCCACCTTCAATTCCTGGTGGCAAGAATTCCACGATCACATCTTCAGTGAGCCTGTACACGTGTTCTGTGCGAGTTGACGCCCGATTTCCTGCCCAACTTCAGAGGTAACATAATGAACCTTTGGATCAGACATTTCTCCTCTCAATCATGATTCTGACCTCATTCTTTTGATTCCACGAGAACACGCTTGCCTCGCCCCTCGAGCCGGAATATCACCTACAATCCCGTAGGCCCAATCTCAAGACACGGGATTCAAGTCAACAACTCGGCTCGGTTAATGGCCGGGTTTGCTACAACGGACCCCGGCCTCTCTAGCCTTGTCTGGCGACAGAGGCAAGGTTTATCTCTCGGTTGCTACTCCAAATGCCAAGAGGAGGAGAACTATCAAGAAAATCCTTGTTGAGGTAAAATCCTTTACCTTCTTGACCCCAAGATTACTTTGTTCCCGATAAATTATCTCTTTGTGCATTCTCGGACCGAGCTCAAGCAACCTTCGAAGTGTCGAACCCCGCCAATGCCCCATCCACGGTATGACCTTTATTGTCCTCTTTTAATGATGAACACCGGCATTTACCCTTGTGACTTGACATTTGCAGAAGAAACAGTGGAAGAACAACTGGTTGATGTCCCAGTGGCTCAACAAGCAAGTCCACCCAGGGTTGAATTACCTATCCCAGTGGAGATCTCATCTTCATCACCCTCTGCAGAAGCAATGAATTCTCCAGAGATGAATCTCCCAATCCAAACGAGCCATCAAGTCCTCCAAGGGCACAATCACCGTTGGTCACTCGGCCGACTCCAATCCCAATAGAGGTGGATCCGACTTCTCATCGACCGAAGCCCATGAACTACCAAAGAATCGCATCAACACCTTCTAGCTTGGAAGCTTCAGATCTACCTGGAGCACCTCCTTCCCCTGTGATTACCCCTGCTCAAGAAATCGGCCACGAGGTAATCATTTGCACTCAATTCTGCTATTTTTACTTTTAGCACCTCTAACTCGGCAATACGGCTTCTTAGGTTCAGGCTCCATCATCATCAAGCCTGTCGTCGGGGACCAATCGAGTTGCCGAGGCGATGGAAGGGATGCACCAGCCTCTGTCAGATGAGGTGCTAGCAAAGCTTCGAGAAATTGTTGCCTGGCTGGAAAGAGATGCACAAGATCAGTTCAAGAATCTTGATCACTTCGAGGAGATGCTTGAATCCATCGCCCAAGATCTTCCCGAGGATATCGGTGCTCCTCTCGGTATCCATCCGTGGCCCGGACGTCCTTTACGCGCCCATAAGACATGCTTTGAGCAACCGCGCTCCCGTCCGCTATCGAAAAGAAGAGATCCGATCCCGAACAAGCCATGACCGGGGCGCAATCCCGGACAGAGAGCCACGAGCCACATTGTCTAATCTGCGTACTTCTTGTGATCTGAAAATTGCCAAGAAAGCCGCTCTAGAAGCGGAGCCGAGAAGCTCCGTCGACCGAGATAGAGGTCGATAAAAAGAAAATAGCCGATCTTCCTGGATTGATAGAAAAGACCCAGGAGGAAGCAAGATCGGCTATCACCAAGATAGAGCAATGCGATGCAGAACTCACCAACTTGTCTAGTGCTCAAAAAGATTGCCAGGAGCTGTTGGACAATTTCCGTCAAGCAGCATCCAATGCCCGTGGTGTGATTGCGAAACATCTGAACATTTGAATGCCCTTATTGATGTATAACCGAATTGGCCGTTCTTGTGGCATTTTCTTGTAATTTGTTTCTTTTCTTCTGTGTACTTTCAAATATAATGCTGAGCGACCCATTCGGCAAAGAAACGCCAACTCCCGAATGGCACTTTGATTCTCCTTAGCCGAACCAATCAACCGAATGCGACTCAGCCTAGAACTCCAAGCGACCCGTCGGCGGGCTGACCAAGGAAACCTTTCCACCTTCCGATTTTCTTGGAACATGCGCCACGATCCAAAACCACGACTCGAAGCCACGATTCATCTTTCCAGGCCTATAAATGCAACCGTAGGTGCCCCTAGCTCTCCACCAGGCCTTCTAGCTCTCGAATCTTTGCCAATCTCAGCCCTTTCTCTTTCCAAACAGTGCACATCCCAAACCACCATGGTGCGCCGCCTCAACCGCCGCCGCGCTTCCGATGAGGCAGAGGGGAGCAGCGCCAACGCGCGCCGGAGGCAATGATCGTCGATTTCCTCTTCTTTGATTCAACTTTTGATCTTCTTCTTGTTTTGACGATCATCCCCTTTTTCAGATTGATTCAGTGGAATCCGTCTCCTGCGCCGGCCAATCAACCCCTTCCAGACGACTCCTCGTAGTCCGACGGCCACTCCCCCGTGCCGTACGGGGAGGTCGATGCCCTCCGCTTCAAGGAGGAGCCGAAGGCGTCCCGCGTGAGCTAGAGGACGTCTCCAAGAAGGCAGGCATAGCCGAGCCGGAATGGGAGGACCGGCGCAAACGCCTACCGGAAGCCATCGATGGTACAACTCGACGAGCGGCTTCTTGATCCAACCCGGCTTTTGATGCTAATCTTTTTCTTCTTGCTCTTTGCAGCCCGCGATGCTGAGCTCAACCAGCTAAAGGCGCTGGTAGAGCAGCTGGCCGAGAAGGTGAACGCCCACGGTGATACGCCAGCGGAGCGCCTTGCCGCGGTGGAGCACCGTGTCGACGAGGTGGCCACCCATGGCGTTCGCCTGGGCACCACCTTGGGCCTGGCTTCCATGGCGACGCACACGGACGTCGACTACTCCACCAGGCCGCGCGGCTTCCGGGGCGGCGCGCCAGGGGACATTGAGGAGATCGAGCTCATCCTGGAGCGCCTTGATGGCCATGGCGACGCCATTGCCGAAATTACTCATCCCCAATCTGTGTTGAACAGGCTCTTCGACTAGATTGTATTAGGGATGTGTAAATATCGGCAATAAATGAAGAACTTTTGAATTCTGTGCTTGTTTTGTGATGACTCCCTTTACATTTTGCATCCGTGAATCTTGTTTTCTTTGAATGCATCCGGGAACTATCTTGAGCTGAACACGCGAGAACAACTGCCCCTTGGCGCAAAATCCACAGAAGATCCTGATTCAGCAATCCATAAACATTGTTCAAGCAAAAACCCTTCGCACCTGAGAGAAAACTCTGCCATTTGGTATTCCAACAGTGCGTACTGGCCGGTCATCACGCCCAATGCACCCCTTCGGTCAATAAAATAGCCTGCCGGGATGCCCTGCAAATCCACTCGTGCACTCATCCATCATTTCTCATCTCTCCCCCTGTCCTTAGCGGAGAAAACCCCAAAGCCATGGACAAAGGCAAGCAACCCCAGGAGAGTAGCTCATCAAAGAAGCGCACGATTCGAAGGTGAGTTTTTCCTTGATCTAATCCTCGTTCTCCACATGATCTCGCGCTTCATGTTCTCCTCTTTTCCTCTTCCAGTCTTGATTTGCTCCCTGAAGAAATCATCGGGACCGAAGATGTGCCGGAGTACATCTCCTCCGATTCCTCCCTCGAGGCAGAGGAGGCCACGCCTGAACAGAGGGCCAACCATCAACTGCGCCGCAGCGTTCGGCATTTGGAGCACGGCCTCAGGGACATCACCGCCCGCTGCCAAGCCGAACGTGAGCGCCGCATGGCCCTGGAAGCACTAGTAGGGGGTAAACGCTTCTGACCTCTTCCTGACCTTATGCCTGCATTTGGATGTCTTGCCCCTAACCTTGATTCCTCCGCTTCAGATGTCTCCGACAGGTAAAACAACCTAAAGACGGCCTGGGAGAGCTTGGTGGAGGCTGCCAACCATGGTCACCCCCACGCGTTCCAAGTTGCCGTCACGGTGGTCCTGGAACAACTGAAGAGGGAGCAGCCGAAGAAGTAAAGAAAAGATTGAATCATACTTTCGCTTCTTTCTCCACGCCTTCTGCTTCCCTCCTCCTTGAGGATCTGACCACTAGGGTTGTTAGATGTAAACCTGCAAGAAGCAGTTGTAATGTCTGTGCTAAGGGCAATGCATTCAGGCACTGGCCATTTCTTCTGTTTGTGGATTTTTTGCTCTGAAGGCGGCCTCATTCTTGAGCGCCGGCTATCTCTGTGTCAGATGTGTGTAATCATCGATCGATCTCAATGCTAGGATAATATTTCTTCAGATATCTTCCATTTATTGCAGCGGAAAATTCTTCTCCTAGCAAAGTTTTCAATATGTATGCATTACCAGGGACGCATCTGACCACACGGAAAGGTCCTTCCCAGTTAGGGGACCATTTGCCGAATTCACTGTATTTAGTTCCAATCGGCAATAGCGCTTTCCAAACTAGATCGCCTTCTGCAAATTGCCTTACTTTTACCTTCTTGTTGTAGTACTTGGCAACCCGCAGCTTGTTTTTCTCGATGTTTTCCAGGGCCCTGAGACGGATCATATGTAAATCCTCCAGCTCGTCCATCATTAAGCCACTGTAATCCTTGGAGCTCAAGTCCTTTTGCAGCACCACTCTCCTTGAATCTGATTGCATCTCCCAAGGCAAAATCGTGTGGTGCCCGTAAACCAACTCGTAAGGAGAGGTCTTTGTAGCTCCATGGGAGGCCATTCGGTAAGCCCACAGTGCTTCACTGAGAACCGAATGCCACCTTCTTGGCTTCTGATCGATCTTCTTTTGTATTACCTTGATCATGATTTGGTTAGAAGCCTCCGCTTGACCATTAGCTTGGGCATAATAAGGAGAAGAGTTAAACAATTTGATCCCCATGCTTTCGGCAAACTCTCTGAACTCCAGTGACACGAATTGTGCCCCTTGATCAGTGGTAATTGTCTGAGGGATTCCAAATTGATAGATGATGTGCTCCTTGACGAATTCAATCATGTTTTCTGACGTCACCTTCTTCAGTGGGATCACCTCAACCCATTTAGTGAAATAATCCATAGCCAAAAGCACGAACTTATGCCCCTTGCTAGATGGTGGATTAATTTGGCCAATCAAGTCTATACCCCAACCCCTGAATGGCCACGGTTTGATGATAAGATTCAATGCTGATGCAGGGACCCTTTGAATATTCCCACACCTTTGGCAATCCTGACATCCCTTGTAATACTCAAAGCAGTCCTCTAATATCGTCGGCCAAAAGCATCCAGCTTGTCTAATAACCCACTTCATACGGTAGGCCGATTGGTGTGCTCCGCACATCCCATCGTGCACTTCGCTCATCATGTTCTTGGCTTCTTCTGGACCCAGGCAGCGTAATAATACCCCATCTAATGATTTATAGAATAAATTATCATCCAGAAGAACGAACTTTATGGCTTTGTACCTGAGCTTCCTAGAGACTTTACGGGATGGATCCTTCAAGTAATCAACGATCTCTTTCCTCCAATCATCTTCTGCAAGATCCGCCCCTAGTGCACACACCTCTGCAGCAAACACTTCTTGACTCTCTTTGTAACCAGAGGCGCTCTGAGCCAGCCTGTTTGCTTCTTCGTTATGTTCTCTAGGAATGTGCTGTAGAGTTACCAATGGGAAGCTCTTCAAGATTTCACTCCTCAGCGCTTCACTTTTGCATTCATATTGCCGTTCAATTGCTTGATTACCAGCTCTGAATCTCCATAAACTTCAACAGAAAACGGCCCCTGCTTCTCTCAAGTATTGAAGCCCTCGAAGTAATGCCTCGTATTCAGCCTGATTATTTGTGACAGTGGGCTGAATAGGGATGGCAAATTCAAACATCTCACCTCTAGGAGAAATCAGAAGGATCCCTACTCCCCCACCTTTGCCACATGATGACCCATCAAAAAATAAAGCCCAAGGGGTAATCTCAAGCAGATCAATTGACGGATCACGATGTTCAGTTATAAAATCGGCAATGATCTGACCTTTGATGGCTTTTGCCGATTCGAACTTCAATTCGAACTCTGATAAAGCTAAAATCCATTTGCCAATCCTGCCGTTCAAAATTGGCATAGATAACATATGTTTTATTACATCAAACTTGGAATACACAGTGCATTCGGCATTCAACAGGTAGTGCCGAAACTTTGTACACGAGTAGTACACGCAAAGACACAGTTTCTCCACAGCCGAATACCTGGTTTCAGGATCAAGTAGTTTTCGGCTAAGATAAGCTACTACCCGCTCCTTTCCTTCAAATTCTTCTATAAGGGCCGATCCAATGGTTTGGGTATCGGCCGCCACGTACAACTTGAAAGGCTTGTTCAGCTGAGGAGGGACCAGTACTGGTGGCTCCTTCATGTACTGCTTGATCTCATCGAAAGCCTTTTGTTGTTCGTCGCTCCAAATAAACTTCTGATCTTTCTTTAACTTCAACAGCGGAGAGAATGGCAAGACCTTCTGTGACAAATTCGATATGAATCTTCTTACGAAATTGATCTTGCCGAGCAGTGACTGCAACTCCTTGAGGTTAGTTGGAGGAACAACTTCATCAATGGCCTTCATGCTCTTTTTGCCAACTTCAATTCCCCCTTCGTGGACCAAGAACCCCAAGAATTCTCCAGCTGATACCCCAAAAGCACATTTGTTTGGATTCATCTTCAAACCATGCTTCCGAGTACACTCCAAGGTCCTCTTCACATCTTCCAAATGCATGTCATGACTCAGGGACTTGATTACCACGTCATCAATGTAGATTTCCACAACTTTGCCGATCAACTCATGAAAAATATAATTCATGGCCCGTTGATATGTTGCACCGGCATTCTTTAACCCAAACGTCATGACTATCCACTCAAACAGGCCTATATGAATAGGACACCTAAAGGCCGTCTTTGATATATCCTCTATTTCCATGAAGATTTGGTTGTAACCCGCATTACCATCCATGAAACTGATGACTTTGTGCCCAGCTGCGGCGTCAATCAACAAATCGGCAATAGGCATTGGGTAACTATCCATCGGAGTAGCTCTGTTAAGGTCCCTGAAATCTATGCAGACCCTCATTTTTCCATTCTTTTTGTATACAGGGACAATGTTAGAAATCCACTCCGCATATCTGCATGGCCGAACGAAGTTTGCATCAAGCAATCTTTCAATTTCCTTCTTCACATCGGCCAATACTTCATCCTTGTAGATCTTCCGGGGTGGTTGCTTGTATGGTTTGAAACCAGATTTGATTGGCAACCGATGCTCGACGATAGAACGATCCAATCCAGGCATCTCCGAATAATCCCAGGCGAAGCAATCTTTGTATTCCTTGAGAAGCTTAATTAATTCTCCCCTGAAGTCCGACTGCAAGCCTGCGCTGATGAATGTCGGCCTTGGCTTATCACCGTTTCCAATGTCAACCTCTTCCAATTTATCAGCCGACATGAATCCCCGCCCTAGCTTGCCATCAGTGCCGTCTACGGGGTTCTCCATTAAAAATTGCTATAAGAGCCGACTGCTTGAATCGGCTGTTGATCACTGCTGACAGGTTCAACAGGACCTTCCCCCCAGTCTTTGCCTGAGAAGCAATCAATACCTTGGTACTCCCAGAAAGCTGGTTCCATGTTCGCCACGCTCACGGAGTCATCTGCCTGGACGACCTCAATCTCATCGTCCACCCACTGGATAAGCTGTTGATGCATGGTGGACGGGACGCAACAGTTGGCATGGATCCAGTCCCGCCCAAGCAGCAAGCTGTAGGCCCCCTTGCCTTCGATGACAAAGAAGGTAGTGAGCAGCGTCTTGGATCCGATCATCAAATCCACGTGAGCACACCCCTTGGTATCCGAAGGGTTCCCAGCGAAGTCGTTGAGGATTATACTCGTAGGCGTCAAATTGCTCGGGCCCATGCCAAGCTTCCTGAAGGTGGTGTACGGCATTACGTTCACTGCCGCTCCACCATCAACGAACATCTTTGTCAATGGCTTGCCATTGACGTATCCTCTTAAGTACAGCGGCCTCATATGTCGATTCTTGGCCGGCTTGTCGAAGATTGCCTGCTTGGCCAGCACCAATTGTGCCAGCATCCCCTCGGCCTGCTCATCATCTAGGGCCGCTTCCTCCTGCACAACCTGGTCAGCAGGAGCCATGAATTCGTTCGGCAGAAAGTATACCATGCATGTTGGAGCCGAACGCTTCGATCCTTCAGGTTGATCTTTGGGGCGCCACACTTGACGCGTCTGGATTCCGGCCTGCCTCAGCTCGCGGTTCCTCAAGCGCTGGACCCGTCTCTTCTGGCTTCTCCTCAGGCCGGGCGGGCACCATTGCCCCTTCTGCCAGACGTAGTCATCTTCATCCTCCTCTTGATCAGCCCACCTGAGGTCAGCATGCCGCTTCCTAGGATGATCAATGACTTCAATTTTTTGGCGCCGATCCCCATCAGGTTGGATCCTTCCAATTCTCTCGTGGACGGATCGGCGATTGACGATCTCCCCCGCCCGTACTCAAAATACCCCGTCACCGCATTCGGGACGCTTCTTCAACGTGGGTAGCTTCAAACCCCCATTCCAGCAATGCCTGAAGAAGGCACATCCCCCGTGTGCACGCTCCTGCTCGCGCGTGTACTGCTCTTGGTCCCTTCTGTGTGCTTCTTCTTCGGCTCTGCGCCTCTCCTCCTCGTAGCGCCGCTTCTGGTAGCGCTCTTTCTCCATCTGGCACTGCCACTTGTTGAGGAGGATGCGCGATGTCACCCTGGGCTTGGCTCTGGATGACTCCCCAATTTCGATGTGACTCCTAAGAATGCGGGGGGCTCCACCTTGCACCTGTTCCAGAGTCACTTGGCGCTCTGGGTCCACTGCTCCATCTTGTCTAGACCTGGCTGAGGTCAAGACCTTGACTTTTCCCTTCTCTTCGGCTGTTATCACGTTAACAGAAAAGCCCACCATGTTCTGAGGGAAGGGGTGGCCATCCAGCTTCATCTTGCTGTCAAACTTGAGGTGTCCCTCCTGGATGGCTTTCTGGATCCTCATTCTGAAGACCCTGCAATCATTGATGGAGTGCGATTCCCTGTCGTGGAAGCCACAGTAACGTTTTGCTTTAACTCCATCGGGCCGAAGCATGGAATGCTCCTCGGGCAGCTTGATTCGGCCTTCCTTCACTAAGAGCTCGAACAATTTATCAGCCTTTGTGATATCAAAATCATAAGTGCCCTTGGTCTGCTTGACCCAGTGCTGATTCATTGTCAAAGGCTCCTTACCCCACATGATCCCTGTCGCGGCTACATCCAGTTCGTCATCGGAGTCTTCGATCAGGTCAGCCTTGTCTAAGAACTGGTTGTAGATGTCAGCAACATCATGCTGCTTGCCGAACTTGGCATCCTTCTTGAAGCCGTACGCCTGGTTGCTCATCAGTGATAGCTTCTGTGATAGCTGGCCCAGGTTCTCGAACTCCATCCCGAACAACTTCTCGCGTACGGCCGGTAGCATCCCGGCGACGGCCATGTCGCCCAACCGGTCATCCGGCAAGTTAAGCGAGAAGCACATGTCTTTGACCTCCCCGAATCTCCCCGAGAAACTCCGGCGGCGTCTCGCTATGCCTCCTCGCTTCATGGTGGCAAGGTCAATCGGCTTCTTCTCCGAGCCGCCGCCGAAATAGTGAGCGTGAAATTTCCGCTCCGAGTCCTTCCATCTGCTAACTGACTCAGGGGGTAGGGACGAGAACCACTGGAACGCTGGACCTGTCAGTGACGAGGGGAAGTAACGGACCCTGAATGCCTCCTCGGCTGAGCATTCCCCGAGCTGCATGAGGAAACGAGCGATGTGCTCGACCGTGCTCATGTCATCTTGTCCTAAAAACTTCGTGAACTCCGTTGGCGGCTTCACCCTTGGCGGCAAGAGCACATTGTAGTACCATTCTGGGAACGGCGGCTTATAGGCGGGTCCTTGCATTTTTGGCTTGAGGCCGAACTGATTTTGCATCAATTCGGCCATCTTCCGCGCTAGGGCGTCGTCCTCTTGCGCGCCTGCAGCTGGCGCGTATCCTGGATGTGGGAAAGCGTCAAATGCCCCGTAGTTTCCCACCTCGTGCTAGCCTCCGCCGTACAGGTTTCTCTGCAACCAATTGCTCGCCGGAGCGATCCTCTGACCGGAAGTGAGCGGGGCGCCGGGCGAGCCGAATGCTAAGTCTCCGTACGTGGGCCGGTACGGATTCGGGCCGCTTGCACGGGTTGACTCCGTGCCGCCCGCGGTGGTGGCCGGATTGGCCGTCCCGAGGCCTGCAGGTGGAGGGCCGAACCGGATGTTTCCCGGCGGCGTGTGGAGGAGGCCGGAAAGCTTGACTTCCGGTGCCTTGGGGAGGAGGCCGCACCGGCGGGCTCCGAAGTGGCGGCCGAGAGCTTGATTCGCCCGGGGCCCACGCGTGCCCCCCCGGACGGGCGCTTTGCTAAATGCTTGTTCCATGCCGGGGGTCGAAGACGGCCACCATCATCTGCTGGAGCGCACCGAGGAAAGCCTTGTTGTGCTTGCTCAACATGTAATCTGCGGATTCTTGGAACACCCGCATGCACTCCTCTTTCTCTTGTTGGACCGTAGCATCGCTCTCCCCTGGCAGCAACACCCTGGGCATCTCGTTCTTCAAGTATGGGACGCCACTCCTATTTTTCTTGAAAGACAGCAGACATTTCTGCTGAAACTGGTCCATGGCGTCCTGGAGTTGCTGCCGCTGCTCTGGAGATAGGTCTTCTAGGTTGACGTCCATGATGTCCGCGATCTCGGGCATCTTGATCTATTCGGCTGTTAGTCCCACTGGGCGTGCCAAAAAGTGTGTTGACGCAAAAAGTGCACCTAGCGCCAAACACACAGCAAGCTGAACAAGCTGGCTTCGCACGCGCAAAGAGTAAAGATGACGTGCCGTCAATTTTTCCCGAAAATTAACAAAAGATAAAGAAGTTAAATACCAAAGCTTGGAACTTGCCGGTGGTACCGGCAGGTTCCATATTTACGGCTAAGAAGCCATACGAGATGACACATAGCTACATAAAAGCTATTTGCCAAAGAATTGAAACCACTCGGGAACTTATGAGAGGAAAAAACAATACTGCCGAATGGGTGACGTAAGCATGATGGCAATCGGTCTTTGTTGGTCAACAATGCATAAACACGATATATGACCGATCCCAAAATAACAATGTTAAATAAATGAATGAAGTAAAGCGCGAACGTAAGCATGTAATAAACAAGCATGCATAGATCCAAAGCACTAGTCTACCGCATGTCTAGGTACTTAGAGATCCGTCAGGTACGATGCCAAAACAAATCTATCCACCGCATGATACAACTTGCATGAAATCGTACCACTTTCCACAAATAGATCTATCCACCGCATGATACAATCTAAACATTGAAAGCTAAAAGCACGCGTTATTTAAAGCATGAATTGCGCACGTGTTTTACTCGTGGAGAAACATAACCGAATACGGCTGAACAGCCGATTCGGGGTCCATGAAGAAGGAACGAACATTACCACGCGGATAAATCTATCAGGTTGATTCGAAATCTAATCCACCGGATGACTAGCTCTAAAGCAACCCAAAAACCTGCATCTACCACATGATACCCGGTTCTTTCAAGATTTATACCAACAATGGTAAGCTTGAACCCACAACACGTAACAACCTAGATCGATTCGGTTTCAGCTATCGGAAGGCACAAGGTCCACGTGTTAAGACATGAAATCTACCCATACAGGGATCACAAAAGGAGCGAGCCGATCCAAACCCATCTAGATTGGGCAAAAGTGTTACATGAATCTAAACATAAAGTAAAAACTCGAAGTAACACAGGGTAACTTAATGAATCTATTGGATCTTACCAGAATCCAATAGAGCCGATAACTAGCTTCAAGCTAGATCTTAGCCCACCACATGGCTCATGACCTAACAAGAAACCCTCTTGAACCAAGCTTGAATCTACCGCATGACACGAAGCATGGTAACAAGACTACTTGCATCAGATCTAAATCCACCGCATGATACTAGACATGATACAAGGTTGCCAGTACTCACGGAGGTCGACGGATCGATTGGCCCTCTCGAAGAACTCGACGACACGACAAAAGACTCTAGGGTTTGGCGTAAGGCCCATGTGTATTGAAGAATGATTGTCTTTTGTTACATACATTCAGGGGTCATATTTATACCCTGTCAAGTACAACTTCGAATGGATTCGTTACCTAACTTATCTCTAAGCTCGATCGCCTATCCATCCATTCGTTCTCCCTGATTGAACCACGTCACCATTCAATCCCGCAAAATCAGCTCTTCTGTTCCTTTGCCGAACCGGAGCAGATAGCCGACCGCAGATCTCTTTGCCGAACATCTCTGAAAAGATCCTTCCGCCAGACGGACTCTTTATCGAACCGGACCCACAAGTCAGACTCCTTACCAAATTTTGGTGTTAACAACTGCATTGAGTGGTCGGTAATCTACGCACATTCTCAAGCTACCATCTTTCTTTTTGACAAAGAGAGCAGGGCAACCCCAAGGAGAAGAGCTCGGGCGAATAAAACCCTTATCTAACAATTCTTGGAGTTGGGCTTTTAGCTCGGCTAACTCTTTGGGTGGCATGCGATAAGGTCTTTTGGATATGGGTGCGGTACCGGGCTGGAGTTCGATCACAAACTCGACATCTCTGTCTGGTGGCATACCAGGCAACTCGTCAGGAAAGACGTCCGGGTACTCGCACACTATTGGAATTTCATCAAGAGAGGAGATAATGGTCACAAAGGCACAAGAGTCAGTACCGTCCCGGAAAGGTAGGTACAAGGTAGTGTGCCCGACCGTAGGAGAGTTGATCTCTACGACCCTATCCGATATATCTAGAATCACCTTATGTTGATTCATCCATTCCATACCCAAGATAACATCCATGCTTCCCAATTTGATGGTTATAAGATTAGATCGAACAACCCTACTTCCTAGTCTCAGAGGAACTTCAAAAGTCACTAATTGAGACGTGATATTTCCACCTGGTGTGGTAATTTTATAAGCAGATTTGGTTTGTACTCCTCTTTGACCCAATTTGTCTAGTAGGCTCTCATTTATGAAACTATGGGTGGCTCCCGATCAAATAAAACCTTAACAGGAGTGTTATTGATAGAGAATGTACCCGTGAGTACCGAAGCTCTCGCCCGGAATGTCACTCATTGTAGTGAAGTTCAGCTTGCCTTGGCGTACTTGCGCCATAGGCTTCTTGGTCAGAGTGGTAGGCTTGCTTCCCGTACCCTGATTCTGCGGGTTGGGCTTGATCTGCCTGGGCTTGGGACACTCATTAATGTAGTGCCCTGGCTGGCCACAGTTGTAGCAACGACGATCTCCAACATCGCGAGGGGGTGCATTAGGCTTTGGAGCCTGCTGCTGGGCACGGCGGAACTGGAAGTTCCCGGCAGGTTTGCCCTGAGGTGGCTTCATCGTCCAGCGTCCAGTTGATGATTGCTGGGATGGGCCTGGAGCTTCCTTCTTCACAAAGCGAAACTTCTTGTTCGTTCCGCTGCCTGGGGTGAAACCGGACATCCTCTTGTTGTCCCCGTGGGCTTTCTTCATAGCATCCTCTTGAGAGATAGCCTTGTTCACTAGCTCATGGAAGTTTGCGGGCTCGAGCAGATTCAGGCGCTCATACAGCTTGCCATCAAGCCCGTCACGAAACCTCTACATCTTCTTGGCATCGGTATCAACATGATGCCCACCATACTGACACAAGCTATTAAACTTCTGAGCATAGCGGTACACTGAGTCAGATCCTTGACGGAGGGCCAACAACTCCCTCATCTTCCTATCCATCAGTCCCTTGGGAATGTGGTGGCTCTTGAAAGCCTGCTTGAACTCATCCCAAGTCACAGCGTGCCCTCGCTGCATTGACTTGAAGTGGTCCCACCACATCAAAGCTTCCCCTCGCAGTTGCAGCGCTGCGAAGTTCGCTTTGTTCTCCTCGGAGCAAGGCAACACACAAAGGCAGAGAATTTTGCCTATATAGCCTTGACCCAAGCCTCAGCTCCAGGGGGTCTTCTGCTTTAGCGAAGGTTGGCGGCTTCATAGCGATGAACTGGGCGTACGTAGTGACCTGGTTAGGCCCCTCGTGGTTGGCCCTGTGTGGCGGCCCTCGGTTCATCTGCTGGGCGATCTGCTGCCGCGTACGCGAGGATCCGCGCGGCACCTCGGTTTGGGTGGCCATGAAAGCCTCCGTTGGTGTCATGGGCGGGGGTGCTGGCAAGTCACCACTACCACTTGCTCCGAAACCGTTGGGAGAGCTGCGCGTGGTTCCCACCATCTGAAAAGTGAGCTTTATTAGGGAGATAACCAAAAGCTTACTCCAAATGATGACAAGCACAATCATGCATAATCACATCTCATTAGTATTTAATCAATGAGGACAGCAACAATCAACAATATTCTATTGCCACCAAGATTCATAGAATCGTTCTTCTCAAAACGGTTAGGACTGTGATTACTCAATTGCACAGCTCATGAACACCCTCGAACGATCATCGTCATTTCGGATACCAATGAAGGTGTATACGAACGAGCACTTATTCACTGGCAACGAGTGACGCCTCTAAAATGCTTTGGTTTACTAACGTTGTTAGGTGGGAAATGCAAAATTGACAAGCGTGGTCATTTGCAACGGTTTATCCAAGGATCTAGTATGCATACGCAAGAAGATTTCAATTTTGAATGGCAAATAAATTTACTTAAAGCATGCAAGCTTAAGCATTCTTTATTACAACACGATAGAACAAGGTTCAAAGACATTACAACTCGAATCTGAAAACAACATGACATGACACGATACAAGCAGTTACTTGGCACGAAGACGTGCTGTCAAGCCACTACTCTAAACACCTCCAAATAACTCAATAGGATCGACATCCTCCTAATCCCTGCTGTCGGCAACCTAGTTGCCCACTGAAGCACCACTGTACGAAGGCGAAGCTGGGGGAGTCGGTAGTGGTGGTCCCCGCTCGGCTCGTCGATCCGGACCGGACAAGGCCCGCTGCTCCTCCGGTGTGCCTGTCGGGGGCGGTGGCTGTAAGGCCACTATAGCCTGCAAGGCTGCCACCTGTACCTCGGCCTCCTGCACCTGCTGCTGCATATCATTAATGTTCTGTAGTAGTGTCAGCCTCTCTATCTCGTGAGCATCGGCATCCTCCTCTAGTGCATGGTTCTCCTTCTCCAGATCTACGATCCTCTGTAAGTGATCACCTCTCTCAAGCTCCAACTGGAACCTCCTAGCACGCAGCCTGCCATTCTCCTGCTGCACCTGAGTAAGCGTGAAGTTCAGCTGCTGGTATACTGCTGAAAGCTGCTCCCAATCGCGCCTAGATGCCTCCAAGCGCTGTGCAATAATCGCTGCGGTGTTATAACGCAGCCCCTGAAGTGTGAAGACCACGTTCAGACAACGGGCAAGCGTCTGAGTAACATCCAACGGCTCTGCTAGGGTCAGTAGCTCCCGTAGGTGGTCCATACGGTCCAACCATGCTGGGTCGTGAGGACTCACAGCAGGAAACAGTCCAAACGGAGAAAGAGCTACCACGGTGGGGTTGTGGTCACAAAAGTCTGTCAGTACTCTGAGGGCGGCTGACTCCACGGACTCATGAGTGATAAATCCTAAGTAGATAAAGCTCAAGTCAAACCAGTCGGCGTGGTCGGGGTGTGGCAGAACAGTAACGATCACTCTGCAGCGGGGAACGCCAAAGCGCTCAAACTCCTTCACCTCGTAAGTCGGTGGGGTGAGGTAGCCTGCGGCACTGAGTGCTTCCCACGCCAGGCGCGGAAAACCCTCCCAGTGCAACCCGTTGGTACGGATCGTACCGTCAGCGTCGAACTGGTGGAACACGGGGAAATCCATCTGTACACAAATGTAACTCATGTCAGATCTCAAAGAGAACGACATGTCAAATGGTGAAGTTTTGGCAGCTGTGAATCAAAATTCATAACCAAAAATCCAGAAACCTCAAAAATTTCCCAAGTTTTAAATTAAACCTTTAATACTTTTAATTAAGCTTTTTAAGGTTGAGCATCGATCAAGGAAACAAGATGAATGGTCCTTAACCTGGATGTGCCTAGGGAAGTGTGAACCAACCCAACGAAACTAGGATTGAGATTTTCTATTACAAGATAACTAGTTGAGGAGCAATTATTTTTAACAATTTGGTTTCATTATCCTAGCACATGATAAACAAATTTTTCACAAAATTTCGGCAGCATGATGGCTAGGTATGGAAGGCACTCTAGTTTATAAAAAGCACACACTAGCATAAACTTCCTTAGAGAACATATGGAAATTCGATTTTTTGGGTCCATTTTAGTTGTTTCGATTCTTAATATGCATGCAAGACGTCCTATTCGACCTCACATGGCAATCAAGCCAGAAATCTAAGTTAGTGCCTGTGGCAAGGCTTTTATTCGTCTCTCCCTATAATATCTAGTTGAGAGCTATACGGCACTCGCTTAACGACTAACGAAGCGCTGTTATGTACCTGCAGAAAACGAACCTTTCGTGCCAGCACGTCACGAAAGCGTCCACATACATTACCATTCACTATAGAAACGGTATCCATGCGTTAAGCCGCTGCATGGACAGCGTCCAACCTCGGACACCCTCCGTTTGAATGGAGTGTATCCTTGCCTCGCATGAGCGACATGCGGAATGCACACGTATGAAACACGTGGCGACACACAACTCACAAACAGACGCGAAGATGGGATCCGTGGAATGGATCACTCCATCAACCCTCGCAATTCCCGTGATGCGGAACAGCACACGTATAAAACACGAGGCTCCTAGTTTGGTTGTGCAAGAAGTAAGTCTGACAGAAAGTAATGTGCTGGAAGTTAGCAAAATAGACCATAAGTTATTTAAGCCACCTGAAAGAACCCAAAATTCCCTCTAGGGCCTCTCGGTCTAGTTTATCCTTAACGGACCAACGTGTTTTGCAAATCAAACAATCTTGGCATATTTTATTCAAAAACCATTGATTAAGGTTTATTAATTAATCTCTGGTGCATATAAGCTCTGATGCCAACTGTGACAACCCGCCCAGAAAAATACCGTACTATCGCCTAAGACCGATCCACTTTGGTCATTAAGCAATAATAAAGTATCATCCTGTCGTTAGTTGCCGGGTTAACGCCCGGTAAATCACTTGAAAAGCACAAGGATCCAATATATGCATTAAAACTCACTCGAAGGCGAGCCCAGAGATATAACAACATTGAAATCCAAATTCGTACCCCGAAGGGTTTAATTATTACAAACCATAGTTTTTGGTCATACTGAGATAGTTCAGAGTTTTCGAAAACAGCGGAAATTAATTAACGGAAGAGAAGACACCACGGGAGGCCATCCATGATGCTTTTAGTAGTCGTCCTCCACCCACTCCAGCTCCCAGCCGGGCGGAATCTCTCTGGGCCACACATCACTGAAGGCATTACCTGGATCAACACATTATAGGAAGGCTGAGTATACTAATACTCAGCAAGTCTTACCCGTCTGTGATAACTACTTCACCAAATCTAGACCATGAAAGGCTTTTTGGCTACTGGGTTGCTTTTGCTAAAAAGTAACAAAGAGTAGGTCCTTACTTTCAAGATTTTAGCACAAGTTCTAGTAGGTCTAATCTTTATTACATTAGCCAACTAGTACAAACAAAGTTGTACAACCAATTAATCAAACATAAAGTTCATCAACTTCCATCATTAGGGATCTCATGACTAGTGGAGTAAGTAGTCTCGGATAACGGTGAGAGGCCGACAATCAATTGATTTAAACCTTGCAAGGTAGACCCAAACACACGGTAGGCTGCCCCCGCAAGGACAACTTTCCCAGGCCGTCCCCAGAAATCCTCGGGTCGGGATCGAATCTTACAGTCTTTGGTGCAGGCTATCCGGCATACCCCGCGAGATACCCGGAGTCACCATACACCACCGGTGGCGAGCCGTGAGAGCGAATCCCAAGAGTAGTAACGGTAGGATCCCTCGCCGCCTCATTAAGGTACTAGGCTTACCGGTCCCATTCCCAGCAAATGTTTGGTACGTTCAAAGACTTAACCCACATAACCACTGGACCGAGCCCACATCCCATGCTCTTACCACGTGAGCAATCCATTTAAGGATAAATTGTGATTCCTATCTAGGAACCTATTCTCGCGAGTGAGGTCATCACCCGACTTGTAACGGTCCTATAGCTTAGCAGCTATCGACCTATCATACTAGTAAGGACAAAGGTACCTATGGATCATGCATCTAGGGTTTCATTCAACTCCTGAACGTAAATGCACAATCATTCATAGATAATTGAATAAAGAATTTTAAAACTAGGTTAGATGCACCGGAGCTTGCCTTCGTCAGCTAGGTTAGCCTGGGCACCCTCGGTGTCGAGTACTTCCACGTACTGCAGCGACGCTTCCGCTCCTCCTTCCTCGGTTTCCGGGACAAGGGAGTAATCTCCGTCCGGAAGATCTACACGGAATGCAATGCAAGTTTAGGTGATGTGATAGTTTGTTGTCTTATCCAACCCTGGGTTGGTCATATTCACCTTAACAAGCATCTAGCAAGTGTTTCTCTTTTAGGAAGGTTATTAGCTGCACCTGGGTTATTCTTTTTTTGAACATTTGAATAAAGGTTTTTATTATACTTGTCATTTCATGTGAAAGCTTTAATTCTTTTCATCTTCACAAGCAAGGGCATAAATAGCATTTTTATTTATGAATTACTTTCTGATCAGTGATTATATTTAATTATCTTTTAATTATATTAAATAATATCTTCAAAAAGGAAAAAGAATTAATTAGGGGTTTTTCTTTATTTAATTTCCCTTTAATATTAAAAGGGCATTTAAGATTTTTATTAATCAATTAAATTACCAAAAATTAAATGAGTGTTTCTTAAGCCTACTAGCACCTATTCTGGTCCATTGGATCCACATGTAAGTGTTGGATGCTAGGAAATTAAATATTATGGAAAATAACAAGGGCTAGCTAGTGATTCAAAGTAAATGCATACAAAAATAAATAAGCATCAATTTGCTCCAAACTTTCTTGTGCAAGCTCTCTGGTCCTAAACAAGTCTAAAGAACCAGCATGTTCACATGGAACCTCTACTGAACTTGGTTTATTAATTTACAAAGGAACACATGCATAAATCAAGAATAATTATTTCTGTTAATTCAAAATTCATGATTAATTCACAAGATGTGTATTTTGGCATTACAAGACAGTGTGCACAAGTTAAGCTCAAGAACATAAATATATTTAATAGGAAAAATCACCTAAGCAGTTACCGCAGGAATGGAAAAGAATTTATTTAGCAAGATCTACTGCATAACTTTGTGCAATTTTTGGCACAACATCTAGTCATATCCTACCACACAACATATCCAAAATTGGGCTACAGAGAAGTCATGGATTTCAAGTTATGACAGATCTAGATTTAACACATTTGTATTTTTCCTGCTAAAACTATTTAAAATCTAGCCATGAGTATATAACAAAAGATGTGGGATTTATCATCCTGAACCCTACAAAATTGGTTTGGGAATTTTCTGAAGTTTCTACGAATTTCTAGGCATTTTACAAAGCCCTGGACTAATCTGTAAGAAAAGCTAGTTAGGTATCTTCACAACTCAGCCCAGAACTTTTACTCTAAACACCCTACAAAGATCAAAAGTGTTGCAATCGGGCCCTTGGCCGGGCCGTCGGCGCGGGCATGAAAATGAGAAAAGAGCTTAGGGCTTCACTCGAGGATGCTAGGACTAGAGTGGCTGAGCTAGAAACACAGGTGCTTGATAGCAAGCTTGAGATTGATTCCCTTAAGGCTAGCCCTGTTGTTTCGGATGAGGTTGATTGTGTTGATTGCTCCATCTTTCTTGCTGCTCCTGTTTTGTTTAAGGAGAAGCATGCCTCCAAGTGTGAGGAACTAGATGTGCTTAGGGTTGAAGTGGCTGAGCTTAAGTCTAGACCTGCTTTGCTAGGTGCTTGCACTTCTTGCCCTGTTTTGCATGCTAAGATTGATGAGATGCATGCTTACACTAGTTCTCTTGAGGCTAAGCTGAAAGAACCCATGCCTACATCATGCTCTACCTGTGAAATGCATGCTTTGAAGAATTTGGAACTTGCACATTATGTTGATCGTTTGCAGGATGAGAATGATGAGCCGAGAAAGTTGATGGGTTGGTTGTCTGGTCATGAGCCTCAGTTGAGGATGATGATCGAGGCATTTAAGAGCCAGGATGGTGAGGGACTTGGGGCAAACAAGGTTGGTGAGGGAAGTGGAGAGAATATCTCAGAGCCACCAAAAACCCACCACAAAAATGATTTCCCTCCAAAACCTTACCATCTTAGGAACCGACTAGACACAACCCCAGCTCAACCCGTGTTTCCTACACCCACAAATGATCTACAAAAGCCTATCAAGTTTGTGAGCACTTCGGGGAAAGTGTTCTTTGGGAAATAAAGTGAGAAGGTGAGTGAGGGGAAACCGGTGGAGAAGTGGAGTGGAGAGAAACCAAGTGAGCAGTCACAACCCAAGTCTAAGCCTAAGCTTGTGAGGTTCCATTGTGGCTATTGGGGAGAGATGGCCATAAGGATGAGTTTTACTTCAAGAGGAAGCGAGAGGAGAGAATGGCAAATGAGTGGGCTAACAAGGACAAGTACCACCCTTCCGATGGTGTACTTGAGCCTCGTGTGCAGATGCCCAGGGCCAAGGGGAGTGTGAGGACAGTTCAGGCTTGGGGAGAGCGGAAGGCTGTTGGAGGTGCTGCTGCCTAGGTCACACCGGTCAGACCGGTGTGGGGCACCGGTCAGACCGGTGCAGGCCTGGACAGGCAGCAGTTCGGGTTTCGTGCTTGTACAGGAGCGAGGGTTGTTTCTGGAGGTCGTGGTTCTGGTAGTTGGGCTGGAGAGTTTGCAGGTGGTCAGGTTGCTAGGCGTTGTCCCCCTCGAGTTCACTACGGGGATGGGTGGAGTCATAGCTTTGAGAAGGAGAGGAGGGACGTTCCACGGGCTTTCTTTCGTGGTTTTGGTCCTCCTCCAGGCAGAGAGGGGTGGTTCCCTCAGGGTGGTTACCGTGATGGTGTTCGTGGAGGTAGCTTTGGTAGAAGAGATGCTTTGGTTTGTGCTAATCCCACTTTCGAGAAAATGGCTTGGTACTGGTTTTGCTCTTTTGGTACTAACCCTAGTGCTGAGTCGTTTGTTCGCTCACATGCTCATTTCTGAATTTCAGGTGGGAGACTTGAAGAACATTTGGTTGATTGACTCCGGTTGCTCAAGGCATATGACCGGAGACAGGGGGTGGTTCTCAAGTCTCGTCCCGGTGGTGACGAAGAGGTACATCACCTTTGGGGACAATGGGCGTGGGCGTGTACTTTCAGAAGGTGAGATCAAAGTGAGTGACAAGATCACTCTGAGGTGTGTTGCTCTTGTTCAATCGCCGGGGTACAATCCGCTTTCTATGTCCCGGTTTGTTGGATGAGGGTTTTGAGGTGTTGTTTCGGCCAGGTGGTTCTCGGATTTTGGACTCTCGAGGGGACCTTGTCTGTATGGTCGTTCCCGAGGGTCAGGTGTTTCGTGCTGATTTTTCTCAGTCTTCGGGTGTGGAGCATTGTTTCTTGGCTGGTTTTTCGAGTGAGTTGTGGAAGTGGCATAGGAAGTTGGGTCACTTGAGCTTTGACCTTTTGTCGCGCTTGAGTAAACTCAATTTGGTCCGAGGATTGCCACGGTTGAGGCTTGAGAAAGAGTTGGTTTGTGCGCCTTGTAGGCATGCCAAGATGGTAGCCTCTTCTCACCCGCCTCTCACCGATGTGATGACTGAGCGTCCATGCGAGCTGCTCCATATGGACCTTGTTGGCCCAGCTCGTGTGCGATCTGCGGGTGGGAAGTGGTATGTCGTTGTTGTGGTGGACGACTATTCTCGGTATGTGTGGGTGTTCTTTCTCGAGGATAAGGGGGAGACGTTTGGTTTTGTTCGAGATCTAGTCTTGAGGTTGAGGAACGAGAGGCACGGAGATGCCATACAAGCAATCCACAGTAATAATGGCTCGGAATTCAGAAACTCTCGTTTTGAAACCTTTTGCCATGACTTGGGTCTTGAGCACCAGTTTTCGAGTCCGTATACGCCTCCCCAGAATGGTGTTGTGGAAAGGAAGAACAGGACTTTGTGCGAGATGGCTTGGACGATGCTTGATGAGCATAGGACTCCAAGGAGGTATTGGGCTGAGGCGGTGAATACCGCGTGCTATGTGTCGAACAGGATCTACCTCAGAGTGCACAAGAAGAAGACATGCTATGAGTTGATGCATGGTCGCACACCCAAGGTGAGTCACTTCCATGTCTTTCGTTGCAAGTGTTTCATTCTGAAGAAAGGCAGGAAGTTGGATAAGTTTGAGGCTAGGTCTGTCGATGGTACTTTCTTTGGTTATGCATCTCATTCTAGAGCACATCGTGTGCTCAATCTTGAAACTAACCAAATCGTGGAGACTTGCGAGGTAACCTTCGACGAGACAGAGCCACGTAGTCAGCTTGTCTTTGAGTGTGCAGGTGATGATGAGCTTGGCGAGGAGATCTTTCAGGAGGAGGAGCATGAACATGGAGACGATGAAGATGGCGGTGCGGTGCCCCCGGCTGAACATGTACCCACTACTTCAACTACGATGATGGACGGACCCTCTCCTACACCTACAATGAAAAATCAAGAACGAGGAGAAGCTGATGTTGAGGGGGAGGTAGCATCGAGGCGAGAACCTCCCCGGCGAGTACAAGTGGATCACCCAGCTTCGAGGATCATCGGCGACATGAATGAACGCACTACACGATCGAGGGTTCGGAACAATTCTCATTTCGCTCATGCTGCATTTGTTGCTACTTTTGAGCCCAAAGACATTGGACACGTGCTATCTGATCACAATTGGGTTAATTCGATGCATGAGGAGTTGGAGAACTTTGAGAGGAATCAGGTTTGGGAGTTGGTTGACCCTCCCCCTGGGTGTAAGCCGATTGGTACAAAGTGGGTGTGGAAGAAGAAAGACGGAGAGAAAGGTGAGGTTGTGAGAAACAAGTCGAGGCTTGTTGCTCAGGGGTTCAGTCAGCAGGAGGGGATCGACTACGAGGAGACCTTTGCTCCCGTAGCCCGTTTGGAGGCGATTAGGATCCTTCTATCCTTTTCCGTGGCTAAAGGGTTCAAGTTGCACCGAATGGATGTGAAGAGTGCTTTTCTGAATGGTGTGTTGGAGGAAGAAGTGTATGTGAGGCAACCTCCAGGGTTTGAGAGTGAAAAGTACCCCCACCGGGTGTACAAGGTGAGGAAGGCGCTGTATGGGTTGAAGCAGGCGCCTAGAGCTTGGTATGGCAGGTTGAGGGGGTTCTTGTTTGAGAGAGGTTTTGAGATGGGGAAGGTCGATCATACCTTGTTTTTGCTGAGGCAGGGCAGAGATATCCTGATTGTGCAGGTGTACGTGGATAATATTGTCTTTGGTGGCTCATCTAACTCTCTTGTTGCAAGGTTTGCAGATGATATGAGCAGAGAATTTGAGATGAGCATGATGGGCGAGTTGCAGTTTTTTCTCGGGCTACAAATCAAACAATCAAAGGAAGGAACATTTGTGCACCAAGCTAAGTACACCAAGGACATTGTGCGGAAGTTCAAGATGGAGAATTCCAAGGCTATGACGACGCCGATGAGTACGACTACAGCTCTTGATGCGGACGAGGAAGGTGAACACGTGGACCAGAAGGAGTACCGGAGCATGATCGGGTCACTCCTCTACTTAACGGCGACGAGGCCGGACATCCAGTTCTCGGTATGTCTGTGCGCTTGTTTTCAAGCGTCTCCGAGGACTTCGCATCGGCAAGCGGTGAAACGAATTTTCAGGTACTTACGTGACACTCCCGACTTCGGCCTTTGGTACTCCGCGTCCTCTTCTTTGGCGCTTCATGGTTTTTCAGACGCGGATTTTGCTGGGTGTCGGTTGGATAGGAAGTCCACCTCTGGGACTTGCCAGTTTTTGGGTTCTCCTTTGGTGTCTTGGTCTTCCCGCAAACTGTCGAGTGTTGCTCAATCCACTACCGAGGCCGAGTACGTTGCCGCTGCTAGTTGTTGCTCTCAGCTCCTTTGGATTTCATACACCATGAGTGACTTTGGTGAGGAGTATACCCATGTCCCACTTCAATGTGATAGCACCAGTGACATAAGCGTTGCAAAGAACCCAGTGCTCCATTCCAAAACCAAGCACATAGAAGTGAGGTATCATTTTCTGAGAGACAACGTAGAGAAAGGAAAGATAGCTTTGATCCATGTACCCACACATGACCAACTAGCCGATATTTTCACCAAACCTCTAGATCAAACAACTTTCACTCGTTTGCGGGGGGAACTTGGTGTGTGTTTGATTTCTTGAGTTGGGTGTGTGGGAGCTCCTTTGTAGCATATGTATAGCTTCCTTTTGTGCATTTCTTGCATTTGGCATGACATATGTAACATGATGTATAGGCATCCTTGTATCTTAGATTGCATGCATTTTGTATCATATGCATTGGTTAGGAAAAGCTTCTCTCATATACATTGTTCACCATGGAATGAGATATATGTCTTTGTGAGCTTGTTTGGTATGCTATGGTTAGTTTGGCTTAGCTCTTGATGATCTTGATAAATAATCCATGGTTGATAGCTATGTTTTTGAAAATGTCACATGTATGCTCTCTCATGTGTAAATGCCTTTATATGATCTTGACATGTTTTAGTGGCTTGGCTATGCTTAATTTGTGGTTGGATAGCTAGTTTATTGATCATATGGGGCCAAAGGCTCATTTGCCATCATGAATGTTTAGCCCTCTTGCTTCATCTTGTGGAGGGGCATAAGTTCCTTTTTGTCGCAAAGACATTTCATGTACCAACTATAAATCTGAAAATGAAATGAAAAATGCTTGGAAAATGTGCTCCCATGTCATATGTGCTGAATTTAATTTGCTTTGGGTGCAAAACCGTTGCATGATGCCTACCAATGAGAAGTCTCATACATAGAAGTAGGCACATGGCTCGGTGGCTTTGACATGACATGAGGTGCTTGTGGGTGTTTGTGATGGTCCTATGATTAGAATGGCAGTCCTAGCATGAAGTTTATGTGGCTTTGCCATTTTGATATGCTTTGATCATGTTTAGGACTTTGCTTGTGAGAGGCAAGTTTTCGCAAAATTGCCCAAATCCATCTTATCTTCGCCCAATGGTTGTGAAAATTGGTGATCTTGTAGTTGATGTAGATACAAAGCTATAGAGTATCTAACTTGCTCATTTGGACATGTGTAGCATCCTATGTTGAATTTTGTCTATTTGAGAAGCTCTAGGTTGAAAGTTTTGCATTTTTGGCTTGATTCATGCATTGCCAACAAGGGGGACAAGTTTGAGCTTGAAACGGCTTGCTGGATGCATTTAGAAGGTTTTCAAGTGGTTTCGAGCCATTTCTGGGCTCTGTTGTGCACCGGTCTGACCGGTCGAGGTCACCGGTCTGACCGGTGTGAGTGCTGATCCTGTGCACATCTTAGGCACCGGTCTGACCGGTGGTGATGACCGGTCTGACCGGTGTGAGCTGAAGTTGCTGCAGCTGCCCTGTTTTCAGCTGGTTTGCATGCATTCATCCAGGGGGAGGTGCATTGGTTCAGGGGGAGCTTGCATGTGTGCAGGGGGAGCTCTTTGTGGTGTTTGAGCTTTGCTTTGGTGGTTTGCGCTCTTTGCTTGAGCTTTGTTTTGTCTCGGATGTGTCGAGCCGTTGCCCTTGCCTGAGGGGTCCGAGACTTGTCTTCTTCAAGTGATCTTTTTCTTTGCCTTTGTTTGGCTTTCGATCGCTTGTTGGAGTTTCTTTTTGTTCGTTTCTTTTGTTTTTCTTTTCTCTCTTGTTACTTTCGTGTGGGTGTTGTCAATGCACTCATCAAGGGGGAGATTGAGGACCATGTGTGGTTCGAGAACCGGTGGATGGTTGCTTCCTTGTGTGATGAGTGATTGACAATGTTGTGTGGACTGATTCTTGGCTAAGTATTGCAGGTGCAGGTTGCGGCTTGACTGGTGTTGGTGCAGGTGAAGAACAAGCGCGAAAGGTCGTCGCCGGTAAGGCCTCCAGGTGTGGAGAAGACAAGTAGTTTTCGTTCGAGGAACCCGGTGGCCAGCGGGGTCAAGTGCAGGCCGCATGGTGGCATGAACAGCAAGATGAAGTCGTGGACGGTTTATTGGTTGAGCCTCAAAACCAAGGTCGATCCGGGACTACGTGGGAGCCGAGTCATGAGTGGCGATTGGCGGAGGCTACACCGAGTTCGCGGGGTTTCCAGTGGTTCACCAGAAAACCACTGGGTTCCTTGGTTGAGCCACAAAGCCAAGACCGAAGAATCGAAGATGGAGCTACAGCAGCGCCAGACCGGTCTGACTGGTGGGTACCGGTCTGACCGGTGGGGAGCACCGGTCTGACCGGTGTGCGACGACGCAGTCCGGAGACTTCGAAGCAGAGGACACGCGTCGGGATCACATGGCTTGCGTCGAGGCTACGCAGGGTGCGGTCGCCGGGCATCCGTCTGATGGAGAAGACATGAAGACTTCCAAATCCGCCCTTGAGGGGCTTGTATCCCTAGTTATTAGGAAAGGGCATTTTAGACTTTCGGTTGCCTCCATATAACCCAAGTGGTGAGAGGATGGCAGCCAAGCCTTGGAAACCTAGTTCATTTGCTTTCCTATTTTCCCTTCCTATTTTTCTTAGGATTTCCATAGGACTAGCTTGAGAGCTTCATGGTGAGATCTTGTGAGAGGGTTGGATGATCGGGCGGCAAGCTAGACCTTGTAAGAACCTTTGTTGCATGTATAGATGATTCGGCGTGGTTCGTCATGGTTTGGATGTGTTGTTCCCGGTTGTTCTTGGTGGTGATTTTCGGAGCCCTCTCTTAGTGATTTCTTTGGGTTGTTTTCGATACCTTTCTCTTGGGGATTTGATGGGGGAAATTTGTGGGAACCCTTCGTGGTTCTTTGGGCTGTGATTTCCCTCCCAAATCCATGAGTAAAGAGCTCGATTTTGGGTTTTTCCGGGTTCTAGGGTTTGAGGTGTTCTTGGCGGGATTTCTTCGATTCCTCCTTTTGGACGAGTTTTGGTGGGATTAAACTTGGCTATGGATTCCTCATGAGGTGTTCCTAATATCCCCAAAGTCTTGTTCAAGTCCGTGGAGCGATTCGGGAGATCGAGGTTTGGATTTGGGGGAGTTGACCCGTGGGTCTTTGTTCATCCCGAGTCGCCCGGAGCTACACCGGTCGGCCGGTGCTCTTGACCGGTCTGACCGGTGCAACCCTCAGTGGGTTTTTGCTCGGGTGAACATCTAGGTGTGTTCGCTGTTGTCCTGTGTTGCAGCTGTTTCGAGTTTGGGTCAGTTTGGAGGTCGGTTGGCCTGTTTTTTGCTTTGGGGGCTTTCAGGCTGTGACCGGTCTGACCGATGCGTCTCACCGGTCTGACCGGTGTGGAGCCACTTAGTGAAAGTTGCCCAGTTCCACCAGCAGGGACCAGTCTGACCGGTGGTGCTCACCGGTCTGACCGGTGTTGGTTAGTGGACTCGAGGTTTGGTGTTCCGCTGCGTTCTCGGGTCGGAAGGGTGTGTGTGTTGGTTCCTAGGTCCAGTGGCACTCCAGTGGCTATGTGGGCTTGGCCAACTTGGGTAGTGAGTCAGAGACGTGTGTTAGAAGTTGTGTTCATCTTGTTGGAGTTTCTATCTCCTTCGAGAAGAATTTTTATCGGCTCCCATTCACTCCCTCCCTCTCTGGTTCGCCGTATCGGTCCTTCAATCATCTCTCATCAAACTAAGGTTATTAACTCTATCTCCTTTTCTCTTCATTACACCAATTCTTTCTTCATACAAACTACAAAGCAACCCGAGTATGCTAACCCGCGTCGGCATTGACTGCTACCCCCTCCATCCCAAATATTGCCCCTTTCTTCTTTCCGAATGGATAAGCGCAGCAGTTTCCTTGAAAAAAAGCGCAGAGGAGGCGTGGAGACAGAGACGAGGATGAGTGTCGACGAGGGCCAAGCAGCAGACGACCCCACGCACCCGGGATCGAGGAGAACCGGAACGCGAAGCAGTGTAGCAACTGGATCCGCGCGCGTGCCGGCGAGATGGCAGCGAAGAGGGAGACAATGATGAGCGCCGGAGAGGGGCCAAGCGGCGGTGGAGTGAACCCAAGGCCGGAGACAAGGGTCCTCGACTGAATCCTCTCGGATTCCGACGAGGGGCCAAGCAGCGGCAAGGAGGAGCGTGCCGGCGAGGGGGCAGCGAAGTGGGCGAGTGGCCTGCCTCACGTTTGCGAGCACAAGTGTCGGCAACTACGAAGAGGTGTCGAGGGAGCATTGAAGAAGGTGTAGAGGACCTCATCTCGACTGCGGCAACGACTACGACGACGACGAGGCAAGTTTCTCCGAATCTCACTTTGCCTTTTTACTTGTTCTATAGATAGAGCTTAAGGTAGCTTGAGCTTGAGCTTCATAAAGTTAATTAGTGCCGATGATGATGTCTTCCATGCTTGTCATGATCTTAATTATACCAAGTTACGAGGTAAATCGGTTCCGAACTAAGTTACTGCTTTTACTTGTCACACCCTGCTCCAAGGTCTGAGGCAAATTAGTTCTGAATTAACTATGTTGTTCTTATACCATGTTTAACCCTGTTTCAGGCAAAACTCTTTAAGTCGTGAGCAGAGCTTGAGTTACTTCTTAACCTTAATGTCTGGGATTATGTGAAACCTGAGTTTGAAAAAATCACAAAAGAAGTGAACACCCTCATCAAAAAGTCTAAGCACATAAGGAGGTACAATTATACTACTGAACAAAATCTCGAGCCCGTTGAAGGTGCGCTAGAAGGGCTTCAAGACTCCTTGGTTGCTTACGAAGAGGTTGCAAAAAGAGCCAATAATTCTGATGGGGCATGATCTAGTTCAAGCTTGTTGATGTGCAGGGTGAGTAGCCATCCTTTTGTGGATGTTCAAGAGGCATGCCTTTGTTGATGTGTATGGTCAGATAGCACGACCATAGTGTAAATAATGTGATGGACTAGTTCAGTCCTAGCCTGTTATATGGACAAGTTAACCTTTTGTAATAATTATCTTTATTCCTGTGGACAAGTTATCTTCATCTTTCTGGACAAGTTATCTCTCTTATGATGTCTGTTTTGTCTCAGAAGATATGTGTGCTGATTGTTCCTGTATGTCGAAATGGAAGCAATGAGAGATGGATCGAGTTGACCTGTCAATGAGGACAGACTCAAAGGAGACGATGATTAACAAACCTCCGTCTCATTTGTTCACTGACGCCGCGCTCCCGCTTGACTGCAGTTGAGTGCTCTCAGGCTTCAATTATTAGGCTCTCAAACTAGTAACGGACGTCAAATGCTCATCGGTAACGGACTTTATAGCATGTTACCAATACGGCAGCGATCAGTAACAGACTTAAGCAACCCATTACTGATACGGCATTGATCGGTAATGGACTTTACAAGCCCGTTACCGATAGGTTTAACATTTTTAACGGGCTCTTTTAACATCCGTTACAAAGCGGGCTCTTTTAACATCCGTTACAAAGAATTTATGTAACAGGCATTTAAGAAGCCCATTACCAGAAGTCCACATTGGTAACGGGCGTTGTGGAGGCCAACCCCGAGGTCGTCTTGGCCCGCTTATTGGTAACTGGTGCCAAACAACAACCGTTACAAATGTGGGTGGATGTAACGGGCATTAAGGGCCCGTTACAAATGCTGTGTGACCTATTTGAGGTTTTCACGTAGTGAATGCGAGCTTTTAATTCTAGGGTCCGGCTCTGGACGTGGGTCCCACATATAGATTTGGCTTCACCGATTTGCACCGAGTAGCGGACTGTTATATTAAGGTATCTCACCAAATTTCGGTCAAATCCGCTAAAATTTTATAGTGTGAATGCGAGCTTTTAATTCTAGGGTCCAGCTCTGGACATGGGTCCCACATATGGATTTGCTTCACCGATTTGCACTGAGTAGCAGACTGTCATGTTAAGGCATCTCACTAAATTTCGGTCAAATCCGCTTAAATTTTCTAGTGTGAATGCGAGTTTTTAATTCTAGGGTCCGGTTCTGGACATGTGTCCCACATATAGATTTATCTGAGTAGTCAACCTGGTGGTGGTTGGATTATATTGTTGGATATTGGATTTTGAGTGAGTGAATTGGATTGCATTAGATGTGAGCTTTATAATTTAGGATCTTATTAGATTTTTCTTCTTTGGATTATGGATGTTGATCCATTTCCACGTATAGTAGTATGTGATTGAGAAATTGTGTTTAGACGACCGTGAAACTCTTATAAAGGACAAAATTGCATATCATTTTAACTAAGTAGGAAGTAGGATCACAACCACGAAACATAAAAGGCAAGAGATGATCACAAAGTAAGAAACCAAACTTTTTGCAGTACTAAACCATGATAAACTAGATGAGTAAAACTTGATGAACTAGATGAGTAGTTTGAAACGTTGTAAACTAGGGACAAATAGTGTCTAAAAAACTAGGAACAAATAGTTAAAAATTACAAATCCGGCCACAAGCTAATAAATGATACTATAGCTTTTTTTTGCTTTTTTCGAAATAAGAGATTCTTTTTAAATTACGCAGTACAATAGAGATACTCACAACGCACGCACACTCATCCCTATAAACACACGTGTGCAAACCCTACCCTTAGGAGTATCATCATCAAAGACTGTCGAACCCAGTACCTAAGGTGCTACTGGGGCTCTTGTAACCACTAGGCTACATACCATTTGGCTCAAAATAATAGATCCTAGGTGGCCTATCAGATTAAAAGGTCATGTTAGGCCGGGGATGTTTGCTAGTTTCGTTTTCTCTTAAGGCACTTGTTTCCGAGACTTCTATTTTCCTCCACACCCCAGCATGATACGTAGTTGTAATATGGAGGGATGTGAGATTGACAGGCTATATCAAACATATCTCCATTTTGCACAGGCCTTGCAGTAATAAGCACATCTTCGGCCCTTTTCTTGTTGGTCATGTCTCCTTGTACCATAGACGACCTTATCCTGTATCTGTTATAGCAAAGCATGAGAGGACTATCCTTGCTAAAGCCCTGAAAATACGATAAAAATCTATTGCTGCTAGATTGAGTTTCCCTTGGGTCTTCTCCAAAGACATGAATGTGCATCTGTATTGCCTTTGTTATACAGTCCAAAGCATGGCGCCAAAATTGCACATTCAGATTACCTCTTAGCACCGTAGCAATTGCTCTCGTTGTCATAAGTGAACAACTGATGACCTCCATTGCAATTTCCTTGGCTACCGAGGCAAGATTTGGATGATGATCATATGGGTTTGAACTACCAAAGGCAAGGACTCTAAAGAAGTACCAATGCTCCTCCTCGCGTAACTTTGTCAGCCTAAGAGCTTCCACAGTCCCTAAACTTGATGCACAATCCATTCTGCTAATGAGTATGACCTTGCTGCTGTCGACTACTCCACGGGGCAATGAATGGTAAAGTTTACGCCATGCCACCACATGGCTGTCATGAACAAGCTCCACGACGATCACGGATCTGCCACTCGAAGGACCAAACATCTGATGATTATCAGTGTAAGTACCATTAGCTAGATCCACGAGATCATCACTGCTGAAATGCAATATATTTGAGAAGTTCCTTTGCACTATCTCTTCTCTACAAGCGTGCTCAACTAAAGTATTTTTTCCAACAAAATTTGGTCCTATGACGGGAAGGATATCCAAAGACGAACAAGGCCTTAGCAAGAAGTTAACAATATGCTCCTTTTCGAACCGCCGGCTGAACATGCACCTCTCCATGAACAAGTATGTACTGTATGGCTGACGAACAATCGCAGGGCAATTCATCAAAAGCAACAGAAACTCCTTCATGTCATCTAGCATGGCTTCTAAATTGCTCGTAATCTGTACTACTACTTGGAGTTTGTGTTGGCTCACCTCTAACAGCCCATTTGATAGAGAGGGCCACACGTCGGAGGTATCCAACATGTAGTAGCCACGGTACAGGGACTCTCTGAGCTGCTTGAGCTGCAGGAGCATGCCATGGTTGGTGATTTGCCTTTGATCCGCCTCCTCAACGACGATGCTCGCACGCAAGAGCAGACGCTGCAGCCTTGAAATCTTATGGCTGGCAATAGCCTGACGACGAGCCTGGTAGTTCTCGACGACGAAGGAGATGAACCGGCTGATGAAATCGCTGATCACTGCTGATATCACCATATCCATCATCTCTGTGTGTTAGTGAGAAATAAACCGATCATTTACAAATTATGATGAAGCTGTGCATATGTATGATGAGGGATGCAAGTTGGAACTACCAGTCGTCCAGTCATGGGGACGGGGGTACTTCAGTCGTCAGACTTGGCTACCAGACATTTTTTCCCAGAAGTGTCCCTCTCTCGTTGACTAGTCTTCGAAGAAGACGTGTCTGTGGTTATGTGGAAAAGTGAGGTACTCCGTACTTCCGTCGTCAAACTTGATGAAAGGTGGAGTATTTTCGAGATATTGATTCCCAACCACTCGAGAACGAACTTATGTCTATAACTTCCATGGTCAAACTTAATGAACTTATGTCTATAACTTTTTTCTGCATAACTTTGAAGAATGATAGATTTTTCATGATTTCTCCGGAAGTTTCTGGCCTGTTTAGTTCCTAGAATTTTACCGACTACCCGTCACATCAGTCTCCAGACACTAATTAGGAGAATTAAATGTAGATTAATGACAAAACTCATTTCACAACCCTACCTTAATTTTCGAGACGAATTTAACAAGCCTATTTATGTCATGATTAGACAACGTCGTGCTGCAATAACCAATCTCTAATGATGGATTATTTAGACTTAATGAACTCGTCTCGCAATTTTCGATCCATTCGTGTAATTATTTTTCCAACTAGTCTATGTTCAATACTTCTAATAGAAGTTGAAAGCGGACCCAAAAGTTTCACCTCACGAACTAAACGGGGCAAACTTCACTGCTTTCCATTCTTGAAAAATGACGAAAAATAACCAAGTAGTTTTTTTCTCAAATTGGTTGTTTTGGTAGGATTTGAGATGGTTAGTATTAGTGTGTTCGGTTATAGGTTTTGACGCCTTGTTCGTCTGGCTTATCAGCCACCGGCCAGCAATACTTTTATCTCGGAACAAACAAGCCACCAACCAACAGTATGTTCTCTCAAAACCAACCAGCCACCAGCTAAACGAACAGGTCGTGGGTTTGAATGGTGGATTTAGTACTAATCAAACATTGTTAGGTACTCCCTCCATCCATGTTGGATATGCACATAAAAAATAAAAAATGTCCAAAAATTATATGTGCATTCCTGGTTGGAGGCGATTGTGCCTCAGGACGATCGCGAGCTACCGACACACACCGTCCGTCTCTTCAATGCACTGGTAGAGACACAGTCTTTAGTCCCGGTTGGTAAGAGCCATATGACTCTAAAATTCTGGTCGGTAAGAGTCAGAAGACTCCAAAGTACAACCGGGACTAAAGGTGGGAGACAAAAGCCCCCCTAATCCTAGGTAAACAAACCTAGACTAAAGGGGGGTCTTTAGTCCCGAGTGGTAATACCACCCGAGACTAAAGGGTGCCCCAGCTGCAACCCACCGCACACCCTTTAGTCTCGGGTGCTATTCCACCCGAAACTATAACTATTTCCCTAAAACAAAAAAGGCCTTGTCGCTGCCCATGACCCCTTCTGATCCCCATCCCCATCTCTATCCCCTTGTGTTTTGGCACTTCACAATTTCTCAATAACAAGAAATAATTGACACTTCACAAATTGACATGTTCATCTCACAAGCACAAGCATGAGTTCAATTTGATTCACAGCCCACAATCACAAACGAACCTGTCACAACACTTGAATTCGAGTTCACAATTACAAGTTTGATTTCGCACAAAAATCAAAAATTTGCTCACACCTGCGCCGAACGAGCACCCGTGCCCCGAGCTGCTCCCAGGACCGTGCCCTACCGCAACCAGAGGGTTGTGCTGACCCGTGGGTTGTACCACGTCTGTGCTGCGCCAGAGCCTGCCAGAGGGGAGCCCGCCAGAGGTCGCCGTGCCGTCCCAGAGCCCACCGGAGGGGAGGCAGCGCGTGCTCGACAGGGGCCGCCGCACCACCCAATGCCTTCCTACGCCCGCAGGAGATCTCCTCCCCATTGCATCACACAAAAGAAAAAGGGATAAGAGAGAGAGATAGAGAAGAAGAGAAAGAAGTGAATGAGTGGCTGCGGGAGAGGAAAGAAATTAAAGAAAGGGGGAGAGAGGGTCGCGGAGATAGGGGGCGTCGGTGGCTAACTCTTTAGTCTCGGGTGGTGTTTCCACCCAAGACTAAAGGAACCTTTTAGTCTCTAGTAACACCAACCTAGACTAAGGGTCTTGGGGATTTAGTCTGGGTTGGCATTACCACCCGAGACTAAAGGGTGCCCCTTTAGTCCCAGGTGGTAACACTACTTGGACTAAAGGCTGGTGCTAAACATTACTCCAAATAGCTGGTGGACGCCCCCTAGTCCCGGTTGGTAATACCAACCGAGACAAAATGGTAGGTGGCTTCTGCGGCTATTTCAGACCACGTCAATAAAACTTTTTTAGTCTCAACTCCAAAATTGAACTGGGACTAAAGGGGCATACCAAAGGCTCTTTCTCTACTAGTGATGTAACGCTAGCCCCGTTTGCAGATTGGTTAACATGAGAGGTAGGGATCAATACCCATGAGATTCAAAGTCCGATGGAGGAGTAACTTTGAGCATTGTTAATGTCTCCTTGGTCTCGGCATTCCTGGCTTAGGCACGAAATCATACATGTTCGGAGGGAGTTATATCGTTGCATTGATAGATTGTAACGCCTATACATATCGTGTAGTTTGTATTACATGTTTGGATTTAGAAAGATTTTGAAGGTGTAGATGTTGAAGTTATATTAGAGAGCATGAATAAATAGAAGCTTAAGGGATGCATTCATATTTCAAAAATGATTTTTTGCGAAATAATTCAAAAATGATTGATTGATATTCATGGAATTAGAAATTATCAATGCAAGAGTTTATTTGTTGATAAAAATGTAGAGTGATATAAGAATTTACTAGTAGAAATTATTATTGCTTACTACATTGTTATTATCGCACATCAGAAAAACAAGAGCAATTTGAATGACAATTTTTGTCATCGATGTTGTACACTGTACATTTTGAATATAGTGTTAATGCGAAAGCACCTAATCATGTACTGACGTGAACTAGGTGGCCTGATCTTCAAAAAGGTTCAGGTAACTCTCGATTTGGTGGACTAGTGACGCACTCGATCTGTCTTCTGATTAGCAAGATCCAAACCCCGCAATCGAAGCACCACTTCTCCTCTGGTTATCAACCGTGCACAACCCAATTGACCTCACCAAGAAGGCTAATCCCTGCCTACAAATCTAAGAACACAAGCAAGAACAAGGTAGATGCAATCTGAAAATTGCTAATAATGAATATGAAGCACACGAGTTGGGGTCTCACAAACCGACACGACGACGAAACTATTCTTGAAAGAATAATCTAAGCAAAATCCTGGCAGAATCTGTACGTGGACTTGTTAAGACGATTTTTGTTGACTCTGAAGATATCTTGACATGAGACCAGTGCCATTGTAAAGGTTGTCTTCTCAGCTTTCCATACATATGAAGAGCGTTGTGACGCCCCGGGTTTTTAATTAACCCCAAATGCTGGTCCAACCTGTTGACTGTGGTCAAATCATGGTCAACCTGGGTCATCACCTCAAATACCTCACTAACAATCACCCATGAACACCTTAGACAAGTCAACACTAGCTACCTTGGTCAAAACCCTAGGCAAAGTGGTCAAAACCCCTTGATGTCAACACCTTGTCTTAGAACTTTGGCCACGTTCTCCAATTTTTGTCTAAACACACAAAAATCCGCCAATATAAAAGTTGTGCAGATTTTAGTGGGATACATTTCATCTTTAAGGTGGCATTTGAAATTCAGAGGAAAAATAGCTCAAAACTGCAAGTCAAACTTGCTTTCATTGTTCCTCGGCGCCATGAAAATCAGCAAGTTCACCAGCAGTTCATGCTCCAACCATTGCTCAAAACATATGTCAACCTTTGTGAAAGTTGTAGGTGGTTATCCCCTCTACAAGTTTCCTTTTTGGTGAATTCGAAGTTTCCTTTGAAAATTTAAAGTTTGGTGCGGTCAAACAGGGGTAAGTTGAAATTCAACCAACGGCGCCGCGCCGGCGCGCCGGTGCGTCGCACCTGCGCCGCCACGCGACGCATCGGCGTAAACCCCCACTCGCCCGGTCGGCCGCGCGCTCGAGGCCGGCACCATCATTCGGCTTCCGCACCCCGAGCAACCTGGGGACGCGCTCCTCCATGCGCCCGCTCCCGCCAGCGCCCGGTCGGACCCCACGCTGTGTCGCTGTTGGCGATGTGCTAAACGCCTCGGCTGCCGCGCGCCTCTTCTTAACTCCTCCTCCTTTCCTTCGCGGCGACACTGGCATGCCCCCTCAACCTCACTCGCGCATATAAAAGGAACTCCTCTCTTCCCCACATGCGCACACCGCTTCGCCGCCCGCCATTACCTCTGTTGCGGTGAACGAGCACCTCTGCCCTATCCCGTCGCCGGCCAAGCTCCTTAACATCTCCCCTAGGACCTAGCGAAGCTCCCACGGCCACGTGTTGACCCGCTTTGTGCATGCGCTCGTTGCAGAATGAACCAAGGCGGACGCGCCGTCATGCCCTCGCCGCCACCGCTCACCAGCGTCATTTCCGACCACGCCACCACCACCAATCGACTCCAGGTGAGCTAAGTCACGCGCCCATGCTGCTTGTTCACCTACTCCGGCCGCCGTTCGCCGCCGTCGAGGTCGCCCCTCCGCCGGAGGGCACGACTGTGATTTCTCAGAGGCATATGTGTAAACCAGGGACCTATCTGTGATGATCTTTAACTTAGTTTTCTTGCAACTAGATCCAGCACCTTAGAAAAATCCTAGAAATTCGTAGAAAAATCAAAAAAATGGAAAACCAATTTTGTTGGTTTCAGTGAGACTAGGCCTACAACTTCTACAAAGCATGACCATACTTTTGACATATGGATTTTGAAGGAAAATTCAAATTCAGTTTGACATCTTTTGTTGTAGTTCAAAATCTAGAAAGGTTATGGAGCTAAATTTTGGATATGTTGCTATTTATATCATTTGTAGGTCTTGGGAAAACATTTGTACAAAATTACTAAATAGATCTTTTTGTATGATTTACTTTGCAATTATGCTATTTCTGCCTTATTGATTTTTGTAGCAAAATGTACATAAATTTTTGTGCTCAACTTGTGGCTATGCTCATGTTATGCCTAGATTCAACCTTCTTGCATTTATCATGATTTTGTATGTACTAAAAATATTTAATCTTGTTTTATGCTTAGTTGTACATTTAAATGCATAGTTCAAATTTCAAATGCGATTTTGATGTGCATGCTGGTTTCCTAGGCTCGTTTTAGGTCAAAGATGTTGTAGAAATGAGTTGGGTTGCAGAAGTGCTTTATTTATTTATGCATTTATCCTATTTTTGGTAGCTAGGAAATGTTATTTTGAGTATATTTAAATTGTGGCTCTTTTAAACTTGAAGCTTGGTCCAGTGGCATGTTTAGAGCCATTAGGGCCAGCAAGGTGCCCTGACCTTGTTTTTATAATTTTTCTTGCAATTAAAAGTTTGGGTGCACATAATATGCATATTAAATTTAAGTAGACAGAAATCATCCTTGGATCTTCACGACCCTATTAAATTGTTGTGTAGCTTAATTAGAGCCTATAAATACACCCTTGCTGTTTTGTGTGATTAAATAACCTTAACTGCTTAAATATGTACACAGCCACTGTCAGATGGTGAGATCTGAACAGCCCACGGGGGTGTTAATCCCTGTGGTTTATTTGTTCGGCGGGGAGGAGTCTAAGTCTAAGAACTCGAAGGGCGCACACGAGTATGCGGAACACAGAGAACACGACGAGTTTATACTGATTCGGGCCTCCGGAGAGTAATACCCTACGTACAGTTGCCGGTGTAGATTGCTTGGGGATTGGTCGAGGTGAAGTTACACAAGGGATCACCTTGTCCGCCTTATATTGGCCAGTGGATGAGGTCGGCTCCCAGACTCCTGGTCGATTACGACCATGAGACCTAAGTCTATGTTACACATCTTGCCATATCCCGTCGATCTGCTTTGGTCGAAGTGCACCGAGGTCTTGTCTTCTACGCCAAGTCTTGAGGTCGTGATAAATTAGGTCATTTGGGGAATCTTCTGGAAGGTCTTCAGGAGGTCATGTGGGCCGCCAACTAGGTCGGTTGGGCCCACTGATAGATCGGCGGGTCTTCTAGTAGGCCGAACCCACTTATCGGGGACGGCCGTGAGCCTGGTCGGTGTAGGCGCAACGACCTTAGAAAGGTCATGACGAAGTGTAGAGCTATTGATATGTCGAATAGCATGCACGTCAGTCCAAAAAAGAAAAAAGAACAAGTCAGCTTTGCAGCCGACCTGTTTTTAGTCTTGCCGAATGAAGAGAGGTCGAGTGACGACCTATAGGAAGCAGACTTCCAATAGATCGAAAGGATGATGAAAAAATTCAGAGGGCATCAAAGATGCACTCATGAGTAGTATCCGAGAATCATGGCGGGCAAGATGGCCGGTATGATAATCCAAAAAAGAAGAAGAGAAGAAAAAGTAGGTCGAGTAACGACGTGATGAGAAACAGGTTTCCCAACAAGTCGATACGACGAGGAAAACAGCAGGGCGTCGAAGACGCACTCGTAGAGTAGTACCCAAGCATTGAAGCAGGTAGCATGGCTATTTTGATGCTCAAAAGAGAAGAAAACTGAGTCATGGTCTTGATCGAACGAAGTGAAGAGACACTCAGATCTCCTAGCATAGCTGCAAGGAGTCTGGAAGGGCCGACCTCAGGGAGGCTTTTGTAGGCGTGCCGACCTCGAAGAGGCCTTAAACAACAATGCCTAGTATCCGAGGATACCCAACATGGTCTTGAAAGGTGCGTCGAATGAAGAAATCGCCGATGATGTCGTAGATGTAGTTGCAATGTTGGTAGTCGGTCGATGATTAAGCTGGCGAAATAACATCAATCTTGATTGTATGGAGTGTAGAGACACCCAGATATCCTGCATGGCTGCAAGGAGTCTGGTAGAGCCACTCGAGGCATGCCGACCTAAGGAAGGTCTCAAAACATAAGCGCCCAAGCACCCGGAAGAACTTGGCAGGGCCATCAGGCGCGCACCCCACGGAGAGGCCTTCATTCCTGTCGTGAAATCTTTGGTGTCTAGGGCGGGTAGCAGGGCTTACAAAAGCACACCGACCTCAGGAGGTCACGCATCCAAGGTGCCCAACTAGGTTGGCAGAGCCGTAAACATACCATGGTATTGCAAGACTTAGGTATTTAAGGCACGCCGACCTCGAGGAGGTCGTTTTGGTGTCTAGACAACCAACATAGCTGCTGGCCACCCAGCGGAGCCGTGATACTAAGGTATTGTCGACCTTAGCAACAATAGGTAAACGACCACGGAGGCCTGACGAAAATTGTAGATCTCCTTAATGCTTCTGATCTCCATGGTATTGTTGATTTCCAGGCGCCCAGAATGATCTGGTAGAGCAGCGAGGCACACCTACATCAGAAGGTCTTCAATCGAACCTATGACCATTCTACTTAGGAAACAAAAATATAGGCTGATTGGAATAGGTCCGTTTACGTGCCGAGCCATAGCGGGTGCACCAGGACAGAGAGCCTAGCAGGTGCTAATAATAGACATCAGGTTGTAGAAGAAGGTCGTGAAGTTGTCATCGAAGGGGGGCTAAGTTAGGCGCGGAGCCCTCTGACACAGGGTCAGGTTTTGCCTTGTAGCATAGACTGCAGGATCACAGGTCAACAGTGGTCGGAGATACTCTTGCCACCCAGAAAACGACAAGCTGCCCACTGATCGAGGGGGTTACTGTAGCCATGTGACCTTTGCGGTGGGGCTCAAGCATCATTGATGCACAAACGACAAAGACGTCGTGAGTCAGAAAAAGTAATGTCATCGCCTTTAATGATGCACAGGCTATAGGCCCCATTATCACTTGGTAACAAAGTCATTACCACGCTAGCTTCCCGGGGCACGGCGTCGGCTATAAATAGCACATTTGAGGCTGAAGGTTGGGGGGGCGCAAGCTTCGAGCGCCATTGAGCTATGAAGCCACAATGTAGTATTTCCATTATGCCACTAGCCTGTGTTCGTCCACCAGATTGTAGAGCTGTGTTCTTGTAGATGCTTGGAGCTAGGAGAATTCTTGCAAAGTGTAGGCAACATCTCCATCCTCTGAGCCCTGCCTCTGCGGGGTATCAGGTACAGTTTGGAGGTGATGCTGTTCGAGCTGGAGGTATGGCAGGACGTCTCTAGTGAGCACCGAGAGATCACTAGGGCTTGGATTTCAGCACCGAAGAGCAAGCTCTTGTCTCTATTCCAATGGTTGGAGCCGAGCGTGCCTTAGATTATGTGCCTTCCTACAGTTGTTTCCCGCAAGGCCGCCATCAAGGTCCTGGTGCTAGGAGAAGTCTCGCGACGTGCTCTACTTCGGTAGAGTAGGTCGTGATAACCGCTCTAAGTAGCTCAAGCCTTGTAGTATGCTTATCTTGTGTGTCGGGTTCTGGATCCAATGAGGTCGCAGGCGACTTGTGTACCTTCGGATTCTGGATCAGATAAGGTCGTAGGTGGCTTGTGCCTTCGGATTCTGGATCCAGTGAGGTCATAATTAGCTTACGTAGTCTTGGGTGGTCCATGTAATGTTTGCTCTCTTTTGTCATGTAATTGGTTGATTTGGCAAAATGATTCGCTAAAGACCTAATCTTGAATGATGGGGGGCTTGTAAATTGTGTTTGCCATCAGGACGACCTGATGTTGTCTTCATGTTTAGATTACAACCTAAACTCAGATTTAGGACATAGCACTTGGTTTGTTAGCGAAAAATCTGCCTCAGTCTTCTCGCGAACTTCTCAGGATAGAGCCGTTGGGGCGTGTTGTACGGAGCAAGGAGCCACAACGGATAGATTCAGTGGTCCCCCTATAAATAAGGTGAGCCGGGGCGGGGTTGACCCCACTCCCTTCGTCTTCTTCCTCTCGCTCCCGTCGCCTTCACTCTCTTTTGCGCTACAGCGATCTTGCGACCGCCATGCTCCCGCGCCCGCGCGCCCAACTTCCACCTCTGGCTAGGCTCGTACTAGTGCCGCCACTTCGCGTTGTGCTCCTCCAGCATATGCGCGTCAAATCCCTGTTCCACATTAGATCCACCGCAAACCCTAACCGTGAGATGGCAGCGGAGATGACTTGCATCCCGGACCCGCAGGCGGCGTGGGTCCGGTCGACGATGACCAAGGCCAAGATCTAGGCGCTGGTGGACCGGGGGCTGCTCCGGCCGAAGACGGAGGTGGAGTGGAGGGCCGCCACTGGGGAAGAGTTCCCGAGCGAGGACGTCAAGGAGCAGGTCGTCTTCGCTTCTTTCTTCGAGGGCGGCTTCAACCTCCCGGCGGGAGACTTCTTTCGCGGCCTGCTGTACTACTACAGGCTGGAGCTGGTACACCTCGTTCCAAACTTCATCACTTTAGTGTCTACTTTCATCCATTTTTGTGAGGTGTATCTGGGGATACCGCCTCACTTCACTTTGTGGAGGTATTTTTTCTGCGTCAAGAGTACTAGCAAGAGGTCAGGGCCAGTGGGGGCTGTAATGTTTAATTTGAGGTTAGGCCTCAAGGCCGAGTGGATAGACACCGACCTCCCCGACAACACCACCGGGTGGAGGTCGGAGTGGTTCTATATTGCGGACCAGATTCCAGGTCTTTCGCGGCGGACTGGCCATAAGCCAGTGAAGATTAGCGAGTGGGATCTAGGACTCCCCACCCACGACCTCGAGGACCTCAAGGAGGTCCTGCAGCTTGTCAGCGACATGAAGAAACGAGGAGTGACTGGAGCGGCGGTGGCGAGGTCGTTCTGTCAACGGATGATCCAGCCGATCAAGGATCGGGTCCACCCGGTGTATGAGTACTGTGGGCAATCAGACCCCACACGCAAGGTGAACCGCAAGGTTTCCAAGGAGGAGATGGCGGCTAGAGTTTCCCAGATGTATTCTGGGAAGGTGAAGGTGAAGAAGTGCCCGAAGGCACACCTGTTGAAGAGGCTGGCTGACCAGGTAAGATCCTGAGATCTATTTTTAGGTCGTTGTACTTTGCTTTCTTGATTCACTTAGGTCGTATAACATCTATGCCATCTGTTTTGTAGATGCGCGAGCTCCAGATGTGGTGCCCGGCGCCTCTACCTGAGGGGGAGATACATCGGAGGAAGCTGAGGTCGGACAAGTACAAACCTCCAACAGGTCGTCTAGTGGAGAATTAAGAGTCTGACTCGTCAGTGGAGGCCGCCGAAGATACTGATGCAGAGGCTGGGGCGGACCCAGCTGCCGGCGCCCCAAAGTCCCAGCGCAGGACCAGGTCGACGGTTGCGAAGAAGTTTGCTTCGGCCGTTGCTGCTGCAATCTCTACGGTGAAGGCTGTAGAGCAGAAGAAGAAGAGGAAGAGGAGGGCCGCATCCCCTCCAACCGTCGCTACTCTAACGATTCTGATGCCTCGCTCTTGGGAGGTCGGGTCGGAAGAGGAGGAGGAGAAGGAGAAGGAGAAGGATGAGGCTGTCGAAGAGTTGCCGATCCCTGAAGACCAAGCAGCGAGGAGGCCGGAAAGTCCTGCTGCCAAGAGGAAGCAAGAGCTGGTGCAGAAGACGTCGGAGGATGCTCTCCGACGTGGTTTGGAGGCGCAGTGCAGTGCTGCAGTGGCACAGGCGAAGATACCTGCGGCTATTAAGCCTCGGGTGTTTTGGCCGAAGATTCGGCTTCCGGCTGTGCCGAGGTACAAACTTGAGGGCTGATTCTGTTTTTATGCTTTTATCTGATCTTTGCCTTGACGAAATATTTTGCCATGCAGGCCGGTGGCGAGGTCACAAGGGGCGCCGGTTGCCCCATCATCTCCCTCCCGCACGAGGTCGCCTGAGCCACAGGTCATGGGGGAGGCGCTTGCAGATGATGCGCGTACCACTACCCCGCCACGAGGAATAGCGGAGGTGGTGGTGACTTCACCGCCCATGACTGACATGAGGGCGGGTTCTCCCGAGTGCACCGCTGAGGGTGCCTGGACCTCAGCTGGGGACGTCGGGGCGACGACCTCCCCGACAATCATAGGGGGCGACCCCATCAGGACAGTTCTTGGTGTTAACACCAAAAATTGGTACAGGAGAGAGGCTGATTTGTGGGCCTAACTTGGTAACAAATCCCGTCCAGCGGAGGAAGATTTCTTCAGAAGATTCGGCAGAGATGCTTGCGGTCGGCAGTTTTGCTTCCGTTCAGCAAAGGGACTGTTTGCGCTGATTTCGCGGGATCGCACGGTGACGTGGCACGAGCGGAAGGGACGAATGGATGGATAAGCATTCGCACTTGGGTGTTAAATTAGGTATCAAATATTGTGCTCCTAGTCCACCAGGAGTCATGTCAGGACAGGGTATAAATATGAACCCTGGATGTATGTAATTGTAATCGCACATTCTCATAACAAACCGGCTTTACGCCAAAACTTCGAGTCCTCTAGTCGTGTCATCGAGTTCTTCGAGAGGGTTCATCGATCCGTCGACCTCCATAAATACCGGCAACATTATATCATGTCTAGTATCATGCGGTGGATTTAGATCGTGATGCAAGTAGTCTTGTTACCATGCTTAGTATCATGCGGTGGATTTAAGCTTGGTTCAAGAGGGTTTCTTGTTAGATCATGAGCCATGCGGTGGGCTAAGATCAATCTTGGAGCTAGTTATCGTCTCTATTAGATTTTTGCAAGATCCAATAGATTCATTAAGTTACCACGTGTTGCTTTGAGTTTTTACTTTATGTTTAAATTCATGTAACACTCTTTTGCCCAATTTAGATTGATTTGAATCGGCTTTATCTTATTTGGTGATCTTTACATTGCACGCTCGCATCTTGGCTCAATAAGGCACGTGGATCATGTGTTTTCCAAATAGCCGAAACCGAATCAATCTAAGTTGTTATGTGTTGCGGGTTCAAGCTAGTTAATCTTGTGTAAACCTTGACAGAACCGGGTATCATGCGGTAGATGCAGGTTTTTGGGTTGTTTTAGAGCTAATCATCCGGTGGATTAGATTTCGATTCAATCTGATAGGTTTATCATCTTTGGTAATGTTTGTTCCTTCTCTACGGATCCCGATTCGGCTGTACAGCCGCATTCGGTCATGCTTTCATGAGTAAAACGTGTTTATAAGTTATGTTTTAAGTAATGCATGCTTTTAGCTTTCCATATTTAGATTGTATCATGCAGTGGATAGATCTTTTTGTGGTTGGTGGTGTGATTTTAAACAAGTTGTATCATGCGGTGGATTAACTTGTTTGAATTCGTGCTTGACGGGTTGTAAAGTACCTAGACATGCGGTAGACTAGTGCTTTGGGCCTATGCATGCTTGTTCATTACATGTTTATGATCATGCTTTACTTTATTTACTTTCATTGTTATTTATTCTCGAGGATCGGTCCTGGTCTTGTGCACGAGCAATGTTATTCAAACAAAGACTGATCTATCGTCATGCTTACGTCATCTGTTCGGCTATGTTCTGTTTTACGCTTTAAAGCTCCCCAATGGTTTCCAATCTGTTGACAGATAGCTTCTCATAGCTATATGTCACTTTATATGGCTTTTTGCCGCAAATATGGAACTATCTGGTACCACCCAGCAAGTTCCAAGCTTTGGCATCTAACTACGTTACCCTTTGTTAATTTCAGGAAAAATTGACTGGCACGCTTTGGAATCTGCTCGTGTGTTAAGCTAGCTTGTTCGGCTTGCTGTGTTCTTGGCGCGAGGTGCGGATTTTGCGTCAACACACTTTTTGGCACGCCCGGTGGGACACTTTAGCTGAAAAAAGATGCCTGAAATCGGCGATGTCATGGATGTCACCATTGATGACCTAACTCCAGAACAACAAGCACAGTTGAAAGACGCTACAGACCAATTCCAGATGAAGTTCTTGATGTCGTTCGGCAAGAACAGAAGTGGCGTCCCATACCTTAAATCTGAAATGCCCAGAGTTCTGTTGCCGGGGGAGCCTGACACCACATCTTTTCAAGAGAAAGAAGAGGCACTGCAGGCTTTTCGGGAGACTGCAGAAGCTGTGTTGGGTAGGCATCATACGGCTTTCTTGAGCATGTTCAAACAGATGATGATTGGCGTATTCATCCCAGGCATGGAAAAGGTGTTTAGTCGAGTGTCCCCTCACCCAAGTTCTGCAGAAGTCGGAGAAACCAGTTCTTCTCAGCCAACGGGAGCTCAACCGCCGCTGCAGGGCCAGCCGATCCAGCCTCCTCCACAAAGCCTTGGGAGTCAACCGATCCAACCTCCTGTATAGAGCCTTGGGAGTCAACCGGTCCAACCCCCTATACAAAGCATGGGGAGTCAGCCAGTCCGGCCGCCTGTGCAAAACAATAGAGGTCAACCCGTTCAACAGCCGAACCCATATCAGCCTACATATGGGGAACTAGTGTTCGGTTCGTCTGGAGTGCTGCCCAATTCCACTTACAAGATAGCTCTAGCCAGTAACAGGTTGCAGAAAAACATGTACGGTGGGGGTTACCATGAGGTCATGGATTATGGCGCAACCATGAGGTCATGGATTATGGCGCTATTGACGCTCTCCCAAATCCCCGGGTACGGTACGGTACACAGAATGCAAGATGATGATATTCTGGTACAGAAAATGGCCGATCTGATGCAAAATCAATTCGGCCTTAAACCTAAAATGCAAGGGCCAGCTTATACGCCTCCCTTCCCAGAGTGGTACTACAGGCTGATCTTGCCGCCAAGGGTGAAGCCTCCTACGGAGTTTACAAAGTTCTCTGGGCAGGACGACACAAGCATAGTAGAGCATATTGCTCGGTATTTGATGCAGCTTGGAGAAGCTTCAGCTGATGAGGCGTTCAGGGTTAGATATTTCCCTCTGTCATTAACGGGCTCAGCATTCCAATGGTTCAGTTCTTTGCCTCCTCAGTCGGTTGGCACATGGAGGGAGCTAGAACAAAAGTTTCATGCCCATTACTTTAGTGGTAGCACAGAGAAGAAGCTGATCGACCTGGCTACTTTGAAGCAAAGGCACAATGAGACGCCTCTGGAGTTCCTCAGAAGATTCAGGGAAGTCAAGGGCATGTGCTTCTCTTTGACTCTGCCGGATGATCAGCTGGCTGATATGGCTGTTGTAGGGATTTTGCCGGCTATTCGGGAGAAGTTGTTTGGCATGGAATTTGACAACCTAGGTCAATTGTCTCAGAAGCTGTCACTGATGAGTAACCAGGCCTACGGGTTCAAGAAGGACACTAGATTTGCCAAGCACCACGACATAGCTGACATCTACAACCAGTTCCTCGAGAAAGCTAACCAGGTGGAAGATTTTGATGATGATGAGGAAGTGGCTGCCGCTGAGATTATGTGGGGCAAGGAGCCTTTGACTGTGAACCAGTGGTGGATCAAACAAACCAAGGGCACGTATGACTTCGATGTCACCAAAGCTGACAAGCTTTTCGAGTTCTTGGTAAAAGAAGGCCAAATCAAGTTGCCTGAGGGGCATTCTATGCTTCGGCCCGATGGGGTTAAAGAGAAACGTTACTGTGGTTTTCATGATAGAAACTCTCACTCCGTCAATGATTGCAGGGTCTTCAGGATGAGGATACAAAAGGCTATCCAGGAGGGGCACCTGAAATTTGATAATAAGATGAAACTGGATGGCCATCCTTTCCCTCAAAATATGGTTGGCTTTTCTGTCAGTATGGTGACTATTGAGGAGAAGGGGAAGGTGAAGGTCCTGACTTTAGCCAGAGCAAAACAGGGTGAATCAGTGGATCCCACGAGGCAAGTGTCCGTGGAGCAAGTCCACGGGGAAGCTCCTCGCATCCTCAAGAGCCAGGTTGAAGTTGGGGAATCATCCAGGACCAAGCCCAGAGTTACCACGCGCATTCTCCTCAACAAGTGGCAGCGTCAGCAGGAAAAGGAACGCTACCAAAAGCTAAGATATGAGGAGGAAAGGCGCAGGTTTGAAGAAGAGGTGCGCAGGAAAGAACTGAAAGAGTACACGCGGGAACAGGAGCGTGCACCTTGGGGGTGCGCATTCTTCAGACACTGCTGGAACGAGGGCTTGAAGCTCCCTACATTAAGGAATTGCCCTGAGTGCAGTGACAAGTACTCTGAATACAGGTAGGAAACTGTCAATCGCCGATCCGTCCATGAGAGAATTGGAAGGATGCATCCTAATGACGGTCGGTGTCTAAAAATAAATGAGGTCATTAATCACCCAAGGAAAAGGCAAGCTGACCAGAGATGGGCTGATCAAGAAGAAGAGGAACACGAGTACATCTGGCAAGAAGGACAGTGGTGCCCGCCTGGCTTGAGGAAAAGCCAAAAGAGAAGGGTTCAACGCTTGAGGAACCGGGAATTGAAGCAGGCGGGGATCCAGAGAAAGCAAGTGTGGCGCCCAAAAGACAAGCCTGAAGGATCGGGTCGTTCGGCTCCAGCGTGCATGGTATATTTTATGCCGAATGAGTTCATGGCTCCCGCTAACCAAGTTGTGCAGGAGGAAACGTCTCTAGATATCAATGATGATGAACAACTTGAGGGATTAATGGCGCAACTGGTGTTGGCTAAGCAGGCCACCTTTGACAAACCGGCCAGGAACCGACACATGAGGTCGTTGTACTTGAAGGGATACGTCAATGGCAAGCCATTGACCAAGATGTTTGTTGATGGTGGAGCTGCGGTTAACGTGATACCATACACCACCTTCAGGAAGCTTGGCATGGGCCCCGGGGATTTGACGCCAACGAGCATAATTCTGAACGATTTTGCTGGAAACCCTTCAGATACCAAGGGTTGCATGCACGTGGACTTGATGATTGGGTCCAAAACATTGCTCACGACCTTCTTTGTCATTGAAGGCAAAGGAGCCTATAGCTTGCTGCTTGGGCGGGACTGGATCCATGCCAACTGCTGCATCCCATCTACCATGCATCAACAGCTCATTCAGTGGGTGGATGACGATATTGAAGTAGTCCAAGATGATGATTCAGTGAGCGTGGCAAACGTCGAACCAGCTTTTGGGAATATCAAGGCATCGATTGTTTCTCAGGAAAAGACTGGGGTGAAGGTCTTGTTGAACCTGTCAGCCGTGATCAACAGCCGATTCAAGCAGTCGGCTCTTATAGTAATTTTTAAATGGATAATCCAGTTGACGGAACTGATGGAAAGTTAGGGCGAGGATTCATGTCGGCTGACAAATTAGAGGAAATTGATATTGGAAATGGTGACAAGCCAAGGCCGACATTCATCAGTGCTAACTTGGAGTCAGGTTTCAGAGAGGGGTTGGTCAAACTGTTGAAAGATTATAGAGATTGCTTCGCTTGGGATTATTCGAAGATGCCTGGTTTAGATCGTTCTATTGTTGAGCATCGGTTGCCAATCAAGCCTGGTTTTAGACCTTATAAGCAACCTCCCTGAAAAATCTACAAGGACGAAGTATTGGCCGATGTGAAAAAGGAAGTTGAGAGATTACTTGATGCAAATTTCATTCGGCCATGCAGGTATGCGGAGTGGATCTCTAACATCGCCCCTGTCTACAAGAAAATGGGAAGATGAGGGTTTGCATAGATTTCAGAGATTTGAACAGAGCTACTCCTATGGATGGATACCCAATGCCTGTTGCTAATTTATTGGTTGATGCTGCTGTTGGGCATATGGTTATCAGTTTTATGGATGGTAATGCAGGGTACAACCAAATATTTATGGCAATAGAAGATATATCGAAGACAGCCTTCAGATGTCCTGGCCATATAGGCCTGTTTGAGTGGATAGTCATGACATTTGGATTGAAAAATGCTGGTGCAACTTATCAACGAGCCATGAATTATATCTTTCATGAGTTGATCAGCAAAATTGTTGAAATTTACATTGATGATGTTGTGATCAAATCTTTGAATCATGACTCACATTTGGAGGATGTAAAGAGAACTCTGGAGTGCACCCGAAAGCATGGATTGAAGATGAATCCAAACAAGTGTGCCTTTGGGGTATCAGCTGGAGAATTCTTGGGATTTCTGGTACATGAAGGAGGGATTGAAGTCGGCAAGAAAAGCATGAAATCTATTGATGAAGTCGTTCCTCCAACTAATCTCAAGGAGTTGCAATCACTGCTTGGCAAAATCAATTTTGTGAGGAGGTTCATTTCAAATTTGTCACAAAAGGTTTTGCCCTTCTCTCCATTATTGAAGCTCAAGAAGGACTAGAAGTTCGTATGGGGTGACGAACAACAAAAGGCTTTTGATGAGATCAAGCGGTACATGAAGGAACCACCAGTGCTGGTGCCTCCGTAGTGGAACAAGCCTTTCAAGTTGTACGTGGCGGCCGATACCCAAACCATTGGATCGGCCCTTATACAAGAATTTGAAGGAAAGGAGCGAGTATTAGCGTATCTTAGCCGAAAATTACTTGATCCTGAAACCAGGTATTCGGCTGCAGAGAAGCTGTGCTTATGTGTGTACTACTCGTGTACAAAGTTTCGGCACTACTTGTTGAATGCCGAATGCACTGTATATTCGAAGTTTGATATAATAAAACATATGTTATCTATGCCAATTTTGAATGGAAGGATTGGCAAGTGGATTTTGGCATTATCTGAGTTTGAGTTGAAGTTCGAATCGGCAAAAGCTATAAAAGGTCAGATTATTGCCGATTTTATTACTGAGCATCGTGATCCATCAATTGATTTGCTTGAAATTACTCCTTGGGCTCTGTTCTTTGATGGATCATCATGTGGTAAAGGTGGGCGAGTAGGGATTTTATTAATTTCACGCAGGGGTGAGATGTTTGAGTTTGCTATCCCTATTCAGCCTACTGTCACAAACAATCAAGCTGAGTACGAGGCACTGCTTAGAGGGCTTCAATATTTGAAAGAAGCCAGGGCTGTTTCGATTGAGATTTATGGAGATTCAGAGCTGGTTATAAAGCAATTAAACGGCCAATATGAGTGTAAAAGTGATGCCCTGAGGAATTACTACGAGGAATGCAGGGAAATCTTAAAGAGTTTTCAGTTAGTAATTCTACAGCATATTCCTAGAGAACATAATGAAGAGGCAAACAGGTTGGCTCAGAGTGCTTCAGGTTATAGAGAGAATCAAGAAGCGTTTGCCATGGAGGTATGTGCCTTCGGGAATGATCTTGCAGAAGATGATTGGAGGAAAGAAATTGTTGATTATCTGGAAGATCCATCCCGAAAAGTTTCTAGGAAGCTCCGGTATAAAGCCATAAAATTTGTTCTTCTGGATGGAAGTCTATTTTACAAATCATTGGATGGGGTGTTGCTGCGATGCCTGGGTCCAGAAGAAGCAAAGAGGATGATGAGTGAGGTGCATGATGGGCTATGTGGAGCACATCAATCGGCCTATCGTATGAAATGGGTTGTTAGGCAAGCTGGATGTTTTTGGCCGACGATGTTGGAAGATTGCTTTGAGTATTACAAGGGATGTCAAGAATGTCAGAAGTTTGGAAATATTCAAAGGGTTCCAGCGTCAGCACTGAATCCAATTATCAAGCCATGGCCATTCAGAGGCTGGGGTATAGATTTGATTGGCTAGATAAACCCACCATCTAGCAAGGGGCATAAGTTTGTGCTTTTAGCAACAGATTACTTCACCAAATGGGTTGAGGAAATTCCACTGAAGAAAGTAACATCAGAGAACATGGTTGAGTTTGTTAAAGAACACATCATCTATAGGTTTGGAAGTTCTCAAACAATCACAACTGATCAAGGAGCCCAGTTTGTATCCTTGGAGTTCAGTGAGTTTGCCGAAAGCATGGGGATCAAATTGTTTAATTCTTCTCCTTATTATGCCCAAGCTAATGGTCAAGCAGAGGCTTCTAACAATATCATGATCAAGCTTATACAAAAGAAGATCGATCCGAAGCCAAATAGGTGGCATTCAGTACTCAATGAGGCTTTATGGGCTTACCGAATGGCTCCTCATGGAGCTACAAAGACTTCTCCTTATGAGTTGGTTTATGGGCATCATGCTGTGTTGCCTTGGGAAATGCAATCAGATTCTAGGAGAGTGGTTTTGCAAAAGGACTTAAGCTCCAAGGATTATAGTGGCTTAATGATGGATGAGTTAGAAGATTTGCATATGATTCGTCTTAGAGCCCTGGAAAACATTGAGAAGAACAAGCTGCGAGTTGCTAAATATTACAACAAGAAAGTAAAGGTCAGGCAATTTGCAGAAGGAGATTTGGTTTGGAAAGCGCTACTGCCGATTGGAATTAAGTACAGCGCGTTCGGCAAATGGTCCCCGAATTGGGAAGGACCTTTTCGGGTAGTCCGATGTGTGCCTGACAATGCTTACATGTTAAAAACTTTACTAGGAGAGGAATTTTCTGCTGCAATAAATGGAAGATATTTGAAGAAATATTATCCTAGTATTGAAGTTGATCCTTGATCACAAGCATCAGGATTACAAGTATTTGACACAGAAATAGCCGGCGTTCAAGAAAGAAGCCGCCTTTAGAACAAAAAATCCTAAACAGGGAAATGGCCAATACTAAGATGTATTGCCCTTAGCACGAAGATACATGACATTACAGATATTTCTTGCAGGTTTTTATTTGACAATCCAACTGCTCAAGATTACAAGGGGGTGGGAAGCAGAAGGCTTGGCGAAAGAAGCGAAAGTATGCTTCATTCATTTTTCTTTCTTTGCTTCTTCAGCTCCTCCCTCTTCAACTGTTCCAGGACCACCGTGACGGCAACTTGGAAGCTTCGGGGATGACCATGGCTTGCAGCCTCCATCAGGCTGTCCCAGGCAGCTTTCAGATTACTGTACCTGTCAGATACATCTAAGGTGGAATAACAATTGTTAAAAACAGAGATCTGAGCTCAAACATGGAGTCAAATAAAGGTGGAAGTTTTACCCCCTACTAACACCTCCAAGGTCATGCGGCGTTCGCATTCGGCATGGCAGCGGGCGGTCATGTCTCGCAGATCATGCTCCAGATGCCGAACGCAGCGGCGCAACTGGTGATTGACCCTCTATTCTGGTGTGGCGTCCTCTTCTTCAAGGGAGGAGTCAGAGGAGATGTACTCAGGCGTTTCTTCGGTCCCAAGGATTTCTTCAGGAAGCAGATCAAGGCTGGAGAAAACAAGAAGGGGTAAACATAAGATTGCAAATGAGAGTAAGAAGCATGTTAAAAGAGAAACTCACTCTCGAATGGTGCGCTTCTTTGATGGGGTGCTGTCCTCCTTGATGGGTTGCTTGCCTTTGTCTGCCATGGCTTTGGGGTTTTCTCTTTTGGAGCGGGGGAGAAGATGTGAAGTGATGGATGAGTGTGCGAGTGGATTTGCAGGGCATCCCAGAGGGCTATTTTATTAACTGATAGAGCATTGGGAGTGATGACTGGTTGGCGTACGATATTGGAATACCAAGCGGCAGGGTTTTGCTCCCGAATGCGAAGGGTTTTCATTGAACTGTGTTTATGGTTCCCGAATTGAGGATTTTCTATGAATTATGCGCAAAGGGGCACTTGTTTTCACGTGTTCGGCTCAAGTAGAGTTCCCGAATGCGTTTGAGAAAAGTAAAGTTCGCAGTTGCAAGCAGGAGGGGATCATCATAACACAAGCATGGAAATTAAAATTCTTTATTGCCGAAGATCAGACATCCCTAGTACAATCTAATCGAAAAGCCTATTTGGCACAGACTGAGGATGAGTGAGTTCGGCAATGGCATCGCCGTGGCCATGGAGGCGCTCCAAGATGATTTCGATCTCGTCGAGGTCTTCTGGTGCGCCGCCCCGGAAGCTGCGCGGCTGGATAGAGTAGTCGACGCCGGTATGCGTCGCCATGGCGGCCAAGCCCAGGGTGGTGCCGAGGCGGATGCCGTGGACGGCCACCTCGTCCACGCGGTCTTCCACCGCGGCGAGGCGCTCCGCCGGCATGTCTCCGGGAGCGTTCACCTTGTCAGCCAACTGCTTCACCAGCATTTTCAGCTGGTCAAGTTCGGCGTCGCGGGCTGCAAAGTGCAAGGCAGTGATGATTAGTATCAAAAGCCGAATTGGATTGGGGGGTAATCAAAGGGATGTACCATCGATGGTTGCCAGCAACTGTTTGCGCTGGTCCTCCCACTCGAGTTCGGCGATGCTAGCCTTCTTGGAGACATCTTCCAGCTCGCGTTGGGCCACCTCGAGCTCCGCCGTGAAGTGGAGGGCGTCGAGCTCCCCGTAGGGCACGGTGGAGTAGTTGTTCGACTCCGAGGAGTCGTCCGGCAGAGGCTGATTCGTGGCCGACGCGGGGGCCGGGTTCCAGTGGATGAGTCTGAAGCAGAGAAGATCATTAGGAAAAAAGAAAAATCTAGAAAGAATCATAAGAGAAGATGACGATCACTGCCTCCGACGCGCGCCGGCGCGGCTTCCTTCCGCCTCGTCAGCGGTGAGGCGCCTGTTGCTACTACCCGCCATTGGTTCTTGGGGCCGCGCTGGTGATTGGGAAAGCAAGCTTGAGTTGGCAAAGATTTGAAGGCTAAAGGCTTGGTGAAAGGCTGTGGGCACCTACGGTTTTATTTATCGGACTGGTGAAAAGATCGTGGCCTTGAATCGTGGTGCATATCCCGAGAAACTTGGAAAGTGGAGAGGTTTCCTTAACCGATTCGCTGTCGGGTCGTTTGGCATTCAAGCTAAGTCATATTCGGTTGACTGGCTCGGCTGAGTTGCGGTCGGAGTGCTGTTCGGGTATAACACTATTTGGCCATAGTTACTGAATAAATCGACCAGAGTTGCAAACAAAGTCATGCAGAGGAAGTGAAGTTTATAAAAGGCAATGTTGCAAGGATGGTTAATTCGATTACACAGTGCTCAGTACAACTAAATGTTCAAGTACTTTGCGATTACACTAGAGGCATTTGATATTATCTGATTAATGTTCTTCATCCATTCCTGATAATCTCTCTGAGTGTTGGACAGGACGGAGAGCTGTGCCTCGAGTTGACTTGCTTCGGTCATGGCCACTGATGCTTCCTCTTGGGATTTCTCTATTAATCCAGGGAGTTCGGCTATCTTTTTCTCGTCAGCCTCAATTTCAGCTGACAAATTCCTTAGCTCAGTTTCTAGTGCAGTCTTTCTGGCAATTTTCAACTCTAGAGGGGATCGTAGATTGGTCAACATTTCCTTGTGGCTCTCGGTTTGGGCTTGTGATCCTTTCACAGCTTGCTCAGCTCTGGCTTTCTTTTGCTCAACGGCTAGTCGGGAGGATTGGCTCTTCAGGGCTCGCCTTATTGCCACGTAATGGATATCCAGACCTGAGATAGGCTCCAGGGAAGCTTTGATGTCTTCAGGGAGCTCTTGACTGATGGGTTCAAGTATTTCTTCGAAGTGATCGACATCTCTAATTTGATCTCAGGCATCTTTTTGCAGCAAGGAAAAGATTTCTCTGAGCCTTGCCTGAGTTTCCTCCGACAGAGCCTGATTTGGAGTTCCTCCATCCCCTGTTTCGGCAGCTGGATCATTCACCATAAATGAGCTCGATGGTGATGAAGTTTGATCTTGAGAGAGAAGGATTGCCGAATTAGGAATGGTTTATTAAAAGATGATAGGGTTGGGTGCATGCACTTACCTCATGCCTGGTTCTCTGAACTGGGGCAGGGACTTGTTCAGGTTCAGGGGGAACTTCTTGGGCAACTAGTGGAAGGGGAGTCTGAGGAGTTCTTGGCAAAGCTGAAGTTTCTACTTGGGGGGAAGCTGGTGTAGTCCCTGATAAATTTGAAACTTCTGGCTGAGGTGAAAGTAGATTTATCTCTGTTGAGACTGGGATTTCTGCTTGGCCAAGGGGTGATTGAACCCTCAGGAGGCTTGAAGCTTCTAGTTGAACTAATGGTTCATTTCTGGTGAAGCTGGCACTTCTGCTTGAGGAGGGGATGATTGGGTCCCTGGTGAAGTTAGGGTCTCTACTTGAGCAGAAGATGGTTCAACCCTTGGTGAACTTGTGTGCTGAGGGGAAGAGGTTTCCAATATTTCTTCTGCAAATGTCAGATGAAGAGTAAATGCCAGTGTAAATAATGATCTTTGAAAGAAAAAGAAGTAATAAAGGTCATACCAATAGATGAAGCATTGGCAGGTTCTGAAGCTGATGGTTGTTGGTTTTTAGTCTGAAATTGCACAGGATGAAATTTATCAGAATAAGAGTGGTCTTGTGTTCAAGAAAGAAAAAATGTTACCTCAATGAGGACCTTTTTAGTGGTTCTTTTCCTCTTGGCAGCTGGAGGTACAACCAAGGGTAGGGCTTTTCTCTTGTCAGAGGTTGAGCTGGTGAGAGTAGGGTCCATTGTGGCATATCTGGCCATCAGCTGAGCCAGAGTTGTGGACTTGAATCCCAAAGTAGAGATTGGGCCTACCACATTATAAGCAAATGTCCTGGCTCGAGAGGCAGGTACTGTGTTCTGCAAAGGGTGGCCAAAATCATGATTAGTAGTGCACAGTATGCCTGGTCAAAGAAAAGATAATTGTGTTACCTCTGAAGTTGGTTGAAAATTAGGCATCAGCTCAAGACAGAATGAGTGCACTGGCTCATTGAAGATGTGGTCATGGAAATCTTGCCACCAGGAGATAAAAAGAGGGTGAGCTATTGTTGTTGGTGTGAAAAGCCAGGCATAAAGAGTTGGGCTGCAGTTGTATTCAAAGACCCTTCTGGCCTGAATGTTCTCTGTGATTTCCTCTCTAGGTTTGAGCAACTCATGAAAAAATAGCCTTGGGGGCATTTGGCCACATCCTAGCTGTCAGGCCATCATATTTGGTTGATAGTATTCATAGGAGCCATGATTTAACCTTCCCCCACAAAATTCTGCTGGCAAGGCACATGGATGGATGAAGATTTGAAGATTTCTATGGACCTTGCATCATGGCATCCAGTTTCAAAAGAGAATTCAAAGGCGTGGGTCAAGTTATCATTGTTCAGATAGGGGAGCCAAAGGGGATCAAGGAAACCTTTGAAGAAGAGCTCAAAAAGCTGACTAACATTCTGGTCGATAGATATGGTTGAAGCAGCTTCTCCATGGGTTTGGCATCCTCTGGTGATCTGAGCTTCTCCTTCATTATGGCTGGATGAAAGGAAATGACGATTGTTGAGATTAATGTTAACAATCCGGTGCATATACAGTTGCAGCCACATTTGCACAAACCACCAAGGGCCATTGACACATAATATCTTCTGGCCGGTATGCATTTGGGAAATCGTCTGATGGAGCATGTGATACACACTCCCTAGGAGATATTTTCCAAGAGGGATGCGATGACCAGTAGCCAAATCAGAAGCCATAGCAATGTGATTCAAAGTTGGCTCATTGGCTTTACCACAGAAGATGAATCTGCATAGCCACATGTTCAGGAATGCTCTGTATTCAACTTCACCCAGAGGGCTATCTTTCATATGATTCTGGATATATGACTTGTATCCACTTCCTGTCTTCACTCCTTTCTGCCTAGTGGAGCCTTTGTATTCGTAGGGATACATGGATCCTGAAATATCAAGGCCGGTCATCATGTATACATCGGCCAAAGTGGGAGATATTGGGCCGTGACCAAAGAGGAAAGCGTTGACGCCATTTGACCAGAAGTGGCAGGCTGCTATCAGAAGATCTTCGTTCTTTGGAGTTTCGGCCAAAGAAAATTCCAAGCACTGAGCGATGCGGAGGCTGTCCCAATTGCTGGTTTTGGCGCTGTTATCCGCAAGTACCCTCTTGTACCAATTTCTCCAACCTGCGATTGGGGGCAAAGGCCAGTTCTTGAAAGCATCTTACCACAGAGGGGGCCTTGATAAAGCCGCTTTGAAGGGGATTCTCTTGGATTCGGCTTCAATGAACTCGCGGGGATCAGAAGTTCCCACAGGTCCAAGGAAATATGATGTTGAGTTGGCCTCGGTGTGAATCAAAAGCTCGGTGGAAAGCTCCTATCAAGAGAAGACAGAGGGAGAAATCTGAGGTAAAAATCGAAAAGGATAATGCCGAATGAACCTTAAGGGGATGAAATTTACCTGAGCAGCTTTATTTTGATCCGCCATTGAAGTTTTGAGCTTGGGGAAAAGATGACCTAGGGTTTGGATCTGGACGGAGACCTCGATGAATTGCAAGGAGGAAGAATAGGTGTTGAACAGATTTGACTTGAAGACGGTGGCGTTTGCAGTCAATTTTGGAATAAAATCACTTTTATCCCGTAATTGAAGGGGCACATGTTAACACCAAAAATTGGTACAGGAGAGAGGCTGATTTGTGGGCCTAACTTGGTAACAAATCTCGTCCAGCGGAGGAAGATTTCTTCAAAAGATTTGGCAGAGATGCTTGCGGTCGGCAGTTTTTCTTCCGTTCGGCAAAGGGACTGTTTGCGCTGATTTCGCGGGATCGCATAGTGACGTGGCCCGAGCAGAAGGGACGAATGGATGGATAAGCATTCGCACTTGGGCGTTAAATTAGGTATCAAATATTGTGCTCGTAGTCCACCAGGAGTCATGTCAGGACAGTGTATAAATATGAACCCTGGATGTATGTAATTGTAATTGCACATTCTCATAACAAACCGGCTTTACGCCAAAACTTCGAGTTCTCTAGTCGTGTCGTCGAGTTCTTCAAGAGGGTTCATCGATCCGTCGACCTCCGTAAGTACCGGCAACCTTGTATCATGTCTAGTATCATGCGGTGGATTTAGATCGTGATGCAAGTAGTCTTGTTACCATGCTTAGTATCATGCGGTGGATTTAAGCTTGGTTCAAGAGGGTTTCTTGTTAGATCATGAGCCATGCGGTGGGCTAAGATCTAGCTTGGAGCTAGTTATCGACTCTATTAGATTTTGGCAAGATCTAATAGATTCATTAAGTTACCACGTGTTGCTTTGAGTTGTTACTTTATGTTTAAGTTCATGTAACACTCTTTTGCCCAATTTAGATTGATTTGAATCAGCTTTATCTTATTTGGTGATCTTTACATTGCACGCTCGCATCTTGGCTCAATAAGGCACGTGGATCACGTGTTTTCCAAATAGCCGAAACCGAATCAATCTAAGTTGTTACGTGTTGCGGGTTCAAGCTTGTTAATCTTGTGTAAACCTTGATAGAACCGGGTATCATGCGGTAGATGCAGGTTTTTGGGTTGTTTTAGAGCTAATCATCAGGTGGATTAGATTTCGATTCAATCTATTAGGTTTATCATCTTTGGCAATGTTTGTTCCTTCTCTACGGATCCCGATTCGGTTGTACAGCCGCATTCGGTTATGCTTTCATGAGTAAAACGTGTTTATAAGTTATGTTTTAAATAATGCATGCTTTTAGCTTTCCATATTTAGATTGTATCATGCGGTGGATAGATCTTTTTGTGGTTGGTGGTGTGATTTTAAACAAGTTGTATCACGCGGTGGATTAACTTGTTTGAATTCATGCTTGACGGGTTTTAAAGTACCTAGACATGCGGTAGACTAGTGCTTTGGGCCTATGCATGCTTGTTCATTACATGTTTATGATCATGCTTTACTTTATTTACTTTCATTGTTATTTATTCTCGAGGATCGGTCATGGTCTTGTGCACGAGCAATGTTATTCAAACAAAGACTGATCTATCGTCATGCTTACGTCATTTGTTCGGCTATGTTCTGTTTTACGCTTTAAAGCTCCCGAATGGTTTCCAATCTGTTGACAGATAGCTTCTCATAGCTATATGTCACTTTATATGGCTTTTAGCCGCAAATATGGAACTGTCTGGTACCACCCGGCAAGTTCCAAGCTTTGGCATCTAACTACGTTACCCTTTGTTAATTTCAGGAAAAATTGACTGGCACGCTTTGGAATCTGCTCGTGTGTTAAGCTAGCTTGTTCGGCTTGCTGTGTGCTTGGCGCGAGGTGCGGATTTTGCGTCAACACCTGGTGGGGCTGAGGACATGTTGGGGGACCAGCCTCAGATCGACCTGGCGCCGGGAGGTCCAGAAACATTTGGCGCACAGGTACCTCTATCTTCAATTTCAAGCCCAAGGTTGCCGCGTCGATCAATTAATTGGAATCACACCCCTTGGCAGGAGGATTGGGTCGAAGACAAAGAGGACATGCAAGCCTTGCGGACTAGCATTGTCACCATCAACAATGCACTCACGGTGAGTTGCCTATGATATGTTACCATTGCTTGATTGTTTTGCTTTTGAAGTATTGCTGACGACCTTGTGACTTTGTAACAGTCGCTAGCAGAGAGGGCCAAGGGCCGGGCCGACCTGCTGAAGCATGCTGAGGAGAACGAACAACAGATTGTCGACCATGAGCGAGAGCTCAAGGAGGTCCGTGAGGCGGTGGCCGCCGATAAGAAGAGGCTCGAGGACGAGCTTGCTGAGGAGAGGCGCAAGGTCGTGGAGGCCACTGCGCAGTTTAACACTGCGGCTACTGGTAGGTTTTAGTTTTTATCCCTTTTTGAAAAAGAGGTCGTTAGCTGTCAGCTAACTGTTGTGTGCGCAGATTTCTGTAACCGCGAGGAGGAGCTGAAGAATGCTCTAGCGACCTCCAGGAGCAAGGTTCGGGACTTGGAGCTCAAGGTTCGGGAGATCGAGGCTGGGGGCCTGGAACTCAAACGGGCGATGAAAGAAGCCACCGACAGTGAGTATGCCATATCTCAAAAGCTGGCTTTTGAGACCGCAACTCATCAGGGCCTTGAAGTGGAGTTCGAAGTTGTTTGAAGTCATTGCAGAGTGACCAAATCAACATTGCAGGGTATGAGGTGGAGCTGAACGACCTCAAGGGTGCTGCCAATTATGCAATGTCTTGCATACCTGTTCCGGAAGAAGAATATCAGTAGCAGTCCATCATCGATCGCCTGGTAGACACTCCTAACAGGTTGTTGCTTTTGCTGAGGGCAACTGGCTTGGTGGCTGCGACCGATGCGCTGGTGAGGGTCAAGTCTCACTATCCTGAGGTCGATATGACCAAGATCAAGGGCGGTGCTGACACCACAAAGGACCTTCAAGCCCTGGAGCTCGAAGTTGATGAGGCCGCCACCGAGGTGGTGGAGAGCCTCGACTTTGAAGGTGATGGTGGAGCCAGCGGCGAAGGTGGCGACGACAGCAACCAGTAGTAGCTAGGAGCTGTACCTCCCCCTCCCCTCATGACTTGTAAAAAGTTCTTAATATTTTGTGAAGAAAATTTTAACGAAGTACTTGCCTTTTGCCTGCACGAGTTTGGTTGGTCTTGTAGATGACGACGTATTGTATTCTTGACTCGCTAACCACTACTCACGGAGAGGCTGGCCTGCCGACCTCTACAGCTCAGCGTGCAGGCTTACGAGAGATCGGCGCGCGAGGAAGGAGCTCAAGGCTCAGGTCTGGCGACCTTCCTGACCAAGCATGCTCGTGGCGGCAGGGGGACTTCATACTTGTGAAACGACCCGGATTTCCGCGAACGGAATCCCGAATCTTAGCACCTCGGTGGTAGTCCCAGGAGGCTACCACGTGCAATCCCTGTCTCAGCGATTCCAAAATCCATACAGAAAGATAAAACAATAAAGTAGAGTACAACATTTATTTTATTACATTAATCAGAGTACATCTCTTCGGCACATGCGGGTACAAGTCCATCGGGACTGAATCAAACATAAATAAAACGTCTAGCAGCGGCTCCATGAAAGCGCGGGAAACTCCATATCCGCAGGCAGCTCAAGTGTAGGAAGAGCTCTAGTCCACCCAGCCGTCGTTGTCGAAGTCGTAGTCCGGCTCTGCGTCAGAGTCACCAGGGTCTACCCGATAAGCGGGTAGGTCATGTCAGCTTCCCAACAAAGAGGCAAAAGCGGTGTATATTCTACTATGCATGAGATATCCCTAGTCTGGCTGTAGAAGGCTTTAGCAAAACAGCAGTGCAACAAACAAGGTAAGCAGAGTATAGCGAGGAGGTCCACACCTCGGGGAAGCTTCCGCTTCCGAGGTCCACACCTCAGGGGTCCACACCCCGCTCAAGGAATACCACACCAAAACACCGGATCTCAACCACGATCCAGATCCCGACTCTCATCTGCGATGTGGGGCCCACCGGCTCCTATCCCCACATCTCAACGGCCGAAGCCGGGCTCACACACTCGGGGGAGAGAAGAAGCACAAGAGAAGTGTAGCTAGTCAGGTGAGAGATCGAAAGACTGTCCATAACCAGTGGACACGGACTATAGCTATAGGTTTAACACTCTGCAGAGGTTGTACAACTGTACCCGCCCGAATAGGTCCGGAACCGGCCGTCACCGTGTCCGACCCTACCATACGGCCGAAGCCCAAGTAAGTGGATAGTACCCTTCGCATCTCCGAGCCCGGCCCGGCCTCCGCGCGAGCTCATACTACCCGCATGAGGTCCCTCGAAGCTGTGGAACCCTTCCCTGGCCTCGCCAGGGCAAAGTCTACTAAGGAGGGAAAGACCACTCCCGACACGATCACACCGATCCTCCTACAGGAGGGGTGCTATCCACTACAAGTCTCACCCCGCACCCCCGCCCAATACAAGGCGGGCGGTCTGTACGAAAATAATCATCCGAATCAAGGTCAACTGACGATCGGTCCTTAAGGGGCCGAGAGCGAGCACTCAACATCTCCATCCCACACGACACGACCCTCGGGTAAGAGGCCAGATCGCATCTTCCCTCGGCAGCCGTTCACAAGTAACCAAGCGGCTCGCTCCCGCCAAAACACAGCAAGGAGATACACACCCAGAACGCACGCTAGAAACACACCGAGATACCCACATCTCAGTCCAAACCCAGAGCACCATCCATAATCAAGCAACAAAAGTATGGATAGTTGAGGTAAGGGACTAGCTAGGGGTCTGTAGCTAGTCCCGCAGGTAGAAGAACAAGGAAACAGGGTATAACAAAGCATCAAGGCATGGCTATTAAACGGGTTATGCAAATCAACAGAACGATGCATTATAGTAAAGCACTAGCAGCTAAATATCAACATGGGATCTATATGGTTGGGAGTGACATGACACCTTCGTTGCCGTTGAAGTAGTCGCTGTCTGGAGCAGTGTACTCGGGGTCTTCCACGTCCTCCTGGTCGAAGCTCGGGTCTGCGGCACGAGATTCGACGCGAAAATAAGATAACGGTGCACATCTAAGCAATAACTCCAAATAAAATCCAATTTAGAAGATCCAAATGAACCCGAACTACCTACAATCAGCAAGGTTTCGCAAATACGGATTTATAGAAATTAGTTTTGTATTTTTCTGAGCTTCCTAAAATTTATTATGAATTTTTAAAGGTTAAAAACATTTTCTGGAATTTTTAAACAGAAGAGAAAAGGGATTTTCAGAAAAAGAGCTTGCGACGTCGGCCTTCCAGGGTTAACGGGCTGAAAAAGGCCAGAAGAGATACTGGGCTGTGGGCGGCCCAGCGGCCTTGATACCGCCCGGATCGGGTTTCGGCCCACAACTAACCAGGCAACACAGCCCACCTAACAGGCGTTGGAAGTCCGGATCTCACCCTCAATCTTCCTATCCCGCGCTGGGCCGGCGGCCTGCCAGCAGCCCGCTGAGCTTTGGGCCCAAAACTGGCCGGCAGCCCGCTAAGCTCTTTTAATCCACGCCGTCCCGTCCGTTCGCCCACCAGGCGTTCGACGAAAGGACCAGGAGCGCGGCGGACGCGCGGCGCGTCGCCGCGCGCCGGCAACGACTCGGCGAGGTCCCCGCCAAGGCGCACCGGGGTGCGGCCGGGCCGGGTCACTCGCACACACACTCCTGCGTAAACACGAACACGGCTCAAGGCCGGCGCGGCACGGCAAGGTTGGCGGCGTGGAACGCCCGCACGCGTAGCTTACGGCGGCGGGGCCACGGCCATGGCGCGCATGGGTGCGGCCGGCGGCCGCCCGCGCCCACCACCACCCCGCAACAACACTCCCACGGCACGAAGGCCGGGTCACGGCGGCGCGTCTCAAACCCCTCCCGCGACGGCTCGCCCGAGAAACACGCCGCGGCGGAAAGGCAAACCCCGTTCACCGAGCCGGGCGGCGCGACGCGCGTTCGGCGCGGCGCACGACGGCGCGGCGCACGACGACGCGGCACGGGTGTTCCCCGGCCCTACCTGCGAAGCTCCCCGAACCCAAAACGGCGACAAGACTCGGGACATCACGACTTGGGGTAGCCACGACCCCCGGCTGCCGCCGGCACGACGCGTCACGGCGTCGCCCATGGGGAGGTGGCGGCGCGACGCGCTCGGACAAGGGCGGCTCGACGGCACGCGCACAGGCAGAACAATTAACGCGACCGGCACAAGGAGAGGAGAGGGAAGACCACGGTGCTCACCGCGGATCGGCGGTGTAGACGTAGCAGGCCTGGCGTGGGTGGCGGCGCGGCGTCGGTGTCCACGGCGTCGCTCGATCCCCTGCTCCGGTCCGGCTTCTCTTCTATCACGAACGGCGCCTCCCCCTCGTCCGGCTCCTCACGAACTCGTCCCGCCTTCGCAGCGACGCGCCGGCGGCGGCGCGCGTCGGCTCCCCGCCTCGCCTCTTCTTCCTCGACTCCCCCTTTCTTCTTCCTCCCCCCCCCCCCCCCCGCCGCGGAGCCGCACTGGCAAGGGGGCAAAACCCCAATGTGGGTTGGTAGCGAGGCCAACTGCTACTGGCTCTCCTCCCCTGCTTTTGAATCCGTGGCGTCGCGAGGTCAAGGCGAACTCCCGAGACTGCCCCGGCTCGGTCCGACCGGCGGCTGCGGCGGCGCCTCACACATCCCTCTCTCGCGCCACGGGCAAGGCCACGGCGCGGGGGCAAACGAGTCCTTCCCCTCCCCGGCCCGGCTCGATTCGCGCGCGCCTACGCGCCCGCGCCCTCGGCGTGCGCGCCGGCCGGGTGGCTCGGTCGCGCCCCCGCGCCGCGCAAGCGGGTGCGACGGGGCCGGCGGCGGCGCGGTCCGGGCCGGGCCGGGCCGGGCCGGGCCGGGCCGGGTTGGTGGAAGGGGTAAGGCTGACAAGCGGGGTCCACGCGCCAGCGGGTGAAGGAGAGGGTGCGGTGACGGTGCGGGCTTAGTTGGGCCGAGAGACGACACAGGCTGGGCCGGCTGCAAAGCGCAAGGGGGAAGAAGCGGCCCAGCTCTCTGGTTGGTGTTTTGCAAATAAAAGGAGTAAGTTTAAACTAGGGGTTAAGTTAGAGTTTGAATTTGATTTCCATTCAAATTCAAACTTCACTCATCTGAACTCCAAAAAAAACAATGAAAAATCAACTCACAAATTATACCATATTTTAAACATAGGTTTTATAAATAGGATAAATTTAGTGGAGAATTTAGTGAGAGGCTAGCAATTTTGGCTCAAAAATTGATAGCACTCAAATGCAAGCAAAAAGTTTTAAATTTTCGCAAAATTTACACACCTAAATTCCTGGGTTGTTACATTCTCCCCCACCACCGAGAATCTCGTCCTCGAGATTTAGTCCTCGACCTCCTCCATGAACAAGTGAGGGTACTCTTTCCTGAGATCAGCTTCCTTCTCCCATGTTGCCTCTCGCTCTGTATGGTTGCTCCACAGCACTTTACAGAAAGGAATGGTAGTTCTCCTTGTTTCCTTGACAGCTCTGTCCAAGATTTTCTCAGGATATTCTGTATACTCCAGGTTGTCTTGCAAGTCAAGCAACTCCATGGGCACTTGCTTTGCCTCCACTGCCTTCTCACTCTTCTTCAGCTGTGACACGTGAAACACTGGGTGAACTCCTGCCATTGTTTCAGGTAGTGCAAGCTGGTAGGCCAAACTCCCAATCCTACGGGTGATAGGGTACGGTCCCACGTACCTCGGTGCCAGCTTTCCCTTCACCAAGAACCTCTTGGTTCCTCGGAGCGGTGAGACTTTCAAGTACACTCTGTCGCCAACTGCAAAGGTCAATTCTCTCCTTCTCTTGTCGGCATAGCTCTTCTGACGGCTTTGAGCGACTTTCAGGTTCTCACGAACTTTCTCAACCTTCTCCTCTGCTTCCTCGATGATTGCTGGCCCAAACAGAGTTCGCTCCCCAACCTCTGACCAAGCTAGCGGGGTCCTGCACTTTCGACTGTAAAGTGCCTCAAAGGGTGCCATCCGGAGACTTGCTTGAAAGCTGTTGTTGTACGAGAACTACGCAAACGGCAACCGCTTCTCCCAATCGCACCATAGGTGAGTGCACAAGCTCGTAGCATGTCCTCCAGGACCTGGTTAACCCTCTCTGTCTGACCATCTGTCTGTGGGTGGAAAGCTGTGCTGTAGCTGAGTGTGGTGCCCATAAGCTTGTGGAAGCTCTGCCAAAACTTGGAGACAAACTGTGGCCCTCGATCAGATACAATACTTCTGGGTGCCCCGTGCAGCCTGAGTATGTGCTCTACGTACAGCTCTGCCAACTTCTCGGTTGCATACACCGGGTCTTCACCAAAGACAAAGTGAGCCACTTTGGTCAGTCTGTCCACTATGACCCAAACTGAGTCATTTCCTCTTGGTGTTCTAGGGAGTCCCACCACAAAGTCCATGGAAATGTCCTCCCACTTCCACACTGGGATATCCAACGGCTTCAACAAACCAGCAGGTTTCTGATGTTCGATCTTCACTCTGCTACAGGTGTCGCAACAGGCCACGTAGTGTGCTATATCCTTCTTCATGTCCTTCCACCCGCACTCGATCTTCGGATCTCTGTACATCTTGGTGCTGCCTGGGTGAATCGAGTACCTTGAGTCGTGAGCTTCTCTCATGATCTGCTCCCGGAGTGCCTTGTCTTGTGGTACACAGATCCGTTCTTTCAACCACACAGTGCTCTGTTCATCAACCCGGTAGTCCTCTGCTTTGCCCTGCTTCATAAGTTCTCGCAAAGCTTTGATTTCTGCACACTCCTTCTGGGCTGTACGGATTTGTTCCTCCAGGTCATAGGTCACTTGCATCACGTTGACTTGGCCTTGGTCCACAATCTCGATTCTCAGCTTCTCTAGCTCTTCATGCAAAGCAGGTTGCTCCTCTTTTACCATGAGGTTGTTGCAGTATGTTTTCCGGCTCAGTGCATCTGCCACGACGTTAGCCTTGCCTGGGTGGTAGTTGATCTCAACGTCGTAGTCCTTGATCAGCTCTAACCATCGTCTCTGCCTCATGTTCAACTCTGTCTGGGTAAAGAAGTACTTCAGGCTCTTGTGGTCGGAAAACAGTTCACACTTGTTCCCTATCGTGTAGTGTCTCCGGATCTTGAGCGCATGCATAACGGTACCGCCACTCCAAGTCGTGTGTCGGGTAGTTTTCCTCGTGTTTCTTCAAGTGCACTCGGAAGCATAAGCCACAACTTTCCCTTCCCGCATCAAAGACACATCCAAGTCCTTGCTTTGAAGCGTCACAGTAAACCACAAAGTCTTTCTTGATATCTGGCAAGGTAAGCACTGGGGCTGTGGTGAGTCTCTTCTTCAGTTCCTGGAAGCTCTTCTCACACGCTTCTGACCACTCGAACTTTGTGTTGTTCTTGAGCAACTCGGTCATTGGCTTTGCAATCTTGGAAAAGTTCTCAATGAACCTCCGGTAGTAACCTGCCAACCCAAGGAAGCTTCTGACATCTGTCACGTTTAATGGCTGCTCCCACTTGGTCACCGACTCTACTTTGGACGGGTCCACGGCTATCCCCTCTGCTGACAACACGTGTCCCAAGAACGCGACCTTCTCCATCCAGAACTCGCACTTGCTGAACTTTGCATACAGTTTCGCCGCCTCGGCCTCTCTAGCACGACTCTCAGGTGCTCCTCGTGTTCCTCAGTGGTCTCAGAGTAGATCAATATATCATCGATAAACACCACCACAAACCTGTCCAACTCTTCCATGAAGACTTTGTTCATCAAGTTCATGAAGTAAGCCGGGGCGTTGGTCAGCCCAAAGGAAACCACCACGAACTCGTACAAGCCGTAGCGTGTGGTGAAGGCTGTCTTGGGTATATCCTGCTCTCGGATCTTCATCCGGTGGTAGCCCGACCTCAAGTCGATCTTGGAGAAGAACCTTGCCTTTTTGAGCCTATCCAAGAAATCCTCGATTCGGGGGTAGCGGTATTTGTTCTTGATTGTCATCGAGTTGAGCGTGCGGTAGTCAATGCACATCCTCTTTGTGCCATCTTTCTTCTCCACGAAGAGCACCGGTGAACCCCACGGTGAGGCACTCGGCCGAACAAACCCTTGCTCGAGCAACTTCTTGAGCCGTTTCTTCAACTCGTCCGGCTCATCGGACGACATCCTGTACGGACTCTTTGCAACGGGCCCCGCCCCCGGCATCGCCCTCAATCACAAACTCCACGTCCCGTGCTCGGGGGTAACTCCGTAAGCTCCTCCGGGAACACGTCCGAAACTCACGAACCACCGGGATCTCTTCAATCTCTTTCCCACTCATGTTGCACATCATCGTAGCAACCTTCGGACTCTGTGGCTCGATCCGCACTGTAGTTCCGCTGGGGTGTTCAAGCTGTATCACTCTGGGGTTGCAAGAGACTATCCCGTTGTGCTTTGCCAACCAATCCATTCCTAGGATCACGTCTATCCCGGTAGACTCCAAGACTGTCAAGTCTGCCGTGAACTGTAACCCCTCAAACACCATCCTCACTCCCCTGCACTCTAACGTACTCCTCTTCTCTCCTAGCGGAGAGCTAGTCAAGATAGGCCTTGGTCGAGGCTTAGTTGGTAAAGACCTTTCTTTAGCAAACTTGGTAGAAATATACGAAAACCGAGCTCCGGTTGTCGAACAAAACAGCTTGCCAAAACAGAGTCAACAAGGAACTCACCAAGTGTGACGTCGGGTGCGGCCGCCGCATCCTCGGCGGTGAGGTGGTTCGGGACGGCCTCGAGTAGCCGGCGGCCGAGCGGTCCTCTCCGCCGAGTACGAGGTGGCTGTCCTCCCCGGTGCCGGTGGCTTGGCCGGGGTCCGGAACCGAGAGCCGCGGCTCGACTCCCCGGGTGGTGCCTCGCCGGGGGCACTCGAACGACTTGTGCCCAACCCTGATGGCGCTTGAAGCAAGTCACCTTGGATCCGTCTGCCGACCGCGGTGGTGGCCTCGGTTTCCGGCTGTTCGACCTCCACTCCCGCCCTCGGGTTGGCTCTCGCTCTCGCGGCCGAGACCGAGAGACGTGGTGCCTCTCGCCGTGACCGGTGGCCCCGAGTGTAACCCTTGTCCTCTCGCCTCCGAGGTGGTCCCGAGCGTCCCGCTCGGTCCGAGTGCTTGGACTTGCTTCCACGAACCTCCATGTACTCAAGCCTTGACCTCTCCACGATCGGTGCCTTGTCGATGATGGAGCGAAGTGTCGGGCGGCTCGTGCGCGGACAAGTGGTGTGCCATCCCCTTGTGCGGCCCCTTTCGAACCGCAGACCTTCTTCTTCTCTCGTGTCGGTGTCTTCTCGGCACATACCTCATCGCCTCCCCCGGTAGCGGTTGGCGTACTCCCCGCACCGACATGTTTCCCATCTTGAGGTGCTCGAACTCGTCGGCCTTCCCGTCCATCACCGCATCCGGAATGTGGTGACTCCCCGAAGGCCTCCACAAACTCGTCCCACCCGATGTGCAACGGGTCCCGGTGCGAGTCACGTAGCTGTCCCACCACGCACTGGCTGTGCCGATCAGCTGGTGCGCCGCCACAGTCACACACTCCTCCTCGGTAAGCTCGGTCGGCCTCCCGGCCTTCTTCTCGATCTCACGTAGCCAGTTATCCGCGTCCATCGGGTCTGCTGAGTGGTCGAAGGTAGGCGGTCGCAGCTTGTTGAAGTTCTCAACTTTCTTCTGGAAACCCTCTGGCGCGTAGCGGTTCTGACCCCTAGGGTTGTTGTTGTTGTTGTTGTTCTGCGCTAGCATCTGGGTGATCGTCTGCATCAGCTGAGTCTGCACTGCCATCACGTCGGCCAAGTTCGGGGGAGGTGGCGGTGGTGGCACCTCGTGTCCCTGAGCCTGGCCTGCTCCTCCCTCGGCCGGGGGTACCTCGCTCATGCTCGAGCTCCTCGCTCCCCGAGCTCCCTCGTCGTCGTGCGCGGCTCCTCGTCCGCCCACTCGGCCTCCTCGGCCTCCACGGCCCGCCGGCCTCCGCGAAGCCCGCCTCGTGGCGCGTGACCTCCACGGCGTCCACGGCCTCTCGCTCCCGCTGGGTTAGGGGCATCCTCCCCTCCGTCGTCCCCAGCGACCTCCTCGAAACGGGCCAGAGTCGCCCGACCTCCTTGCTCCCGACATCTGTTCCAGTTGCAAGAGTTAGTAGCGGTAGGGAGAATGTATCTATTAAGGTTATTAACTATAAAGGAGTAATTCGCTAACGTCACGAGAATTTCGTACGTACATAAAGAAGCATGTAATCCGAAAGAAACCATGAAGATCCATGTCACTCAATCAATGCCACCATACAAAAGGGGTGCACCTCGAGGTTTACTCCAACAACCTTCGAGGGTACACGGCAACACATCACGCTAACGCATGGTACATCATGGGGGGGTAGCCTCTACAAGCATGACAGCATAAGCGACAGCATCACATCTAACTTATTACAACGACTCAGGATCTACAGCGAAGACTCTACTCCCATCACGGAGTACACTGAGGTGCCTCGGGGCTGGCGTCTGGTGGAACTGAGTAGAACGGCGGTGAGTGTGCCCCTGGGTATCCCGGCACCCTGATCGCCGGTCCTCCGTAGTAGTCACGGTATCCCGAAGAGCACGGTCCATCTCCGCCGTGTCCCGGGAACCTCTCGGCACGGGCGTACTCGTGGCGGGTGCGTCGGCGGAAGCTCGAAAGTCTCTCGCCCTCGCCGGGGTCTCTTCTTGGGTGGTAGCCGTGCGGGAGAGCGCCTCCGGCTCTTTCGGCCTCTCGCCGGTCGACCGCTCCCAAGCCGCGCGGGTCCTCGGCGCTCGGTCCCTCTCCTCGTAGACCGGTCCTCCAAGGTAACACAAGTGGTGGTAGTTGTGTCGACTCGCCTCCCCGTAGATCCCACACCTTGACTCGATAGTCGGCGGCCGCGGCCTCCGACCGACTCCAACCGATCTCTCGCCTCTCCCGGCCCTCACCCCCGTCCTCACGCGAGGCCTCCACCGAAGCCCGGCAGCGGCTCCCCCGCTCGCCCTCAACCGCGCCTCCGCAGTAGCGATCCTCCCGGCGTCCCTCTCGCGTGCTAGGCCGCGGCCGCCGCCACCAAGCCGCACTAGCTCTCCGTTCCTCACGTGCGACGCTTCCGGCTCGTCGAGTATATCCTCTCTCTCCACCTCCAGGTCTCGAACCTCGCCGCAGGCGCGTCACACCTCCACCGAAGGTACACTATCTCCCCGTCCGCCCGGCGCATGCGCCTCGATCCCGAGCCGGATGCACCGCCCGGCCGCGAGCATCACCTGGTCCTCCCCCTCCACTGAAGTCACCTCCAGGTACCGTGCCCGGTCGCTCGAGTCCCGCCGACCCCGGTCGTAGATCTCTCGTCGGAAGCACGCCGAGAGGAGTGTCCTTCGACCTCTCCCCGAGCCGGACACAAACCTTCTTGAGAGCCCTGCGTGCGCCAGTCTGGTGTGCCTCCGTGACCGAACTCTCGAAACAATGCACCTCGACCTCCTCGAACTCCGCACCCGTGGGTCCGCCGGCACCGTGACGCTCGGGTAAGTGGGGGTCTCCGCTCCAAGTGCCCCATGGCCCTCCCCTTGTAGTTGACTCCGTCGGTCTCCACTCCAGCTACCTCCAGGCACTCTCTCAGCAAGCGGCAGAAGCCTCCGTAGCTCTTGCCGTCCGACTCCAAAGGAACCCACGTAGTCTCCGCCATCTGCACAACGTTGTTAGAGCGTAGTTAGTAAGGTAGTTAGTGAAAGTTAATGAAGGTAATGCATATATATAAGTATAGTTATATACATACGGAAGCCAAGGGGTTTATATAAAGTTTCAAGGTTCAGAAACGGCTTCCTATACTATCGACCATTCCCGGGGGCTCGTCCTACGGTCAAGCATGGCTCGCGGTACCAACCGAAACGACCCGGATTTCCACGAACGAAATCCCGAATCTTAGCACCTCGATGGTAGTCCCGTGAGGCTACCACGTGCAATCCCCCGTCTCGGTGATTCCAAAATCCATACGTAAAGATAAAACAATAAAGTAGAGTACAACATTTATTTTATTACATTAATCGTAGTACATCTCTTCGGCACATGCCGGGTACAAGTCCATCGAAGATCGAATCAAACATAAATAAAACGTCTAGCAACGGCTCCATGAAAGCGCGGAAACTCCATATCCGCAGTGCCTCAAGTGTAGGAAGAGCTCTAGTCCACCCAAACCGTCGTTGTCGAAGTCGTAGTCCGGCTCGCGTCGAGTCACTGTGGTCTACCCGATAAGCGGGTAGGTCATGTCGCCTTCCCAACAAAGAGGCAAAAGCGGTGTATATTCTACTATGCATGAGATATCCCTAGTCTGGCTGTAGAAGGCTTTAGCAAAAACGAAGGTGCAACAAACAAGGTAAGCAAAGTATAGCGAGGAGGTCCACACCTCGGGGAAGCTTCCGCTTCCGAGGTCCACACCTCAGGGGTCCACACCCCGCTCAAGGAATACCACACCAAAACACCGGATCTCAACCACGATCCAGATCCCGACTCTCATCTGCGATGTGGGGCCCACCGGCTCCTATCCCCACATCTCAACGGCCGAAGCCGGCTCACACACTCGGGGGAGAGAAGAAGCACAAGAGAAGTGTAGCTAGTCGGTGAGAGATCGAAAGACCGTCCATAACCAAAGGGACACGGACTATAGCTATAGGTTTAACACTCGCGAGGTTGTACAACCGTACCCGCCCGAATAGGTCCGAACCGGCCGTCACCGTGTCCGACCCTACCATACGGTCGAAGCCCAAGTAAGTGGATAGTACCCTTCGCATCTCCGAGCCCGGCCCAGCCCTCCGCGGCAGCTCATATTACCCGCGTGAGGTCCCTCGAAGCCGTGGAACCCTTCCCCCCGGCCTCGCCAGGGCAAAGTCTACTAAGGAGGGAAAGACCACTCCCGACACGATCACACCGATCCTCCTACAGGAGGGGTGCTATCCACTACAAGTCTCACCCCGCACCCCCGCCCAATACAAGGCGGGCGGTCTGTACGAAAATAATCATCCGAATCAAGGTCAACTGACGATCGGTCCTTAAGGGGCCGAGAGCGAGCACTCAACATCTCCATCCCACACGACACGACCCTCGGGTAAGAGGCCAGATCGCATCTTCCCTCGGCAGCCGTTCACAAGTAACCAAGCGGCTCGCTCCCGCCAAAACACAGCAAGGAGATACACACCCATAACACACGCTAGAAACACACCGAGATACCCACATCTCAGTCCAAACCCAGAGCACCATCCATAATCAAGCAACAAAAGTATGGATAGTTGAGGTAAGGGACTAGCTAGGGGTCTGTAGCTAGTCCCGCAGGTAGAAGAACAAGGAAACAGGGTATAACAAAGCATCAAGGCATGGCTATTAAACGGGTTATGCAAATCAACAGAACGATGCATTATAGTAAAGCACTAGCAGCTAAATATCAACATGGGATCTATATGGTTGGGAGTGACATGACACCTTCGTTGCCGTTGAAGCGCCGTCGTCCGGAGCAAGCAGTACTCGGGGTCTTCCACGTCCTCCTGGTCGAAGCTCGGGTCTGAGGCACGAGATGCGACGCGAAAATAAGATAACGGTGCACATCTAAGCAATAACTCCAAATAAAATCCAATTTAGAAGATCCAAATGAACCCGAACTACCTACAATCAGCAAGGTTTCGCAAATACGGATTTATAGAAATTAGTTTTGTATTTTTCTGAGCTTCCTAAAATTCATTATGAATTTTTAAAGGTTAAAAACATTTTCTGGAATTTTTAAACAGAAGAGAAAAAGGGATTTTCAGAAAAAGAGCTGCTGACATCAGCATGACGTCAGCCTTCCAGGGTTAACGGGCTGAAAAAGGCCAGAAGAGATGCTGGGCCGTGGGCGGCCCAGCGGACTTGATACCGCCCGGATCGGGTTTCGGCCCACAACTAACTAGGCAACACAGCCCACCTAACAGGCGTTGGAAGTCCGGATCTCACCCTCAATCTTCCTATCCCGCGCTGGGCCGGCGGCCCGCGCCAGCCCCGCCGAGCTTTGGGCCCAAAATTGGCCGGCAGCCCGCTAAGCTCTTTTAATCCACGCCGTCCCGTCCGTTCGCCCACCGTGCGTTCGACGAAAGGACCGGGGGCGCGGCGGACGAGCGGTGCGGCCGCCGCGCGCCGGCAACGACTCGGCCGAGGTCCCCGCCAAGGCGCGCCGGGGTGCGGCCGGCCGGGTCACTCGCACACACACTCCCGCGTAAACACGAAAACGGCTCAAGGCCGCGCGCAAGACAAGAAGGTTGGAGGCGTGGAACGCCCGCACGCGTAGCTCACCGGCGGCGGGGCCACGGCCATGGCGCGCATGGGTGCGGCCGGCCGGCGCCCGCGCCCACCACCACCCGCAACAAGACTCCCACGCGCACGAAGGCCGGGTCACGCAGCGCGTCTCAAACCCTCCCGCGACGGCTCGCCCGTAAACACGCCGCGGCGGAAAGGCAAACCTCGTTCACCGGCCGGCGGCGCGACGCGCGTTCGGCGCGCGCGCACGACGCGCGCGCGGCGCACGACGACGCGGCACGGGGTGTTCCCCAGCCCTACCTGCAGAAGCTCCCTGAACCCAAAACGGCGACAGCACTGGGACGTCACGACTTGGGGTAGCCACGACCCCAGGCTGCCGCTGGCACGACGCGTCACGGCGTCGCCCATGGGGAGGCGGCGGCGCGACACGCCGGGACAAGGGCGGCTCGACGGCACGCGCACGGGCGGAACAATTAACGCGACCGGCGCAAGGAGAGGAGAGGGAAGACCACGGTGCTCACCGCGGATCGGCGGTGTAGACGTAGCGGGCCCGGCGTGGGTGGCGGCGCGGCGTCGGTGTCCACGGTGTCGCTCGATCCCCTCGCTCCGGTCCGGCTTCTCTTCGATCACGAACGGCGCCTCCCCCCTCGTCCGGCTCCTCACAAACTCGTCCCGCCTTCGCGCCGACGCGCGGCGGCGCGCGCGCGTCGGCTCCCCGCCTCGCCTCTTCTTCCTCGACTCTCCCTTTCTTCTTCCCCCCCCTCCGGCGGAGCGGCACTGGCAAGGGGGCAAAACCCCAATGTGGGTTGGTAGCGAGGCCAACTGCTACTGGCTCTCCTCCCCTGCTTTTGAATCCGCGGCGTCGCGAGGTCAAGGCGAACTCCCGAAACTGCCCCGGCTCGGTCCGACCGGCGGCTGCGGCGGCGCCTCACACATCCCTCTCTCCGCGCCACGGGCAAGGCCACGGCGCGGGGGCAAATGAGTCCTTCCCCTCCCCGCCCGGCTCGGTTCGCGCGCCTACTCGCCCGCGCCCTCGGCGTGCGCGCCGGCCGGTGGCTCGGTCGCGCCCCGCGCCGCGCAAGCGGGTGCGACGGGACCGGCGGCGGCGCGGTCCGGGCCGGGCCGGGCCGGGCCGGCCGGGCCGGATTGGTGGAAGGGGTAAGGCCGACAAGTGGGGTCCACGCGCCAGCGGGTGAAGGAGAGGGTGCGGTGACGGTGCGGGCTTAGTTGGGCTGAGAGACGGCACAGGCTGGGCCGGCTGCAAAGAGCAAGGGGGAAGAAGCGGCCCAGCTCTCTGGTTGGTGTTTTGCAAATAAAAGGAGTAAGTTTAAACTAGGGGTTAAGTTAGAGTTTGAATTTGATTTCCATTCAAATTCAAACTTCACTCATCTGAACTCCAAAAAAAAACAATGAAAAATCAACTCACAAATTATACCATATTTTAAACATAGGTTTTATAAATGTGACACCCTACAATTCCATCACCGAAATCACTTAGCAACTTAAAATGTCTTAAGGATTTAAGGAGATTAAAATGCTAAATAAAATTGAGCTCTAAAAATATTAAAGATAATATAATAAAGTTAGAAACAACAAGTGTATGTGCATCATCATTTGGCTTGCATGATTTTGGTTGCTTGAGTAGTCTCTAAAAAGCCTATAAAATATTTGAGAAAAGTTTGCAAAAGTTTGAAATGGATTTGAATTGAAATTTGATTTGAAAATGAGGTTTGAAAAAGAAAAGAAAAAAAAACAAAAGAACCAGCACTCTTACCTTTTTGGCCCAGGCGGCCCAGCCCGACCCCTGCCGGCCCACTGCCCTTCCCCCTTCTCTTTTATTTTTGCAGCGGCGCCGACAGGTGGGCCCCACCTGTCAGCCTCCATCTCTCCCCTTCCTTTTCTTCTTCCTCGCGCCCGCGCCGGCCGCCGCCGCATGCCGCTGATTCCGCCACGCCCCGCCCTCTCCCCTTCCTTTCCCTGCACTGCGAGCATGCCAATTAAGGCAATTACCCTTCCCCTAAACCCCACGCCGCCGTTTCCCTTTCCAACTTTAAGCCCGGACGGCCCGCCGGCCATCAATGGCAACCCGCCGCCGCCCCCGGCCCCTAGCCGCTTCATCTCCCATCCTCGTGCCCTATATAAGCTCGCGCACGCGCTCCTTGGCTTCCCTTTCGCCTCCCGCCGCACACACGCGCCCGAACCGAGCCCACCTTCTCCCGCCGCCGCCGCTTTGCTTTCCGCCACCGCCGTCGTCTCGTCGCCGCCGGTGAAGGGCTTGGTCTCCCACCCGTTTCCGTTGATCAATAGGTTCGCGAGGGGACTTGACATGCTCGTGCGCCCGCAGTTCGCGCCCCCGACGCCCGTGGCGCCCGCGCCCGTGCTCGCCGGAGCGCCGCCCGAGTCGCCGTCGTCACCAAGCCGCCCCGCCGCCGCCTCTTTTCCACTCTTCGGCCCGTCTTCATCGCCCGCGCGCGTGGTAAGCAAAACCCCCCCGCCCAATTTCCCCCCTCCTATCGCGCCCGCCGCCTCCCCCCGCGAGCTCACCGGAGTGACCGCGCCGCCCCCTTACGGTGCCGGCCGCCGGGAGGCCCAATCGTGCCCGTAGAGCCCGCTATCAAGTGCGCAAGCGCCTCCGCATCGTTTTGCCCTAGCACGTGGTCGAAGAAACGGCCAGGAACGCCGTCCGCAGCTCACGCCGGCGAGTTCCCGCCACGCGCCGCCGCCCTCCGGCGTCGCCGCCGCCGCCCGCCGCATGTATTTGATCGGGCCGTTAGATCGCAAGCAAACGGCCGGGATCGCGTACCCTTTCGTTTAAAGGGGGATGGTCCACGGTGGACCCATGGACCGCGCCCACGGCCGGTCCACGGTGCACCCGTGCGCCATCCACCGTTGGATCCGAGATCCACGGTGCGGAGTGGCGATTTGATTAAGAGTCCCCGGGAATTTCAAACATTAGCAAGCCGGTCCTTCCACCTTTGAAAATAATTACGCTTAGGTCCCGATTTTTGCAAACTAGCCCCTATCTACCCCGTTTAATTCTGTTTTAAGCCCTTTTCACTACTTTTTGCATATAAACCCTCTGATTTAATTTATAAAAATGTTTTGGCCCCCGAATTTATTCATAAACAACCCCGTAAACATAGTTTTCTTGCAAATAGGCCCCCGAAAACTCGTTTTAACCATATCTTTCTCATTTTAACTCCGTTTTTAGCGTTCTATATACCGAAATGATCGTCTCGACGAGTAGAATCTTTTAAACAGTAAATTTACCAGTTTTACTACTGTTTGGTGTACTGTTTTGTTTATTGATTGTTGTCCATGTTTGACTCGTAGATATCGTGCTCGTTTCGTCCGAGCTCCCCGTCGGAAGTGATCCGGAAGAACCTCGTCTTTGAAGAGGAATTCACCCAGCTTGTAGAGGAAGGCAAGTGGACTTCCCCCTCTCGCATAATCTTTTTGAACCTATGTCACTACATGCTAAACAATGTTTACTATTCTCGTTGATATGCATAAATCCGATGGGCAAACACCTAGCTAAGGACTTGACTAGATGCTTTACCACTTTACCTTGATCAACCCCGTTTAAACAAATGTTTGGGGTAGATAAATGCTTAGCTTGCTCAACATAAGTTTGGTTATGCTTTGTTTATGTTATACATCTCGCCTTTGGTTATGTATATGCTTGTGCTTTAACAAGATAACTTGATGTAATCGGAACATGGAGAACCACCCAAGATAACAAGACAACCACAGTCCACATGGCTCGGCTTAGCCAATTAATTAGGAGAGTGGGGTAGCCGATAGCTCTTTTCCGAGAGGGGCACGAGGGGGCCGGAGTTGAAGGGGTATAGCCCGGTCCTTTTGGGGTAGCACCTTGGCTAAGGTGTTGACCACTAGGGAGGGTTATGGCTCGCTCCGCCGCTTGTAACTATTGCGGGGCGTTGGTTTCTCTTCTTTCCTTTGTAAAGGCTTCGTAGTGGACCCCTAGCCACTCACCTTGGAAGTGTTTAAGGGTCTAGCTAACCCGGCAAGATGGGGAACACGAACCGTGGGTAAAGTGTACAACCTCTCGCAGAGTGTAAACGATCGATCGCCCGTGCTCACGGTCACGAGCGGCTTGGACCCTCACATGAGTAATAAACTTGAAGATTAATGTAAATCGTGGGTTGGAGGTTTGGTTTGAGGTTTCTTTTAAAGGTTAAGTGGGTTGGTATACACTTACACCTAGTAACTAGGTGCTTGCTAATAAAACTTGACCAACTTATAAAATGCTTACCGTCGTGAACCATAGCCTATCCTTGATAGCCTTGCATTTTCCCCCACTTGCCGAGCTCCAACCATAAGTGTGCTCACCCTTGCTTACCGCCGTTCGCAGGAGAACGTCGGAGGCGAGGACGAGTACTTGGAGTGACTTCGAGGAGTTCTAGGCATGCGGATCCCCCAGTCATCATGCCTGTGGATGTCAGCGATGGAGTTGCTCGTCGTCGTTTAGTTATCGTTTTGTTTGGACCTTCGAGTCCACCCTCATGGATGTAATAAAGGATGTTATACTGGTTTAAACTCTTGTACGTTTTTATTACAGCAATGGTATTACTCTCGTTTTGTCTATCATGTGTGTGTAAATGATCCTGGCGCACATATGAGATGCATTCGGTTTTACTTGTAAAATCGGGTGTGACAAAGTGGTACCAGAGCCGTGATGACCGTAGGACGCAGACCTTAGTTAGAAATGGACGAAATTAAGGATTCATGTTCTAGAAAGCCACATCATGCTTCAAATCATCTTATTTACGCACTAAAAATCTAATTTAACTTTGTTTATCATTTTAAACTATCATTTTGATTTATTCCGCACTCGAGATCGGTTTTGCTTTTACGGATGGCCGGGACTTACATGACCCCTCGCAAGAGCACCGGTGGACGCTTTCCTCTTCGGACGGTGGCTCCTCGCCATCGCCTTGAGGATGTTGAGGAGGAACAGGAGGAGTTCCAGCAGGAGGTTGAGGTTGAGGAGGACCCGCGAGGAGGTTCGACGAGAAGAAGAAGAAGAGGATCCTGAAGAAGTTGAGATGGAGGAGGAGGAGCCAGAAGAGCCATTGGAACAGCCACGGTACCGTACGATGGCACAAGTGCTTGAGTGCGTACGCATGGTGACATTGTGATTCCACCGGCGCCTGCAGGTCAATGAGGAAGCACCCCCCGCACCCGCCGATCCCGTGCCGAAGGTGATCCGGAAGACTCCGGTGATGACGGTGTGGGTGAGGATGATGGTAACCATGCCGCCGGCAATCCGGAGGAAGATGAAGATCCCCGCTACCATGGAGCCGAATACCATAAGCACTCTACCGAAGCCGAGAATGGGCCGTTCCGCATTCTCCCGTGGGATGTTCCGAGGTATCCGGGGTATACCATAAGGCCTCTCTATGTGACCAAGCATTTCGGTGAGCCCGGAATGAGGGATTACTACACTTGCAAAGTTTACATCGGGAAGCCTCGAATGATACCGAAGGATGGAGGTATCGCTCATCCCACCATAGCACAGCTCAGTTCTCTACGGATGACGCTGCGGTGAATGATGCAGCAAGGAGGGCGCTCTGGTCGGTCTGCCATGCTAATCGGGTGCAGTTGTTCCAATCGGAGTACCGCCATGTGCCTCGACGTGCAAGTGGCACAGAAGTGACTGTAGTGCCAGCAGGAGGTGATGACCGCATCGATGTCTTGGCAAGGGTGACTGCTGCTCTGAATGCTGATCTGGAGAGAGCAACTTTGGAGATAAACAAGTATCATGAAGAGCTGCAGGCTGCTCAGGCAAAGATAGCGCGTCTTGAAGCACAACTTGCAGGACAGCGACTGCCTCAGGAAGTCATGCCATACCAGACTACAGCTTCCCCTCCGCGCAAAAGGCTTCGTTACGGCACTGATGAAGCTACTACTCGTCTTGGCTAGGATCCTAGGATGCTCGCCCTTATCATTTACCTTTTCGATAGACCGTTCCTGCGTGAACGTATTTGCTTGTAATAATGAATGCTGTTTGCAAAACATGCTTGAGTTGGATCTTTGCTTGATTGTAATTGTATGGTGGAGTGATGGCCACTATGCAATCTGAAATTTTAAGTTAATTAAAGTTTAGTTTGGGTTTTATCGGTTGTCATTGCTTAATCTCTCATGCAAGTATGTTTGGATCAAATCTGTTTTCGCAGTCATATGACATGTCAGTAATGTTTTGTTTATAACTCAAGCTACAGAAATCCAAATGACATGAAACCAATTGGGTTAGTTCACAAATTTAGAGGATGAATTTCTGTCAAAAATTCAATGGTATACCATACATATTCTGGGAGTTATGCACAAAGTAATGAACATGACAGAATCTGTAAATCTCTGCTGATATAGCTGTACTGTTTGAATTATATCTCGAGTTATACATATCCAAATGAGGTGATTCCAGTTGGGATGGTTCCATAATTTTATACACTATAATCTGGTAAAAATTCGTGGTCATTGGATATCTACACAGAAAGTTATGCATAATTCTTTGAGGTCAACAGAATCTGTCTTAACTGAAGTACATGCTGTCATTTTACTTTGAGTTATTCTCTTATGCAATGATTCAAGTACAATTATCTGAGATATGATTTTTCTAACGGTCAGATGGTAAACACCAGGTCCGGAGGAGGTCAAGACGTGCCACCTGTGATCCGGGCACATATTGCAAATCAACAAAACCCAGCACCACCTCCACCGATCAACCAAGCAATGGACCCGAACATGCAGCAATTCTGGCAGCGCGGATGCAACCGATTCAAAACCTTACCAACACCGTGCAGCGGATGCAAGCTCAACGGAACTAGCCACCACCACCGATGCCACCACCACCCCCGCCACCAAGGGACAGGCACAAGGAGTTCATGAGCCACCATCCCCCTACATTTTCTCACTCAGCTGATCCACTAGATGCTGATGACTGGCTGAAAACTATCACTAAGAAGCTGGAAATCGTGCAGTGCACTGACAGGGAGATGGTTCTGTATGCTGCTGGAAGACTTGTGGGGCAGGCCGCAGATTGGTGGGATGCGTACTCTCAAGCTCATCCCAACAGGCAGAACATCACTTGGCAGGAATTCCGTGACAACTTCCGCACTTATCACATTCCTTCAGGGGTTCTCAAGCTCAAGCAGAGGGAGTTCTTGTCACTGAGGCAAGGCAATATGTCAGTGACTGAGTATCTGGACAAGTTCACTCACTTGTCATGCTATGCACCTGATGAAGTCAACACTGATCCAAAGAGGCAAGAAAGGTTCCTGGATGGCTTGATTAGTCCTCTGAACTATCTACCGCAGTCACATCTTCCCGGACTTTCGGTACGCCGGTAAACAAAGCTATTGGGGTGGAAAGCAAGAGGAAGGAGATGGGTGAACATAAACGCAAGTTTCGGTCTCGAGGGGCGATCTAGCGGGAACACCCGTCCCCGTTACGGTTCTCGGCGAGCTCGACTCCATATCGTCCTCGGTGGACAAGCCGGAAGGTACCCCCGAACATGCGGCTCCGGCGCTCGTTTCAGCCACGGCGCTTCAATCCTCGGACCCCCGGGACTCCTATCCCACGGTCCGAGTCGTCCTAGCAACAACTGCGGGGCACCCGTCGAAACACCAACCCTCGTTCGACCCGGTGGATGCTTCAAGTGCGGAGAGAGCCGGGGCATTATGCTAACAACCTGTCCTAAGAGGGTGATGCGGACTCCACGGAGGGACATTGGGAACAGGGCGGGCAGCCATCTTCTCGGGCTCGTACTCCACGGACACCCGGCAAGAGAGGCCGGCGGAGTCATGTGCGTGGCCGAGTCAATCATGTATCGGTGGAGCAAGCTCGGAATGATGCCGGCGTGGTATTGGGTACGTTTTTCGTCAACTCGTACCTCTCTACCGTATTATTTGATTCGGGAGCATCACATTCATTTATAATCGATCAATTTGTGGCAAAATATAACTTACCTATGAGTACAATGAAGAATTCATTGATAGTTAGCACTCCCGGGGGAGAAATGAAAACTGGTCACATATGCCCACAAGTAAAGATAAATATCATGGGAGTAGACTTTCTTGCTAATCTGGTAGTTCTAAAATCATGGGGAATAGATGTCATTCTTGGTATGGATTGGTTAAGGAGTTGTGATGGAGTTATTCAGTGTCGGAAGAGGTCAGTACTGTTAACCGGTCCTCAAGGGGAAAGAGTGGAGTACGTGAGTGCACCCTCATCTGTTAAAGGAGTTATGAACTCTGTTGAAGGCAAGGCCTTGGAGGATATAAGGGTAGTGAATGAATTCCCTGATGTATTCCCAGAGGATTTGCCAGGTATGCCACCTGATCGTGACATTGAATTTAGTATTGAACTTATACCTGGTACTGCTCCCATATCTAAAAGACCATATAGAATGGATGTTAAAGATCTAGGTTGAATTAAAGAAAGAAATTGAAGAATTGCTTAGTAAAGGGTTTATCCGTCCTAGTTCATCACCATGGGGAGCCCCCACACTCTTCGTTGATAAGAAGGATGGTTCTAGGAGGTTGTGTATAGACTATCGATCACTTAATGAGGTTACTATCAAGAATAAGTACCCTTTACCTCGGATTGAGGATTTGTTTGATCAAATGAGAGGAGCTAAAGCTTTCTCTAAGATAGATCTTAGATCGAGGCTATCACCGCGTTAAAAATCCGTGTGGAGGATATACCAAAGACAACATTCACATCTAGATACGGGTTATATGAGTTTACCCGTGATGTCCTTTGGCCTGACCAATGCACCAGCATACTTTATGTATTTGATGAACAAGGTATTCATGGAGTATCTGGATAAGTTTGTTGTGGTATTCATTGATGATATATTGGTATTCTCTCGGAGTGAAGAAGAACACGAAGAACATTTGAGGCTTGTGTTACAGAAGTTACGGGAACATCAGCTGTATGCCAAGTTCAGCAAGTGTGCTTTCTGGTTAAAGGAGGTATCTTTTCTCGGACATATCATCACAGATGGAGGCATAGCAGTCGATCCAAGCAAGGTTCGGGATGTATTGAACTGGAGTCCACCTAAGAATGTGCCGGAGATCAGAAGTTTCCTTGGTCTTGCAGGATACTATCGGAGGTTCATTGAAGGGTTTTCTAAGATAGTGAAGCCACTTACCACTTTGCTCGAGAAAGGAAGAGAATTCAAATGGGATGAGAAGTGTCAGGCTAGTTTTGAGGAGTTGAAGAAGAGGCTGACCACAGCACCTGTGTTGATCATGCCAGACATACACAAAGGGTTCGATGTGTACTGTGACGCCTCTCGGCAAGGTTTGGGATGTGTGTTAATGCAAGAAGGAAAGGTAGTCGCCTATGCTTCAAGACAGTTGAGGAAACATGAGCAGAACTATCCTACTCATGATCTTGAGTTGGCTGCGGTTGTTCACGCTTTGAAGATCTGGAGACATTATATGATTGGGAACAAGTGTAAGATCTTTACTGACCATAAGAGTCTGAAATATATCTTTACTCAGAAGGATCTGAATTTGAGGCAAAGAAGATGGTTAGAGTTGATCAAAGATTATGATTTGGATATCCAGTATCATCCAGGAAAAGCGAATGTTGTGGCAGATGCTTTGAGTCGAAAGGGACAGACTAATATGTTATTGGGACACCTGTTGCCTCAAGAACTATGCTGGGAGATGGCACAACTTAATTTGGGATTGGTTGCTTCGAGTGAGACTTTAACATTAGAGATTGAATCGACACTTGAGCAGGATATCAGGAAGGGACAGTTGACTGATGCCAAGATTGCAGAATACAGGAAACTGATTAAGTTAGGCAAGGTTCCGGAATTCAGAGAAGATGAGCAAGGAACAGTGTGGTTTAAGAACAGAATCTGTGTACCAGAGATCAAGGAGTTGAGAGAAGCTATTTTGAAGGAAGCACATGATTCAGCTTACTCTATACACCCTGGTAGTACCAAGATGTATCAGGACTTGAAGCAGAGATACTGGTGGTATGGGATGAAGAAAGATGTAGCAGCTCATGTAGCTTTGTGTGATGTGTGCCAAAGAGTGAAGGCTGAGTATCAAAGACCAGCAGGATTGCTACAACCTCTGAAGGTACCTGAGTGGAAATGGGAGGAAATCGGTATGGATTTCATAGTAGGATTACCTCGTACTCGTGACGGGTATGATTCTATTTGGGTTATTGTGGATAGACTAACCAAGGTAGCGCACTTCATTCCGATGAAGACGACCTATACGGGAGTGAAGCTAGCCGAGTTGTATAATTCAAGGATAGTGTGTTTGCACGGGGTACCGAAGAAGATAGTGTCGGATCGAGGCACACAATTCACCTCACGGTTTCGGCGCGAAGTTGCATGAATCAATGGATACAAAGTTAAACTTCAGCTCGGCATACCATCCTCGGACGGATGGGCGGACGGAGAGAACAAATCGGATACTCGAGGATATGTTGAGAGCTTGTGCGTTAAAGAACAAGGTGGCGGTTGGGATAAGAGTTTGCCTTATGCGAGTTTGCTTATAACAACGACTATCACTCCAGCATCAAGATGGCACCTTTTGAAGCTCGTATGGGAGGAAGTGTAGAACACCGTTGTTTTGGAATCAAACCGGTGAGAGGCGCTTCTTTGGGCCGACAAGATACGAGAAGCGAAAAGCAAGTGGAAATCATAAGGAAGAATCTTAAGGCAACACGACAAGACGAAGAGTTATGCCTCGATCCTCGGCGAAGAGAGGTGATCTTGGAAGTCGGTGATTATGCGTACCTCAGAGTGTCACCTATTCGAGGGTTACGAAGGTTTAATGTCAGAGGAAAGTTATCACCTCGATTTATCGGACCTTTCAAGATTTTGGAACGGAAAGGAGAAGTAGCATACCAGTTGGAGTTGCCAGCACAATTGTCAGGAGTTCATGATGTGTTTCATGTATCCCAGCTAAAGAAATGCACAAGTGAGGTCAGAATAGAACCGGTACAGTTAGAGGATATTCAAATGGAGAATGACCTGACATACAAGGAATACCCTGTTAAGATCTTGGATGTGTCGAAAGAGTTACCAGGAGTAAGATCATCGAATGTGTAAACTGCAAAGTGGAGTCATCACACCGAGGAAGAGGCAACTTGGGAAAGAGAGGATGAACTCAAGGAAGACTTCCCTCAGCTGTTCTCTAAATCTTCTGAATCTCGGGACGAGATTCTCTTTAAGGGGGTAGGATTTGTGACACCCTAAAATTCCATCACTGAAATCACTTAGCAACTTAAAATGTCTTAAGGATTTAAGGAGATTAAAATGCTAAATAAAATTGAGCTCTAAAAATATTAAAGATAATATAATAAAGTTAGAAACAACAAGTGTATGTGCATCATCATTTGGCTTGCATGATTTTGGTTGCTTGAGTAGTCTCTAAAAAGCCTATAAAATATTTGAGAAAAGTTTGCAAAAGTTTGAAATGGATTTGAATTGAAATTTGATTTGAAAATGAGGTTTGAAAAAGAAAAGAAAAAAAAAACAAAAGAACCAGCACTCTTACCTTTTTGGCCCAGGCGGCCCGGCCCCCGACCCCCCGCCGCCCACCGCCCTTCCCCCCCTTCTCTTTTATTTTTGCGGCGGCGCCGACGGGGGCCCCACCCGTCGGCCTCCATCTCTCCCCCTTCCTTTTCTTCTTCCTCGCGCCCGCGCCGGCCGCCGCCGCATGCCGCCGATTCCGCCATGCCCCGCCCTCTCCCCTTCCTTTCCCCCCGCACCGCGAGCATGCCAATTAAGGCAATTACTCTTCCCCTAATCTCCACGGCCGTTTCCCTTTCCAACTTTAAGCCCCGACGGCCCGCCGGCCATCAATGGCAACCCGCCGCCGCCCCCGGCCCCTAGCCGCTTCATCTCCCATCCTCGTGCCCTATATAAGCTCGCGCACGCGCTCCTTGGCTTCCCTTTCGCCTCTGCAGCACACACGCGCCCGAACCGAGCCCACCTTCTCCCGCCGCCGCCGCTTTGCTTTCCGCCGCCGCCGTTGTCTCGTCGCCGCCGGTGAAGGGCTTGGTCTCCCACCCGTTTCTGTTGATCAATAGGTTCGCAGGGGACTTGACATGCTCGTGCGCCTGCAGGTTCGCGCCCCGATGCCCGTGGCAGCCGCGCCCCGTGCTCGCCGGAGCGCCGCCCGAGTCGCCGTCGTCACCAAGCCGCCCCGCCGCCGCCTCTTTTCCACTCTTCGGCCCGTCTTCATCGCCCCGCGCGTGGTAAGCAAAACCCCCCCGCCCACTTTCCCCTCCTATCGCGCCCGCCGCCTCCCCCGCGAGCTCACCGGAGTGACCGCGCCGCCCCCCTTACGGTGCCGGCCGCCGGTGAGGCCCAATCGTGCCCGTAGAGCCTCGCTATCAAGTGCGCAAGCGCCTCCGCATCGTTTTGCCCTAGCACGTGGACGAAGAAACGGCCGGAACGCCATCCGCAGCTCACGCCGGCGAGTTCCCGCCGCGCGCGCGCCGCCCTCCGGCGTCGTCGCCGCCGCCCGCCGCATGTATTTGATCAGGGCCGTTAGATCGCAAGCAAACGGCTGGGATCGCGTACCCTTTCGTTTAAAGGGGGATGGTCCACGGTGGACCCATGGACCGCGCCCACGGCCGGGTCCACGGTGCACCCGTGCGCCATCCACCGTTGGATCCGAGATCCACGGTGCGGAGTGGCAGATTTGATTAAGAGTCCCTGGGAATTTAAACATTAGCAAGCCGGTCCTTCCACCTTTGAAAATAATTACAGTTAGGTCCTGATTCTTGCAAACTAGCCCCTATCTACCCTGTTTAATTCTGTTTTAAGCCCTTTTCACTACTTTTTGCATATAAACCCTCTGATTTAATTTATAAAATGTTTTAGCCCCTGAATTTATTCATAAACAACCCTGTAAACATAGTTTTCTTGCAAATAGGCCCCTGAAAACTGTTTTAACCATATCTTTCTCATTTTAACTCCGTTTTTAGCGTTCTATATACCGAAATGATCGTCTCAACGAGTAGAATCTTTTAAACAGTAAATTTACCAGTTTTACTACTGTTTGGTGTACTGTTTTGTTTATTGATTGTTATCCATGTTTGACTCGTAGATATCGTGCCTGTTTCGTCTGAGCTCCCTGTCGGAAGTGATCCGGAAGAACCTCGTCTTTGAAGAGGAATTCACCCAGCTTGTAGAGGAAGGCAAGTGGACTTCCCCCTCTGCATAATCTTTTTGAACCTATGTCACTACATGCTAAACAATGTTTACTATTCTCGTTGATATGCATAAATCGATGGGCAAACACCTAGCTAAGGACTTGACTAGATGCTTTACCACTTTACCTTGATCAACCCTGTTTAAACAAATGTTTGGGGTAGATAAATGCTTAGCTTGCTCAACATAAGTTTGGTTATGCTTTGTTTATGTTATACATCTCAGTTTTGGTTATGTATATGCTTGTGCTTTAACAAGATAACTTGATGTAATCGGAACATGGAGAACCACCCAAGATAACAGTACAACCACAGTCCACATGGCTCTGGCTTAGCCAATTAATTAGGAGAGTGGGGTAGCTGATAGCTCTTTTCCGAGAGGGGCACAGGGGGCCGGAGTTGAAGGGGTATAGCCCGGTCCTTTTGGGGTAGCAGCCTTGGCTAAGGTGTTGACCACTAGGGAGGGTTATGGCCGCTCCGCCGCTTCAGTAACCGTTGCGGGCTGTTGGTTTCTCTTCTTTCCTTTGTAAAGGCTTCGTAGTGGACCCCTAGCCACTCACCTTGGAAGTGTTTAAGGGTCTAGCTAACCCGGCAAGATGGGGAACACGAACCGTGGGTAAAGTGTACAACCTCTCGCAGTGTAAACCGATCGATCGGCCGTGCTCACGGTCACGAGCGGCTTGGACCCTCACATGAGTAATAAACTTGAAGATTAATGCAAATCATGGGTTGGAGGTTTGGTTTGAGGTTTCTTTTAAAGGTTAAGTGGGTTGGTATATACTTACACCTAGTAACTAGGTGCTTGCTAATAAAACTTGACCAACTTATAAAATGCTTACCGCTGTGAACCATAGCCTATCCTTGATAGCCTTGCATTTTCCCCCACTTGCTGAGCTCCAACCATAAGTGTGCTCACCCTTGCTTACCGCCGTTCGCAGGAGAACGTCGGAGGCGAGGACGAGTACCGGAGTGACTTCGAGGAGTTCTAGGCATGCGGATCCTCCGGTCATCATGCCTCGTGGATGTCAGCGATGGAGTTGCTCGTCGTCGTTTAGTTATCGTTTTGTTTGGACCTTCGAGTCCACCCTCATGGATGTAATAAAGGATGTTATACTGGTTTAAACTCTTGTACGTTTTTATTACAGCAATGGTATTACTCTCGTTTTGTCTATCATGTGTGTGTAAATGATCCTGGCGCACATATGAGATGCATTCGGTTTTACTTGTAAAATCGGATGTGACAATAAATAGGATAAATTTAGTGGAGAATTTAGTGAGAGGCTAGCAATTTTGGCTCAAAAATTGATAGCACTCAAATGCAAGCAAAAAGTTTTAAATTTTCGCAAAATTTACACACCTAAATTCCTGGGTTGTTACAACTTGTTTGCGATGATATCCATAGATTGGGCGACCCTTAGGTTGGCTTTTTAGCCAAGCCCCCGAGCATATCGAGGGGAAGGAATAACGAAGACTTGGAACCCCTAGGTCTTGCGACCCAGATGTTCGCTTTAGCCAAGCCCCCGAGCGTGTCGAGCGGGGGGGGGGGGGCGTTTGCAGCATGAGAAAGGAGGAGGTAGTGCTCGACTCATAGCAGATGACTGCTTGAAATACTTATTTATTTAATCTGACAAAGAGAGGTACAAAAGAGGAAAATACATAACTTGAATTTAAAATCTAATCTACGGATAGAATTGTCGTAGATACTCCACGTTCCAAGGGTTGGGCACTCCTTGCCCGTCACCCCACTGGAGTCGATATGTTGACGTGCTGATTACTTCCGTGACGATGAAGGGTCCCTCCCAAGGGGTAGAGAGCTTGTGCATGCCGTCGGTGTTTTGGATGTGTCTAAGGACGAGGTCGCCAACGTTGAAGGATGTTTCCCTAACATTGCGATCATGATAGCGACGTAGTTGTTGGTCATGACGAGCTTGTCTCATGATAGCGGTGAGTCTTTGTTCTTTGAGAGTGTCGAGGTCGATGCGACGTGTTTGCTCAGCCTCTCCTTCCTCATAGAACTGAATTCGTGGAGCTCCGAAAGCGACGTCGGTAGGAAGTACGACTTCTGATCCGTAGACCAGAAAGAAGGGCGAAAAACCTGTGGCAGAGCTGACTTGAGTCCTGAGACCCCAGATTACGCGAGGCAGCTCAGCTAACCATCTGGTGGCGTAGTTGGAGGTGTCGTCGTAGATATGGTTCTTGAGTGCTTGGAGCACCATGCCTTCAGCTCTTTCGACCTGGCCGTTGCACCATGGGTGGGCGACCGAGAAGTAATAGACGTCGATGAGGTTATCTTGGCAGAAGTCCCAGAAGACCGAGCCAGTGAAAGCTTTGCCTAGGTCGGTGATGATCCTGTTAGGCACACCGAAGCGGGTGTTACTTTCGCAACAGGTCGGACTTCAATCCACTTGGTGAATTTGTCTACGGCGACCAAGATATGTTTGTAGCCGCCCGGAGCGGTACGAAACAGTCTTACTGCGTCGAGACCCCACATAGCGAAGGGCCATGATGGAGGAATAGTGCGCAGGGCCTGAGCTGGCAGGTGCTGCTGTTTGGCAAAGAATTGGCATCCTTTGCACCTCTTGACGAGGTCTTTAGCGTCAATTACGGTCGTGGGCCAATAGAATCCTGATCGATATGCTTTACCGACCAAGTTGGTGGATGCCGCGTGGCAGCCACACTCGCTGCTGTGAATCTCAGCTAAGAGCTGTAGACCCTATGATCGTAGGATACACTTCATCAAGATGCCAGTAGAGGCAGCTTTCCTGTATAGGTCAGAACCAATCACGACGTAGTTGGCACTTCGCCGTGTGATGTGTTCTCGCTCCGCTTTGTCGTCGGGGACAAGCTGGTCGAGTATGCAGTCTATGAAGGGCTTGCGCCAATCATCTTCTTTTTCAGACATGAGCACGTCGAGAGGAGGTGCTGAATTCTGGCCGGTTGAAGACGGCTCTGGATTATCAGGATTCAAGAGTTTCATTAAAGGCTTGTGTAGGTCTTGGACGAACACGCCTACTGGGACTAGAGCTCGACGAGAGCCTAGTTTGGAAAGCACATCGGCGGCGACGTTGTTGTTGCGTGGGACATGCTGGAATTCGATCCCCTCGAAGTGGCCTTTGAGTTTTCGAATCTCAGCGCAGTACGCATCCATCATGTCCTTGACGCAGTCCCACTCCTTGTTGACTTGCTCGATGACGACCTTGGAATCGCCAAAAGCCAGTAGTCACTTGATGCCAAGGGACACTACTATTCGGAGCCCTTGGATCAGGGCTTCGTACTCTGTTCCGTTGTTGGAGGCCTTGTAATCAATCTACAGGACGTACTTGAGCTGCTCTCCCTGAGGAGAGATAAGTAACACACCTGCGCCTGCTCCTTCGAGGTTGAGGGCGCCGTCAAAGTACATTATCCAGTGTTCAGGCCGCTCCTTGGGAGGGGGCATTTGGATCTCCGTCCACTCAGATACAAAGTCTGCGAGGATCTACGACTTGATCGCTTGCCTGGGGCAAAACTCGATTTCAAACTCTCCAAGCTCGACTGACCACTTGACGATGCAGCCGTTGGCGTCGCTGTTGCGGATGATCTCTCCCAAGGGGAATGAAGACGGGACAACGATCTTGTGAGCTTGGAAGTAGTGTCGAAGCTTTCTCGACGTGATCAGGAGCGCATAGAGCAGCTTCTGAGGTTGTGTGTATTGTGTTTTAGCGTCGGCCAGAACCTCGCTCACGTAATACACAGGTCGTTGAACAGGGTAGGCCTGCCCTTCTTCTTCTCGCTCGACGACGAGAACTGTGCTGACCACATTAGTAGTGGCAGAGATGTATAGTAGAAGTGTTTCCTTCGGTATTGGAGGTGTCATAACTGGTGGTGTTGTCAAGGACTCTTTGAGAGCCTCGAAAGCTTTCTGGGCTTCGTCGTCCCATGCGAACTTGTCAGCTTGCTTCAATAGCTTGAAGAAAGGCAGTCCTTTTTCACCGAGCTTGCTGATGAAACGATCTAGAGCCGCTATCATACCGGTGAGCTTCGTGATGTCTTTCTTGTTGGATGGCTTGGCCATCTTGCGTATAGCATCGATCTTTGTTGGGTTGACCTCAATGCCTCGGTGCCCGACCATAAAGCCTAGAAGCAATCCGGAGGGGACACCGAAGACGCACTTCGTTGGATTGAGCTTCCATTGGAACTCTCGTAAATTGGCGAAAGGTTTCGGTGAGGTCAGCAATGAGCTTGTCTTCTTCTGTAGTCTTGATGACCACATCTTCCACATAAGCTTCGACGTTCTTCCCAATTTGGGTCTTCAAGCACTTTTGGATTGCCTTCTGGTAGGTTGCTCCGGCGTTTTTCAGGCCAATGGTCATGGCCTTATAGCAGTAGATGCCGTGGGGCGTTATGAACGTTGTTTTGTCTTCGTCGTCGGGATGCAGGGCTATCTGATGATACCCTGAGTAGAAGTCAAGGAAGCAGAGTAGGATGCTACCAACTGTGGAGTCCACGACTTGATCGATACGAGGAAGAGGGAACGGATCCTTCGGGCAGCGCTTGTTAAGGTCGGTGTAATCGATACACATCCTTAATCCACCAGTTTTCTTTGGTACAAGAACCAGGTTTGCGAGCCAAACCGGATGTTGACATTCTCTAATAAAACCTGCAGCTAAGAGCTTATAGACTTCTACTTCTATAGCTTGTTTCCTGTCTTTCGCAAATCACCGGAGCTGTTGCTTGATAGGTCGAGCGGTCTTGTTGACTTCCAGTCTGTGCTCAGCCAGCTCCCTGGGGACTCCAGGCATACCGGATGGACTTCATGCGAAGATGTCAGCGTTGTCCCTGAGGAAGCTGGTGAGCGCGAGTTCCTATTTGGGGTCAAGGTCGGCCCCGATGACGACTTCCTTGGATGCGTCAGGTAGCCTGAGGCAAACCTTCTTGATGGCTGGACTTGGGTCCAAAGCCGTGCTTGTACGCTTCTGCTCTGGTACCTGAAGAGTAGTTTGGTCGATCTTGGCTGCCTGAGCGACCATGACCGCTGCCACGGCTTTGATTGCTGAATCTTTGGAGAGCTCGACGGTGGCGCTTTCACAATTGTAGGAGACCATGATGTCCCCGAGGACGGAAAGGATTCCATTTGGCGCCGGCATCTTCATGATGAGGTAAGTGTGATGTGGTATAGCCATGAACTTGGCGAGCTTAGGTCGTCTGAAGATGGCGTGGTATGATGAGCGGAAGTCCGCAACCTCAAACGTCAGGTACTCTGTTCGGAAGTTCTCCTCCATGCCGAAGGTGACTAGAAGGCATACGCGATCTATGGGGTATGCAGCCTTGCCGGGCACAACCCCATAGAAGGGTTCATCGCAGGCGGTCATCTTGGTGAAGTCGAACTCCATCTTGCGCAACGTCTCTTTGAAGATGATGTTTAGGCTGCTGCCTCTGTCGATGAGGGTCTTAGGCAACCATGCCCCATTGACTATGGGGTTGACGACCAACGGATAGGTTCCGGGGTCGGGGATGTGAACCCAATGATCTTTCCTGTAGAAAGTGACTGGAAATTCACACCACCGCAGAGGTCGCGGGTTTCAGTGTTGACGTGCCCGATCTCCCTGGCGTTCGATCGAGTCTGTCGGTTGGTTTTGATTGCTTGGTGACCTCCGACGATGAAGTTGATCTCGCGGTTAGCCTTCTGGAATGCACCATTGGGGTTGCCCCCTTTGGGCGGTGGCGGAGGTGTCCGCTGTTTACAGTTGTTGTCTTGGCGGTTGTGGTCGTCATGGTGACATCGATCATCGCGTCGGTCGTTGTGACGATCATCGTGGCGATCATCACGATGGTCACTTCTGTCGCGCCTGTCGGTGTGCTCGTCGCTACGGGAGTCGTCGCGTTTGTCGTCGCGGCGATTGCCATGTCGATCCCTATCGTCATTGCGAGGATAGGGTCTGCGGTCACGGTAATCTTGTCGATCAGGTCGATGGTTACGATTGTCGAAGTGTTGACCACCATTGCGGTCGTCGTTGCTGTTGCTCCTGGTCTTCTTGGAGGTAGATGGCACCCCAACGGCACGCTTTAGCTGCTCGCACTCCCTCATGGTGTGCTTGGCATCGCGGTGGAACTGGCACTGGTCGTCCATGACCATATTGAAGTCACCTTCGAGGAAGGTGGAAGGTCTTGGTGGATCTGCTACGTAGGCTTCGCCGGATCGCTTGCGCGACCTGGTGGCTCTATCGTCATGATCTTCTCCGTTGAAGGCGTGCATTACCGCATCTTGAGTGTCGACCAGTTTGTCGACGTAGGCCATGAGGTCGCCAAATGGTTTTTGCATCGGCTTCATGGATCTTGTCGAGCAACTTGATGTTGGTGATTCCCTTTTTGTAGTAGGCAATGACGTAGTCTTCTTTGACACCTGCAAGGGTGTTGCGGTTCTCGAAGTAGCGGTTAGTGTACTCACGGAGAGTTTCCTCGCTTCTCATCCGTACTCTGGCGAGGTGGTGAGTATTGCCATGACGATTGTAGGTCGCCTGGTAGTTGGTCGTGAATAGGCGGGACAGAGTCGCTGTCACACCCTAAAATTTCCAATTTCAGGATGTGAATAGAAAGAATAATTAAATAACGATTTTCTCATAATTTTAAAATTTTTCCAACATTTATTTTTCTTTACAGGAAATATAGTATAGGAAAAATCCTTTGTTTAATTTTCTAAATTAAATAAAAAGTTGTGAGTGTTGCATTCGTGCCGATGCATCTTGGTGCCTCTTGAGTGCAAAAGGTTTCAAAAATGCGTTTAGGAGCTGTCTTAATCCTCCTCAGAATTTTCCGGATTTTTCTGGAATTTAATCTCATTTTTATTGAGCTATTTCTATTTATTAGAAGGCTCTAAAAATCTTTTCATGAGCACCAAATACTTTATTTGGATTTTTCATGTCTCAATCTAGCTCTGAGTATTTTTCTGGAATTTTTCGAGTATTTTTCGTGCTCTAAAAATATTTTCTGGTGTTTACTGGAATTGTTTTCGCATTGAAAAGTAAATCCTACCGGATTGGGCCGAGCCCGTGGGCCCGACCCAACCCGCTCCGGCCCGGCCGCTTCGGCCCGGCCACGGGCCCGCACGGGGCCATCCGAGCCGAAAGCGCAAGGCGCCGCCGCACACCGCCGCCGCCTCTCCCTCGGCGTGCGCGCCGGCGCTAGGATTCCGCTCCTATAAAAGGCGGGCGCCCCGAGCCCCCTCGCGTACCGCACCCCATCCTTGCACCGCGCGCCGCCGCCGCCCGCATCGCGCCCCGCGCCCTTGCGCCGTCGCCTGCCGGTGCACCGCCGTCGTTGAATTCGTCGCAGTCGCTGTGACACCCCAGGTTTTTAATTAACCCTAACAGCCGGTCAACCCAGCTGACAGTGGTCAAATCACGGTCAACCTGGGCCCTCACCTCGAAAAACTCACTAACCTACTCTAATGAACCCTTTTGACTAGTAGACACACTTGTGGGGCCAACCCTTGACCAAAGACTTGGTCCAACCCCTTTTTCCTCGTAGTGTCCACAGATGTCTGCCGGAACTTTTGCTACGTTCTCCAAAATTCACCTAAACACTTAAAATTCTACCTTTATGAAAGTTGTCCATCTTGTTGAGGGACACAACTTTCATGTAGATTGGCATTTCAAATTTTGAGTGGAAAAGCTTGAAAAATTGGTTGCAAAGGCAGGATCTACTGTTCAGTCAAACAGAATGACATTCAAAGTTGGCAACAGTTTATTTCAAAATCTGTGGAGAAAAACCCCCTATAGCCTTTTTGGAATTTGTAGAGGGTGGCTAGATCTACAACTTTCGTATTCAAAGCTTAGTCAACTTTTATTCAAATTTTTCGAGAAAATTTCACTCAAACAGTGCACTAGCGAAACATCTAAGCCAGGGCCCCGCCACGCGCGATGTTGTGCGCGTCCTCGCGCCACGGCCGCGCGCCGGTCGGCCTCGACGTCCGCGCCCGCGCCGCCCAAGTCCACCGCCGCCCGAGGCACACACCTCCCCATGCGCCGCACGCCGAGGCTCCTCGAGTCCTCCCGGGGCCTCGCGCGCCGCGCGTCCGCCGGCCGGGGCTCGCCGCGGACCGGCGGTCCGTCGGCGGCACCCCCCCCGTACGCGCGCGCGGCCGAGGGCGCTGTGCTACAGCGAGCATCTTGCGCCGTCACCACATCGTCACCGGAGTGAGCACACCTATAAAAACCGAGCCATCCCTTTTCCCCGCGCCGCCACCGCCCTCCTCCACCTGCCATTGTCGGCCGCCGGCGAGCTCACCTCCCCGCCCTTTCTCCAGTGCGCCCAACCCTCCTGGCCTGCTCCCTAGTAGCAATAGAAGCTTGCGCCACCACCCATTGCGCGACATTGCCCTTTTCCCGCCGGAACCGCAGCCCGCCGCGGGTGTCACCACCGGCCGCTGCCGCTCGCCCTCGCCGGAGCCTTCCCCGCTCAAACCCCGGACTCCCCCGCACCCTAGGTGAGCATGTGGTCATGCCCCACCGCCTCCCCGGCCGAGAGCGCGGCCGGCTCGCCAAAATTCCACCGGCGCCGCCGCCTCCCATGGCCGAGGGACCCAATTGCGCAGTTCTAATTCTTTGCAGGGGCCCCGACACTAATGTCCATCTTCTATAGTGTTTCATTTTTGCAGGAACTTGTAAAATGTGTAGAAAATCGTAGAAAATTTGGATAAATGGAAAACCAGTTTTGTAGGATTCATGGTGGAAAATACTACAACTTTTGTTGTTCTCACAAGTTCTGACTCTGGATATTTTTAACATGAAAAATAGGATTGTGAAATATCTAGATCTGCCATAACTCAAAAACTATAACTCCTTTGCATCCAAAATTTGGATATGTAGTGTGTCTTGTCATGACTAGCTCCTGTGCCAAAATTTGCACAAAGTTATGCAGTAAATCCTTTTATGTAAATTGTTTTTCAATTATTCAGAATCTTCCTAGATGATTTTTCTAGCTAAAAATATTTATATTTTTGTGCCCAACTTGTGCATGCTGCCTTGTGATGTCAAAACGCACCTCTGGTGAGTTAATCATGATTTTTGGTTTATCAGAAATAATTAGTTTTAATTTGTGCATGTTTTCCTTTGTAAATTAGTGAAGCAAGTTCAGTAGAGATTCTAGGTGTACTTGTTGGTTCTTTAGGCTTGTTTAGGACTAGAGAGCATGCATGAGAAAGTTTGGATCGTTTTGATGCTTATTTATTTTTGTATGCATTTAATTTGAATCACTAGCTAGTTTTTGTTATTTTCCAAAGTAATTTATTTTCTAGCTTCCAAGCTTTGCATGTAAGTCCAATGGTGCAGTATGGGTATGGTTATGCTTAAGAAGCACTTCTTTAAATTTTTAGTGACTTATTGCTTAATAAAAAGCTTTAAAGCCCTTTTAAAGATTAAAGAACAATTAAATAAAGAAAATCCCTTTTTAATTCATTTCCCTTTTTGGAAAATATTACCTAACTTAATTAAAGGCTAAGAAAACACCCTTGCTGATAAGGAATTAATTTGTGAATAAAAATCTTGTTCACTCCCTTGCTAGTAAGAGGAAAAGAATTAAACCTTCACATGAAATAACAAGTACAAAAGAAATATAAATTCAAATATGCAATAAAAGAATGAATCACATATAACTAATAACCTTCCTAAAAGAAATGTACTATCCAGATACTTGTTAAGGTGAATATGACCAACAAGAGTTGGATAAGCTAACAAACTGTCACATCAGCTGAACCTTGCATTGTATTCCGTGTAGATCTTCCGGACGGTGACTACTCCCTCGTCCCGGAATCCGAGGAAGGAGGAGCAGAAGCTTCGCTGCAGTACGTGGAAGTACCCGACGACACCAAGGGTGCCCAGGCTAACCTAGCTGACGAAGGGAAGCTCCGGTGCATCTAACCCAGTTCTCAAATTTACTATTCAATTATCTATGGATGCTTGTGCATTTAAGTTCAGGAATTGAATGGAACCTTAGATGCATGATCCCTAGTTACCTTTGTCCTTACTAGTATGATAGGTCGATAGCTGCTAAGCTATAGGACCGTTACAAGTCGGGTGATGACCTCACTCGCGAGAATAGGTTCCTAGATAGGGATCACAATATATCCTTAATTGCATTTGCTCATGTGGTAAGAGCATGGAATTTGAGCTTCGGTCCAATGGCTATTGTGGGTTAAGTGTTTGAACGTACTAAGCACTTGTCGGGAATAGGACCGGTAAGCCTAGTACCTTAATGAGGCGGCGAGGGATCCTACTATTACTACTCTTGGGATACGTCTTGCGGCTAGCTACCGGTGGTGTACGGTGACTCCGGGTGCCTCGCGGGGTATGCGGATAGCTCCGGCAAAGAAAGCTCGTAAGATTCGATCCCGACCCGATGATTTTTGGGAACTGCTTGGGAAGTTGTCCTTGCGAGGGTAGCCTACCGTGTGTTTAGGTCTCCCTTGCAAGGTTTGAATCAATCGATTGTCAGCCTCTCACCGTTATCTGAGACTACTTACTCCACTAGCCATGAGATCCCTAATGATGGAAGTTGATGAATACTATGCTTGATTAATTGTATTGTACAACTTTGTCTGTACTAGACGGCTAATTTAGTAAAGATTAAACATACTAGAACTTGTGCTAAAATCTTGAAAGTAAGGACATACTCTTTGTTACTTTTCAGCAAAAAGAAACTCAGTGGCCAAAAGCCTTTCATGTCTAGAGTTGGTGAAGTAGTTATCACCGACGGGTAAGTCTTGCTGAGTATTAGTATACTCAGCCTTGCTATAATATGTTGATCCAGGTAATGCTTTCGGTGATGTGTGGCCCGGAGAGATCCCGCCCGGCTGGGAGCTGGAGTGGGTGGAGGATGACGACTGAAGGCATCATGGATGCCCCCCGTGGTGTTTCCGCTTCTGTTAGTTTAATTCCACTGTTTCAAAACTCTGAACTACTTCTTTATGGCAAAAACTTCGGTTTGTAATAATTAAACCTCTCGGGGTACAAATTTGGATGTTAATGATGATGTATCTCTGGACTCGCCTTCGAGTGAGTTTTAATGCATATATATCGATCCTTGTTGCTATTCTAGTGATTTACCGGGCGTTAACCCGGCGACTAACAACAGGATGATACTTTATTATCGCTTAATGACCAAAGTGGATTGGTTTAGGCGATAGTACGGTATTTTCCTGGGAGGGTTGTCACAGTTGGGAACAGAGCAATTATATGCACCAGGGATTAATTAATAACCTCAATCACTGGTTTTTGAATAAAATTTGCCAAGATTGTCGGATTTTCCAAAACACGTTGGTCCGTTAAGGATAAACTAGACCGAGAGGCCCTAGAGGGAATTTTTGGGTTCTTTCAGGTGGCTTATTTAACCTATGGTTTATTTTGCTAACTCCCAGCACATTACTTTATGTCAGACTTACTTTCTTGCACAACCAAACTAGATGAGCGACGTGTTTTATACGTGTGTTGTGCCGCATCACGGGAATTGCGAGGGTCGATGGAGTGATCCATTCCACAGATCCCATCTTCGCGTCTGTTTATGAGTTGTGTGTCGCCACGTGTTTCATACGTGTGCATTCCGCATGTCGATCATGCGAGGCAAGGATACACTCCATTCAAACGGAGGGTGTCCGAGGTTGGACGCTGTCCATGCAGCGGCTTAACGCATGGATGTCGTTTCTATAGTGAACGGTAATGTATGTGGACGCTTTCGTGACGTGCTGGCACGAAGGGTTCGTTTTCTGCAGGTACATAACAACGCTTCATTAGTCGTTAAGCGAGTACCGTATAGCTCTCGACTAGATATTATAGGGAGAGACGAATAACAACCTTGCCACCAGCACTAACTTCGATTTTTGGCTTGATTGCCATGTGAGGTCAGATAGGACGTCTTGCATGCATATTAAAAATCGAAACAACTAAAATGGACCCAAAACCGAACTTCTATACGCTCTCTAAGAAAGATTTTGCTAGTGTGTGCTTTTTATAAACTAGAGTACCTCTCATGCTTAGCTGTCGTGCTGCCAAAATTTTGAAAAAAAAACTTGTTCACCTTGTTGTATCTGTTCTAGAATTAATTAAACCCGTTGTTAAAATAGTGCTCCTTTCCAAGTCGGTTCTTAGTCGCAAGTTTCGATCATAGCTTCTTTCGGCTTGGTTTACACTTTGCTAGGCACATCTAGGTCTTGTATCCGTCCACCTTGTTTTCCTTGTTCAAGCTCAACCTTGAAAACCTAAAGTGTGTAATAGAACTTTTGTAGTAGCCGGGAAACTTGGGGGAAGATTTTGAGGATTCTGGATTTTTGGTTATGGATTTTTATTCACAGCTGCCAGAACGTCACCATTTGACATGCCGTTCTCCTTGAGATCTGACATGTGTTACATTTTTGTACAGATGGCTTTCCCCGTGTTTCACGAGTTCGACGCTGACGGTACGATCCGTACCAACATGTTGCACTGGGAGGGTTTTCCACGCTTTGCGTGGGAAGCACTCAGCGCCGCAGGCTACCCCACACCACCGACTTATGAGGTGTTCGAGTTCGAGCGCTATGGCGTTCCCGGTTGCAGAGTGATTGTCACTGTTCTACCACACCCAGACCATGCCGACTGGTTCGACTTGAGTTTTATCTACTGGGGATTCATTACCCACGAGGCCATTGAGTCAGCAGCCCTCAAAGTGCTGACGGACTTCTGTGACCACAACCCCACTGTGGTAGCTCTCTCTTTGTTCGGGCTGTTTCCTGCTGTGAGTCCTCACGACCCGGCATGGTTGGACCGTATGGATCACCTACGGGAGCTGTTGACGCTAGCAGAGCCACTGGATGTCACTCAGACGCTGGCTCGCTGTCTTAACGTGGTTTTCACACTTCAGGGGCTGCGCTATAATACCGCAGCGATTATCGGGCAGCGTTTGGAGGCATCTAGGCGGGATTGGCAGCAGCTATCAGCAGCCCATCAGCAGCTGAACTTTACACTTACTCAGATGCAGCAGGAGAATGACAGGCTGCGTGCTAGGAGATTCCAGCTAGAGCTAGAGAGAGGCGACTGCCTACAGAGAATTGTAGATCTAGAGGTGGAGAATCATACCCTAGAGGAGAATGCCGATGCGTATGAGATTGAGAGGCTGACGCTACTTCAGAACATTGCTGATATGCAGCAGCAGGTGGAGGAGGCCGAGGTACAGGGGGCAGCCTTGCAGGCTATAGTGGCCTTACAGCCACTACCTCCAGTACAGGCACACCCGGAGGAGCAGCAGAATCTGTCTGGTCTGGATCAGACGAGCCAGGCAGGACCACCGTTGCCGACTCCCCCAGCTTCGCCTACAGACAGTGGTGCTTCGGTGGGCAATTAGGTTGCCAGCAGCGAGAATAAGAAGCATGTCGACCCTATGGGTTATCTTCGAGATGTGTGGAGTAGTTAGCTTTTGAGCACATCTTCGTGCAGAGTAACTGCTTGTAACCTTGTCGTATTGTGGTGTTTTCAAATTCAAGCCTTGTAATGTCCTTGGACCCTTGTTCCATCTTGTTGTAATAATGAATGCTTAAGCACGTGGTGTTTTAATTGAAATTCGCTTGTTCACCCCAGAAGTTGAAGTTTTATTGCGTATGATTGCCGAATTCTTGAGCAAATCGTTGCAATGACCACGCTGGTCAAATCTTGCATTTCACATAAGCATTGGAAAACCAAAGCATTTCTAGGGGCGTCACTCGTCTGCCAAACAACTAAGTGCTCATTCGTATACCACCATCGTTGGTACCCGAAGTGGCAGAAATTGTCCCGAGAGTGAATGTTGGCTCGTGTTATTCGAGTGATCGCATTTCCTAACTATGTCAAAGAACGATTCTATGAATCCTTGTTGGCTATGTGATACCTTTCGACTGTTGTTGTCATCATCATATGAATGCTAATGAGCTGTGGTTATGTATGATCGTACTTGTCATCATTTCCGAGTAAGCTTTTGGTTATGTAACTAACAAGGCTCGCATTTCAGATGGTGGGAACCACGTGCAGCTCTCCCAACGGGTTCGGAGCGAGCGGTAGCGGTGACTTGCCGCCACCACCGCCCATGACGCCGTCGGAGGCCTTCATGGCCACACAAACCGAGGTGCTGCGCCAGATCCTGCAGACGCAGCAGCAGATCGCCCAGCAGATGAACCGAGGGCCGCCACACGGGGCCAACCACGAGGGGCCTAATCTGGTCACCACGTATGCTCAGTTCATCGCAATGAAGCCGCTGACCTTCTCCAAGGCGGAAGACCCCCTGGAAGCCGAAGCTTGGATCAAGGCCATCGAGGCAAAGTTCTCTACCTTTGTGTTGCCTTGCTCCGAGGAGAACAAAGCCAGCTTCATAGCTCTGCATCTGCGGGGAGAAGGTTTGATGTGGTGGAACCATTTCAAGTCAATGCAGCGAGGGCATGCTGTAACTTGGGATGAGTTCAAGCAAGCCTTCAAGATCCACCACATTCCTAAGGGACTTATGGATAGGAAGATGAGGGAGCTATTGGCCCTCAGGCACGGGTCCGACACAGTGTACCTGAGGACCAGGAGCGTCCCGGTGGTCGATGGATGACCGCTCCTCAGTGATGAGTGATTGACAACGGGTGTTGGACTGACTCTTGGCTTAGTGCGCAGGTGTAGGCTGCGGCCTAGTTCGTGTTGTTGTAGGTGAAGAACGGGCGCGAAAGGTCTTCAGCCTTGAGGGGCCTCTGGGATATGGAGAGACAAGTAGGCTCAGTTCGAGGGACCCGGTGGACAGCGGGACTGGGTGCGGGCCACATGGTGGCGACACAAGCAAGACGAAGTCATGGACAAGCGAGCCGGTGCACGGTGGCGGTCGAGTCAAGTGGTTTGGCGGGAGGCCGGACCGAGCACGCGGTGTTTGGTGGTTTGCCCACAAAACCACCGGCGGACGGTTTCTTGGTTTGGGCCTCAAAACCAAGTCCGAGGGCCCAACACGACGGAGACGGGATCCGGGCGTGTCGGGAAGCTTCGAGGCGGAGGACACGCGGCGGGATCGCATGGCTTACGTCGGGAGGACGCGGGGTGCGGCAAAGGCGTGGCCGTCCGATGGAAAGACCCACAAACATTACCTAAATGCCCCTACGTGGGTTGTATCGCCAGTAGTTATGTTAGGGGTAGTCGATTCATTTACCACTCCGGCGGGACCTGATATGTAAGCCATGAGTGTGTGTGGATGGCGCTCTCTCTCGGGGACTTAGGGTTTCATTTCCTCCCTCCCATTTCTCATTTTCGTAGCTATTTTCCTTCCATTTTCTCTAGGCTAGCATGAGAGCTTCATGAGAGATTTGTTGAGAGGGATGGATGCTAGGGCGGCATGCTAGACCTTGTGAATCTTTCCTGGTTTGTATAGAAGATTCGGAGTTGTGTTTTTCGTCGTCTTTTGTGCTTGCTTTTGTGCCTTTGTTCTCGATGTGATTCCGCGGATTTGAGTGGGTTTCTCCCCGGATTTCTTTTAGGGAAACATGGATAGATGTCTCGTGCATCTTTGTGATTGATCTTGTGCCCTCAAACGCCGGGAAACCACTTCGATTCGAAGATCTTCGTTCGGTGCTCTAGTTTTTTGTGGTGCTCAAAGGATTCGCGATTCCCGGTGATTTAGGGAGTTAGGAGGCAAGATTTTTGTGCTATAGCATCCTTGTGTGACGCTTTTCAAGTCCCCAAACCCTTGTCTCCACAGCTTCAACCGTTTGGGAATTCCGATGATGATTTGGGGGAGTTGACTTTCGGAGTCGGGCGTTTACTGCTCTGTCCGCACCTGGCGGACGGTCCGCGAGGCCCTGGCGGACGGTCCGCGCGGTTAGGGTTCGTCCCGTGTTCTTCGTGTTCTTGCTCGCCTCTTGTTTCGATCCGTCGCATTTTTGGTTTTCGGTTGGACGGAGTTTCGGACGGTCCGCAGCAGAGGGCGGACGGTCCGCGGGTGCCTGGCGGACAGTCCGCGTGCTCCCCGCGGACGGTCCGTGGTGCGGGTGCGTCCCTATTGGTTCTGTGTGTGTTTAACGGACGGTCCGCGGTGAAGGCCGGACGGTCCGCGGTGTCGGCGCGGACGGTCCGCGGTAGCAGGTCGGACAGTCCGTGCGGCTCATCACGGACGGTCCGCACTGCCTGGCCGGACAGTCCGCCAGAAGCTGTGAGCTGTGCTTCTTGTTTTGATTCCTCCCTTCCTTTCTAGTGCTTCCGCGTGTGCTTCAAGGAATCGTTCCTAAGGCTAGAGGTTGTTCCATAACCTCGTTTTCTTGGCGATTGGTGTGTGATTCGATCCATCACTCGTGTGTGACCGGGATTTGACTAGGGCATAGGCCGGGTTATTTTGGAAGAATTTTTACCGGCTCCTATTCACTCCCCCCCTCTCTAGTCGCCATCTGATCCTTCAGTACCGCTACGCCCAGAAGTTTAACAGCTTGTGCCAGTATGGTGGGCATCACGTTGACACTGATGCGAAGAAGATGGAAAGATTTCGCGACAGGCTAGATGGCAAGTTGTACGAGCGACTGAACCTGCTCAAGCCCCGAACTTCCATGAGCTAGTGAACAAGGCTATCTCCCAAGAGGATGCTATGAAGAAGGCCCGTGGGGACAAAAAGAGGGTGTCTGGTTTCGCTCTTGGCAGTGGAACTAGTAAAAAGTTTCGCTTTGTGACGAAGAACGCCCCAAACCCATCCCAGCAATCTTCAACTGGACGCTGGACGATGAAGCCATCCCAGAGCAAACCCGCAGGGAACTTCCAGTTCCGCAATGCTCAGCAGAAGGCTCCAAAGCCCAATGCACCTCCTTGCAACGTTGGTGATCGTCGTTGCTTCAACTGTGGTCAGCCGGGGCATTACATCAGTGAGTGTCCCAAGCCCAGGCAGATCAAGCCCAACCCCCAGAATCAAGGTGCAGGAAACAAGTCTTCGACTCCGGCCAAGAAGCCTATGATGCAAGTACGCCAAGGCAAGCTAAACTTCACCGCCATGAGTGATATTCTAGAGGGAGCTTCAATGCTCACGGGTACATTTTCTATCAACAACACCCCTGTTAAGATTTTGTTTGATTCGGGAGCCACCCACAGTTTCATAAGTGAGAATTTTTTAGGCAAATTGGGTCTAAAAGGAATGCAAACCAAATCGGCTTATAAAATTACCACACCAGGTGGAAACATCTCTTCTCACCTAGTAACTTTTGGAGTTCCTTTAAAGTTAGGGAGTAAGGTTATTCAATCTATTCTCATAACCATAAAATTGGGAAGCATGGATGTCATCTTGGGTATGGAGTGGATGACCCAGCATAAGGTGATTCTAGAAATATCAGATAGGGTCGTAGAGATCAATTCTCCTACGGTCGGGCACACTACCTTGTACCTACCTTACAAGGACGGTACCGACTCTTGTGCCTATGTGACCATTATCTCTCCTCTTGATGAAATTCCAGTATTGTGTGAGTATCTGGATGTCTTTCTTGATGAGTTGCCTGGTATGCCACCAGACAGAGATGTCGAGTTTGTAATCGAACTCCAACCGGGTATCGCACCCATTTCCAAAAGACCTTATCGTATGCCACCCAAGGAATTAGCCGAACTGAAAACTCAACTCCAGGAACTGTTAGATAAGGGTTATATTCGCCCAAGCTCTTCTCCTTGGGGTTGCCCCGCTCTTTTCGTCAAAAAGAAAGATGGTAGCTTGAGAATGTGTGTGGATTACCGACCGCTCAATGCAGTCACCATCAAGAACAAATATCCTCTTCCTCGAATCGATGTTCTTTTTGATCAATTGGCTGGAGCCAAAGTGTTCTCCAAGATTGAACTTCGTTCTGGTTATCATCAAATCAAAATTCGACCTTGTGACATTCCTAAAACCGCTTTATCCACTCATTACGGTCTTTACGAGTTCTTGGTAATGTCTTTTAGTCTCACGAATGCCCCAGCCTACTTCATGTACCTCATGAACTCCGTGTTTATGATGGAGCTCGACAAATTCGTCGTGGTCTTTATCGATGATATTCTCATCTATTCCAAAAGCGAGGAAGAACATGCCAAACACCTCCGAGTTGTCCTTCAGCATTTGCGAGATCATAAGCTTTATGCTAAGTTCTCCAAATGTGAATTCTGGTTGAAAAGTGTGAAATTCTTAGGGCACACCATTTCCCAAGATGGTATCTCCGTAGATCCTAGCAAAGTTCAAGAGGTGATGGATTGGAAACCACCCAAGTCCGTACACCAGATCCGCAGTTTCCTAGGATTGGCGGGATACTACCGTCGATTCATTCCTGACTTCTCTAGAATCGCAAAACCTATGACTGAACTACTCAAGGAAGGAGTGAAGTTCATGTGGAGCGAAGCATGTGAGAAAGCCTTCCAAACCTTGAGGCAACATTTAACCTCAGCCCCAGTGCTAGTGCAACCGGATAATTCCAAACCTTTTGAAGTCTTCTGTGACGCATCAAGCACGGGTTCCAGCTGTGTCCTTATGCAAGAAGGCCGAGTCATTACCTATGCTTCACGGGCACTTCGACCTCATGAGCTCAATTATCCTACCCACCATCTTGAGTTAGCTGCTGTTGTCCACGCTCTCAATATATGGAGGAATTACCTAATGGGTAATTGTTGTAACATCTTCACTGATCACAAGAGTCTCAAATACATCTTTACTCAGTCAGAGTTGAATATGAGGAAAAGTAGATGGCTTGAGTTAAGTAAAGATTATGACTTAGAAGTGCACTACCACCCCAGCAAAGCGAATGTTGTTGCGGATGCTCTTAGCCGCAAAGATCACTGCAACCACCTAGAGTTAGAGCCAGTTAGTGACCCGTTATGTGAAGAAATGGGAAGGCTCAACTTAGAAGTGGTACCGCGAGGATGTCTTTATGCCTTAACGGCAGAGTCCAATCTTTATGATAGAATTGTCACTGCTCAACGCAATGATGAAGACATACAAACCATCAAACAAAAACTAGCAGAGGGAGATCCCAAGTATACTTGTTTCTAGAAAGATCACCAGGATGTGGTCTGGTTTGGGAAACGTCTTGTGGTCCCCGTTGATCCGGAAATTAAGAAGATCATCCTAGATGAGGCTCACAAGTCCAAATTCTCTATTCATCCCGGCATTACCAAGATGTACCAAGATTTGAAACAGAATTTCTGGTGGTCCAATATGAAGGTGGATATAGCCAAGTATGTAGCCGAGTGCGATACTTGCCACCGGATGAAAGCAAGTCATTTGAAATCGGCAGGTGTACTCCAACCCCTGTCGATACCCATGTGGAAGTGGGATGATATTAGTATGGATTTCATTGTGGGTTTACCCCTAACAGCTAGAAAGAAAGATTCTATTTGGGTAATCGTAGATAGACTCACCAAGACCGCCCACTTCATTGCCGTGCATACCACTTATTCAGTACTACAATATGCAGAGTTGTACATAGACCACATATTTCGTTTGCATGGAATTCCGAAGACTATAATCTCTGACAGAGGAACTCAGTTTGTAGCTCATTTCTGGGAGCAATTGCATGAGTGTTTAGGAACCAAGCTAGTTCGCAGTTCCAGTTATCATCCGCAGACCGATGGTCAGACGGAAAGAATAAATTAGATTTTGGAAGATATGCTGAGAGCAAGCATCTTGCATTTTGACAAGAGTTGGGACAAGTGTTTGTCTTTGGCAGAATTCTCTTACAACAATAATTACCAAGCCAGTTTGAAGATGGCACCGTTCGATGCTCTTTATGGACAAAGATGCCGCACTCCGTTGAATTGGTCAGAAGCCGGTGAAAGGACACTCTTTGGTCCGGACTTAGTTAAGGATGCCGAAGAAAGGGTGCAAGTGATCAGAGAGAACTTGAAGATGGCTCAGATGAGGCAAAAGAGTTTCCATGACAAGGGAACCGCACCCCGAGACTTTGAATTGGGAGACTACGTGTATTTGAAGGTGTCCCCCACCAAAGATGTGCAAAGGTTCAGTGTCAAAGATGTAACTCAATTGAAGAAGGGAATGCCTGTGCCGGAGAACGAAGTCATCACAGAAGCTAATGCTTGGATTGAGCCGGATTTCTCGCTCATCGAGCACCCATTGAGAATATTAGACCAAAACGAGCGAAAGACCCTAAGACAAACCGTACGGATGTACAAGATCCAATGGAGTCATCACACGGAAGAAGAAGCAACGTGGGAGACGGAGGACTACCTCAACACTAAGTATCCGGGCTTCCTGGAATCTCAAAACCGTGAGTTCTTCTCCCCATCTTCTTGTTATCAAATTGAATCTCGGGACGAGATTCCATTTAAGGGGGTAGGATGTAACGCCCCAGGTTTTTAATTAACCCTAACAGCCGGTCAACCCAGCTAACAGTGGTCAAATCACGGTCAACCTAGGCCCTCACCTCGAAAAACTCACTAACCTACTCTAGTGAACCCTTTTGACTAGTAGACACACTTGTGGGGCCAACCCATGGCCAAAGACTTGGTCAAACCCCTTTGTCACCCTAGTGTCCACAAATGTCTGCCGGAACTTTTGCCGCATTCTCCAAAATTCACCTAAACACTTAAAATTCTACCTTTATGAAAGTTGTCCCTCTTGTTGAGGGACACAACTTTCATGTAGATTGGCATTTCAAATTTTGAATGGAAAAGCTTGAAAAATTGGTTGCAAAGGCATGATCTACTGTTCAGTCAAACAGGCTGACATTCAAAGTTGGCAACAGTTTATTTCAAACTCTGTGGTGAAAAACCCCCTATAGCCTTTTTGGAATTTGTAGAGGGTGGCTAGATCTACAACTTTCGTATTCAAAGCTTAGTCAACTTTTATTCAAATTTTTGGAGAAAATTTCGCTCAAACAGTGTACCAGCGAAACATCTAAGCCAGGGCGATGCCACGCACGACGTCGCGCGCGTCCTCGCGCCACCGCCGCGCGCCGGTCGGCCTCGACGTCCGCGCCCACGCCGCCCAAGGCCACCGCCACTCGAGGCACGCACCTCCCCATGCGCCGCACCCCGAGGCTCCTCGGAGTCCTCTCGGGGGCCTCGCGCGCCGCGCCGCGCCGTACCGCCGGGGCTCGCCGCGGACCGGCGGTCCGTCGGTGGCACCCCGCCGTACGCGCGCCGACCGAGGGCGCCGTGCTATAGAGAGAATCTTGCGCCGTCACCACATCGTCACCGGAGTGAGCATGCCTATAAAAACCGAGCCATCCCTTTTACCTGCGCCGCCACCGCCCTCCTCCATCCCGCCATTGCCGACCGCCGGCAAGCTCACCTCCCCGCCCTTTCTCCAGTGCACCCAACCCTCCTGGCCTGCTCCCTAGTATCCATAGAAGCTTGCGCCGCCACCCATTGCGCGACATTGCCCTTTCCCGCCGGAACCGCAGCCCGCCGCGGGTGTCACCGCCGGCCGCCGCCGCGCGCCCTCGCCGGAGCCTTCCCCGCTCAAACCCCGGACTCCCCCGCGCCCTAGGTGAGCATGTGGTCATGCCCTACTGCCTCCCCGGCCGGGAGTGCGGCCGGCTCGCCAGAATTCGGCCGGCGCTGCCGCCTCCCATGGTCGAGGGACCCAATTGCGCAGTTCTAATTCTTTGCAGGGCCCCGGCGTAAATGTTCATCTTCTATAGTGCTTCATTTTTGCAGGAACTTGTAAAATGTGTAGACAACTGTAGAAATTTCGGAAAAATGCAAAACCAACTTTGTAGGATTTATGGTGGAAAATTCTACAACTTTTGTTCTCACAAGTTCTGATTCTGGATATTATTAACATGAAAATAGGATTGTGTAATACCTAGATCTGCCACAACTCAAAAACTATAACTACTCTGCATCCAAATTTTGGATATGCTGTGAGTCTTGTAATGACTAGCTCCTGTGTCAAAAGTTGCACAAATTTATGCAGTAAATCTTTTTATGTAAATTGTTTTTCAATTATGCAGAATCTGCCTAGATGATTTTTGTAGCTAACAGTATTTATGTTTTTGTGCTCAACTTGTGCATGCTGCCTTGTGATGTCAAAACGCACCTCTGGTGAATTAATCATGAGGTTTGGTTTATCAGAAATAATTATTCTTAATTTGTGCATGTTTTCCTTTATAAATTAGTGAAGCAAGTTCAGTAGAGATTCTAGGTGTACTTGCTGGTTCTTTAGGCTTGTTTAGGACCAGAGAGCATGCATGAGAAAGTTTGGATCGTTTTGATGCTTATTTATTTTTGTATGCATTTAATTTGAATCACTGGCTAGTTTTGTTATTTTCCAAAGTAATTTATTTTCTAGCTTCCAAGCTTTCCATGTGAGTCCAATGGTGCTGTATGGGTATTCTTATGCTTAAGAAGCACTTCTTTAATTTTTTTAGTGATTTATTGCTTAATAAAAAGCTTTAAATCCTTTTTAAAGATTAAAGAACAATTAAATAAAGAAAATCCCTTTTTAATTCATTTCCCTTTTTGGAAAATATTACCTAACTTAATTAAAGGCTAAGAAAACACCCTTGCTGATAAGGAATTGATTTGTGAATAAAAATCTTGTTCACACCATTGCTAGTGAGAGAAAAAAATTAAACCTTCACATGAAATAACAAGTACAAAAGAAACATTAATTCAAATGTGCAATAAAAGAATGAATCACATATAACTAATAACCTTCCTAAAAGAGATGTACTATCTAGATACTTGTTAAGGTGAATATTACCAACAAGAGTTGGATAAGATAACAAACTGTCACATCACTTGAACCTTCCATTGCATTCCGTGTAGATCTTCCGGACGGTGACTACTCCCTCGTTCCAGAATCCGAGGATGGAGGAGAAGAAGCTTCGCTGCAGTACGTGGAAGTACTCGAAGACACCGAGGGTGCCCAGGCTAACCTAGCTGACGAAGGCAAGCTCCGGTGCATCTAACCCAATTTTCAAATTTACTGTTCAATTATCTATGGATGCTTGTGCATTTAAGTTCAAGAATTAAATGGAACCTTAGATGCATGATCCCTAGGTACCTTTGTCCTTACTAGTATGATAGGTCGATAGCTACTAAGCAATAGGGCCGTTACAAGTCGGGTGATGACCTCACTCGCGAGAATAGGTTCCTAGATAGGGATCACAATATATCCTTAATTGGATTTGCTCATGTGGTAAGAGCATGAGATTTGGGCTCCGGTCCAATGGCAATTGTGGGTTAAGTGTTTGAACGTACTAAGCACTTGTCGGGAATGGGACCGGTAAGCCTAGTACCTTAATGAGGTGGCGAGGGATCCTACTATTACTACTCTTGGGATACATCTCACGGCTAGCTACCGGTGGTGTACGGTGACTCCGGGTGCTCGCGGGGTATGCCGGATAGCCTGCACCAAAGACTGTAACATTCGATCCCGGCCCGAGGATTTTTGGGAACTTCTTGGGAAGTTGTCCTTGCGGGGGCAGCCTACCGTGTGTTCAGGTCTCCCTTGCAAGGTTTGTATCAATCGATTGTCGGCCTCTCACAGTTATCTGAAACTATTTACTCCACTAGCCATGAGATCCCTAATGATGGAAGTTGATGAATACTATGCTTGATTAATTGTATTGTACAACTTTGTCTGCACTAGATGGCTAATTTAGTAAAGATTAAACCTACTAGAACTTGTGCTAAAATCTTGAAAGTAAGGACATACTCTTTGTTACTTTTCAGCAAAAAGAAACTCAGTGGCCAAAAGCCTTTCATGTCTAGAGTTGGTGAAGTAGTTATCACCGACGGGTAAGTCTTGCTGAGTATTAGTATACTCAGCCTTGCTATAATATGTTGATCCAAGTAATGCTTTCGGTGATGTGTGACCCGAAGAGATCCCACCCGGCTGGGAGCTGGAGTGGGTAGAGGATGACGACTGAAGGCATCATGCATGCCCCCCCGTGGTGTTTCCACTTCCGTTAGTTTAATTCTGCAGTTTCAAAACTCTGAACTACTTCTTTATGGCAAAAACTTCGGTTTGTAATAATTAAACCCCTCGGGGTACAAATTTGGATGTTAACGATGATGTATCTCTGGACTCGCCTTCGAGTGAGTTTTAATGCATATATATCGATCCTTGTTGCTATTCAAGTGATTTACCGGGCATTAACCCGGTGACTATCGACAGGATGATACTTTATTATCGCTTAATGACCAAAGTGGATTGGTTTAGGCGATAGTACGGTATTTTCCTGGGTGGGTTGTCACAGTCGCCGTCTCCCAGTGCAAGCCGACGCCACCGGCGGCTCCGCGACGTCGAGCCGCGCCTCCCCCAGCTTCTTCCTGCGGCTAGGGGAGCACCGGAGCGCCACCACCGCGAGGACCGGTCGTCGGCGTCTCCACCGTGGGCATCCACCGCCGACCAAGATTCCGGCCGCTGCCGTCGTCTTCCGCCGAGGGTGAGCAGCCACACATGTCCTCCTCCCTCTCCTCTCCCTTTTCCCCACCTCAGCCAAGCTCTAGGGTCGCCGGAGCGCCCCAATCCCGCCGGCCAAACCTCCCTGTCCGCCGCCGGTCAAAATCCAGAGGTAGGGGATGAGGTGGCGGTTTTACACACAACCCCCTGAGGAAAGCCATAATACCTAGATCTGTTTCTTGAGTCTTGCACCTTTTTTTGAAACCCCCCCTGAAAGAATAGATTCCTGCATCCAAAACCAACTAGCACCCTTTTATAGATCTAACCCTGAGTTTTATCCTTTTCACGAGCACTGTTTCTTGTGTCTCGGGTTTCTTCTCAGCTAGCCCCTGAAGTCTATAGTTAATTGCAGATAGGTCCTCCAATCTTGTTTTGCTCATAAAATTTTCGTGTTAGCTCCGTTTTAATCCGTTCAAGTTTGCGTTAGGTCCATAATAATGTGAAGCACGCATTAGCGGAGTGTTTTCATCATGTTTTGTTTTCTGAAAATAAAATTAATATTAGTTTTGATTAATGTCTAGTTATACATGCCTTTTATAAATAAAAGTAATATAGATCTATACATCGTTTTTCATAAGCAAATTTAATTTGATTAATGTTTCTATCACATGTTTTTGTACATAAAAGTTAATTAGATCTTTATCTCGGTTTTCGTAAACCAAATGTTAATTTGTTTAATAGTTAATTAATTTTTTTTAAATTAAAATTTGATTAGGCTTTTACATCGGCTTTTACAATAAATGTTAATATGATTAATGTCAGTTCCATATTGTTTTTAATAATAATATGATCTACTCGAATTACAAAGTTTCGTTTAGACTGTTCATATATTTTATTTTTTCTAAATTAAATGTTTAATTGGTTAATTCATATATGAATCTTTATTAATAAAACTTGACAAGTTCTTTACACCGGTTTCGTAAATAAAGTTTAATATTTGCATTAATGTCAACATAGGGTATTTTATTTCTGAAATATCCTTTATATTTGTTTTGTTAATTAAAATGAACCTAGCTCATATCCTTGTTCTCTCATATATGCAAAACGTTCGTTAGACGTTCTTTTCTCAGCTCAATCTAAGTGTGATCTTTCCTGTTCTTGCTCGATCTTCCGCAACCATCTCTTTAAAGCTAACCAAGCCTTTCCCTTCCAAGCACACTTTGTGTTCTTTAGTGATCCATCTAATCAAGCCTATCCTTTAGTGCGTTCTTTTAAAGCTTTCTTTTGATTGGTGCTTTGTTCTTAGTATATGCTTGTTTGTTTGCTTTGTGTATGTTTGTGCCCGATGATTGATACGCTTAGAGTGAACGTCGTTCGAGAAGTTTTGAAGAGCTTGAAGTTGAAGATTCTAAGCAACTACCCTTTGGTTAAAGGCAAGTGTGTCCTTGATCTTTTGTCCTAAGAATTATATTTAATCACTCATTGTATTGCTTGCATTAATTTCGATGGGTTCCTATTAAGGATTACCTAGTCTCTATGATCACTCCTTGTTAATCTGGGTTTACTTATATGTTGGGTAGCTATGCTTAGTTGCTATACTTGGGTTATGGTGGTTTTAATGAACAATAATGATGAATCATGCTATACCTTTATGTTATATCTTTGGATGTTTAATACAAGACCATATGTTTAATCGGAACATGGAGCGACTACCCAGGACAACAGTGCAACCACAAGAACTATATGGCTCTGGTGTTGGTCGAGTAATTAGGGAAGTCTTTGTGTGGTTATTACTCGCATAGTAGGTTGGGGACGGAGGAATGCTTTTATGGCTTTTCTATTCCGGAGTGGTGTTGGAACGGAAGTACTCTATGGCTGACCGTTCGTAATAGAAGTGTGGTACGAAAGATAGCCTCTATGACATACTACTATGGACTAATACGCACGGGAGGACTCTTTGTAAAGGCATCGTAGCGTCCCTATGCAATCACACCTCGGTAGTGTGGTATGATGCTTGGCCGGCATCCCATGGTTGGGTTTATAGTTCTTCGAGACTTTTACACGACTTGTGGGTAAGGATGTACAATCTCTGCAGAGTGTAAAACTAATCGATTAGTTGTGCTCACGGTCAAGAGCGGCCTGGACCCTCACATGATATTTGAACTTGAAGATGTGCTTAAATTGTGCTCTCTGGTTATTCTGGCCATATGCTTATGGTGTATTTCTTACCTTATGCTTAATGTGGGTTGGTATAAACTTGTACTTTTATTACTAAACAGATGCTAATAAAATTTGACCAACTAAAAGTGCTAAATGCTTATAGCCCAGTCCACTATAAAGCCTTTGCATTCATTCTTTCCCCCACGCTTGCTTGAGTACGACAAGTGCTCACCCTTGCTATAAACAATGTTGCTCAGAAAGAGGATGCTACTCTAAAGTCTTGTGAAGATGTTGCCGGTGCTAGGCGTACGCAACCCCCAGTTGACTGCTTGTGATGTTTGGAGCCTTCGTTTCCAGGATTAAGCGTAAATCTCTGATAATCTCTCTTTTTCTTACGTGATACTGTTTCTGTATTCACTTATATGTCACTATATGCATGAAATTTGACCATGACATGCATATAGGTATGCACTTGGTTTCCTTCGGAAAATCGGATGTGACAGAGTAGTATTAGAGCTGTATCGACTCTAGGACGTAAGCCTAGTTAGCAACGGATGTTTCCTAAGGTCTCTTTTGATCTAAAGTCCATTTTTATCTTATCCTTGACCTCTCTGATGAATCATCTCACATCTTAACCATCTTCTTATATCCATACCATGAATTCTTGTATATTTATCTTCAATCTCCTTGAATATTTCTTCGATCTCACCTGTGCATTCTCTCAAGCAATAACAGCCCCTTGATTTATTGTAGAATTGTTATCCTTTATATTCTATCTGTTCGCGCAGCTCTCTGACAAATCAACTCTATTTTAATTTTATCTCGAGCTATAGAATTCCGTTTGACATGAAATCAGTTGGGTTAGTTCAAGAATTTCATGTATTAATTTCTCTCCAAAATTCACCAGTATTCGTTTTGTATCCAGGGAGATACATACGAATTAGTGGCGCATTCAGAATCTGTCAACACTGCTGACATAGCCATCTTGTTTAAATCATATCTCGAGTTCTAAACCTCCGATTCAGGTGATTCCAGTTGGGATGAACTCATAATTTCGGCCTTCTTGATCTGGGAAAAATCCATTATTTATGAATATCCATGCTGGGATCTACATCTGATCTATTAGGAGGATACCCCCTGACTTTATTAACAACGTGTAGTGTCGTTCCCTTAGCTATGTCTTGTTTGGTGAAGTTCAGTGTTTGCATGATGATGCTTGGTTTTATGAACTTGATTGATTCGCTTCTTTGAAGTGAGTGTTGGTGTATTGTAGGTCTTATATCTACAATAACATCAGTTGCTTAGTTGGGCTCTTCATTTGTACCTTCCACCTCCTTGTTTATCCCTATTCTTTTACCCTACTCTTGTTCTCTTCTGATCATATCTTTACCTACCAACCAGATGGAAAACCAAGAATGAGGTAATCCAAGGCGAAAGCTATGAGAACAGTGGTGACTATGGCTACAACCAAGATGTGTTATCATTTCCACCCTCAGATGATAAGTATGCAGAGTTCATGAGGACTGAGCCACCAATGTTCTCTAGTACCACGTACCCCTTAGAAGTTGATGACTGGATCAAGACAATTGAAGAGAAGCTAGATACGGTACAATGCAATGATAGAGAGAGTTTTGTATGCATCCGGGCAACTTATAGGAGCAGCCTCAGAGTGGTGGAATTCTTACATAAATGGACATGAGCAACCTGAGAGTGTAGTGTGGAAGGAATTCAAGGACAACTTTATCTTACACCATACTCCTGCAAGTGCGATGAAGCTCAAGAGGATGGAGTTCCTTAACTTAAAGCAGGGACAGATGACGGTAACTGAGTACGGGGATAAGTTTATTCAATTATCTTTGTATGCCCCAAGATCAGCTGAAAGTGATAAGAGGAACCGAGAGCATTTCATCAAAGGGTTGGATGAAGATCTTCAAAGTATACTAAGCTTACATGAATATTCCAGTCTGCAAGATGTAATCAACAGAGCCGTTGGGCTAGAAAGCAAACTACAGGAGATCATGAGTAAGAAGAGAAAAAGGGAATATCCAGGGGAAGCCAATAACAATTCTCACCTACATCATATGTCTCAAGCCCAAGGTTTTTCTGAGGATCACTACGAAGATGCATATCTAGAATATCCTCATGGTGTCACAATGCCAGTGATTTATAAGACACCACAGAATCGTCGAAACATTAGGGAAAGTAAAGCTTGTTTCTATTGCAAAGCTGGTGGACACTTTATCAACAGGTGCTCGAAGAAATTTCTAGATCATCATTTTAAGAAGGAATGGCGACGATGACACAAGCAAGACAAGACCCCCGATACCTCAGGATGTTAATATAAGTTAGGCTTGGAGAGTTTTTCTGTAATATGAAAGGAAGAATATTGCTAAAGGATATGAATAGAGTTCGAAATAAACCCTTGTTTCTTGCTAGCCTTTTTCGAATCTCGGGACGAGATTCCTTTTAAGGGGGTAGATTTGTCACACCCTGAAATTTCCAATTTCAGGATGTGAATAGAAAGAATAATTAAATAACGATTTTCTCATAATTTTAAAATTTTTCCAACATTTATTTTTCTTTACAGGAAATATAGTATAGGAAAATTCCTTTGTTTGATTTTCTAAATTAAATAAAAAGTTGTGAGTGTTGCATTCATGCCGATGCATCTTGGTGCTTCTTGAGTGCAAAAGGTTTCAAAAATGCGTTTAGGAGTTGTCCTAATCCTCCTGAGAATTTTCCGGATTTTTCTGCAATTTATTCTCATTTTTATTGAGCTATATCTATTTATTAGAAGGCTCTAAAAATCTTTTTCATGAGCACCAAATACTTTATTTGGATTTTTCCTGTCTCAATCTAGCTCTGGGAATTTTCCTGGAAATTTTCGATTATTTTTCGTGCTCTAAAAACATTTTCTGGTGTTTACTGGAATTGTTTTCACATTGAAAAGTAATTTTGGAAAATGTAAAAAAAGAAAACCTATCCTACCGGATTGGGCCGAGCCCGTGAGCCCGACCCAACCCAGTCCGGCCCGGCCACGGACCCGCACGGGGCCCATCTGAGCCGAAAGCAGCAGGGCGCTGCTGCACAGAGTCGTTTATGTGCATACCATTAAAAAAGTTACCAGTTACGCACATGCCATAAAAAAGTTTCCAAGCATCTGTATGCCATGCACCCGAAATTTTTTTTACACATGCCATTTTGGATGGATTCTGTTAGGACTTAACGGTTCCACCCATCTGACATGTGGGACCCGCGTTTGGAAATGACTATTATGCCCCTGTCCATCTAGAAACGAATCACGCTCCTCCCTGGAAACGAAACGAGGCCGACGCGCTTAAAAAAAGAAACGAGGCCGAACCCTAGCACCCGCCGCCCGCCGACCGCCGCCCGCCAAATCCAGCCCCCGCCCGTGCGCCCGCGGCCGGCGGGCGGGCGGCCCGCGCGCCCGCGGCCGGGCGAGGGGCGGCCGGCGGCCCGCGCGCCCGAGGCCGGGCAGGCGGGCGGCCTGCGCGCCCGTGGCCGGCGGCCGACGCGGCCAGGGCCTTGAGGCCGGCGCCGCCACAACCCCCTTCCTCTAGGTAAAAATCTTCCATTTTCCCTTATTTATCCCTTCTTTGCTCGCATATATGTGATGTATGCATGTGTGCTGAGCATGCCCTGTTGTTGTATGTCCAAAGAAGCCAAACCAGCTGCCATATATTCCTCTGAGTTGAAGCGTGCTTCTGAGACTGCAGAAATTATAGCGAAAGTTTGTGATGTATCAAATGTAAGGGCATTCTGTTTTTTTTCCTTTTCTGCGACCGTGACTTAGCACAAGCATTTTGTTTTTTCCTGAAAATTAAGAATAAGTGCATTCTATATTTGCCCCTCTTATCGAAAACTATTTGCTTCAGGTGGTGCTGAATGAGGCACTGAGAGAACGGCACATGGGATATCTCCAAGGCTTGAAGTCGGATGATGCTGTAAATAAAAACCCAAATGTTTTCAGAGGCTTTGATATTTTCAAAATCACTGAGGGCTCTGATCCTGATAGCAGACACCAAGAAATACCGGTAAGTTTGCAGCTTATTTTTTTTTCTAGACTGAAATTTTTTTTGAGGGCAACTACGGCAGGTAAGAAGCCGGCCTGAACTTTATACATTGATGAATATATATGCATGTTGGAGAGTACAGGATTTGCGAAAGAGGGAGTGAAAAGAGGTGGCATTTTGTCTAGACTGAAATGGTAACTGGTGACTTGTAAAGTAGACTGCTACGATGCCATGAAACAACTAGTGTATATTGTGTCCTGCTTTTAATCTTTTGAAAATGGTACAGCAGATATGGACTTATTTGTTTCACTTACAAATTACAATAGGTGTACTTATTCAGATATTTTTTTTTTTGAAATTAAACTTATTCGGATCTTTAATTGACTTAAGCCATGTGAATAACTGTACCAACGTTTTCAACCTGCTGTCGCTAGCTACAACTGAAGATGCTCAAAACAGCACAATACGCTTCCCTCAACACTAAACCTAAGCGATTCTAAGCTTCACTCTGAAGAGCTTATCAACACTTGTACTCATGTTCAGGGTGGCGGAGAGAGCCTCAATCAGCTAAATGAGCGCTGCGTCACCTACTTGAATAAGATTGCCCTGGAGCACATAGGTAATCTGCAAACCTCATTCTTAATTATTTGCATCCCACCAAATTCCTTTACTGGTAAATAAACAATACCACACTGAAATTTGACATAGGCCAAACAAATCTGAACATTATCTGTTAAGTACTAGCAGGTTGATATTTCACTTTTCTACATCTAGTCATTTACAATCTACAACCTAGCTGATTTTGTCATTTAATCTAGCTGATCTTATAATTTAACCTATCTGATCTTAACATTTGACCTAGCTGATTTTGTCATCTAACCTAGCTGATTTTGTCATTTAACCTAGCTGATCTTAACATTTAACCTAGCTGATTTTGTCATTTAACCTCGCTGATCTTAACATTTAACCTAGCTGATTTTGTCATTTAACCTAGCTGATCTTGTCATTTATAACCTACAACCTAAGGTCTGGAAGTGGACATGGATCCAATGAGCCCTTTCCTCTCCAAATTGAGCACCCTCCAGCTGTTCTATGAAGTCTCTGCACCAAGGCAGAAGCAAGCCATCATGAAGAAGTGTACACCAAGGAGGGCTCCTGTTGAAGTGGTCAACCCATCCAGCCCAGCTTCTAATACCAGAAGCAAGAAGAAACTCCAGCTTGAATAAATTATGCGGAGGAACTATTACTTTTGATGTAATTTGAGACATGTATGGTTTGGTGTGATGTCATGCAAACTAGTGAACTGTACTTTCTATGTGTGGACTAAGTGTGATGTCTATGTGTGGACTAAGTGTGATGAAAACTAGTGAACTTATCTGTTTAAATGTTTGTGATATGAACTTGTTACTATGCAATGGTCATCCCTTATTTTTTTCCATGTGATATGTACATTTGATTGCATGCAATGGTCATGCACCTATTTTTCCCTTTTAAAAAAAATAATGTCTAGTTTTGTCGGGGACAGCCCTGAGGGTCCCCGAAAACAACCGGGGAAACCCTGCTTAAAATCTGCAAAAAACCAAAGATAAACGCATCTCACTTAAGCGCACACACGGGGCGCGGCCCACGCTGCGGTGGTCCCCGCGGCCCATGTTGCAGTGGTCCCCGCGGCCCACCAAAGCGGCCCACTCAAAGGTCCCCTCGAGCAAGCTCCGCCTCGCTCGAGGGTCCACGCCTCCCTCGAGCGGGTTCCGCCTCGCTCGAGGGTTCACAACTCCCTCGAGCGGGCTCCGCCTCGCTCGAGGGTTCATAGCCCCCTCGAGCGGTCTCCGCCTCGCTCGAGGCTCCCTCACGCGCACACCCGTTCCCGCACGCGGGTACGGGCATTTAGTGCTCTGACACGGCGGTGCGGCGCCATCATGCGCCTGGGAATCACGCCCCGGCCCTGTCGGACCAACTCCCTAGGGGGAACCCATCCCCACCACTGTGGGGGACTGTGCGGCGTGGCCGGCGTCAGCCCCGTGACACCACGCCGCCTACTCCCGTACGGATAACGCTCCGCGCCCTCGAAAGGGGGCCGGGCACACCCTCGAACTGCTTTCCCGTGACCTTGCAGGGCTAGGTCATGACGCTAGGCCGGCGGGATGCTATCCCCGCCACTGTTGGCCCTGTACGGCCACCCCCGTGCTCGCAGCACCACGCCGGGCGCTGTTACAACCACTTCGGCGCTGTAAGGCACGCGGGAACGGGACGTCGCCACGCCTGCCACTGTATCCCGTACGGATCGTCGTCAGCAACCCCCTCAAGCCCGCCTGGGGACGCCACGGCCAACCACTGCGCCCCTACCCTCGAAGCTACCACTGTTCGGGTACAAGATACGCCATGATGGCCAGATCGTGGCAAGGACCGTCAAGGCGGCCGCCTACTCTGCGGCGTTGCATACCATACTTCCCCATGTAGCTGAATAGTGCGCCATACTTGTAATTCGCCCTCTCCTTGGCCTATAAAAGGAAGGTGAACTCCCCCGCCGCAGGGGACAAGAGACGACACAACACACATACATTCCCCAATTCTCTCCCACAACATCTGAACTCATTCCATTCACACCACCAGGGACTTGGTGGCCACACCTCCTCTCTCGTCCTGCTTGTAGCCGCCCCACTACAGGCACCCCGGTGCTGAGCAATATAGTGCCCCGAGCACACCACTGCTGGACGTACGGCCTCCGGCCGGAACTAGGATAAATCTTGTGTCTCTAGTTGCTTAGCATCGGCCATTGAGGGATAGACCTTGGCGCTTATTACTGGTTAGTGTCGGGACCACATTCCGCACCGACAGTTGGCGCCCACCGTGGGGCACGCGAGCACTGAAGGTCGAATCCGTCATCAACTCCCTCCATGGTGATTCGCACCGAGTACCGCGGTACGCGTTACTCCATGGGCAGCTCGAACCCCCTCCCCACCGGGTTTGAAATCCGGTTCAGGGGCCTGAACTTTCAGGCTACGGGGAATGGCTACCTGATGCACCTCACCAACTGTGAGGAGCTCCGCGCGCGGCGCCAAGCCGGGTCCGCCCCGGTCGCCGCTGCACGCGTCGCCGTGACGCAAACGCCCGCCGGCACGGACGCCGTGGGCCCGTCGGCGTCTCGGCGTCGTCGCCGCTCCGGCCGGCGCTCGCGCCAAGCGCGGTCGAGCGACAACAAGCCGAGCGCGTTGCTTCACAACACGACGCGCCCGTCGGCACGACGACCGCCGCCCCGGTGGGGGAGCGCACGGTCTCCGGGCCGCGCTTCCCCATCGGTCTGCGCGGCGCCACGGTGGCTTACACCGCCAACGCTAGTGCCAACACCACGATGCGCAGGGTTCCCCCTGGCCGTCACGTCTATGTCGCCAGGGATCCTAGCGCCTCCGCCGGCGACGAGTCCTCCCTAGGCTCTCTTGACGCGTTGCCACCCGCTACCTCACATGGGTATGCGGAGTGGGACTTCTCTGGCATGCCGGACCCAGTAATGTTCAGGCGATTCCTCGACACCACGGACAACTGGTTCGGCTGCTCCGACGACTCCAGCGCCGGAAGCTACGACCACGCGCGGGAGTGCTGCGTCGTCATCGCCAACGACCCAGCAAATGCCACCGGCGCAGCGGGTGCCGGCAACGGAGAGGTTCCGCCCGCTCTAGGGACCACTTCGCGCCTGGCAGCGGGACCAAGCGCCCCTTCTCCTTCACCCCCAACGGGGGCTGACATCGACGCACAGCTAGCCCAAGCCGCGAGCTCGAGGCCAAGCTGGCGGAGGAGTATCGGACGGTGCGGTTGCTCCGCGCCTCTATGGCGGGGGAAGCCTCTGCGCGCAGCGAACGCGTGCGGGAGCTGGGCATACAGGCCCGCGACCGCATTAACGCCGATTTCAACGTCGACAACCTAGATACGCCTCCGTGAGCGAGCCAAAAGCTCATTGCCGCCGCGACGCTGCTGCGGGCAGTGCCCGCCCCCTCGACACCCGAAGCACGAAACCTGCACCGTGAGGCACAGGCGCTCATCGAGCAAGCGGTCGTCCAGCAGGCCGAGAGCTCAACGTCCCGCATCCACCGGCAGGGGGGGACGCGCGGGGCGATGGGGGCGCGCAGGGGCCCGAACCCTCGGTGCATGCAGGTAGAGCAACGGAGCACCCCGCCAACCCGGGGCGCATGCCGGCCAAGGAACGACTCCTTGACATGCGTGGGCAGGCGCGGGACGGCGACGCCCGTAACGTCATCAACGCTCGACGGACGAGCAAAGCGGAGGCGCGGGCGGCCGCGGGCTACCACCCCCGACGGGGTGGACGCTACAATAGCGATGAAGACCGCTCGCCAACGCCGGAGCCCCCGGAGACCCGCGTGTTCAGCCGGGAGATCCGCGCAGCGGCCTTCCCCCAGCGCTTCCGCCAGCCTACGACCATCGTCAAGTACAACGGGGAGACGGATCCCCGCGTGTGGCTCAACGACTACCGCCTAGCATGCCAGCTGGGCGAAGCCACCAATGACGAGGTCATCATCCTCTATCTCCCCCTACACCTCGCCGACTCGGCCCGGACGTGGCTCGAGCACCTGCCGGCCAGTCAGATCCACAAGTGCGATGACTTGGTCCCCACGTTCATCGGCAACTTCCAGGGCACGTACGTGCGCCCTGGGAACTCCTGGGACCTGCGCTCCTGCACCCAGAAGCCCGGAGAGTCGCTCTGGGACTTCATACGGCGCTTCTCCAAGCGCTGCACAGAGCTCCCAAGCGTGGCGCAATCCGAGATTGTGCACACCTTCCTCGAGGGCACCACGTGTCGGGACCTCGTACGCGAGCTGGGGCGCAGCCCGCCAGCCGACTCGAATGAGTTGTTCGATATCGCCACCAGTTTTGCCTCAGGCGAAGAGGCCGTGGGGGCGATCTTCGACGGCAAGAAGGGCAAGCGCACGGACGACGCGCCCGCGGAGGGCAGCAAGTCCAAAGAGTTCCACCGGAAGGACAAGCGGGGCAAGAAGGGGAAGAAGCCGCGCCGTGAGGCGCACGAGCAGGGACGCGACGGCAACGACGCTGAGGCCCTTGCTGTTGACCCGGCTCGACGGGGCCCTCGACCGGCCCCTCGAGGTCCGGGGGTGTTCGACGACATGCTGAAGAAGCCATGTCCTTACCACAAGACACCAGTGAACCACACCCTCGAGCAATGCGACTTGCTCAAGCAGTTCTATGGCCGTGCCGCCGCGAAGGACGCTGAAGCCAAGAAGGACGGGGGTGATGGCGACACCGGCGGCTTCCCCGCCGTGGAGAACGTGTTCCTCATCTTCGGGGGGCCAACCGTCAACATGTCGAGCCGCCAGCGCAAGCGGGAGCGGCACGAGGTTCTCGCCTCGGAGAAGGCACCTGCCTCCTTCCTTTACTGGTCGGAGGATGCCATCACCTTCAGCCGCGAGGATCACCTGAACCGCATCCCCAACCCGGGCCAGTACCCACTGGTGGTCGACCCGGTCATTGGGAACGCGCGGTTCTCAAAAGTCCTAATGGACGGAGGCAGTAGCCTCAATATTCTCTACACGCACACGCTGCGCCTGCTGGGGATCGGGTTGGACCAGCTGCGGCCCAGCACAATGCCGTTCCATGGCGTCGCGCCGGGCAAGCGCGTCCAGCCCCTTAGGCAGATCAATCTGCCTGTTTGGTTCGGCACTCCGAGAAACTACCGCAAGGAGATGCTCACCTTCGAGGTGGTGGGGTTCAGGGGCGCGTATCACGCTATACTTGGGCGGCCTTACTGCGCCAAGTTTATGGCCGTCCCCAACTACACCTACCTCAAAATGAAGATGTCGGGACCGAACGACGTCATCACCGTGGGCTCGTCCATCGAGCACGCGTTCGACTGCGATGTCGAATGCGTAGAGCACGCGGAAGCGCTGGCGCTGGATGAAGCGTTGGTGACCACCTTGGAGAAGATGGTCAACGAGGACCTTGACTCCACCACCAAGCACGCCGGCAACTTCGAGGGCACGGAGCAGACCAAGGAAGTGCCCCTCGACCCTGCTGCCCCCGAGGGCAAGGCGTTGAGGGTCAGTTCTACCCTCGACCCGAAATAGGAAGTGGTGCTCGTCGACTTCCTCCGCGCCAACGCCGACATCTTTGCGTGGAGTCCCTCGGACATGCCAGGCATCCCGAGGGAGGTCGTCGAGCACTCCCTTGACATCCTACCTCACTCCTGCGTCGTGCAGCAACGGCTCCGCCGCTTCGACGAGGAGCGGCGGCAGGCGATCGGAGCGGAGCTGTGGAAGCTTCTTGAGGCCGGGTTCATCAAAGAAGTGTTCCACCCTATGTGGCTAGCCAATCCTGTACTAGTAAAGAAAAAGAACGGGAAGTGGCGGATGTGTATAGACTACACCAGTCTTAATAAAGTATGTCCTAAAGTTCCTTTTCCTTTGCCACGTATCGATCAAATTGTTGACTCGACCGCCGGGTGTGAGCTACTTTGTTTCCTTGATGCCTATTCCGGGTATCATCAAATCAAAATGAAGGAGTCCGACCAGCCTGCGACTTCATTCATCATGCCGTTCGGGATGTTTTGCTACGTCACGATGCCGTTCGGCCTCCGGAACGCGGGTGCAATGTAACAATGGTACATGCAGCTCGTTTTCGGAGACCACATCGGCCGGACCGTTGAGGCGTACGTAGACGACATAGTCGTGAAAACCAGGAAGGCGTACGACCTGGTTGGCGACCTCAGCATCGCGTTCGGCTGCCTACGGGCCAACAGGGTAAAATTGAACCCCAAAAAATGTGTCTTTGGCATGCCGCGGGGCATGCTTCTAGGATACATAGTCTCCCAGCGAGGCATCGAGGCCAACCCCGAAAAGGTTGCAGCCCTCGAGCGAATGGGTCCGATTCGGGACCTCAAAGGGGTACAAAAGGTGCTGGGGTGCCTTGCCGCCTTGAGCCGCTTCATCTCGCGACTCGGCGAGAAAGGCCTGCCCCTCTACCGCCTCCTCAAAAAGCACGACCGCTTCTCCTGGACCACCGAGGCCCAAGAGGCGCTTGACAAGCTGAAGGCATCCCTGACTTGCGCCCCGATCCTCACACCACCGTAAGACGGCGAACCTCTGCAACTCTACGTGGCTGCGACTACCCAGGTGGTCAGCGCCGTGATCATGGTAGAGCGCATAGAGGAGGGGCACTATCGGTGTTTAAACCTCTCGACCTCCATGGGAGGTACCCGCAACAAGGTAGAAGGTGAGGATCGCCATGATCTGGAACCCGAAGGTACGCACGAGGACACAAGACACGAGATTTATACAGGTTCGGGTAGCCGGAGTAGCTATCCTACGTCCTGTTTAGAGTATTGCGCCCTGCGCTTGGTGTTGTTCCCCGGAGGGATTGCAGATGTCCTCCTAGGTACCCGACCCTCCTTCATATAGTCCAGGGGGCGGGTTCCTAGTCGGTTACAAGGCAGGAGTCCTAGTAGGATTACACAGAGTGAGTCCTAGTAGGAGTACAAGGGAATTCTAGTAGGAGTCCGTCTTCTACTCTTCCTCCTTCCTTGCATGAGTACCCGGGGAGTATGCCCGACAAGCCCCCGAGCACATTGTAGTCGAGTGTAGTAGTTCAAGTAGTCTTGAAGCCTCTGCGAGTAGTTCTTGAGCGTCCTCGAGTACTGCTTGAAGAAGTCTTCAATATTACTTGAACTGCCGCGAGGCTGGAAGGTCCAGCTCATCAGTCTTGAAGTCGAGATTATATGGAAGTGCGATTGCAAAATCGCACTCCATATGGAGTAGCCCCCGAGCCTTAGGTTGAGTTGCAGACTCTAGCTCAGGGTCAGTCTTGATTCTGAATCTTCTGTCTTGAAAAAATTGAACGATGGGTGTAGCATAGTAGCCCCCGAGCCTTGAAATGATTAGGTAATCAATCCAAGGGTCTTCAGTGTTCCGTAAGCCATCATCCGAGTACTCTTGCAGTGTGTAGCCCCCGAGATAAGAGAGCCATATGAGCCACGTCGAGTAGTTGTTGGTACGGAGCCCCCGAGCTTGAGAGCGAGCGAAGCATGCTGAAGTTATCCTCGAGTAGTATGTTGAGTGCAGCCCCCGAGCTGGAGAGATTCCGAATAGTAGTTTGGCGTCGAGCCGTGAAGCTTGAGAAGTAGCCGTGCCGTCAAAACGGACTTCAGATGCGACCGTTAGGGTCGACTTGTGCCACCGGAGTGGGCTTGAGTACTTTAGAATGCGACTTAAAAACCGAAGTCGACTTTAGAATGCCGGTAGAGCGGACTTTAGAATGCGACTTAAAAACCGAAGTCGACTTTGTGCCGCGCGGAGCGGACTTTGAGATTTAAAAACTGAAGTCGGCTTTGTGCCGCGCGAAGCGGACTTTAGATGCGACCAAAGTTGACTTTAGTTGCCGCACAGAGCAGACTTTGATATGCGACTTTAGAAGTCGACTTTAGGATGCCGCGCGGAGCGGACTTTGAGATGCGACTACAATAGTCGACTTTGTGCCACGCGGGGTGGACTTAAGATGCAAAAAATGAAAAGCACTTTCCGGAAAGCCAAAGCGAATGAAAAATCAGAGAAAACGAATAGTTTTGCCGCCGGAGCGGGCTTAAGATTGCGACCGAAGTCGGCTTATGCCACCGGAGTGGGCTTGGATGCGACCGTTAGCGTCGACTTGTGCCACCGAAGTGGGCTTGAGTACCTGAGCCATGGATTTCAGACCCGAGGTACGATTGCCGCCAGAGCGGGCTTGAAGGTGCGACCGAAGTCGACTTGTGTACCTGGGCCATGTATTTCAGACCCAAGGTATGGTTGCCATCGTAGTGGACTTGAAGGTGCGACCGGAGTCGACTTGTGTACCTGGGCCATGGATTTCATACCCAAGGTACGAAGCGTGAGTACTTAGGGTACTTGGACCCATGGTACAGAGCGTGAAGACCACGTGCAGCTAGGTTCCATCGTCGCCAGGACCCGAGGGCCACTTACAGCTAGGTTCCATCGAAGCTTACACACTTAGTATGCCATCGAAGCAGGCGAAGATGCGACCAGAGTCGACTTTAAGTTGCCGCACGGAGCGGACTTTAGAATGCGACTTTAGAAGTCGACTTTAGATTGACGCACATAGCGGACTTTAGAAGCTGCCTCCTAGGGATAGCCCCCGAGTTGATGAAGTAGACTCGTGGCGACTTGATTGATGTACCCCAAGAGTAGTCAGCAGAGTGTAGCTCCCATGAAAACCCACCGAGAAGCGTACACAAATGAGTAGCCGGCATGTTATCCTACATGATGAGGAGAACAAGCCGAGAAAAGGAAACAGTAATCATTTAGATAAATGACTTAGCTGTTGCTGCCAGTGCGGACTTGTATATGAAGCCGTGACGGTCGGCGATGGAGCCGCGACGGATGTTGCTGAAGTTGACTAGTCAGAGTTGATTCCGACCAGTTGTTGGGGGCGTGACTGCCGTTCTTGACTAATTTGGAAAATTAGTCAAGATGAATGGTCGACGCGATGCAGCCGGAGGACGACGTCGTGGCGGCGCGCGGCGTACTCGAAGTAGAGCTAGTGTTGCCGCAAGGCAAGTAGTCGCGCCCCACTGCGTGGCTGAAGTAGAGCCAGTGTGGCCGCAAGACGAAGTCGTGGCGCACGGAGTAGTCGATGACGAGACTGTGTGACGCGGAGTAGTCGACGACGAGCCGCGCGATGTGCCGAGGCACCCGGACGCGCGGTGTAGTCGATGACGAGCGGCACGACGAGCCGCGTGACGAGTCGCGCAACGTGCCGAGGCACCCAAACGAGCGGTGGAGTAGTCGACGACGAGCCCGGGCGAGGCGGAGTAGTCGACGACGAGCCGCGTGACGAGCCGCGCGACGTGCCGAGGCACCCGGACGCGCGGTGAAGGCGAAGTAGTCGACAACGAGCCGCGCGACGTGCCGAGGCAGCCGGATGCGTGACGGAGGCGAAGTAGTCGACGAGGAGCGGTGCGACGAGCCGCGTGACGAGCCGCGCAATGTGCCGAGGCACCCAGACGCGCGGTGGAGTAGTCGACGACGAGCCTAGGTGAGGAGGAGTAGTCGACGACGAGCCTGCGCGAGGCGACCGACGAGAAGTCGAGCGGCGAGACGGCGCGTCCATATGCACGGCATAGGCGCAGTAGAGCTGGTGCAATCTGGACGACGAGTAGACGCGGCGCATAGCGGGGTTGAAGTAGAGCCAGTGTGGCCGCAAGAGGAAGTTGCGGCGCACGGAGTAGTCGACGACGAACCCCGCGACGGGCCGCACGACGTGCCGAGGCACCCAGACGCGCGGTGTAGGCGAAGTAGATCGCTGCAGCCGGGAGAGTGGAGATGAGTGCTCGCGGTGCACGGCGAAGTTGACGTAGAGCGCGTGCAGCCGGAGAAGAGTAGTCGCGGCGCACAGCGAGGCCGACATAGAGCGTGTGCGGCCGGAGACGAGTAGTCGCGGCGCACGGCTAGGCCGACGTAGAGCGCGTGCGGCCGGAGACGAGTAGTCGCGGCGCACGGCAAGGTTGATGTAGAGCCAGCGCAGCCAGAATTGGTGCAGTCGTACTCGTGTACGTTGCTTGTGTGAGCCAAGCGGAGATCTTAAAACTCCCTGGTAGCTCATTTGTGTGCGTGTAGCACAATTTGGAAAATTGCATTGCTTTTGACGGAGCGTAAACAAAACTTGCTATTGCGTGCCGCCTCGATCCGCGTGGAGTACTAATCCAACTTCCATAATCTTCACGTATGTCCACATGAGAAATCAGATAATCAATTGATTTTTTCTCTCGCATAAGACAGCAGCTTGACTTCCTTTTTGGGTGTGTCCTGGACGGCCACGTTGGCTTGACTAGCAAGTGGACTCGACGACTTGGATTTGAAGGGCCAATGCGCGACGAGCTCTGGCAGGTGATGCGAGATGCGGTCATCGATTCCGATACAGAGTTGCATGTCGTCGAATAAGAATTTGACGCGGAAACTCAGGAGCCACACATAGTCTCTGGCTTGTCGCTTAACCACAGCTTGCGTACCGCCGCCGAGTTGCTTTGATGTTGATGATTGAGGTCCTTCGAATTTTACCCGGTGATCATGACGATGGCCCCACGGTGGGCGCCAGCTGTCGGTGTTTAAACCTCTCGGCCTCCATGGGAGGTACCCGCAGCAAGGTAGAAGGTGAGGATCACCATGATCTGGAACCCGAAGGTACGCGCAAGGACACAAGACACGAGATTTATACAGGTTCGGGAAGCCGGAGTAGCTATCCTACGTCCTGTTTAGAGTATTGCGCCCTGCGCTTGGTGTTGTTCCCCGGAGGGATTGAAGATGTCCTCCTAGGTACCCGGCCCTCCTTTATATAGTCCAGGGGGCGGGTTCCTAGTCGGTTACAAGGCAGGAGTCCTAGTAGGATTACACAGAGCGAGTCCTAGTAGGAGTACAAGGGAATTCTAGTAGGAGTCCATCTTCTACTCTTCCTCCTTCCTTGCATGAGTACCCGGGGAGTATGCCCGACAGGCACGCCTTGCCGGTTCAGCGGCCGGTGTACTACATCAGTGAGGTCTTGTCCGATACCAAGGCACGCTACCCTCAAGTCCAGAAGCTGCTCTATGCAGTGGTCCTCGCGCGGCGCAAGCTCCGCCACTACTTCGAGGCCCACCCTGTCATGGTGGTTTCCTCCTTTCTGCTAGGAGAAATCATCCGCAATCCGGACGCAGCGGGCAGGATCGCCAAGTGGTCGGTGGAGCTAATGGGCGAAACGCTCGCCTACACCCCGCGCAAGGCCATCAAGTCCCAGATCTTGGCAGATTTCGTCGCCGAGTGGACGGACACGCAGCTGCCGCCGCCGCAGATCTAGGCAGAGTGGCCGGACTCGTATTTCGACAGCTCAGTGATGAAGACAGGGGCAGGCGCGGGTCTGCTCTTCGTCTCACCCCTCGGGGAGCACATGCGGTACGCGGTGCGCCTCCATTTCCCCGCTTCAAACAACATGGCTGAATACGAGGCCCTGCTCTGCGGCCTCAAAATCGCCATTGAGATAGGCGTCAAGCGCCTCGACGTACGGGGGGATTCGCAGCTTGTGATCGACCAATTCATGAAGAACGCAAGCTGCCACGACGACAAGATGGAGGCTTACTGCAAGGCCGTGCGGGCCCTCGAGGACAAGTTCTATGGCATCGAGCTCAATCACGTGCCCCGCCGGTACAACGAGGAGGCGGACGAGCTTGCCAAGATCGCGTCGGGGCGGATCACTGTCCCCCCCGAACGTCTTTGCTCGAGATATCGCCCAGCCGTTCGTCGCCCTCGAGCCGCACCCCTCGAACAACACGGAACCCTCGGGGGCTCCCTCGAATCCAGTAGGCGCAGAGCCCATGGACGAGGACCCCTCGAACGAGGCGTACGTGCTCTCCCTCCTCGAGGGGTACGGCGCCAGCGAGGCCGAGGTCATGGATGTCGAGCCAGCCCCAAGTAGGGCGGACTGGCGTAACAAATACATCGCTTGGATGGACCGAGGGGAGCTCCCCTCGGACCGATCCGAGGCTAGGCGCATCGCCAGGATGGCCAAATCCTTCGCCCTCGTCGACGGCGAACTATACAAGTGTGCTGCTTCCGGCATCCTGCAGCGATGCGTGCCCATCCCCGAGGGGCGCGAGCTCCTCCGGGACATACACGCGGGGATTTGCGGCCACCACGCCGCGCCTCGCACCCTCGTAGGCAACGTGTTCCGCCAGGGCTTTTATTGGCCCACCACGATCGCGGATGCCAGTGAGATCGTACCCACCTGCGAGGGGTGCCAGTTCTACGCCCGCAAATCCAACCTCCCCGCGCACGTCCTGCAAACCATCCCCATTACATGGCTTTTCGCCGTGTGGGGGCTGGACATCGTGGGGCCCTTGCGAAAGGCGCTTGGGGGCTTCACCCACTTGTTGGTTGCGATCGACAACTTTTCCAAGTGGGTAGAGGCGCGCCCCATTACAAATCTAAGGGCAGAGCAGGCGGTGACGTTTTTTACGGACATCGTCCATCGTTTTGGAGTGCCGAACTCCATCATCACCGACAACGGGTCCCAGTTCATGGGCAGGAAGTTCCTAGAGTTTTGCGATAAATTCCACATCCGTGTGGACTGGGCAGCTGTGGCACACCCACAGACTAACGGCCAAGTAGAGCGTGCCAACAGCATGATCTTACAAGGCCTCAAGCCCAGAATTTTCGACCAGCTGAACAAGTCCGGTCGGAAATGGCTCCAGGAACTAGCTGCGGTCGTGTGGAGCCTAAGGACCACCCCGAGCAGAGCCACTGGGTTCACCCCGTTCTTTCTAGTTCATGGCGCGGAGGCCGTCCTCCCCACGGACTTAGAATACGGGTCACCCAGGGTGCGAGGCTATGACAAGGACACCAACCAGCGGGCCCGCGAGGACTCACTAGACCAGCTGGATGAAGCGCGCCTCGTGGCCTTGATGCACTCCGCAAGATACCAGCAGTCCCTAAGGCGCTACCAGGCATGCAAGATACGCCGGCGGGACTTTAGCGAGGGGAATTTGGTCCTAAGGCTACGCCAAGACAAGCGAGGACGCCACAAGCTATCACCTCCGTGGGAGGGACCCTACGTTGTGGTGAAGGTGCTCAAGCCCGGCACGTACAAGCTGGCCAACGAAGACGGCGAAGAACTCACCAACGCTTGGAACATCCAACAGCTACGTCGCTTCTACCCCTAGCTAGGATTTCCAAGTCTTTTGTTGTAAATCACGTGCCCAACACCCCAATTGGCAACGAACATGTAAACAGCATTAGTTCAATAAAAAAGGGCAACTCGGCTTTCCCCTGAAACCCAAGTCACCCTCGGGGGCTACTACGGGGGGCAACCCCCCCCCCCCCAAAAAAAAATGGTCCCATTTTTTCGCAAAAAAACCCACGTGTGCTAAGTTTGGCTCAACCTTAGCCTCGAGCAAAGTTCAAACAGGGCGCGGATGGCCTAGAGGAAAGGATGCGCGAGCCAGAGATAGCCTACGCCTCCACGAGGATACGGCCCTTCTCTCTTGCCTCCAAACCAGCGGGCTGCTTGCGAAAATCGAACTCCCCTAACTCGAATTTACTCAGACAAAGGAAGAAACAAAACAGTGCCATAAAAATAACAGACATCATTTGATCCCACAAGTGTTTGAAACGAAATGACTGTTCATTTACATGGCCATGTGGCCCACGTACTAACACACACAAACAGAAAAAGGCCTGGCGCCCAGCAATCTTCAGGCCTGAGGAGCATCGACATCGATGGCGTCCAGGAACAGGAACTCCTCGAAGGCTTCGGCGAGCGCCTCGGCGGCGTCAGCAGCTAACGCGTCCACGCGCTCCATCGCCACCTCGTCCTCGACGCCCTCGGGGACGATGTAGCCCTCCGCCATGGCTTCGAAGTTGATCTCGTAATGAGATCGCACCACTCCGAGAGCCTTCTGGACGCCAAGGTGCAGAGCACGGCGCATGCGCCCGGAAACATGCCCGCCGAGGGCGCGCAGGCGGCTAGCCAGCGAGCTTCCAGCCTGCGCCTCGCCCTCTTCCACGGCCTGGCAGGTCTCGAGGGCCGCAGAACGCAGCTCCAGCAGCTCCCGCTCGGAGGAGTTGTAGGAGGCCTGCAGCGCCTCGGCCCGGTCGGTCGCGTGCCCCAGCGCGGTGCGCAGGCCTGAACGTTGCCAGCAAGAAAGAAATCAGAAGGGGGAACGAACCCTCTAAGGGAAGATCAGCAAAACAAGAGACAAAACAGTGACCTACCTTCAACCTGCTTCCTCTCCACCTCGAGGGCGCGGCGCTCGGCCTCGACCGCCTGCTGCAGGCTGACGACGGTGTCGCTCTGCTCCTTGAGGGACTGCTCCTGGCTCGCACTCGTGATGCGAGAACCACCGGTTCGAACTCAACGTTCCGCCGCTCCCGGCGACCTCTGCGCCGCCTCGCGAGCGGTACGCTCCCGCTCGAGCACCGACCGGGCGTCGGCAAGAGCGGCCCGCTCCTGCTGAAGCTGCCCCTCAGCGCCCTGGCGGGTGGTACGCTCTTGCAGGAGCTGGTCCTCCGCGGTGGCGAGTGCAGCGACTTTGGCGTCGAGGGTGGCCTTCAGCTCGTCGACCTCCTTGGCCTTCTGCTCAGCCGCGCGCGCCCTCTCCTCGGCCTGGCTCTGCTGGGCCTGCACCTCTCGAAGCCACGCACAGACCTCCTGATTATCGGCCCGGACGGTGCCCACCTCCGCCTCCCAGTTGGATGCCAACGTGCACATCCGCTCCACATCCCCCCGCGCCTGCCGCAGCGCCTCATCCCGATCGATGAGGGCTGTGCAAATCCGCTCCAGGGTGGAGGGGCGCGCCGCGGCCTGCCTTTCTCACTCCTGGAGCTGGCGGAGCTCAGCACTCATCTGGTCGAAGGCGCCATACTTGTCACGGGCGTGGTGGTCGAGCTCCTGCCGCCAGCAGACCAAAACCAGTGAGCGTCGCGTTGCGAGGAACAAGCGTGAAGACGACGAAATCAAAGAAAGTGGCCGACAACACCTCACCTGGAAGACGCGCCACGCCAGGCTGCCATGAATCCGCAGCGCCTCGTTCAATGCTCAGTTGAGCGCGGCGCTGTGGTCACGGAGCTCTCCCCATAGCTCCTGCTCCTCCTGGGCGTCGGCAAAGGTGGGCGGACCGTCAACGTGCCCCTCTTCCGGAGCAGAGCGGCCGGCGCGGGAAGAAGAAGCCTCGGCGCCGTGCCCTTGGCCTTTTGCCACCATGTGGCCGTCCCGCCGCCTCACGAGTGCCCCCTCCTGGGACTCGGGGGACGGCGTGGGGAAGCTCACCCACTGGTCCCACCCGGGCGGCGGGGAGTCGTCGTCCGGAATCTCCACCACCACCGCCCGGGAGCCGCCGGCGAGTGCGGGCTCTCCGCCGCGCCTCCACCGCCGCCTCCGCCCGCGCCTCCGCGGTCGCGATCTCCCGCCGTGGTGCCACGGCCGTTGCCTCCAGCCGCGTCTCTACGACCGTGGGCGCCGGCGGCCCCTCCATGGCGACGCCGCCGGCAATGCCGCCGCAACCGGCGCCGCCGGCCGCGCCGTCGCCTCCGGCCTTGCCTCTACCGCGACCGCCGCCCGCCGCGCCTCCTCCGCAACCGCCGCCCGCCGCTCCTCGGCCAAGCTGCCGCTCGCGGCTCGGCGGTGAGGCCGCCACCGTGGCCTCGAGGCTTCGGCGCCGCCCCGCGAACTAGCGCTCGCCGTCGCCGCCTCGCTCGCCCCCCGGCGGCGCCCTCGACGAACGCCGCCGGGTGGGGATGGACGCGTCCGCCCTCAACACCTTGGCCGATGCGAGGGGAGGCACAGTTGGCACCACCCTGCGGAGATGCGAACAAATTGTCAGATTCCGCCTGACGGGTACGCGACCCCCCGAAAGACGGTCCCTTACCTCGAGGAGGAGAAGGCACGCTTCCTTTTCCTCGAGGTCCCCGCAGACGTTGCGGGAGCGGCCGGCGCGACCGCCGCCGCGCCTACCGCCATTTCCACCGCGCGCGCGGGCGCCTCCGCCGCGCGCGCGGACGCCCCCGAGGGCGCACGCCGGCGCCTCCGCGGCCCTCGCCGCCTCTCGTCGTGGATTGCCCGGGAGCGGACGCCTCCGCGCCTGCCCCAGGCGATGCCGCCCTTGCTACGGAGCCGGCTCCGGTGACGGGGGTGCGGGCTCCCACCTATCAGGGAGGACCTGCCCCCTGGCCTCTTCCTCTTCTTCTTCCTCCTCGTCCGATGACGAGTACTCCTCGGTCCCCGACGAGGAGAGCCCCTCGCTCGCTCGCGCGGCCCCGTGCTCCTCACTCCTCCGCTCGCGACGCTTCCGATGCTGCGTCACGCGCTCCTTCTTGCGCGCCGCCCGCTCCCGCTCTCGCTGCTGCGCCACGCGCCCGAGCGCGCGAGAGAGGGGGGTGGGCGGCTCGGACTTCGCGGCGCTCACACTCACCAACTGCGGGCGAAACATTAGAATGCGTCAACAACTCGGAGAACTAGCAAAATCAAGAGTGAAATCAAGAACCCCACTCATCAGCCGGCCGGTGGGCAGGATCTCATGATCCCACAGGGACCCGTCGTTGCGCGCGGACTTGGGGTCCATGGCGCTCCGCGCCCGGTAGCCGCGTACTCCCACAGGAGGGGGCTCTGCAGTGACCGTGACCTCGCCAACGCGACGGGGTCCGCCGCCTCGGTCATCTCGAAGATGCGGAGCGGCCTCTCCATCAAAGGGACGATCCGCCGATGGTGGAGGTGGGCGAGGACGACCTCCGCAGTCAGCCCACGGCCAGCCAGATTCCTCAGTGCGGCCAGGAGCGATTCCAACCGCGCCTAGTGTTGGGGCGGGGACACCCCGTGGTGCCAGAAGGCGGGTCTCTCCCGAAGCACCAGACTGGTGTAGGGGGGGAGACCGAGCTCGTCGTTGTGAAGGTAGAACCACCCCCGCTCCCAGCCCGCGTTGTTGGTCATCATCGTGCAGGGGATGTAGTCGTCCTTGCACTGACCCCGCACGGCGAGCGACATGCCGCCGGCACGCACCCCACGGCGGGTCCTCTGTTCCGTCGTCGGCAGCGTGAACAGCTCCACGCGGAAGAGGTGAATCCAGAGATCCCAGTTCACCGGGATCCCTAGGAAGCCCTCGCAGACACCAACGAATGTGGCCGCCTACGAGATCACGTTCGACGCGAAGTTATGGAGCTCCACGCCGTAGTGGTGGCAGAGAGCCCGCATAAAACGGCTCGCCGGCGCCATGAAGCCCCGCTCGTGGAAGCGGACGAAGCTGACCACGTAGCCACTCGGAGGGTTGGGTGCTTGGTCCCTTCCCGGTGGCATGATCCACTCGGCCGGCCGTCCATCCTCGTTCGCCGCCAGCTGGCCAGCGGTAACCAGCTGGTTCAGTGCCAGCCGCGTCACCGTCGAGCGCTCCCATGCCAATGGGTCGACGATGGTGAGAGGTTGCTGGGGAGCCATGCGAGCGGACGAAGAGGCGAAGAACGGGGAGCAAGAAGAGTTCTGAGAACAGGGGCGCAATGGCGAGAACGACTCGGGGGCTGGGGCGCAAGGAGTAAGAATGGCGAGTTCTAAAGGCAAAGGTAAAAACCGCCTGTTCCCCTTCCATTGGATTTATAGGCCGCAGGCATGCTCTTCGGAGCACTTGCCCCGCGCGCATTAATTGCAGCCGGAATATTCCTTCACGAACGGACGGGCCCACCACGACCGCGGCGGCCACGCAACCGCTCGCAGGCCATCATCACGGCGCTGTAACTGCGGGGCCGTGGCAGGCGGTCACATCTGCCTGCCCACGCCGCCCACTACGCGTGCGGACGCATCGCCTGATAAGGCGCGCCCGCAGCGCGGGATTTCAGTCACAACTGCGAGCATTTAAAGGCCCTGTCCCTTACTGAGTAAGGTAGACCCTCGAAGCGGCCCGAGCCCCTGGCTCAAATTAACACAACCCTCGACGGGTGCAAACATCGACCGGTGGCCTCGAAGCCCGTTTAAAGTAAACGAGCGCTACAGGTACCCTCGATTCACAAAAAGATACTGATCAGCGGCTCAGGGGCTGGCACAGCCATAGACCCTCGAAGCCTGCAGATGCGAAAGACGGGGGCGGCCAGCCGTCACCCCGCACGACCCTACTGATCAGCGGTTCGAGGGCTAACGCGATCAGGGGCCCTCGAAACCTGCAGATGCGAAAGACGGGGGTGGCCAGCCACCACCCCGCACGGCCCTACTGATCAGGGGTTCGAAGCCTGACCTTCAACAGGTTCGAACAGGTGCCCCAGATCACCAGAGTCAGGGACGACGAGGGCACGCGCATTCGAGCCTTTCCTCGAGCTCACCAGCTCGAGGGTGCCCCGCATGTCGTGTTCGAGAGCCAGCGAGGGCAGCTAGCCGGGGGGATCCCACCGAGGGAGAGCTTCCGCGCCCTCGGTCCCTAGCGAATGGGACCGAGCCCCACCTAGCAAGCGCTTCAATGTGAGGACCATGTGTGGTTCGAGGACCGGTGGATGGTCGCTTCCTTGTGTGATGAGTGATAGACAACGTTGTGTGGACCGATGCTTGGCTAAGTATTGCGGGTGCGAGGTTGCGGCTTGACTCGTGTTGGTGCGGGTGAAGAACAAGCGCGAAAGGTCGTCGCCGGTGAGGCCTCCGGGTGTGGAGAAGACAAGTAGGCTCCGTTCGAGGGACCCGGTGGCCGGCGGGGGTCAAGTGCGGGCCGCATGGTGGCATGAACGAGCAAGATGAAGTCGTGGACGGTTTCTTGGTTGAGCCTCAAAACCAAGGTCGAGCCGGGACTACGTGGGAGCCAAGTCATGAGTGGAGATTGGCGGAGGCTACACCGAGTTCGCGGGGTTTCCGGTGGTTCACCAGAAAACCACCTGGGTTCCTTGGTTGATCCACAAAGCCAAGACCGGAGAACCGAAGACGGAGCTGCAGGCGGCACTCGGACGGTCGGCCGGTGGGTCGGCCGGTCGACCGGTGGTGACCGGTCTGACCGGTGTGCGACGACGCAGTCCGGAATCTTCGAAGCGGAGGACACGCGTCGGGATCGCATGGCTTGCGTCGGGGCTACGCAGGGTGCGGTCGCCGGGCATCCGTCCGATGGTGAAGACATCAAAAATTCCAAATCCGCCCTTGAGGGGCTTGTATCCCTAGTTAGTAGAGAAGGGCATTTTGGACATTCGGTTGCCTCCATATAACCCAAGAGGTGAGAGGATGGCAGCCAACTCTTGGAACCCTAGCTCATTAGTTTTCCTATTTTCCACCTATTTTCCTTAGGTTTTCCTTAGGACTAGCAAGAGAGCTTCACGGAGAGATCTTGTAGAGAGGGATAGATGATTCGGCGTGGTTCCTCAAGGTTTGGATGTGTTTTCCCCGGTTGTTCTTGGTGGTGATTTTCGGAGCCCTCTCTCGGTGATTTCTTTGGGTTGTTTTTGGGGCCTTTCTCTTGGGGATTTGATGGGGGAAATTTGTGGGAACCCTTCGTGGTTCTTTGGGCTGTGATTCCCCTCCCAAATCCGTGAGTAAAGGTGCTCGATTTTGGGGTTTCTTGAGTTCTTGGGTTGGAAGTGCTCTCGGCGGGATTTCTTCGATTCCTCCTTTTTGGACGAGTTTTTTGTGGGATTAAACTTGGCTATGGACTCCTCATGAGGTGTTCTTGATATCCCCAAAGTCTTGTTCAAGTCCGTGGAGCGATTCGGGAGATCGAGATTTGGATTTGGGGGAGTTGACCGCGCGGTGCTTGTTCATCCCGAGCCGCCGAGCTACACCGGTCGACCGGTGCTCTTGACCGGTCCGACCGGTGCAAGCCCTTGTGGGATTTTGCTCGGGTGAACGTCTTGGTGAGTTCGCCGTTGTCCCGTGTTGCTTCTTGTTTCGAGTTTGGGTCCGTTTGGTGGTCGGTTGGCTTTGTTTGGTGCCTTGGGGGCTTTCAGTCGCCACCGGTCCGACCGGTGTGTCTCACCGGTCGACCGGTGTAGAGCCACTTAGTGAAAGTTGCTCATTTTCACCCGCGGGGACCGGTCGATCGGTGGTGCTCACCGGTCCGACCGGTGTGGGTCCGTAGACTCGAGGCTTGGTTTTTCCGTTGCGTTTCTCGGGTCGGAAGGTGGTGTGTTGGTTCCTAGGTCCGGTGGCACTCCGGTGGCTACGTGGGCTTGACCAACCTTGGTAGTGAGTCGGAGACGTGTGTTGGAAGCCGTGTTCATCTTGTTGGAGTTTCGATCTCCTTCGAGAAGAATTTTTATCGGCTCCCATTCACTCCCCCCCCCTCTCCGGTTCGCCGTATCGGTCCTTCAAGTGGTATCGAGCCGGTTCGGGTCTTTGTTGACTCTAACCGAGTCTAAGATCCAAGGATGGCGTACCGGAACGGGGTTCGGGTCCTCCACACTTCGATGGCAAGAACTACCGGATGTGGAGCAAGCGGATGGGTGCGTTCCTCCGCGGAAAGGGTCGGCTACTTTGGGATGTCACGGTGGACACGAGGCTATGTCCGGCCGGTTGATTTCCTCGCTCCCGGGATCAAGGGATAGCTTTGACGCCAACAATAAGGTGGTCGACTACTTGTTTCGTGCTTTGTGTCGGCCCGAGTTCGATCGGGTGCACACCGAGCACTTGGCTTGCGGGATTTGGGCGGTGTTGAAGGAGGCTCATGTTGGGAACGCCCGGGTTCGAGGCACGGATGTATGCGACCTACGGAGAGAGTACGAGAACTTCACTCATCTCCCCGGTGAGTCCATCGATGCCTTGTTTCGTAGGTTCACGGTGGTTGTGAACAACATGAGGGCCAATGTGGACGTGCTCCCGTATGATGATCATGATAGAGCGGTCAAGCTCTTACACTCTTTGGATCGTACGATATGGGGCGGAAAGTTCGAGGCCATTGTCGAGTCGGAGAAGTATGACACTGCGACGGTGAACGAGGCTGTTCTCGAAGCTCAAGTCGGGCCGAGGTGGATAGGGGCATGATTGCCAAGCTCGAGGGACCGACCGATTCCCATAGTCTTGCCCTCGTTGGTGGTTCGAAAGGAAAGGATAACACTAATCCATCCACCGGATGTTCTCTTTCTCCTCTTTGATGTCTATGCCGGATGAGGAGTTCGACGAGCTTGGAGAGGACGAGCCGGCGCTCCCGACGAGGCGGTTCGAGAGGCCGCACGAGAACCGGGTGAACAAGAGGAGGAACACGAGGACATGCTTCAAGTGTGGCAAGGCCGGACACTATTTCGCCGAGTGTCCGAAGGTGAACAACCACGACAAGCACAAGTTCATGGACAAGAGGAAGAAGTCCAAGAAGAAGGATCATGAACATGGGAAGAAGGCTCGGTCTCGAGAGAAGATGAAGAGATCGAGCGACATCGAGTCCGATTCCGAGGACACGTCTTCAAGCTCGAGTGATGAAGACGAAGAGGATGAGAAGAAGTGGAGGAAGAAGAAGAACTTTGGCAAGTATCTCAACGGCCTTTGTGTGACGGGCCTAAGCCTCAAGGACGACTTCGCGGCATGGCTCGTAGTTCGAGCAGCAAGAGAAGCCGGAGGGACGCCTCGGACTTGGATTCCGAGGATGAGGTATGTGATGAGCTCTCCTCTTTGCGCAAGGAGAATGAGGAGTTGGTTGACTTGCTTGATAATCGCGATCACATGCTTAGAGAGGCTAAGAAGCTTAGGAAGGAGCTTAGATCTTTGCTCGAGGATGCTAGGACTAGAGTGGCCGAGCTAGAGACACGGGTGCTTGATAGCAAGCTTGAGATTGATTCCCTTAAGGCTAGCCCCGTTGTTTCGGATGAGAACGATTGTCTTGATTGCTCGTTTTCTCGGCCGACTTGGTGATCTTAGGGAGAAGTATGCCTCCAAGTGCGAGGAACTAGATGTGCTTAGGGTTGAGTTGGCTGAGCTACAATCTAGACCCACTTTGCTTGGTGCTTGCACTTCTTGCCCTAGTTTGCATGAGAAAATTGCTAAGCTCCGTTCTCGCATTGTTTCGCTTGAGGCTGATTTGAAAGTGCCTATTCCTATTTCTTGCTCTACATGTGAGTTGCATGCTGTGAAGAATTTGGATCTTGCAAAATGTGTTGGTCGCTTGCAAGATGAGAATGATAAGTTGCGTGAAGCACTGAGTTGGTTGTCGAGTCAAGAACCTCAGCTTGGTATGATGATTGCTAGGCGTAAGCGTTTTGACGGTTGGGCTTTGGGATTGGATAAGGTTGGTGAGGGCGGTGGTGAGAGAGAAAGGAAATTTGGGAATGTTTCGGTTCCACCACAACCCACACCCAAATACAAGTTTGCATCCAAGCCAAACCAACCAAAAGAAAAACCGAGTGAGAAGGCAAGTGAAACGCCTAGTGAGAAACCAAGTGAGAAGCCTTGTGAAGAGCCTCATCCCAAGCCTAAGCCCAGATCGATCCGTTTCCATTGTGAGTTTTGTGGAAAGGATGGTCACAAGAGAGCGTTTTGCTTCAAGAGGAAGCGTGAGGAGAGAATGGCGAAGGAGTGGGCTAACAAGGACAAGTACCACCCTTTAGATGGTGTACTTGAGCCTCGTGTGCAGTTGCCCAGGGCCAAGGCGAGTGTGAGGTCAGTTCGGGCTTGGGGAGTGCGGAAGGTCGTTGGAGGTGTTGCGCCCCGTGCTACACCGGTCGGACCGGTGTGGGGCACCGGTCAGACCGGTGCGAGGCTCGGACGAGGCGGCGGTTGGGTTTCGTGCTCGTACGGGTGCGAGGGTTGTTTCGGAGGTCGTGGTTACGGTGGTTGGTCCGGAAAGTTTGCGGGGAGGCCGGTTTGCTAGGCATTCTCCCCCTCGAGCTCACTACGGGGATGGGAGGAGTCATGGCTTTGAGAAGGAGAGGAGGGATGGTCCACGAGCTTTCTTTCGTGGTTTTGGTCCTCCTCCGGGCGCAGAGGGTTGGTTCCCTCATGGTGGTTACCGTGGTGGTGTTCGTGGAGGTAGCTTTGGTAGGAAAGATGGTTTGGTTTTTGCTAACCCCACTTTCGAGCAAATGGCTAGGCACCGGTTTTACACATTTGGAACTAACCCCAGTGTTGAGTCGGTTGCTCGCTCTCGCTCTTGGTTTTGAGTTGCGGGTGGATAGCCCGGAGAACACTTGGTTGATATCGGGGGGTGGTTCTTCGGCTTCATATCCCGGTGGTGATATGTAGGTGCATCACTTTCGGGAAATGGTGGACAAGGATGAGTGAATTGTGAAGAAATGATAAAGGTAAGAGTATTTGTGACCTTCGAGTGTGTGGCCTTGGTCAAGCCACTTGGTTTCTTTTGCTCTTTGCCTTATCTCATGTGTGTAAGGTGAGCTTTGTATGCTCTTTGGCCTTAATGCATGAGTTTAGGGGGAGCTTGTGAGTTTGGTGCTCCTTTGCTCTTTTGCCGGTGGTGTCGAGCCCTTTTTGCCTCCCCTCGAGGAGCCGGTGGTTTGTATGTTTTGTGTGAGAGCTTCTTTGTAGCATATGTATAGCTTTTCTTTGTGCATTTCTTGCATTTGGCATGGCATATGTAACATGATGTATAGGCATCCTTGTATCTTAGATTGCATGCATTTTGTATCATATGCATTGGTTAGGAAAAGCTTCTCTCATATACATTGTTCACCATGGAATGAGATATATGTCTTTGTGAGCTTGTTTGGTATGCTTCGGTTAGTTTGGCTTAGCTCTTGATGATCTTGATGAATAATCCATGGTTGATAGCTATGCTTTTGAAAAATGTCACATGTATGCTCTCTCATGTGTAAATGCCTTTACATGCTCTTGACATGTTTTTGTGGCCTTGCTATGCTTAATTTGTGGTTGGATAGCTAGTTTATTGATCATATGGGGCCAAAGGCTCATTTGCCATCATGAATGTTTAGCCCTCTTGATTTATCTTGTGGAGGAGCATAAGTTCCTTTTTGTCGCAAAGACATTTCATGTACCATTTACAAATCTGAAAATGAAATGAAAAATGCTTGGAAAATATGCTCCCATGTCATATGTGCTGAATTTAATTTGCTTTGGGTGCTAAACCGTTGCATGATGCCTACCAATGAGAAGTCTCATACATAGAAGTAGGCACATGGCTCGGTGGCTTTGACATGACATGAGGTGCTTGTGGGTGTTTGTGATGGTCTTATGATTAGAATGGCTGTCCTAGCATGAAGTTTGTGTGGCTTTGCCATTTTGATATGCTATGATCATGTTTAGGACTTTGCTCATGAGAGGCAAGTTTTTCGCAAAATTGCCAAAATCCATCTTAGCTTCGTCCAATGGTTGTGAAACTTGGTGATCATGTAGTTGAGATCGATACGAAGCCGTAGAGTACCTATCTTGCTCATTTGGACATATGTAGCATCATATGTTGAATTTTGTATATTTGAGAAGCTATAGGTTGAAAGTTTTGCATTTTTGGCTTGATTCATGCATTGCCAACAAGGGGGAGAAGTTTGAGCTTGAAATGGCTTGTTGGGCGCGTTTAGAAGGTTTTCGAGTGGTTTCGAGCCATTTAAGGTCTTTGTTGTACACCGGTCCGACCGGTGATGAGCACCGGTCCGACCGGTGTGAGTGCTGGTCCCGTACATATGTTAGGCACCGGTCGGCCGGTGGTGATGACCGGTCCGACCGGTGTGGCCGAAAGTGTTGCGACCTGTCTGTTTCATGTGGTTTCTTACATGCATTCGTCCGGGGGAGTTGCATTGGTTCGGGGGGAGCTTGCATGTGTGCGGGGGGGAGCTCTTTGTGAGTTTTCGAGTTTTGTTTCGGTGGTTTGTGCTCTTTGCTTGAGCTTTGCTTTGTCTCGGATGTGTCGAGCCGTTGCCCTTGCCTAAGGGGTCCGAGACTTGCCTTCTTCAAGTGATCTTGATCTTTGCCTTTGTTTGGCTTTCGATCGCTTGTTGGAGTTTCTTTTTGTTCGTTTCTTTTCTTTTTCTTTTCTCTCTTGTTACTTTCATGTGGGTGTTGTCAATGCACTCATCAAGGGGGAGATTGAGGACCATGTGTGGTTCGAGGACCGGTGGATGGTCGCTTCCTTGTGTGATGAGTGATAGACAACGTTGTGTGGACCGATGCTTGGCTAAGTATTGCGGTGTGCGGAGTTGCGGCTTGACTCGTGTTGGTGCGGGTGAAGAACAAGCGCGAAAGGTCGTCGCCGGTGAGGCCTCCGGGTGTGGAGAAGACAAGTAGGCTTCGTTCGAGGGACCGGTGGCCGGCGGGGTCAAGTGCGGGCCTCATGGTGGCATGAACGGCAAGATGAAGTCGTGGACGGTTTCTTGGTTGAGCCTCAAAACCAAGGTCGAGCCGGGACTACGTGGGAGCCAAGTCATGAGTGGAGATTGGCGGAGGCTACACCGAGTTCGCGGGGTTTCGGTGGTTCACCGAAAAACCACCGGGTTCCTTGGTTGATCCACAAAGCCAAGACCGGAGAACCGAAGACGGAGCCGCAAAGCGGCTGCACCGGCCCGTCGGCCGGTGGTGACCGGTCCGACCGGTGAGGAGCACCCGGCCCGACCGGTGTGCGACGACGCGGTCCGGAATCTTCGAAGCGGAGGACACGCGTCGGGATCGCATGGCTTGCGTCGGGGCTACGCGGGGGTGCGGTCGCCGGGCATCCGTCCGATGGTGAAGACATCAAAAATTCCAAATCCGCCCTTGAGGGGCTTGTATCCCTAGTTAGTAGAGAAGGGCATTTTGGACATTCGGTTGCCTCCATATAACCCAAGAGGTGAGAGGATGGCAGCCAACTCTTGGAACCCTAGCTCATTAGTTTTCCTATTTTCCACCTATTTTCCTTATGTTTTCCTTAGAACTAGCAAGAGAGCTTCACGGAGAGATCTTGTAGAGAGGGATGGATGATTCGGCGTGGTTCCTCAAGGTTTGGATGTGTTTTCCCCGGTTGTTCTTGGTGGTGATTTTCGGAGCCCTCTCTCGGTGATTTCTTTGGGTTGTTTTTGGGGCCTTTCTCTTGGGGATTTGATGGGGGAAATTTGTGGGAACCCTTCGTGGTTCTTTGGGCTGTGATTCCCCTCCCAAATCCGTGAGTAAAGGTGCTCGATTTTGGGGTTTCTTGAGTTCTTGGGTTGGAAGTGCTCTCGGCGGGATTTCTTCGATTCCTCCTTTTTGGACGAGTTTTTTTGTGGGATTAAACTTGGCTATGGACTCCTCATGAGGTGTTCTTGATATCCCCAAAGTCTTGTTCAAGTCCGTGGAGCGATTCGGGAGATCGAGATTTGGATTTGGGGGAGTTGACCCGCGGGTGCTGTTCATCCCGAGCTGCCCAGGCTACACCGGTCGACCGGTGCTCTTGACCGGTCTGACCGGTGCAAGCCCTTGTGGGATTTTGCTCGGGTGAACGTCTTGGTGAGTTCGCTGTTGTCCCGTGTTGCTGCTGTTTCGAGTTTGGGTCCGTTTGGTGGTCGGTTGGCCTGTTTGGTGCCTTGGGGGCTTTCAGGCTGCCATCGGTCTGACCGGTGTGTCTCACCGGTCTGACCGGTGTAGAGCCACTTAGTGAAAGTTGCTCAGTTTCACCAGCAGGGACCGGTCGACCGGTGGTGCTCACCGGTCTGACCGGTGTGGGTCTCGTAGACTCGAGGCTTGGTTTTTCCGTTGCGTTTCTCGGGTCGGAAGGTGGTGTGTTGGTTCCTAGGTCCAGTGGCACTCCAGTGGCTACGTGGGCTTGACCAACCTTGGTAGTGAGTCGGAGACGTGTGTTGGAAGCCGTGTTCATCTTGTTGGAGTTTCGATCTCCTTCGAGAAGAATTTTTATCGGCTCCCATTCACTCCCCCCCCCCCCCTACGGTTCGCCGTATCGGTCCTTCATAATGGACGCGTCTCTGGACCGCGCAGCCTACCCTTATCGAACGGGGCATGGGCGTCCACTCGAATCACCCACTAACAGCTCAATGAGGAATCTGCAATCCGCGACCCGATCGATGGGGGTTGCGGAGACCTCACCCTCCGTCCCGCGGAGGGACGTCGAGGGAACGTTAAAAACAAGTCGTAGAGCTCGTCCCGATCGCCTTGAATGGGCCCAGGCTCGGGGGCTCGACGCACGGCTACACCTCCTGGGTTGCACCGGCCGCGGATAGTGCCAGTTGCGCGTGCGTCACCGAAGCCGGCTGAAACATCGCCGACGCCGGTTGGAATATGTACCACGCCCTCTGATCAAATCCCACGGTAAAACCCCTACAGAAGCACTCACGCTCCTGCAGGGCTTCGGGGGCTAGACCCGCGGGTCCGCTAACACGGCCCCACGGAAAGTATTAGCAACCAGGGGGGAAAGATGTCCTATCAGTAGGCTTCAGCATCTGCGGGAGCCTGGCCGGCGAACCCGCAGATGCTCGGGGGCTACTGTCGGGGACAGCCCTGAGGGTCCCCGAAAACAACTGGGGAAACCCTGCTTAAAACCTGCAAAAAACAAAAGCTAAACGCATCTCACTTAAGCGCACACACGGGGCGCGGCCCACGCAGCGGTGGTCCCCGCGGCCCACGTTGCAGTGGTCCCCGCGGTCCACCAAAGCGGCCCACTCAAAGGTCCCCTCGAGCAAGCTCCGCCTCGCTCGAGGGTACACGCCTCCCTCGAGCGGGTTCCGCCTCGCTCGAGGGTTCACAGCTCCCTCGAGCGGGCTCCGCCTCGCTCGAGGGTTCATAGCCCCCTCGAGCGGGCTCCGCCTCGCTCGAGGCTCCCTCACGCGCATGCCTGTTCCCGCACGCGGGTACGGGCATTTAATGCCCTGACACGGCAGGGCGGCGCCATCATGCACCTGGGAATCACGCCCCGGCCCTGTCGCACCAACTCCCTAGGGGGAATCCATCCCCGCAACTGTGGGGGACTGTGCGGCGTGGCTGGCGTCAGCCCCGTGACACCACGCCGCCTACTCCCGTACGGATAACGCGCCGCGCCCTCGAAAGGCGGCCGGGCACACCCTCGAACTGATTTCTCGTGACCTTGCAGGGCTAGGTCGTGACACTAGGCCCGCGGGACGCCATCCCCGCCACTGTTGGCCCTGTACGGCCACCCCCGTGCTTGCAGCGCCACGCCGGGCGCTGTTACAACCACTCTGGCGCCGTAAGGCACGCGGGAACAGGATGTCGCCACGCCTGCCACTGTATCCCATACGGATCGTCGTTAGCAACCCCCTCAAGCCCGCCTGGGGAAGCCACGGCCAACCACTGCGCCCCTACCCTCGAAGCTACCACTGTTCGGCTACAAGATACGCCATGATGGCCAGATCGTGGCAAGGACCGTCAAGGCGGCCGCCTACTCTGCGGCATTGCATACCATACTTCCCTATGTAGCTGAATAGTGCGCATACTTGTAATTCGCCCTCTCCTAGGCCTATAAAAGGAAGGTGAACTCCCCCGCCGCAGGGGACAAGAGACGACACAACACACATACATTCCCCAATTCTCCCACAACATCTGAACTCATTCCGTTCACACCACCAGGGACTTGGAGGCCACACCTCCTCTCCCGTCCTGCTTGTAGCCGCCCTGTCGGTGTTTTAGACCGGCAACCTACTACGGGGAGTACCCGAAGTAGATGATTGTGACTCGCCGAGATCGGTAACTCGAAGGAAGAGACACGTGGCACACAATTTAGACAGGTTCGGGCCGCGAGGTGCGTAATACCCTACGTCCTGTATGCTTTGTGTAGCTCGGATTGATAGGGCACGATTACGGGATGGTGCAATGGTGCGCCGTGAGTTGTATGAGAGGAGATTGGATGAGGGGATCGGTCCACTGCCTCGCCTTATATAGTCGGGAGGCGGGGTTACAAGTCGGAGTAGGGAGAGAGTACTAGTCGAGTACGCCTAGGAGTCCTCTATACGGTGCGGAACATGTACGGCTCCCTAACCGAGTACTACTCCCGTGTAGTCCTTGTGCTCCACGCCTTCGGGTGCCGTGTAGCGCAAGCCGGTAGTCCCGGGGGTCCACCGAGTAGTCGGTCCCGGTACCCACCGAGGTAGTGGGCCCGGGGAGGTCCATACGACAAGCCCCCGAGTACTTTGTAGTCGAGAAGGATAGCTTCAAGTAGTCTTGATGGCCTTAACGAGTAGTCCTCAAGCGTCCCTGAGTGCTACAAGTCAAAAGTCCTCAAGAGTAGTCGAAGCATCCCGAGGCTGGAATGTACTCCAGCTGATGTTTGAGCAATCTTGAAGTCTTCTCGAGTAGTCCCAAGCGTCCTCGAAAACTGCCTTCGAAGGTCTTCAAAAACTGCCTGTCTTGTCTTGAAACCGGAGCTGATATGGAGGTGCGACTTGCAAAACCGCACTCCACATGGAGTAGCCCCCAAGCCTCGAGCCGCGGGCTCTGGCTGAGGGTCCATCTGAAGTCTTGGCAACAAAATCCCGAAGAATCCGGAGAGAAAAAAATCGAAGGACACGTGGCACGGAGCCCCCGAGCCTTGAGTCGAGTACTTCCTCTCGAATTGAAGGGTCTTCTTGGAGAATGTGTCCTGAGATGCTCTTGAGACTAGCCGCTTCCCAGGTAGTCGAGTAGAAGTAGCCGAGCCCCCGAGGTGGGGCGCGTCGACTAGTAGAATACGAAGAGTCGCGCACGGCCGGCCCCGAGTCGGCCGCGCGTGGACTTATCCAGCCGCCCGTTACGGAGCCGTTTTGGCTTATAAATAAGAGCCAAAACCCTTAGGGTTTTTCACCCATTCGAGCCGCAGTGATTCCACTTGAATCTTGATGCAAATCCACTCCAGCGCCTTCTGCCGCCGTAGTAGATCCGAGCGCGCCGCCACCCGAGGCCTGTAGGGTAGCCCCCGAGCGGATGCGAGTGAAGACACCTTGTACTTGGAGGATGAAGCCGTCGTCGTCCAAGGCGTCCAAGGCCGCCGGGAAGAAGAGGAGCCGTGCAGAGGCCGCCGCGGCCGCCACCGGAGCGGCGCCGCCCATGTCTCCACCGCGCGGCGATCCAAGCCGCGAGTGGAAGAAATCGAAGGTCAAGACGGAGGACACTGCCGACCTGCCGAACAGGGGGGTTCATCGGGGAGAAGGAAGTCGACATGTGGAGATGCGCGCGGAGATCCATATCCGATGGAGAAGGCCGAAGACGAGATCCCGATGTTCTCGCGCTTCGTGGAGCGCGGTCTTGCGCTCCCGGCCGGCGACTTCTTCAAGAGGCCGCTCGGGTACTACGGCATCGAGTACCGAACCTCGAACCCCCAACGGCATCTTCCACACGTCGGTCTTCGTCCACTTCGCGAAGCCTTCCTCGGAATCAAGCCGCACCTGGGTGCTCTTCGCGAAGTTCTTCCGCGTCAAGCCGCGGCCCGGTGCCTCCAACCCCGCAGTAGTCGGAGGAGCCGGGATCCGGTCGAGGGAGGACGCCGCGGAGCGGTACGGCGTACAAGCTCGTGGACTCCAACACGGACCGGGAAGACCGGATGGTTCTACATCACGAACCATCACCCCGGCTGCCGAAGCCGAGCGGACGGCAGCCCGTGCAGCACCGTGACCGGTGGAACACGGAGCCCACCATGCAAGAAGGGATCCGGCTCCCGAGGGCGCTAGCACGCATCAAGGTGCTCAGGGAGGCGGGACTGAGGGCCGAGCACGTGGACATCAGTTTCATGAAGCGCAGGATCCAGCCGCTGATGGCGCGGGAGACCTTGGGCTTCGAGTACACCGGCGACGATGACACGTCGCGGATGCCGGGGGGCGAGCTGGACGACAATGACATCGTCGAGAGGTTGACGCGGATCTTCAAGGACATGCCGCCGTACACGGCGTGCCCAGTCGAGGAGTACTCCGCCGCGCGCCCGCCCAAGGAGGTGAGTAGTCGTACTCGCCTCGTCGAGTAGTGAGTACTTGTAGTAGAGTTGCTGACGTCTTGTGTCTTTGCGCAGGATGATGTGAAGCGGTTCATCTCCGAGCCGCAGCCGCCACCGAGCGGGATCGAGATCCCGGTGGAGGGGAAGGTGAAGGAGCGCCGTGAAGTCGGTGAAGGCGACGACACCGTCATCGTGGAGGATACCTCCGATGACGACGACGAAGACGAAGAGACTCTTCAGGACCGCTTCCAGCTGCGGTCGAGGTTTAGCTGCCCGGGCTTGCCTCACGTGCCGCTGGTTCAAGACCCTCCGGCTAGCACCGGAGGCTAGCCTTGTCGCGCGGCGCGGAAGCCGCGCAACCCCGCCAGGAAGCGGGTGACGAAGAAGCTAAAGGTCTCGGAGACCACGCCTCAGGAGGTAAGTCGTCTTGAGCAGAGTAGTCGAGTACTCGTTGTTCGAGTACATTGCTGACGAGTAGTCTTCCTTGTGTGCAGGAGGTGCCGCCAGCGGAGCCCGTCGAAGAGGGCGACGAGGGCGTGTGGGACCCAGTGGGGGAACCAGCTGGAGGTCGTAGTCCAGCCCCCACTGTTGAAGAGCTTCTGGCGCAGCTGGAGCGCCAGCCCCCTGCTCCAGAAGAGAGCAGAGTACCCGTGGCCACCGCCGTTGAACAAGTGGTGGCCTCGGGAACGCAGGAGACGTCTGCGCCGGCCGCCGCCGCCGTGGAGGAGGCAGTAGCCGCAGAGGCGGAGGAAGAGACACCCGCCGAGGGTGGACTGGTTGATATTGCCAGCATCCTCGGTGCTCCGGCTGTGACCATCGTCCGGTCGAACTTGTAAGTACCATATCCTCACGAATAGTACTTGATGTAGTAGTCGACGTTTGCCTGACGACCCTCTGTGAATACTTCTGCAGAAAATCCACAGATCTGAGCTGGGATGGGGACGAGCCCTCATCAGCGGTGGCGGAAGATGTCACGCCACCCGTCGAGGAGGCCGCTCCCGATGCCCAAGCCGCGGCCGAGCCCCGGCTACCAAGCGCCGGCCGCCGGGAGGCGGTCGTAGTCGAAGGTGAGTACCCTTCTTGAAGGCTGCGAGCTCCCGGATGAGTAGTCGTAGGCACTGATGAGCGCGTCGTTTGTTGGCAGGCGCTGAAGGAGGTGACATCCCTGCAGGGGTGCCCATGCAGGAGTTGACGCCAGAGGCCCCGGAGGCTGCAGAGGGAGCCCCCGAGCCCGTGGCGGAGGTCGTCGAGAAGTCTGCCGGGGGAGAGGCGGTCACCACGTCGCCAGAGGTTGCTCTGGAGGTGGTCCGTCCGCTCCCCGAGATCCAAGACGCGGAGCCTATCCGCTCGCGCCGATGACGGAGGCTACCTCGAGTAGCCGCGGCGGGATAGAACTTCTGGCCGACGATCTCGTCGAGCCGCAATGGTGGCCCGGCCACGGAGGCGATCCGGCGAGCCGAGCAATGGATGAAGGTACGTAGCCGCAGCCTCCCCGAGTAGTCAATCCTTTGCCGTTGAGTACTCTTCTTGACTTGAGTTGTCTTGTGCGGGACGTCGCGGAGCGATCCCGCGAGAAGTCGAACTCCGCTACGGGGTTACGGCGACACCGTGCTCCGAGCCGAGGCCCCGGAGGAGCGGCTCGTGAAGTCGCGGAAACACGCGGCTGCCATGCAATCGAAGCTCGACACCGCCTTCGCCAAGTACCACAATGACGTCATGGAGCTGCAGGCGAAAGGCGACGACTTGGTGCGGAAGAACAAGGGCCTCCGCAACAAGAATAAAGGTACATCCTTCGACTTGTCGGGTACTTGTTGAAAGCCGAGAAGCGTCTGACCCGCTGTTGCGTTGCTGTGTTGCAGAGCTTGAGGGCCAGGTGGAGCAGCTGAAGGCCTCGGAGGCGAGCATGAAGAACCTCTTCTACGGGAGCGGGAAGCCCGCCAGGTACTCGAGCTCGACTACAAGGAACTCGCCTTCGAGTGCGAGAAGCACATGGAGCTGCGGATTGCTTCTGACAGAGATCTCGTCAACTGCTACAAATCTTTGCAGAAGTTGAATGAAGATTGCGAGGCGCTGCGGGCCCAGCTGAAGGATCTTGAAGAAGCCGCTCTCCCGATCGCGAGGCTTCTGGTGCCGCACCCGGGCGGCCCCAAGATCGCCCCTCTGGTGGATCGACTCCGTGAAGCACCAAGCCGGCTGGCCGCCTACGTCAAGCACATGGCCAAGTCGATCCCAAGACAAGTCTTGGCCTTCATGAAGTCGTACTTCCCGAAGGCTCCAGTGGAGGTGGTCGCCGGCGGGGTAGCCGCCAACTGCTCGGATGAGCGAGACGCGAGCTGGCCGGAGCGAGATGGCTCCCATCGCGGAGCAGGTAGCCGAGAAGCTGAACCTCCAGTAGCCCTGCATAGGTAGCTAGTAGCCATAGTTGTACAGGAAGACAATTGTAATGAATTGTTCATGTATCAATGAAATGAAATTTTCCAGCAATGAGTACTCGTAGTCGCGATCTCAGAGTGCGGAGCGCCCATCGTGGAGTAGGTGCGAGTAGTGGTACTCGACTTCAGTAGTCCCGTTGTAGGGAGTAGACAGTAAATAAGTTGATGGACAATCAAACTTTATTACTGAAGAAGTACACCTGGGTGGCCAGGGCCGTAGTTACAAAGTAGTCGCCTGGACCCGGAGGCCGCTTACAGCTAAGTGGCGCTGGAGCGGGTAGCCGCTTGCAGCAAGTGATCCGTAGGTAGCCGTGTAGGCCGGGATTGCGGATCCGTAGGTAGCCGCGCGGCTGGATCTTGGAGTGTGGTCTCTTGGTAGACCGCTGCTAGAGTCCTTGACGCTCGTCGCAGCCCATGGTCCGTAGGTAGCCGCACGGGCTGGACCCTGGAGAAGAGTAGTCCGGAGACTGGAGCCAGGACCCGGAGGGTCGCTTGCGGCGAGGGGTGTTGATGTAGTCGGTTGGACTTGAACCCCGGAGTAGTCGTGTAGACTAGGCGTAGAATCGGCAGAGTTGGTCGACGTTCCACGAGTTGTTGACGTCTTCGCCTTCGAGTGTTTGGAGGCGGTAGGAGCCCGGCCCGGTCACCTTAGCCACGGTGAAGGGGCCTTCCCAGGGGGAGCTGAGCTTGTGGAGTCCTTCCGTGTTCTGGATACGGCGGAGGACAAGATCTCCAACGTTGAAGGAGCGTTCCTTGACGTTGCGATCATGGTAGCGTCGGATACCCTCCAGGTACCTTGCTGATTGGACGAGGGCGGCGCATCGAGCTTCTTCGAGGCTGTCGATGTCAACTCGTCTGCTGTCTTCTGAGACGCCTTCGTCGTAGTGCTCCACGGCTGGCGAGTTCCATATGACGTCGGCAGGGAGGATGGCTTCAGAGCCGTAGACCAGGAAGTAGTGGGATTGCCTCGTTGGCTTGGATGGTTGAGTCCGCAGCCCCCAGAGTGCGTTGGGTAGTTCCTTGATCCACTTGCCCCCTTTGGAGTTAGCAGCGCCGTGTAGCCGCTTCTTGAGGGCGTCGAGCACCATCCAGTTGGCGCGCTCGACTTGTCCGTTGGCCCGTGGATGGGCGACTGAGACGTATCGGACGTCGATTCCGCTGTTCTCGCAGTACTCCCAGAACTGGTGGTTGTTGAAGTTGGACCCCAGGTCTGTGATGATGCGGTGGGGTAGCCCATAGCGGTGTACGAGTTCATCCGGAAGTCGAGTACTCCGTCGACCTTGGGGCATGTGACCGGCTTGACCTCGATCCACTTGGTGAACTTGTCGATAGCCACCGGTGCTACGTTGAATCCTCCCCGGCGCGGTTGGCGGTGGCCCAATCATGTCGAGCCCCCGGCGAGGCAAAGAGCCGGGTTGGCGGTATGGTGACTAGCTTGTAGGCCGGGGACATGTTGTCGCTTGGCGAAGTGCGACACTCCTTGGCACCTTCCGACGAGTTCTTCGGTGTCGCCCGGGGCCGTGGGCCGCAGAAAGCTCGCCGGAAGGCCTTGCTGACCAGCGTGCGTGAGGACGCGTGGTTGCCGCAGACGCCCTTGTGGATCTCCTCCAGGATGTCCTTGCCTTCTTCGCGAGGGACGCACTTCATGAGTACTCCAGAAGATGCGCCCCGCTTGTAAAGCTTGTCTCCGGCGAGGACGTAGGACTTAGCGCGGCGGACGAGTTGTTCGGCTGCGTTCTTGTCGGAGGGGACCTTCCGCCTCGCCGAGGTAGTCGATGAAGGGTTGCCTCCGGTCCACGTCGATCATCATGACCTCTCCGCCACTGGTGGATGGGCTGGGGCAGTGGTCGATGGCGCCGGCTCCGGGATGGATGGCGCGTGAAGCTCATGGATGAAGACGCCCGCTGGTACTTGAGCGCGGGTGGATCCAAGCTTCGAGAGGATGTCCGCTGCAACGTTGTTGTCGCGGACGATGTGATGGAACTCGAGACCATAGAATTTGTTCTCGAGCTTGCGGACTTCTAGGCGATGGCGTCCATGTTCTCCTTGTTGCGGTCCCGGGACTTGTTGACTTGGTTGATGACCACCGCGGAGTCGCCGTAGACTAGTAGCCGCTTGATGCCCGGTGAAGCCGCGAGGCGGGCCCGTGTAGGAGGGCTTCGTACTCGGCTTCGTTGTTTGAGACCTTCCGGTAAGATCTCGCAGGACGTACTTGAGTTGTTCGCCCGTTGGAGAGATCGGGGAGTACCCCCGCGCCGCGCCCTCGAGGTTGAGTGAGCCGTCAAAGTACATCACCCAATGCTCGGTCGCACGGTGGGAGAAGGTAGCCGGTTCTCCCGCCACTCGCCATGAAGTCGACTAGTGCTCGCGACTTGATGGCCGTGCGTGGCTTGAAGTCGATGGTGAGGGCGCCGAGCTCGACGGCCCACTTGGAGATTCTTCCGGTGGCGTCTTGGTTCCTCGGGATGTCGCCGAGCGGGTAGTCGGTGACGACGGAGACCGAGTACTCCCCGGAAGTAGTGTCGTAGCTTCCGCGAGGTGATGAGTAGAGCGTACAGGAGCTTCGCACGGGCCGGTAGCGAGCCTTGGACTCGATAGAACCTCGCCGACGAAGTAGACCGGGCGCCCCGGACCGGGTAGGCGTGGCCGTCTTCCCCGCCGCTCGACAACGATGGCAAGATCGACCACGTGAGTAGTCGCGACTAGGTAGAGCGAGGCGTCGCTCGCCCTTGTGAGGAGTTGTGAGGATTGGAGGCTTTGACGGAAGTCTTTGAGCCGGGCAATGGCTTGATCCGCCTCCGGAGTCCACACGAACTTCTCGTGATGCTTGAGTAGTTTGAAGAAGGGGAGGCCCCGTTCTCCTAGCCTCGAGATGAATGCGTTCAATGCCGCCATGCACCCCGTCGACCTTCCCGGACGTCTTTGATGCTCGTGGGAGCTTTCATGCTGGTGATGGCGGAGATCTTCTCGGGGTTGGCTTCGATGCCGCGGCCGGGGCGATGATGAAGCCGAGTAGTTTGCCCGAAGGGACGCCGAAGACGCACTTGTTCGGGTTGAGCTTCCAGCGGTACTCGCGTAGCGATGCGAAGGTCTCTTCAAGGTCGTCGATGAGGGTACTGGAGTCCCTGGTTTTGACAACCACATCATCCACGTAAGCCTCGACGTTCTTGTTGAGTTGCCGCTTGAAGCAGGCCTGGATGGCCCGTTGGTATGTAGCGCCGGCGTTCTTCAACCCGAATGACATGGTCGTGTAGCAGTACGCGCCAAACGGAGTGATGAACGCGGTCTTCTCCTCGGTCTTCCTCCTTGATTGCGATGCCGGTGGTACCCGGAGTAGCGCCGAGGAAGCAGAGCATGTCGCAGCCCGCCGTGGAGTCGATGACTTGATCAATCCGTGGAAACCCGAAGGGGTCCTTGGAGCGTGCTTGTTGAGGTCGGTGTAGTCGACGCACATCTCCACTCGTTCGAGTTCTTCTTGCGGACGAGGACGGGGTTGGCGAGCCACTCGGGATGGAAGACTTCTCTGCGATGAAGCCGGCGCGAGTAGCTTGGCGAGCTCCTTCTTGATGGCATCCCGTCTGTCGTCGGCAAAGCGTCGGAGGTGTTGTCGCTTAGGGGTGGCCTTTGGGTCGATGTTAAGGCAGTGCTCAATCAGCTCCCTGGGCACTCCTGGCATGTCCGCTGGCTTCCACGCGAAGATGTCGCGGTTAGCCCGAAGGAAGCTGATGAGCGCGTCTTCCTATTTGGGGTCGAGGCCGGCCCCGATGGTGGTGGTCTTGCTGGGGTCGCCTGTTCCGAGGTCGACCGTCCTGACGAGTACCTCCTCGGGTGGCCGAGGCTTGTTGGCGGCGTCGGACTTCTGCGGGATGTCGAGTTCGCTCGTGGCAAGCTTCTTCGACGCGGCGTAGACCTCCATCATCGCGTTGGGTACTTGGTTCGTGGAAGCGATCACCACGGCCTCTCGTATCGCGCTCGTGGGAGATCTTCAAGTCCCCTTGGAGGGAGAGTACACCGGCTGGACTTGGCATCTTGAGTACCAAGTAGGTGTAGTGGGGCACCGCCATGAACTTGGCGATGGCCGGCCTGCCGAGGATGGCATGGTAAGAGGTCTCGAAATCCGCGACCTCGAATTTGATGTACTCGGTGCGGTAGTTGTCCCGAGATGCCCCGAAGGTAACTGACAGTACCACTGAGCCCAGTGGGATAGCCGCGTTGCCTGGGACGATGCCGTAGAAGGGCGTACTGCCCTTGGTGAGCATGGGGGTGATGTCGAGCTTCATTTTCTTCAAGGTTTTGGTGAAGAGGACGTTGAGCCCGTTTCCACCGTCGATGAGCACCTTGTTGAGCTTGGAGCCTGCCACCGTTGGCTTCAGGACGAGGTGGAACCGTCCTGGTTCGGAGAAGCTGGTCCATTGGTCCGCGCGGGAGAAGGTGATGGGTACCTCCGACCACCTGAGAGGGGTCGGAACCGCTGGTTCGATGGACATCACTTCACGACGGGTAGCCTTCTGCTCCCGCCCGCCGGCGCTCCGCCGAAGAGGACGTTGACGGTCTTCTCGGGTTCTTGGAAGTCGTTGTTGTCGCCGTCCTTCTTCTTGCCCTTTTGGTCGTGAGGGTGCGGTGGCTCCGGCGTATCCTTGAGTGCATGCCTGAGCTGGTAGCACTGCTCGGTAGTGGGGTTGCCGTTTGGATGCCACGGGCACTTCTCCTTTAGCAGGTCTTTGAACCCGCCAGAGTTCTTCTTCGAGTTCCCTTTCGCGGGGCGCTGGATAGCCGCGACGGTGTTGTCTGGCTTGCGCTTGCGGTTGGGACCCGATTAGTTGCTGTTGTTGTTGTTGTTGTTGCGGCCGCCTTGGTTTGCATTGCTGCCGCTGCCGCCGCCCGGTTCTCGCTTGGACTTGCCGCGGATGGCGTCGTATTTGGCGTTGGCCTTGTCCTCTTCATCCGCCCGGGACGTGATCATGTCCTTGAGGTGGGGGATGGACTCGGGGCGGCGATGACCGAAGTCCTCGAAGGTGCGGCGATGGTAGAGGCCGGCCCCGGAAGAGGTCGATGACCTCCTTGTCGGTGACGTCGACGACGGTATCGCGCTTGTCGAAGAAGCGGCGCATGTACTTGCGGAGGGTCTCGCCCCCGTTCCTCGCTTGATCATGGCTAGGTCCATGCGAGTACCGAGCGGCCCATGGCGCCGCGAAGTTGCTCGTGAACCGCTCCTTCGGCGGTCCCACTTGTCGATCGAGTGCTTGTCAAGCGACTCGAGCCATGTGAGTGGTGCTTGGTCCAGGCAGAAGGGGAAGTAGAGGCACTTGGTGTCGCTATTGCCGCCAGCGTTCTCGATGGAGAGGGCGTAGCATCGGAGCCACTGAATAGGATCATGCTTCGCGTCGTACTTGGTGATCCCCAAAGGCTTGAACTTGTCGGGGAGGAGCAGGTTGCGAAGTCGAGGTGAGAAGGCGGGGAAGCCGTCGCCTTCAGCGGCAGTGGTCGACTTCTTCCGCCGCAGCTCCTCAATCTTCTGGCGAGCGTCGTACCCGCCGTGCGAGGCGCCGGAGGCGTGGCTGTTCGCGTGGCCTCGGCCGCCGCGACCCCGCCGCCACCTCCGGCCTCTCTCGTTGGCCCCGTGGTTGGAGCCGCCGCCGTCGGCCGCCGCCGCCGTCCGGGGTCGTTGCCGCCTCCACCGGCCGGAGCGCGGTGGGGGACAACATCTCGGTTGCCTTGGTCTTGCGAGGAAGGTCCGCCTCCGCGTTGGAGCGGCGGCGGTTTGGCTCGACCGGAAGGTCAGCTCGAGTACGGTTGGGGCCGCCGTTGGCGCCGAGACTAGTAGCTTCATTGTCGCGGGGTTTGGCCGGAGGAGGTTGGTTGACTCCGTTGTCGACCCGCATGAAGTAGGCTTCTTCGGCCGAGCTTGGCGATGACCTCTCCGGTGCGTATGCCCCGAGCCCGGCGTGCGATCGTTGTGATCGACATGAGGCAATCGCTCGGGGAGTGGTGTGTACTCGCTCTCGACCGCCTCGAGAGCTTCCGCAAGGTTGCGGATGGGGAGGTTGTCTCCGAGCCGCCGGCGTCGTTCGGCCGCGCTTCTCGTTGCGTTCGCGTCGAGCATCCCTGTTGGCGACGGTCTCGTCTGCAGGTGCATTAGCAGACAGCTCGTCTGCGGAGATGTCCTCCGGTATCCGTCCCTCGGTCGTGCCCGAAGGTCCCGGGTGTCGCCGGCAGCCATGAAGACTTGACGATCGGGGGTGCCAAGGCTGGACTCAGAGGGTGCCACCTCAGTTGGTGTGTTGGAGTCAGCCCGGGCTAGCGGTGTTCCCTCCTGGAACGGTAGGGAGTCGATGTAGGCGACGTAGCGTGAGTCCTCCTTCGCCAGGTCAGCAGGCTTGCGGTCTGGCCAGTAGACGTATCTCCCGGCCGGCGTTGATTTTATAACCAGCCCCGAGGCCGGCCCCCGACAAGGGAAGCTCAGTGGAGTCGTCTTCGGACTCGGGCTCCTCAGGGTCCGACCCGAAGTCGAACTCGTAGTCCGGGTTCGAGTAGAACTCGGAGAGAGGGCTGGAGTCCGGAGTGTGATCGGGGGCGGCGTCGGAGTCCGAGTTGTACTCGGGTACGGGCTCCTTGCCGGCCCGGCGCGAAGTGGGAGCCCCCGTGCGGGCCCGGGCCGAGGGTGCAGGGGCCGCATGCGGAGGGCTCGAGCGGTGAGGAGGCCACCTGCGATGGCTGAGTAGCTGGCTCGCATGCGATGGCCCATGGCGACGTCGGGTTCGAGTTGGAGATGGACTCGAGCTCGAAGTCAGCGTGGTGGTTGAAGAGCGAAATTTCACCGAACTTGCCGGCGAGTTCGCCTGTGACAACTTCGGGAAGCGTCACAAGGCCTGTCTTCGAGTTGGGCTGCATGATCAGGCGGCGCTGGAAGGAGCCCGCGCCATCAGCAGTGCAGACCCAAGCGCCGAAGACGAAGGTGTCGCCGCGATTGAAGGCGACGGTTGGCTTGAAGTAGATGGAAGCCGTCGAGTTCGCCATGTGATCTCGAGCGAGAGCCCCTACCTGGCGCGCCAGCTGTCGGTGTTTTAGACCGGCAACCTACTACGGGGAGTACCCGAAGTAGATGATTGTGACTCGCCGAGATCGGTAACTCGAAGGAAGAGACACGTGGCACACAATTTAGACAGGTTCGGGCCGCGAGGTGCGTAATACCCTACGTCTCGTATGCCGCGTAGCTACGGATTGATAGGGCACGATTACAGGATGGTGCAATGGTGCGCCGTGAGTTGTATGAGAGGAGATTGGATGAGGGGATCGATCCCTGCCTCGCCTTATATAGTCCGGGAGGCAGGGTTACAAGTCGGAGTAGGGAGAGAGTACTAGTCGAGTACGTCTAGGAGTCCTCTATACAGTGCGGAACATGTACAGCTCCCTAACCGAGTACTACTCCTGTGTAGTCCTTGTGCTCCACGCCTTCAGGTGCCGTGTAGCGCAAGCCGGGTAGTCCCAGGGGTCCACCGAGTAGTCGGTTCTGGTACCCACCGAGGTAGTGGGCCCAGGGAGGTCCATACGACACGCCCCACTATAGGCACCCCGGTGCTGAGCAATATAGTGCCCCGAGCACACCACTGCTGGACGTACGGCCCCCGGCTGGAACCAGGATAAATCTTGTGTCTCTAGTTGCTTAGCATCAACCATTGAGGGATAGACCTTGGCGCTTATTACTTGTTAGTGTCGGGACCACATTCCGCACCGACAAGTTTTTTCTTATTTTTTGCAACCCTTTTCTAATTTGTTCCACATTTATCTAAATTTTTCTAGCATTTCTCTCGATTTTCCCAGATTTTTTAACCATTTAAAAATATATTTCCACTTTTCTAATATTTTTTACGATTTTTAAATCATTTTAATAATTTATTTCCGCTTTTCTGATTATTCTAATCATTTTTATAATTTATTTCCACTTTTCTGATTTTTTATGATTTTTCGAAATTATTTCTTATTTTTATCAGATTTATTTCGATTTTTTCCACTTTTCTGCCATTTTTAATCACTTTATTGCACATAAGGGCAAAACTGTCTTTACACACCCTCTTACACCTCTGTTAACTCTCCATCCATCCAAAATGGCATGTACGCCAACGAACTTCGGGTGCGTGGCATACACGTGCTTGGGAACTTTTTCATGGCATACACGTAACTAGCAACTTTCTTGATGGCATACACGTAAGTGACTCTGCTGCACACTAGCGTCGCGGCCTATCCCTCGGCGTGCGCGCTAGCGCTAGGGTTCCGCGCCTATAAAGGGCAGGCGCCCCGAGCCCCCTCGCGTGTCGCACCCGTCCTCGCATGCGCGCCGCCGCCGCCCGCATCGCGCCCCGCGCCCTTGCGCCGCCGGCCGGCCGGTGCGCCGCCGTCATCGAATTCGTCGCGGTCGCCGTCTCCCAGTGCAAGCCAACACCACCGACGGCTCCGCGACGTCGAGCCGCGTGTCCCCCAGCTTCTTCCCACGGCCAGGGGAGCACCGGAGCGCCATCACCGTGAGGACTGGTCGTCGGTCGTCTCCACCGTGGGCATCCGCCGCCGGCCAAGATTCCGGCGGCTGCTGTCGTCTTCCGCCGCGGGTGAGCAGCCACACATGTCCTCCTCCCTCTCCTCTCCCTTTTCGCCACATCAGCCAAGCTCTAGGGTCGCCGGAGTGCCCAAATCCCGCCGGCCAAACCTCCCTGTCCGCTGCCGGTCAAAGTCCAAGGGAAGGGGATGAAGTGGTGGTTTTACATATACCCCCCTGAGGAAAGCCATAATACCTAGATCTGTTTCTTGAGTCTTGCACCTTTCTTTGAAAACCCCCTGATAAGAATAGATTCCTACATCCAAAACCAACAAGCACCCTTTTATAGATCTAACCCTGAGTTTTATCCTTTTCACGAGCATTGTTTCTTGTGTCTCGGGTTTCTTCTCGGCTAGCCCCTAAAGTCTATTGTTAATTGCAGATAGGTCCTCCAATCTTGTTTTGCTCATAAAACCTTCGTGTTAGCTTTGTTTTAATCCGTTCAAGTTGCGTTAGGTCCATAATAATGTAAAGCACGCATTAGTGGAGTGTTTTCACCATGTTTTGTTTTCTGAAAATAAAATTAATGTTAATTTTGATTAATGTCTAGTTATACATGTGTTTTATAAATAAAAGTAATATAGATTTGAGCAGCTGCAACACGGACGTTGGCTTGGAGGCGTCGGATCACCGGAGAATCTTCAAGGTGGTTTAGGGTAGCGAGAGCGGCTCCCAAGTTGGTCTGCGGTGAGTTGTAAACTTCGAGTCCGTCGCGCTCGAAGTCCCTAAGGAGGTCTCGCGCACGCAGTCTGTTGGCACGAGACGGATCATCTTGGCGTCGCTGCTGTGGGGCAGCTGGTGCCACAATTGCTTGTTGCGCGACATTGGGGTTGGCTTGTCGGGCATTGGGATTGGCCTACCCAGCATTGGCGTTGACCTGTCCGGCATTGACCTGTCTGGCGTTAGCCGGTTGAAGGCCTGCACCTAGGGCAGCAGCTGCGATCTCTTGTTGTCGTCGGACAGCTCGGGCAGCGTTGGCATTTTCACGCTCTTGACGCTACGCGTCTTTTTCTCCATCTTGAGGCGGTACATCTGCAGAGATGACCAAGATCTGGCGATCTAGAGTCTCGGTCTCTTCTCCCGGATAGTTCGGGGAGATCGTTGTGTGGGTGACCTGGAACGCAAGGCGGTCCGAAGATGACTCTTGGTTCAACCAGCGGTGGTGAGCCATGGTGAGAGGTCGGCGAAGCTTCTTGAGGACACGGCACTGGAGTGCGGTGTGCTTGGAGTTCTCGTGGATAGGACAGGGCTCGTCGAGGTGATTCTCGCAGCTTCCACAATCTTGATGGTAGAGTCCAGATTCGATCTGGATCTTGCGCTTCATGTAGTGTGATGCTAAGCGAGCGACATTGCGCAAGCCCAGAGGCATGCTAGAGGTCGAAGGAGTCGTGCGAGGACGCTTGACGCGCTCACAGACTTTGATTGTGTCAGAGAGCGTATCCCCGACACAATCGATCCTGGCGATCAGGTCAATAGGAGTGGGTGGGTGGGTTCTCTTTGACAGATCTGTTTCGATCTGTTGGTTGGTGGTGACCGCGTTGCCTTCGATGACGAGGCAGGTGGCTAGAACGGTGGATGTCGCCGGCATCGAGCCGAAGCGGATGTCGACGGGGTTGGCGAGGAAGTCCGCCATGCTCTCCGGGAAGATGACGTCGTTGGTCGAAGCCATCGAGTTGCACGGACAACCTTGACTCACCCCCTACCTGGTGCGCCAACTGTCAGATGGTGAGATCTGAACAACCCACGGGGGTGTTAATCCCTGTGGTTTATTTGTTCGGCGGGGAGGTGTCTAAGGCTAAGAACTCGAAGGTCGCACACGAGTACGCGGAACACAGAGAACACGACGAGTTTATACTGGTTCGGGCCTCCGGAGAGTAATACCCTACGTCCAGTTGTCGGTGTAGTTTGCTCGGGGATTGGTCGAGGTGAAGTTACAAAAGAGATCACCTCGTCCACCTTATATTGGCCAGCGGATGAGGTCGGTTCCCAGACTCCTGGTCGATTACGACCAAAAGACCTAAGTCTACGTTACACATCTTGTCATATCCCGTCGATCTACTTTGGTCGAAGTCCACGGAGGTCTTGTCTTGTACGCCAAGTCTTGTGGTCGTGATAGATTAGGTCGTTTGGGGAATCATCTGGAAGGTCTTCAGGAGGTCATGTGGGCTGCCAACTAGGTCGGTTGGGCCCACTGACAGGTCGGCGGGTCTTCTAGTAGGCCGGACCTACTTGTCGGGGACGGCCGTGAGCCTGGTCGGTGGGGACCCACGGGTACTCATGTCTCACAGTCACTATTAAAAAGATTAAAATAATAAACCTTCACATATAATAACCTTAACGAAAAGAATTGTTAATTAAATGTTTGTCAAGGTGAATATGGCCAACAAGAGTTGGATGTGATAATTAATATCTCACTCCACCTGAACTCTGCATTGCATTCCGTGTAGAACTTCCTGATGGTAACTATGCGTTCGTGCCGGAAGCCAAGGACGGAGGAGCTGACGCGGAGCAGCAGTATGTGGAAGTGAGCAAGGACACTGAGGACCCCAGGCTAACTGTGCTGACGAAGGCAAGCCCCAGTGCATTGACTTATTTGTTTTTGAAAAGTTAAATAACTATCTATGGATGCTTGTGCATCTACGTTCAAGAGTTGAAATGGAACCCTAGATGCATGATCCATAGGTACCGAGGTCTTTACTAGTATGTTAGGTCGGTAGCTGCAATGCTATAGGACCATTACAAGTCAAGTGATGTTTGTCACTCACGAGAATAGGCTCTTATGTTGGAATCATAAGATCGTTATCAATGGATTGCTCATGTGGTAAGAGCATGGGATTTGGGCTCCGGTCCAATGGCTTTCGTGGGTTAAGTGTTTGAATGTACTAACCATTTGTCGGGAATGAGACCGGTAATCCTAGTACCTTAATGAGGCGGTAACGGATTTTACCGTCACTAATCTTGGGATGCATCTCACGTCTAGCTACCGGTGGTACACGTGTGATTCTGGGTGCCTTGTGGAACCTGCCACATAGCCGGTACCAAAGACTATGCCCTTTTATATCGAACCGAGGATTTTTGGCAACCGCCTGCTTGGTGGGCTCTTGTGAGTGTCGGGCATACACCCCGGGTACCTGCAAGGAAGGAGGAATGCAGACTCCTCTTAGAATTCCCATGGAACCCTACTAGGACTCCTACCTTTTAACCGACTAGGCACCCGCCCTTGGACTATATAAAGGAGGGCCGGGTACCTAGGAACATCATCCACAATCCCTCCGGGGAACAACACCCAAGCGCAGGGCACAATACTACTCCAAACAGGACGTAGAGTACGCTACTCTGGCTACCCGAACCTTTATAACTCTTATGTCGTGTGTCCTCGCGCATACCTTCGAGTTCCAGGTCTTGCGATGCCCACTATCTACTCTCCGACGGGTACCTCTATGGAGGTTGCCGGATATAAAACTCCGACATTAGCACTCACCGTGGGGCGATCGTCATGATCATTAGCGAATTCGAAGGACTTCATCGACAAATCAACCTGGTACGACGGCGTGAGATTTAGAGAACTCGCCATGGTACTGTTCCAGCTATTTTTGACTCTACATCGAATCCGAAGCAAAATCCAGACCTTTTTCTCGTGAGTCTCGAGATTAATCTATACGGCGGAATTTGGGTCATCAAGGTCACTGCTCTTGTCCGTGCGTTGAAGAGTTCACAGCGGTCAATTACTCGATCCCGCTGAGTTTCAATTCAAAACGGATAGCCTCTGTCTACCGTGAGAAGAAAGCTTCCGTGGAGAAAAACTTCCGTATGTGCACGGGATTTGACTTCGAGTCAGAAGGAGACACGGCTCCTTGCTTTGGTGATAGAAAAACAGAGATGGTCCTTGCTTTGGTGATAGAAAAACAGAGATGCAACGCAAGCAACGAGGCAGGACAACATGGTTTCGTTTCCACGCATAGAAAACAAAATCTTGAGCATTATGCTATACACACACGTGAGGCTATCAGAAATCTTCACTCAACTTACATGAAGACGGACGCGAGTACTATTTCAGCGACTTCTGGCTGCAGCCATCTGTGCACGGCTACTTATCTATCTCGATTAGTTTCAACTAAAAAACTAGTCGAAAACGTCTTACGCGTCATCAACAACTAATCGGATCTTCCTCTGACTAGTCGACTTCAGCAGCAACCGTCGCGGCTCCATCGCTGTAACACCCGGAAAATCCATCACAATAAAATATTAATAGAAACAAGGTTTAGTTTTTAATTTCTAAGAATTTAATAATTTGACTAAATAAATTTGCCTTTAATTAAATTAAACAATATTAAATTTAGAATTCACCAAGTGGTTGAAAGCATTCATGCCTTTGCAGATTTTGCTTGTTGTTGTGTGTCACTCGGGCATTCGGGTTACCCGATCCGATCGGGTCGGGTAGTTCGGGTAATGAAAAGTTCGGGTAATTGAAACTGTTACCCGATGTCAGCTCCGAAATTGTATTACCCGAAATTGCGGGTACCCGTAATTTCGGGTTCGGGTTCGGGTATTCCCGTTCTACCCGAAATTTGTAAATTTATAAAAAAAACCTCAAACATTATAGAATTTTTCAGCAACATAATTGATATAAAGTTTTCAACCACAAACATGCAAGTACTAGTAGAGTAGCAATGACAAGATCGCTGGACACAACAACATAATCGATGGGATGCCAACTTGGGCCGATGTTGGGCCGGTCCCGCCGACCGGAGTGGAATCATAGATGTTTGCAAAGTTCGGGTACTACGGGTAGTTCGGGTACCGGGACGCACTACCCGAATTACCCAATAAAACTTCGGGTAATTAGATTCACTACCCGAATTAGCATCGGGTAGTACGGGTTCGGGTAGTTTGGGTTCGGTTCCGGGTAGTTCGGGTTCGGGTAACGGGTATCGGGTAATATGCCCGCAGTGAGTTGTGTGTTTTTTTAAAAAAAGTCCAAGTCCTAAAACCATCCTCAAACTCCCCTCTTTATCTCTCTTTCCCTCCTATTTTCTTTTATTCCAGCCGCGGCCCAACACCCTTTCTTTTCTTTTCTCTTTCTTCTTTGCCACCGCGGCCCACCTACCTTTCTGCTCATCCTTTTCTTTTTTTCCCGCGGCCCAAGTCTACTACCCTATCTGTTTCTTTCCCCACCGGCCTAGTCATCTCATCCGGCCCAACCTTCTCGTCTGGCCCACCTTCCCCTCTCCCTCCTATTCTTTTCCCACCGAGGCCCAGATTGCTTCCGGCCCAACAAGCACCGCCCGCTTCACCTCCTCCCTCTCTCTCTCTAGCCGCTGGCAGCCGGGCCCCACATGTCGGGGTCATCCCTAACCTTCAGACGCGCCCATCCTCCAGCCATGGCCGGCCACACCGGCGCCCTCCCCTCTCCCCCACTCTCCCCCTTCCCCGACCGAACGCCATAAATGCGCTGACGTGCATTGCCACCACTGCCTTGCCCCCTCACCTCCCACAAATGCCCCCACCCGAGCTCCACCACCATCAATGGCCGTCGGCCACCGACCCTTCCCCCACCGCCTTAGTCATGCCGCCTCAGCTCCTCCCCTCCGCCCTATAATAGGAGAGCCCGAGCTCCCAAACACCCCGCACCAATGTCCCCTTCTCCTCCTCACTTGCGCCGCGCAGTCGCCGCTCGAAGCCAGAGCGCCACCGGAGCCCGCCGGCGATCTCCCTCCCCTTCGCCTCTCTGCCGCTGTTGACGGTTAATAGTTGTATCAAAGTTCGTTTAGACTTGCAAGCGGACAAGTGTCCCGTCGTAGTCAAGGGACCCTTCTTCCCTCGAGTGGTGAACCCAAGGCATCGAATCCGTGGAACAATGTGCAACACAAGGATTCAATCTAGTAAAGCAAGGTAAGCTATCTTATGAAGACAAGTTGCATCTAATCTACTAACTCATAAAGAAAACGAATCTAATCTAATCTACTAAAGAGGTAGCATGAGAAAGCAAAAGATACCCGATCTAGAGAATCTAGATCATGCTTATGTTGTAGCCCCAAACAAGATAGATGAAGATAGAAAAGCGAATCTTATTAAAAGCATCTTTAAATCGTGGCCTTCCTTCCGACTCCGAAAACGCCCGCCTTTTGGAACCCCCGTTCTGTCACAACGTATCCCTACTCATGCGGGTAGTCTAGGGCGAGTTCGATAAGAACAAGTTGAAATCACTTGGCCGGTCCGGTATGCACCTCTAGCCACCGCGGCTACAAGAGCACCCTATGTAATCTATCTTAAGTATAGATCGTAGAAGAAGCAAAACCAAGAAGAAAGCAAAATCATCGAGAAGGCACTTGATCGCTAGAAATCGAATTCACTTACAAACTTCACCATGAATGATTACATGAACAAGATCACCACCGGGGCCCTCCCTCGATCTTGATCCTCGCTCCGGAGCTCCGACGTGGTCTTCCATGCAAGGTTCCCACGTCGGCTAGGGAAACCCTAGACAACTAGCATGACCCTCATCTCCGAGACGGTGTCCCTCAAGCTTCTCTGCTCCTCGACGGCGGATTACGACTTCGTTTTTCCGTGGCTCTCGGTCAGGGGGCTATAAATAACCCGAGATGCAACTAGGTCAAAGGGGAGGCCGATTGGGCCCCGAAAAGGGTTGGGTCGGCCGGCCTAGGCCGACCGACCTGGGCCCTTTTCGGCCAAATTTGCTGCCTGCTTCGCCCGGTGTTGCTTCCCGCGTCTTCTAGGTGTTCTCCCCTTTTGCATGTGGGCCCTTGATGTCGGTTTCTCTACGAATTGGACTCAACTCCTTGTTTTGCAAGATTCAGCACTTTTCTGGTTCGATCCTCGGAGTTTATCATCTTCTCAGGCTTGGTCCTTGGGCTCTTGGGGTTATGTTCACTTCATTGCTTGACTTGTATCGGGCTTCAAGGTCTTGTCATGAGGTGCTTAATGAACTTATCCCGGAAGTCTTGCTTTCAACGTTAAAACCCTGCGTAAACACTTAACTCCAAAACCGACATGCACAAGTGAACTTGTTATACCACGGGGGTTAGTACCAATGAATAAGATACAAAAGTCATGCCAACACCGAAGGTAAACTCATGGCTAGGTTGACGGATTTTCACCGTCAACATCTCCCCCATGCTTAAACCTTGCTCGTCCTCGAGTAAGCCTTCGATGGATATCATCATTGCCAAACAATGTTTAAACCTTGCACTTGACCACACATGAGAAAACATAATGCTCTCAAAATTTTAATTCATTAAAGTTCCATAATGTACTAGCCTTCACCTCTACGGAGGGTAGATTCTTATTAAGCTTATCCCACAAGTATTAACATGCTCACAAAGTTTAAATAGATCTCAGAATTTTTAAAATAAAGAACGAGATAAAGAAAAGCTAAACCAAGTTCACAAATTTAAATCATCTTGTATATTGCTCATGAACTCTCATCTCACTTGTCTATCAAGCCTATATATTCTACTTCTTTCCCTCTCATAACATATATGTGTGGTAGGCTTTATATGGAGCTTTGGGAAAGTTTAGTCCTAACAAGATTTTATGAATGAGGTGTTGTCAAAACAAGACAAGCTTCTCATGGTCTTACCGAGACTAGTCAAAAAGGTCATTGGAAAATAATGTTAAATCAAGGAGGGGAAAGAGAAAAATACACACACTTTTAGATGAGTGGACATGTGCAAATGGCAAAGAGTGATCCAGAGGCACAAAGGAAGTCCTCGTTTTCGGATTGCACATGGTTGGAAAATGAGAATGGATCTTTTAAACTTGAAGCCTTGAATGCACTCTTAGAGAACCAGGGAGTTCACTTTACGCATACTCATATTTTTTTCTCTTTCTCATATTTCTCATTCTTTTCGTTCTTTCTTTCTTTCTTTCATTATATATATATATATATTTCTTGTGAGACCTTCACCTTGGAAGTCACGTACATCACCTTAAATTTTTTTTTCATTCATCATTTTTTTAAAATACTCCCCTTTGAACTCTAAAACTGCACCGTACCTACCTCCTCCCCTATGCTTAGACGTTGCTCGTCCTCGAGCAAAGAGGCGAAAAATAAGGTAGGTACCGGAAATATTTTTCCTTTGGAGAGATACTTGAAATCTTCAATGTCGGCACCGTCTTGCGATCTTCCTTGAATTGATAATCCATTCTCAACGATAGGTTGTGGTCAAGGAGGTAATCACAAAAGATGATATTTGGTTTAAGGGTGGATATCCGGTGAGGTTTGTGAGATCTCCGATGCGGGGATACACAATGCACGGATAAAAGGCTAGCAAAAAGATAGATACGCAAAAACGAAATGACCAGCTTCTTAGTCTCGGGCCAGAGAAATCATGGCCTGCAATAACTCACTCAAAAATAAATCTTGTACACTAAAGTTTATGCACTCAAATATATATAAGGCTCTGGATAGGTTGAGCAACACACAAGTGATATTTATAACGAGGTTAGCGATATTTTTGAGCATAAAAGACATCTTTAATCTATTCATAACTTGAGAGCACATAAAACACTATGGGTCTTTATTTTTATCATAACCTCCACTAAAGATTAAGCTAGCATTTAGATAATTTCAGATTTGTATTTTAAGAGAGCACTAGCTTTAACATGCATAAATCAATTACAAAGATAAACAAAGTGGCAATTATAATCATATATCATCATGGCACAAACTTTGTAACTTTACTAAAGGTAAAAACTTAGTGGTGACTTTATTCATGATGAAAATAAACACTAACACACATGCTGAAACTAAACTAACACACATGCTGAAAATTAAAATAAAACTGAAAACACTACGCATACATAGGCGCATCCAAGCTGAAAATTTAAGAAAAGGGGGGTAAAGAAAAGATAACTAAAGTTCCTCCTCTCTCTAATCTTCCGCCGGTGGTTGATATTGATAGTCTTGGTTGTTGTACCCTTACTTGTAATAGGAATGCACCACTCCTATGAATTGTCCGACGGTGCTAGGTGAAGGTGTCCAAGCATATAAGCGACGTTTGCATTTCCTGCACCCATTTGGTTTGCATTGGTTAGGATGGCTGCAATAATTTGCACGTTCCTTGCAGCGTATCCTCCAATGGTGGCCACATTTTGTTGTGGTTGAGGAAGGTTTGCATATGGCTCCGCAAAGGCTACGTTGGGCACCACAAAAATGGTGGGGGTATGGCTGCACCACTCCCCCATGCTTGCATTGGTACACCACCGTAGTAACGCGGCGGCGCCGGGGTTCCTCCAAATGGTGGGACATAATTTTGTTGCGCACCTTATTCTTGGGCCATAGAAGATCCTTCTCCTATAATCCTTCTCTTTTATTTTTCTTCGCCGGCACAAGAAGTCCTTCCTCTAACCAATCTTCTTCCCCTCAAGAAAAAGTTTTAATCTTCAATCCGGAAGGGGCAAATTCACCTAGGACACTTGGAAGCCTCCTCTCTCATCTTCACTTTTATATTTTCCTTTCTTCATATATTCCTAGGGAAGTCCCGGGTAGGAGATGATTCGGGTTCCTTGTAATACCCGGTTTAAAGAGATAGCAAATATGGAGAGGCAACACCCCGAACCAATATCTTCCGAACTCGATGGTTCTTAACAACACCACCGGTTGATCATAGGTGAGTGGGGTCTATTGGCCACTTGGCAATCAAAGCCGAGTAAAGCCAATTCAACTCCGTGTTGGTTATCTTTGTCTCTCTTGTTCTCCCAAAAATCCACTTGCACAAAAGTGACACACTTGGATGATGGGGTTCCGGATAGTATTTCTTTGTTGATGGTCTCCTCCCGTGATCATACTCCAAAAACCTTCCCATGTGCCTTCATGCACATCCACTTGTTCCGGAGCTCCCTTTTGAAAATAGGAGACACTCGCCCATGAGTCTACGATACTAGAACATGCAATCATTTCGAACATGAAAACCAATCTAATCTATTGGGGTTTGTGACCACGGGTTCGCCCTTTCCCTCCTCTCGTACTCTCACTACGCGAAGGTATTCATGACTAGACCTATGATGGTCACGGTGTAAGATGATAGATAGATAATCCAACAAAGTTTGATTACATCTCAAGATCGATTGCAACCCATGGATGAAAGGAGATTACCCCATCAAGGTGCTAGAAATAGCATCGTTGATCAAGGTTACCCTTCCGACGGTGTCTTCCTTCTTCTCCACTTGTGGGCTCCCTCCAAACAGAATGAGAGACTCGGCACTCCTTCATCAAGGGTATGCGCCATGGTCATGAAAACTTCCTAGGCGAATTCCTTGTGGGTATTTGCCGACACTCCGTTAGAGAATTGCACCGGTGTCCCGTGTGAAACCTAATATGTGGAGAGCTTGGTCGTCGATGTCGACATTCGCTACAAGCCTCTACTTAAGGCGGGTGAGCTTCTTCTCCTCCTCCTCTGTCATGATGACATACCCCTCGGAATACCGCGGAGCGTATGGAGGTGGAGCGGATGATCGTGTCAAGTGGTGAGGTTGGACGGGCGGCTCCTCCATATGTCCTTGAGGTTTGGTGAACCTCATAGACGAGTTTCGTGTGGCCCTCATGCCACCAAGGAGAAGAGTGGTTCCTCCTCGGTGGTGCCGTGTCCTCCTCCATACTCTGAGGAAACTCAGAAACCGAGTGCCTCCTCGAAGAGGTTGTCGATGATGGCTTAGACGACGATGATCCCTTTTTCTTCGGTGAAAAGGCTTGTAGTTTTCTTCCATGATTGCAGCACTTTCCCTCACAAATATATATCCGGGGTTTTCACCCGGTAACAAGGTACACAAATATTATTTTGGAGTCTGGACTTTGAGTGGATTAAGGATGTGATTTGTTGCACGAAACAAACGCGGTGGATGGCTAAGTCTAAGGTGGTTCCGGCCTACAAACTAGAGCACATGAACAAAGAGTTGGATGAAAGACTTACCTCTCTCCTCCTCTTGGCTCGGTTCTTCTCTAGTGCACGTTGCTTCGTGACCGCGTACACCTTCCAAACGTTCCCGTCCACTCCTTCGCTTGCATTATTGCTCCTTCCACTTGATGTTTTGGCTTGATTCACTTCCATACTCCCTTGCCTCACATGCATCCATGATATTCCTACAAAACAATGCCTTGGCTGCCCCCCCATGCTTGTACTTTGCATGTCGTTTGATAAAAGATGTTGGAGGGGCATCCCGTGATGTATCATGGTGCATGTATGATTAACTAGATTGCCTCCCTTTAAGTGTATGTGTTTAAGTCTAAGCACTCCTCTAATTTCGAAATTTAAAAATATTTTTCAGAGCCATGCAAGAGCTCAAGCATAAATTAGGGAAGTTTTTAAACCATTAAAAACAAATGTAAGTCGAAAATATTTTCTGACTACGTTGGTATCGGTCTCACCGGTATAGTTTACCTTCATTGGTTGAGAGCAAACTTTTCTCGGCTTGATCATGGGGGCATAGGTTTAGGTTCTAATTTTGATTAGATGAGAGAGATTTTGAATGAAATAAAATTAAGTGAGGCTTGGAAAAATTCTAATCTTTAGAGAAACCAAGGATATGGATTTTTCAACCAATCAAAAATCAAGTTTCTAGGTTCACGCGAGTCCTACCACATGCTGAAATTTAAATAACATCTAGATACAAGTCGTGGCTCTACTCGAATGTTTTTAGCATGAAAAACAAGTCAACCACAGCACCATAATGAGGGTGAAGGGTTGAGTTAGGTTCTGAAATTTTTTTTGGTTGTGGTTTCTCGAAAAAGAAGCAAACAATCAAATATGATGGTTCATGTAAAGGGTTTATGATCAAGCAAAATATTTAACCAAGAATTATGTCTCTAATATTGTTCAACCATTCTAAGTCTAATGTTTTGCGTAGTAAAATTCAAAACTGAATTACTTGAAAAGACTTGAAAAACCTGGAATCGGGTTGTCCTCCCGGTAGCTTATTCTTGACTCGACGAAACGGGTTGCCTCCCGCCTAGCGCTTCGTTTATAGTCCATGGCTAGACTTCTTCACTTGATTACTTCGGATCAACGCTCTTTGCGGGCGTTGCAATCTTGGTTACCCACTTTGGCTTAGTCATTTTTTTGGTCTTCACAGGCTGGCTTTGTCCTTTGGTCTTGACGGATGCAACAACTTCCTTGTGGCTCGGCATCTTGAACTCCGGTCCTTCGGTCGTGATCTTCATGGTATCTAGTGTGATCCTTCATCTCCCCCGAGTGAGCTTGAGTAGCCTTCGCCATCTTGGGACCTTGGAGTTGTCTCAGATATTCTTCTTTGTCACCCATCGGTTGTCCGACAAGTTGTCCCACTTGCGTCTCTAACATCTTCATCACGATGAACACCCCGCATGTGGATCTTGCCTTGGCAGCCTTTAGGTGTTGAGCTTCTTTCTCTATCTCCATCGTCTCCATCCTCCTTGATCTTGAACGGCCTTCCGGCGTCTTGACTTGGAGGTGGTGATTCCCTTGGAGATTTTGATGGTCCTTCGAGTTTGACTTTTGAATCTAGGGTTTCCAACCCTTTAGCTTGTGTTGCACGTCACCTTTGCCTGTAAAGTTTTCCTGGATCATCCACAAAAAAAAAGTTTGGGTTTCTTGGAGAGGTAGCCAACCATCTCCGGTTAGGGTTAGCAGTAAAACAAAAATCTAAAAAGAAAAGAAAAATTAGGGTTCATCAAGACTAGATTAGATTAATTTTTTTTCTTTTTGAGGATGATCAAACATAAGAGATGTAAAAGAAAATCAAAAGAAAAACGGGAAGATAAGCGATACTAGATTGGATCATGATTGCTTGTTCCCCGGCAACGGCGCCAGAAAAAGGGGCTTGTTGACGGTTAATAGTTGTATCAAAGTTCGTTTAGACTTGCAAGCGGACAAGTCTCCCGTCGTAGTCAAGGGACCCTTCTTCCCTCGAGTGGTGAACCCAAGGTATCGAATCCGTGGAACAATGTGCAACGCAAGGATTCAATCTAGTAAAGCAAGGTAAGCTATCTTATGAAGACAAGTTGCATCTAATCTACTAACTCATAAAGAAAACGAATCTAATCTACTAAAGAGGTAGCATGAGAAAGCAAAAGATAACCGATCTAGAGAATCTAGATCATGCTTATGTTGTAGCCCCAAACAAGATAGATGAAGATAGAAAACGAATCTCATTAAAAGCATCTTTAAATCGTGGCCTTCCTTCCGACTCTGAAAACGCCCGCCTTTCGGAACCCCCGTTCTGTCACAACGTATCCCTACTCATGCGGGTAGTCTAGGGCGAGTTCGATAAGAACAAGTTGAAATCACTTGGCCGGTCCGGTATGCACCTCTAGCCACCGCGGCTACAGGAGCACCCTATGTAATCTATCTTAAGTATAGATCGTAGAAGAAGCAAAACCAAGAACAAAACAAAATCATCGAGAAGGCACTTGATCGCTAGAAATCGAATTCACTTACAAACTCACCATGAATGATTACATGAACAAGATCACCACCGGGGCCCTCCTTCGATCTTGATCCTCGCTCCGGAGCTCCGACGTGGTCTTCCATGCAAGGTTCCCACGTCGGCTAGGGAAACCCTAGACAACTAGCATGACCCTCATCTTCGAGATGGTGTCCCTCAAGCTTCTCTGCTCCTCAGCGGCGGATTACGACTTCGTTTTTCTGTGGCTCTCGGTCAGGGGGCTATAAATAACCCGAGATGCAACTAGGTCAAATGGGAGGCCGATTGGGCCCCGAAAAGGGCTGGGCAGACCGGCCTGGGCCCTTTTCGGCCCAATTTGCTGCCTGCTTCGCCCGGTGTTGCTTCCCGCGTCTTCTAGATATTCTCCCCTTTTGCATGTGGGCCCTTGACGTCGGTTTCTCTCCGAATTGGACTCAACTCCTTGTCTTGCAAGATTCAGCACTTTTCTGGTTCGGTCCTCGGAGTTTATCATCTTCTCGGGCCTAGTCCTTGGGCTCTTGGGGTTATGTTCACTTCATTGCTTGACTTGTATAGGGCTTCGAGGTCTTGTCATGAGGTGCTTAATGAACTTATCCCGGAAGTCTTGCTTTCAACGTTAAAACACTACGTAAACACTTAACTTCAAAACCGACATGCACAAGTGAACTTGTTATACCACGGGGGTTAGTACTAATGAATAAGATACAAAAGTCATGCCAACACCGAAGGTAAACTCATGGCTAGGTTGACGGATTTTTACCGTCAACAGCCACCAAGGAGTAACCTCGAAGCTTTGCAGCGAGGTGAGGAAGTTTCCTCTTCCTTTCTTTTGTTCATTTTCGCGCCTGTCCTTCCCGTGCAAGCTCGTCGGAGTCGGCTGAGCCGCCGCCGTTCGCCTCGCCGACCTCCGTGTCCGCTCCGCCGCCCTAGCCGCCTCCTTATCCTCCTAGGTAAGTTCGCAAGCTTCATAGCTTCATTTAGAGCCTAGCTGTGTTTGGTTTGGTGGCCGGACGCTCGAATCCGAGCAGATTCCGGTGAGGTCACCGCTGCGCCCCATCCGCCGCCGCCACTCGCCTACGCAGCAACTCTCAACCGCTCGATTCCGATCTAGCGGTTCAGATCCACCCGCCGTCGGTCAAAACTCTAAGTAACGGTCAACCGAGGCCCTCCACCGCCACTTTACAAAACAACCCCTATAGTTTCTAATATCACATAAATATCCTTCCACCTATAGAAACCCTTTCAAGCAGGTCCTTGTTTTTATGTTTAGAACCCTAAACTCCTTAGTTTTTCTGTTCAGAAATCAGTGGCGAAGCTAACTGTAAATTCATGGTGGTGCATGGCCAAGAAAAATACATACTTTGATAGCAAATATATAGTGGAAATTTAACTAGCCAGTGGTATTTTTTTTACCCTGGTGCCAGTGCACCAGGCACAGTGAACGTGGCGTCGCCCCTTTCAGCAATCCACCCTTGATCTTTTACATGTTAGCCCTCCTGTTTTTACACATAATTATGTCTAAGTCCCTGGTTTCTTGCAGATAAGCCCTTGGAAGCCAAGTTCTCTTACAATCTAGCCCCTAAACCTTGTTTAACCCATATCTTTTTCGTGTTAGCTCCGTTTTAAGCGTTCTTGGTATCCACACGATCATCTCAGCAAGCACGCTAGTTTTAGAAGCTTGTTATAGTATTTTAGCGATGTTTGATGTATTATTTTATTTATTGCATGTTTTGTTGCATGATCGTAGACAACACACCGTTCGAGGAAGAACAAGTGCAGAGCTTTGGAGAAAATGGAGAGTAGCTTATCGTTGGAGAAAGGCAAGTGACCCTAACCACCTTTCTACATATGCTTTAATCAAGAATACTATAAATTAATCGGAACATGGAGAACCACCCAGGAAAACAGTGCAACCACAATCCACATGGCTCTGGCTTAGCCAATTAATTAGGTGTGTGATTTTACTGGTGATCTTATCCGAAAGGAACACAGGGGGCTCGGCGTTGCAGGGGTATAGCTCGGTTATTTTGGGGTAGCAGCCTTTGCTAAGGTGCTGACCACTAGGGAGGGTTATGGTCCGCCCTGAGCTGTAACTGTCGTGGGTTGTTGGTGCTTTTGCATATCTTTGTAAAGGCTTCATAGCGTCCCTATGCAATCACACCTCGGAAGTCTGGTATTGTGCCTGATCAGCACATGCGTGGTTGGGTTCAAAGTTCTTCGGAACTTTTACGCAAACTATGGTGAAAGTGTGCAACCTCTGCAGAGTGTAAAACTGATCGATCAGTCGTGCTCACGGTCAAGAGCGGCCTGGACCCTCACATGATTAATGAACTTAAATTTAATATTGATATCCGGTTATTCCTGTGGCCTTGCTGAGTACCAACCATAAGTGTACTCATCCTTGCTTACGCTGTTCAGAGGAGAACCCTAGAGAGGAGTACTTCATCGACTACGAGGAGTTTTGAGGAATGCGATCAACCAGTCAGATGCATGTGGAAGATGGAGATGGAGTCGCGTCTTCATAGTTATCGTTGTTCGTGTAAAGACCTTTGTGTCTACCTTCGTGAGTGTAATAAAAGTTAATAAACCTTTTTTGTACGTTTTGAGCAATGTCTTGTGATATTACATTCATTTTGTCTATCATATGTGTGAAATTATGATCCTGGCACACATATGAGATGCATTCAGTTTTCTTCGGAAAAACAGGTGTGACTATCGCCGACCGCCACAGATTCGTCGACTCTCGTCCGCAAATCAAGCTGCGTCACTTATTTCAATAATTATTTTTTGTTTGGCTTGTTTTCCACATATAAGAACCAACGCCAAAGAGTACTTCGTGTACGCCTCTCAACGGCTACTTGCCACCATAGCTACACCGTGCCAATTATTCTTTGGGGATGTTGACCGACTGTCACAGGCTTGGTGCACCAAATTAGGAGGCTCTTGCCATGATGTTTCATGTTGTCGGGGAGAGCCATAAGGGTCCCCTAAAAAACTGGAGGAATCCTGCTTAAAACCTGAAAAAAACAAAACAAAACACACCTCTAACCTAAGCACGCACACACGGCACGGCCCATGCTGCGGTGGCCCCCACGGCCCACCAGAGTGGCCCAATCAAGCACCCCCTCGAGCAAGGTCGGCCTCGCTCGAGGGCTCGCGCCCCCTCGGGCAGGCTCCGCCTCGCTCGAGGGCTCACGCCCCCTCGAGCGGGTTCCCCCTCGCTCGAGGGTCCTCGCCTCCCTCGAGCGGGTTCCGCCTCGCTCGAGGCTCCCTCACGAGCGCACCTACTCCCGCACACGGGTACGAGCATTTAATGCTCTGACACAGTAGAGCCGCGCCATCACACGCCTAGGAGTCACGCCCCGGCGCTGTTCCACCAACTCCCTAGGGGGAGCCAATCCCCGCCACTGTGGGGACTGTGAGACGAGGCCGGTGTCAGCTCCGTGACACTGTGCCACCCATTCCTGTACGGCTAACGCACCGCTCCCTCAAAGGGGGGCCGGTCGCACCCTCGAACCCTCCTCTCGTGACTCTGCAGGGTCAAACCGTGACGTCAGGCCGACGGGAGCGCCATCCCCGTCGCTGTCATTCCTGTGCGGCCATCCCCGCCCCTGCAGCGCCACGCCGTGCACTGCTACAACAACTCCAACACTGTTGGGCACGCGGGGACGGGACGCCGCCACGCTTGCCACTGTACCTCGTACAAATCGCCGTCAACGGCTCCCTCGAGCCCGTCTGGAGATGTCCCGCTCAACCACTACTCTACCACCCTTGAGGCCGCCCCTGTTCAAGTACAGGGCACGCCATGACGCCAGGACTGAAGCGAGATTCGCCAGGACAACTGTCAACTCCCCGGCACTATACGCCATACCTCCACACGTCGCTAAACAGTGCGGCATGCCTGTAAATCACCTTCTCCTTGGTCTATAAAAGGAAGATGATCCCCCTCGCCGCGGGGGGAGGAGACATCAGACACGGGACTACGGGTTGCGATTGCCCACATGCTCCCCGTCTTCCCCACGATATTGGCACTCGCCTCAATCACTCATCTTGGGACTTGGAGGCAACACCTCCTCTCCCGCCTTGCTTGTAGCCGCCCCACTACAGGCACCCCAGTGCAAAGCAATACAGTGCCTCGAGCACACCCCTGCTGGACGTACGGCCCCGGCCGGAACCAGGATAAACCAAGTGTCTTTAGTTGCTTAGCACCGACAATCGAGAGGCAGATCTCGATCAAAGCTTAGTACTAGTTAGTGTCGGGACTACATTCCGCACCGACAGTTGGCGCCCACCGTGGGGCACGCGCGCTGAGGGTCAACCCGTCATCATCTCTCTCGATGGTGATTCGCACCGAGTACCGCGGTCAGCATTACTCCATGGGCAGCTCGGACCCCCTCCTCGCCGGATTCGAAATACGGTTCGGGGGCCTGAACTTTCAGGCCACGGGGAACGGCTACCTGATGCGCCTCACTAACCGTAAGGAACTCCGCTCGCGGCGCCAAGCCGAGTCCGCCCCGGTTGCCGCTACACGCGTCGCCGCGACACCAACACCTGCCGGCACGGACGCCGCGGGTCCATCGGCCCCACGACGCCGTCATCACTCCGGCCGCCGCTCGCGTCGGGCGCGGTCGGAGCGCCGGCATGCCGCGCGCGTCGCCCTCGCAACGTGACGCACCCTCCCGCGCACGACGACGACGCCGCCCCCGGGGGGAGCGCTCCGTCTCCAGACCGCGCTTCCCTATCGGTCTGCGCGGCGCCGCGGTGGCCTACGTCGCCAAGACCAGCGTCAACACAACGATGCGTAGGGTTCCCCCTGGCCACCACAACTTGGTCGCCAGGGACCCCAGCGCCTCCGCCGGCGACGAGTCATCGCTAGGCTCCGTCGACGCACTGCCACCCGCCACATCGCATGGATACGCGGAGTGGGACTTCTTTGGCGTGCCGGACCCAATAATGTTCAGGCGATTCCTCGACGCCGCGGACTACTGGTTCGACTACTCCGACGACTCTAGCGCCGGGAGCTACGACCCCGCGCGGGAGTGCTGCGTCGTGATCGCTAATGACCCAGCAAATGCCACCGACGCCGGGAACCGGACCGCGCCCGGCCGCGGGGGCCAAGCGCCCCTCCCCCCTCACCGCCGAGGGGGGCCGACATCAACGCACAGCTGGCCCAAGCACGCGAGCTCGAGGTCAAGCTGGCGGAGGAGTACCGCACGGTGCGATTGCTTCGCGCCTCTATCACGGGGGAAGCCTCCGCGCGCGGCGAACGAGCGCGCGAGCTGGGCAGACAAGCCCGCGATCGCATAAACGCCGACTTCAACGTCGACAATCCGGATACGCCCCCGCGAGCGGGCCAAAAGCTCATCACTGCTGCAACACTGCTGCGGGCCATGCCCGCCCCTTCGATGCCCGAGGTGCAGAACCTGCACCGCGAGGCGCAGGCGCTCATCGAGCAAGCGGCCGTCCAACAGGCCGAAAGCTCGGCGTCCCGCATCCGCCAATAGGGGAGCGCGCGGGATGATGGGGGTGCGCAAGGCCCCGAGCCCTCGGTACACGCGGGCGGCGCGGGCCGAGCGCCCCGCCAACCCGGGCGCACGCCGGCCAAGGAACGGCTCCTCGACACGCGCGGACAAGCCCGAGATGGCGACGCCCGCAACGTCAACAACGCCCGACGAACGTGCAAAGCGGAGGCACGGGCGGCAGCAGGCTACCACCCTCGACGGGGTGGACGTTACGACAGCGATGAGGACCGCTCACCGACGCCAGATCCCCTGGGAACCCGCGTGTTCAGCCGGGAGATTCGCATGGCGACCTTCCCCCAGCGCTTCCGCCAGCCCACGACGATCGTCAAGTACAACGGGGAGATGGACCCCCATGTGTGGCTCAACGACTACCGCCTGGCATGTCAGCTGGGCGGAGCCACCAGCGATGAGGCTATCATCCGTAACCTCCCCCTGCACCTCGCCGACTCGGCATGGACGTGGCTCGAACACCTGTCGGCCAGCCAGATCCACGACTGTGACGACCTGGTCGCACGTTCGTGGGAAATTTCCAGGGCACGTACGTGCGCCCTGGGAACTCCTAGGACCTGCGCTCTTGCACCCAGAAGCCCGGCGAATCGCTTCGAGACTTCATACGGTGTTTCTCCAAGCATTGTACGGAGCTCTCGAGCGTGGCACAGTCAGAGATCGTGCACGCCTTCCTCAAAGGCACCACATGTCGGGACCTCGTGCGCGAGCTTGGGCGCAGCCCGCCGGTCGACTCGAACGAGCTGTTCGACATTGCCACCAGCTTTGCCTCGGGCGAAGAAGCGGTGGGGGTGATCTTCGACGGCAAGAAGGGCAAGCGCGTGGACGACGCGCCCGCGGAAGGCAGCAAGTCCAAGGAGCCCCGCCAGAAGAACAAGCGGGGCAAGAAGGGAAAGAAGCCGCGCCGTGAGGCGCGCGAGCAGGGGCGCGACGACGACGACGGCGAAGCTCTTGCTGTTGATCAGGCCCGACGGGGCCCTTGAGCGGCCCCTCGAGGCCCGGGAGTGTTCGACGACATGCTGAAGAAGCCGTGTCCCTACCACAAAACGCCGGTCAACCACACCCTCGAGCAACGCGACATGCTCAAGCGATTCTACGGCCGCGCCGCCGCGAAGGACGACGAGGCCAAGAAGGACGGGGGGTGATGGCGACGCAGGCGGCTTCCCCGCCATGGAGAATGTCTTCCTCATCTTCAGGGGCCGACCATCGACATGTCCAGCCGCAAGCGCAAACGGGAGCGGCACGAGGTTCTCGCCGCAGAGAAGGCGCCTCCTTCCTTCCTCGACTGGTCGGAGGACGCCATCACGTTCAGCCGCGAGGATCACCCGAACCGCATCCCCAACCCGGGTCAGTACCCGCTGGTAGTCGACCCAGTCATCGGGAATGCGCGGTTCTCAAAGGTCCTGATGGACGGAGGCAGCAGCCTCAACATCCTCTACGCGCACACGTTGCGCCTACGGGGGATCGGGTTGGACCAGCTGCGGCCCAGCACGACGCCGTTCCATGGCGTCGCGCCGGGCAAGCGCGTCCAACCCCTCGGGCAGATCGACCTGCCTGTCTGGTTCAGCACGCCGGACAATTACCGCAAGGAGACACTCACCTTCGAGGTGGTGGGGTTCAGTGGTGCGTACCACGCCATACTTGGGCGGCCCTACTACGCCAAGTTCATGGCGGTCCCCAACTACACCTACCTCAAGATGAAGATGCCGGGGCCCAACGGCGTCATCACCGTGGGCTCATCCATCGAGCACGCCTTTGACTGCGACGTCGAGTGCGTGGAACACGCCGAGGCCCTAGCGCTGGACGAAGCGCTGGTGGCCAACATGGAGAAGATGGTCAACGAGGACCTCGACTCCACCGCCAAGCATGCCGGCAGCTTCGAGGCTGCTGAGCAGACCAAGGAGGTGCCCCTCGACCCTGCTGCCCCCGAGGGCAAGGCGTTGAGGGTCAGTTCTACCCTCGACCCGAAATAGGAAGTGGTGCTCGTCGACTTCCTCCGCGCCAACGCCGACATCTTCGCGTGGAGTCCCTCGGACATTCCAGGCATCCCGAGAGAGATCGCCGAGCACTCCCTTGACATCCTACCTAACTCCCGTGCCGTGCAGCAACGGCTGCACCGCTTTGACGAGGAGCGGCGCCGGGCAATCGGAGCGGAGCTGCGGAAGCTCCTCGAGGCTGGGTTCATCAAGGAAGTGTTCCACCCTACTTGGCTAGCTAACCCTGTATTAGTGAAGAAAAAGAATGGGAAATGGCGGATGTGTGTAGACTACACCAGTCTTAATAAAGCGTGTCCTAAAGTTCCTTTTCCTTTGCCGCATATCGATCAGATAGTTGATTCCACAGCCGGGTGTGAACTGCTCTGTTTTCTTGATGCCTATTCCGGGTACCACCAAATAAAAATGAAGGAGTCCGACCAGCTCGCGACTTCATTCATCACGCCATTCGGGATGTACTGCTACGTCACGATGCCGTTCGGCCTCCGAAACGCGGGCGCGATGTACCAGCGATGTATGCGGCACGTCTTCGGAGACCACATCGGGCGAACCGTTGAGGCGTACGTAGATGATTTAGTCGTAAAAACCAGGAAGGCAGACGACCTGGTTAGCGACCTTCGCATCGCGTTCGACTGCCTACGGGCCAACGGGGTGAAGTTAAACCCCGAAAAATGTGTCTTTGCCGTGCCACGGGGCATGCTTTTAGGATACATCGTCTCCCAGCAAGGCATCGAGGCCAACCCCGAAAAGGTTGTAGCCCTCGAACGGATGGGTCCGATTCGGGACCTCAAGGGGGTCCAAAGGGTGTTGGGGTTCTTTGCCGCCTTAAGCCGCTTCATCTCGCGGCTCGGCGAGAAGGGCTTGCCCCTCTACCGGCTCCTCAAAAAGCACGAGCGTTTCTCCTGGACCGCCGAGGCCCAGGAGGCGCTTGACAAGCTGAAGGCGTCCCTTACCCACGCCCCGATCCTCACACCGCCGCAAGACAGCGAGCCTCTGTACCTCTACGTGGCTGCGACCACCCAGGTGGTCAGCACCGTGATCGTGGTGGAGCGCACGGAGGAGGGACACGCCTTGCCGGTTCAGCGGCCAGTGTACTACATCAGAGAAGTCTTGTCCGACACCAAGACGCGCTACCCAGAAGTCCAGAAGCTACTCTACGTGGTGGTTCTCGCGCGGCGCAAACTCCGCCACTACTTCGAGGCTCACCCTGTCATGGTGGTTTCCTCCTTTCCGTTAGGGGAAATCATCCGTAACCCGGATGCGGCGGGCAGGATTGCCAAGTGGTCGGTGGAGCTGATGGGTGAAACGCTCGCCTATGCCCCACGCAAGGCCATCAAGTCCCAAATCTTGGCAGATTTCGTAGCCGAGTGGATGGACACACAATTGCCGCCGCCACAGATCCAGGCGGAATGCTGGACTCTGTACTTTGACGGCTCGGTGATGAAGACAGGGGCGGGCGCGGGCCTGCTCTTCGTCTCTGTTGACGGTGAAAATCCGTCAACCTAGCCATGAGTTTACCTTCGGTGTTGGCATGAGTTTTATACCTTATCCATTGGTACTAACCCCCGTGGTATAACAAGTTCACGTGTGCATGTCGGTTTTGGAGTTTGATGTTTATGCAGGGATTTAGTGTTGAATGCAAGACTTTCGGGATTAGTTCATCAAGCACCTCATGACAAGACCTTGAAGCCCCGAACAAGTCATGCAATGAAGCAAAATTAACTCCAAGAAGCCGGGACTTGATCCGAGAAGACGACGGACTCCGGGGCCCGACCGTAAAAGTGCCGAATCTTGCAAGACAAGGAGTTGAGTCCAATTCGGAGAGAAACCGACGACATGGACCTACATGCGAAGGGGGAAACATCCGGAAGCAAGGGAACCGACCTCGGGCAAAGGAGCCCACGGGGCCGGGCCTAAATGGGCCCGGGCCGGCCGGCCCGGGGCCGGTCGGCCCGTGCCCATTTTGGGCCCAAATCCGTCCTCCTTTGCCCTAGCCGCCAATCGGGCTATTTATAGTCCCCTGACCGAGAGCCACGCGGAGAAGATTTCGTCTTCGGCCGCCGAGGAGCAGAGAAGAGAGGGACACCATGTCGGAGAGGAGAGGGTCGAGCTAGTTGACTAGGGTTTCCCTAGCCGACGTGGGAACCTTGCATGGAAGACCACGTCGGAGTTCCCGAGCTAGAAGCAAGATCAAGGAAGGATCCCGGTGGTGATCTTGTGTATGTATCATTGTCATAGTTGAATTATCAAGTTGAATCTTTTCTTAGCGATCAAGTGTTTCCTTGAAGATTTCGTTTTTCGATCGGCTTTGCTTATTCCAATTCTATTCGTGCGATAGATTACATAGGGTGTTCTTGTAGCCGCGGTGGCTAGAGGTACACGCCGGATCTTCCGAAAGAATCTCGACTTGTCTTTTGACTCGCCCTAAGCTCCCCGCATGAATAGGGATACGTTGTGACAGAACGGGGGTCTCGAAAGGCGGATGTTTTCGGATTTGGACGGAAACCACGATTTAAAGAGGCTTCTATTAAGATTCGATTTGCTACTTCTTCTCTTGCTTGGAACTTCAACAAAAGGCTTACCCCGATCCCTTTAGATCGGTTTATCTACCCAATCTTACTTTGTTTTCTCCGGTTTTTAGTAGATTAGATTCGTTTTGTGTCTTTTACTTAGATGCATTAGGTCTTTTATCGAATATTGAAGATTACTTGGCTTTAATAGATTAAGTCTTGCGTCACACATTTGTTCCACGGATTCGATACCTTGGGTTCACCACTCGAGGGAAGAAGGGTCCCTTGACTACGACGGGAGACTTGTACGCTTGCGAGTCACGAACGAACTTTGATACAATTATTAACCGTCAACAAGCCCCTTTTTCTGGCGCCGTTGCCGGGGAACAAGTGATCAAGATTTGATTTTTTATTGCTTTTTTTTGTAATTTTCAGTACTGATTTTGTTTTATTTTTGCATCTATTAAATTTTGATCATCCTCAAAATACATCTAATCTAGTTTGTCTAACTCTAGTTTTTATAGATTTGTTTTGTTTTCTAGTTTCTTTTGCATACTTTGCTTATTGCTAACCCTAACCGGAGATTGTCAGGCTACCTCTCCAAGAAACCCAAACCTTTTTGTGGATGATCCAGGAAAACTTTACAGGCAAAGGTGACATGCAACACAAGCTAAAGGGGTGGAAACCCTAGATTCAAAAGTTGAAGTCGAAGGACCGTCGAAATCTCCAAGGGAATCACCACCTCCAAGTCCAAGGGAAGATCAACCTCAACCACCGGAGCGCTGCGCACCCCGGACATCGTTGATCTACCTATCATAAACCTTCAAGATGCCGGGAGGCCGTTCAAGATCAAAGTCTCAACTATCCGCATGACGATTGCGAGAGCTGAATGCATACGAGTCGGATTCCTTGAGTGGCATATCGGTTTACTTAAGAGGAGAATGGAGAAGATGGAGATGGAGAACGAAGCTCAACACCTAAAGGCCGCCGAAGCAAGATCCTCATGCAAGGAGTGTGTGGAGTACGACCATGTCCTAGGACGCCGTCACTAAGTTCGAGGCTATGGAGAAAATATTAAAGAATTTAGATGGCAAGGTGACGGAGGTCGGAAGCTCTATACGTGAAGTGTTCATCGTAATGAAGATGCTAGACGCAAGTGGGACAACTTGCCGGCGCCCGATGGATAACGAAGAAGAATATCCGAGACAACTCCAAGGTCCCAAGACGGCGAAGGCTACTCAAGCTCATTCGGGAGAGATGAAGGATCACACTAGAGACCATGAAGATCACGACCGAAGGACCGGAGTTCGAGATGCCGAGCCACAAGGAAGTTGTTGCATCCGTCAAGACCAAAGGACAAAGCCACCGTGAAGACCAAAAAAATTGAATAAGCCAAAGCGGGTACCCAAGATTGCAACGCCCACAAAGAGCGTTGATCCGAAGTAATCAAGTGAAGAAGTCTAGCCATGGACTATAAACGAAGCGCTAGGCGGGAGGCAACCCGTTTCGTCAAGTCAAGAATAAGCTACGGGAGGACAACCCGATTCCAGGTTTTTCGAGTCTTTTTAATAATTTAGTTTTTGAGTTTTATTACGCAAAGACATTAGACTTAGAAGTGGTTGAACAATATTAGAGACATAGTTCTTGATTGAATGATTGCTTTATCATAAACCCTTTGCATGAACCCTCCTATGTGCTTGTTTGTTCTTTTCTTTTCGAGAAACCCTCAACCAAATAATTTCAGAACCTTAACTCAACCTTTCACCCTCATTATGGTGCTGAGGTTGACTTATTTTTCATGCTAAAACCACACGAGTAGAGCCACGATTTATATTTAAGTGTTAATAAAATTCAGCACGTGGTAGAACTCGCGTGAACCTAGAAATCAAAACTTTTGGTTGGTTTTAAAAATCTATATCCTTGGTTTCTCTAGGATTATAATTTTTCTAAGCCTATTCTAATTTTGTTTATTTCAAAATCTTTCTTATTTAGCCAAAATTAGAACCTGAACCTATGCCCCCATGATCAAGCCGGGAAAATGTCTGCTCTCAACCAATGAAGGCAAACTATACCGGTGAGACCGAAATCGACGTAAAAAGAAAATATTTTCGACTTGCATTTGTTTTTAATGGTTTAAAAACTTCTCTAAAATTATGTTCGAGCTCTTGCATGGCTCTGAAAAATATTTTAAATTTCGAATTAGAGGAGTGCTTAACCTTAAACACACCTTAATGGAGGCAATCTAGTAATCATGCATGCACCATAGGATTCCCTTTCATCAACTTTCACCAATTCCACATGCAAAGGACAAGCATGGTGGGCAGCAAGCATCAACTTTGTAGGAATTTCATGGTGGCATGTGAAGCAAGTGGAGCTAGGGAGCATGGACATGACCCAAAACATGAAGCATCAAGTGGAAGGACCAATAGTGGACGAGAGCGTTTGGGCGGTGCAACTCGTGGAGCACGCGGGCAGGAAAGTTGCAGAGGTGAAATGATCGTGCTGGAAGAAAGACGAGGCGGGGAGGAGCACCGAGGCCGGCCTCACCTACATAAGGAGCCCCCCCGGCTCCCGTTTTCTGCAGGCAAGCTTCCCTCTCCTTCCTTTGTTTGTGTGTTCAAGTTTGTGTGCTCAAAACCTCCGTAGACATAGCCAACCTTCCCAAGCTTGATGACTCAAGAAAAAAAATCCACATCCTTAATCCACTCAAAGTCCACATCCGAATCAAAGAGTTTAAGTGCCTAGTTACCGGTTGCAACCCGGAGTTTTAGTTGAAGAAAAGAGTGCAGCATGGAAGAAAACCACAAGTCTCTTCTCCAAGAAGAAGAGTTCGTCGTCATCCAAGCCGTCATCAACCACGTCTTCGAGAAGGCACTCGGTTTCCGAGTCTCCCGGAGCATGGAGACGGATACGGCACCACCGAGAAGGAACGATGCTCTCCTCCTTGGTGGTATGAGGGCTGCAAGAAGCACTTCCATGAGGTTTTACCGAACCTCGTGGGCACACGGAGGAGCAGCCCGCGCCACCACGACGATCGACTCGCTCAACCGCGCCACCTCCTTACACCCCGACATACTCTTCGTACGGCTTCATCATCTTGTCGGCGGAGGAGGAGGAGAGGCTCTCTAATCTTGAGAAGAGGATTGTGCCCAACTTCGAGTTCGACGACCAAGCACTCTACACCTTGGGTTTTTGCACTGACATATACTATATGTTGGGGCACCTCGGATGGGGTGCAGTTCTCCAACGGAATATCGGTGGACACCCATTTGGGGTACGCCTTGGAAATTTAAATGACTATTGCACCCATCATTGATGATGGGGTGCAAAGCTTGTCATTCCGTTTGGAGGGAGTCCAACAAGAGGTTCCTTACGAGCACGTTAGGGAGCTGCTTGGATTCCACAAGGGAGCTCCGAGAAAGTTGACGTGCCACCCGCATGTTGGCGGGATTTTGGAACATGATCTCCGGAGAAGCCCATCAACAACGCAATTGCATCCGCAACCCCATTATCCGGATATTTCACTCTTGGATGTGCAAGAGGGTATTGGGGAGGATGAAGGAAACAAAGGTGACCGACACGGAGTTGAATTGGCTATACTCGGCTTTAATTGCCAGGCAGCCAATAGACCCCTCTTACCTCATGATCAACCGTTGGTGTTGTGAAGCAACATCGGGGGCGGGTAATATTGGTTCGGGGTGTTACCTCTCCATGTTGGCCTTTTCCTTGTGGCAGGGGATCGCAAGAAACCCCGCTCACCTTTTGCGTGGTACCTCTCTCGGTTTTGAGTATTTGCGGCAAGGCAAATACATTAGTGGAGATGAGAGAGGAGGTTATCGGTTGGCCATAGTGAACCTACCCCTTCCGAATGAGAGGCTTAGGCTTTTCACCGAAGGAAGAGAAGATTGGTTGGAAGAGGGACTACTTGTCCCTGTAAGGAAGAACAAGAGAGGAAGAATCGTAGAGTAGGGAACATCCTCCGCACATGCGAGTGGAGCACAACCCAATGTGCAACCATTCGGCGGGGTCCCTCCTCCGCCAAGTTATTACGGAGGGCCACAAGAGCAAGCATGGGGGGGTGGTGCACCGGTACCCCCACAAAATTATGTTGTGCCCAATGCTAACTTCGCGGAGTCCTACGCTCATCATCCCCAACCACAACAAAGCATGTCCATAATTGGAGGGTATGCTGCAAGTAATGCTCAAAACATCGCAGCCATCCAAGCTAACGCAGCTCAACTCGGTGAAGGCAACGCAAATATCGCCTTTGAACTTGGACGCCTTCACCTTGTGGAGCCAAATCAATTCGTCGGAGGAAATGTCCAATCGTATTATGAGCAAGGGTATTATTATCAAGATTATCAACATCAACCACCGGCGGAGGACTAGAAGATTTAGTAACTTTAGTTTTCTTTTCTTTTCTTTTTCTCTGTAATTTTCAGCTTTTGCTTATGTGTGTTTGCGTAGTATTTTCTGTTTTTATTTAAATTTCAGCAAGCATGTTTGTTTATTTTCAGCTTGTATTTCAACTTTATGTCATCATTAATAAAGACACCACCTTGATTATATCATTGGAAAAGTTACAAAATTCGTGCCATGATGATATATGATTATAATTGCAGCTTTGTTTATCTTTGTAATTGATTTATGCATGTTTAAGCTAGTGCTCTCTTAAAAATACAAATCTGAATTTATTTAAATGCTAGCTTAATTTTCAGCGGAGGTTATGATTAAAATAAAGACCCATAGTGTTTCATGTGCTCTCAAGTTATGAGTAGATTAAAGATGTCTTTTATGCTCAAAAATATTGCTAACCTTGTCACAAATATCACTTGTGTGTTGCTCAACCTATCCAAAGCCTTATATATATTTGAGTGCATAAACCTTAGTGTACAAGATTTATTTTTGAGTGAGTTATTGCAGGCCATGATTTCTCTGGCCCGAGACTAAGAAGCTGGTCATTCCATTTTTGCGTATCTATCTTTTTGCTAGCCTCTTATCCGTGCATTGTGTATCCCCGCATCGGTGATCTCACATACTTCGCCGGATATCCACCCTTAAACCAATTTTCATCTTTTTGTGATTACCTCCTTGACCACAACCTATCGTTGAGAATGGATCATCAATTCAAGGAAGATCGCAAGACGGTGCCAACGTTGAAGATTTCAAGTATCTCTCCTAGGAAAAATATTCCGGTACCTACCTTATTTTTCGCCTCTTTGCTCGAGGACGAGCAACGTCTAAGCATGGGGGAGGAGGTAGGTACGGTGCAGTTTTAGAGTTCAAAGGGGAATATTTTAAAAAAAGATGATGAAAGAAAAAAAATCCAGTGATACTCATGACTTTCAAGGTATAAAAAAATCAAAACTTCGTTGTGGAAGTCATGGGCTGAATATATGACGAGGAAAAAATGAATGAATGAAAGAAAGAAAAGAATGAGAAATATGAGAAAGAAAAAAAAATGTGCGTAAAGTGAACTCCCCGGCTCTCTTAAAGTGCATTCAAGGCTTCAAGTTAAAAAGATCCATTCTCAATTTTCCAACCATGTGCAATCCGATAACGAGGACTTCCTTTGTGCCTTGGGATCACTCTTTGCCATTTGCACATGTCCACTCATCTAAAAGTGTGTGTATTTTTCTCTTTCCCCTCCTTGATTAACATTATTTTCCAATGACCTTTTTGACGAGTCTCGGTAAGACCATGAGAAGCTTGTCTTGTTTTGACAACACCTCATTTATAAAATCTTGTTAGGACTAAACTTTCCCAAAGCTCCATATAAAGCCTACCACATATATATGAGAGGGAAAGGAGAAGAATATATAGGCTTGAGAGACAAGTGAGATGAGAGTTCATGAGCAATATACAAGATGATTTAAATTTGTGAATTTGGTTTAGCTTTTCTTTATCTCGTTCTTTATTTCAAAAATTCTGAGATCTATTTAAAACTTTGTGAGCATGTTAATACTTGTGGGATGAGCTTAAAAAGAATCTACCCTCCGTAGAGATGAAGGCTAGTACATTATGGAACTTTAATGAATTAAAATTTTGAGAGCATTATGTTTTCTCATGTGTGATCAAGTGCAAAGTTTAAACATTGTTTGGCAATGATGATATCCATCGAAGGCTTACTCGAGGACGAGCAAGGTTTAAGCATGGGGGAGATGTTGACGGTGAAAATCCGTCAACCTAGCCATGAGTTTACCTTCGGTGTTGGCATGAGTTTTATACCTTATCCATTGGTACTAACCCCCGTGGTATAACAAGTTCACGTGTGCATGTCGGTTTTGGAGTTTGATGTTTATGCAGGATTTAGTGTTGAATGCAAGACTTTCGGGATTAGTTCATCAAGCACCTCATGACAAGACCTTGAAACCCCGAACAAGTCATGCAATGAAGCAAAATTAACTCCAAGAAGCCGGGGACTTGATCCGAGAAGACGACGGACTCCGTGGGCCCGACCGTAAAAGTGCCGAATCTTGCAAGACAAGGAGTTGAGTCCAATTCGGAGAGAAACCGACGACATGGACCTACATGCGAAGGGGGAAACATCCAGAAGCAAGGGAACCGACCTCGGGCAAAGGAGCCCACGGGCCGGGCCTAAATGGGCCCGGGCCGGCCGGCCCGGGTCCCGGTCGGCCCATGCCCATTTTGGGCCCAAATCCGTCCTCCTTTGCCCTAGCCGCCAATCGGGCTATTTATAGTCCCCCGACCGAGAGCCACGCGGAGAAGATTTCATCTTCGGCCGCCGAGGAGCAGAGAAGAGATGGTCACCATGTCGGAGAGGAGAGGGTCGAGCTAGTTGACTAGGGTTTCCCTAGCCGACGTGGGAACCTTGCATGGAAGACCACGTCGGAGTTCCCGAGCTAGAAGCAAGATCAAGGAAGGATTCTGGTGGTGATCTTGTGTATGTATCATTGTCATAGTTGAATTATCAAGTTGAATCTTTTCTTAGCGATCAAGTGTTTCCTCGAAGATTTCGTTTTTCGATCGGCTTTGCTTATTCCAATTCTATTCGCGCGATAGATTACATAGGGTGTTCTTGTAGCCGCGGTGGCTAGAGGTACACGCCGGATCTTCCGAGAGAATCTCGACTTGTCTTTTGACTCGCCCTAAGCTCCCCGCATGAATAGGGATACGTTGTGACGAGAACGGGGTCTCGAAAGGCGGATGTTTTCGGATTTGGACGGAAACCACGATTTAAAGAGGCTTCTATTAAGATTCGATTTGCTACTTCTTCTCTTGCTTGGAACTTCAACAAAAGGCTTACCCCCGATCCCTCTAGATCGGTTTATCTACCCAATCTTACTTTGTTTTCTCCGGTTTTTAGTAGATTAGATTCGTTTTGTGTCTTTTACTTAGATGCATTAGGTCTTTTATCGAATATTGAAGATTACTTGGCTTTAATAGATTAAGTCTTGCGTCACACATTTGTTCCACGGATTCGATACCTTGGGTTCACCACTCGAGGGAAGAAGGGTCCCTTGACTACGACGGGAGACTTGTACGCTTGCGAGTCACGAACGAACTTTGATACAATTATTAACCGTCAACAGTCTCACCCCTCGGGGAGCACATGCGGTACGCCGTGCGCCTTCACTTCCCCGCATCAAACAACATGGCCGAGTACGAGGCCCTGCTTTGCGGCCTCAAGATCGCCATCAAAATAAGCGTCAAACGCCTCGACGTGCGGGGGGATTCACAGCTCGTGGTCGACCAGGTCATGAAAAACGCGAGCTGCCACGACGATAAGATGGAGGCGTACTGCAAGGCCGTGCGGGCCCTCGAGGACAAGTTCTACGACATCGACCTCAATCATGTGCCCCGCGGGTATAACGAGGAGGCGGACGGGCTCGCCAAGATCGCATCGGGGCGGATCACCGTCCCCCCGAACGTTTTCGCTCGGGACGTCGCCCAACCATCCGTCAGCCTCGAGCAGCACCCCTCGAACTGCACAGAACCCTCGGGGGCTCCCTTGAATCTAGCGGGCGCAGATCCCATGGACGAGGACCCCTCGAACGAGGCGTTCGTGCTCTCCCTCCTCGAGGGGTACGACGCCGTCGAGGCCGAAGCCATGGACGTCGAGCCAGCCCCCAGCGAGGTGGACTGACGCGACAAGTACATCGCCTGGATGGACTGAGGGGAACTCCCCTCTAAACGGTTCGAGGCCAGGCGCATCGCCAGGATGGCCAAGTCCTTCACCCTCGTCGATGACGAGCTGTACAAGCGCGCCGCATCCGGCATCCTGCAGCGATGCGTGCCCATCCCCCAGGGGCGCGAGCTCCTCAGGGATATACACGCAGGCGTATGCGGCAACCATGCCTCGCCCCGCACCCTCATGGGAAATGCGTTCCGCCAGGGCTTCTACTGGCCCACTGCGGTCGCCGATGCCAGCGAAATTGTGTGCACCTGCGAAGGGTGCCAGTTCTACGCTCGCAAGTCCAATCTCCCCGCGCACGTCCTACAGACTATCCCCATCACGTGGTCTTTCGCCGTGTGGGGGCTGGACATCGTCGAGCCCTTGCGAAAGGCGCCCGGGGGCTACACCCACCTGTTGGTCGCAATCGACAAGTTCTCCAAGTGGGTGGAGGTGCGCCCCATCACGAACCTCGGGGCGGAGCAGGCGGTGACATTCTTCACCGACATCGTCTACCGCTTTGGAGTACCCAACTTCATCATCACCGACAACGGGTCTCAATTCACGGGTAGGATGTTCCTGGAGTTCTGCGACAAGTTCCACATCCGCGTGGACTGGGCAGCCGTGGCACGCCCACAGACCAACGACCAAGTGGAGCGTGCCAACGGCATGATCCTACAAGGCCTTAAGCCCAGAATTTTCGACCAGCTGAACAAGTCTAGTCGGAAATGGCTCCAGGAGCTGCCGGCGGTCGTATGGAGCCTCAGAACCACCCCAAGCAGGGCCACTGGGTTCACCCCATTTTTTTCTAGTCCATGGCGCGGAGGCCATCCTCCCCACGGACTTGGAATACAGGTCGCCCAGAGTACGGAGCTACGACGAAGATACCAACCAGCAAGCCCGCGAGGACTCGCTGGACCAATTGGACGAAGCACGCCTCGTGGCCCTGATGCACTCCGCAAGGTACCAGCAGTCCCTAAGACGCTACCAAGCTCGAAAGGTGTGGTGGCGGGACTTCAGCGAAGGGGACTTGGTCCTAAGGCTACGCAAAGATAACCGAGGACGCCACAAGCTATCACCCCCATGGGAGGGACCCTACGTCGTGGTGAAAGTGCTCAAGCCCGGCACGTACAAGTTAGCAAACGAGGACGGCGAAGAACTCACCAACGCCTAGAACATCCAGTAGCTATGTCGCTTCTACCCTTAGCCAGGATTTCCAAGTCTTTTGTTGTAAATTATGTGCCCAACACCCCAGTTGGCAGCACAATGTAAATGACAGCAAGGCAATAAAGTTGAAGGGCAACTCGGCTTTCCCCTGAAAACCAAGTCACCCTCGGGGGCTACTGCGGGGGGCATCCCCCCCCCCAAAAAAAGGTCCCATTTTTTCGCAAAAATTTAACTCGCAAGCGCGCTAAGTATGCTTCGACCTTAGCCTCGAACGAACCAAGGCAGGTTGCGGGTGGCCAAGCGGAAAGGACGCGTGAGCCAGAGATAGCCTACGCCTCCGCGAGGACACGACCCTTCTCTCTCGCCTCCGGCCTAGCGGGCTGCCCACGAAAATCGAATTCTCCCAACCCGAGTTTGCCCACGCAAGGGAAGAAGCGGAACAGCGCGATAAATAAAAAGCACCACTTAAATTTACAAATACTAAAATGTTCCAAGAGATCACTTGTTTATTTACATGTCCACGTGGCCCCGATACTAACATCCAAACAAAAAATGGGCCAAGCGCCCAACGATCTTTAGGCCTGAGGCTCGTCGGCGTCAGCAGCATTCGGGAACAAGAACTCCGCGAAGGCTTCGGTGAGCGCCTCGGCAGCATCAGCGGCAAGTGCGTCTGCTTGCTCCATCGCCGCCTCATCCTCGACGCCCTCCGGGACGATGTAGCCCGACACCACGGCCTCGAAGTTCACCTAGTAGTGGGACCGCACCACGCCAAGGGCCTTCTAGACGCCCAGGTGAAGCTCGTGACGCATGTGCCTTGAGACGTGCCCGCCAAGGGCGCGCAGACGGCTGGCCAGTGAGCTTCCGGCTTGCGCCTCGCCTTCATCGACCGCCCTCGGCAGTCTCGAGGGCCGCAGCGCCGCAGCCTCCACCCGCCCTCCCGCTCGGAGGAGTCGTAGGCGGTCTGCAGCGTCTCGGCCCGATTGGTCGTGTGCCCCAGCGCGGTGCGCAGGCCTGGATGTCACGAGCAAAAGAAATCAAAAGGGGAACGGACCCCCGAAGGGAAGATCAACAAAACAAGAAACGAAGAGGCAACTCACCTTCAACCTGCTTCCTCTCCCCCTCGAGAGCCTGGCGCCCGCCCTCGACCGCCTGCTGCAAGCTGACGACGGTGGCGCTCTGCTCCTCGAGGGACCGGAGCTGGTCCGCGTTCGAGATGCTGAGGGCAATCAGCTCCCCGTCGAGCTTCGAGACCTCGGCCTCCCGCTCCTTCAGCGACGTCTGCACCTTCCCGAGAGCAGCATGCTCCCGCTCGAGCGCCGACCGGGCATCAGCGAGGGCGGCTCGCTCCTGCCGGAGCCGCCCCCCCCTTCCCCTGCGCGGGCGGCACGCTCCTGCCGGAGCTGCTCCTCCACTGCGACAACCGCGGCGACCTTGGCGGCGAGGGCGGCCTTCAATTCTTCGGCTTCCTTGGCCTTTTGCTCGGCCGCCCTCGCCCTCTCCTCGGCCCGGCCTTGCTGGGACCGTGCTTCCTCGAGCTCCGTGGGGACCTGTCGGCTCGGGGGTCCCATGGAGACCACCCCCCGCCTCCCGCTCGTCGCCATGGTGCGCGCCCTCTCCAGGTCCCCTCTCGCCTGTTGCAGCGCCTCGTCCCGGTCAATGAGGGCCGTGCGAACCCGCTCGATGGCAGAGGCACGCGCCGTGGACTGCCCCTCCAGCTCCAAGAGCTGGTCGTGCAGGGCCTCTGCCCGGTACGCCAGTGAGCCATCCTGGGTCCTCAGGGCCTCCGCGAGGGCTTCGAAAGCATCACGCTGCTCCCGGAGCTGGCGGAGCTCAGCGCTCATTTGAGCGAGAGCTCCATACCTGTCGCGGGCGCGGTGCTCCAGCTCCTGCCGCCAACAGACGGAGACCAATAAGCATCGCGCCACGAGAAACGAACACAAAGACGACAGAACAAGGAAAAAAGCAACGGCATCATACCTGGAAGACATGCCACGCAGGGCCGCTGTGGATCTGTAGCGCCTCGTTCAGCGCTCGGTTGAGCGAAGCACCGTGGCCGCTCAGTTCCTCCCACAGCTGCTGCTCCTCTTGGGCGTCAGCGAAGAGGGGGGATGGCGTGTCGACGTGCTCCTGCCCCTGCCCCGGGCCCGCTGCTAGGCCGCTCGAGCCGGGGGGCAGCGTGGGACGAAGAGGCCTCGACGCCGTGCCTCGAGCCCCAGCCACCATGTGGCCGTCCCACCGTCTGACGAGCGCCCCTGCCTGAGGCTCGGGGGCTGGTGTGGGTAGGCTTCCCCACTGGTCCCACCCGGGCGGCGGGGTGTCGTCGTTGGGAATCTCCACCGCCGTCGCCTGGGAACTGTCGGCGAGGGCGGTGCTCTCGCGCGGCGCGCGCGACCTCCGCCGCCGGCCGCGCTACCGCAGCCGGCGGACCCCGGCCGCGCGCGGCGACCTCCCCCCGCCTCCGGCGGTGCCTCGCCCGCCGCGGCTCCTCGACGCGCCTCCACAGCCGACGACGCCGGCAACGCCACTACGACCGGCGGCTCGCCGGGCCGCGCCTCGCCACCGGCCGCGCCGCCCACGGCCGGCTCTTGTCGCGCCTCTCGCCGCCGCCCGCCGCGACTCCACCGCCGACATCGCCGCCGCGACCCCGAGGCCTCGCCGCGCCTCGCGAGGCCCCGCTCGCCGCTGCCGCCGTGCCGGCGCCCGCCCGCGCGCCCTTGACGAGCGCCGCCTCGGTTGGGATGGACGCGTCCGCCCTCAGCACCTTGGCTGGTGCGAGGGGGGGCACGGTTGGCGCCACCCTGCAGACACAAAAACAGAGTATCACATCCCTGCCCATTGAACACGCGACCCCTCGAAAGGCGACTCCTTACCTCAAGGAGGAGAAGGCCCGCTTCCTCTTCCTCGAGGACCCCACCGACGTCGCGGGCGCGGCTGGCGCGGCCGCCGCCGCGCCTTTTGCCGCCTCCACCGTGCGCGTGTGACAACCCGCCCAGGAAAATACCGTACTATCGCCTAAGACCGATCCACTTCGGTCATTAAGCTATAGTAAAGTATCATCCTGTCGTTGGTTGCCGGGTTAACGCCCGGTAAATCACTTGGACATCGAACAGAGGATCGACACATGCATTAAAACTCACGAGAAGGCGAGTCCAGTGTACAACATGAATTAAACATTCTGTTACAAACCATTGTTCCTGACATGGAGTAAAGGTTCAGAGTTCGAAATACAGCGGAATTAATTTAATCTAGCGCAACGGTGAACATCACAAGAGGCCATCCATGATGTCCTTACTTGTCGTCACCCTTCCGATCAATCACACCTGCAATAACAATTTTTAAAGCAAGGCTGAGTATACTAATACTCAGCAAGACTTAACCGTCGGGTGATGACTACATCACCAACCTCTAGACATGAAAGGCTTTTGGTCGGTGGAGTTTCTTTTGCTGAAATAGCTGCTAAGAGTAGATCCTTACTTTCCAAATTTTAGCACAAGTTCTAGTTGATTATCATTTCTAAATGTGCCATCTAATCCAATCAGAATCGGACAAACAATTAATTCATACAACAATATTTCTCGAGTTCCATCATTATGGGATATCATGGCTAGTTGATTAAGCAGTCTCGGATAACGGTGAGAGGCCGACAATCGATTGATTTAAACCTTGCAAGGTAGACCCAAACACACGGTAGGCTGCCCCCGCGAGGACAACTTTCCCAGGCCGTCCCCCAAAATCTTCAGGTTGGGATCGAATCTTACAGTCCTTGGTGCAGGCTATCCGGCATACCCCGCGAGATACCCGGAGTCACCATACACCACCCTTCCCGGTAGCTAGCCGGTTAGGAGATTTCTCAAGAGTAGTAACGGTAGGATCCCGTGCCGCCTCATTAAGGTACTAGGCTTACCGGCCCCATAACCGCGAATGTTTAGTACGTTCAAAAGCTTAGCCCACATGAACACCGGACCGAGCCCAATCCCATGCTCTTACCACATGAGCAATCCATTTAAGGATATCTTATGATTCCTATCTAGGAACCTATTCTCGCGAGTGACGAATATCACTCGACTTCTATCTGGTCCTATAGCATAGCGCTATCGACCTAGCATACTAGTGATAGAGCATAGGTACCTAAAGATCATGCATCTAGGGTTTCCAATCAACTCCCCGAGACGTAAATGCACAATAATAGCAAACATAATTGCATAATTTTAAAAGACGGGGTTAATGATCCGGGGCTTGCCTTCGCTGGCAAGGTTAGCCTTGGGCCCTTCTGGACTTGGGTCCAGGTCTTGAGCTACGTTCACGCACGGCAGCTCGTTGTCGGCACCTTCGTCGCCTCCTTCCGGCACGAGCGTACGTCTACTGGCGGAAAGATCTACACGAAGATGCAAATGCAAGATTTATTCGACGGTTTTTACTTTAATCACTTACAAACCATATTGACAATCAAGGGGTGTATTTGTTGGGCACATCCACCTAGATAAGAATACATTCAGCATACTCTTCCATAAAGGAACAATATGCAACTCTTTATTAAACATTCTTTTTGATGGTGATCGTGTACATATATATGTAAATAATTCGATTTAAATTCGCCAACAGTAGTGGGTAGGTATATTTAACCTTTTTAACATGATTTGCAACCATCCTCAAGTTAACATGGGTGGTTTGGTGATTTCTCTTTTAGGAAGGTTATTGGTTGTATATGGGTTATTCTTTTATTGCATAATTGAATAAAGATTTCTTTGTACTTGTCATTTCATGTGAAAGCTTTAACCCTTTTCCTTTCACAAGCAAAGATACGAATAATATTTTTATCTTTTGAATTAATTCCTTATCAGCAATGACAATTAATTATCTTCTAATTAAATGAGATAATACTTTCAAAAAGGAAAGAGAATTAAATAAGGGCTTTTCTTTATTTAATTTCTCTTTAATATTAAAAAGGTCTTTTAAGCTTTTTATTAAGCAATTAAATTACCAAAAATTAAAGTAGTGTTTCTTAAGCCTACTAGCACCTATACTGGTCCATTGGACCCACATGTAAGTGTTGGATGCTAGGAAATTAAATATTTTAGCAAATAACAAAGGACTAGCTAGTGATTCAAATTAAATGTATACAAAAATAAATATGCATCAAAATGCTCCCAACTTTCTTGTGCATGCTCTCTGATCCTAAACAAGTCTAAAGAAGTAGCATGTTCACATAAAAACCCTACTGATCTTAGCTTATTAATTTACAAAGGAAAACATGCATAAATCAAGAATAATTATTTCTGTCAATCCAGAAGTCTTGATTAATTCACAAGATGTGTATATTGAAATTACAAGACAGTGTGCAAAAGTTGAGCTCAAAAACATTAATATATTTAACAGGAAAAATCATTTATGCAGATCTGCCAGAAATAGAAAAACATTTTTAGAAAAAGATTTACATTATAACTTGGTGCAATTTTTGGCATAGGAGCTAGTCATGACCTAACACACAACATATCCACAAATTTGCTACAGAGGATTTATGGTTTTTGAGATATTAAAGATTTAGGGTTTTCACATTTGTATTTTTCATGCAAAAACTAAAAGGAATTAGCTCAGGCAAGAATAACAAAAGTTATAGAACAATTCACCATGAATCCAACAAAATTGACTTTGCATTTGTCTGATTTTTCTGTGATTTTCTACGCAATTTACAAGAATCAGGAAATAGCAAACACTATTGGAGTTACCCTTTTGCAAGAAGAACCCTGGAAAGAACTTGGGGTTTGCAATGTGGCCCCTGGGGGCGGCGGGCCGACGCGGGCTGCCGGAATTCGGCGAGCTCACCGGCGCTTGCGGCCGGGGAAAGGCTGGGGAGGGGCCTAGGAACTACGAGGGTGCGATTTGGGGGTTTGGACCGGGCGGAGACGCGGCCGGTGATGGCCGTCGGCGGCGCACCCGGCGGCGGCCGCGGGAGCCACCGCTCCGGCGAGACGGAGATCAAGGCGCGGCAACCGGCGGTTGCGGTGGCTCTTGTGCGCTCAAGAGGACGGGTTGGGAAGGTTGATTGGCCGCGGGAGCTAGCGGGGACGCGGCTCGACGGCGGCGGCCATGGAGGGCGGCGGCGGAGGGAGGAGCGGAGGGGGGGGGGTTCGGCGCGTAGGGAAGGGCGGCGGCGCCTTTAAGGGTGCGCGCGAGCCGGAGCACCCGGGCGAAGGGGCGGCGCAGGCGGCGAGGACGACCGGCGGCGACCGTACCGCGCCGGGGCAGAAGGACGTATGGCGGCGCACCCGTTCGGGGCACGGGTAGGTGGACGCGCACGGATTTTGGGGGCGTTCCCGGCGTGGGTGCCACCTTGGGACGGGGCGGGTGCGTTGGGAAGGCGCGGGGCGGCGCGTGGACCGAGGCACGGCGGAGGGAGGGCGCGGGGGCGGCGCCGGCGGCGTGGCGCGCGCGCGCCGCGCGCGCGTGCACGCGCGCGCGATGTCGCGACACGGCGCGACGTCGGCCTGCCGGACTTCAGACTGGCCCTGTTCAAGCACGTTTTTCTCCCAAAATTTGAATAAAAGTGCACAAAGCAATGAATAGGAAAGTTGTAGATCTAACTACCCTCTACAACTTTCAAAAGGCCATATAGTGTTTTTCTCAACGGATTTTGCAGGAACGTCGTGCCAACATTGAATGCCGGCATGTTCTGGAAAACAGGGGGTACTGTCAGTCGATCAAGTTTTTCACCAATTTCCACCCAAAATTTGAAATGCCAATCTACACGAAAGTTGTGTCCCTCAACAAGATGGACAACTTTCATAAAGGTATTGAAGTGTTTATGTGAATTTTGGAGAACGAGGCAAAAGTTCCGGACGACATTCGCTGACGTCAACGGTTAAGCCGGTTTTGACCGTGTCTTTGACCAAGGGTCCACTACGGGTGTGTGTAGGCTTGGTCAAGGGGTTCATTAGGGTTCATTAGCGAGGTTTTCGGGTGATGACCCAGGTTGACCTAGGTTTGACTGGTTTGACCCGGCTGATCCGGTCATTAGCGTTAATGACGGTAATTAAAAACCTGGGGCATCACAACCTACCCCCCTTAAGAAGAATCTCGTCCCGAGATTCGAAATTACAGGGGAGGTGAGGAATGCTTCTGGGATAGAGGTGTTACCTAAGAAATTCAGTTGGCTTTGCTCCACTTGAGAGCTTGGCTTGTTGTCGTGGTTGTTGTTAGCGGATCTGGGGTTCTGCTTCTGCTGCTGGAGCTTCTGCTGTCTGGGGTTCGCGCACTCATTGGAAAAATGCCCGGGCTTTCTACAATTGTAGCACAAACGGGGTGGAAGATCTTTGGGTTTGGCGATCGATTGCTGGGCTTCCTTGATAAGGCGGAGCCTCTTTCTCTCCTTTTTCCTTGCTGACTTCGTGGCTTGCGAAGGTGTTCCATTAGCAGGGAGTTGAGTGGTATTGTTAGTGCTACATCCTCATTTGCCCTTGTGCGGATGGGTCTCCGTACAGGTAATTTCCCACTCACTTACATCTATCTGAGATAGTTCGCGTTTACTACCTTTATTTGCCCTCTCTTCTGCCCTAAGATCCATTGGTAGCCGAGAAGGTGGTAATATTGAGTCGGAGGCTTGGGGTTGGTCTTGATTAACATACTCCTCCAACAGATTGAACAAACGGGCTTGTTCGACCATAGAGGCATATAAGGACTGTGAGAGACTGTCTGCCAAACTAGTCTGATATGGTTTCCCATAACGTCCTTGGATAACATCCTACACCATCTGGCTCAACATGGAATTCTGCCCTTCTAACAGTTGAGTTATGCCGACAATGGTGTTTATGTCCCTCTGGGTGGGTACTTCTGGTGAGCAGGTGTTGACGGTGAAAATCTGTCAACCTAGCCATGAGTTTACCTTCGGTGTTGGCATGAGTTTTATACCTTATCCATTGGTACTAACCCCCGTGGTATAACAAGTTCACGTGTGCATGTCGGTTTTGGAGTTTAATGTTTATGCAGGGTTTTAGTGTTGAATGCAAGACTTTCGGGATAAGTTCATCAAGCACCTCATGACAAGACCTTGAAGCCCCGTACAAGTCATGCAACAAAGCAAACTTAACTCCAAGAAGCCAGGGACTTGATCCGAGAAGATGACAGACTCCGAGGACCTGACCAGAAAAGTGCTGAATCTTGCAAGACAAGGAGTTGAGTCCAATTCGGAGAGAAACTGACGACATGGACCTACATGCAGAAGGGGGAAACATCCAGGAAGCAAGGGAACCGACGTGGAGCAAAGGAGCCCTCGGGCTGGGCCTAGATGGGCCCAGGCCGGCCGGCCCAGTCCGGTCGGCCCAGGCCCATCCAGGGCCCATTTGCCCCCTCCTTTGCCCTAGCCGCCAATCGGGCTATTTATAGCCCCCTGACCGAGAGCCACGCAGAGAAGAATTCGTCATCGGCCGCCGAGGAGCAGAGAAGAGAGGGACACCATCTCGGAGAGGAGAGGGTCGAGCTAGTTGACTAGGGTTCCCCTAGCCGACGTGGGAACCTTGCACGGAAGACCACGTCGGAGTTCCCGAGCTAGAAGCAAGATCAAGGAAGGATCCCGGTGGTGATCTTGTGTATGTATCATTGTTATAGTTGAATTATCAAGTTGAATCTTTTCCTAGCGATCAAGTGTTTCCTTGAAGATTTCGTTTTTCGATCGGCTTTGCTTATTCCAATTCTATTCTCGAGATAGATTACATAGGGTGTTCTTGTAGCCGCGGTGGCTAGAGGTACACGCCGGATCTTCCGAAAGAATCTCGACTTGTCTTTTGACTCGCCCTAAGCTCCCCGCATGAATAGGGATACGTTGTGACAGAACGGGGGTTCCGAAAGGCGGATGTTTTCGGATTTGAACGGGAAACCACGATTTAAAGAGGTTTCTATTAAGATTCGATTTGCTACTTCTTCTCTTGCTTGGAACTTCAACAAAAGGCTTACCCCGATCCCTCTAGATCGGTTTATCTACCCAATCTTACTTTGTTTTCTCCGGTCTTTAGTAGATTAGATTCGTTTCGTGTCTTTTACTTAGATGCATTAGGGTTTCTTTTATCGAAGATTGGAGTTACTTGGCTTTATTAGATTAAGTTTTGCGTCACACATTTGTTCCATGGATTCGATACCTTGGGTTCACCACTCGAGGGAAGAAGGGTCCCTTGACTACAACGGGAGACTTGTACGCTTGCAAGTCACAAACGAACTTTGATATAATTATTAACCGTCAACAAGCCCCTTTTTCTGGCGCCGTTGCCTGGGAACAAGTGATCAAGATTTGATTTTTTATTGCCTTTTCGTAATTTTCAGTTTTCTTTTTGTTTTTCTTTTTGCATCTACTAAATTTTGATCATCCTCAAAATACCTTTAATCTAGTTTGTCTAACCCTAGTTTTTATAGATTTGTTTTACTTTCTAGTTTTTGCATACTTTGTTTATTGCTAACTCTAACAGGAGATGGACGGCTACCTCTCCAACAAACCCAATAATTTTGTAGATGATCCAGAAAAACTTTACAGGCTAAGGAGACGCGAAGCACATCAAGCTAAAAAGCTGGATTTTGTAGATTCGGAGTCGGAAGACAAAGGATCGCAGGAATCTCCGAAGAATTCACCACCTCAAAGTCCTCGGGAGAATCGACTTCCACCGATGGGTGACCAACCACCGCAAGAACGCAAGATTGGGGAGCTATGCACCCAAGACATCATCGACCTACCAATCTTGAACCTTGAGGAGATCGGAAGACCGTTCGAGATCAAGACCTCAACAATCCGCATGGTGCAACATTCACCCTTCACCGGTAAAGAGGATCCGAACCTTCACCTCCAAGCATTCATTCAACTATGTCAGACTTTCAACATGGATGGGGTGACTCAAGACCAAATGAGGGCAAGGCTTTTTCCGTTTTCACTACTCGGGAAGGATTTGCAATGGTTCCACTCTCAACCGGCGGAGACGGTGCAAAATTGGAACACGTTGATGAAGGCTTTCATGAAGGAATACTACTCACCGGGTAAAACTCAAAGCTTGCGTAATAAGATTGCCACCTTTGTTCAATATCCTACGGAAACTATCTCGGAGGCATTCGAGCGCTTCGACGAGTACACCCGGGCGGTTCCACATCACAAATTCCCGAAGGAAGACCTCGTGCAAAAGTTCTATCAAGGACTCACCATGGCGTCAAGGACGATCATCGATGCATCGGCGGGAGGATCCATCATCGAACTTACACCGACGGAAGCTTTCACTCTATTCAAGAAGGTCACGGATAATGACACATGGGCGTCGTCCGGGCGCCTACATCCGGTTCAACCCACGGGAAACGTCAAAGGAGTCTTGCAAGTGGAGAAGGAGAACATACTTGAAGGCAAGATCGACTCGCTCATGAGGAGGTTGGAGAAGATGGAGATGGAAAAGAAAGAGGCTCAAGACTTGAAGGCCGCCGAAGCAAGGTCCACATGTGAAGAATGTGGAGAGTGTGGCCATGTCTGCAAAGATTGTCCGGAGGAAGCCAAAGTGCTCGACTACATGAGGAAGGGAGAATTGCCGAACTTCCGCTACGGGCAAGGTAGGCCTCAATTTAATGCAAGCTCATCTATTCCTAACGCGGTTCCGCTTCATATACAATTGAAGGAGTTCATGGATGAGCAAGCTAAGATCAACAAGGACACCGTCACCAAGTTCAAGACCATAGACAAGGTGTTGGAGAACATCGATAGCAAAGTGACTGAGGTCGGAAGTTCCAATCATCAAGTGCTCAACATGATGAAGATGCTCGAGACGCAAGTTGGACAACTTGCGGGGCGCCTCACTAATGATGAAGGGGAAGCTTTCGGGACAACCCAAATGTCCCGAATCGGCGAAGGCCATTCAAACACGTTCGGGGAAGGAGACCGAAGATCCGGAACGTTCCGCGGGAGCAAGGAAGCTTAAACCATCCACCGAGTTGGAAGGAGTTGCTAAAGAGAAGGTTACGGGGATCGTCACCGAAGAACCCGAATTCGAGATGCCGGAGGAAGACACGAGGATACCGCAACTCAAGCCACGCTTCTTCCGAGGTAAACTCGACAACCACTTTGAGAAGTTTGTGGAAGTTGTGCGTAGACTTAGCATCAACATGCCATTACTAGATGCCCTACAAGTACCTACATATTCTCGTTACTTTAAAGATATACTTGCAAATAAATATGAGATAGCAACAATCGGGGTAGATCATGTCGAGATGTCCGAGGAGTGTAGTGCCGCTATTGCTAATGGGCTAGAGAAGCAAAAAGACCCCGGGTGCCCCACAATTCCATGTTCGGTTGGTTCTTTCAACTTCGAGAAGGAGTTATGCGACCTTGGAGCTAGTGTAAGCGTCATGCCGAGGGATGTGTTCGAGAAGCTACGCCTACCAATGGAGCCTACGGGAATATGTTTGGAGTTGGGAGACAACTCCATTCGCTATCCCTTGGGCATTGCTGAAGATGTACCCGTGAAGGTCGGACACCACTTCATCCCCGTCGACTTCGTTGTGCTCGAGATGGGAGAGAGGGAGAAGCCGCCGCTCATCCTAGGGAGGCCTTTCCTCAAGACCGTGGGAGCTACTATTGATGTTGGCAAGGGGGAGATCACATTCGACATCAACGGAGAAAGGAGTTCCTTCAAGTTCCGTCCAAGAATCGAGGCATGCAACATGATTGGAGTGAAGGGAGAACCAAAACAAACGGAGGGGCTGAAAAAGAAGAAGGAGCCGAAAAAATGAACGTAAAGAAAATCAAAGAAGGTGTTGCATCCGTCAAGACAAAGGAAGAGAAGCCGCCCGTGAAGACCAAAAAAAATGACTAAGCCGACTAAGCCGAAGACAAGCCCGTGCCCAAGATTGTGCGGAAGTGGGTACCCAAGATTGCAACGCCCGCAAAGAGCGTTGATCCGAAGTAATCAAGTGAAGAAGTCTAGCTATAGACTATAAACGAAGCGCTAGGCGGGAGGCAACCCGTTTCGTCGAGTCAAGAATAAGCTACGGGAGGACAACCCGATTCCGGGTTTTTCGAGTATTTTTAATAATTTAGTTTTTGAGTTTTATTACGCAAAGACATTAGACTTAGAAGTGTTTGAACAATATTAGAGACATAATTCTTGATTGAATGTTTGCTTTATCATAAACCCTTTGCATGAACCCTCCTATGTGCTTGTTTGTTCTTTTCTTTTCGAGAAACCTCAACCAAATAATTTCAGAACCTAACTCAACCCTTCACCCTCATTATGGTGCTGAGGTTGACTTATTTTTCATGCTAAAACCACACGAGTAGAGCCACGATTTATATTTAAGTGTTAATAAAATTCAGCACGTGGTAGAACTCGCGTGAACCTACAAATAAAAACTTTTGGTTGGTTTTAAAAATCTTTATCCTTGGTTTCTCTAGGATTAGAATTTTCTAAGCCTATTCTAATTTTGTTTTATTCAAAATCTTTCTTATTTAGACAAAATTAGAACCTAAACCTATGCCCCCATGATCAAGCCGGGAAATGTTTGCTCTCAACCGATGAAGGCAAACTATACCGGTGAGACCGAAATCGACGTAGTCGAAAAATATTTTCGACTTACATTTGTTTTTAATGGTTTAAAAACTTCTCTAAAATTATGTTTGAGCTCTTGCATGGCTCTGAAAAATATTTTAAATTTCGAATTAGGGGAGTGCTTAACCTTAAACACACCTTAATGGAGGCAATCTAGTTTGAATTAATCATGCATGCACCATTGGATTCCCTTTTATCAACTTTCACCAATTCCACATGCAAAGGACAAGCATGGTGGGCAGCAAGCACCAACTTTGCAGGAATTTCATGGTGGCATGTGAAGCAAGTGGAGCTAGGGAGCATGGATATGACCCAAAGCATGAGCATCAAGTGGAAGGACCAATAATGCAAGAAAAGGAGTGGACGAGAGCGTTTGGGCGGTGCAACTCGTGGAGCACGCGGGCAGGAAAGTTGCAGAGGCGAAATGATCGTCTTTGGAAGAAAGATGAGGCGGGGAGGAGCCGGGAGGACCCCGGGCCGGCCGGCCCGGCCGGCCGGCCTCACCTACTTAAGGAGCCCCCGGCTCCCGTTTTACGCAGGCAAGCTTCCCTCTCCTTCCTTTGTTTGTTTGTTCAAGTTTGTGTGCTCAAAACCTCCGTAGACATAGCCAACCTTCCCAAGCTTGATAGCTCAAGAAAAAAATCCACATCCTTAATCCACTCAAAGTCCACATCCGAAGCAAAGAGTTTAAGTGCCTAGTTACCGGTTGCAACCCGGAGTTTTAGTTGAAGAAAAGAGTGCAGCAACCATGTGGAAGAAGACCACAAGTCTCTTCTCCAAGAAGAAGAGTTCGTCGTCGTCCAAGCCGTCATCAACCACGTCTTCGAGGAGGCACTCGGTTTCCGAGTCTCCCGGAGCATGGAGATGGATACGGCACCACCGAGGAGGAACGATGCTCTCCTCCTTGGTGGTATGAGGGCTGCAAGAAGCACTTCCATGAGGTTTACCGAACCTCGTGGGCGCACGGAGGAGCAGCACGCGCCACCACGACGATCGACCCGTTCAACCGCTCCACCTCCTTACACCCCGACATACTCTTCGTACGGCTTCATCATCTTGTCGGCGGAGGAGGAGTAGAGGCTCTCTAATCTTGAGAAGAGGCTTGTGCCCAACGTCGAGTTCGACGACCAAGCACTCTACACCTTGGGTTTTGGCACCGACATATACTATATGTTGGGGCACCTTGGATGGGTGCAGTTCTCCAATGGAGTATCGGTGGACACCCACTTGGGGTTCGCCTTGGAAATTTTGATAACTATTGCACCCATCCTTGATGATGATGGGGTGCAAAGCTTGTCATTCCGTTTGTAGGGAGTCCAACAAGTGGTTCCCTACGAGCACGTTAGGGAGCTGCTTGGATTCCACAAGGGAGCTCCGGAGAAAGTTGACGTGCCACCCGGCATGTTAGCGGGATTTTGGAATATGATCTCCGGAGAAGCCCATCAACAATGCAATTGCATCCGCAACCCCATTATCCGGATATTTCACTCTTGGATGTGCAAGAGGGTATTGGGGAGGATGAAGGAGACAAAGGTGACCGACACGGAGTTGAATTGGCTATACTCGGCTTTAATTGCCAGGCAGCCAATAGACCCTTCTTACCTTATGATCAACTGTTGGTGTTGTGAAGCAACATCGGGGGCGGGTAATATTGGTTCGGGGTGCTACCTCTCCATGTTGGCCTTCTCCTTGCGGCCGGGGATCGCAAGAAACCCCGACCACCTTTTGCGTGGTACCTCTCTCGGCATTGAGTATTTGCGGCAAGGCAAATACATTAGTGGAGATGAGAGAGGAGGTTATCGGTTGGCCATAGTGAACCTACCCCTTCCCAATGAGAGGCTTAGGCTTTTCAACGAAGGGAGAGAAGATTGGTTGGAAGAGGGACTACTTGTCCCTGCAAGGAAGGACAAAAGAGGAAGAATCGTAGAGGAGGGAACATCCTCCGCACAAGCGAGTGGAGCACAACCCAATGTGCAACCATTCGGCGGGATCCCTCCTCCGCCAAGTTATTACGGAGGGCCACAAGAGCAAGCATGGGGGGGGTGGTGCACCGGTACCCCCACCAAATTATGTTGTGCCCAACGCTAACTTCGCGGAGTCCTACGCTCATCATCCCCAACCACAACAAAGCATGGCCATAATTGGAGGGTATGCTGCAAGAAACGCCCAAAACATCGCAGCCATCCAAGCTAACGCAGCTCAACTTGGTGAAGGCAATGCAAATATTGCCTTTGAGCTTGGACGCCTTCACCTTGCGGAGCCAAATCAATTCGTCGGAGGAAATGTCCAATCATATTATGAGCAAGGGTATTACTATCAAGATCATCAACATCAACCACCGCGGAGGACTAGAAGATTTAGGAACTTTAGTTTTCTTTTCTTTTCTTTTTCTCTGTAATTTTCAGCTTTTGCTTATGTGTGTTTGTGTAGTATTTTCTGTTTTTTTTAAATTTCAGCAAGCGTGTTTGTTTATTTTCAGTTTGTATTTCAACTTGATATCATCATTAATAAAGACACCACCTTGATTATATCATTGGAAAAGTTACAAAAATTTGTGTCATGATGATATATGATTATAATTGCAGCTTTGTTTATCTTTGTAATTGATCTATGCATGTTTAAGCTAGTGCTCTCTTAAAAATACAAATCTGAATTTATTTAAATGCTAGCTTAATTTTCAGCGGAGGTTATGATTAATAAAGACCCATAGTGTTTTATGTGCTCTCAAGTTATGAATAGATTAAAGATGTCTTTTATGCTCAAAAATATCGCTAACCTTGTCACAAATATCGCTTGTGTGTTGCTCAACCTATCCAAAGCCTTATATATATTTGAGTGCATAAACCTTAGTGTACAAGATTTATTTTTGAGTGAGTTATTGCAGGCCATGATTTCTCTGGCCCGAGACTAAGAAGCTGGTCATTCCATTTTTGCGTATCTATCTTTTTGCTAGCCTTTTATCCGTGCATTGTGTATCCCCGCATCGGAGATCTCACAAACTTCGCCGGATATCCACCCTTAAACCAAATATCATCTTTTGTGATTACCTCCTTGACCACAACCTATCGTTGAGAATGGATCATCAATTCAAGGAAGATTGCAAGACGGTGCCAACATAGAAGATTTCAAGTATCTCTCCAAGGAAAAATACCCTGGTACCTACCTTATTTTCGCCTCTTTGCTCGAGGACGAGCAACGTCTAAGCATGGGGGAGGAGGTAGGTACGGTGCAGTTTTAGAGTTCAAAGGGGAGTATTTAAAAAAATATATAATAAAATATATATAATGATGAAAGAAAAAAATCCGGCGATGATCGTGACTTTCAAGGTGAAGGTCTCACAAGAAGAAAAAATATATATATAATGAATGAAAGAAAGAAAGAAAGAAAGAAAAGAATGAGAAATATGAGAAAGAGAAAAAAATATATGCGTAAAGTGAACTCCCCGGTTCTCTAAGAGTGCATTCAAGGCTTCAAGTTAAAAAGATCCATTCTCATTTTCCAACCATGTGCAATCCGATAACGAGGACTTTCTTTGTGCCTCGGGATCACTCTTTGCCATTTGCACATGTCCACTTATCTAAAGTGTGTGTATTTTTCTCTTTCCCCTCCTTGATTTAACATTATTTTCCAATGACCTTTTTGACGAGTCTCGGTAAGACCATGAGAAGCTTTTCTTGTTTTGACAACACCTCATTTATAAAATCTTGTTAGGACTAAACTTTCCCAAAGCTCCATATAAAGCCTACCACACATATATATGAGAGGGAAAGGAGTAGAATATATAGGCTTGAGAGACAAGTGAGATGATAGTTCATGAGCAATATACAAGATGATTTAAAATTGTGAACTTGGTTTAGCTTTTCTTTATCTCGTTCTTTATTTCAAAAATTCTGAGATCTATTTAAACTTTGTGAGCATGTTAATACTTGTGGGACAAGCTTAATAAGAATCTACCCTCCGTAGAGATGAAGGCTAGTACATTATGGAACTTTAATGAATTAAAATTTTGAGAGCATTATGTTTTCTCATGTGTGATCAAGTGCAAAGTTTAAACATTGTTTGGCAATGATGATATCCATCGAAGGCTTACTCGAGGACGAGCAAGGTTTAAGCATGGGGGAGATGTTGACGGTGAAAATCCGTCAACCTAGCCATGAGTTTACCTTCGGTGTTGGCATGAGTTTTATACCTTATCCATTGGTACTAACCCCCGTGGTATAACAAGTTCACGTGTGCATGTCGGTTTTGGAGTTTAATGTTTATGCAGGGTTTTAGTGTTGAATGCAAGACTTTCGGGATAAGTTCATCAAGAACCTCATGACAAGACCTTGAAGCACCGTACAAGTCATGCAACAAAGCAAACTTAACTCCAAGAAGCCAGGGACTTGATCCGAGAAGACGACAGACTCCGAGGACCTGACCGGAAAAGTGCTTCCCGAATCTTGCAAGACAAGGAGTTGAGTCCAATTCGGAGAGAACCGAGGACATGGACCTACATGCGAAGGGGGAAACATCCGAGAAGCAAGGGAACCGACATGGAGCAAAGGAGCCCTCGGGGCCGGGCCTAGATGGGCCCGGGCCGGCCGGCCCGGTCCGGTCGGCCCGAGCCCATCCGGGGCCCATTTGCCCCCTCCTTTGCCCTAGCCGCCAATCGGGCTATTTATAGCCCCCGACCGAGAGCCACGCGAGAGAAGAATTCGTCATCGGCCGCCGAGGAGCAGAGAAGAGAGGGACACCATCTCGGAGAGGAGAGGGTCGAGCTAGTTGACTAGGGTTTCCCTAGCCGACGTGGGAACCTTGCACGAAAGATCACGTCGGAGTTCCCGGAGCTAGAAGCAAGATCAAGGAAGGATCCCGGTGGTGATCTTGTGTATGTATCATTGTTATAGTTGAATTATCAAGTTGAATCTTTTCCTAGCGATCAAGTGTTTCCTCGAAGATTTCGTTTTTCGATCGGCTTTGCTTATTCCAATTCTATTCTCGAGATAGATTACATAGGGTGTTCTTGTAGCCGCGGTGGCTAGAGGTACACGCCGGATCTTCCGAAAGAATCTCGACTTGTCTTTTGACTCGCCCTAAGCTCCCCGCATGAATAGGGATACGTTGTGACGAACGGGGGTTCCGAAAGGCGGATGTTTTCGGATTTGGACGGGAAACCACGATTTAAAGAGGCTTCTATTAAGATTCGATTTGCTACTTCTTCTCTTGCTTGGAACTTCAACAAAAGGCTTACCCCGATCCCTCTAGATCGGTTTATCTACCCAATCTTACTTTGTTTTCTCCGGTCTTTAGTAGATTAGATTCGTTTTGTGTCTTTTACTTAGATGCATTAGGGTTTCTTTTATCGAAGATTGGAGTTACTTGGCTTTATTAGATTAAGTTTTGCGTCACACATTTGTTCCACGGATTCGATACCTTGGGTTCACCACTCGAGGGAAGAAGGGTCCCTTGACTACGACGAGAGACTTGTACGCTTGCAAGTCACAAACGAACTTTGATATAATTATTAACCGTCAACAGCAGGGCTCGATTGCATCGGTGGCATTTGTTGTAGTTGTTGAGCCATTTGCTGTTGTGTCTGCAGGAGCTGGCACAACACTTCGATATGTGTTGCTATGAAAGCTTCGGTTAACATTGTGGGCGGCGGTAGCGTAAGATCACCACTACCCGATGCATCAAAACCATTGGGGTTATTCCATGCCGGTCGGAACATCTAAAAATTTAAGTCCCTAATTAGCACATGTTCGGAATCTCACCCATAAGCTTATAATTCGAACATATTCTACGAGACTCGTTCACGGTAAGAAATGCAAACCGGACATCCAAAAGTTACAATATCGAATTGGTAAAGCTTTGTCCACACATCCCGTGATCGGGAATGCAGATGGAACAAAAAGGTACAAGGTGTGTCCTCTTACTACCTCATCGCCGTTCATGAGGAAGCGAACGATGAATGTGCACATGCACAACTAATAGCAGACATAATCCTCCTACGATACAGAGGTACATCCCTAACAATGTCCAGCGAAACGACTCGAGCTCTTCAGAAGACGGGGTCATGGGCGGTAGCTTGGATTGATTTCTGCTTTCTGTCTACTCCGAGCTTCTTCTTGACGTCGGAAATGAAGACGGAGAACAGTTTGCTTGGGAAGATTGTAGTAGCTGGGAGAGGTGCTCTAGTGGCAAGTAGCCAGGCTAGCTAGAAGAAGAGCAAGAACGGTGATGATGCCGAGCTCTGATGGACATGGAGCTTTCGCATCGGTGGTTCCGGGTAAAAGGTTCCATTTTATAACCGATGCGGGGCTGTAATGGTCAGTTGACCCAGTCGGTATCTGGTGTAGACAACACGGAGCTCAACACGGTCAGCTCACGCGATCTCGGCGTCGTGAATACGGTTGCGGAAATCGAGAGTAGAGCGACGTCTTGGCGTCGTACGGGCGTGACATGATACAGATGAGGCTCAATGGTCTAATTAATCGACCATCATGAGGAGCAAAACGAGAAGAGTTCGGTGTACAAGACTTCACGTTTGCGACAACAACAAAGAGAAGCGTAGCAAAAGCTTTGATCGATCCTGGGCGTAATTCCTTACTCGATTCTGGGGATTTGAAGGTTATGAGCACGGACCAAGAACGAATACACGATGGATGTCTTCTCCATGCTGACTATTCGAGAACCTTGACTGCTCGAGAAAAATTTCTACTTTTACCGTTTCCACTTGGCTAGCAGGAAAAGGAATCGATGCTACAAGGTCGTCGAGATTCACGGCAAAGGACCAATTTGTCAGAGATTTCCAATAGACCATTACAAAGAAGCGAAGGCTAAAGACAGAGTTCCATAATCTCCTGTACGAAAGATGACTTCAAGTGGGAACTTCAAGGAATAATCTTGCTCACACCTTTACTTATTTCGCAAATTTTGAGGTTTTGACAACTCGTTGTATTGAAAGTGCAATACTTTTCAAGTTGATGCGATGCATATCTTTGGTGCGGTATGGTGCTCATGATGCACGTTAGAATGACTCGGTTACCCATATGCGTTAGTGATTGCAAGGGCAATCAATAGTAGGGAGAGGACCTGTGTGACGAGTTGCTTTCTCACAACCAAGATACCTAGCGCGCTCCTAGTAGCAGTCGTGTGGCTGCCGGCACACGATACCCTAGGTTTCGTCGCGGCACCTTTGATTATGGGGTAACAACATCACCAACCAAGAGAGGTAGAGTAGGGGTACGGAGTTTTCATGCGGATGCACGTTAGTATACCCATGCTTCCCAAATGCATATGCTATGCAGCGCATGCTCAAAAGCCACATTTTAATTTAAATCACAAGGTTTGAGCAAGACCGAAAAGAACAAGTTCAGGATTTAGGAATCGATTGGATCTTTGACTGGCACGAAATTCGTGGAGTACGGATTTTGATTGATCACAACTTAGCATCAATAATGCTTCCAAAGCTTATTTCGGAAAGAGATGTTTAATCAAGGCATTACATTGATGGGGGTTTCAGAATTACCAACAACATTGAGAATTACAATGCAGGCTAGCTGCAATGACAAGGTTCCTAGTTCAACTGACAGCGATAGTTGACCAAAGGTGGTCATGGTACACTAGGATTCCTTACAACACTGCACTCTCACGACTTGGATTTTATTCCTGACGGACCAACTCCCGAGGGTGGGATCTTCCATGCTGAAGGACTACGGTGACTCGGGTCCAGACTCAATTCCAGATTCACCTTGGATATCTTCAACATCTTCTTCTTGCGCTGGTCCAGGAATGACAGGTTCTGGGGGTGGAACGGCTAGAGCTTCTAGTTGATTTTCTAGTTCAAGCATATACTGATCGTTATGCTGCAACAAGAAATTCTGCTCATGTATGATCTCCGTTAACTCTTGTATCTTTGCCTTGTCCTTGCGTCTTTCCTTCTTGAGAGTAGCGATCATTGCTCGGGCTTCCTTCGACGCTTGAGCTGAACAATCCACTTCCTTAACTTTGTATCTATAGATCTGATGTCTATAGAATATGCTTTCTCCCACCATTCGTTGGTAGGTTTCGTCCATGGCTTCTGAAAAGCGGACTGAGGTGACAAGGTCAGGACTATAGTGAGAGTTGCTCTGGGCTGGGAGGATAGTTTCTCGTTCACCACCCGGTGCAATGTGTCGCTCGGGTACCGGAATGACTTTAGCTGCAGAGTTGGCTATCTCAGCAGGGTGCTTTTGTCGGGGACCGCCCTAGGGGTCCCCTTAAACGACGGGGAAACCCCCACTTGAATCTCGCAACTACATCGAAACACGCTAAGCCTAACCATGCGGGTGACTAACCATGCATGGCACGGCCCACGCCGGGACCCCGACGGCCCACCAAGACGGCCCTCTTAGAAGTCCCCTCGAGCGAGGCCCCGCCTCGCTCGAGGGCGCCTCCCCCTCGGGTAGGTTCCGCCCCGTTCGAGGGGCGACTCCCCCCACGAGTGCTCCCGCCCCGCTCGAGGGCTCACTCCCCCCCCCTCGAGCGGGTCTCGTCCCGCTCGAGGGTCCGTTCCGCCCTCGGCTAGGGCCCGCCACGCTCACGGGCGCCCCCGCACGCGTGCGCCGGCCCCGTACACGGGCATTTACGCCACCGACGCCGCGGGGCGGCACCATCATGCGCCGGGGCTCGCGCCCCGGTGCCGCCGCACCAACTCCCCGGGGAGGAGCCCATCCCCGCCCGCGTGGGGGAGGGACTGTGCGGTACGGCCGGTGTCAGTCCCATGACACCGCGCGCCCACTCGATGCGGCTAACGCGCCCGACCCTCGAAGGGGGGCCGGGCACACCCTCGATTTCACTCTTCCCGTGACCCTACGGGGTTGGGTGAGGAGCGCTAGGCCGGTGGATGGCCATCCCCGGTCCGCGACGGCGCGGCCGCCGTACCCACGCGTGCAGGCGCACGCCCGGCGGCCGCATCAGCCACTCCGCTACCGCGGAGCGCATTGGGAAGGAACGCCGGTTCACGCACCGCCCCCTCGTGCCCCGTACCGGCCATCATCGGCACCTCCCTCGAAGCCTATCGAAGAGAACGCCACCACCATCTGCCGCCCTCCTACCCTCGAACCTCCTTTGTTCGAGTACGGGGTAGGCCATCTTGGCCGGATCGTAGCGAAGATCGCCGGACGGCCGCCCACTCTACGGCGTAGCACGACGTGCACCCCCACATAGGCCGGATAGCGCGGCGTGCATGTAACTCGCCGCCCCCTTGGCCTATAAAAGGGGAGGCGAGCCCCCGACCGCGGGGAGAGAGGTTCGGATCAACACAACACACCGTGCACTCACTCTCTTATTCTCCCACAACATCTTCGACCACTCTCCCGGGGACTTGGAAGCCACGCTTCCTTTCCCGCCTTGCTTGTACTTGCCCCACTACAAGCACCCCGGTCTTAGCCGAGCAATATAGTGCCACGAGCACACCCCTGCTGGACGTACGGCCCCGCGGCCGGAACCAGGATAAAACCTTGTGTCATTTGTTGCTTGGCATCGACCATTGAGGGATAGACCTAGGCGCTATCTACTGGTTAGTGTCGGGACCATATTCCGCACCGACAGTTGGCGCCCACCGTGGGGCAAACGAGCGCCTAAGGTCATTTCACCAACTCCCTCCATGGTGATTCGCACCGAGTATCGTGCTACACGCTATTGCATGGGTAGCTCGGACCCCCTCCCGGCCGGGTTCGAAATCCGTTTTGGGGACCTGAACTTTCAGGCCACAGGGAACGGCTATCTGATGCGCCTCACTAACCGTGAGGAACTCCGCGCGCGGCGTCAGGCCAGGTCTGCTCAGACCCCCGCCACGCGCACGACACCGGCGCGACGCCGCGCGAGCACGGATGCGCGGGTCCGTCGACGCCGCGGCGCCGCCGTCGCTCGGGGCGCGCTCGCGCCGGGCGCGGTCCGGCGGCGGCGGGCGGGCGAGCGTGCCGCCTCCCAACGCGGTGCGCCCACCGTCACGCCTGCCGCCACCGCCCCGCGCGGGAGCCGCGTGTGGTCTCCGGACCGCGCATCCCCGTTGGGCTGCGTGGCGCCACGACGGCCCATAACGCCAACGTGAACACGACGATGCGCCGGGTTCCACCGGCCGCCACGTCTTCGTCGCCGGGGACCCCGGCACCTCGGCGACGGATGAGTCATCCCCGGGCTCCGTCGACACGATGCCACCCGCCAACCGCCACGGGTACGCGGGAGTGGGACTTCTCCGGCGTGCCGGACCCGGTCCGCGTTCGGGCGCTTCCTCGACGCCACGGACTGCGGTTTGGGCGCTCCGACGACTCCGGCACCGGAGCTACGACCCCACGCGGGAGTGTTGCGCCGTCATCACCAACGACCCGGCCAACGCCGCCGGTGCGGCGGTGCGGAGACGGGGAGGTCACGCCCGCCCCGGGGATCGCTACGCGCCGGCCGCGGGGCCAAGCGCTCTCGCCGGGGCCGACGTCGACGCACGGTGGCCCAAGCCCGCCGAGCTCGAGGCCAGGCGGCGGAAGAGTGCCGGATGGTGCGGTTGCTCCGCGCCTCGATGGCGGGAGAGGCCTCCGCACGCGGCGAACGCGCGCGGGAGGCTGGGCGACGGGGTCCGTGACCGCATCAACCCCGCCCCCAACGTCGACAACGCGGACACTCCGACGCGGGCGAGCCGAAGCTCGTCGGCCCCCCCCCGACTTGCCGCGCGCCATGCCGGCACCCTCGACCCCCGAGGCTCGAGACATGCACCGCGAGGTGCAAACCCTCCTCGAGCAAGCGGCCGTCCGGCGGGCCGAGAGTTCGGCCTCACGCATCCGCCAACGGGGGGGACGCGCGGGGTGACGATCCCGCACCGAGGGCGAACCCTCGGTGCACGTGGGTCAACCTGCTGACCAAGGACGCACGCCGGCCAAGGAGCGGCTCCTTGACGCGCGCGGGCGGCGGATGGCGATGCCCGCAACATCATCAACGCCGGACGCACGAGCAAGGCGGACGCACGAGCGGCCGGGGGGCTACCACCCTCGAAGGGGGTGGACGCTACGACGAGCGGCGAGGACCGCTCCCGACGCGGAACCCCCGGGCACCCGCGTGTTCAGCCGGGAGATCCGCACGGCAGCGTTCCCCCAACGCTTCCGTCAGCCCTCGACGATCGTCAAATACAACGGGGAGACGGACCCCCGCGTCGGCTCAACGATTACCGCCTAACTGCCCGGTGGGCGGGGGCCACTAGCGACGAAGTGATCATCCGCAACTTGCCCCTACATCTGGGCGACGCGGCCGGACATGGCTCGAGCACTTGCCCCGCCGGCCCGGATCCATACCTCGGGACGATCTAGTCCACACGTTCGTGGGCAACTTCCGGGGGCACGTACGTGCACCACCGGGAACTCCTGGGACCTGCGCTCCTGCACGCAGAAGCCCGGCGAGTCGCTGCGGGACTTCATACGGCGCTTCTCCAAGCGCTGCACGGAGCTCCCCAGCGTGGCACAGTCCGAGATCGTGCACGCGTTCCTCGAGGGCACCACGTGCCGGGACCTCGTGCGGGAGCTGGGACGCAGCCCGCCTGCGGACTCAAACGAGCTGTTCGACATCGCCACCAGCTTCGCCTCGGAGAGGAGGCCGTGGGGGCGATCTTCGACGGCAAAAAGGGCAAGCGCTCCGAGGACACGCCCGCGGAGGGCAGCGGGTCCAAGGAGCCGCACCGCAACGACAAGCGGGGCAAGAAGGGGGGAAGAAGCCGCGCGCGCGGCGCGCGAGCGGGGCGCAACGGCGGCAACGCCGAGGCCCTCGGCGTCGACCGGCTCGACGGGGCCCTCGGCCGGCACCTCGAGGCCGGGGGTGTTTGACGACATGATGAAGAAGCCATGCCCCTACCACAAGACTCCCGTGAACCATACTCTTGAGCGGTGCGACATGCTCAAGAAGTTCTACGGCCGTGCCGCCGCGAAGGAGGCGAGAGGCCAAGAAAGATGGGGGCGACGGCGGCGCGGTGGCTTCCCCGCCTGTCGAAAATGTGTTCCTCATCTTCGGGGGACCTACCGTCGACATGTCGACCGGCGGCGCAAGAAGGAGCGGCACGATGTCCTCGCCGCAGAGAGGGCGCCCCCGGCCTTCCTCAACTGGTCGAAGGATGCCATCACCTTTAGCCGGAGCGACCACCCAAACCGCATCCCGAACCCGGGCCGGTACCCGCTGGTGGTCGATCCCATCATTGGGAACGCCCAGTTTTCGAAGGTCCTGATGGACGGAGGCAGTAGCCTCAATATCCTCTTCGCGCACACATTGCGCCCCGATGGGGATTGGGGCTGGACCCGGTGCGGCCCGGCACGAAGCCATTTCACGGCATCGCGCCGGCAAGCGGGTTCAACCCCTCGGGCGGATCGATCCGCCGGTCGGTTCGGTACCCCCAAGAACTTCCGTAAGGAAACCCTCACCTTCGAGGTGGTGGGGTTCAAAGGGGCCTACCATGCCATACTTGGGCGACCTTGCTATGCCAAATTCATGGCGGTCCCCAACTACACGTACACCGAAGATGAAGATGCGGGTCCTAACGGCGTCATCACCGTCGGGTCGTCGATCGAGCACGCATTCGACTGCGATGTCGAGTGCGTGGAACACGCAGAGGCATTGGCGCTGGATGAAGCGCTGGTCAACACGCTGGAGAAGATGGTCAACGAGGACCTCGACTCCGCCGCCAAACACGTCGGCACCTTCGAGGCCGCCGAACAGACCAAAGGGGTCCCCCTCGACCCGTCGGCCCCCGAGGGCAAGGCGTTGAGGGTCAGCTCGACCCTCGACCCTAAATAGGAAGCAGTGCTCGTCGACTTCCTCCGCGCCAACGCCGACATCTTCGCGTGGAGCCCCTCGGACATGCCAGGCATCCCGAGGGAAGTCGCCGAGCACTCCCTTGACATCCTGCCAAACGCCCGCGCCGTGCAACAACGGCTGCGCCGCTTCGACGAGGAGCGGCGACGGGCGATCGGAGCGGAGCTGCGGAAGCTCCTCGAGGCCGGATTCATCAAGGAAGTGTTCCACCCTACGTGGCTAGCCAATCCTGTGCTTGTAAAGAAGAAAAATGGGAAGTGGCGGATGTGTGTAGACTATACGAGTCTTAATAAAGCATGTCCCAAAGTTCCTTTTCCTTTGCCACGCATAGATCAAATCGTTGACTCAACTGCTGGGTGCGAACTCGCTTTCGTTTCCTTGATGCCTATTCGGGATATCACCAAATAAAAATGAAGGAGTCCGACCAGCTCGCGACTTCGTTCATCACACCGTTCGGGACGTTCTGTTACGTCACGATGCCCTTTGGCCTCAGAAACGCGGGCGCAACATATCAGCGCTGCATGCAGCACGTTTTTGGGGATCACATCGGGCGGACGGTCGAAGCCTACGTGGACGACATCGTCGTCAAGACCAGGAAGGCGGACGACCTGGTTAGCGACCTTGGCGTCGCGTTCAGCTGCCTACGGGCCAACGGGGTCAAGCTAAACCCCGAAAAATGTGTCTTTGGAGTGCCGCGGGGCATGCTCCTAGGATACATCGTCTCCCAGCGGGGAATCGAGGCCAATCCTGAAAAGGTCGCGGCCCTCGAGCGAATGGGCCCGATCCGGGACCTCAAAGGGGTGCAGAAGGTGTTGGGGTGCCTCGCCGCCTTAAGCCGCTTCATCTCGAGGCTCGGTGAGAAGGGCCTGCCCCTCTACCGGCTGCTCAAGAAGCACGAGCGCTTCTCTTGGACCGCCGAGGCCCAGGACGCGCTCGACAAGCTGAAGGCGTCTCTGACGCACGCTCCAATCCTCACGCCGCCGCGAGACGGCGAACCCCTGCAGCTCTACGTGGCCGCAACCACCCAGGTGGTCAGCGCCGTGATCGTCGTGGAGCGCACGGAGGAAGGGCACGCCTTGCCCGTGCAGAGGCCAGTCTACTACATCAGCGAAGTCCTGTCGGACACGAAGGCGCGCTACCCCCAGGTCCAGAAGCTGCTGTACGCGGTAGTCCTTGCGCGGCGCAAGCTCCGCCACTACTTCGAGGCCCACCCGATCACGGTGGTCTCCTCCTTCCCGCTAGGAGAGATCATCCGCAACCCTGACGCGGCGGCAGGGTCGCTAAGTGGTCCGTGGAGCGATGGGCGAGACGCTTGCCTACACCCCGCGCAAGGCCATTAAATCACAAATCCTAGCTGATTTCGTCGCTGAGTGGACGGACACGCAGCTGCCGCCCCCTCAGATTCAAGCAGAGTGCTGGACTCTGTTCTTCGACGGCTCGGTGATGAAGACAGGAGCGGGCGCGGGCCTGCTCTTCGTGTCACCCCTCGGGGAACACATGCGCTACGCAGTGCGCCTCCACTTCCCCGCGTCCAACAATATGGCTGAGTACGAGGCCCTTCTCTGCGGCCTCAAAATCGCCATTGAGTTGGGCGTCAAACGCCTCGACGTGCGAGGGGACTCGCAGCTCGTGATCGATCAAGTCATGAAGAACGCAAGCTGCCACGACGACAAGATGGAGGCCTACTGCAAGGCCGTGCGGGCCCTCGAGGACAAGTTCTACGGCATCGAGCTTAATCACGTACCCCGCCGGTACAACGAGGAAGCAGACGAACTGGCGAAGATCGCGTCCGGGCGGATCACCGTCCCCCCGAACGTTTTCGCGCGTGACATCGCCCAACCCTCGGTCGTCTTCGAGCCCTACCCCTCGAATCACAACGAACCCTCGGGGGCTCCCTCGAATCCAGCGGGTGCGGAGCCCATGGACGAGGACCCCTCGAACGAGGCGTACGTGCTCTCCCTCCTCGAGGGGTACGGCTCCCACGAGGCCGTCGCGATGGACATCGAGCCGGCTCCCGTCCAGGCGGACTGGCGAGAGAAGTATATTGCCTGGATCGCTCGAGGGGAACTCCCCGAAGACCGGGCCGCGGCTAGGCGCATCGCCAGGATGGCCAAGTCATTCACCCTCGTCGACGGCGAGCTGTACAAGCGCGCCGCCTCAGGCATCCTACAGCGGTGCGTGCCCATTCCCGAGGGGCGCGAGCTCCTAAGGGACATCCACGCGGGGATCTGTGGCCACCATGCTGCGCCCCGCACCCTCGTCGGCAACGCGTTCCGCCAAGGCTTTTACTGGCCTACCGCGGTCGCGGACGCCAGCGAAATCGTGCGCACCTGCGAAGGGTGCCAGTTCTACGCCGCAAATCCAACCTGCCCGCTCACGCACCGCAAACCATCCCCGTCACATGGCCATTCGTCGTGTGGGGGGGGCCGGACATCGTCGGGCCCCTCGCGGAAGGCGCCCGGGGGCTTCACCCACCTGCTAGTCGCAATCGACAAATTCTCCAAGTGGGTGGAGGTGCGCCCCATCACGAATTTAAGGGCTGAGCAGGCGGTCACGTTCTTCACCGACATCGTCTACCGCTTTGGAGTGCCAAACTCCATCATCACAGACAACGGGTCCCAGTTCACGGGCCGGAAGTTCTTGGAGTTCTGTGATAAGTTCCACATCCGCGTGGATTGGGCGGCTGTGGCACACCCACAGACCAACGGCCAAGTAGAGCGTGCCAACGGCATGATCCTACAGGGCCTCAAGCCCCGAATTTTTGACCAGCTCAACAAATCTGGGCGAAAATGGCTCCAAGAACTACCAGCGGTCGTGTGGAGCCTAAGGACAACCCCAAGCAGAGCCACCGGGTTCACCCCATTTTTTCTAGTCCATGGCGCGGAGGCCGTCCTCCCCACGGATCTAGAATACGGGTCGCCCAAGGTTCGAGGCTACGACGAGGATGCTAACCAGCAAACCCGCGAGGACTCACCGGGACCGCCCGGACGAGGCACGCCTCGTAGCCTTAATGCACTCCGCGAGGTATCGGCAGTCCCTAAGACGCTACCAAGCACGCAAGATACGTCGACGGGACTTCGCCGAGGGGGATCCCGTCCTAAGGCCGCGCCAAGATAACCGAGGGCACCACAAGTTGTCGCCCCCATGGGAAGGACCCTACGTCGTGGTGAAGGTGCTCAAGCCGGCACATACAAGTCGGCTAACGAGGACGGTGAAGAGCTCACCAACGCTTGGAACATCCAACAGCTACGTCGCTTCTACCCTTAGCTAGGATTTTCCAAGTATTTTTGTTGTAAAAATCACATCGCCAACGCCCCAGTTGGCAACGACCATGTAAATACGACAACTCTAATGAAAAGGATAACTCGGCTTTCCCCTGAAACCCAAGTTACCCTCGGGGGCTACTGCGGGGGGCATCCCCCCCAAAATGGTCCCATTTTTTCGCGCAAAAAACAAAACAACATGCGCTAAGTTTGTTTCCTACTTCAACTTCGAGCTACGATTCGAACAGGGCGCAGGCGGCACAGCGGAAGGAACGTGCGAGCCAGAGATAGCCTACGCCGCGTGGCTATGGCCCTTCTCTCTCGCCTCCAACCCAGCGGGCCCCCTACGAAAATCGAACTCCCCTAACTAGAATCTACTCAGGAAGAAGGAGAAACAAAAAGCGTGATAAACAAACAACTTCATTTACAGCAACTGCTCATGTTCACAAGACAACCTGTTTATTTACAAAAGGCCACGAGGCCAGAATTCTGATACACATAAACAAAAAATGGGCCTAGCGCCCAACTGCTTTCAGGCGGGAGGAGCAGCAGCATCGGCGGCGTCCGGGAAGAGGAATTCTTCGAAGGCCTCGGCGAGCGACCCGGCGGCGTCAGCAGCGAGCGCATCCGCGCGCTCCATGGCCACCTCGTCCTCGACGCCCTCGGGCACGACGTAGCCTTCCGCCGCTCGAAGTTCACCTCGTAGTGGGATCGTACCACTCCGAGGGCCCTCTCGGACACCCACCGCAACGCCCGGCGCATCCGCTCGGTGACATGGCCACCGAGGGCACGCAGACGGCTGGCCAGGGAGCTGCCGGCCGGGCCTCGCCCTCCTCGACGACGTGGCGGGTCTCGAGGGCCGCATCGCGCAATTCCCGCAACTCCTCGCTCGGAGGAGTCGTAGGAAGCTTGCAGCGCCTCGGCCCGCTCAGCCGCATGCCCCAAGGCGGTGCGCAAGCCTGGAATCGACAAGACAAGAAGAAATCAGAAAAAGGGAATGCGAGTTTCCAAACGAAAAACCAACAAGCAAGAGTCAAATAGTGGCTCACCTTCGACTTGCTTCCTCTCCATCTCGAAGTCCCGGCGCACGGCCTCGACCCGACGGCTCGAGGCGCCGGACGGTTTCGCCCCCGCTCGCGGAGGGCCGCCCTCCGGTTGGCGTTGCCGATGCCGAGCACGAGCGCCTCGTCCTCAACTTTGGAGAGCGCGGTGCTCGCTCCTCCAACGACTTCCGCGTCCCCTCGTGGGCGGCGCGCTCCCCGCTCCGGCCGCACGGGCATCGACGAGGGCGGCTCGCCCTCGCTGCGGCCGCTCCTCGGCCCCTTGGCGGGCGGCGCTCTCTTGCGGGAGCCGCTCCTCGGCGACGACGAGGGCCGCGGCCTTGGCGTCGAGGGCGGCCTTCGGGTCGTCCGCCTCCTTGGCGCGTCGCTCCAACCCGCGCGCCCGCTCCCCTCGGCCCGGCGCGGCTTGTGCTGCGCCCCCTCGAGCGACGTGCGGAGCTCCCGGGCTTCGGCGCGAGCGGTGGCCACCTCCGCCTCCCGGTTGGCGGCCGGCCGTCCGCGCCTTCTCCGCATCCGCGCGCACGTTCCACGCCGCCCCGTCGCGATCGAAGAGGGCCGCGCGAACCCGCTCGGAGGCTCGAGCGACGCGCCGTGCCCCCGCCTCGAGCTCTCGGGGAGCTCGTCGAGCCGGGCCGGGCGCCGTACGCCGGCCACCCGTCCGGCGTCCTAAGGGCGTCTACAAGCGCGTCGAAAGCGCCGCACCGATCCCGTGAGCCGGTGGGCCTCGGCGTTCACCCTGGTCGAAGGCGTCGTACTTGTCATGGGCACGGCGCTCGAGCTCCTGGCATCCACGCACCAAATCCCGTAAGCGCCAAGACTTGAATGCAGCATACGAAAACAAAAAGGGAAGAGGGGCGAGCAACCATGGCTCACCTGGAAGACGAGCCAGGCCGGGCCGCCATGGACCCGCAGCGCCTCGTTCAGCGCGCGGTTGAGCGTGGCGCCGTGGCTCGGAGCTCGCCCCAGCTCTGCTCCCCCCCCCCGGCGTCGGCAAACGCGCGGGGGATCCTCGACGGCCCCCTCCACCGGGCGGGGCGGCCGGCGTGGGAGGACGAGGCCTCGGCACCATGTCCTCGACCCCCCACCACCATGTGACCCTCGTGCCGCCTCACGAGGGCCCCCTCCTGAGGCTCGGGGGAGTTCGTGGGCTAGCTGGCCCACTGATTCCACCCAGGCGGCGGGGAGTCATCCGAGAGCTCCACCACCTCCGCCTCGAATATCGCCGGCGGGCGCAGCCGCCCGCGCCGCCTCCGCCGCACCTCTGCTCGCGCCTCCGCGGCCACGGCGCCCGGCGTGGCGCCGTGGCCGCCACCTCCGCCGCACCACCGCATCCACGGGCGCACCCGCAGGTTGCGCCCGTTCCACCTCCTCCGCAGCCGGCCGCCACCGCAGTCGCATCTCCACCATGGCCGCCGCCGCGGCCCGTGTCTCCGCGGCGACCGGCGCCGCCGCCCCCCCCACACCCTCTAGCCGCGCCGCGGCGGGCCGGGGTCCGCCGGCCGGGGCCCTCGAGGCCCCGCCCGGCCTTGCGAGCTCGCGCCGCCGTCGTGCTTGCCCCCGGGCGCGACCCCCTCGACGAGCGCCGCCGGGTGGGGATCGATGCGTCCGTCCTCAGCACCTTGGCTGGTGCAAGCGGAGGAACGGTTGGCACCACCCTGCGCAGGCACGAACGAAGGGTTAAATCACCTGATCACCAACGAACCAAACCAAACGAAGGAGGACAGGCTCCTTACCTCGCAGAGGAAAAGGCCCGCTTCCTTTTCCTCGAGGCCTCTGCGGACGAAGCCGGCGCAGCGGCCGCGCCTGCCGAAGCGCCTCCCCGATGGCGCCGCCGCGCGCACGGGCACGCCCGCCCCATGCGTGGGCGCGCCCGATGCCGCACCTCCCGAGGGCGCCGCCGCGCGCGGGGGCACGCTCGCCCGCGCGCGGGCACGCCCCCGCCGCCGCGCCTCTCGACGATGACGCGCGCGCGCGCGCACGCTCCCCCCGCGCGCGGGCACGCCGGACGCGCGCACAAGCGCGTCCACCGCGCGTGCCTCCGTGGCACGCGCCGGCACCCCGCGGCGCGCGCCGCCCCCGATGTCGATCTCCCCGGCGGCGGGCGCCGGTGCGCCCGCCCCGTGCGAAGCCGCCCCTTGACGCCGGCGGTTCCGGCGACGGGGGCGCAGTCGCCACCCTCGTCGGAGGGGCCCTCCCCCTCGCCCTCTTCCTCCTCGTCCCTCCTCCGAAGACGAGGGCTCCTCGATATCCGGGGAGGAGAGCCCCGGCTCCTCGCGCCGCCGGTACTCCGCGGCCCGCCGGTCGCGGCGTGCTTGACGTCGCCTCGCGTGCTCCCTCTTGCGCGCCGCCCGCTCCCTGCCGCTCCGCCGCGCCGCTCGGCCGAGCGCACGGGGAGTCGGGGGTGGGTGGAACGGACTTGGCAATGTTGAACTCCACCACCGCGCACGGAGCGAGAATGGCACATCGAAGAAACAAAAGCAAGACCAAGAACCAAAACGAAACCAGGAACCCAACTCACCCGCGGGCCCGTGGGGAGCATCTCAAGGTCCCATGGGGTCCGACCCGCAGTGGCGGCACCGGGTGTCGACGGCGTTCCGCGCCGGGTGAGCGCATACGGCCGCTCAAGGGGCGTCGGGAGCATCCGCGACCTCGCCGTGTCGACGGGGTTGGCCGCCTCTGTCATCTCGAAGATGCAGAGCGGCCTCTGCATCAGAGGCATGACCCGCCGGTGGTGGAGGAAGGCGAGGACGCCCATCGCGTTCGGCCCCCGTGCTTCGCCGGCCGCCGGCAGGCGGCGAGGACGGACTCTTGCCGCGCCCGATGCTGGGCCGTAGACACCCCGTAGCCCCAGGAGTCCCGCCTCTTCTTGAATACCCGGCCGGGTTAGGGAGGAAGGCCGTGGCTCGGCATTGCGCAAGTAGAACCATCCCCGCTCCCGGCCGGCGTTGTTCGTCGTCATGGTGCGGGGGATGTAGAAATCTTTGAGTCGCCCCCGCGGGCGCAAGCGACATCCCGCCGGTGCGCACCGCGCGGCGAGTCCCCGGCTCCGACGTGGGGGCCGCGTGATGAGCTCCCCGCGGAAAGGTGGACCCGCAGATCCCGCTGGATCGGGATCCCCGGGTACCCTTCGCGGACGCCCACGAACGTGGCCGCTCGCGAGATCGCGTTGGGGGGCGAAGTTGTGCAGCTCCACCCCGTAGTAGTAGCACATCGCCCGCATGAAGGTGCTCGCCGGCGCGTTGAAGCCACGCTCGTGGTAGCGGACGAAGCTCACCACGTAGCCCTCCGGCGGGTTGGGCTCGTGGTGCACCGCCGGCGGCACGATCCACTCCGCCGGCGCCCTTCTTCGTTAGCCGCCGCCGACCGGCGGCGACCGCCCGCCCGTGGCGAGCCGGGTCACCGTCGACCTCTCCCGTGCGTACGGCTCCAAGATCCTAAGGGGAGACCGAGGTGGCGCCATGAAAAGGACGAAAGCGAGCAGAGGCGGAGGACAAGGAGCGGAGGAAAAAGCTTTAACAGCGAGCCCGCGCGGTGGCAAGAGCAAGACGAAGGCGAAGGGGCGGGGGACTGAAAACGGTGAGAAGCTAAGGTAAAAAACCGCCGTCCCTTCCTCCCCGCAGTTTTATAGGCCGACGGGCGAGCTCTCCGGAGCGGACGCCCCGACTAGCATTAACTGCAGGGAATCTTCCCATCGCGTCGACGGGCGGGCCCCACCACGACCGCAGCGGCTATAACACTGCAGGCGGGTCATCATTACAGCAAAGACCGGCAGCAACCGAGGCAAAACCGTCACGTCCGCCGCCGCCGCGCCGCCCACTACGCGCGCGCGCGCGGCTGCAGCGCCTAAAAAGGCGCGCCCGCGCTGCAAAACCGCGGCCACGACCGCAAGGCACTTAAATGCCCGGGTCCCTTGCCAAGCAAGGAGCACCCTCGAGCGGGGCGAACCCCCGGCTCGAAGCAGAGGCGACCCTCGATGGGATATCAGCGTGAGAAGGTCGCCCGGGACCTGCTCGATGTAGAGCAGGCAACCGCGGGCACCCATACCACGTAAACCCCTCGAGCGGCACGACCCTCGGCTCCAAACAAAAGCGACCCTCGATGGGATATCAGCGTGAGAAGGTCGCCCGGGACCTGCTCGATGTAGAGCAGGCAACCGCGGGCACCCATGCCACGTAAAACCCTCGAGCGGCACGAGCCCTTGGCTCAAGATGACGTCAACCCTCGATGGGATATCGACGTGAGAAGGTCGCCCGGGACCTGCTCGATGTAGAGCAGGCGACCGCGGGCACCCATGCCACGCAAAACCCTCGAGCGGAGCGAGCCCCCCGGCTCGAGACAATGTCAACCCTCTAAAAGAAGGCACATACGCTGTGCTACCAACCAGCACCTCGAGGGCCGGCTCGCCCGTACCCCTCGACGGCCGCAAAACGTGAAAAGACGGGGCCGCCCGTGCGCCACCCCCGCACGGCCCTACCGATCGAGGTTCGAAGCCCGACCCTCGACGGGTTCGAACAGCGCCTCGCATTGCAGAGTTAGGGACGACGAGGGCACGCGCATTCGAGCCGTTCCTCGAGCCCGTTGGCTCGAGGGTGCCCCACATGTCGTGTTCGAGAGCCGGCGAGGGCGGCCTAGCCGGGGGATCCCACCGAGGGAGAGCTTCGCGCCCTCGGTCCCTAGCGAACGGGACCGAGCCCCACCTAGCAAACCCACGCAAGCGCTTCCATGGACGTGTCTCCGGACCGCGCGGCCTACCCCCTATCGAACGGGGCATGGACGTCCACTTGAACCACCCGCTAGCGCCTCGACGAGGAATCCGCGATTCGCGACCCGCTCGATGGGAGTCGCGGAAACCTCACCCTCCGTCCCGCGGAGGGACGGCGAGGGCGCGTTAAAAAACAAGTCGTCAGGCTCGACCCGATCGCCTCGAACGGGCCAAGGCTCGGGGGCTTGATGCACGGCTACACCTCCTTGAAATTGCACCCGCCGGAGACAGTGACAGGGGAGCGTGCACCCCCGAAGCCGGCTGAAATACCGCCGATGCCGGTTGGCATATGTGCCACGCCTTTCTGACCAAAGTTCTCGCGGTTAACCCCTGCAGGAGAACCCACACTCCTGCAGGGCTTCGGGGGCTAGACCCGCGGGTCCGCTGACGCGGCCCCATGGAAAGCGTTCGCAAACAAGGAGGGAAGAACGTCCTATCAGGAGGTTCCGCATGCGCGGGAGCCTCAATGGCGAACCCGCATGCTCGGGGCTACCGTCGGGGACCGCCCTAGGGGTCCCCTTAAACGACGGGGAAACCCTCACTTGAATCTCGCAACTACATCGAAACACGCTAAGCCTAACCATGCGTGTGTGACTAACCATGGGGGCACGGCCCACGCCGGGACCCCGACGGCCCACCAAGACGCCCCTCTTAGAAGTCCCCTCGAGCAGCCCCCGCCCTCGCTCGAGGGCGCACTCACCCCTCGGGTAGGTTCCGCCCCGTTCGAGGGGCGACTCCCCCCACGAGTGGTCCCGCCCCCGCTCGAGGGCTCACTCCCCCCCCTCAAGCGGGTCTCGTCCCGCTCGAGGGTCCGTTCCGCCCTCGGCCGGGGCCCGCCACGCTCACGGGCGCCCCCGCCGCGTGCGCCGGCCCCGTACACGGGCATTTAACGCCCTGACGCCGCAGGACGGCGCCATCATGCGCCGGGGCTCGCGCCCCGGTGCCGCCGCACCAACTCCCCGTGGAGGAGCCCATCCCCGCCACCGTGGGGAGGGACCGTGCGGACGGCCGGTGTCGGTCCCATGACACCGCGCGCCCACTACAAGATGCGGCTAACGCGCCCGACCCTCGAAGGGGGCCGGGCGCACCCTCGATTTCACTTTCCCGTGACCCTACGGGTTAGGGTGAGGAGCGCTAGGCCGGTGGATGGCCATCCCGGTCCACCGTAACGGCGCGACCGCCGTACCCACGCGTGCGTGCGCACGCCCGGCGCCGCATCAACCACTCCGCTACCGCGGAGCGCATTGGGAAGGAACGCCGTTCCGCCCGCCCCCCGTGCCCCATACGAGCCATCATCGCACCTCCCTCGAAGCCTATCGAGAACGCCACCACCATCCGCCGCCCTCCTACCCTCGAACCGCCACCGTTCGAGTACGGGGGTAGGCCATCATGGCCGGATCGTAGCGAAGATCGTCCGGACAGCCGCCCACTCTACGCCGTAGCACGACGTGCACCCCCACGTAGCCGGATAGCGCGGCGTGCATGTAACTCGCCGCCCCCTTGGCCTATAAAAGGGGAGGCGAGCCCCCGCCCGTGGGGGAGAGAGGTTCGGATCAACACAACACACCGTGCACTCACTCTCTTATTCTCCCACAACATCTTCGCCCACTCTCCCGGGGACTTGGAAGCCACGCTTCCTTTCCCGCCTTGCTTGTACTTGCCCCACTACAAGCACCCCCGGTGCCGAGCAATATAGTGCCACGAGCACACCCCCTGCCGGACGTACGGCCCCGCGGCCGGAACCAGGATAAAACCTTGTGTCATTTGTTGCTTGGTATCGACCATTGAGGGATAGACCTAGGCGCTATCTACCGGTTAGTGTCGGGACCATATTCCGCACCGATAGCTTTCCACAAAAAGTTGTGAGTGCTTCGAGCCTTCTGCACCGTGTCGGACAAGTTTCTTCCGTGTGCCGTACACTCCCACTCATCCCAAGCAGGATTGGTCGGGCACGCTGAAATCTTCACCCTTACTTCACAACGAAGGAGTTGGCCTGTGGTCATGACCTCACGTGTCGAGTACTCAGGGTAAGTGGTGTACCCAAAGTCCTTCAGGGTGTCCCACAAAAGCGCAGGAAAACCACCCTCCTCGAGGTAGTCCACGAGAGTCCATGATTCCACATCAGCCGACGTAGAGCCAGCATTGTCCATCTGGACATAACGACAAAAGTGAGAATTAGGCGGGTGCGAGTGTACAAAGGTAACTTGATCCACGAGTACGGGTAAGGTCAAGGTATGGGGCAACCATGCTTACTTAAATACCATCGTATGCTGAGCTCGAACGAGCAGGCATACCAATGATACATGGTCTGGCAATCGGAACCGAACATCCTACTCAAACCAGAGTCCAACATTTCCCCAAATCTGCGTAGCAACTTAGCAAGGTTATGAAACTTAAGTTGGGTACGCAAGGCTGGGCTAGAGAACTAGGAAGGTGCTTAACCAAGCAAGGTTTCAAGGGTTCTAGGGAGATGTCAAGACAAAGGTTGACTAACTGAGCATAACTTGCGGTAGATCAAGGTATGATCACGAACTGGGGCTAGCAAAATGGAATTAGATTGGAGCAACCTAGGTTAGGATCACCTAGACAAGGGATTCTTGAACGAGGACAGCAATCTAAGCAACAACTCTAATAAATCAAGCATGACAATACATCTACACTTAAAGAGGCTAAACAGAACAAAACACGCTATCACTATTTACTTCAGAGAGCACGAAAACAGTCGTGAGTTCAGTTTAGGTTCCTTCTCGATTTTTAACATGATGCAAGACGTCCTATTCGTCCTCACAAGGCATCCAAGCCCAAATTCGAAGTTAGCGCCGGTGGCATGGCACATACACGTATCTCCCTATAATATCTAGTCGAGATCTAGTCGATGCTTTCTTAGCGACTTACGAAACGAGGTTAGTGTACCTGCAGAAGATCACAGAACACAACGAACCTTTCATGCCAGCACTCATGAAACCGTCCACATACATTACCGTTCACTATAGAAACGGCACCCATGCGTTAAGCCACTGCATGGACAGCGTCCAACCTCAGACATCCTCCGTTTGAATGGAGTATATCCTTGCCTCGCATGAGCGACATGCGGAATGCTCACGTATGAAACACGTGGCGAGACACAACTTACAACCAGACGCGAAGATGGGATCTGTGAAATGGATCACACCATCACCCCTCGCAATTCTCGTGATGCGGAACAACACATGTATAAAACACGTGGCTCCTAGTTTGGTTGTGCAAGAAAGTAAGTCTGACATAAAGTAATGTGCTGGGAGTTAGCAAAATAAACCATAGATTAATAAGCCACCTGAAAGAACCCAAAAATTTCCCTCTAGGGTCTCTCGGTCTAGTTTATCCTTAACGGACCAACGTGTTTTGCAAATCAATCAATCTTGGCAAATTTTATTCGAGAATCATGTGATTAGAGTTGTTAATTAAACTCTGGTGCATGCAGTCGCTCTGATACCAGCTATGACAACCCGCCCAGGAAAATACCGTACTATCGCCTAAGACCGATCCACTTCGGTCATTAAGCCATGGTAAAGTATCATCCTGTCGTTGGTTGCCGGGTTAACGCCCGGTAAATCACTTGGACATCGAACAGAGGATCGACACATGCATTAAAATTCACGCGAAGGCGAGTCCAGAGTACAACATGAATTAAACATTTTGTTACAAACCATTGTTCCTGACATGGAGTAAAGGTTCAGAGTTCGAAATACAGCGGAATTAATTTAATCTAGCGCAACGGTGAACATCACAGGAGGCCATCCATGATGTCCTTACTTGTCGTCACCCTTCTGATCAATCACACCTGCAATAACAATTTTTAAAGCAAGGCTGAGTATACTAATATTCAGCAAGACTTAACCGTCGGGTGATGACTACATCACCAACCTCTAGACATGAAAGGCTTTTGGCCGGTGGAGTTTCTTTTACTGAAACAGCTGCTAAGAATAGATCCTTACTTTCCACATTTTAGCACAAGTTCTAGTTGATTATCATTTCTAAATGTGCCATCTAATCCAATCAGAATTGGACAAACAATTAATTCATACAACAATATTTCTCGAGTTCCATCATTATGGGATATCATGGCCAGTTGATTAAGCAGTCTCGGATAACGGTGAGAGGCCGGCAATCGATTGATTTAAACCTTGCAAGGTAGACCCAAACACACGGTAGGCTGCCCCCGCGAGTACAACTTTCCCAGGCCGTCCCCAAAAATCTTCGGGTTGGGATCGAATCTTACAGTCCCTGGTGCAGGCTATCCGGCATACCCCGCGAGATACCCGGAGTCACCATACACCACCCTTCCCGGTAGCAAGCCGGTTAGGAGATTTCTCAAGAGTAGTAACGGTAGGATCCCGTGCCGTCTCATTAAGGTACTTGGCTTACCGGCCCCATAACAGGCGAATGTTTAGTACGTTCAAAAGCTTAGCCCACATGACCACTGGACCGGAGCCCAATCCCATGCTTTTACCACATGAGCAATCCATTTAAGGATATCTTATGATTCCTATCTAGGAACCTATTCTCGCGAGTGACGAACATCACTCGACTTCTATCGGGTCCTATAGCATAGCAGCTATCGACCTAGCATACTAGTGATAGAGCATAGGTACCTAAAGATCATGCATCTAGGGTTTCCAATCAACTCCTGAGACGTAAATGCACAATAATAGCAAACATAAGTGCATAATTTAAAAAGACAGGGTTAATGATCCGGGGCTTGCCTTCGCTGGCAAGGTTGGCCTTGGGCCCGTCTGGACTTGGGTCCAGGTCTTGAGCTATGTTCACGCACGGCAGCTCGTTGTCGGCACCTTTGTCGCCTCCTTCCGGCACGAGCATACGTCTACTGGCGGAAAGATCTACACGAAGATGCAAATGCAAGATTTATTCAACGGTTTTTACTTTAATCACTTACAAACCATATTGACAATCAAGGGGTGTATTTGTTGGGCACATTCACCTAGATAAGAATACATTCAGCATACTCTTCCATAAAGGAACAATATGCAACTCTTTATTAAACATTCTTTTTGATGGTGATCGTGTACATATATATGTAAATAATTCGATTTAAATTCCCCAACATTTGTGGGTAGGTATATTTAACCTTTTTAACATGATTTGCAACCATCCTCAAGTTAACATGGGTGGTTTGGTGATTTCTCTTTTAGGATGGTTATTGGTTGTATATGGGTTATTCTTTTATTGCATAATTGAATAAAGATTTCTTTGTACTTGTCATTTCATGTGAAAGCTTTAACCCTTTTCCTTTCACAAGCAAAGATACGAATAATATTTTTATCTTTTGAATTAATTCCTTATCAGCAATGACAATTAATTATCTTCTAATTAAATGAGATAATACTTTCAAAAAGGAAAGAGAATTAAATAAGGGCTTTTCTTTATTTACTTTCTCTTTAATATTAAAAAGGGCTTTTAAGCTTTTCATTAAGCAATTAAATTACCAAAACTTAAAGTAGTGTTTCTTAAGCCTACTAGCACCTATACTTGGTCCATTGGACCCACATGTAAGTGTTGGATGCTAGGAAATTAAATATTTTAGCAAATAACAAAGGACTAGCTAGTGATTAAAATTAAATGTATACAAAAATAAATAAGCATCAAAATGCTCCCAACTTTCTTGTGCATTCTCTCTGATCCTAAACAAGTCTAAAGAACCAGCATGTTCACATAAAAACCCTACTGATCTTAGCTTATTAATTTACAAAGGAAAACATGCATAAATCAAGAATAATTATTTCGTTAATCCAAAAGTCATGATTAATTCACAAGATGTGTATTTTGACACTACAAGACAGTGTGCACAAGTTGAGCTCAAAAACGTAAATATATTTAACAAGAAAAATCATTTATGCAGATCGCAGAAATAGAAAAACATTTTTAGAAAAAGATTTACATTATAACTTGGTGCATTTTTGGCATAGGAGCTAGTCATGACCTAACACACAACGTATCTAAAAATTTGCTAGAGAGGATTTATGGTTTTTGAGATATTGCTGATCTAGGGTTTCGACATTTGTATTTTTCATGCAAAAACTAAAACGAATTAGCTCGGTCAAGAATAACAAAAGTTGTAGAAAAATTCACCATGAATCCAAAAAAATTGTCCTTGCATTTTTCTGATTTTTCCGTGATTTTCTACGCAATTTACAAGAATCGGAAATAGCAAACACTATTGGAGTTACCCTTTTGCAAGAAGGACCCCGGAAAGAACTTGGGGTTTGCAATGTGGCCCCCGGGGGCGGCGGGCGGCGGCGCGGGCTGCCGGAATTCGGCGAGCTCGCCGGCGCTTGCGGCCGGGGAAAGGCCGGGGAGGGGCCTAGGGACTACGGGGGTGCGATTTGGGGGGTTTGGACCGGGCGAGACGCGGCCGGCGATGGCCGTCGGCGGCGCACCCGGCGGCGGCCGCGGGAGCCACCGCTCCGGCGAGACAGAGATCAAGGACGTACGGCGGCGCGCGGTTCGGGGCACGGGCGGGCGAACGGCGCGGATTTTGGGGGCGTTCCCGGCGTGCGTGCCACCTCGGGACGGGGCGGGTGCGTTGGGAAGGCGCGTGGCGGCGTGTGGACCGAGGCACAGGCGGAGGGAGGGCGCGGGGCGGCGCCGGCGCGGCGCGGCGGCGCGGTGCCCCGCGCACGCACGGCGCGCGATGTCGCGACACGGCGCGACGTCGGCCTGCCGGACTTCAGACTGGTCCTGTTCAAGCACGTTTTTCTCCCAAAAATTGAATAAAAGTGGACAACACAATGAATAGGAAAGTTGTAGATCTAACCACCCTCTACAACTTTCAAAAAGGCCATATTGTGTTTTTCTCAGCGGATTTTGCAGGAACGTCATGCCAACATTGAATGTCGACCTGTTCTGGAAAACAGGGGGTACTGTCAGTCGATCAAGTTTTTCACCAATTTCCACCCAAAATTTGAAATGCCAATCTACACAAAAGTTGTGTCCCTCAACAAGATCGACAACTTCCATAAAGGTAGATTTTGAAGTGTTTAGGTGAATTTTGGAGAACGCGGCAAAAGTTCCGGACGACATTCGCTGACGTCAATGGTTAAGCCGGTTTTGACCGTGTCTTTGACCAAGGGTCCACTACGGGTGTGTGTAGGCTTGGTCAAGGGGTTCATTAGGGTTCATTGGCGAGGTTTTCGGGTGATGACCCAGGTTGACCTAGGTTTGACCGGGGTTTGACTGGTTTGACCCGGCTGATCCGGTCATTAGCGTTAATGACGGTAATTAAAAACCTGGGGCGTCACAGCGCGCGGGCTCCGCCGCGCGCACGGCCGCCTCCGCCGCGCGCACCGCACCTCCGTAGCGCGCGGCGGGCGCCTCCGCGGCTCGTGCCGCCTCCGTCGTAGACCGCCTAATGGCGGGCGCCCCCGCGCCCGCCCTAGGCGACGGTTCTCTTGCCACCAGAGTCGGCTCCAGTGACGGGGGTGCAAGCTCCCACCTGTCGAGCAGAACTTGCCCCATATCTCCTTCTTCCTCCTCCTCCTCGTCCGATGATGAGTAATCCTCTGTTCCGGGCGAGGAAAGTCGCTGCTGCTCGCGCAGCCGGAACTCCTCGCTCCTCTGCTCCCGGCGCTCCCGCCGCCGCGCGTTCCGCTCTCTCCTGCGATCGACCCACTCCTGCTCTCGTCGCTGCGCCGCGCCCGCGAGCGCGTGAGACCGGGGCATGGGCGGTTCAGACCAGATGTTGTGGGAGAATTGTGGAATGTGTGTGTTGTGTCGTGTCGTATGTTGTTCCTTGTCCCCTGCGGCGGGGGAGTTAACCTTCCTTTTATAGGCCAAGGAGAGGGTGAATTACAAGCATGCCACACTATTCAGCTACATGGGGAGGTATGGTGTGCAACGCCGTAGAGTGGGCGGCCGCCTTGACGGTCCTTGCCGCAATCTGGTCATCATGGCGTATCTTGTACCCGAACAGCGGTAGCTTCGAGGGTGGAGGTGCAGTGGTTGGCCGTGGCGTCCCAGGCGGGCTTGAGGGGGTTGCCGACGTCGATCCGTACGGGATACAGTGGCAGGCGTGGCGACGTCCCGTTCCCGCATACCTTATGGCGCCGGAGTGGTTGTAACAGCGCCCGGCGTGGTGCTGCGAGCACGGGGGTGCCCCGTACGGGGCCAACAGTGGCAGGGATGGCGTCCCGCCGGCCTAGCGTCACGACCTGGTCCTGCAAGGTCACGAGAAAGCAGTTCGAGGGTGTGCCCGGCCCACCTTCGAGGGTGCGGCACGTTAGCCTACGGGAGTAGGCGGCGTGGTGTCACCGGGCTGACGCCGGCCACGCCGCACAGTCCCCCACAGTGGCGGGGATGGGTTCCCCCTAGGGAGTTGGTGCGACAGGGCCGGGACATGTTTCCCAGGCACATGATGGCGCCGCCCTGCCGTGTCTGGGCATTAAATGCCCGTACCCGCGTGCGGGAACGGACGTGCGCGTGAGGGAGCCTTGAACGAGGCGGAGTTCGCTCGAGGGGGCTGTGAACCCTCGAGCGAGGCGGAGCCCGCTCGAGGGAGGCGTGCACCCTCGAGCGAGGCGGAGCCTGCTCGAGGGGACCTTTGAGTGGGCCGCTTTGGTGGGCCGAGGGGACCACCGCAGCGTGGGCCGTGGCCTGTCTGTGCGCTAAAGCGAGATGCGTTTAGCTTTGGTTTTTGCAGGTTTTAAGCAGGGTTTCCCCAGTTGTCTTAGGGGACCCTCAGGGCTGTCCCCGTCAGTAGCCCCCGAGCATTTGCGGGTTTGCCGGCTAGGCTCCCGCAGATGCTGAAGCCTACTGATAGGACGTTCTTCCCCCTGGTTGCTAATGCTTTCCGTGGGACCGCACCAGCGGACCCGCGGGTCTAGCCCCCGAAGCCCTGCAGGAGCGTGAGTGCTCCTGTAGGGGTTTTACCGTGGGATTTGGTCGGTGGACGTGGTACATATTTCAACCGGCGTCGGCGATGTTTCAGCCGGCTTCGGTGACGCACGCGCAACTGGCACTATCCACGGCTGGTGCAATTTAGGAGGTGTAGCCGTGCGTCGTGCCCCCGAGCCTGGGCCCGTTCAAGGCAATCGGGGGAGGCTCTACGACTTGTTTTTTAACGCGCCCTCGCTGTACCTCCGCGGGACGGAGGGTGAGGTTTCCGCAACCCCCATCGATCGGGTCGCGGATTGCGGATTCCTCATTGAGCTGTTTGTGGGTGGTTCGAGTGGCTACCCATGCCCCGTTCGATAAAGGTAGGTTGTGCAGTCCGGGGACGCGTCCATTAAAGCGCTTGCGTGCGTTTGCTAGGTGGGGCTCGGTCCCATTCGCTAGGGACTGAGGGCGCGGAAGCTCTCCCTCAGTCGGATCCCCCCGGCTAGCTGCCCTCGCTGGCTCTCGAACACGACATGTGAGGCACCCTCGAGCCGGTGGGTTCGAGGAAAGGCTCGAATGCGCGTGCCCTCGTCGTCCCTGATTCAGGTGATCTGGGGTGCCTGTTCGAACCTGTTGAAGGTCGGGCTCCGAACCCCTGATCAGTAGGGTCGTGCGGGGTAACGGCTTGCCGCCCCCGTCCTTCGCATCTGCTAGTTTCGAGGGCCCCTGGTTGCGTTAGCCCTCGAACCGCTGATCAGTAGGGTCGTGCGGGGTGGCGGCTGGCCGCCCCCGTCTTTCGCATCTGCGGGGTTTGAGGTCCATGGCCGTGCCAGCCCCCGAGCCGCTGATCAGTAGCCTATTGTGAATCGAGGGTACCTGCAGCGCTCGTTTACTTCAAACGGGCTTCGAGGCCACCGGTCGATGCTTGCGCCCGTCGAGGGTCGTGTTGATTTGAGCCAGGGGCTCGGGCCGCTTCGAGGGTCTACCTTACTCAGTAAGGGACAGGGCCATCAAATGCTCACAGATGCGACTGAAATACCGCGCCGCGGGCGCACCATTTCAGGCGCTGCGGCCGTACACGTAGTGGGCGGAATGGGCAGGCGGATGTGACCGCCTGCCACAGCCCCGCGGTTACCACGCCGTGATGATGGCCTGCGGGCGGTTGCGTGGCCGCCGCGGTCGTGGTGGAGCCCGTCCGTCCGCGAAGGAATATTTCAGCTGCAATTAATGTGCGCGGGGCGTGGGATCCAGAGGGCACGCCCGCGGCCTATAAATCCAATTGAAGGGGAACGGGCGGTTTTTACCTTTGCCTTTAGCACTTGCCGTTCTTGCCTCCTGCGCTCTTTCCTCCGAGCTGCTCTCACCATTGCATTTCTCTCCTCTCGGAGCTCTTCTCTTCTTTCCTGTTCTTCGTCCCTCGCGCCTTCACCTGCTCGCATGGCGCCCCAACCGCCTCTCGTCATCATCGACCCGTTTGCGTGGGAGCGCTCGACGGTGACGCGGCTGGCTCGAACCGCCCGGGTGACAGCCGGCCACCGGCGGCGAACGAGGATGCACGGCCGGCCGAGTGGATCGTGCCGCCGGGAAGGGACCATGCGCCCAACCCTCCAAGCGGCTACGTGGTCAGCTTCGTCCGCTTCCACGAGCAGGGCTTCATGGCGCCGGCGAGCCGTTTTATGCGGGCTCTCTGCCACCACTACGGCGTGGAGCTCCACAACTTCGCGCCGAACGCGATCTCGCAGGAGACCACGTTCGTTGGCGTCTGCGAGGGCTTCCTAGGGATCCCGGTGAACTGGGATCTCTGGATTCACCTCTTCCGCGCGGAGCTGTTCACGCAGCTAACGTCGGAGTAGAGGACCCGCTGCACGGTGCGCGCCGGCGGCATGCCGCTCGCCTTGCGGGGTCAGCGCAAGGACGACTACATCCCCTGCACGATGACGACCAACAACGCAGGCTGGGAGTGGGGGTGGTTCTACCTTCGCAACGACGAGCCCGGTCTCCCCCTACACCGGTCTGGTGCTCCGGGAGAAGCCCCCTGTCTGGCATCATGGGGTGTCTCCGCCCCAGCACCAGGCGCGATTGGAATCACTCCTGGCCGCGCTGAGGAGGAGGAAGAAGAGGAGGAGCCCAGGGGGCCGGCCCTCTCTGATAGGTGGGAGCCCGCACCCCCGTCATCGGAGCCGGCTCCGGTGGCAAAGGCGGCATCGCCTGGGGCGGGCGCGGAGGCGTCCGCGCCCGAGAAATCAACGACGGAGGCGGCGCGGGCCGCGGAGGCGCGCGGCGCGCGCCTCGGAGGCGTCCGTGCGCGCGGCGGGGCGCCCGCACGCGCGGTGGAGGCGGCCAGAGGTGCGGCGGCGGTCGCGCCGGCCGCACCCGCAATGTCGGCGGGGACGTCGAGGAAGAGGAAGCGCGCCTTCTCCTCCTCGAGGTAAGGGATTGTGCTTCGAGGGGTTGCGTGCCCGTCAGGCGGGAGTCTAACAATTTGTTTGCATCTCTGCAGGGTGGTGCCAACTGTGCCTCCCCTCGCACCAGCCAAGGTGTTGAGGGCAGACGCGTCCATCCCCACCCGGCGGCGCTCGTCGAGGGCGCCGTGGGCTGGGGCGAGTGAGGCGGCGATGGCGAGCGCGAGTTCGCAGGGCGCAGCCGAAGCCTCGAGGCCACAGTTGGCGGCCTCGCCTGCCGAGCCGCAGCTGTCGGGCATACACCCCGGGTACTCATGCAAGGAAGGAGGAAGAGTAGAAGACGGACTCCTACTAGAATTCCCCTGTACTCCTACTAGGACTCGCTCCGTGTAATCCTACTAGGACTCCTACCTTGTAACCGACTAGGCACCCACCCCCTGGACTACATAAAGGAGGGCCGGGTACCTAGCTGCACATCCACAATCCCTCTGGGGAATAACACCAAGCGCAGGGCGCAATACTACCCCAAACAGGACGTAGGGTAGCTACTCCGGCTACCCGAACCTGTATAAACCTTGTGTCTTGTGTCCTCACGCAGACTTTCGGGTTCCAGATCATGGCGATCCCCACCTTCTACCTTGCTGCGGGTACCTCCCATGGAGGTCGAGAGGTTTAAACACCGACAGCTGGCGCCCACCATGGGGCCATCGTCACGATTATTGGGCGAATTCGAAGGACTTTTTCAAAATCAATCTGCCGAAAACGGCGGCTGCTCAGGCTAATTCGGCGGAATCTCTCCACACGCGAGATCAAGATGAAGTCGACTTCGAGGCCAGCGCTGACCTGCTGCTCCGCATCAACTCTCTCGTACTCGCTGCTCTGAGTTCGAGACAAAATTACTCAGCAAATCCGAAGCCAACTCCGCATTAAGATCTGTACGGACTACGGTTGCGCAATCATGCGAATCCGTTACAGAGGCTGCCTGCTCCGCGCTCTGATCAAAGGCCAAGTCGTACAAGACCAAATCCGCAATAATTACGCACAAGAAGATGAAGCGCAACATGGACTTTCCCTCTATTCTTTGAGTAGCTGAAACAAATAATCTTGCTGCACACGCACACGTGCTGCCCCTGTTTTAGCGGACAAGAAATTCAACTCATTGAATTATGCTACACGCACACACCAGAAGCTACCAAGGATTCTCCGAGTTCTTTGCTCCATGCACCTAGAAGACGTACGCAACTACGACTACGTCAACTACGTCGTACCGGCTCTACATCAGCTTCACCGTGCACTGCGACTACTCGCCACCCGGCTGCATGGGCTCTACGTCAACCTCGTCGTGCGCCGCGAGTACTCGTCTCCCGGTCGCAGCAGCTCTACATCGACTACGTCGTACACCGCCGCGACGTCGTCTTCTAGCATACGACTACCTCGACTACTTACCTTGACTAGTCTCAACCGGAAAACTAGTCGAGGACGGCTCCCGCGACATCAGCAACTAGTCGGATCCACCTCCAACTAGTCGACTTCAGCTCCAACCGTCGCGGCTCCATCACCGACCGCCATGGTTTCGTCGACACTCGTCCGCGAATCAAGCTAAGTCACTTATTTCAATAATTATTTTTTCTTTGGCTTGCTCTCCACATACAGGAACCAACGCTGAAGACTACTTCGTGTACGCCTCTCAACGGCTACTTGCCAGCAGAGCTACATCGTGCCAGCTATTCCTTGGGGATCGTTGACTGACTGTCACAAGCTTGGTACACCAAATTAGGAGGCTCTTGCCACGATGTTTCGTGTACTGAGTGCTGGAGGTGCACAACGGATACACCCTGAGGAGGCACTGCGCAATCCTGCTCTCTGCCACGCGGAACAACGAGCAATCGCTCTCTCTCTTGTCGCCATGTCGACACCTTTCGTCTACCTCTTAATGGTCTCGCTACAGTAGCACACGCCTTGATCCGCGCAAAGCCTTGGCTCTCCTGTCATGCCTCCACGCCCCCAGCGGCTATGGCTAAATAGGCTCCTCAGAGACCGAGCGCTTAAACCAGCTCTCCTGTCATGCCTCCACGCCCCCAGTGGCTATGGCTAAACAGCGATCACAGAGATTGGGCGCTAAACCGCATCAGGCTAACTACTCGACGCCTTACGACCACAGCAAGAGTGTGACACATGACATTTACATCTATATTCATATTTGTATTTGTCATTTGTAGATTCAATTTCTACAAAAATGCTACATAATGTACGCATCTTACTTTCAGGTCAAGCTTCAGCGACGACTTCCAGTACGCTCCGCGTACCTCCACCTGCGCGGCTAGTTCCCAAACTCGGGGGCTACGCACCAAATTACTACTCGATCACAACTCGAGTAGTCTCCGCTAGCTCTCTAGCTTGGGCGCTCAGCACCAACAACTACTCGACGTGGCTCCTACGGCTCACCTGGCGACGAGCTCGGGGGCTGAACGCTACAAGTGTACTCAGATGATGACTTCCGCAAACACTGAAGACCCTTGGATTGATTCTTCAATCGTTCCAAGGCTCGGGGGCTACTAGGCTACACTCATCGCCTGATTTTTTCAAGACGGAAGCGAGATCAAGATTGACCCTCAGCCAGAGTCTACAACTCAACCTAAGGCTCGGGGGCTACTCCATATGGAGTGCGATTTTGCAATCGCACTTCCATATAAATCTCGACTTCAAGACAAATGAGCTGGACCACCTTCCAGCCTCACGGTAGTTCAAGTACTATTGAAGACTTCTCCAAGCAGTACTCGAGGACGCTCAAAAACTACTCGAAGAGGCTTCAAGACTACTCGAACTACTACACTCGACTCCAACGTGCTCGGGGGCTTGTCGGGCATACACCCCGGGTACTCATGCAAGGAAGGAGGAAGAGTAGAAGACGGACTCCTACTAGAATTCCCCTGTACTCCTACTAGGACTCGCTCAGTGTAATCCTACTAGGACTCCTACCTTGTAACCGACTAGGCACCCACCCCCTGGACTATATAAAGGAGGGCCGGGTACCTAGCCGCACATCCACAATCCATCAGGGGAACAACACCAAGCGCAGGGCGCAATACTACCCCAAACAGGACGTAGGGTAGCTACTCCAGCTACCCGAACCTGTATAAACCTTGTGTCTTGTGTCCTCGCGCAGACTTTCGGTGTTCCGGATCATGACGATCCCCACCTTCTACCTTGCCGCGGGTACCTCCCATGGAGGTCGAGAGGTTTAAACACCGACACCGGCGCCCACCGCCGCGCGCGGCGGGAGGTCGCGGCCGCGGAGGCGCGGGCGGAGGCGGCGGTGGAGGCGCGGCGGGGGCCCGCACTCGACGGCAGCTCCCGGGCGGTGGTGGTGGAGATTCCGGATGACGACTCCCCGCCGCCCGGGTGGGACCAGTGGGTGAACTTCCCCACGCCGTCCCCCGATTCCCAGGAGGGGGCACTTGTGAGGCAGCGGGACGGCCACATGGTGGAAGGAGGCCGAGGGCACGGCGCCGAGGCTTCTTCTTCCCGCGCTGGCTGCTCTGCTCCGGGAGAGGGGCGCATTGACGGTCCGCCCGCCTTTGCCGACGCCCAGGAGGAGCAGGAGCTGTGGGGGGGAGCTCCGTGACCACGGCGCCGCGCTCAACCGAGCGTTGAACGAGGCACTGCGGATTCATGGCGGCCCTGCGTGGTGCGTCTTCCAGGTGAGGCGTTGTTGGCCACTTTCTTTGATTTCGTCGTCTTCACGCTTGTTCCTCGCGACGCGACGCTCACTGGTTTTGGTCTGCTGGCGGCAGGAGCTCGAGCACCGCGCCCGTGACAAGTATGACGCCTTCGACCAGATGAGCGCCGAGCTTCGCCAGCTCCGGGAGCGGTGCAAGGCCTTTGACGTGCTTGCTGACGCGCTGGGGACCCCGGACAGCTGGCTGTCGTACCAGGCTGAGGCCCTGCACGACCAGCTCCAGGAGTGCGAAAGGCAGGATGCGGCGCGCCCCTCCACCCTCGAGCAGGTTTGCACGGCCCTCATCGATCGGGACGAGGCGCTGCAGCAGGCGCGGGAGGATCTGGAGAGGATGCGCACATTGGCATCCAACTGGGAGGCGGAGGTGGGCACTGTCCGAGCTGACAACCAGGAGGTCCGCGCGTGGCTCCGGAGGCGCGGAGCCCGGCGAGCCGGGGGCCGAGGAGAGGGCGCGCGCGGCGGGCGAGAAGGCCAAGGAGGCCGACGAGCCGAAGGCCACCCTCGACGCCAAGGTCGGCCGCGCCGCCACGGCGGAGGGCCGCCTTCGGCGGAGCGTACCGCCCGCCAGGGGGCGGCTGAAGGGCAGCTCCAGCAGGAGAGGGCCGCTCTTGCCGACGCCCGGTCGGCGCTCGAGCGGGAGCATACCGCTCGTGAGGCGGCGCAGAAGTCGCTGGAGGAGCGGAACGTCGAGTTCTCGAAGCTCGAGGGCAAGCTGTTGGTTCTCAGCATCACGAGTGCGAGCCAGGAGCAGTCCCTCAAGGAGCAGAGCGACACCGTCATCAGCCTGCAGCAGGCGGTCGAGGCCGAGGGCCACGCCCTCGAGGTGGAGAGGAAGCAGGTTGAAGGTAGGTCACTGTTTGTCTCTTCTTTTGCTAATCTTCCCTTGGAGGGTTCGTTCCCCCTTCTAATTTCTCTCTTGCTGGCAACGTTCAGGCCTGCGCACCGCGCTGGGGCACGCGACCGACCAGGCCGAGGCGCTGCAGGCCTCCTACAACTCCTCCGAGCGGGAGCTGCTGGAGCTGCGTTCTGCGTCCCTCGAGACCGCCGAGGCCATGGAAGAGGGCGAGGCGCGGGCCGGGAAGCTCGCCGGCCGCCCGCCCGCGGGCCCTCAGCGGGCACGTCTCTGGGCGCATGCGCCGGGCTCTGCACCTTGGCGTCCAGAAGGATCTTGGAGTGGTGCGATCTCATTACGAGATCAACTTCGAAGCTGTGGCGCAGGGCTACATCGTCCCCGAGGTCGTCGAGGACGAGGTGGCGATGGAGCACGTGGACGCGTTAGCTGCTGACGCCGCCGAGGCGCTCGCTGAAGCCTTCGAGGAGTTCCTGTTCCCGGACGCTGTCGATGCCGATGCTCCTCAGGCCTGACGATTGCTGGGCGCCAGGCCCTTTTTTGTTTGTGTGTTAGTATGTGGGCCGCGTGGCCATGTAAATAAACGATCGTTTTGTTTCAAACATTTGGTGGAGCAAAAGATGTTTGTTATTTTTTATGGCGCTGTTCTGTTTCTTCCTTTGCCTGAGTAAATTCGAGTTAGGGGAGTTCGATTTTCGCAAACAGCCTGCTGGGCCGGGGGTAAGAGAGAAGGGCCGTATCCTCGTGGAGGCGTAGGCTATCTCTGGCTTGCGCGCCCTTTCCGCTAGGTTGTCCGCGCCCTGTTTGAACTTCGCTCGAGGCCAAGGTTGAACCAAACTTAGCGACATAGGTTTTTTGCGAAAAAATGGGACCATTTGGGGGGGGGATGCCCCCCGTAGTAGCCCCCGAGGGTGACTTGGTTTTCTGGGGAAAGCCGAGTCGCCCTTTTTATTGAATTGCTATTATTTACACGATCTCAGCCAATATGGGGTGTTGGGCAGGTAAGTTACAACAAAAAACTTGGAAATCCTAGCTAGGGGTAGAAGCAACGTAGCTGTTGGATGTTCCAAGCGTTGGTGAGTTCTTCGCCGTCCTCGTTGGCCCGCTTGTACGTGCCGGACTTGAGCACCTTCACCACGACGTAGGGTCCCTCCCACGGAGGTGATAGCTTGTGGCGTCCTCACTTGTCTTAGCGTAGCCTTAGGACCAAATCCCCCTCGCTAAAGTTTCGCCGGCGTATCTTGCATGCTTGGTAGCGCCTTAGGGACTGCTGGTATCTTGCAGAGTGCATCAAGGCTATGAGGCGTGCTTCATCCACCTGGTCTAGTGAGTCCTCGCGGGCCCGCTGGTTGGTGTCTTCGTCATAGCCTCGCACCCTGAGTGACCCATACTCTAAATCCGTGGGGAGGACGGCCTCCGCGCCATGAACTAGAAAGAACAGGGTGAACCCAGTGGCTCTGCTCGGGGTGGTCCTTAGGCTCCACACGACCGCAGGTAGTTCCTGGAGCCATTTCCGGCCAGACTTGTTCAGCTGGTCGAAAATTCTGGGCTTGATGTAACACCCTAACTTTATTAAAATTTTGGCTTTATTAAAACTTGCTAGCAACCATTTATATGCTTAAGGAATATAAGGTTGTTTTATTTAATTTTAGGCATTCAAAACTTTTCTAAAATAAAGTTAATGAAATATAGGAATTATTTGTGGCATTCATGCTAGTGCATTATTTTTGGTTGCTGGAGTTCAAATTCAAATTTGAATTCTTTTTGGTTTGAAGCCTTTTCCCAAAATCCCAAAACCCAAAACCTTTTACCCTTAACCCCTACCCCTTAACCCTTTCTAACCCAGCCCAGCAGCAACGGCGCCAGCCAGCCTAGCCGGCCGCTAGGCCCGGCTAGCCGGCCGCGCGGCCCCCGCCCGGCGCGCGCCCAACCCCGCGGCCCGGCCCCCGCCCGGCCCGCCCCGCCTTCCGCCCGCCGGCCGCCGCGCCCGCCCGCCTCCGCGCCCGTGCCGCCGACGGGTGGGGCCCCCTTGTCATCCCCGTCCCCGCGTCGGCTCGCCCGGACTCCGCCGCCGCCGCGCGCGCCCGAGTCCGGCTCGGTCACGCTCCCTCCTCCGCGTGAACCGCACGCCAAGAAGCCCCACCCCGGGCTATTTAAGCCGCCGCCGCCTCCCCCCGGACGCCCTACCCGAGACGCCGCCGCCCCTTGCGCCCCCGGCCCGCGAACCCTAGCCCGAGCTCGCCGCCGCCGCCGTCGATTCCTCGGTTCCGCCCGTCGCTTCGTCGCCGTGAGATCGCTCCGGAGTCGCGCAAGGAGGTGAGCGCGCGCCCGTGCTACCCGCCGTCGTTCCCGGTGCACCCTACCGCCCGCGCGACCTCACCGGAGTCCGCGCCCCCGCGCCGCCGCGTCGACCGCCCGCGCCACCGCATCTCCGCCCGAGCCGCCGCCCTAGATCGGCTCGCCGTGTCGCGTGCTTCGTGTAGGTGCCGCCCGCGCGCTAAACCGAGCCCCCTAGCTCGTTTTGGCCTAGCGCCGGCGAGTCCGCCGCCCGGCGCCTCCGCGGCCGCTCGTCGCCGGCTCAGCACCGCCGCCCAGCCGCTTGCAGTCGTCCCTGGCCGTTAGATCTAGATCTAACGCGCAGCAGCTAGGCCACCGCACCGCAAGCAACCACAGCCATCAGATCTAGATCCGTTAACTTGAGTCAACCGGTCAAACCCTCCGCCAGCCCTAGCAGTTTTGCACAAAAGCCCCTGAGATCCCTATAATTAAAAAAATACCCTTCCACCTTATGAGTTTTCTTACAGTTTAGTCCTTTTTCTTTATTTTAGCCCAAAACCTTTTCAAATCTTTACAGATTAGCCCCTATACCTTCCCGAAGCCATAACTTAGTCGTTTTAGCTCCGATTTTAGCGTTCTTTATGTCCACGCGTTCGTCTCGAAGCGTAGATTAGTTTTATGCTACTGTTTAGATCTGTTTGATCTGTTTGGTGACTGTTTCTTATTTATTCCTATTGTATGCTTGTATGTAATGATTGTGGACCGTAGAGAGTGATTCGTTCGAGGGATTTGAAGATCAAGTCGAGCAAGAGTTTGAGCAGCAAGGCTTTGTTGAAGGCAAGTATTCCTTGATGCATGCCCGCTTGTCCTACATAACATGCATTTAAATTCACTGTTTTACTTTTCCGCTTGCATTAATTTGATGGGAACCTATTGAGGATCATGCCTAGCTTTTTACTACCTTTACCTTGATGCCGGGAATTAACTTAATCTTGTGGTAGTTATTGCTTAGCATGCTCAACAGGGTTTTGGTATTAATCAACTTGGTTACCTTTTATATTCTATGTTCCGTTTATGATCTTTTACTTTACAAGACCACTTTAATATGTAATCGGAACATGGAGAACCACCCAGGAAAACAGTACAACCACAAGAACTAATGGGCAATGGTCTTGGCTGAATAATTAGGAACTTTAGCTTGGGATGGTCTTACCTGATAAGGACAAGGGATCGGCGGTACTGTGGGGTATGGACTCGCTCTAGCAGGGGGTTGGGTGAGTTATTCTTTTATGGTGGGGTATCGACCTGCTAGGGGACTTTATACCTTGCTAACTGATCCGGACCTTGTGGGTCATAACTTGCTAGGGAACCTTTGTAAAGGCCATGTAGCGTCCCTATGCAATCACACCTCGGAAGTGTGATATGGTGTCTTGCAAACACCGCATGGTTGGGTCCAAAGTTCTTCGGAGCTTTTACGCTGCTTGTGGGTAAAGATGTACAACCTCTGCAGAGTGTTAAACTAATTGATTAGCCGTGCTCACGGTCAAGAGCGGCCTGGACACTCACATGATTAAATTATGGAACTTTAATGTTTAAATTGTTGTTTTATTCTTTATTTATGATGTTTATATCTTATTAATTGGGTTGGTATGAACTTACACCTTTAGTAATCAGGTTGCTAATAAAATTTGACCAACTAAAATGCTAAAGTGCTTGAACCTTAGCCATCCACCATATGGCCTCGCATGTTATGTTGTTTTCCCTTGCTGAGTACGAAATGTGCTCACGCTTGTTTATTCTCTTGCATCTACAATACCCGGATTTGCTGCTCAGACTGGGAGAACTTTGAAGACGTCCCAGGAGATTTCCAGGAGTTCTAGGTGTGCGTAGTCTTCAGTCAGCTGCCTGTGGAGGCATTTTTGTCCGCTGCGAGAACTCGTTTGATTAAGATTCGTTTAAGACTATGGTTTGTAATAACTCTTTATTCGTGTGGCACTGTATTTGGTATTCATAATGTCTAAGCGTGTGTGTAACTTGATCCTGGCGCACACGTGATCAATGCATTCGGTTTTGCCATTAAAACCGGGTGTGACAGAGTGGTACCAGAGCTGTGTTGACTGTAGGAACGCTAGCCTAGATAGTAATGGTCGAATTAAGGATTTTATACTCATAGAAGCTTTCTCTTACATGCTTGCTTTATTCTTACTAACCTTACTCTTGCCTTTTTGCTTCACTCTTGAGCTGTCTGCATTCTTTATCTTGTGCTTGCCTTAGCTCTCGTCCTTTTTACCTTACCATCTTTCTCATTCTGCACTACACTACAGATGGTTCGTAGCTTGGAGACTTCTCGGGCTGGAGCAGTACATCAGTATGCTCCACAGGAACAGTACCATGATTTGCATGATGGAGATACAGATGAGGAGATTGAGATGGAGCCTGCACCTGTGGTTTTCCCTAACCTTATCGTGGTGCCTGACGATGAGGAAGATCCGGAGGAGATGATTCCAGAGGAGGATGAGCTAGCTGAACAACCAAACCTAGAGGAGCAAGCGCCAGAAGAAGATGAGGATCACTCGGATCAAGAGATGGAAGAACAAGAGCAGGAGGAGGAAGATGTGGAAGCAATCTGGGAAGTGTACCACTACAGAGCTGATGGAGTAGGCATTCCCATGGCAGACCACCTGAGGGCAATGGTACTTCGCCTGGGCTATGATAAAGCCCCTGTCTACCATTGTGAGCTGTGGACTCATCCGTGGTTCGAGCCCCATTGGGAGATTGCCGCCATCTTGGAGGAGTACATTCCATGCCGTGGAGTGAAGGAGGTGTCCAAGCATCATGACGTGGCTCACAGGACTACTATGGATGCTAGGATAGCAGAGTCAGCTCGGAGGGCGCTCTATGTGCTCTCTCACAAGGAGCGAGACAGGTTGGAGGATACCCACTGCCGTTACACACCTTTCAGAGCAAGTGGGGAAGCCAAGACTTACATCGCCCCAGCACCAGCCTATGAAGGGACGCTCAACAATGTCCGGAGTCTACTTGCAGCTGTGAACACTGCATTGGATGATGCCAACAACACACTATATGCAGCACAGCAGCAGATTTTCACTCTGGAGACGCAGAGGCGTGCCCTAGAAGCAGCACTTCTGAACAGGGAGCAGCCAGAAGCCCATGAAGCCACAGAAGGATGTACCTCCCCATCACCTAAGAGGCCACACTACGACTCCCCTGACGCTCGCACAAATGCCATGGCGGAAGATAGTCCTTAGGTTTAAGATTAAGGGATAGGATCTCTTTGTAATCGCTAGTAGACGATCGATAAAGTGTGTTTAGTTTAGAGGCGTGGTTGAATGCTTGATTTTGTGCTTAATGTATGAGTTGGATTTTTGGTTGAGTGCAATGTGTTGTGGAGTGATGATCACAACGACATTGGTTTAGTAGTAAGTTTGTGGGGGTTAACTTTCAGTCTCAATCAGTTATCTATCTTAATCCTTTTGTCCCTTTAAGTTTTCCCTTAATGCAAATTCGAGATCCCAAAAATCTGATCGCACAGTTTTCTGAGTCAGCAGTACTGTTTTAATTTTATTTCGAGCTACAGAACTCCGATTGCAGTAAAACCAATTGGAAAAGTTCAAGAATTTTGTGACTGATTTTCTGTGAAAAATTCAGAATATTTGGATGGAAAACCAGAGAGTTATGACTGAAACATTACAGCCTCACGAATCTGTTAAACACTGCTGACCTACCTGACTTGTTTATTGTATAACCAGAGCTACACAACTCCGATTGAAGTGATTCCAGTTGGAGTAGTTTCGTAATTTCATTACCTTTTATCAATCCAAAATCCATAATTTTTGGTTACTCGTACAGAGAGCTATGCCTGATTGTTTGGAGTCAACAGAATCTGTCTTATCTGAATATCATTGCTATCTTAACTTCCCAAGTTTAACCCTTGGTGCAATCATCTAAAATAATGTCCCTAACACTCAGATGGTGAACACCAGGTCAGGATCAGGTGTTGATCAACCAGCAGGAAGAGCACCCCAGCCAGTACAAATGGATCCCGCTATGCAGCAGTTCCTGGAGGCACAGACCCAGCTCCTCCAGAACTTGACCACCACCGTGACAAACTTGCAAGCCCAGGTCAACAACCCACCAGTGCCGCCACTCGCGCCTCGCAACAAGCACCGGGAGTTCATGAGTCATCACCCTCCTGTGTTTACTCACGCCGCTGATCCACTAGAAGCTGAAGATTGGCTAAAGACAATATTGAAGATGCTCACTACCTGTCAGTGTGACGACAGAGAGAAGGTCCTGTATGCTGCCGGACGACTTCAAGGATCTGCAGCCGCTTGGTGGGATGCGTATTCTGCCGCTCATGCCGCCCCAGACACTATTACTTGGGAGGAGTTTACCACCAACTTCAGGAGCCATCACATACCCTCTGGAGTTATGAAGATCAAGAAGAAGGAGTTCCTTTCTCTGAAGCAGGGAGGAATGTCAGTAGCTGAGTATAGAGACAAGTTCACTGAGCTGTCTCGCTATGCAGCTGAGGAGGTTGCTGAAGATAGGAAGAAGCAGGAGCTGTTCCTGGATGGGTTAGCTGGTTCGCTGCAGTACCAGCTGATGTCCTACCCTTTCCCTAACTTTCAGCAGCTAGTTGATGCCGCCATCCGCTTGGAGCACAAGCGCAAGGAGCTCGGAGAGCAGAAGAGGAAGGCCGCCAGCTCTGGGCAGTTTGGGAGTGCGTCTCGCCCGCGCTTCAACCCACCGCCGAACACCCCGTTCCGCTTTGGGGGACCGGGTGGAAACTTTGGGCGAGCGGCGGTCCCGGCGTCTCGCTCGGCGGTTCCGGCGGTCCGCTCGGCGGTTTCGGCGTCTGTTCCTCGGACTCCCCGCCCGGCTTCCCGGCGGAGTTAGCGAGAGAGCCCCGGTTGGCACACCAGTAAGGACCGTGGCACCGCCCAATCCCGCCACCACCACTTGCTTCAAGTGCGGAGAGCTTGGTCACTATGCCAACGCTTGCCCAAAGAGGAACCCTCCACACACCCCGCATCAGAACCGAGCGACGGACAAGGAGCGGAAGACAAACCCCGCGAGTCTAACAAAGGACAACAGAGCTATGCATGAGGCAAGGCGATGCACGTTGATGCTGAAGTCGCCCAGGAGAACCCCAGAGTAGTGCTCGGTATGTTTCTAGTCAACTCTACTCCTGCCTCAGTTTTGTTTGATTCTGGAGCATCCCATTCTTTCATTACGTCCCAGTTCGTAGCTCAACATAATCTACCTATCAGTCCCATGTCTCGCCACATGTTAGTTACCTCACCTGGGGGGGAATTGAAAGCTATCTATAAATGTGATAATGTCCATCTCAAGATTGTGGGCAGAGATTTCCGTGCCAACCTTATAATCTTGGATTCAAAGGGGATCGATGTGATATTGGGAATGGGATGGTTGACCGCGTGTGATGCGGTGATACAGTGTGCTAAGAGATCAATCCTACTTACAAGTCCGAGCGGTGAAAGATTTGAGTTTGCGGCGGATCCCGCACCATCAAATGCCGGTCCGTGAATAAGCTTGATGGAGCAGCCTTGGAAGACATACGAGTAGTGTGCGATTATCCCGATGTGTTTCCCGAGGAGTTGCCGGGTATGCCCCCCGACCGAGATGTTGAGTTCGTTATTGATCTTTTACACCGGTACTCGCCCCTATCTCTAAGAGCCCATATAGAATGTCTAGTGATCGGTTACAAGAACTTAAAGCTCGGATTAAAGAATTATTGGGTAAAGGGTTCATCCGTGCTAGTTCATCACCCCGGGGAGCACCCGTTATCTTTGTGGGTAAGAAAGATGGCACACGGAGGATGTGTGTTGATTACGAGTCCCTTAATGATGTTACCATCAAGAACAAGTATCCTCTCGCCACGTATTGAAGATTTGTTTGATCGGATGAGAGGAGCTAAAGTGTTTTCTAAGATCGATGCGATCCGGTTATCATCGCTTGAAGATTAGGCCTTCGAGATATTCCTAAGACGACTTTTACTACCAAGTACGGATCGTATGAGTACACGGTTATGTATTTTTGTTAACCAATGCACCCGCGTACTTTATGTACTTGATGAACAAGATCTTTATGGAGTATCTGGACAAGTTCGTTGTGGTATTCATTGATGACATTTTGATCTACTCCAAGAATGAGGAGGACCATGAGGAGCATTTGAGACTTGTGTTGCAGAAGCTGAGAGAGCATGAGTTATATGCGAAGTTCAGCAAGTGTGAATTCTGGCTCAAGGAAGTGTCTTTTCTAGGTCATATCATCACCAACGGAGGTATTGCAGTGGATCCCGGCAAGGTTAGTGATGTATTGAAGTGGGAAGCCCCTCGTACGGTGTCTGAGATTCGGAGTTTCCTTGGACTTGCTGGTTACTATCGTCGGTTTATTGAAGGATTCTCCAAGATTGTGAAGCCTCTCACTACATTGCCAGAGAAGGACAGGGAATTTAAATGGACCAGTGCATGTCAGTCCAGTTTTGAAGAGTTAAAGAAGCGGTTAACAACAGCACCTGTTCTAGTAATGCCTGATCTACAAAAGAGCTTTGACATATATTGTGATGCATCTCGGCAAGGTCTAGGATGTGTGTTGATGCAAGAAGGTCATGTTATAGCCTATGCATCTCGTCAGTTGAGGAAGCATGAGTTGAACTATCCTACGCATGATCTTGAGTTAGCAACAGTGGTTCATGCATTGAAGATTTGGAGACACTACATTATGGGAACTAAGTGTCGGATCTATACCGATCACAACGATCTAAAGTATATCTTTACTCGAAGGATCTTAATCTAAGACAGCGTCGTTGGTTAGAATTGATCAAAGACTATGACCTAGAAATTCATTATCATCCGGGTAAAGAGAATCGGTTGCCGATGCTTTGAGTCGGAAGGGCCACACTAACATGGCTATGACCATTCAGTTTCCTGAGGAGTTGGTAAAAGAGTTTGAAAGGCTCAACTTGAAAGTGGTTGCGCATGCAGAAGGAGTGACTTTGGAAGTACAGTCCACTCTGGAGCAAGAGATACGTAAATGGCAGCTAGAGGATGTTGGAATACAAAAGATTAAAGAGAGTATGCAACAAGGAGAAGCCCTAGATTTCACAGAAGATGAGCAAGGAACCGTGTGGTTTAAGAACCGGTTGTGTGTACCAGAGACAGGAGATCTCAGAGAGAAGATCTTGAGAGAAGCTCACGACTCAGTTTACTCTATCCATCTAGGCAGTACTAAGATGTACCAGGATCTCAAGCAGAGGTATTGGTGGTACGGTATGAAGAGAGATGTGGCCGCACATGTGGCTTTGTGTGACACTTGCCACCGGGTTAAGGCTGAACATCAGAGACCCGCTGGTTTGCTTCAACCATTGAAGGTGCCTGAGTGGAAGTGGGAAGAGATCGGAATGGACTTCATAGTGGGTTTACCTCGAACCCGAGATGGTTATGATTCGATTTGGGTTATCGTGGATCGTTTGACTAAGGTAGCTCACTTCATTCCGGTAAAGACTACTTATACAGGAGCTAAGTTGGCAGAGCTATACATGTCCAGGATTGTGTGTTTACATGGTGTACCAAAGAAGATCGTGTCAGACAGAGGTACTCAGTTTACTTCTCGTTTCTGGGGAAAGTTGCACGAATCTCTGGATACTAAGCTAAATTTCAGCTCAGCTTATCATCCACAGACAGATGGACAGACAGAGAGAACCAATCAGATCCTAGAGGACATGCTGAGAGCTTGTGCGCTTAAGCATGGTTGTAGTTGGGATAAGAGCTTGCCATATGCTGAGTTCTCTTATAACAACAGCTACCAAGCCAATCTCAAAATGTCACCCTTTGAGGCCCTGTATGGAAGGAAGTGTAGAACCCCGTTATATTGGAGTGAGACAGGCGAAAGGCAGTTATTTGGGGTAGATATTATCAGAGAAGTGGAGAAACAAGTTCAGATCATCAGAGAAAATTTGAGGATTGCTCAGTCTAGACAGAAAAGTTATGCAGATGGCAAACGAAGGGATGTGGTCTTTCAGGAAGGCGATTATGTGTACCTAAAGGTGTCACCTATCAGAGGTTTGCGTCGATTCGAGTTAAGGGAAAGTTGTCACCTCGGTTTATTGGACCTTTCAAGATCCTTGAGAGAGTGGGAGAAGTGGCTTACGATTGGAGTTGCCGGTCCGGCTAGGCGATGTGCATGATGTATTCCATATCTCTTAGTTAAAGAAGGGTTTTGGTCCTCATGACAAGGAGCCGTTACCCTTGGATGATCTAAACGTGAAAGAGGATCTCACTATTGTTGAACACCCTGTTCGGATATTGGAACTATGACAAGGGTCACCAGGAATAGTGTGATTAAGATGTGCAAAGTACAATGGAGTAATCATACAGAGGATGAGGCAACATGGGAAAGAGAGGATGAGCTAAAAGCAGAATTTCCAGATCTTTTTCCCAATCTGTCCGAATCTCGAGGACGAGATTCTTGTTAAGGGGGGTAGGATTTGTAACACCCTAACTTTATTAAAATTTTGGCTTTATTAAAATTTGCTAGCAACCATTTATTTGCTTAAGGAATATAAGGTTGTTTTATTTAATTTTAGGCATTCAAAACTTTTCTAAAATAAAGTTAATGAAATATAGGAATTATTTGTGGCATTCATGCTGGTGCATTATTTTTGGTTCTTGGGAGTTCAAATTCAAATTTGAATTCTTTTTGGTTTGAAGCCTTTTCCCAAAATCCCAAAACCCAAAACCTTTTACCCCTAACCCCTACCCCTTAACCCTTTCTAACCCGACCCGGCGGCAACGGCGGCGGCGGCTAGCCGGCCGCTAGGCCCAGCTAGCCAGCCGCGCAGCCCTCCTGGCGCAGCCAACCCCGCGGCCCGGCCCGGCCGGCCGGCCCGGCCGGCCTTCCGGCCCGCCGGCCCGCGGCCGCCCGCCTCCGGTGCCCCGTGCCGCCGACGGGTGGGGCCCCCTTGTCATCCCCGTCCCCGCGTCGGCTCCACCCCGGACTCCGCCGCCGCCGCGCCGCCCGAGTCCGGCTCGGTCACGCTCCCTCCTCCGCGTGAACCGCACGCCAAGAAGCCCCACCCGGGCTATTTAAGCCGCCGCCGCCTCCCTAGACGCCCTACCCGAGACGCCGCCGCCCCTTGCGCCCCCGCCCGCGAACCCTAGCCCGAGCTCGCCGCCGCCGCCGTCGATTCCTCGGTTCCGCCGTCGCTTCGTCGCCGGTGAGATCGCTCCGAGCCGCGCAAGGAGGTGAGCGCGCGCCCGTGCTACCCGCCGTCGTTCCCGTGCACCCTATCGCCCGCGCGACCTCGCCGGAGTCCGCGCCCCGCGCGGCCGCGTCGACCGCCCGCGCCGCCGCATCTCCGCCCGAGCCGCCACCCCGGATCGGCTCGCCGTGTCGCGTGCTTCGTGTAGGTGCGCCGCGCGCGCCAAACCGAGCCCCCTAGCTCGTTTTGGCCTAGCGCCGGCGAGTCCGCCGCCCGGCGCCGCCGCCGCTCGTCGCCGGCTCGGCACCGCCGCCCCCGCCGCTTGCGGTCGTCCCCGGCCATTAGATCTAGATCTAACGCGCAGCAGCTAAGCCACCGCACCGCAAGCAACCACAGCCATCAGATCTAGATCCAACGGATCTAGATCGGGTCAACTCGAGTCAACCGGTCAAACCCGCCGCCAGCCCTGGCAGTTTTGCAGAAAAGCCCCTGAGTTCCTTATAATTACAAAAATACCCTTCCACCTTATGAGTTTTCTTACAGTTTTGTCCTTTTTCTTTATTTTATCCCAAAACCTTTTCAAATCTTTACAGATTAGCCCCTATACCTTCCCGAAGCCATAACTTAGTCGTTTTAGCTCCGATTTTAGCGTTCTTTATGTCCACGCGTTCGTCTCGAAGCGTAGATTAGTTTTATGCTACTGTTTAGATCTGTTTGATCTGTTTGGTGACTGTTTCTTATTTATTCCTATTGTATGCTTGTATGTAATGATTGTGGACCGTAGAGAGTGATTCGTTCGAGGGATTTGAAGATCAAATCGAGCAAGAGTTTGAGCAGCAAGGCTTTTGTTGAAGGCAAGTATTCCTTGATGCATGCCCGCTTGTCCTACATAACATGCATTTAAATTCCTTGTTACTTTTCCGCTTGCATTAATTTGATGGGAACCTATTGAGGATCATGCCTAGCTTTTTACTACCTTTACGTTGATGCGGGGAATTAACTTAATCTTGTGGTAGTTATTGCTTAGCATGCTTTACGGGGTTTTGGTATTAATCAACTTGGTTACCTTTTATATTCTATGTTCCGTTTATGATCTTTTACTTTACAAGACCACTTTAATATGTAATCGGAACATGGAGAACCACCCGGAAAACAAGTACAACCACAAGAACTAATGGGCAATGGTCTTGGCCGAATAATTAGGAACTTTAGCTTGGGATGGTCTTACCCGATAAGGACAAGGGATCGGCGGTCTTGTGGGGTATGGACTTGCTCTAGCGGGGGTTGGGTGAGTTATTCTTTTATGGTGGGGTATCGACCTGCTAGGGGACTTTATAACTTGCTAACTAATTCGGACCTTGTGGGTCATAACTTGCTAGGGAACCTTTGTAAAGGCCATGTAGCGTCCCTATGCAATCACACCTCGGAAGTGTGATATGGTGTCTTGCAAACACCGCATGGTTGGGTCCAAAGTTCTTCGGAGCTTTTACGGCGCTTGTGGGTAAAGATGTACAACCTCTCGCAGAGTGTTAAACTAATCGATTAGCCGTGCTCACGGTCAAGAGCGGCCTGGACACTCACATGATTAAATTATGGAACTTTAATGTTTAAATTGTTGTTTTATTCTTTATTTATGATGTTTATATCTTATTAATTGGGTTGGTATGAACTTACACCTTTAGTAATCAGGTTGCTAATAAAATTTGACCAACTAAAATGCTAAAGTGCTTGAACCTTAGCCATCCACCATATGGCCTCGCATGTTATGTTGTTTTCCCTTGCTGAGTACGAAATGTGCTCACGCTTGTTTATTCTCTTGCATCTACAATACCCGGATTTGTTTGCTCGGACCGGGGGAACTTTGAAGACGTCCCGGAGATTTCCGGGAGTTCTAGGTGTGCGTAGTCTTCGGTCGGTACTGCCCGTGGAGGCATTTTTGTCCGCTGCGAGAACTCGTTTGATTAAGATTCGTTTAAGACTATGGTTTGTAATAACTCTTTATTCGTGTGGCACTGTATTTGGTATTCATAATGTCTAAGCGTGTGTGTAACTTGATCCTGGCGCACACGTGATCAATGCATTCGGTTTTGCCTTTAAAACCGGGTGTGACACTTGAGGCCTTGTAGGATTATGCCGTTGGCACGCTCTACTTGGCCGTTAGTTTGTGGGTGCGCCACAGCCGCCCAATCCACACCGATGTGGAATTTATCGCAAAACTCCAGGAATTTTCTGCCCGTGAACTGGGACCCGTTGTCGGTGATGATGGAATTAGGCACTCCAAAGCGATGGACGATGTCGGTGAAGAACGTCACCACTTGCTCTGCCCTGAGGTTCGTGATGGGGCGCACCTCCACCCATTTGGAAAATTTGTCAATTGCGACCAACAAGTGTGTGAAGCCCCCGGGCGCCTTTCGCAGGGGCCCGACGATGTCCAGCCCCCACACGGCGAAAGGCCATGTAACAGGGATGGTTTGCAGGACGTGAGCGGGGAGGTTGGATTTGCGGGCGTAGAACTGGCACCCCTCGCAGGTGCGTACAATCTCGCTGGCATCTGCGACCGTGGTGGGCCAATAAAAGCCCTGGCGGAACGCGTTGCCTACGAGGGTGCGGGGCGCGGCGTGGTGGCCGCAGATGCCCGCGTGAATGTCCCGGAGGAGCTCGCGCCCCTCGGGGATGGGCACGCATCGCTGCAGGATGCTGGAGGCGGCACGCTTGTATAGCTCGCCGTCAACGAGGGCAAGAGACTTGTCCATCATAGCGATGCGCCTGGCCATGGATCGGTCCGCGGGGAGCTCCCCTCGGTCCATCCAGGCGATGTATTTGTCGCGCCAGTCTGCCCTACTGGGGGCCGGCTCGACGTTCATGACCTCGTTGTTGACGGTTAATAATTATATCAAAGTTCGTTTGTGACTTGCAAGCGGACAAGTCTCCCGTCGTAGTCAAGGGACCCTTCTTCCCTCGAGTGGTGAACCCAAGGTATCGAATCCGTGGAACAAATGTGTGACGCAAAACTTAATCTAATAAAGCCAAGTAACTCCAATCTTCGATAAAAGAAACCCTAATGCATCTAAGTAAAAGACACGAAACAAATCTAATCTACTAAAGACCGGAGAAAGAAAAGTAAGATTGGGTAGATAAAGCTATCTAGAGGGATCGGGGTAAGCCTTTTGTTGAAGTTCCAAGCAAGAGAAGAAGTAACAAATCGAATCTTAATAGAAGCCTCTTTAAATCGTGGTTTCCCGTACAAATCCGAAAACATCCGCCTTTCGGAACCCCCGTTCTGTCACAACGTATCCCTACTCATGCGGGGAGCTTAGGGCGAGTCAAAAGACAAGTCGAGATTCTTTCGGAAGATCCGGCGTGTACCTCTAGCCACCGCGGCTACAAGAACACCCTATGTAATCTATCTCGAGAATAGAATTGGAATAAGCAAAGCCGATCGAAAAACGAAATCTTCGAGGAAACACTTGATCGCTAGGAAAAGATTCAACTTGATAATTCAACTATAACAATGATACATACACAAGATCACCACCGGGATCCTTCCTTGATCTTGCTTCTAGCTCTGGGAACTCCGACGTGGTCTTCCGTGCAAGGTTCCCACGTCCGCTAGGGGAACCCTAGTCACCTACCTCGACCCTCTCCTCTCCGAGATGGTGTCCCTCTCTTCTCTGCTCCTCGGCGGCCGATGACGAATTCTTCTCTTCCGTGGCTCTCGGTCAGGGGGCTATAAATAGCCTGATTGGCGGCTAGGGCAAAGGGGAGCCTCACTGGGCCCTGGACAGGGCTGTGCCGACCGGCCTGGGCCCATCCAGGCCCAGCTCGAGGCCTCCTTTGCTCTACGTCGGTTCCCTTGCTTCCTGGATGTTTCCCCCTTCTGCATGTAGGTCCATGTTGTCAGTTTCTCTCCGAATTGGACTCAACTCCTTGTCTTGCAAGATTCAACACTTTTCTGGTCAGGTCCTCGGAGTCTGTCGTCTTCTCGGATCAAGTCCCTGGCTTCTTGGAGTTAAGTTTTCTTCGTTGCATGACTTGTACGGAGCTTCAAGGTCTTGTCATGAGGTGCTTGATGAACTTATCCCGAAAGTCTTGCATTCAACACTAAAACCCTGCATAAACATTAAACTCCAAAACCGACATGCACACGTGAACTTGTTATACCACGGGGGTTAGTACCAATAGATAAGGTATAAAACTCATGCCAACACCTAAGGTAAACTCATGGCTAGGTTGACGAATTTTCACCGTCAACATCTCCCCCATGCTTAAACCTTTCTTGTCCTCGAGTAAGCCTTTGATGGATATCATCATTGCCAAACAATGTTAAACCTTGCACTTGATCACACATGAGAAAACATAATGCTCTCAAAATTTTAATTCATTAAAGTTCCATAAAGTACTAGCCTTCATCTCTACTGAGGGTAGATTCTTATTAAGCTTATCCCACAAGTATTAACATGCTCACTAAGTTTAAATAGATCTCAGAATTTTTGAAATAAAGAACGAGATAAAGAAAAGCTAAACCAAGTTCACAAATTTAAATCATCTTGCATATTGCTCAAGAACTCTCATCTCGCTTGTCTCTCAAGCCTATATATTCTACTCCTTTCCCCCTCATAACATATATGTGTGGTCGGCTTTATATGGAGCTTTGGGAAAGTTTAGTCCTAACAAGATTTTATAAATGAGGTGTTGTCAAAACAAGACAAGCTTCTCATGGTCTTACCGAGACTCGTCAAAAAGGTCATTGGAAAATAATGTTAAATCAAGGAGGGGAAAGAGAAAAATACACACACTTTTAGATAAGTGGACATGTGCAAATGGCAAAGAGTGATCCCGAGGCACAAAGGAAGTCCTCGTTATCGGATTGCACATGGTTGGAAAATGAGAATGGATCTTTTTAACTTGAAGCCTTGAATGCACTCTTAGAGAACCGGGGAGTTCACTTTACGCATATATATTTTTTTCTCCTTCTCATATTTCTCATTCTTTTCTTTCTTTCTTTCTTTCATTCATTCATTATATATATATTTTTTTCTTTCTTCTTGTAAGACCTTCACCTTGGAAGTCACGTTCATCGCCAAAAAAATTTTTTAATCATCATTTTTTTAATAAAATACTCCCCTTTGAACTCTAAAACTACACCGTACCTACCTCCTCCCCCATGCTTAGACGTTGCTCGTCCTCGAGCAAAGAGGCGAAAAAATAAGGTAGGTACCGGAAATATTTTTCCTTGGAGAGATACTTGAAATCTTCAATGTCGGCACCGTCTTGCGATCTTCCTTGAATTGATGATCCATTCTCAACAATAGGTTGTGGTCAAGGAGGTAATCACAAAAGATGATAACTGGTTTAAGGGTGGATATCCGGCGAGGTTTGTGAGATCTCTGATGCGGGGATACACAATGCACGGATAAAAGGCTAGCAAAAAGATAGATACGCAAAAAAATGGAATGACCAACTTCTTAGTCTCGGGCCAGAGAAATCATGGCCTGCAATAACTCACTCAAAAATAAATCTTGTACACTAAGGTTTATGCACTAAAATATATATTAGGCTTTGGATAGGTTGAGCTACACACAAGTGATATTTATGACAAGGTTAGCGATATTTTTGAGCATAAAAGACATCTTTAATCTATTCATAACTTGAGAGCACATAAAACACTATGGGTCTTTATTTTAATCATAACCTCCACTGAAAATTAAGCTAGCATTTAAATAAATTCAGATTTGTATTTTTAAGAGAGCACTAGCTTAAACATGCATAGATCAATTACAAAGATGAACAAAGCTGCAATTATAATCATATATCATCATGGCACAAACTTTTGTAACTTTTCCAATGATATAATCAAGGTGGTGTCTATATTAATGATGACATCAAGTTGAAATACAAAATGAAAACAAACATGCTTGCTGAAATTTAAATAAAAACAGAAAATACTACGCAAACACACATAAGCAAAAGCTGAAAATTACAGAGAAAAAGAAAAGAAAAGAAAACTAAAGTTCCTAAATCTTCTAGTCCTCCGCCGGTGGTTGATGTTGATGATCTTGATAGTAATACCCTTGCTCATAATATGATTGTACATTCCCTCCAACGAATTGATTTGGCTCCACAAGGTGAAGGCGTCCAAGCTCAAAGGCAATATTTGCATTGCCTTCACCAAGTTGAGCTGCGTTAGCTTGGATGGCTGCGATGTTTTGGGCGTTTCTTGCAGCATACCCTCCAATTATGGCCATGCTTTGTTGTGGTTGGGGATGATGTGCGTAGGACTCCGCGAATAGGCACCACATAATTTGGTGGGGGTACCGGTGCACCACCCCCCCATGCTTGCTCTTGTGGCCCTCCGTAATAACTTGGCGGAGGAGGGATCCCGCCGAATGGTTGCACATTGGGTTGTGCTCCACTCGCTTGTGCGGAGGATGTTCCCTCCTCTACGATTCTTCCTCTTTTGTTCTTCCTTGCGGGGACAAGGAGTCCCTCTTCCAACCAATCTTCTCTCCCTTCGATGAAAAGCCTAAGCCTCTCATTGGGAAGGGGTAGGTTCACTATGGACAACCGATAACCTCCTCTCTCATCTCCACTAATGTATTTTCCTTGCCGCAAATACTCAATGCCGAGAGAGGTACCACGCAAAAGATGGTCGGGGTTTCTTGCGATCCCCGGCCGTAAGGAGAAGGCCAACATGGAGAGGTAGCACCCCGAACCAATATTACCCGCCCCCGATGTTGCTTCACAACACCAACGGTTGATCATAAGGTAAGAGGGGTCTATTGGCTGCCTGGCAATTAAAGCCGAGTATAGCCAATTCAACTACGTGTCGGTCACCTTTGTCTCCTTCATCCTCCCCAATACCCTCTTGCACATCCAAGAGTGAAATATCCGGATAATGGGGTTGCGGATGCAATTGCGTTGTTGATGGGCTTCTCCGGAGATCATATTCCAAAATCCCGCTAACATGCTGGGTGGCACGTCAACTTTCTCTGGAGCTCCCTTGTGGAATCCAAGCAGCTCCCTAACGTGCTCGTAGGGAACCACTTGTTGGACTCCCTCCAAACGGAATGACAAGCTTTACACCCCATCATCAAGGATAGGTGCAATAGTCATTAAAATTTCCAAGGCGAACCCCAAGTGGGTGTCCACCGATACTCCGTTGGAGAACTGCACCCATCCAAGGTGCCCCAACATATAGTATATGTCGGTGCCAAAACCCAAGGTGTAGAGTGCTTGGTCGTCGAACTCGACGTTGGGCACAAGCCTCTTCTCAAGATTAGAGATCCTCTCCTCCTCCTCCGATGACAAGATGATGAAGCCGTACGAAGAGTATGTCGGAGTGTACGGAGGTGGCGCGGTTGAACGGGTCGATCGTCGTGGTGGCGCAAGCTGCTCCTCCGTGTGCCCACGAGGTTCAGTAAACCTCATGGACATGTTTCTTGCAGCCCTCATACCACCAAGGAGGAGAGCATCGTTCCTCCTCGGTGGTGCCGTATCCGTCTCCATGCTCCGGGGAGACTCGGAAACCGAGTGCCTCCTTGAAGACGTGGTTGATGACAGCTTGGACGACGACGAACTCTTCTTCTTGGAGAAGAGACTTGTGGTTTTCTTCCACATGGTTGCTGCACTCTTTTCTTCAACTAAAACTCGGGTTGCAACCGGTTACTAGGCACTTAAACTCTTTGCTTCGGATGTGGACTTTGAGTGGATTAAGGATGTGGATTTTTCTTGAGCTATCAAGCTTGGGAAGGTTGGCTATGTCTACGGAGATTTTGAGCACACAAACTTGAACACACAAACAAAGGAAGGAGAGGGAAGCTTGCCTGCAGAAAACGGGAGCCGGGGGGCTCCTTAAGTAGGGGAGGCCGGCCTGGGCCGGTCGGCCTGGGGGCCTCGGTGCACCTCCCCGCCTCGTCTTTCTTCCAGCACGATCATTTCACCTCTGCAACTTTCCTGCCCGCGTGCTCCACGAGTTGCGCCGCCCAAACACTCTCGTCCACTCCTTTTCTTGCACTATTAGTCCTTCCACTTGATGCTTCATGCTTTGGGTCATGTCCATGCTCCCTAGCTCCACTTGCTTCACATGCCACCATGAAATTCCTGCAAAGTTGATGCTTGCTGCCCACCATGCTTGTCCTTTGCATGTGGAATTGGTGAAAGTTGATGAAAGGGAATCCAATGGTGCATGCATGATTAATTCAAACTAGATTGCCTCCATTAAGGTGTGTTTAAGGTTAAGCACTCCTCTAATTCGAAATTTAAAATATTTTTCAGAGTCATGCAAGAGCTCAAACATAATTTTAGAGAAGTTTTTAAACCATTAAAAACAAATGTAAGTCGAAAATATTTTTCGACTACGTTGATTTCAGTCTCACCGGTATAGTTTGCCTTCATCGGTTGAGAGCAAACTTTTCCCGGCTTGATCATGGGGGCATAGGTTTAGGTTCTAATTTTGGCTAAATATGAAAGATTTTGAATAAAACAAAATTAGATGAGGCTTAGAAAAATTCTAATCCTAGAGAAACCAAGGATATAGATTTTAAAACCAACCAAAAGTTTTGATTTCTAGGTTCACGCGAGTTCTACCACGTGCTGAATTTTATTAACACCTAAATATAAATCGTGGCTCTACTCGTGTGGTTTTAGAATGAAAAATAAGTCAACCTCAGCACCATAATGAGGGTGAAAGGTTGAGTTAGGTTCTGAAATTATTTGGTTGAGGTTTCTCGAAAAGAAAAGAACAAACAAGCACATAGGAGGGTTCAGGCAAGGGGTTTATGATAAAGCAAACATTCAATCAAGAATTATGTCTCTAATATTGTTTAACCACTTCTAAGTCTAATGTCTTTACGTAATAAAACTCAAAAACTAAATTATTAAAAATACTCAAAAAACCTGGAATCGGGTTGTCCTCCCGGTAGCTTATTCTTGACTCGACGAAACGGGTTGCCTCCCGCCTAGTGCTTCGTTTATAGTCTATAGCTAGACTTCTTGAAGGACCGATACGGCGAACCGAGAGGGGGGGGGAGTGAATGGGAGCCGATAAAAATTCTTCTCGATGGAGATGAGAACTCCAACAAGACGAACGCGGCTTCCAACACACGTCTCCGACTCACTACCCAAGTTGGCCAAGCCCACGTAGCCACCGGAGTGCCACCGGACCTAGGAACCAACACACACGGCCTTCCGACTCGAGAACGCGGCGGAACAACAAACCTCGAGTCTACGAGACCCACACCGGTCGGACCGGTGAGCACCACCGGTCGGAGGCCGGTCCCTGGCTGGTGAACCCGAGCAACTTCCACTAAGTGGCTCTACACCGGTCGACCCGGTGAGACGCACCGGTCGGACCGATGGCGGCCGAAAGCCCCCAAGGCACCAAACGGGCTAACCGACCACCAAACGAACCCAAACTCGAAACGAGCGGCACCACGGGACAACAAAGAACACACCAAGACACTCACCCGAGCGAAAACCCACAAGGGCTTGCACCGGTCGGACCGGTCAAGAGCACCGGTCGAGACCGGTGTAGCACAGGCGGCTCGGGATGAACAGCACCCGCGGGTCAACTCCCCCAAATCCAAATCTCGATCTCCCGAATCACTCCACGGACTTGAACAAGACTTCGGGGGATATCAGGAACACCTCATGAGGAGTTCATAGCCAAGTTTAATCCCACCAAATCTCGTCCAAAAAGGAGGAATCGAAGAAATCCCGCCGAAAGCACTTCCAACCCAAGAACTCAAGAAACCCAAAATCGAGCACTTTTACTCACGGATTTGGGAGGGGAATCACAGCCCAAAAAACCACGAAGGGTTCCCACAAATTTCCCCCATCAAATCCCCAAGAGAAAAGCCCCAAAAACACTCCAAAGAAATCACCGGAAGAGGGCTCCGAAAATCACCACCAAGAACAACCGGGGAAAACACATCCAAACCTTGAGGAACCACGCCGAATCATCTATACATGAAACAAAGGTTCGTACAAGGTCTAGCAAGCCGCCCGATCATCCATCCCTCTCTACAAGATCTCTCCGTGAAGCTCTCTTGCTAGTCCTAAGGAAAACCTAGAGAAAATAGGTGGAAAATAGGAAAACTAATGAGCTAGGGTTCCAAGAGTTGGCTGCCAACCTCTCACCTCTTGGGTTATATAGGCGGCAACCGAATGTCTAAAATGCCCCTCTCTACTAACTAGGGATACATGCCCCTCAAGGGCGGATTCGGAATTCTTGATGTCTTCACCATCGGACGGATGCCCGGCGACCGCACCTGCGTAGCCTCGACGCAAGCGATGCGATCCCGACGCGTGTCCTCCGCTTCGAAGATTCCGGTTGCGTCGTCGCACACGGTCGACCGGTGCTCCTCACCGGTCGGACCGGTCCCCACCGGTCGGACCGGTCGGACCCACCGGTCGGGCCCGGTGCAGTGCTGCTTTGCACCTCCGTCTTCGGTTCTCCGGTCTTGGCTTTGTGGATCAACCAAGGAACCCGGTGGTTTTCTCGGTGAACCACCGGAAACCCCGCGAACTCGGTGTAGCCTCCGCCAATCTCCACTCATGACTTGGCTCCCACGTAGTCCCGGCTCGACCTTGGTTTTGAGGCTCAACCAAGAAACCGTCCACGACTTCATCTTGCTTGTTCATGCCACCATGCGGCCCGCACTTGACCCCGGCGGCCACCGGTCCCTCGAACAAAGCCTACTTGTCTTCTCCACACCCGGAGGCCTCACCGGCGACGACCTTTCGCGCTTGTTCTTCACCCGCACCAACACGAGTCAAGCCGCAACCTGCACCCGCAATACTTAGCCAAGAATCGGTCCACACAACGTTGTCAATCACTCATCACACAAGGAAGCGACCATCCACCGGTCCTCGAACCACACATGGTCCTCAATCTCCCCCTTGATGAGTGCATTGACAACACCCACACGAAAGTAACAAGAGAGAAAAGAAAAAGAAAAGAAACGAACAAAAAGAAACTCCAACAAGCGATCGAAAGCCAAACAAAGGCAAAGAGCAAGATCACTTGAAGAAGACAAGTCTCGGACCCCTTAGGCAAGGGCAACGGCTCGACACATCCGAGACAAAGCAAAGCTCAAGCAAAGAGCACAAACCACCGAGACAAACTCGAAAACTCACAAAGAGCTCCCCCCGCACACATGCAAGCTCCCCCCGAACCAATGCAACTCCCCCCGGACGAATGCATGCAAGAAACCACATGAAACGGGGCAGTACCGGCACTTTCGGCTCACACCGGTCGGACCGGTCATCACCACCGGTCAGACCGGTGCCTAACATATGTACAGGACCAGCACTCACACCGGTCAGACCGGTGCTCATCACCGGTCAGACCGGTGTACAACAGAGCCCAGAAATGGCTCGAAACCACTCGAAAACCTTCTAAACACGCCCAACAAGCCATTTCAAGCTCAAACTTCTCCCCCTTGTTGGCAATGCATGAATCAAGCCAAAAATGCAAAACTTTCAACCTAGAGCTTCTCAAATATACAAAATTCAACATATGATGCTACACATGTCCAAATGAGCAAGATAGGTACTCTACGGCTTCGTATCGATCTCAACTACATGATCACCAAGTTTCACAACCATTGGACGAAGCTAAGATGGATTTTGGCAATTTTGCGAAAAACTTGCCTCTCATGAGCAAAGTCCTAAACATGATCAAAGCATATCAAAATGGCAAAACCACACAAACTTCATGCTAGGACAGCCATTCTAATCATAAGACCATCACAAACACCCACAAGCACCTCATGTCATGTCAAAGCCACCGAGCCATGTGCCTACTTCTATTTATGAGACTTCTCATTGGTAGGCATCATGCAACGGTTTAGCACCCAAAGCAAATTAAATTCAGCACATATGACATGGGAACATATTTTCCAAGCATTTTTCATTTCATTTTCAGATTTGTAAATGGTACATGAAATGTCTTTGCGACAAAAAGGAACTTATGCTCCTCCACAAGATAAATCAAGAGGGCTAAACATTCATGATGGCAAATGAGCCTTTGGCCCCATATGATCAATAAACTAGCTATCCAACCACAAATTAAGCATAGCAAAGCCACAAAAACATGTCAAGAGCATGTAAAGGCATTTACACATGAGAGAGCATACATGTAACATTTTTCAAAAGTATAGCTATCAACCATGGATTATTCATCAAGATCATCAAGAGCTAAGCCAAAACTAACCGTAGCATACCAAACGAGCTCACAAAGACATATACCTCATTCCATGGTGAACTATGTATATGAGAGAAGCTTTTCCTAACCAATGCATATGATACAAAATGCATGCAATCTAAGATGCAAGGATGCCTATACATCATGTTACATATGCCATGCCAAAAGCAAGAAATGCACAAAGAAAAGCTATACATATGCTACAAACCGGCTCCTCGAGGGGAGGCAAAACGGGCTCGACACCACCGGCAAAAGAAAGCCCCCACACACCCAACTCAAGAAATCAAACACACACCAAGTTCCCCCCGCAAACGAGTGAAAGTTGCTTGATCTAGGGGTTTGGTGAAAATATCGGCTAGTTGGTCATGTGTGGGTACATGGATCAAAGCTATCTTTCCTTTCTCGACGTTGTCTCTCAGAAAATGATACCTCACTTCTATGTGCTTGGTTTTGGAATGGAGCACCGGGTTCTTTGCAACGCTTATGGCACTGGTGCTATCACACTGAAGTGGGACATGGGTATACTCCTCACCAAAGTCACTCATGGTGTAGGTGATCCAAAGGAGCCGAGAGCAACAACTAGCGGCGGCAACATACTCGGCCTCGGTCGTGGATTGAGCAACACTCGACCGCTTACGGGAAGACCAAGACACCAACGAAGAACCCAAAAAGCGGCAAGTCCCGGAAGTGGACTTCCTATCCAACCGACACCGGCAAAATCCGCGTACGAAAAACCATGAAGCGCCAAAGAAGAGGACGCGGAGTACCAAAGGCCGAAGTCGGGAGTGTGACGCAAGTACCGAAAATTCTCTTCACCGCTTGCCGATGCGAAGTCCTCGGAGACGCTTGAAAACGAGCGCACGGACACACCGAGAACCGTATGTCCCGCCTCGTCGCCGTCAAGTAGAGGAGTGACCCGATCATGCTCCGGTACTCCTTCCGGTCCACATGTTCACCTTCCTCATCCGCATCAAGAGCCGTAGTCGTACTCATCGGCGTCGTCATAGCCTTGGAGTCCTCCATCTTGAACTTCCTCACAATGTCCTTGGTGTACTTAGCACGATGCACAAATGTTCCTTCCTTTGATTGCTTGATTTGTAGCCCGAGGAAGAACCGCAACTCACCCATCATGCTCATCTCGAACTCCCTGCTCATATCATCTCGCAAACCTCGCAACAAGAGAGTTAGACGAGCCACCAAAGACAATATCATCCACGTACACCCCGCACAATCGGGATATCTCCCCGCCCCGCCTCTCGCAAAAACAAGGTCGATCGACCTTCCCCATCTCAAAACCTCTCTCAAACAAGAACCCCCTCAACCCGCCATACCAAGCTCTAGGCGCCGCTTCAACCCATACGGCGCCTTCCTCAACTTGTACACCCGGTGGGGGTACTTCTCACTCTCAAACCCCGGAGGTTGTCTCACATACACTTCTTCCTCCGGCACACCATTCGGAAAGCACTCTTCACATCCATTTGGTGCAACTTGAACCCTTTAGCCACGAAAAGGCTAGAAGGATCCTAATCGCCTCCAAACGGGCTACGGGAGCAAAGGTCTCCTCGTAGTCGATCCCCTCCTTCCCGACCGAACCCTTGAGCAACAAGTCTCGACTTGTTCCTCACAACCTCACCCTTCTCTCCCTCTTTGTTTTTCCACACCCACTTTGTACCAATCGGCTTACACCCCGGGGAGGGTCAACCAACTCCCACACCCGATTCCTCTCAAAGTTCTCCAACTCCTCATGCATCGAGTTAACCCAATTGTGATCAGATAGTGCGTGTCCAATGTCTTTGGGCTCAAAAGAAGCAACAAACGCAGCATGAGCGAAATGGGAATTGTTTCGAACCCTCGACCGTGTAGTGCGTTCACTCATATCGCCGATGATCCTCGAAGCTGGGTGATCCACTTGAACTCGCCGGGGAGGTTCTCGCCTCGAAGCTACCTCCCCCTCAACATCAGCTTCTCCTCGTTCTTGATTTGTCGTCGTAGGTGTAGCGAAGGTCCATCCATCATCGTAGTCGAAGTAGTGGGTACATGTTCGGCGGGGGCACCGCACCTCCATCCTCATCATCTCCATGTTCATGCTCCTCCTCCCGAAAGATCTCCTCGCCAAGCTCATCATCACCCGCACACTCAAAGACAAGGCGACTACGTGGCTCTGTCTCGTCGAAGGTTACCTCGCAAGTCTCCACGATTTGGTTAGTTTCAAGATTGAGCACACGATATGCTCTAGAATGAGATGCATAACCAAAGAAAATGCCATCGACGGACCTAGCCTCAAACTTATCCAACTTCCTCGCCTTTCTTCGAATGAAACACTTGCAACCAAAGACATGGAAGTGACTCACCTTGGGTGTGCGGCCATGCATCAACTCATAGCATGTCTTCTTCTTGTGCACTCGAGGTATATCTCGTTCGACACATAGCACGCGGTGTTCACCGCCTCGGCCCAATACCTCCTCGGAGTCCTATGCTCATCAAGCATCGTCCGAGCCATCTCGCACAAGGTCCCGTTCTTCCTTTCCACAACACCATTCGGGGAGGCGTATACGGACTCGAAAACTGGTGCTCAAGACCCAAGTCATGACAAAAGGCTTCAAAACGAGAGTTCCTGAATTCCGAGCCATTATCACTACGGATAGCTCGTATGGCATCTCCGTGCCTCTCGTTCCTCAACCTCAAGACTAGATCTCGAACAAAACCAAACGTCTCCCCCTTATCCTCGAGAAAGAACACCCACGCATACCGAGAGTAGTCGTCCACCACAACAAGGACATACCACTTCCCACCCGCGATCGCACACGAGCCGGGCCAACAAGGTCCATATGAAGCAGCTCGCATGGACGCTCAGTCATCACATCGGTGAGAGGCGGGTGAGAAGAGGCCACCATCTTGGCATGCCTACACGGAGCACAAACCAACTCTTTCTCAAGCCTCAACCGTGGCAATCCTCGGACCAAATTGAGTTTACTCAAGCGTGACAAAAGGTCAAAGCTCAAGTGACCCAACTTCCTATGCCACTTCCACAACTCACTCGAAGAACCGGCCAAGAAACAACGCTCCACACCCGAAGACCGAGAAAAATCAGCACGAAACACCCGACCCTCGGGAACGACCATACGGACAAGGTCCCCTCGAGAGTCCACAATCCGAGAACCACCGAGCCGAAACAACACCTCAAAACCCTCATCCAACAAGCCGAGACACGAAAGCAAATTGTATCCCGGCGATTGAACAAGAGCAACTCGCCTCGAGTGATCTTGTCACTCACTTTTATCTCACCTTCGAAAGCACACGCCCACGCCCATTGTCCCCAAAGGTGATGTACCTCTTCGTCACCACCGGACGAGACTTGAGAACCACCCCCCGTCTCCGGTCATATGCCTCGAACAACCGGAGTCAATCAACCAAATGTTCTTCAAGTCTCCCACCCGCACATCAAAAATAGGCACGTGAGCGAACAAACGACTCGGACCGGGGGTTAGAACCAAAAGAGGAAAACCAGTGCCGAGCCATTTGCTCGAAAGTGGGGTTAGCACCAACCAAAGCATCTCTCCTACCAAAGCTACCTCCACGAACACCACCACGGTGACCACCCTGAGGGAACCACCCCTCTCTGCCTGGAGGAGGACCAAAACCACGCAAGAAAGCCCGTGGCACGTCCTTCCTCTCCAACTCACCGCCACGACTCCTCCAATCCCCGTATTGAGCACGAGGTGGAGAACGCCTAGCAACCGACCACCCGCACCCTTTCCACCCCAACCACCGAACCACGACCACCGGAAACAACCCTCGCACCTCGTACGCGCTCGAAACCCGAACATCCGTCCCCCGTGCCCGCACCGGTCCGACCGGTGCTCCACACCGGTCCGACCGGTGTGATGCGGCGACGGCACCACCACGCAGCCTTCTTCTCTCCCCAAGCCCGAACTCGTCCTCACAATCGCCTTGCCCCCGGGCATCCGCATACGAGGCTCAAGTACACCATCGGAAGGGTGGTACTTGTCCTTGTTAGCCCATTCCTTCTCCATTCTCTCCTCTCGCTTCCTCTTGAAGCAAAACTCCTCCTTATGGCCATCTCTCCCACAATAGCCACAATGGAACCTCACAAGCTTAGGCTTTGGCTTGGGATGTGGTCGCTCACTTGGTTTCTCTCCACTCAAACCCTCCACCGGTTTCTCACCACTAGCCTTCTCACTCTCCTTCCCAAAGAACACTTTCCCCGAAGTGCTCACAAACTTGATAGGCTTTTGTAGGTCATTTGTGGGTGTAGGGAACACGGGTGGAGCCGGGGTTGTGTCTAGTCGGTTCCTTAGATGGTTAGGTTTTGGTGGGAAATCATTCTTGTGGTGGGTTTTTGGTGGCTCGGGATATTCTCTCCACTTCCCTCACCAACCTTGTTTGCCCCAAGCCCCTCATCATCTTGCCTCTTAAAGGCCTCGATCATCATCCTCAACTGAGGCTCGTGACCGGACAACCAACCCATCAACTTCCTCAAATCATCATTCTCATCCTGCAAACGATCAACATAATGTGCAAGCTCCAAATTTTTCAATGCATGCATTTCACAGGTAGAGCAAGATGTAGGCATGGGTTCCTTCAATTTAGCCTCGAGCGAACTAGTGTAAGCATGCATCTCATCAATCTTAGCATGCAAAACGGGGCAAGAAGTGCAAGCACCTAGCAAAGCGAGGTCTAGACTTAAGCTCGGCCACTTCAACCCTAAGCACATCTAGTTCCTCACACTTGGAGGCATGCTTCTCCTTAAACAAAGCAAGATCGGCAAGGAATATGGAGCAATCGGCACAATCATTCTCATCGAAACAACGGGGCTAGCCTTAAGCGAATCAATCTCAAGCTTGCTATCAAGCACCTGTGTCTCTAGCTCGGTCACTCTAGTCCTAGCATCCTCGAGTGAAGCCCCAAGCTCTTTCCTCATTTTCTTGGCCTCTCTAAGCATGTCATCACGATTATCAAGCAAAGATCCAAGCCTCTCATTCTCCTGGCGCAAGAAGGGAAGCTCATCACGCACCTCGTCGTCGGACTCAGAGTCCGAGTCGCTCTGTGTGCTCTTCTTGCTGCCCCGGAGCTCAACGCCATGGTGCAGAAGCCGTCTCTCGCGAAGCAGCTCAGCCCGCTCAGGTTCTTGGACGACCTCTTGTTCTTGCGGCGATCTCCCTCGTCGTCGCTGCTGCTCGAGCTCGAGGTGGAGTACGCGGAACTGGAGTCGACGTCGCTCGCTCCAACCATCGCTCGGGCCTTGCCTCGGCCCTCCTTCTTCCTCGATCGTCGCTCGTCCTTGTACTTGTTCTTGTGCTTGCTCTTGTGGTCGCGCCTCGAACGGTACTTGTCGTCGTTCTTCCTCGGCTTGTGCTTGTAGCTGTCCTTGTTCTCGGCCTTCTCCGGGCAGTCGGCGACGAAGTGTCCCGGCTTGCCGCACTGGAAGCAAGTCCTCGTGTTCCTCCTCATGTTCACGCGGTTCTCGTGCAGCCTCTCGAACCGCCTCGTCAACAGCGCCAGCTCGTCCTCTCCAAGGTCATCAAACTCCTCATCTGGCATAGACATCAAGGAGGAAAACGAGAACATCCCGGTGGATGGGTTAGAGTTAGTCTTTCCTTTAGGACCACCAACGAGGGCAAGACTATGGGAATCGGTCGGTCCCTCGAGCTTGGCGATCATGCCCCTATCCACCTCGGCCGACTTGAGCTTCGAGAACGGCTCGTTCACCGTCGTCGAGTATCGTACCGCTCCGACTCGACTATGGCCTCGAACTTTCCGCTCCATATCGTACGATCCAAAGAGTGTAAGAGCTTGACCGCTCTATCATGATCATCGTACGGGAGCACGTCCACATTGGCCCTCATGTTGTTCACCACCACCGTGAACCTCCGAAACAAGGCATCGATGGACTCACCGGGGAGATGAGTGAAGTTCTCGTACTCTCTCCGGTAGGTCGCATACAACCGTGCTCGAACACCGGGCGTTCCCAACATGAGCCTCCTTCAACACCGCCCAAATCCTACAAGCCAAGTGCTCGGTGTGCACCCGATCGAACTCAGGCTGACACAAAGCACGAAACAAGTAGTCGACCGCCTTATTGTTGGCGTCGAAGCTGTCCCTCGATCCTGGAGCGAGGAAATCAACCGGCTGGACATATCCTGTGTCCACCGTGACATCCCAAAGGATCTGACCCTTTCCGCGGAGAAACGCACCCATCCGCTTGCTCCACATCTGGTAGTTCTTGCCATCGAAGTGTGGAGGACCCGAACCCCGTTCCTGGTACGCCATCCTTGGATCTTAGACTGGTTAGAGTCAATAAAGACCCGAACCGGCTCGATACCACTTGAAGGACCGATACGGCGAACCGAGAGGGGGGGGGAGTGAATGGGAGCCGATAAAAATTCTTCTCGATGGAGATGAGAACTCCAACAAGACGAACGCGGCTTCCAACACACGTCTCCGACTCACTACCCAAGTTGGCCAAGCCCACGTAGCCACCGGAGTGCCACCGGACCTAGGAACCAACACACACGGCCTTCCGACTCGAGAACGCGGCGGAACAACAAACCTCGAGTCTACGGACCCACACCGGTCGGACGGGGGTGAGCACCACCGGTCGGACCGGTCCCTGCCGGTGAACCCGAGCAACTTCCACTAAGTGGCTCTACACCGGTCGACCGGTGAGACGCACCGGTCGGACCGATGGCGGCACCGAAAGCCCCCAAGGCACCAAACGGGCCAACCGACCACCAAACGAACCCAAACTCGAAACGGCGGCACCACGGGACAACAAAGAACACACCAAGACACTCACCCGAGCGAAAACCCACAAGGGCTTGCACCGGTCAGACCGGTCAAGAGCACCGGTCGAGCCGGTGTAGCCCAGGCGACTCGGGATGAACAACAGACCCGCGGGTCAACTCCCCCAAATCCAAAACTCGATCTCCCGAATCGCTCCACGGACTTGAACAAGACTTCGGGGATATCAGGAACACCTCATGAGGAGTCCATAGCCAAGTTTAATCCCACCAAACCTCGTCCAAAAAGGAGAAATCGAAGAAATCCCGCCGAAAGCACTTCCAACCCAAGAACTCAAGAAACCCCAAAATCGAGCACTTTTACTCACGGATTTGGGAGGGGAATCACGGCCCAAAGAACCACGAAGGGTTCCCACAAATTTCCCCCATCAAATCCCCAAGAGAAAAGCCCCGAAAACACTCCAAAGAAATCACCGGAAGAGGGCTCCGAAAATCACCACCAAGAACAACCGGGGAAAACACATCCAAACCTTGAGGAACCACGCCGAATCATCTATACATGAAACAAAGGTTCGTACAAGGTCTAGCAAGCCGCCCGATCATCCATCCCTCTCTACAAGATCTCTCCGTGAAGCTCTCTTGCTAGTCCTAAGGAAAACCTAGAGAAAATAGGTGGAAAATAGGAAAACTAATGAGCTAGGGTTCCAAGTGTTGGCTGCCAACCTCTCACCTCTTGGGTTATATAGGCGGCAACCGAATGTCTAAAATGCCCCTCTCTACTAACTAGGGATACATGCCCCTCAAGGGCGGATTCGGAATTCTTGATGTCTTCACCATCGGACGGATGCCCGGCGACCGCACCCCCGCGTAGCCTCGACGCAAGCGATGCGATCCCGACGCGTGTCCTCCGCTTCGAAGATTCGGACCGCGTCGTCGCACACGGCCGGACCGGCGCTCCTCACCGGTCGGACCGGTCCCCACCGGTCGAGCCGGTCGGACCCACCGGTCGGACCGGTCGTGCCGTCTTTGCACCTCCGTCTTCGGTTCTCCGGTCTTGGCTTTGTGGATCAACCAAGGAACCCGGTGGTTTTACGGTGAACCACGGAAACCCCGCGAACTCGGTGTAGCCTCCGCCAATCTCCACTCATGACTTGGCTCCCACGTAGTCCCGGCTCGACCTTGGTTTTGAGGCTCAACCAAGAAACCGTCCACGACTTCATCTTGCTTGTTCATGCCACCATGCGGCCCGCACTTGACCCCGGCCGGCCACGGGTCCCTCGAACAAAGCCTACTTGTCTTCTCCACACCCGGAGGCCTCACCGGCGACGACCTTTCGCGCTTGTTCTTCACCCGCACCAACACGAGTCAAGCCGCAACCTCGCACCTGCAATACTTAGCCAAGAATCGGTCCACACAACGTTGTCAATCACTCATCACACAAGGAAGCGACCATCCACCGGTCCTCGAACCACACATGGTCCTCACTTCTTCACTTGATTACTTCGGATCAATGCTCTTTGCGGGCGTTGCAATCTTGGGTACCCACTTCCGCACCATTTTGGGCGCGGGCTTGTCTTCCGGCTTAGTCATTTTTTGGTCTTCACGAGTCGCTTCTCTTCCTTTGTCTTGACGGATGCAACACCTTCTTTGATTTTCTTTACATTCATTTTTTTCGGCTCCTTCTTCTTTTTCAGCCCCTCCGTTTGTTTTGGTTCTCCCTTCACTCCAATCATGTTGCATGCCTCGATTCTTGGACGGAACTTGAAGGAACTCCTTTCTCCGTTGATATCGAACATGATCTCCCCCTTGCCAACATCAATAGTAGCTCCCACGGTCTTGAGGAAAGGCCTCCCTAGGATGAGCGGCGGCTTTTCCCTCTCTCCCATCTCGAGCACAACGAAGTCGACGGGGATGAAGTGGTGTCCGACCTTCACGGGTACATCTTCAGCAATGCCCAAGGGATAGCGAATGGAGTTATCTCCCAACTCCAAACAGATACCCGTAGGCTCCATTGGTAGGCGTAGCTTCTTGAACACATCCCTCGGCATGACGCTCACACTAGCTCCAAGGTCGCATAACGCCTTCTCGAAGTTGAAAGAACCAACCGAACATGGAATAGTGGGGCATCCTGGGTCCTTTTCCTTCTCTAGCCCATTAGCAATAGCGGCACTACACTCCTCGGACATCTTGACATGATCTACCCCGAATGTTGCTATCTCATATTTATTTGCAAGTATGTCTTTAAAGTAACAAGAATATGTAGGTACTTGTAGGGCATCTAGTAATGGCATGTTGATGCTAAGTCTACGCACAACTTCCACAAACTTCTCAAAGTGGTTGTCAAGTTTACCTCGGAAGTAGCGTGGCTTGAGTTGTAGTATCCTCGTGTCTTCCTCCGGCATCTCGAATTCGAGTTCCTCGGTGACGATTCCCGTAACCTTCTCTTTAGCAACTCCTTCCACCTCGGTGGATGGTTTAAGCTTCCTTGCTCCCGCGGAACGTTCCGGATCTTCGGTCTCCTTCCCAGAACGTGTTTGAATGGCCTTCGCCGATTCGGGACTTTTGGGTTGTCCCGGAAGCTTCCCTTCATCATTAGTGAGGCGCCCCGCAAGTTGTCCAACTTGCGTCTCAAGCATCTTCATCATGTTGAGCACTTGATGATTGGAACTTCCGACCTCCGTCACTTTGCTATCGATGTTCTCCAACACCTTGTCTATGGTCTTGAACTTGGTGACGGTGTCCTTGTTGATCTTAGCTTGCTCATCCATGAACTCCTTCAATTGTATATGAAGTGGAACCACGTTAGGAATAGATGAGCTTGCATTAAAATGAGGCCTACCTTGCCGGTAGCGGAAGTTCGGCAATTCTCCCTTCCTCATGTAGTCGAGCACTTTGGCTTCCTCCGGACAATCTTTGCGGACATGGCCATACTCTCCACATTCTTCGCATGTGGACCTTGTTTTGGCGGCCTTCAAGTCTTGAACCTCTTTCTTTTCCATCTCCATCTTCTCCAACCTCCTCATGAGCGAGTCGATCTTGCCTTCAAGTATGTTCTCCTTCTCCACTTGCAAGACTCATTTGACGTTCCCCGTGGGTTGAACCGGATGTAGGCGCCCGAATGACGCCCATGTGTCATTATCCGCGACCTTCTTGAATAGCGTGAAAGCTTCCGTCGGTGTAAGTTCGATGATGGATCCTCCCGTCGATGCATCGATGATCGTCCTTGACGCCATGGTGAGTCCTTGATAAAACTTTTGCACGAGGTCTTCCTTCGGGAACTTGTGATGTGGAACCGCCCGGGTGTACTCGTTAAAGCGCTCGAATGCCTCCGAGATAGTTTCCGTAGGATATTGAACAAAGGTGGCAATCTTATTACGCAAGCTTTGAGTTTTACCCGGTGAGTAGTATTCCTTCATGAAAGCCTTCATCAACGTGTTCCAATTTTGCACCGTCTCCGCCGGTTGAGAGTGGAACCATTGCAAAGCCTTCCCGAGTAGTGAAAACGGAAAAAGCCTTGCCCTCATTTGATCTTGAGTCACCCCATCCATGTTGAAAGTCTGACATAGTTGAATGAATGCTTGGAGGTGAAGGTTCGGATCCTTTTTACCGGTGAAGGGTGAATGTTGCACCATGCGGATTGTTGAGGTCTTGATCTCGAACGGTGTTCCGATCTCCTCGAGGTTCAAGATTGGTAGGTCGATGATGTCTGGGGTGCATAGCTCCCCAATCTTGCGTTCTTGCGGTGGTTGGTCACCCATCGGTGGAAGTCGATTCTCTCGAGGACTTTGAGGTGGTGAATTCTTCGGAGATTCCTGCGATCCTTTGTCTTCCGACTCCGAATCTACAAAATCCAGCTTTTTAGCTTGATGTGCTTCGCGTCTCCTTAGCCTGTAAAGTTTTTCTGGATCATCCACAAAATTATTGGGTTTGTTGGAGAGGTAGCCGTCCATCTCCTGTTCGGGTTAGCAATAAACAAAGTATGCAAAAACTGGAAAGTAAAAACAAATCTATAAAAACTAGGGTTAGACAAACTAGATTAGATGTATTTTGAGGATGATCAAAATTTAGTAGATGCAAAAATAAAAATAAAGAGAAAACTGAAAATTACAAAAAGGCAATAAAAAATCAAATCTTGATCACTTGTTCCCCGGCAACGGCGCCAGAAAAAGGGGCTTGTTGACGGTTAATAATTATATCCAAGTTCGTTTGTGACTTGCAAGCGGACAAGTCTCCCGTCGTAGTCAAGGGACCCTTCTTCCCTTGAGTGGTGAACCCAAGGTATCGAATCCATGGAACAAATGTGTGACGCAAAACTTAATCTAATAAAGCCAAGTAACTCCAATCTTCGATAAAAGAAACCCTAATGCATCTAAGTAAAAGACACGAAACGAATCTAATCTACTAAATACCGGAGAAAGCAAAGTAAGATTGGGTAGATAAACCGATCTAGAGGGATCGGGGTAAGCCTTTTGTTGAAGTTCCAAGCAAGAGAAGAAGTAGCAAATCGAATCTTAATAGAAGCCTCTTTAAATCGTGGTTTCTCATCCAAATCCGAAAACATCCGCCTTTCGGAACCCCCGTTCTGTCACACCGTATCCCTACACATGCGGGGAGCTTAGGGCGAGTCAAAAGACAAGTCGAGATTCTTTCGGAAGATCCGGCGTGTACCTCTAGCCACCGCGGCTACAAGAACACCCTATGTAATCTATCTCGAGAATAGAATTGGAATAAGCAAAGCCGATCGAAAAACGAAATCTTCGAGGAAACACTTGATCGCCTGGAAAAGATTCAACTTGATAATTCAACTATAACAATGATACATACACAAGATCACCACCGGGATCCTTCCTTGATCTTGCTTCTAGCTCTGGGAACTCCGACGTGGTCTTCCGTGCAAGGTTCCCACGTCGGCTAGGGGAACCCTAGTCAACTAGCTCGACCCTCTCCTCTCTGAGATGGTGTCCCTCTCTTCTCTGCTCCTCGGCGGCCGATGACGAATTCTTCTCTTCCGTGGCTCTCGGTTAGGGGGCTATAAATAGCCTGATTGGCGGCTAGGGCAAAGGGGAGCCTCACTGGGCCCCGGACAGGGCTGGGCTGACCGGCCTGGGCCGGCCGGCTTGGGCCCATCAAGTCCCAACCCGAGGCCTCCTTTGCTCTACGTCGGTTCCCTTACTTCCTGGATGTTTCCCCCTTCTGCATGTAGCTCCATGTCGTCAGTTTCTCTCCGAACTGGACTCAACTCCTTGTCTTGCAAGATTCAGCACTTTTCTGGTCAGGTCCTCGGAGTCTGTCGTCTTCTCGGATCAAGTCCCTGGCTTCTTGGAGTTGAGTTTGCTTCGTTGCATGACTTGTACGGGGCTTCAAGGTCTTGTCATGAGGTGCTTGAGGAACTTATCCCGAAAGTCTTGCATTCAACACTAAAACCCTGCATAAACATTAAACTCCAAAACCGACATGCACACATGAACTTTTTATACCACGGGGGTTAGTACCAATGGATAAGGTATAAAACTCATGCCAAAACCGAAGGTAAGCTCATGGCTAGGTTGACGGATTTTCACCGTCAACACTCAGCCTCGCTGGCACCGTACCCCTCGAGGAGGGGGAGCACGTACGCCTCGTTCGAGGGGTCCTCGTCCATGGGCTCTGCACCTGTTGGACTCGAGGGAGCCCCCGAGGGTTCTGTGTGGTTCGAGGGGTGCGGCTCGAGGGCGACAGACGGCTGGGCGATATCTCGAGCAAAGACGTTCGGGGGGACAGTGATCCGCCCCGACTCTATCTTGGGAAGCTCGTCCGCCTCCTCGTTGTACCGGCGGGGCACGTGGTTCAGCTCGAGGCCGTAGAACTTGTCCTCGAGGGCTCGCACGGCTTTGCAGTATGCTTCCATCTTGTCATCGTGGCAGCTCGTGTTTTTCATGACTTGGTTAATCACGAGCTGCGAATCTCCCCGCACGTCGAGGCGCTTGACGCCTACCTCGATGGCGATCTTGAGGCCGCAGAGCAGGGCCTCGTACTCAGCCATGTTGTTTGACGCGAGGAAATGGAGGCGTACTGCGTACCGCATGTGCTCCTCGAGAGGTGACACGAAGAGCAGGCCCGCGCCCGCCCCGGTCTTCATCACCGATCCGTCGAAATACAGAGTCCAGCACTCTGCCTGGACTGCGGCGGCGGCAGCTGCGTGTCCGTCCACTCGGCGACGAAATCTGCCAAGATCTGGGATTTGATGGCCTTGCGCGAGGCGTAGGCGAGTGTTTCACCCATTAGCTCCACCGACCACTTGGCGATCCTGCCCGCTGCGTCCGGATTGCGGATGATTTCTCCTAGCGGAAAGGAGGAAACCACCGTGACAGGGTGGGCCTCGAAGTAGTGGCGGAGCTTGCGCCGCGCGAGGACCACTGCGTAGAGCAGCTTCTGGACTTGAGGGTAGCGCGCCTTAGTGTCGGACAAGACCTCACTGACGTAGTACACCGGCCGCTGAACCGGCAAGGCGTGCCCCTCCTCCGTGCGCTCTACCACAATCACGGCGCTGACCACCTGGGTGGTCGCGGCCACGTAGAGTTGCAGAGGTTCGCCGTCTTGCGGTGGTGTGAGGATCGGGGCACGAGTCAAGGATGCCTTTAGCTTGTCAGACGCCTCTTGGGCCTCGGTGGTCCAGGAGAAGCGCTCATGCTTTTTGAGGAGGCGGTAGAGGGGCAAGCCTTTCTCGCCGAGCCGCGAGATGAAGTGGCTCAAGGCGGCAAGGCACCCCAGCACCTTTTGTACCCCTTTGAGGTCCCGAATCGGACCCATTCGCTCGAGGGCTGCAACCTTTTCGGGGTTGGCCTCGATGCCTCATTGGGAGACTATGTATCCTAGAAGCATGCCCCGCGGCACGCCAAAGACACATTTTTCGGGGTTCAATTTTACCCCGTTGGCCCGTAGGCAGCCGAACGCGATGCTGAGATCGCCAACTAGGTCGTCCGCCTTCCTGGTTTTCACGACTATGTCGTCCACATACGCCTCGACGGTCCGGCCGATGTGGTCTCCGAAAACGTGTTGCATGCATCGTTGGTACGTTGCACCCGCGTTCCGCAGGCCGAACGACATTGTGACGTACCAAAACATCCCGAACGACATGATGAATGAAATCGCGAGCTGGTCGGACTCCTTCATCTTGATTTGGTGGTACCCGGAATAGGCATCAAGGAACTTTAGGACATGCTTTATTAAGACTGGTGTAGTCTATACACATCTGCCACTTCCCGTGAACCCCACTACCTCGAAGGTAAGCATCTTTTTGCGGTAATTGCTTGGAGTGTCGAACCAAACAGGCAGATCGATCTGCCCGAGGGGCTGGACGCGCTTGCCCGGTGCGATGCCATGGAACAGCGTCGTGCTGGGCCGCAGCTGGTCCAACCCGATCCCCAGCAGGCGCAGTGTGTGCGCGTAGATGATGTTGAGGCTGCTGCCTCCATCCATCAGGACCTTTGAGAACCGCGCGTTCCCAATGACTAGGTTGACCACCAGTGGGTACTGGCCCGGGTTAGGGATGCGGTTCGGATGATCTTCGCGACTGAAGGTGATGGCGTCCTCCGACCAGTCAAGGAAGGAGGGAGGCGCCTTCTCCGCGGTGAGAACCTCGTGCAGCTCCCGCTTGCGCTGGCAGCTCGACATGTCGACGGTTTGAAGGACCGATACGGCGAACCGAGAGGGGGGGGGGGGTGAATGGGAGCCGATAAAAATTCTTCTCGATGGAGATGAGAACTCCAACAAGACGAACGCGGCTTCCAACACACGTCTCCGACTCACTACCCAAGTTGGCCAAGCCCACGTAGCCACCGGAGTGCCACCGGACCTAGGAACCAACACACACGGCCTTCCGAGCTCGAGAACGCGGCGGAACAACAAACCCCGAGTCTACGGACCCACACGGTCGGACCGGTGAGCACCACCGATCGACCGGTCCCTGCCGGTGAACCCGAGCAACTTCCACTAAGTGGCTCTACACCGGTCGACCGGTGAGACGCACCGTCCGACCGATGGCAGCGAGAAAGCCCCCAAGGCACCAAACGAGCCAACCGACCACCAAACGAACCCAAACTCGAAACAGCGAGCACCACGGGACAACAAAGAACACACCAAGACGCTCACCCGAGCGAAAACCCACAAGGGCCCGCACCGGTCGGACCGGTCAAGAGCACCGGTCGGACCGGTGTAGCTCGGGCGACTCGGGATGAACGACACCGCGGGTCAACTCCCCCAAATCCAAATCTCGATCTCCCGAATCGCTCCACGGACTTGAACAAGACTTTGGGGATATCAGGAGCACCTCATGAGGAGTCCATAGCCAAGTTTAATCCCACCAAATCTCGTTCAAAAAGGAGGAATCGAAGAAATCCCGCCGAAAGCACTTCCAACCCGAGAACTCAAGAAACCCCAAAATCGAGCACTTTTACTCACGGATTTGGGAGGGGAATCACGGCCCAAAGAACCACGAAGGGTTCCCACAAATTTCCCCCATCAAATCCCCAAGAGAAAAGCCCCGAAAACACCCCAAAGAAATCACGAAGAGAGGGCTCCGAAAATCACCACCAAGAACAACCGGGGAAAACACATCCAAACCTTGAGGAACCACGCCGAATCATCTATACATGAAACAAAGGTTCGTACAAGGTCTAGCAAGCCGCCCGATCATCCATCCCTCTCTACAAGATCTCTCCGTGAAGCTCTCTTGCTAGTCCTAAGGAAAACCTAGAGAAAATAGGTTGAAAATAGGAAAACTAATGAGCTAGGGTTCCAAGAGTTGGCTGCCATCCTCTCACCTCTTGGGTTATATAGGCGGCAACCGAATGTCTAAAATGCCCCTCTCTACTAACTAGGGATACAAGCCCCTCAAGGGCGGATTTGGAATTCTTGATGTCTTCACCATCGGACGGATGCCCGGCGACCGCACCCTGCGTAGCCTCGACGCAAGCCATGCGATCCCGACGCGTGTCCTCCGCTTCGAAGATTCGGACCGCGTCGTCGCACACCGGTCGGACCGGTGCTCCTCACCGGGGCGGACCGGTCCCCACCCCGGCCGACCGGTCTGGTGCCGCCGCACCTCCGTCTTCGGTTCTCCGGTCTTGGCTTTGTGGATCAACCAAGGAACCCAGTGGTTTTCTGGTGAACCACCGGAAACCCCGCGAACTCGGTGTAGCCTCCGCCAATCTCCACTCATGACTCGGCTCCCACGTAGTCCCGGCTCGACCTTGGTTTTGAGGCTCAACCAAGAAACCGTCCATGACTTCATCTTCCTGTTCATGCCACCATGCGGCCCGCACTTGACCCCGCTGGCCACCGGGTCCCTCGAACAAAGCCTACTTGTCTTCTCCACACCTGGAGGCCTCACCGCGACGACCTTTCGCGCTTGTTCTTCACCCGCACCAACACGAGTCAAGCCGCAACACGCACCCGCAATACTTAGCCAAGAATCAGTCCACACAACGTTGTCAATCACTCATCACACAAGGAAGCGACCATCCACCGGTCCTCGAACCACACATGGTCCTCAATCTCCCCCTTGATGAGTGCATTGACAACACCCACACGGAAGTAACAAGAGAGAAAAGAAAAGAAAAAGAAACGAACAAAAAGAAACTCCAACAAGCGATCGAAAGCCAAACAAAGGCAAAGAGCAAGATCACTTGAAGAAGACAAGTCTCGGACCCCTTAGGCAAGGGCAACGGCTCGACACATCCGAGACAAAGCAAAGCTCAAGCAAAGAGCACAAACCACCGAAACACAGCTCGAAAACTCACAAAGAGCTCCCCTTGCACACATGCAAGCTCCCCCTGAACCAATGCAACTCCCCCTGGACGAATGCATGCAAAACAACTGAAAACAGGGCAGCTGCAGCAATTTCAGCTCACACCGGTCAGACCGGTCATCACCACCGGTCGACCGGTGCCTAACATGTGTACGGGACCAAGCACTCACACCGGTCGGACCGGTGCTCTTCACCGGTCGGACCGGTGTACAACGAGACCCGAAATGGCTCGAAACCACTGAAAACCTTCTAAATGCATCCACTAAGCCATTTCAAGCTCAAACTTCTCCCCCTTGTTGGCAATGCATGAATCAAGCCAAAAATGCAAAACTTTCAACCTAGAGCTTCTCAAATAGACAAAATTCAACAAAGAATGCTACACATGTCCAAATGAGCAAGTTAGATACTCTACGGCTTCGTATCGATCCGAACTAAATGATCACCAAGTTTCACAACCATTGGACGAAGCTAAAAAGGATTTTGGCAATTTTGCGAAAAACTTGCCTCTCATGAGCAAAATCCTAAACATGATCAAAGCATATCAAAATGGCAAAGCCACACAAACTTCATGCTAGGACAGCCATTCTAATCATAAGACCATCACAAACACCCACAAGCACCTCATGTCATGTCAAAGCCACCGAGCCATGTGCCTACTTCTATGTATGAGACTTCTCATTGGTAGGCATCATGCAACGGTTTAGCACCCAAAGCAAATTAAATTCAGCACATATGACATGGGAGCATATTTTCCAAGCATTTTTCATTTCATTTTCAGATTTGTAAATGGTACATGAAATGTCTTTGCGACAAAAAGGAACTTATGCTCCTCCACAAGATAAATCTAGAGGGCTAAACATTCATGATGGCAAAAGAGCCTTTGGCCCCATATGATCAATAAACTAGCTATCCAACCACAAATTAAGCATAGCAAAGCCACAAAAACATGTCAAGAGCATGTAAAGGCATTTACACATGAGAGAGCATTCATGTGACATTTTTCAAAAGCACAGCTATCAACCATGGATTATTCATCAAGATCATCAAGAGCTAAGCCAAAAACTAACCGTAGCATACCAAACAAGCTCATAAAGACATATATCTCATTCCATGGTGAACAATGTATATGAGAGAAGCTTTTCCTAACCAATGCATATGATACAAAATGCATGCAAACTAAGATACAAGGATGCCTATACATCATGCTACATATGCCATGCCAAATGCAAGAAATGCACAAAGGAAAGCTATACATATGCTACAAAGGAGCTCCCACACACAAAGCTCACAAACCACCGGCTCCTCGAGGGGAGGCAAAAAGGGCTCGACACCACCGGCAAAAGAGCAAAGGAGCACCAAACTCACAAGCTCCCCCTAAACTCATGCATTAAGACCAAAGAGCATACAAAGCTCACCTTACACACATGAGATAAGGCAAAGAGCAAAAGAAACCATGTGGCTTGACCAAGGCCACACACTCGAAGGTCACAAATACACTTACCTTTATCATTTCTTCACAATTCACTCATCCTTGTCCACCATTTCCCGAAAGTGATGCACCTACATATCACCACCGGGATATGAAGCCGAAGAACCACCACCCGATATCAACCAAATGTTCTCCGGACTATCCACCTGCAACTCAAAACAAAGAGCGAGAGCGAGCAACCGACTCAACACTGGGGTTAGTTCCGAATGTGTAAAACCAGTGCCTAGCCATTTGCTCGAAAGTGGGGTTAGCAAAAAACAAACCATCTTTCCTACCAAAGCTACCTCCATGAACACCACCACGGTAACCACCATGAGGGAACCAACCCTCTCTGCCTGGAGGAGGACCAAAACCACGAAAGAAAGCCCGTGGACCATCCCTCCTTTCCTTCTCAAAGCCATGACTCTTTCCATCCCCGTAGTGAGCTCGAGGGGGAGAATGCCTAGCAAATTGGCCTCCAGCAAACTTTCCAGACCAACCACCAGAACCACGACCTCCAGAAACAACCCTCGCACCTGTACGAGCACGAAACCCAAACTGCCGCTCGTCCGGAGCTGCACCGGTCTGACCGGTGCTCCACACCGGTCTGACCGGTGTAGCACAAAGCGACGGCACCTCCAACGACCTTCCGCTCTCCCCAAGCCCGAACCGACTTCACACTCGCCTTGGCCCCGGCAACCGCACACGAGGCTCAAGTACACCATTGAAAGGGTGGTACTTGTCCTTGTTAGCCCACTCCTTCGCCATTCTCTCCTCACGCTTCCTCTTGAAGCAAAATGCTCTCTTGTGACCGTCCTTCCCACAAAACTCACAATGGAAACGGATCGGTCTGGGCTTAGGCTTGGGATGAGGCTCTTCACAAGGCTTCTCACTTGGTTTCTCACTAGGCGTTTCACTTGCCTTCTCACTCGGTTTTTCTCTTGGTTGGTTTGGCTTGCATGCAAACTTGTCTTTGGGTGTGGGTTGTGGTGGAACTGAAACATTCCCAAATTTCCTTTCTCTCTCACCACTTTGCCCTCACCAACTCTGATCCAATCCCAAAGCCCAACCGTCAAAGCGCTTACGACTAGCAATCATCATACCAAGCCGAGGTTCTTGACACGACAACCAACTCGGCGCTTCACGCAACTTATCATTCTCATCTTGCAAGCGACCAACACATTTTGCAAGATCCAAATTCTTCATAGCATGCAACTCACATGTAGAGCAAGAAGTAGGAATAGGCACTTTCAAATCAGCCTCAAGCGAAACAATGCGAGAACGGAGCTCGGCAATTTTCACATGCAAACTAGGGCAAGAAGTGCAAGCACCAAGCAAAGTGGGTCTAGATTGTAGCTCGGCCAACTCAACCCTAAGCACATCTAGTTCCTCACACTTGGAGGCATACTTCTCCCTAAGATCGATCAAGTCGGCCCAGAAAACGAGCAATCGGCACAATCGTTCTCATCCGAAACAACGGGGCTAGCCTTAAGGGAATCAATCTCAAGCTTGCTATCAAGCACCTGTGTCTCTAGCTCGCCCACTCTAGTCCTAGCATCCTCGAGTGAAGATCTAAGCTCCTTCCTAAGCTTCTTAGCCTCTCTAAGCATGTGATCGCGATTATCAAGCAAGTCAACCAACTCCTCATTCTCCTTGCGCAAAGAGGAGAGCTCATCACATACCTCATCCTCGGAATCCAAGTCCGAGGCGTCCTTCTCCGGCTTCTCTTGCTCGCTCGAACCGCGAGCCATGCCGCAGAAGTCGTCCTTGAGGCTTAGGCCCGTCACACAAAGGCCGTTGAGATACTTGCCGATGTTCTTCTTCTTCTTCCTCTTCTTGTCATCCTCTTCGTCTTCATCACTCGAGCTTGAAGACGTGTCCTCGGAGTCAGACTCGATGTCGCTCGATCTCTTCATCTTCTCTCGAGACCGCGTCTTCTTCTCATGTCCATGATCCTTCTTCCTAGACTTCTTCTTCTTGTCCTTGGACTTGTGCTTGTCGTGGTCGTTCACCTTTGGACACTCGGCGAAATAGTGTCCGCTCTTGCCGCACTTGAAGCATGTCCTCGTGTTCCTCCTCCTGTTCACGCGGTTCTCGTGCGGCCTCTCGAACCGCCTCGTCGGGAGCGCCGGCTCGTCCTCTCCAAGCTCGTCGAACTCCTCATCCGGCATAGACATCAAAGAGGAGAAAGAGAACATCCCGGTGGATGGGTTAGTGTTAGCCTTTCCTTTCGAACCACCAACGAGGGCAAGACTATGAGAGTCGGTAGGGCCCTCGATCTTGGCCGTCATGCCCCTATCCACCTCGGCCGACTTGAGCTTCGAGAACGGCTCGTTCACCGTCAGAGTGTCATACTTCTCTGACTCCACAATGGCCTCGAACTTTCCACCCCAAATTGTACGATCCAAAGAGTGTAAGAGCTTGACCGCTCTATCATGATCATCGTACGGGAGCACGTCCACATTGGCCCTCATGTTGTTCACAACCACCGTGAACCTCTGAAACAAGGCATCGATGGACTCACCAGGGAGATGAGTGAAGTTCTCGTACTCTCTCCGTAGGTCGCATACATCCGTGCTCGAACTCGGGCGTTCCCAACATGAGCCTCCTTCAACACCGCCCAAATCCTACAAGCCAAGTGCTCGGTGTGCACCCGATCGAACTCGGTCGACACAAAGCACGAAACAAGTAGTCGACCGCCTTATTGTTGGCGTCGAAGCCGTCCCTCGATCTCGGAGCGAGGAAATCAACCGGCCGGACATAGCCCTGTGTCCACCGTGACATCCCAAAGGATCCGACCCTTTCCGCGGAGAAACGCACCCATCCGCTTGCTCCACATCCGGTAGTTTTTGCCATCGAAGTGTGGAGGACCCGAACCCCCGTTCTCGGTACGCCATCCTTGGATCTTAGACTGGTTAGAGTCAACAAAGACCCGAACCGGCTCTGATACCACTTGAAGGACCGATACGGCGAACCAGAGAGGGGGGGAGTGAATGGGAGCCGATAAAAATTCTTCTCGATGGAGATGAGAACTCCAACAAGACGAACGCGGCTTCCAACACACGTCTCCGACTCACTACCCAAGTTGGCCAAGCCCACGTAGCCACTGGAGTGCCACTGGACCTAGGAACCAACACACACGGCCTTCCGACTCGAGAACGCGGCGGAACAACAAACCCCGAGTCTACGGACCCACACCGGTCGGACCGGTGAGCACCACCGGTCGGACCGGTCCCTGGCGCCGGTGAACCCGAGCAACTTCCACTAAGTGGCTCTACACCGGTCAGACCGGTGAGACGCACCGGTCAGACCGATGGCAGCCAGAAAGCCCCCCAAGGCACCAAACAGGCCAACCGACCACCAAACGAACCCAAACTCGAAACAGCAGCACCACGGGACAACAAAGAACACACCAAGATGCTCACCCGAGCGAAAACCCACAAGGGCCTGCACCGGTCAGACCGGTCAAGAGCACCGGTCAGACCGGTGTAGCCTGGGCAGCTCGGGATGAACAGCACCCGCGGGTCAACTCCCCCAAATCCAAATCTCGATCTCCCGAATCGCTCCACGGACTTGAACAAGACTTTGGGGATATCAGGAGCACCTCATGAGGAGTCCATAGCCAAGTTTAATCCCACCAAATCTCGTTCAAAAAGGAGGAATCGAAGAAATCCCGCCGAAAGCACTTCCAACCCGAGAACTCAAGAAACCCCAAAATCGAGCACTTTTACTCACGGATTTGGGAGGGGAATCACAGCCCAAAGAACCACGAAGGGTTCCCACAAATTTCCCCCATCAAATCCCCAAGAGAAAAGCCCCGAAAACACCCCAAAGAAATCACGAAGAGAGGGCTCCGAAAATCACCACCAAGAACAACCGGGGAAAACACATCCAAACCTTGAGGAACCACGCCGAATCATCTATACATGAGACAAAGGTTCGTACAAGGTCTAGCAAGCCGCCCGATCATCCATCCCTCTCTACAAGATCTCTCCGTGAAGCTCTCTTGCTAGTCCTAAGGAAAACCTAGAGAAAATAGGTTGAAAATAGGAAAACTAATGAGCTAGGGTTCCAAGAGTTGGCTGCCATCCTCTCACCTCTTGGGTTATATAGGCGGCAACCGAATGTCTAAAATGCCCCTCTCTACTAACTAGGGATACAAGCCCCTCAAGGGCGGATTTGGAATTCTTGATGTCTTCACCATCGGACGGATGCCCGGCGACCGCACCCTGCGTAGCCTCGACGCAAGCCATGCGATCCCGACGCGTGTCCTCCGCTTCGAAGATTCGGACCGCGTGTCGCACACCGGTCGGACCGGTGCTCCTCACCGGGCCGAGCCGGTCCCCACCGGTCAGACCGGTCAGACCCACCGGTCAGACCGGTCTGGTGCTGCTGCACCTCCGTCTTCGGTTCTCCGGTCTTGGCTTTGTGGATCAACCAAGGAACCCAGTGGTTTTCGGTGAACCACCGAAACCCCGCGAACTCGGTGTAGCCTCCGCCAATCTCAACTCATGACTTGGCTCCCACGTAGTCCCGGCTCGACCTTGGTTTTGAGGCTCAACCAAGAAACCGTCCATGACTTCATCTTGCTGTTCATGCCACCATGCGGCCCGCACTTGACCCCGCTGGCCACCGGGTCCCTCGAACAAAGCCTACTTGTCTTCTCCACACCTGGAGGCCTCACCGCGACGACCTTTCGCGCTTGTTCTTCACCCGCACCAACACGAGTCAAGCCGCAACCCGCACCCTGCAATACTTAGCCAAGAATCGGTCCACACAACGTTGTCAATCACTCATCACACAAAGAAGCGACCATCCACCGGTCCCTCGAACCACACATGGTCCTCACGGTTGGCCCCCCGAAGATGAGGAACACGTTCTCCACGGTGGGGAAGCCGCCTGCATCGCCATCACCCCCGTCCTTCTTGGCCTCAGCGTCCTTCGCGGTGGCGCGGCCGTAGAACCGCTTGAGCAAGTCGCATTGCTCGAGGGTGTGGTTCACCGGTGTCTTGTGGTATGGACATGGCTTCTTCAGCATGTCGTCGAACACCCCCAGACCTCGAGGGGCCGGTCAAGGGCCCCGTCGAGCCGGGTCAACAGCAAGGGCCTCGGCGTCGTTGCCATCGCGTCCCTGCTCACGCGCCTCACGGCGCGGCTTCTTTCCCTTCTTGCCTCGCTTGTCTTTCCGGTGGAGCTCTTTGGACTTGCTGCCCTCCGCGGGCGCGTCGTCCGTGCGCTTGCCCTTCTTGCCGTCGAAGATCGCCCCCACTGCCTCTTGACCTGAGGCAAAACTGGTGGCGATATCGAACAGCTCGTTCGAGTCGACCGGCGGGCTGCGCCCCAGCTCGCACACGAGATCCCGGCACGTGGTGCCCTCGAGGAAGGCGTGCACAATCTCGGATTGCACCACGCTTAGGAGCTCCGTGCAGCGCTTGGAGAAGCGCCGTATGAAGTCCCGGAGCGACTCTCCGGGCTTCTGGGTGCAGGCGTGCAGGTCCCAAGAGTTCCCAGGGCGCACATACGTGCCCTGGAAGTTGCCGACGAACGTGCGGACCAAGTCATCCCAGTTGTGGATCTGACTGGCCGGCAGGTGCTCGAGCCATGTCCGAGCTAAGTCGGCGAGGTGCAGGGGGAGGTTGCGGATGATGACCTCGTCACTGGTGGCCCCGCCCAGCTGGCATGCTAGGCGGTAGTCATTGAGCCACACGCGGGGATCTGTTTCCCCGTTGTACTTGACGATGGTCGTGGGCTGGCGGAAGCGCTGGGGAAAGGCCGCCGCGCGGATCTCCCGGCTGAACACGCGGGTTCCCGGAGGCTCCGGCGTTGGCGAGCGATCCTCATCGCTATCGTAGCCTGCTGCCGCTCGCGCATCCGCTTTGCTCGTCCGCCGAGCATTGATGACGTTGCAGACATCGCTGTCCCGTGCTTGCCCGCGCGTGTCGAGGAGCCGTTCTTTAGCTGGCGTGCGCCCCGGGTTGGCGGCTCGCTCTGTCGCTCCACCCGCGTGCACCGAGGGTTCGGCCCCCTGCGCGTCCCCATTGCCCCACGCGTCCCCCTGCCCGGCGGATGCGGGACGCCGAGCTCTCGGCCTGCCGGACGGCCGCTTGCTCGATGAGCGCCTGCGCCTCACGGTGCAGGTTCCGCGCCTCGGGCGTTGAAGGGGCAGGCATGGCCCGCAACAGCGTCGCGGCGGCGATGAGATTTTGACTCGCTCGCTGAGGTGTATCTGGGTTGTCGACGTTGAAATCGGCATTGATGCGGTCGCGGACCTGTATGCCCAGCTCCCGCACGCGTTCGCCGCGCGCAGAGGCTTCCCGCGCCATAGAGGCGCGGAGCAACCGCACCGTCCGATATTCCTCCGCCAGCTTGGCCTCGAGCTCGCGGGCTTGGGCCGTCGCGCGTCGATGTCAGCCCCCGTTGGGGGTGAAGGAGCAGGGGCGCTTGGTCCCGCTGCCAGGTGCGAGGCGGTCCATAGAGCGGGCGTAACTTCTCCGTCGCCGGCGCCCGCTGCGCCGGTGGCATTCACTAGGTCGTTGGCGATGACGATGCAGCATTCCCGCGCGGGATCGTAGCTTCCGGTGCTGGAGTCGTCGGAGCAGCCGAACTAATAGTCCGTGGTCGAGAAATCGCCTGAACATTACTGGGTCCGGCACGCCGAAAAAGTCCCACTCCGCGTACCCGTGCAGGTTGGCGGGTGGCAACGCGTCAAGAGATCCTAGGGACAACTCGTCGCCGGCGGAGGCGCTAGGATCCCTGGCGACGTAGACGTGACCGCCAGGGGGAACCCTGCGCATCGTGGTGTTGGCGTTGGCGTTGTAAGCCGTCGTAGCGCCGTGAAGACCGATGAGGAAGCGCGGCCCGGAGACCGCACGCTCACCCGCGGGACGGCGGTCGTCGTGCCGACGGGCGCACCGCGTTGTGAGGCGACGCGCTCGGCTTGCCTTCGCTCCGACCGCGCCCGGCGTGAGCGCCGACGGGAGCGGCGGCGACGCCGAGACGCCGACGGGCCCGCATCGTCCATGCCGGCGGGCGTTTGCGTCGTGGTGACGCGCGCGGCAGCGACCGGGGCGGACCCGGCTTGGCGCCGTGCACGGAGCTCCTCACGGTTGGTGAGGCGCATCAGGTAGCCGTTCCCTGTAGCTTGAAAGTTCAGGCCTCCGAACCGGATTTCAAACCCGGCGGGGAGGGGGTCCGAGCTGCCCATGGAGTAATGCGTGCCGCGGTACTCGGTGGGAATCACCATGGAGGGAGTTGACGGTGGATTGACCTTTCGGCGCTCGTGTGCCCCATGATGGGCGCCAACTGTCGGTGCGAAATATGGTCCCGACACTAACCAGTGATAAGCGCCAAGGTCTATCCCTCAATGGTCGATGCTAAGCAATTAAAGACACAAGGTTTATCCTGGTTCCGGCTAGGGGCCGTACGTCCAGCAGTGGTGTGCTAAGGGCACTATATTGCTCAGCACCGGGGTGCCTGTAGTGGGGCGGCTACAAGCAAAGTGGGAGAGGGGGCGTGGCCTCCAAGTCCCTGACGAAGTGAACGGAAGGGGTTCAGATGTTGTGGGAGAATTGTGGAATGTGTGTGTGTTGTGTCGTGTCGTATGTTGTTCCTTGTCCCCTGCGGCGGAGGAGTTCACCTTCCTTTTATAGGCCAAGGAGAGGGTGAATTACAAGCATGCCGCACTATTCAACTACATGGGGAGGTATGGTGTGCAACGCCATAGAGTGAGCGGCCGCCTTGACGGTCCTTGCCGCGATCTGGTCATCATGGCGTACCTTGTACCCGAACAGCGGTAGCTTCGAGGGTGGAGGCGCAGTGGTTGGCCGTGGCGTCCCCAGGCGGGCTTGAGGGGGTCGCCGACGTCAATCCGTACGGGATACAGTGGCAGGCGTGGCGACATCCCGTTCCCGCATACCTTATGGCGCCGGAGTGGTTGTAACAGCGCCCGGCGTGGTGCTGCGAGCACGGGGGGTGCCCCGTACGGGGCCAATAGTGGCGGGGATGGCGTCCCGCCGGCCTAGCGTCACGACCTGGTCCTGCAAGGTCACGAGAAAGCAGTTCGAGGGTGTGCCCGGCCCCCCTTCGAGGGCGCGGCGCGTTAGCCGTACGGGAGTAGGCGGCGTGGTGTCACGGGGCTGACGCCGGCCACACCGCAGTCCCCCACAGTGGCGGGGATGAGTTCCCCCTAGGGAGTTGGTGTGACAGGGTCAGGGCGTGTTTCCGAGGCGCATGATGGCGCCGCCCTGCCGTGTCAGGGCATTAAATGCCCGTACCCGCGTGCGGGAACGGACGTGCGCGTGAGGGAGCCTCGAACGAGGCGGAGCCCGCTCGAGGGGGCTGTGAACCCTCGAGTGAGGCGGAGCCCGGTCGAGGGAGGCGTGCACCCTCGAGCGAGGCGGAGCCTGCACGAGGGGACCTTTGAGTGGGCCGCTTTGGTGGGCCGCGGGGACCACCACAGCGTGGCCCGTGGCCCGTGTGTGCGCTCAAGCGAGATGCGTTTAGCTTTGGTTTTTTGCAGGTTTTAAGCAGGGTTTCCCCAGTTGTCTTAGGGGACCCTCAGGGCTGTCCCCAACAGCGCTGGTAGCCAAAAAACCGGTAGAATGAGAAAAGAAACCAAGAAATACACTCACCAACTGGCCGTCGGGGAGCATGGTGAATGCCCACAGGGATGCGTGGTCACAACGCCCCGGCCTGAGGTCGATGGCACGCAGCGCCCGGGTGCCCGCGTACGGCCGAGGGAAGGGATCCCGCAGCAGCCGCGACTCCACCAGCGCGACGGGGTCCGCGTCCTCGCTCATCTCAAAGATGCGGAGCCGCCTCTCCATCAGGGGGACGATCCGCCGGTGGTGGAGATTGGCGAGGACGCATCGCGCGGTCAGCCCGCGATCCGCCAGGTCCTTCAATGCATCCAGGAGCGAGTCCAGCCGCGCCTGGTGCGAAGGCGGAGATACCCCGTGGTACCAGGAGGCGGCCTTCTCCCTTAGTACCTTGCCGGTGTAGGGGGGAGGCCGGGGTCGGCGTTGCGGAGGTAGAACCACCCCCGCTCCCAGTCCGCGTTGTTGGAGGTCATCGTGTAAGGAATATACTCCTCCATGCGCGAGCTCCACAACGCGAGCGCGAAGCCGCCGCCTCGCGCCGCGCGGCGAGTCCTCGGCTTCGACGTCGACAACTTATGCAGCTCCGCGCGGAAGAGGTGGACCCAGAGATCCCAATTTACTGGGATCCCCGGGAAGCCTTCACAGACGCTGACGAACATGGCCGCCTGCGAGATCGCGTTCGGCATGAAGTTGTGCAGCTCCACGCCGTAGTGGTAGCACAGGGCCCGCATGAAGCGGCTCACCGGCGCCGCGAAGCCGCGCTCATGAAAGCGCATGAAGCTGACGATGTAGCCGTACGGTGGGTTGGGAACTCGGTCCCTCTCCGCCGGCACGATCCACTCCGCGGGCCGCCCATCCACGTTCGCCGCCAGCTGGTGTGACGCCCCAGGTTTTTAATTACCGTCATTAACGCTAATGGCCAGATTAGCCGGTCAAATGGTCAACCGAGGACAAACCTAGGTCAACCTAGGCCCTCACCCATGAAAACTCACTAACACCCCCTAGTGACCCTAAATGAATAGTAAACACACTTGTGGGGCCAAACCATGGTCAAAGGGTGGGTCAAACCCCTTGCCACCCCGGTGTCCACAGGTGTCTGCCGGAACTTTTGCCGCGTTCTCCAAAATTCACCTAAACACTTAAAATTCTACCTTTAGGAAAGTTGTAGGTCTTGTTGAGGGACACAACTTTTATGTAGATTGGCATTTCAAATTTGGAGAAGAAAATTGTGAAAAACCCCTTGCAAGGCAGGAATCACTGTTGCCAAAAACAGGCTGACATTCAAAGTTGGCATTCAAATAAATTCAAATCCAGGAAGAAAACCCCTATACAGCCTTTGTAAAAAATATTGCTGGTACCAAGATCTACAACTTTGGTATTCATCACTTGGTCCAGTTATGGTTGAAAATTTTGAGAAAAATCGTGTGGAAAACAGCACCAGCAACACCTCTGCGCCAGAGCGCGCCGCCACGCGCGACGTCGCGCGCGCCCACGCGCCGCCGTCGCCGCTCGAGCGCCGCCGCACCCCGGCGTCCACGCCCACGCCTCCCAAGGCCGCGCCCCCACCTAGGTGCTCCATCCCGAGGTCACGCGCGCCCCAACGCGTCCCCCCGCCCCCGTGATGCACCGAGTCCGCGCCGAGCGCGCGCCGTACGCGCGCGCGCGCGCCGGACCGACGGTCCGTAGGCGGCGTCGCCGCCGTAGCACGGCGGGAGGATCTCGCCGTCATGCCGTCGTCACCCCGAACCCCCCGGGCCGCCTATAAAATCCACCTTCTTCCCCGCGGCGCGCCGGCCCGAGCCGCCCCGCGCCATTGCCGCCGCCGCATGCCGCCGGAGCTAGCCGCCCGCACTCGCCGCCGTCCAACCACCCGGGCCCGGGCTTCCTTAGCTCCCGGGGTAGCTTGTGCGTTCGCTTGTTTGCCAACATTTTGCCTCCACACCGTAGTTCCCCGAGCCGCCGTGAGCGCCGCCGCCGCCACCGCCGTGCGCCCTCGCCGGAGCTCGCCCCCGACCCCGCCGTCACCGCCATTCGACCCGTGGTGAGGCCAATCGCAACCCCGTGCCGCTTGTTGCCGTGGACCGGCCCCACATCGCCGCCGGCGAGCCCTCCCGCCGCCGCGAGGGCATGGTTGTGAATTCTGAGGGCTTAGTTGCAAGGAAACCTAACTAAGTTTATTTGCAGATCAGTCCAGTGACTTGAAAAATCCCTAGAAATTCACAGGAAAATCAGAAAAATCCCAAACCAATATTGTAGGGTTCAGGATGATAAACCCCACCTCTTTTGTTGTATACTCATGGCTAGATTCAAAATAGTTTTGGCAGGAAAAATACAAATGTGTTACACATAGATCTGTTATAAATTGAAATATATAACTCCTCTGTAGCCAAATTTTGGATATGTTGTGTGTTAGGATATGACTAGATGTTGTGCCAAAAATTGCACATAGTTATGCAGTACATATTGCTAGACAAATTCTTTTACATTCCTGCAGTAATTGCGTAGATGATTTTTCCAGTTAAATATATTTATGTTCTTGAGCGCAACTTGTGCACATTGTCTTGTAATGCCAAAATACACATTCTGTGAATTAATCATGAATTTGGGATTAACAGAAATAATTATTCTTGATTTATGCATGTTTTCCTTTGGAAATTAATAAACCAGGTTCAGTGGAGGTTCCATGTGAACATGATGATCCTTTAGGCTTGTTTAGGACCAGAGAGCATGCACAAGAAAGTTTGGATCATTTTGATGCTTATTTATTTTTATATGCCTTTACTTTGAATCACTAGCTAGCCTTTGTTATTTTCCACAATATTCAATTTCTTAGCATCCAACACTTACATGTGGGTCCAATGGACCAGGATGGGTGCTAGTAGGCTTAAGAAACACTCATTTAATTTTTGGTAATTTAATTGATTAATAAAAGGCTTAAATGCCCTTTTAATATTAAAGGGAAATTAAAATAAAGAGAAACCCTTAATTAAATCTTTTTCCTTTTTGAAGGTATTATTTAATATAAATAAAGGAAATTTAATTATCAGCACTGATAAGGAATTAATTCATAAATATAAATATTAATTACACCTCATGGTGAAGATAAAAGGAAATGAAGCTTTCACATGAAATGATAAGCTTATTAAAAACCTTTATTCAAATGTGGAATAAAAGAATAACCCATGTACATCCCATAACCTTCCTAAAAGAGAAACCTTAGATAGATGCTTGTTAAGGTGAATATGACCAACTAGAGTTGGATAAGACAACAAACTATCACATCACCTAAAGTGCATTTCATTCCGTGTAGATCTTCGGACGGAGATTACTCCCCGGTCCCTAAAACCGAGGAAGGAGGAGCGGAAGGTTCTCTGCGAGACGTGGACGTACTCGACACTGAGGGTGCCCAAGCTAACCTAGCTGACGAAGGCAAGCTCCGGTGCATCTAACCTAGTTTTAAAGTTCTTTATTCAATTATCTATGAATGATTGTGCATTTACGTACAGGAGTTGTATGAAACCCTAGATGCATGATCCATAGGTACCTTCGGTCCCTACTAGTATGATAGGTCGGTAGCTGCTAAGCTATAGGACCGTTACAAGTCGAGTGATGACCTCACTCGCGAGAATAGGTTCCTAGATAGGAATCATACTGTATCCTTAAATGGATTGCTCACGTGGTAAGAGCATGGGATCTGGCTCCGATCCAGTGGTTATGTGGGTTAAGTTTTTGAACGTACTAAGCACATGCCGGTTATGGGGCCAGTAAGCCTAGTACCTTAATGAGGCGGCGAGGGATCCTACTATTACTACTCTTGGGATTCGCTCTCACGGCTAGCTACCGGTGGTGTATGGTGACTCCGGTATCTCGCGGGGTATGCCGGATATCCCGCACCAAAGACTGTAAGATTCGATCCCGACCCGAGGATTTTTGGGGACGGCCTGGGAAGTTGTCCTCGCGGGGGCAGCCTACCGTGTGTTTGGGTCTACCTTGCAAGGTTTAAATCAATCGATTGTCGGCCTCTCACCGTTACCCGAGACTACTTACTCCACTAGTCATGAGATCCCTAATGATGGAAGTTGATGAACTTTATGCTTGATTAATTGTATTGTACAACTTGTTTGTACTAGTTGGCTAATGTAGTAAGATTAAACCTACTAGAACTTGTGCTAAAATCTTGAAAGTAAGGACCTACTCTTTGTTACTTTTTAGCAAAAGCAACCCAGTAGCCAAAAAGCCTTTCATGGTCTAGATTTGGTGAAGTAGTTATCACCGACGGGTAAGACTTGCTGAGTATTAGTATACTCAGCCTTGCTATAATGTGTTGATCCAGGTAATGCCTTTAGTGATGTGTGGCCCGGTGAGATCCCGCCCGGGTGGGAGCTGGAGTGGGTGGAGGACGACTACTGAAAGCATCATGGATGGCCTCCTGTGGTGATTTCGCTTCCGCTAGTTTATTTCCGCTGCTTTTCAAAACTCTGAACTATTTCGTCATGACAAAAACTATGGTTTGTAATAATTAAACCCTTTGGGGTACGAATTTGGATTTGAATGTTGCTGTATCTCTGGACTCGCCTTCGAGTGAGTTTTAATGCATATATTCGATCCTTGTGCTTTTCAAGTGATTTACCGGGCGTTAACCCGGCAACTAACGGCAAGATGATACCTTATTATTGCTTAATGACCAAAGTGGATCGGTCTTAGGCGATAGTACGGTATTTTCCTGGGCGGGTTGTCACAGTTGGCATCAGAGCTTATATGCACCAGAGATTAATTAATAAACCTTAATCACTGAATTTTGAATAAAATATGCCAAGATTTTCTGATTTTCCAAAATACGTTGGTCCGCTAAGGATAAACTAGACCGAGAGGCCCTAGAGGGAACTTTGGGTTCTTTCAGGTGGCTTAATTAACCTATGGTTTATTTTGCTAACTCCCAGCACATTACTTTATGTCAGACTTACTTTCTTGCACAACCATACTAGTTCATCACGTTTTGCCATACGTGGTGGTACCAAAGGGAAGTCCTGTGAGGGACTAGTGGGACCTATTCCAATGGGTGCCGCGTCGCGTTTGATTCTCGTCACGTTTTGCCATACGTGATGGTACCACGGGAAAGTCCGTGAGGGGTGAGTGAGGCCTATTCCAATGGGCACTCACGTCGCGTCAGAGTCTTAAATAGGACGCTGTCCATGCAGCGGCTTAACGCATGGATACCGTTTCTATAGTGAATCGTAATGAATGTGGACGCTTTTGTGACGTGCTAGCACGAAAGGTTCGTTTTCTGCAGGTACATAACAACGCTTCGTTAGTTGTTAAGCAAGTACCGTATAGCTCTCGACTAGATATTATAGGGAGAGACGAATAAAAGCCTTGCCACCGGCACTAACTTCGATTTTTGGCTTGATTGCCACGTGAGGTCGAATAGGACGTCTTGCATGCATGTTAAAAATCGAAACAAATAAAACAGACCCAAAAATCGGAATTCCATATACTCTCTAAGGAAGATTATGCTAGTGTGTGCTTTTTATAAAAATTAGAGGTACCCCTCATACCTAGCCGTCATGCTGCCGATATTTTGTGAAAAATTGTTTACCGTGTGCTAGGTTTAATTAAAACCAAATTGTTAAAAATCATTGCTCCTCAACTAGCTGTCTTGTAATAGCAAATCTCATATCCTAGTTTCCATGGGTTGGTTCACATTTCCCCTGGGCACATTCAGGTTAAGGACCATTCATCTTGTTTCTTTGATCGATGCTCAACCTTAAAAAGCTGAATTAAAGGTATTAAATGTTTCATTTAAAACTTGGGAAATTTTTGAGGTTTCTGGATTTTTGGTTATGGATTTTTATTCACAGCTGCCAGAACTTCACCATTTGACATGCCGTTCTCTTTGAGATCTGACATGAGTTACATTTGTGTACAGATGGATTTCCCCGTGTTGCACCAGTTCGACGCTGACGGTACGATCCGTACCAACGGGTTGCACTGGGAGGTTTTTCCGCGCTTGGCGTGGGAAGCACTCAGTGTCGCAGGCTACCTTACCCCACCGACGTACGAGGTGAAGGAGTTTGAGCGCTTTGGCGTTGCCCGTTGCAGAGTGATCGTTACTGTTCTGCCACACCCAGACCACGCCGACTGGTTTGACCTGAGTTTTATTTACTGGGGATTTATCACTTACGAGTCCGTGGAGTCAGCCGCCCTCAGAGTGCTGACAGACTTTTGTGACCACAACCCTACCGTGGTAGCTCTTTCTCCGTTTGGACTGTTTCCTCGCCGTGAGTCCTCACGACCCGGCCTTGGTTGGACCGTATGGACCACCTACGGGAGCTACTGACCCTAGCAGAGCCGTTGGATGTTACCCAGACACTTGCCCGTTGTCTGAACGTGGTCTTCACACTCCAGGGGCTGCTTTATAACACCGCAACGATTATTGCACAGCGCTTGGAGGCATCTAGGCGCGATTGGGAGCAACTTTCGGCAAAGACACCGGCAGTCGAACTTCATGCTTACCCGTAGTGCGGTAGGAGAACGACAGGCTGCGTGCTAGGAGGTTCCAGCTGGAGCTTGAGAGAGGTGACCGCCTACAGAGGATCGTGGATCTGAAGGCGGAGAACCATGCACTAGAGGAGGATGCCGACGCTCACGAGATAGAGAGGCTGACACTGCTGCAGAACATTGCTGAGATGCAGGAGCACGTGCAGGAGGCCGAGGTACGTGTGGCCGCCTTACGTGCTATAGTGGCCTTACGACCCACGCCCCCAAGACAGCACACCCGGAGGAGCAGCGGTCGTGTCCGGTCCGGATCGAAGAGCCGTGCAGGACCACCGCTACCAACTCCCCCAGCCTTCGCCTTCGTACAGTGGTGCTTCAGTGGGCAACTAGGTTGCCGACAGCAGTGAGTAGGAGGATGTCGATCTTACCGAGTTGTCTTTGAGATGTTAGAGTAGTTGGCTTAACAGCACGTCTTCGTGCCAAGCAACTACTGTATCGTGTCATGTCATGATGTTCCAAATTCGAATTGTAATGTCTTGAACCTTGTTCTGTCATGTTGTAATAAGAATGCTTAAGCTTGTATGCTTTAAGTGAATTTCGTTGTCTTTCAAATTGAAATTTTCTTGCGTTGAATACCAGATCCTTGGATAAATCGTTGCAAATGACCACGCTTGTCAATGTTGCATTTTCTCCTAAAAACGTTGGTAAAACAAAGCATCTTTAGGAACATCACTCGTTGCCAGCAAATAAGTGCTCATTCGTATACCACCTTCTTTGGTGTCCGGAATGACGATGATCGTTCGAAAGTAATTATGAGCCGTACAATTGAGTAATCGCCGTCCTAACCGTGTTGAGAAGAACGATTCTATGAATTTTTGGTGGCTATAGAATATTGTTGCTTGTTGCTGTCCTCATTATTTAAGTACTAATGAGATGTGATTATGCATGATCGTGCTTGTCATCATTTGGAGTAAGCTTTCGGTTATCTCACTAATAAAGCTCACTTTTCAGATGGTGGGAACCACGCGTAGCTCTCCCAATGGTTTCGGAGGGAGTGGTAGTGGTGACTTGCCACCACCCCCGCCCATGACACCGACGGAGGCTTTCATGGCCACCCAAACCGAGGTGTTGCGCCAGATCCTGCAGACGCAGCAGCAGATCGCCCAGCAGATGAACCAAGGGCCGCCACATGGGGCCAACCACGAGGGGCCTAACCAGGTCACCACGTACACCCAGTTCATCGCCATGAAGCCGCCAACCTTCACTAAAGCAGAAGACCCTCTGGAAGCTGAGGCTTGGGTCAAGGCCATAGAGGCGAAATTCTCTGCCTTTGTGCTGCCTTGCTCCTAGGAGAACAAAGCGAACTTCGCAGCGCTACAACTGCGAGGGGAAGCTTTGATGTGGTGGGACCACTTCAAGTCCATGCAACGAGGCCACGCTGTGACTTGGGACGAGTTCAAGCAGGCTTTCAAGAGCCACCACATCCCCAAGGGTCTGATGGACAGAAAGATGAGGGAGCTGTTGGCCCTCCGTCAGGGATCTAACTCCGTGTACCGCTATGCTCAGAAGTTCAATAGCTTATGCCAGTACGGTGGGCATCATGTTGATACTGATGCCAAGAAGATGGAGAGGTTTCGTGACGGGCTTGATGGCAAGCTGTATGAGCGCCTGAATCGCCGAGCCCGCAAATTTCCATGAGCTAGTGAACAAGGCTATCTCACAAGAGGATGCTATGAAGAAAGCCCATGGGGACAACAAGAGGATGTCCGGTTTCACCCCAGGCAGCGGAACAAACAAGAAGTTTCGCTTTGTGAAGAAGGAAGCTCCAGGCCCATCCCAGCAATCTTCAACTGGACGCTGGACGATGAAGCCATCCCAGGGCAAACCTGCCGGGAACTTCCAGTTCCGCCGTGCCCAGCAGCAGGCTCCAAAGCCTATTGCACCCCCTCGCGATGTTGGAGATCGTCGTTGCTACAACTGTGGCCAGCCAGGGCACTACATTAATGAGTGTCCCAAGCCCAGGCAGATCAAGCCCAACCCGCAGAGTCAGAGTACGGGAAGCAAGCCTACCACTCCGGCCAAGAAGCCTATGGTGCAAGTGCACCAAGGCAAGCTGAACTTCACTACCATGAGTGACATTCCAGCAGAGCTCCAAGGTACTCACAGTACATTCTCTATCAATAACACTCCTGTTAAGGTTTTATTTGATTCGGGAGCCACCCATAGTTTCATAAATGAGAGTCTACTAGACAAATTGGGTCTAAGAGGAGCACAAACCAAATCTGCTTATAAAATCACCACACTCGGTGGAAACATCATGTCTCAGTTAGTGACTTTTGGAGTTCCTCTCAGACTAGGAAGTCGGGTTATTCAATCTAATCTGATAGTTATCAAATTGGGGAGCATGGATGTCATTTTGGGTATGGAATGGATGAATCAACATAGGGTGGTTCTAGATATATCAAATAGGGTCGTAGAGATCAACTCTCCTACGGTCGGGCACACTACCTTGTACCTACCTTTCCGGGACGGTACTGACTCTTGTGCCTATGTGACCATTATCTCCTCTCTTGATGAAATTCCAGTAGTGAGTGAGTACCCGGATGTATTTCCTGACAAGTTGCCTGGTATGCCACCAGACAGAGACGTCGAGTTTGTAATCGAACTCCAGCCCGGTACCGCACCCATTTCCCAGAGACCCTATCGCATGCCACCCAAAGAATTAGCTAAATTAAAAACCCAACTCCATGAATTGTTAGATAAGGGTTACATTCGCCCGAGCTCTTCTCCTTGGGGTTGCCCTGCTCTCTTTGTCAAAAAGAAAGATGGTAGCTTGAGAATGTGCGTAGATTATCGACCACTCAATGCCGTCACCATCAAAAGCAAATACCCACTTCCTCGAATCGATGTTCTTTTCGATCAATTGGCTGATGCCAAAGTCTTCTCTAAGATCGATCTTCGTTCTGGCTACCACCAAATCAAGATTCGACCATGCGACGTTCCTAAAACCGCTTTTTCCACTCGTTATGGTCTTTACAAGTTCTTGGTCATGTCCTTCGGACTCACTAATGCGCCTGCCTACTTCATGTATCTCATGAACTCTGTGTTCATGATGGAGCTCGATAAATTTGTCGTGGTCTTTATCGATGATATTCTCATCTATTCTAAGAGCGAGAAAGATCACGCCAATCATCTCCGAGTTGTCCTTCAGTGTTTCCGAGATCACAAGCTTTATGCTAAGTTCTCCAAATGCGAATTCTGGTTGAAAAGTGTAAAATTCTTAGGACACGCCATTTCCCAAGATGGTATCTCCGTAGATCCTAGCAAAGTTCAAGAGGTGATGGATTGGAAACCACCCAAATTCGTACATCAAATTCGTAGTTTCCTAGGATTGGCGGGATACTACCGTCAATTCATTCCTGACTTTTCTAGAATCGCAAAACCCATGACCGAATTACTCAAGAAGGGAGTAAAATTCGTATGGAGTGAAGCATGTGAGAAAGCTTTTGACACCCTCAGACAACATCTAACTTCAGCCCCAGTGCTAGCTCAACCTGATAATTCCAAACCGTTTGAAGTCTTTTGAGACGCATCGTGCACGGTGTCTCGCCGTGTCCTTATGCAAGAAGGCCGAGTCATTGCCTATGCTTCACGGGCACTTCGACCCCATGAGCTCAATTATCCTACCCATGATCTTGAGTTGGCTGCTGTCGTTCATGCCCTCAAGATATGGAGACATTATCTAATGGGCAATCATTGCAATATCTTCACCGATCACAAGAGCCTCAAATACATCTTCACCCAGTCAGAATTGAATATGAGACAGAGAAGATGGCTTGAGTTGATCAAGGATTATGATCTAGAAGTGCACTATCATCCCGGCAAAGCAAATGTTGTTGCGGATGCTCTTAGCCGCAAGGAGCATTGCAACCACCTAGAGTTGGAGCCGCCGCTGAACCCTTGTGTGAAGGAATGAGAAGGCTCAACTTAGAAGTGGTACCGCAGGGAATTCTTTATGCCATGACGGCAGAGTCAAACCTTTATGACAGGATTGTCACTGCCCAGCGCAATGATGCAGATGTTCAAACCATCATGCAGAAACTAGTAGAAGGAGACCCAAAGTACACTTGTTTCTAGAAGGATCACCAAGATGTGGTCCGGTTTGGGAAACGCCTAGTGGCCCCCGTTGACCCAGAAATCAAGAAAATCATTCTAGATGAAGCTCACAAGTCCAAGTTCTCTATTCATCCCGGTAGTACCAAGATGTACCAAGATCTGAAGCAGAACTTTTGGTGGTCCAATATGAAGGAGGATGCAGCCAAGTATGTAGCTGAGTGCGATACTTGCCACCGGATGAAAGCAAGTCATTTGAAATCGGCAGGAGTACTCCAACCCCTGTCAATACCTATGTGGAAATGGGACGATATTAGTATGGATTTCATTGTGGGTTTACCCCTGACCCCTAGAAAGAAGGATTCTATTTGGGTAATTGTGGATAGACTTACCAAGACCGCTCACTTCATTGCCGTGCACACCACTTACTCCGTACAACAATATGCACAGTTGTACGTGAACCACATAGTTCGTCTGCATGGAATCCCAAAGACTATAATCTCTGATAGAGGGACTCAGTTTGTAGCCCGTTTTTGGGAACAGTTGCACGAGTGTTTGGGAACTCAGCTACTCCGCTAGCCTCCAGTTATCATCCGGCAGACCGGTGGTCGACGGAGAGGATAAATCGATTCTAGAGGACATGTCGAGAGCAAGCATCTTGCACTTTGACAAGAGTTGGGACAAGTGTTTGTCTTTGGCGTAGTTCTCTTACAATAACGGCTATCGAGCCGCCTTGAAAATGGCACCGTTCGATGCTCTATACGGACATAGATGCCGCACTCCACCGAATTGGTCGAGGCCGTAGAGAGAACACTCTTTGGACCCGCAGTTAGTTAAAGAGGACGAAGAAAGGGTGCAAGTGATAAGAGAAAATTTGAAGATGGCACAGATGAGACAAAAGAGTTACCATGACAAGGGAACCGCATCTCGACACTTTGAAGTGGGAGATCATGTATATTTGAAGGTATCCCCCACCAAAGGTGTGCAAAGGTTCGGAGTCAAGGGAAAGTTAGCCCCGCGCTACATTGGACCATATGAAGTAATAGAAGTATGTGGACCCGTGGCTTACTGTATCCAATTGCCAGAACGGTTTTCCGCAGTTCACAATGTGTTCCATGTAACTCGCTTGAAGAAGGGAATGCCCGTTCGGAGAACGAGATCATCACGAAGCTAATGCTTGGATCGAGCGCATTTCTCGCTCGTCGAGCATCCATTGAAGGTACTAGACCAAAAAGAGCGAAAGACCCGAAGGCAGACCGTGCGCATGTACAAGATCCAATGGAGCCATCACACGGAGGAAGAAGCCACATGGGAGACGGAGGATTATCTTAACAACAAGTATCCGGGCTTCCTTCAATCTGAAAACCGTGAGTTCCTTCTCCCCATCTCTTCGTTGTCAAATCGAATCTCGGGACGAGATTCCGTTTAAGGGGGGTAGGTTGTGACGCCCCAGGTTTTTAATTACCATCATTACGCTAATGGCCAGATTAGCCGGTCAAATGGTCAACCGAGGTCAAACCTAGGTCAACCTGGGCCCTCACCCATTAAAACTCACTAACACCCCCTAGTGACCCTAAATGAATAGTAAACACACTTGTGGGGCCAACCCATGGTCAAAGGGTGGGTCAAACCCCTTGCCACCGCAGTGTCCACAGGTGTTTGCCGGAACTTTTGCCGCGTTCTCCAAAATTCACCTAAACACTTAAAATTCTACCTTTAGGAAAGTTGTAGGTCTTGTTGAGGGACACAACTTTCATGTAGATTGGCATTTAAAATTTGGAGAGGAAAGTTGTGAAAAACCCCTTGCAAGGCAGGAATCACTGTTGCCAAGAACAGGCTGACATTCAAAGTTGGCATTCAAATAAATTCAAATCCAGGAAGAAAAACCCTATACAGCCTTTGTAAAAAATGTTGCTGGTACCTAGATCTACAACTTTGGTATTCATAACTTGGTCCAGTTATGTTTGAGAATTTTGAAAAAAATCGTGTGGAAAACAAAGATCGCAACACCTCTCGCGCCGCAGCGCGCGCGCCACGCGCGACGCCGCGCGCGCCCGCGCGCCGCCGTCGCCGCCCGAGCGCCGCCGCGCCCCGGCGTCCACGCCCACACCTCCCAAGGCCGCGCCCCCACCTAGGTGCTCCGTCCCGAGGTCACGCGCGCCCCAATGCGTCCCCCCCGCCCCCGTGATGCGCCGAGTCCGCGCCGAGCGCCGCCGCACGCGCGCGCGCGCGCCCGACCGACGGTCCGTCGGCGGCGTCGCCGCCGTACGCGCGGGCCCCGAGCCGCCGTAGCACGGCGGAGGATCTCGCCGTCACGCCGTCGTCACCCCGAACCCCCCGTGCCGCCTATAAAAGCCGCCTTCTTCCCCGCGCGCGCGCCACCCCGCGCCATTGCCGCCGCCGCACGCCGCCGGAGCTCGCCGCCCGCGCCGCCGCCGTCCAACCGCCCGGCCCGGGCCTTCCTTAGCTCCCGTGGTAGCTCGTGCGTTCGCTTGTTTTCCAACATTTTGTCTCCACACCGTAGTTCCCCGAGCCGCCGTGAGCGCCGCCGCCGGCCACCGCCGTGCGCCCTCGGCGGAGCTCGCCCCGACCCCGCCGTCACCGCCATTCGACCCGTGGTGAGGCCAATCGCAACCCCGTGCCGCTTGTTGCCGTGGCCCGGCCCCACATCGCCGCCGGCGAGCCCTCCCGCCGCCGCGAGGGCATGGTTGTGAATTCCGAGGGCTTAGTTGCAAGGAAACCTAACTAAGTTTATTTGCAGATCAGTCCAGTGACTTGAAAAATCCCTAAAAATTCACAGGAAAATCAGAAAAATCCCAAACCAATTTTGTAGGGTTTAGGATGATAAACCCCACCTCTTTTGTTGTATACTCATGGCTATATTCAAAATAGTTTTGGCAGGAAAAATACAAATGTGTTACACATAGATCTGTCATAAATTGAAATATATAACTCCTCTATAGCCAAATTTTGGATATGTTGTGTGTTACGATATGACTAGATGTTGTGCCAAAAATTGCACATACTTATGCAGTAGATATTGCTAGACAAATTCTTTTCCATTCCTGCAGTAATTTCCTAGATGATTTTTCCTGTTAAATATATTTATGTTCTTGAGCCCAACTTGTGCACACTGTGTTATAATGCCAAAATACACATCCTGTGAATTAATCATGAATTTTGGATTAACAGAAATAATTATTCTTGATTTATGCATGTTTTCCTTTGGAAATTAATAAACCAAGTTCAGTGGAGGTTCCATGTGAACATGATGGTCCTTTAGGCTTGTTTAGGACCAGAGAGCATGCACAAGAAAGTTTGGATCATTTTGATGCTTATTTATTTTTATATGCCTTTACTTTGAATCATTAGCTAGCCTTTGTTATTTTCCACAATATTTAATTTCTTAGCATCCAACACTTACATGTGGGTCCAATGGACCAGGATGGGTGCTAGTAGGCTTAAGAAACACTCATTTAATTTTTGGTAATTTAATTGATTAATAAAAGGCTTAAATGCCCTTTTAATATTAAAGGGAAATTAAAATAAAGAGAAACCCTTAATTAAATCTTTTTCCTTTTTGAAGGTATTATTTAATATAAATAAAGGAAATTTAATTATCAGCACTGATAAGGAATTAATTCATAAATATAAATATTAATTACACCTCATGGTGAAGATAAAAGGAAATGAAGCTTTCACATGAAATGATAAGCTTATTAAAAACCTTTATTCAAATGTGGAATAAAAAGAATAACCCATGTACATCCCATAACCTTCCTAAAAGAGAAACCTTAGATAGATGCTTGTTAAGGTGAATATGACCAACTAGAGTTGGATAAGACAACAAACTATCACATCACCTAAAGTGCATTTCATTCCGTGTAGATCTTCCGGACGGAGATTACTCCCTGGTCCCGGAAACCGAGGAAGGAGGAGCGGAAGGTTCTCTGCAGTACGTGGACGTACTCGACACTGAGGGTGCCCAAGCTAACCTAGCTGACGAAGGCAAGCTCCGGTGCATCTAACCTAGTTTTAAAGTTCTTTATTCAATTATCTATGAATGATTGTGCATTTACGTACAGGAGTTGTATGAAACCCTAGATGCATGATCCATAGGTACCTTTGGTCCCTACTAGTATGATAGGTCGGTAGCTGCTAAGCTATAGGACCGTTACAAGTCGAGTGATGACCTCACTCGCGAGAATAGGTTCCTAGATAGGAATCATACTGTATCCTTAAATGGATTGCTCACGTGGTAAGAGCATGGGATCTGGCTCCGATCTAGTGGTTATGTGGGTTAAGTTTTTGAACGTACTAAGCACATGCCGGTTATGGGACCGGTAAGCCTAGTACCTTAATGAGGCGGCGAGGGATCCTACTATTACTACTCTTGGGATTCGCTCTCACGGCTAGCTACCGGTGGTGTATGGTGACTCCGGGTATCTCGCGGGGTATGCCGGATAGCCTGCACCAAAGACTGTAAGATTCGATCCCGACCCGAGGATTTTTGGGGGCGTCCTGGGAAGTTGTCCTCGCGGGAGCAGCCTACCGTGTGTTTGGGTCTACCTTGCAAGGTTTAAATCAATCGATTGTCGGCCTCTCACCGTTACCCGAGACTACTTACTCCACTAGTCATGAGATCCCTAATGATGGAAGTTGATGAACTTTATGCTTGATTAATTGTATTGTACAACTTGTTTGTACTAGTTGGCTAATGTAGTAAGATTAAACCTACTAGAACTTGTGCTAAAATCTTGAAAGTAAGGACCTACTCTTTGTTACTTTTTAGCAAAAGCAACCCAGTAGCCAAAAAGCCTTTCATGGTCTAGATTTGGTGAAGTAGTTATCACCGACAGTAAGACTTGCCGAGTATTAGTATACTCACCTTGCTATAATGTGTTGATCCAAGTAATGCCTTCAGTGATGTGTGGCCCGGTGAGATCCCGCCCGGCTGGGAGCTGGAGTGGGTGGAGGACGACTACTGAAAGCATCATGGATGGCCTCCCGTGGTGATTTCGCTTCCGCTAGTTTATTTCCGCTGCTTTTCAAAACTCTGAACTATTTCGTCATGACAAAAACTATGGTTTGTAATAATTAAACCCTTCGGGGTACGAATTTGGATTTGAATGTTGCTGTATCTCTGGACTCGCCTTCGAGTGAGTTTTAATGCATATATTCGATCCTTTTGCTTTTCAAGTGATTTACCGGGCGTTAACCCGGCAACTAACGACAGGATGATACCTTATTATTGCTTAATGACCAAAGTGGATCGGTCTTAGGCGATAGTACGGTATTTTCCTGGGCGGGTTGTCACAGCTGGCCGCGTACACCAGCAGATTCAGAGACAGCGTCGTCGCCGTCGAGCGCTCCCATGCCGGCGGATCGATGATGGTGATGGGCTGCTGAGGAGCCATACGAGTGGACGGGGAGACGAGGAACGGGACGCAAGAGCAGAGGCGCAAAGGCAAGAAAGGCTCGGGGGCTGAAGCACTAGAAGCAGGGATGGCAAATGCTAAGTGCAAAGGTAAAAGACCGCCCCTCCTCCGCCTATCAAATTTATAGACCGCGAGGCGTGCTCTCCGGAGCGCACGCCCCGTGCGCATTAACTGCAGGTGATTGACGAGTGGGGCCCACCACGACCGTGGCAGCCGCATAACCGCACGCGCGCCATCATCACGGCGCGGTAACCGGAGGGCCGCGGCAGGCGGTCACGTCCGCCTGCCCACTCCACCCACTACGTGCGCTGCCGCGGCGCCTGAAAAGGCGCGCCCGCGGCGCGTGACTATAGCCGCGATTGCGAGCATTAAATGGCCCTGTCCCTTACCAAGTAAGGAGGACCCTCGAGCGGCTCGAGCCCCTGGCTCAAATAAGATCGACCCTCGAAGGGTGTGAATATCGACCAGTGGCCTCGAAGCCTGTTCAAGGTAAACGGGCGCCACAGGTGCCCTCGATCTATTGATCAGCGGTTCGAGGACTAGCGCGGCTGAGAACCCTCGAAACCTGCAGATGCGAAAAGATGGGAGCACTCCGCTGCTACCCCGCACGGCCCTACTGATCAGGGGTTCGAAACCTGACCCTCGACGGGTTCGAACATGTGCCCCAGATCGCCAGAGTCAGGGACGACGAGGGCGTGCGCATTCGAGCCTTTCCTTGAGCGCACCGGCTCCAGGGCGCCCCACATGTCGTGTTCGAGAGCCGGCGAGGGCAGCTAGCCGGGGGGATGCCACCGAGGGAGAGCTTCCTCGCCCTCGGTCCCTAGCGAATGGGACCGAGCCCCACCTAGCAAACCCATGCAAGCGCTTTAATGGTCGAGTCTCCGGACCACGAGCCTACCCTTATCGAACGGGGCATGGGCGTCCACTTGAACCACCCACTAACAGCTCAGCGAGGAATCCGCAATCCGCGACCCGATCGGTGGGGGTTGCGGAAACCTCACCCTCCGTCCCGCGGAGGGACGGCGAGGGCGCGTTTAAAACAAGACGAAGAGCTCGCCCCAATCACCTCGAATGGGCCCAGGCTCGGGGGCTCGACGCACGGCTACACCTCCTGGGATGCGCCGAACGCGGAAGGTATCAGTTGCGCGTGCGTCACCGAAGCCGGTTGCAACATCGTCGATGCCGGTTGAGACATGTACCACGCCTGCTGATAGCATTCCGCGAAAAAACCCCTGTAGGAGCACTCATGCTCCTGCAGGGCTTCGGGGGCTAGACCCGCGGGTCCGCTGACGCGGTCCCACGGAAATACGTTTGCGACCGGGAGGGAAGAACGTCCTATCAGTAGGCTCCAGCGTCTGGGGGAACCTGACCGGTACGCCCACAGATGCTCGGGGGCTACTGTCGGGGACAGCCATAAGGGTCCCCTAAAAAACCGGGGGGAATCCTGCTTAAAACCTGCAAAAAACGAAACAAAACACTCCTCTAACCTAAGCACGCACACACGACACGACCCATGCTGCGGTGGCCCCCGCGGCCCACCAGAGTGGCCCAATCAAGCACCCCCTCGAGCGAGGTCCACCTCGCTCGAGGGCTCGCGCCCCCTCGGGCAGGTTCCGCCTCGCTCGAGGGCTCACGCCCCCTCGAGCGGGCTCCACCTCGCTCGAGGGCTCACGCCCCCTCGAGCGGGTTCCGCCTCGCTCGAGGGCTCACGCCCCCTCGAGCGGGTTCCGCCTCGCTCGAGGCTCCCTCACGAGCGCACATGCTCCCACACGCGGGTACGAGCATTTAATGCTCTGACACATTAAAGCCGTGCCATCACGCGCCTGGGAGTCATGCCCCGGCGCTGTTCTGCCAACTCCCTATGGGGAGCCCATCCCCGCCACTGTGGGGACTATGCGACGAGGCCGGTGTCAGCTCCATGACATTGTGCCGCCCACTCCTGTACGGCTAACGCACCGCGCCCTCGAAGGGGGCCGGTCGCACCCTCGAACCCTCCTCTCGTGACTCTGCAGGGTCAAACCGTGACGTCAGGCCGGCGGGAGCGCCATCCCCGTCGTTGTCATTCCTGTGCGGCCATCCCCACCCCTCCAGCACCACGCCGTGCATTGCTACAACAACTCCGACGCTGTTGGGCACGCGGGGACGGGACGCCGCCACACCTGCCACTGTACCTCGTACGAATCGCCGTCAATGGCTCCCTCGAGCCCGTCTGGAGACGTCCCGCTCAACCACTACGCTACCACCCTCGAGGCCGCCCCTGTTCAAGTACAGGGCACGCCACGACGCCAGGACTGAAGCGAGATTCACCAGGACAACTGTCAACTCCCCGGCACTATAGGCCATACCTCCACACGTAGCTAAACAGTACGGCATGCCTATAAATCACCCTGTCCTTGGTCTGTAAAAGGAAGGTGACCCCCCTCGCCGCGGGGGGAGGAGACATCAGACACGGGACTACGGGTTGCGATCGCCCACACGCTCCCCGTCTTCCCCACGATATTGGCACTCGCCTCAATCACTCATCGTGGGACTTGGAGGCAACACCTCCTCTCCCGCCTTGCTTGTAGCCGCCCCAATACAGGCACCCCGGTGCAAAGCAATACAGTGCCTCGAGCACACCCCTGCTGGACGTACGGCCCCGGCCGGAACCAGGATAAACCAAGTGTCTTTAGTTGCGTAGCACCGACCATCGAGAGGCAGATCTCAGTGCTTAGTACTAGTTAGTGTCGGGACTACATTCCGCACCGACACATGTAGTGAGTGCTAGAGGCGCACAACGGCTACATCCTAAGGAGAAACTACGCAATTTTGCTCTCCGCCATGCGGAACAACAAACAAATGCGCTCTCTCTTGTCTCCTTGCCAGCTACCTTTGTCTACCTCTTAATGGTCTCTCTTCAGTAGCACACGCCTCAATTTGTGCAAAGCCTCGACTCTCCTGTCATGCCTTCACACCCACAACTGGCCATGGCTAAACAGAGACCTAACAAAGACCGTGTGCTTAACTGCATCAGGCTAACTACTCGATGACTAACGATCACAACAAGAGCATGACACATGAAATTTACATTTATATTCATATTTGTATTTTTCATTAGTAGATTCAATTTCTACAACAATGCTACATAATGTATGCATCTTTACTTTCAGGTCAAGCTCCGGTGATGACTTTCCAGTACGCTCCGTGTACCTCCACTAGCGCGGCTAGTTCCCAAACTCGGGGGCTACGGACCAAATTACTACTCGACAACAACTCGAGTAGTCTCCGCTAGCTCTCTAGCTCGGGGGCTCAGCACCAACAACTACTCGACGTGGCTCCTACGGCTCTCCTAGCGACGAGCTCGGGGGCTGAACGCTACAAGAGTACTCGGATGATGACTTCTGCAAACACTGAAGACCCTTGGATTGATTCTTCAATCATTCCAAGGTTCGGGGGCTACTAGGTTACACCCAATAGTTGATTTTTTCAAGACGAAAGCAAAATCAAGATTGACCCTCAGCCAGAGTCCACAACTCAGCCTAAGGCTCGGGGGATACTCCATATGGAGTGCGATTTTGGAACCGCTCTTCCATATAAATCTCGACTTCAAGATAGATGAGCTAGACCACCTTCCAGCCTTGTGGCAGTTCAAGTACTATTGAAGACTTCTCCAAGAAGTACTTGAGGACGCTCAAGAACTACTCGAAGATTCTTCAAGACTACTCAAACTACTACTCTCGACTACAAAGAGCTCGGGGGCTTGTCGGGCATACACCCCGGGTACCTGCAAGGAAGGAGGAAGGCGAACTCCTCTTAGAATTCCCCTGTAATCCTACTATGACTCCTACCTTGTAACCGACTAGGCACCCGCCCCTGGACTATATAAAGGAGCGTCGGGTACCTAGGAACATCATCCACAATCCCTCTGGGGAACAACACCCAAGCGCAGGGCACAATACTACTCCAAACAGTACATAGGGTACGCTACTCTAGCTACCCGAACCTGTATAAATCTTGTGTCTTGTATCCTCACGCATACCTTTGAGTTCCAGGTCTGGTGATGCCCACTATCTACTCTCCGACGGGTACCCGCTATGGAGGTTGCCGAAAATAAAACTCAGACAGTGAGTACACCCTACCGTGTGTTTAGGTTTACCTTGCAAGGGTTTAAGTTAACTGGTTGTCGGTCTCTCTGTTGACGGTGAAATTCCGTCAACCTAGCCATGAGTTACCTTCGGTGTTGGAATGAGTTTTGTATCTTATCCATTGGTACTAACCCCCGTGGTATAACAAGTTTACTTGTGCAAGTCGGTTTTGGAGTTAAGTGTTTACGCATGGTTTTAACGTTGAAAGCAAGACTTCCGGGATAAGTTCATTAAGCACCTCATGACAATACCTTGAAGCCCGGTACAAGTCAAGCAATGAAGTGAACATGACTCCAAGAGCCCAAGGACCAAGCCTGAGAAGATGACAAACTCTGAGGACCTAGCCAGAAAAGTGCTGAATCTTGCAAGACAAGGAGCTTCATCCAATTCGAAGAGAACCTGACGACAAGGGCCCGCATGCAAAAGGGGAAAGGATCTAAAAGACGTGGGAAGCAACACCGGGCGAAGGAGGCCACGGACTGGGCCGAGATGGGCCCAGGCCGGCCGGCCCAGCCCATTTCGAGGCCCAGTAGGCCTCCTCTTTGACCTAGATGCATCTCGGACTATTTATAGCCCCCTGACCGAGAGCCACGCAGGAATAAATTCGTCATCCGCCGCTGAGGAGCCGAGAAGCTTGAGGGACACCATCTTGGAGATGAGGGTTGTGCTAGTTGTCTAGGGTCTCCCTAGCCGACGTGGGAACCTGGCATGGAAGATCACGTCGGATCTCTGGAGCAAGGATCAAGATCAATCTAGGATCCTGGTGGTGATCTTGTTCATGTAATCATTCATGGTGAAGTCTTTCAGTGAATCCGATTTCTAGCGATCAAGTGCCTTCTCGATGATTTTTTTTTCTTCTTGGTTTTGCTTCTTCTACGATCTATACTTAAGATATATTACATAGGGTGCTCTTGTAGCTGCGGTGGCTAGAGGTGCATACCGGACCGACCAAGCGATTTCAACTTGTTCTTATCGAACTCGCCCTAGACTACCCGCATGAATAGGGATACGTTGTGACAGAACGGGGGTTCCGAAAGGTGGGGTTTTTCGGAGTCGGAAGGGAGGCCACGATTTAAAGATGCTTTTAATGAGATTCGCTTTTCTATCTTCATCTATCTTGTTTGGAGCTACAACATAAGCATAATCTAGACTCTCTAGATCAGTTATCTCTTGCTTTCTCTTGCTACCTCTTTAGTAGATTAGATTAGATTCGTTTTTTATGAGTTAGTAGATTAGATGCAACTTAGTTCTTCAATAGATAGCTTTCCTTGCTTTACTAGATTGAATCCTTGCGTTGCACATTGTTCCACGGATTCGATACCTTGTGTTCACCACTCGAGGGAAGAAGGATCCCTTGACTACGACGGGAGACTTGTCCGCTTGCAAGTCTAAACGAACTTTGATACAACTATTAACCGTCAACAAGCCCCTTTTTCTAGCGCTGTTGCCGGGGAACAAGCAATCAAGATCCAATCTAGTATCACTTATTTTCAGTTTTTCTTTTGATTTTCTTTTGCATCTCTTAAGTTTGATCATCCCCAAAAATAAAAAAAATCAATCTAATCCAGTTTTTGATTAACCCTAATTTTTCTTTTGTTAGATTTTTGTTTTTGCTAACCCTAACCGGAGATGGTTGGCTACCTCTCCAAGAAACCCAAACTTTTTTTGTGGATGATCCAGGAAAACTTTACAGGCAAAGGAGACGTGCAACACAAGCTAAAGGGTTGGAAACCTTAGATTCAAAAGCCGAAGTTGAAGGACCACCGAAATCTCCAAGGGAATCACCACCTCCAAGTCCAAAGGAAGATCAACCTAAACCGACATCGTTGATCTACCTATCATAAACCTTCAAGACGCCGGAAGGCCGTTCAAGATCAAGGTCTCAACTATCCGCATGACAATTGTGGGAGCTTTGGAGTTTTTCAATGAATACATACGAGCCGGATTCCTTGAGTGGTATATCGGTTTACTTAAGAGGAGGATGGAGAAGATGGAGATAGAGAAAGAAGCTCAACACCTAAAGGCTGCCGAAGCAAGATCCACATGCAAGGAGTGTGAGGAGTACGACCATGTCTAAGGTACACCACGATTTAATGCAAGTTCGTCGATTCGAGATTTGGTTCTTCTTTGTGCACAATTCAAGGACTTGATGGACGAGCAAGCTGAGATCAACAAGGACGCCGTCACTAAGTTCGAGGCTATGGAGAAAGTATTAGAGAATCTAGATGGCAAGGTCCCAAGAAGGCGAAGGCTACTCAAACTCATTCGGGAGAGATGGAGGATCACACTAAGGAGACCATGAAGATCACGACCGAAGGACCGGAGTTTGAGATGCCGAGCCATTACATGATGGAAGTTGTTGCATCCGTCAAGACCAAAAGACAAAGCCACTCGTGAAGATGTTGACGGTTAATAGTTGTATCAAAGTTCGTTTGTGACTTGCAAGCGGACAAGTCTCCCGTCGTAGTCAAGGGACCCTTCTTCCCTCGAGTGGTGAACCCAAGGTATCGAATCCGTGGAACAATGTGCAACGCAAGGATTCAAACTAGTAAAGCAAGGTAAAGCTATCTAATGAAGACAAGTTGCATCTAATCTACTAACTCATAAAGAAAACGAATCTAATCTAATCTACTAAAGAGGTAACAAGAGAAAGCAAGAGATAACCAATCTAGAGAATCTAGATCATGCTTATGTTGTAGCTCCAAACAAGATAGATGAAGATAGCAAAGCGAATCTCATTAAAAGCATCTTTAAATCGTGGCCTTCCCATCCGACTCCGAAAACATCCGCCTTTCGAGACCCCCGTTCGTCACAACGTATCCCTATTCATGCGGGGAGCTTAGGGCGAGTTCGATAGAACAAGTTGAAATCACTTGGCCGGTCCGTATGCACCTCTAGCCACCGCGGCTACAAGAGCACCCTATGTAATCTAGCCGCAAACTAGATCGTAGAAGAAGCAAAACCAAGAAGAAAACAAAATCATCGAGAAGGCACTTAATCGCTAGAAATCGGATTCACTTACAAACTTCACCATGAATGATTACATGAACAAGATCACCACCGGGCCCTCCCTCGATCTTGATCCTCGCTCCGAGCTCCGACGTGGTCTTCCATGCAAGGTTCCCACGTCGGCCGGGGGAAACCCTAGACAACTAGCACGACCCTCATCTTCAAGTTGGTGTCCCTCAAGCTTCTCTCGCTCCTCGGCGGCGGAATACGACTTCCTCTCTCCGTGGCTCTCGGTCGGGGACTATAAATAGCCCGATCGCCAGCCTAGGGCAAAGGGCGTCGCATTTGGGCCCTAAATGGGCCCGGGCCGATCCTATCGGGCCGGCCGGCCCGGGCCCATTTAGGCCCGCCCCCGCGGGCTCCTTTGCCCGAGGTCGGTTCCCTTGCTTCCCGGATGCTTCCCCCTTCGCATGTAGGTCCATGTCGTCGGTTTCTCTCCGAATTGGACTCAACTCCTTGTCTTGCAAGCTTCAAGACTTTTCCGGTCGTGTCCCCGGAGTTTGTTGTCTTCTCGGATCGAGTCCCCCGCTTCTTGGAGTTAGTTTTACTTCATTGCATGACTTGTTCGGGACTTCAAGGTCTTGTCATGAGGTGCTTGATGAACTTATCCCAAAAGTCTTGCATTCAACACTAAATCCCTGCATAAACATTGAACTCCAAAAACGACATGCACACGTGAACTTGTTATACCATGGGGGTTAGTACCAATGGATAAGGTATAAAATTCATGCCAACACCGAAGGTAAACTCATGGCTAGGTTGACGGATTTTCACCGTCAACATCTCCCCCATGCTTAAACCTTGCTCGTCCTCGAGTAAGCCTTCGATGGATATCATCATTGCTAAACAATGTTTAAACCTTGCACTTGATCATACATGAAAAAAAAAACATAATGCTCTCAAAATATTAATTCAATAAAGTTCCATAATGTACTAGCCTTCATCTCCACGGAGGGTAGATTCTTATTAAGCTTATCCCACAAGTATTAACATGCTCACAAAGTTTTAAATGGATCTCGGAATTTTTGAAATGAAGAACGAGATAAAGAAAAGAGCTAAACCAAATTCACAAATTTAAATCACCTTACATGTTGCTCATGAACTCTCATCTCACTTGTCTCTCAAGCCTATATAATCTACTCCTTTCCCTCTCATATATATGTGGTAGGCTTTATATGGAGCTTTGGGAAAGTTTAGTCCTAACAAGATTTTATAAATGAGGTGTTGTCAAAACAAGACAAGCTTCTCATGGTCTTACCGAGACTCGTCAAAAAGGTCATTGGAAAATAATGTTAAATCAAGGAGGGGAAAGAGAAAAATACACACACTTTAGATGAGTGGACATGTGCAAATGGCAAAGAGTGATCCCGAGGCACAAAGGAAGTCCTCGTTATCGGATTGCACATGGTTGGAAAATGAGAATGGATCTTTTAAACTTGAAGCCTTGATTGCACTTTTAGAGAGCCTGGGGAGTTCACTTTACGCACATATATTTTTTTTTCTTTCTCATATTTCTCATTCTTTTCTTTCTTTCTTTCTTTTTTTCTTATATATATATGTTTTTTTTCTTTCTTCACCTTGGAAGTCACGTACATCGCCGAAATTTTTTCTTTCATCATTATATATATATTTTTTAAAAATACTCCCTTTTTGAACTCTAAAACTGCACCGTACCTACCTCCTCCCCCATGCTTAGACGTTGCTCGTCCTCGAGCAAAGAGGCGAAAAATAAGGTAGGTACCGGGATATTTTTCCTTGGAGAGATACTTGAAATCTTCAACGTTGGCACCGTCTTGCGATCTTCCTTGAATTGATGATCCATTCTCAACGATAGGTTGTGGTCAAGGAGGTAATCACAAAAAGATGATATTCGGTTTAAGGGTGGATATCCGGCGAAGTTTGTGAGATCACCAATGTGGGGATACACAATGCACGGATAAAAGGCTAGCAAAAAGATAGATACGCAAAAACGGAATGACCAAACTTTCTTAGTCTCGGGCCGCAGAAATCATGGCCTGCAATAACTCACTCAAAAATAAATCTTGTACACTAAGGTTTATGCACTCAAATATATATTAGGCTTTGGATAGGTTGAGCAACACACAAGTGATATTTGTGACAAGGTTAGCAATATTTTTGAGCATAAAAGACATCTTTAATCTATTCATAACTTGAGAGCACATTAAACACTATGGGTCTTTATTTTAATCATAACCTCCGCTGAAAATTAAGCTAGCATTTAGATAATTTCAGATTGGTATTTTTAAGAGAGCACTAGGTCAAACATGCATAAACCAATTACAAAGATAAACAAAGCGGCAATTATAATCATATATCATCATGGCACAAACTTTGTAACTTTACCAAAGGTAGAAACTTGGTGGCGACATTATTCATGATGAAAATAAACACTAAGATACACGCTGAAAATTAAACTAAAAACTGAAAATTAAAGCAAAGCTGAAAATACTACGCAAACATAGGCATATACAAGCTGAAAATTAAAGAAAAGGGGTAAAGGAAAGATAACTAAAGCTCCTCCTCTCTCTAATCTTCCGCCGGTGGTTGATATTGATAGTCTTGGTTGTTGTACCCTTACTTGTAATGGGAATGCACCACTCCTCCTATGAATTGTCCGACGGTGCTAGGTGAAGGTGTCAAAGCTCGTAAGCGACGTTTGCATTTCCTTCACCCATTTGGTTTGCATTGGTTTGGATGGCTGCAATAAATTGCATGTTCCTTGCAGCGTATCCTCCAATGGTGGCCACATTTTGTTGTGGTTGAGGAAGGTGTGCATATGGCTCCGCAAAGGCTACGTTGGGCACCGCAAAAATGGTGGGGGTATGGCTGCACCACTCCCCCATGCTTGCATTTGTACACCACTGTGGTAACTTGGCGATGCCGGAATTTTGTTGTGCACCTCCTTCTTGGGTCGTGGAAGATGCTTCTCCTATAATTCTTCTCTTTTATTTTTCTTCGCCGGCACAAGAAGTCCTTCCTCTAACCGATCTTCTTCCCCTCAAGAAAAGTCTTAATCTTCAATCCGGAAGGGGCAAATTCACCTAGGCCACTTCGAAGCCTCCTCTCTCATCTTCACTCTTATATTTTCCTTTCTTCATATATTCCTAGGGAAGTCCCGGTAGGAGATGATTTGGGTTCCTTGTAGTACCCGGTTTTAAAGAGATAGTCAACATGGAGAGGTAACAACCCGATCTCCCGAATCCGATGTTGCCACAACACCACCGGTTGATCATAGGTGAGTAGGGTTGATTGGCTGCGAGTAAATCCAATTCAACTCCGTGTTGGTTATCTATGTCTCTCTTATTCTCCCCAAAAATCCACTTGCACAAAAGTGACACACTTGGATGATGGGGTTCCGGATAGTATTTCTTCGTTGATGGTCTCTTCCCGTGATCATACTCCAAAAGCCTTCCCATGTGCCTTCATGCACATACTTGTTCCGAGCTCCCTTTTGAAAATAGGAGACACTCGCCCATGGGTCTACGATACTAGACATGCAATCGTTTCGAACATGAAAACCAATCCGATCTATCGGGGATTGTGTTGAATGGGTCCAAGGAAGCAAAGGAGCCCTTACTCCCTTTACGGCATGGTTGCTAGCCTTAAGCATTAAAGTATTTTCAGCACAAGATGATAGATAGATAATCCAACAAAGTGTGATTACATCTCAAGATCGACGCAACCCATGGATGAAAGGAGATTACCCCATCAAAGTGCTAGAAATAGCATCACTGATCAAGGTTACCCTTCCGACGGTGTCTTCCTTCTTCTCCTCTTGTGGGCTCCCTCCAACGGAATGAGAGACTCAGCACTCCTTCATCAAGGTTATGCGCCATGGTCATGAAAATTTCCTAGGCGAATTTCTTGTGGGTGTTTGCCGACACTCCGCTAGAGAATTGCACCGTGTCCCGTGTGAAACCCAATATGTGGAGAGTTTGATCGTCGATGTCGACGTTCTCTACAAGCCTCTACTTAAGGCGAGCGAGCTTCTTCTCCTCCTCCGTCATGATGACATACCCCTCGGAATACCGCGGAGCACATGGAGGTGGAGCGGATGATCGTGTCAAGCGGCGAGGTTGGACGAGCGGCTCCTCCATACGTTATTGAAGTTTGGAAAACCTAATAAACGAGTTTTGTGTGGCCCTCATGCCACCAAGGAGAAGAGTGTGATTCCTCCTCGGCGGTGCCGTGTCCTCCTCCATACTCCGAGGATGCTCGGAAACCGAGCGCCTCCTCGAAGAGGTTGTCGATGATGGCTTAGACGACGATGATCCCTTCTTCTTCGGTGAAAAGACTTGTAGTTTTCTTCCTTGATTGCAGCACTCTCCCTCACAAATATATATCCGGGGTTTTCACCCGGCAACAAGGTACACAAATATTATTTTAGAGTCCGGACTTTGAGTGGATTAAGGATGTGGATTTTTTTTTCTTGAGCTATCAAGCTTGGGAAGGTTGGCTATGTCTACGGAGGTTTTGAGCACACAAACTTGAACACACAAACAAAGGAAGGAGAGGGAAGCTTGCTCGCAAAAACGGGAGCCGGGGGGCTCCTTATGTACGTGAGGCCGGCCTCGGTGCTCCTCCCCGTCTCGTCTTTCTTCCGGCACGATCATTTCACCTCTCGCAACTTTCCCCGCCCGCGTGCTCCACGAGTTGCACCGCCCAAACGCTCTCGTCCACTATTGGTCCTTCCACTTGATGCTTCATGTTTTGGGTCATGTCCATGCTCCCTAGCTCCACTTGCTTCACATGCCACCATGAAATTCCTAAAAAGTTGACGCTTGCTGCCCACCATGCTTGTCCTTTGCGTGTGGAATTGGTGAAAGTTGATGAAAGGGAATCCAATGGTGCATGCATGATTACTAGATCGCCTCCATTAAGGTGTGTTTAAGGTTAAGCACTCCTCTAATTCGAAATTTAAAATATTTTTCAGAGCCATGCAAGAGCTCGAACATAATTTTAGAGAAGTTTTTAAACCATTAAAAACAAATGCAAGTCGAAAATATTTTATTTTTACGTCGATTTCGGTCTCACCGGTATAGTTTGCCTTCATTGGTTGAGAGCAAGCTTTTCCGGCTTGATCACGGGGGCATAGGTTTAGGTCCTAATTTTGATTAGATGAGAGAGATTTTGAATGAAATAAAATTTAAGTGAGGCTTAGAAAAATTCTAATCTTAGAGAAACCAAGGATATGGATTTTTGAACCAACCAAAAATCAAGTTTCTAGGTTCACGCGAGTCCTACCACGTGCTGAAATTTAAATAACATCTAGATACAAGTCGTGGCTCTACTCGTGTGTTTTTAGCATGAAAAACAAGTCAACCTCAGCACCATAATGAGGTTGAGAGGTTGATTAAGGTTCTGAATTTTTTTTGGTTTTGGTTGCGGTTTCTCGAAAAAGAAGCAAACAATCACATAGGATGGTTCATGTAAAGGGTTTATGATCAAGCAACATGTTCAACCAAGAATTATGTCTCTAATATTGTTCAACCATTCTAAGTCTAAGGTTTTGCGTAGTAAAATTCAGAACTGAATTAAATTTAAAAAGACTTGAAAAACCTGGAATCGGGTTGTCCTCCCGGTAGCTTATTTTTGACTCGACGAAACGGGTTGCCTCCCGCTTAGCGCTTCGTTTATAGTCCATGGCTAGACTTCTTCACTTGATTACTCCGGATCAACGCTCTTTGCGGGCGTTGCAATCTTGGGTACCCACTTTGGCTTAGTCAATTTTTTTGGTCTTCACGAGTCTGGCTTTGTCCTTTGGTCTTGACGGATGCAACATCTTTCTCCATGTAGTGGTCGGGCATCTCGAACTCCGGTCTTCGGTTGTGATCTTCATGGTCTTAGTGTGATCCTCCATCTCTTCCCGAATGAGTTTGAGTAGCCTTTCGCCGTCCCGGGACCTTGGAGTTGTCTCGGATATTCTTCTTTGTCACCAATCGGTTGTCCGGCAAGTTGTCCCACTTGCGTCTCTAACATCTTCATCACGATGAACACCCCGCATGTGGATCTTGCCTTGGCAGCCTTTAGGTGTTGAGCTTCTTTCTCCATCTCCATCTTCTCCATCCTCGTTGATCTTGAACGGCCTTCCGGCGTCTTGACTTGGAGGTGGTGATTCCCTTGGAGATTTTGATGGTCCTTCGAGCTTGTGTTGCACGTCACCTTTGCCTGTAAAGTTTTCCTGGATCATCCACAAAAAAGTTTGGGTTTCTTGGAGAGGTAGCCAACCATCTCCGGTTAAGGTTAGTAATAAAACAAAAATCTAAAAAGAGAAAAATTAGGGTTAATCAAAACTAGATTAGATTGAATTTTTTTTCTTTTTGAGGATGATCAAACATAAGAGATGCAATAGAAAATCAAAAGAAAAACTGAAAGATAAGCGATACTAGATCGGATCTTGATTGCTTGTTCCCCGGAAACGGCGCCAGAAAAAGGGGCTTGTTGACGGTTAATAGTTGTATCAAAGTTCGTTTGTGACTTGCAAGCGTACAAGTCTCCCGTCGTAGTCAAGGGACCCTTCTTCCCTCGAGTGGTGAACCCAAGGTATCGAATCCGTGGAACAATGTGCAACGCAAGGATTCAAACTAGTAAAGCAAGGTAAAGCTATCTAATGAAGACAAGTTGCATCTAATCTACTAACTCATAAAGAAAACGAATCTAATCTAATCTACTAAAGAGGTAACAAGACAAAGCAAGAGATAACCAATCTAGAGAATCTAGATCATGCTTATGTTGTAGCTCCAAACAAGATAGATGAAGATAGTAAAGCGAATCTCATTAAAAGCATCTTTAAATCGTGGCCTTCCCATCCGACTCCGAAAACATCCGCCTTTCGAGACCCCCGTTCGTCACAACGTATCCCTATTCATGCGGGGAGCTTAGGGCGAGTTCGATAGAACAAGTTGAAATCACTTGGCCGGTCCGGTATGCACCTCTAGCCACCGCGGCTACAAGAGCACCCTATGTAATCTAGCTGCAAACTAGATCGTAGAAGAAGCAAAACCAAGAAGAAAACAAAATCATCGAGAAGGCACTTAATCGCTAGAAATCGGATTCACTTACAAACTTCACCATGAATGATTACATGAACAAGATCACCACCGGGCCCTCCCTCGATCTTGATCCTCGCTCCGAGCTCCGACGTGGTCTTCCATGCAAGGTTCCCACGTCGGCCAGGGGAAACCCTAGACAACTAGCACGACCCTCATCTTCAAGTTGGTGTCCCTCAAGCTTCTCTCGCTCCTCGGCGGCGGAATACGACTTCCTCTCTCCGTGGCTCTCGGTCGGGGGACTATAAATAGCCCGATCGGCGGCTAGGGCAAAGGGCGTCGCATTTGGGCCCTAAATGGGCCCGGGCCGATCCTATCTTGGGCCGGCCGGCCCGGGCCCATTTAGGCCCGGCCCCGCGCGGCTCCTTTGCCCGAGGTCGGTTCCCTTGCTTCCCGGATGCTTCCCCCCTTCGCATGTAGGTCCATGTCGTCGGTTTCTCTCCGAATTGGACTCAACTCCTTGTCTTGCAAGCTTCAAAGCACTTTTCCGGTCGTGTCCCCCGGAGTTTGTTGTCTTCTCGGATCGAGTCCCCCGCTTCTTGGAGTTAGTTTTACTTCATTGCATGACTTGTTCGGGGCTTCAAAGTCTTGTCATGAGGTGCTTGATGAACTTACCCCGAAAGTCTTGCATTCAACACTAAATCCCCGCATAAACATTAAACTCCAAAAACGACATGCACACGTGAACTTGTTATACCATGGGGGTTAGTACCAATGGATAAGGTATAAAATTCATGCCAACACCGAAGGTAAACTCATGGCTAGGTTGACGGATTTTCACCGTCAACGAAAGACCAAAAATATGACTAAGCCGAAGAATAAGCCCGTGCCCAAGATGGTGCGGAAGTGGTACCCAAGATTGCAACGCCCACAAACAGCGTTGATTCGAAGTAATTAAGTGAAGAAGTCTAGCCATGGACTATAAACGAAGCGCTAGGCGGGGGGGCAACCCGTTTCGTTGAGTCAAGAATAAGCTACCGGGAGGACAACCTGATTCCAGATTTTTCGAGTCTTTTCAAGTAATTTAGTTTTCGAATTTTACTATGCAAGACATTAGACTTAGAATGGTTGAACAATATTAGAGACATAATTCTTGGTTGAATATTTTGTTTTGATCATAAACCCTTTACATGAACCATCCTATGTTGTTTGCTTCTTTTTCGAGAAACCACAACAAAAAAATTCAGAACCTAGCTCAACCTCTCATCCTCTTCATGATGTTGTGGTTGACTTATTTTTCATGCTAAAAACACACGAGTAGAGCCACGACTTGTAACTAGAAGTTATTTAAATTTCAGCACGTGGTAGGACTCGTGTGAACCTATAAACTTGACTTTTGGTTGGTTTGAAAATCCATATCTCTGGTTTTTCTAAGATTAGAATTTTTGTAAGCCTCATTTAATTTTATTTCATTCAAAATCTCTCTTATCTAATCAAAATTAGAACCTAAACCTATGCCCCCTTGATCAAGCCGGGAAAAGCTTGCTCTCAACTAATGAAGGCAAACAATACCGGTGAGACCAACATAAAAGCAGTTGGAAATATTTTTCGACTTACATTTGTTTTTAATGCTTTAAAAACTCCTCTAAATTTGTATCTAAACTCATTGAAATCTCTGAATTTATTTTTAATTTTCGAAATTAGAGGAGCGCTTAGCATTAAAACATGCTTAGAGGGAGGCAATCTAGTTAACTTAACCATACATGCACTGTGATACATCATATTGAGGACCATGTGTGGTTCGAGGACCGGTGGATGGTCGCTTCCTTGTGTGATGAGTGATTGACAACGTTGTGTGGACCGATTCTTGGCTAAGTATTGCGAGGTGCGAGGTGCGGCTTGACTCGTGTTGGTGCGGGTGAAGAACAAGCGCGAAAGGTCGTTGCCGGTGAGGCCTCCGGTGTGGAGAAGACAAGTAGGCTTCGTTCGAGGGACCCGGTGGCCGGTGAGGTCAAGTGCGGGCCGCATGGTGGCATGAACGAGAAGATGAAGTCATGGACGGTTTCTTGGTTGAGCCTCAAAACCAAGGTCGAGCCGGGACTACGTGGGAGCCGAGTCATGAGTGGAGATTGGCGGAGGCTACACCGAGTTCGCGGGGTTTCCGGTGGTTCACCGAAAAACCACCGGGTTCCTTGGTTGATCCACAAAGCCAAGACCGGAGAACCGAAGACGGAGGTGCAGCAGCACCAGACCGGTCTGACCGGTGGGTCTGACCGGTCTGACCGGTGGGGACCGGTCGCCGCCGGAGGAGCACCGGCTCGACCGGTGTGCGACGACGCAGTCCGGAATCTTCGAAGCGGAGGACACGCGTCGGGATCGCATGGCTTGCGTCGGGGCTACGCAGGGTGCGGTCGCCGGGCATCCGTCCGATGGTGAAGACATCAAGAATTCCAAATCGCCCTTGAGGGGCTTGTATCCCTAGTTAGTAGAGAGGGGCATTTTAGACATTCGGTTGCCGCCTATATAACCCAAGAGGTGAGAGGATGGCAGCCAACTCTTGGAACCCTAGCTCATTAGTTTTCCTATTTTCCACCTATTTTCTCTAGGTTTTCCTTAGGACTAGCAAGAGAGCTTCACGGAGAGATCTTGTAGAGAGGGATGGATGATCGGGCGGCTTGCTAGACCTTGTACGAATCCTTGTTTCATGTATAGATGATTCGACGTGATTCCTCAAGGTTTGGATGTGTTTTCCCCGGTTGTTTTTGGTGGTGATTTTCGGAGCCCTCTTCCGGTGATTTCTTTGGAGTGTTTTTGGGGCTTTTCTCATGGTGATTCGGTGGGGGAAATTTGTGGGAACCCTTCGTGGTTCCTTGGGATGTGATTCCCCTCCCAAATCCGTGAGAAAAGTTGCTCGAATTTGGGGTTTCTTGAGTTCTTGGGTTGGAAGTGCTTTCGGCGGGATTTCTTCGATTCCTCCTTTTTGGACGAGTTTTTGTGGGATTAAACTTGGCTATGAACTCCTCATGAGGTGTTCTTGATATCCCCAAAGTCTTGTTCAAGTCCGTGGAGCGATTCGGGAGATCGAGATTTGGATTTGGGGGAGTTGACCCGCGGGTGCTGTTCATCCCGAGCTGCCCAGGCTACACCGGTCTGACCGGTGCTCTTGACCGGTCTGACCGGTGCAAGCCCTTGTGGGTTTTTGCTCGGGTGAGTGTCTTGGTGTGTTCTTTGTTGTCCCGTGGTGCCGCTGTTTCGAGTTTGGGTCCGTTTGGTGGTCGGTTGACCTGTTTGGTGCCTTGGGGGCTTTCAGGCTTCCATCGGTCTGACCGTGTGTCTCACCGGTCCGACCGGTGTAGAGCCACTTAGTGAAAGTTGCTCGGTTTCACCAAGAGGGGACCGGTCCGACCGGTGGTGCTCACCGTCCGACCGGTGTGGGTCCGTAGACTCGAGGTTTGGTTTTTCCGCCGCGTTTCTCGGGTCGGAAGGTTGCGTGTTGGTTCCTAGGTCCAGTGGCACTCCGGTGGCTACGTGGGCTTGACCAACCTTGGTAGTGAGTCGGAGACGTGTGTTGGAAGCCACGTTCGTCTTGTTGGAGTTTTCATCTCCTTCGAGAAGAATTTTTATCGGCTCCCATTCACTCCCCCCTCTCTGGTTCGCCGTATCGGTCCTTCAAGTGGTATCGAGCCGGTTCGGGTCTTTATTGACTCTAACCGAGTCTAAGATCCGAGGATGGCGTACCGAGAACGGGGTTCGGGTCCTCCACACTTCGATGGCAAGAACTACCGGATGTGGAGCAAGCGGATGGGTGCGTTCCTCCGCGGAAAGGGTCGACCGCTTTGGGATGTCACGGTGGACACAAAGCTATGTCCGGCCGATGGATTTCCTTGCTCCGGGGTCGAGGGACGGATTCGACGCCAACAATAAGGCGGTCGACTACTTGTTTCGTGCTTTGTGTCGGCCGAGTTCGATCGGGTGCACACCGAGCACTTGGCTTGTAGGATTTGGGCGGTGTTGAAGGAGGCTCATGTTGGGAACGCCCGGTGTTCGAGCACGGTTGTATGCGACCTACCGGAGAGAGTACGAGAACTTCACTCATCTCCCCGGTGAGTCCATTGATGCCTTGTTTCGCGAGGTTCACGGTGGTAGTGAACAACATGAGGGCCAATGTGGACGTGCTCCCCGTACGATGATCATGATAGAGCGGTCAAGCTCTTACACTCTTTGGATCGTACGATATGGGGCGGAAAGTTCGAGGCCATAGTCGAGTCAGAGAGGTATGATACTCTGACGGTGAACGAGCTGTTCTCGAAGCTCAAGTCGGCTGAGGTGGATAGGGGCATGACAGCCAAGATCGAGGGCCCGACTGACTCTCATAGTCTCGCCCTCATCGGTGGTTCAAATGGAAAGGCTAACACTAATCCATCCACCAGATGTTCTCTTTGTCCTCTTTGATGTCTATGCCAGATGAGGAGTTCGACGTGCTTGGAGAGGACGAACTGGCGCTCCTGACGAGGCGGTTCGAGAGGCTGCACGAGAACCGGGTGAACAAGAGGAGGAACACGAGGACATGCTTCAAGTGTGGCAAGGCCGGACACTATTTCGCCGAGTGTCCGAAGGTGAACAACCACGACAAGCACAAGTTCATGGACAAGAGGAAGAAGTCCAAGAAGAAGGATCATGAACATGGGAAGAAGGCTCGGTCTCGAGAGAAGATGAAGAGATCGAGCGACATCGAGTCCGATTCCGAGGACACGTCTTCAAGCTCGAGTGATGAAGACGAAGAGGATGAGAAGAAGAGGAGGAAGAAGAAGAACTTTGGCAAGTATCTCAACGGCCTTTGTGTGACGGGCCTAAGCCTCAAGGACGACTTCGCGGCATGGCTCGTAGTTCGAGCAGCAAGAGAAGCCGAGAGGGACGCCTCGGACTTGGATTCCAAGGATGAGGTATGTGATGAGCTCTCCTCTTTGCGCAAGGAGAATGAGGAGTTGGTTGACTTGCTTGATAATCGCGATTGTTGACGGATAAAAGACGTATCCCTCTACGATCCGCAAGCGTACGGACCCCACACCTTTTTCACCACGGGATTCCCAAGGTTCTTGTCAATCCGCGAGCAAGGGGATTACTAGCGCTTAACCAAGTACTAATCTAGTTGATTGAAAAACCTTTGAAAGAGAGTATTAATCTAAAAGTAAAGACAATCTACCTAAGTTAATCTATGTTAAGTTGATCAAACAAATATAGGGTTAAACTAGATGGTAAAGGGTGAGCACAAGAGAGTGATTAAGAAAGATAAGCGTTCCCTCCCTAGGATCTAGGATAACATGGTATGCATCTACTACACGAAAGCGGTAAACCAATCTACCGGGGATTGTGACCACGGTTTCGCCCTTTCCCTCCTCTCGTCTCGTCACTACGCGAAGGTATTCGTGACTAGACCTATGATGGACACGGTATGTTGATGGAATCTATGGGAGTAGCGGATATCATACGCCCGAAAAACACGGTGGCCTACCTTAATCATCAAAGCATCATCAACATGAAAACAATAGATTGAAACCACGAATCAAGTAGCGATCACATAGCATGTATCCATCTAATCCTAGGGATGAACGGAGACATTACCCCATCATCTTACACGGATTGAAGCACATAGGGGTGATGGAGACTCCGAGAACGTCATCGATGAAGATGGCGGCGATGGAGCTTGGGAACACCCCCTAGGCCGCCGGCTTGGAGTCCTCCTCTTGCTTCCTTCTCTCCGCCGGCGTTGATCCTTGCGACGAGCTCATCTAACTCTCTCCCTCATCTTGCGGCGGCGGTTTTTTCCGGTGATTGGCGTCGGTAGGATGATTTGTTCGATGTGTCGGTCGACGGCGGCGGAGGCAATAAATAGACAAACACCTAGGGCAAAGGAGGGACCGAACCGACCCCGGAGTGGGCCGCGGGCCGGTCGGACCGGGGCCGGCCGGCCCAAGCCCACTTCGGCCCGGTTCGGGCCCGGTTTTCTCCCCGGTTGCTTCTCGCGTGATCCCTTATTCGTGTGCACTTGCATGTGGGCCTTTGACGTCGTTTCCTTCACGGTTTAGGCTTGAATCCTTGCTATGCAAGCTTCGCTGTTTTCTGGTTGAGTCCCTGAAGACTTGCACGTTGACGCTTCGGTCCTCGGGTCATTTGGAGTCATGTTCATCGCGTGTCTTGACTCTTCTCAGGCTTCATGATCTTCTTCCAAAGTGCTTGGTGAACATATCCCGAAAGTCTCCTCTTTAGCGTAGATTTCCTGCGTAAACAACAAACTCCAAAATCGACATGCAAGTGTGAACTTGTTATATCATTAGTATGCCTAGTGGCGGGTTAGTTGCAAATCATAATCGAAACCAATGTATAACAAGTACTCTAGGTTGACGGAAATTCACCGTCAACATCTCCCCCATGCTTAAACCTTGCTCGTCCTCGAGTAAGTAATCCTCGCTTAAAAGGGAAATCAGCGTTGCCTTCCAATGTTATCCCTGCACTTAGTCATTCATGACGAGACAAATTGCTCTCTCTTAAGAATTTATTTTTAAAGTTCAAGTTGTGACCGGCTTCTTTTTCATTATGGAAGATAGACTAACAATAAAGAACAAGCCACATTTAACACGATGCTCTCGAACTTAAGTGAACTTCAAACCATTACCTTGTCACATGGAAGATTTTCAAAAAGATGCATATCCAACATAAGTGAAAATCTCTTGCAAAAGCTCATGGAACACTCATCTCATCAAGTCACTCAAGCCTATACTAGATTATTTTCAACCTACTCTACTCATATGTGATAGTAGAAGGCTTATGTGGAGCTTGGAAGGTTAAAAACAATCCTAGCAAAACATACATCCGAAATATTGTCAAATTAAGAGAGAGATCTATTGGAATTACCGAGACTCGTCAAAAAGGCCATGGAAAATAAATGTTGGAAAGAGAGAGAGATGAAAAACACATTTAGATAAGTGGACATGTGCAAGTGGCAAATGGATGATCCCGAGGCACGAGTGAAGTCCTCGTTATCGGATTGCACATGGTTGGAAGATTTGAGTATGGATTTGTCATCAAGGCACTTGAGAACTTATGAAGCAAAAAGAACCAAGGAGCATCTTTATTTTTTTTCTTTATTTTATTTCCTTCTCATTTTTCTCTCTTTCTTTTTTTCACTTTATTCTTCCTAATTTTCTTACTTTTCTTTTCTTCTTATCATATATTTTTTCATTTTTCATTTTTATTCTTTTTTTCTTTTGCTCCTCAAAACTTTTTGCAACATAATACTTACATAGCATTTGTGTCAGAGAATGACTCCTCCCCCATGCTTGAACGATGCTCGTCCTCGAGCATAAAAGAGAGGGGAAATGACTGCTAAAGTAAGTATAAATTCCATAATCTTGCGGAATATTTGAATCTCCATCGAGAATTTTACTCCATACTCAAATTGGGTTGTGGACAAGGAGGTGATCACAAAAAGATGTTTTTGGTTTAGGGAGGATGCCCGGCGAAGTTTGTGAAATTTTCGATGTGAAAACCCACAATGCATGGACAAAAAGGCTAGCATGAAAACGTTACACAAAGGAATGACCAGCTTCTTAGTCTCGAACCATAGAAATCAATCCTAATCCAACTCATCAAAACATATGTTTGCAATCTACGGGTTTTGTTATCATAAAACATATATGTATATGGCTTTGGTAGGTAGAACTTTGCAAGAGCATCACAAATATGTAGATAGCATAAAAGTTAAGTTTTCATAAAAGCAACAAGTTATCCGGCTATCCATAAACTTAAATCAAAAAGCAAAGATATGTATGTGGGTCTAGAGCATAGTCATTTCACCTCCACAAATAAAAGAGCCGGTATTTAAATTAATTTCAGATCATATTATATAGAGCAATTAGCCAAGACATGTATAACTTCATGTAGGTAAAACAAAGCGGCAACTTTCATCATCTTTCCGTAAGCATAGGCAATGTAGAACATCGAGGTGGACACATGGTCATGCTTATCTATTGAAAGTAAAAAGAAACCTAGGTTGTCCTCCTAGTAGCCATGTTATTGTTTGAAGAGAAAAACAAAAGGTTGCACCTAGTTGATGTTGAAGGCATACTTACAAGCATTTGTGGTTGGAAAAGAGAAGGTCCATGGAGATGTTACCATCCTTTGTAATTCTTCGTTGCCTTCTTCCGACATCTCCATGTATCGATGTGGCTTTTGCTTTTGTCTTGATTTATTAATGCTCCTAAACTTTTGAATTTGATCTTGTATGCTTAATGGAGTCATTGGTCACCCTTCTCTTCAATGTTGTCATCACCATCTCCTCTTTCTTGTTCTCATCATCTCCTTGCTGTCTCTTTTTCATGGATTTCCCCCTCTGTCCAGAACAGAAAATATATCGAAATATGGCTCTATTGAAAAGTTTATGAAATTACCTTTCCAACGTGTGGTCATTCATCAAAAACGGAGTTCAAACAAGGGAGCTATGTCCGTTTTACTTCAGCGCTGCGTGCTGTCCAAAACTGATTTCAGGACGTGTTGCACTCGGTGATTCGAGCATAACTTCTTGTAGAAACCTCTGATTGTTTTGATTCTTGATTTGTTGGGATCGTAACTTCATGGGGCTTCTAAATATCCAAAAATATCCAGTGTTTTCCCTTCGAGACCATGCAGAATTTTGATGAGATCGATAGCTTCTCGCGCATTGATCCGGTGATGTTAACGATCTTGATCATTCTATCTTCTAGAACGTCATGTTGCACTTCCGTGTTGAAGATTCAGGGTCTCCCCCATGCTTAGCATTTTGCTAGTCATGGAAGAAGAAGACAAAGCACTTCTTAGTCATCCTTCAATTTCCTTGTAGTGAGAGTCTTTATCTTGCACGTAAGACGTTTTAAACGCACATTCTACCCCCAAGGTGACGGTTGGGAGTAGATAGAATTGCCAATAATCCAACAATGTCTCCTAAGATTCTTAACTTGCGGCATAATTAGTTTAATGAGGAATAAAAACCTAATGAGTGTACGTGGTGCAAGGTGTGTATGCACATGATAGGAAAGCATATAAACAAAGACAATGTTTTCACCTAGTTCTAAACACCATGTTTACAACTAGGTTGCCGAATTTCTCCATAGCCATAAAGGTTTATTTATCAAGGGTTAAAACACCATGTCTATCCCTAAATCAATAACTCTTATAGCACAAGAAAAATTAAGCACATTGCAGAGCTTATAAACTAACCAATGCAACATGAAAACATATGAAAAGCTAGCAAGGTTTATCGAACTTAACGATGATGGTCCGCAATCTTGTTTAAACACCACGTTTACACAAGATCACAAAAGGAAAATACCCATAGGGCCATATGAAGCATTAACATGGAAACTGAAGCATACATCATTAAGTATATAAAACAACCAAGCCAACTATGTGCAAAACATGTATACACAAAGAAACATCACGAGGATAACAAAATGCAATGCATGCAAATAAATAAGATCATGAACATGATGGTGGTTCTAAAAAAAGGAAAACTGAACTTAGATTAATAACCACAAGTTGATCATCATAAGATAGTGCCATTCTTTTATTTTCTCTAAGAAAGTAGTAAAAATATAAAGAAACGGGTTGCCTCCCGAAAAGCGCTTCATTTAAAGTCATAGAGCTCGACTTTCTCACATACCTTCTTTTCGTTGCATAGCCATGGCCCTTCATGCAAGAAGAAAAGGTACCAATGCAGCTTTAATTTACTTCCCATGTTGTGCTTGATCACTTATAGAAGACTTGCCCAAAGCATCCTTTTGTTTCATCGTTATCTCCTTCTTTATCATCCTTCGGTGCTGCCTTCACTCTATTATTTTTGTTTAATGTCCAGAACAGAAAGTATACTCAAGCTCTACTCCATTGCACAGTGCACAAAATTTCCTTTCCAACGAGTCTTCATTTGCTCAAATCGGACTCCGGACAAGAGAGTTACGTCGGTTTTACTTCGGCGATGAAATCTGTCCTGAAATTTCAGAACGCGCAACGCTCAATGTTTTCTCCATAACTCCTTGCACGGGTCTTCAAACTTGTTGGTTCTTGATGCGTTGGAATGGTAACTTGATGGAGCTTCTGGATATCTCATTTTCTTCATTTGTACACCTCTGAACAAGCTCTCAAATTGATGAAGACAGCAGCATCCATCGCGGGATTCGGAGAGGTTGATGATTTATCTTGCAACTCTTTCAGGCATGACTTCTTTTTTTTTTTCATTATTCAAGCCTTGTCTACATGGTTAGTGAAAATCGGGCCTTTCCCGACATATGATTCTTTAAGGTCACTAGCTTGACCAAGCGCAAAGCATGATCGAGATTTACAAAACTTATTGTAAACATACGCGTCCATAATTAACACCACATGTGAATTGTAGCAACAAGTCAAGGTGTAAATAAAAGAAGCATATGTTTCATGCATAGCACTTAGCTCATCATTAGGCAAAGGTTGTATAGGTGTGAGATTAATTGGATCAAACTTAAATGTTTCCTCTTTTTCATTCTCAAGAAAATCTAGCCTATCAACATGATCACTATTGGAACAAGGCATAGGCATTAAACTATCATTCATACTATTGGTTAAGCATGAGCATTTGAATTTATCATCATCAATACCAATAATATCTTGAGATTTCAGCGCGTACCTTGGCCTTAGAGATTTTTCAACAAGAGTGATATTTGGTTCATCAAGCGGTGTTGAAGGCGAATCGCTCTCAACAAGTGTAGTTGCCTCTTCATCACCATCTTGCAATTTCTTCAACTCATCATGTGGAACATGTAATCCTTCAACTATGTATGCATTCATATCTTCTTTGAAGTCTTCTTTATCAACCAGATCTTCATCTTCAAAGACTTGTATGATGCTTTCTTTATCTTCCATGTACCACATGTCGTCAAGATCGCTCATTGTTGATTCACTCTTTCCTTCATCCTTGAGTACTTCCATATCTTGATTTGCTAGTGTGTAGGCTTCAATAGCACACAAGCTATCATCTAGCTTGAGTCCTATCTCCTCCCATTTATCCTTTGAGTCACTAGGCTCATCACGGTTGTACTCTTCTCTTCCTTCATCATAAATCTTTGATTTGTCAAACCGGTCGATCCATCCTTCATCTCCTTCTTTTCTTTCTTCTTCAAACATCTTTTGGATCGACTCTCCACTCATCTCTTGATCAAATATATCTTCTACTAGTTTGGCAACGTGTCGGCGTTCCTCCTTCCTTCGATAGTTAATTAGTGGGGCGAAATCAACTTGAACCCAACCGGATTGAATGAACTCCGCCAATGGTCTAGCATTCCACATACTTCGGCCTACATTCATGTTAGTTTCAACATTTTTAACATCCGAAATGACTTCTCTTACCTTGGGAAGTGGATCTTGACTTTCTTGTATGGTCGGTTCATCTTCCTTGACCTTCGGTTCATCTTTTTCAAAAATTTCGGAAGCACCTTGGGCTTGCTTTTGTCGTTTTGCTCCTCTCGACAACATCTTTGCCAATCTCGTATTGTTCTTTGTCCATTGCTTATCCTTTGTAAGATTTGTGCGGCTTCACTAATTGTTTTATCCAATATATCACCGCCTGCACACATGCTTACAAAACGAGACGAGTTAGGGGTTAGTGAAAAATAAAAGGTATGCAACATTAAGTCACCGGAAAATCCCAAGTTCGGGCTTCGCTCAAGTAGTTCATTAAAACGGTCCCATGCTTCATCAATTCCTTCATCCTCTCCTTGCTTGAAATTGAGCACTTGCCTCCTTAAGTCTTGGACCTTGCTTATGGGAAAGAACTTCAAAAGAAACTTCTTCACTAGCTCATCCCAATTTCCTTTTGCTTCAACGGACGCAAGTGTGTACCATCTTCGCGCTTCATCTTTGAGAGAGAATGGAAAAGGATTCCACTTGAACCAAGCGGCCGGAACTCCTTTTTGTTGGACCGTGTTGCATAACATCGTGAATTCCTTAATGTGTCTATATGGGTTGTCATCCTCCAATCCTCTAAATGGTTTTGTCGCCACTAACTTGATGATTCCAGGCTTCACTTCGTAGTGGGTTGTAGCAAGCGTCAAATCTGATTTTTGCATCTCAATGTCTTCCTTTGACGGCATTGCTAGCTCCCTTAGCGACATCTCTTCGTCTTCCAATGGTGAGGTGAACAAATCCATCTAGGCACAAGAAAAGTAGAAAGAAAAACAAAAAGATTTTTTTTTTCTTTTTTTAGAAAATAAGGGTTAGGTGTTAGTAATCAACAAAATTAATACTAGATTAAACGTAGCAAACTGGCTTGCTCCCCGGCAACGGCGCCAGAAAAAGGGGGCTTGTTGACGGATAAAAGACGTATCCCTCTACGATCCGCAAGCGTACGGACCCCACACCTTTTTCACCACGGGATTCCCAAGGTTCTTGTCAATCCGCGGAGCAAGGGGATTACTAGCGCTTAACCAAGTACTAATCTAGTTGATTGAAAAACCTTTGAAAGAGAGTATTAATCTAAAAGTAAAGACAATCTACCTAAGTTAATCTATGTTAAGTTGATCAAACAAATATAGGGTTAAACTAGATGGTAAAGGGTGAGCACAAGAGAGTGATTAAGAAAGATAAGCGTTCCCTCCCTAGGATCTAGGATAACATGGTATGCATCTACTACACGAAAGCGGTAAACCAATCTACCGGGATTGTGACCACGGTTTCGCCCTTTCCCTCCTCTCGTCTTGTCACTACGCGAAGGTATTCGTGACTAGACCTATGATGGACACGGTATGTTGATGGAATCTATGGGAGTAGCGGATATCATACGCCCGAAAAACACGATGGCCTACCTTAATCATCAAAGCATCATCAACATGAAAACAATAGATTGAAACCACGAATCAAGTAGCGATCACATAGCATGTATCCATCTAATCCTAGGGATGAACGGAGACATTACCCCATCATCTTACACGGATTGAAGCACATAGGGGTGATGGAGACTCCGGAGAACGTCGTCGATGAAGATGGCGGCGATGGAGCTTGGGAACACCCCTAGGCCGGCGGCTTGGAGTCCTCCTCTTGCTTCCTTCTCTCCGCCGGCGTTGATCCTTGCGACGAGCTCATCTAACTCTCTCCCTCATCTTGCGGCGGCGGTTTTCCGGTGATTGGCGTCGGTAGGATGATTTGTTCGATGTGTCGGTCGACGGCGGCGGAGGCAATAAATAGACAAACACCTAGGGCAAAGGAGGGACCGAACCGACCCCGGAGTGGGGGCGGGCCGGTCGGACCGGGCCGGCCGGCCCAGCCCACTTCGGCCCGGTTCGGGCCCGGTTTTCTCCCCGGTTGCTTCTCGCGTGATCCCTTATTCGTGTGCACTTGCATGTGGGCCTTTGACGTCGTTTCCTTCACGGTTTAGGCTTGAATCCTTGCTATGCAAGCTTCGCTCGTTTTCCGGTTGAGTCCCCGAAGACTTGCACGTTGACGCTTCGGTCCTCGGGTCATTTGGAGTCATGTTCATCGCGTGTCTTGACTCTTATCGGGCTTCATGATCTTCTTCCAAAGTGCTTGGTGAACTTATCCCGAAAGTCTCCTCTTTAGCGTAGATTTCTGCGTAAACAACAAACTCCAAAATCGACTTGCAAGTGTGAACTTGTTATATCATTAGTATGCCTAGTGGCGGGTTAGTTGCAAATCATAATCGAAACCAATGTATAACAAGTACTCTAGGTTGACGGAAATTCACCGTCAACGGCGATCACATGCTTAGAGAGGCTAAGAAGCTTAGGAAGGAGCTTAGATCTTCACTCGAGGATGCTAGGACTAGAGTGGCCGAGCTAGAGACACGGGTGCTTGATAGCAAGCTTGAGATTGATTCCCTTAAGGCTAGCCCCGTTGTTTCGGATGAGAACGATTGTCTTGATTGCTCTGTTTTCTGGGCCGACTTGATCGATCTTAGGGAGAAGTATGCCTCCAAGTGTGAGGAACTAGATGTGCTTAGGGTTGAGTTGGCTGAGCTACAATCTAGACCCACTTTGCTTGGTGCCCGCACTTCTTGCCCTAGTTTGCATGAGAAAATTCCTGAGCTCCGTTCTCGCATTGTTTCGCTTGAGGCTGATTTGAAAGTGCCTATTCCTACTTCTTGCTCTACATGTGAGTTGCATGCTATGAAGAATTTGGATCTTGCAAAATGTGTTGGTCGCTTGCAAGATGAGAATGATAAGTTGCGTGAAGCGCCGAGTTGGTTGTCGAGTCAAGAACCTCGGCTTGGTATGTTGATTGCTAGCCGTAAGCGCTTTGACGGTTGGGCTTTGGGATTGGATAAGGTTGGTGAGGGCGAGGGTGAGAGAGGAAGGAAATTTGGGAATGTTTCGGTTCCACCACAAAACACACCCAAAGACAAGTTTGCATCCAAGCCAAACCAACCAAGAGAAAAACCGAGTGAGAAGGCAAGTGAAAAGCCTAGTGAGAAGCCTTGTGTAGAGCCTCATCCCAAGCCTAAGCCCGGATCGATCCGTTTCCATTGTGAGTTTTGTGGGAAGGATGGTCACAAGAGAGCGTTTTGCTTCAAGAGGAAGCGTGAGGAGAGAATGGCGAAGGAGTGGGCTAACAAGGACAAGTACCACCCCTTCGATGGTGTACTTGAGCCTCGTGTGCGGTTGCCCGGGGCCAAGGCGAGTGTGAGGTCGGTTCGGGCTTGGGGAGAGCGGAAGGCCGTTGGAGGTCTTCGCTGCCCGTGCTACACCCTGGTCGAGCCGGTGTGGAGCACCGGTCGGACCGGTGCGGGCTGGACGGCGGCAGTTGGGTTTCGTGCTCGTACGGGTGTGAGGGTTGGTTACGGAGTTCGTGGTTCCGGTGGTTGGTCCGGAAAGTTTGCGGGAGGCCGGTTGCTAGGCATTCTCCCCCTCGAGCTCACTCACTACGGGGATGGGAGGAGTCATGGCTTTGAGAAGGAGAGGAGGGATGGTCCACGGGCTTTCTTTCGTGGTTTTGGTCCTCCTCCGGGCGAGAGGGTTGGTTCCCTCATGGTGGTTACCGTGGTGGTGTTCGTGGAGGTAGCTTTGGTAGGAAAGATGGTTTGGTTTTTGCTAACCCCACTTTCGAGCAAATGGCTAGGCACCGGTTTGACACATTTGGAACTAACCCCAGTGTTGAGTCGGTTGCTCGCTCTCGCTCTTGGTTTTGAGTTGCAGGTGGACGGTCCGGAGAACATTTGGTTGATATCGGGGGGTGGTTCTTCGGCTTCATATCCCGGTGGTGACATGTAGGTGCATCACTTTCGGGGATGGTGGACAAGGATGAGTGAATTGTGAAGAAATGATAAAGGTAAGTGTTTTTGTGACCTTCAAGTGTGTGGCCTTGGTCAAGCCACTTGGTTTGTTTTGCTCCTTCTCTATCTCATGTGCGTAGGGTGAGCTTTGTATGCTCTTTGGCCCTAGTGCATGTGTTTAGGGGGAGCTTGTGAGTTTGGTGCTCCTTTGCTCTTTTGCCGGTGGTGTCGAGCCCTTTTTGCCTCCCCTCGAGGAGCCGGTTTGTAGCATATGTATAGCTTTCATTTGTGCATTTCTTGCATTTTGGCATGGCATATGTAGCATGAAGTATAGGCATCCTTGTATCTTAGATTGCATGCATTTTGTATCATATGCATTGGTTAGGAAAAGCTTCTCTCATATACATTGTTCACCATGGAATGAGATATATGTCTTTGTGAGCTTGTTTGGTATGCTATGGTTAGTTTGGCTTAGCTCTTGATGATCTTGATGAATAATCCATGGTTGATAGCTATGTTTTTGAAAAATGTCACATGTATGCTCTCTCATGTGTAAATGCCTTTACATGCTCTTGACATGTTTGTGTGGCCTTGCTATGCTTAATTTGTGGTTGGATGGCTAGTTTATTGATCATATGGGGCCAAAGGCTCATTTGCCATCATGAATGTTTAGCCCTCTAGATTTATCTTGTGGAGGAGCATAAGTTCCTTTTTGTCGCAAAGACATTTCATGTACCATTTACAAATCTGAAAATGAAATGAAAAATGCTTGGAAATGTGCTCCCATGTCATACGTGCTGAATTTAAGTTGCTTTGGGTGCTAAACCGCTGCATGATGCCTACCAATGAGAAGTCTCATACATAGAAGTAGGCACATGGCTCGGTGGCTTTGACATGACATGAGGTGCTTGTGGGTGTTTGTGATGGTCTTATGATTAGAATGGCTGTCCTAGCATGAAGTTTGTGTGGCTTTGCCATTTTGATATGCTTTGATCATGTTTAGGACTTTGCTCATGAGAGGCAAGTTTTCGCAAAATTGCCAAAATCCATCTTAGCTTCGTCCAATGGTTGTGAAACTTGGTGATCATGTAGTTGAGATCGATACGAAGCCGTAGAGTATCTAACTTGCTCATTTGGACATGTGTAGCATTATTTGTTGAATCTTGTATATTTGAGAAGCTCTAGGATGAAAGTTTTGCATTTTTGGCTTGATTCATGCATTGCCAACAAGGGGGAGAAGTTTGAGCTTGAAATGGCTTACCGGACGCGTTTAGAAGGTTTTCAGGTGGTTTCGAGCCATTTTTGGGCTCTGTTGTACACCGGTCTGACCGGTGATGAGCACCGGTCTGACCGGTGTGAGTGCTGGTCCTGTACATATGTTGGGCACCGGTCTGACCGGTGGTGATGACCGGTCTGACCGGTGTGAGTCGGAGTTGCTTGCGGCTGCCTCGTTTCATGTGGTTTCTTGCATGCATTCGTCCGGGGGGAGTTGCATTGGTTCAGGGGGAGCTTGCATGTGTGCGGGGGGAGCTCTTTGAGAGTTTTCGAGCTTTGATTCGGTGGTTTGCGCTCTTTGCTTGAGCTTTGCTTTGTCTCGGATGTGTCGAGCCGTTGCCCTTGCCTAAGGGGTCCGAGACTTGTTTCCTTCAAGTGATCTTGCTCTTTGCCTTTGTTTGGCTTTCGATCGCTTGTTGGAGTTTCTTTTTGTTCGTTTCTTTTCTTTTTCTTTTCTCTCTTGTTACTTTCATGTGGGTGTTGTCAATGCACTCATCAAGGGGGAGATTGAGGACCATGTGTGGTTCGAGGACCGGTGGATGGTCGCTTCCTTGTGTGATGAGTGATTGACAACGTTGTGTGGACTGATTCTTGGCTAAGTATTGCAGGTGCAGGTTGCGGCTTGACTCGTGTTGGTGCAGGTGAAGAACAAGCGCGAAAGGTCGTTGCGGTGAGGCCTCCAGGTGTGGAGAAGACAAGTAGGCTTCGTTCGAGGGACTCGGTGGCCAGTGGGGTCAAGTGCGGGCCGCATGGTGGCATGAACAGCAAGATGAAGTCATGGACGGTTTCTTGGTTGAGCCTCAAAACCAAGGTCGAGCCGGGACTACGTGGGAGCCGAGTCATGAGTGGAGATTGGCGGAGGCTACACCGAGTTCGCGGGGTTTCCGGTGGTTCACCGAAAACCACCGGGTTCCTTGGTTGATCCACAAAGCCAAGACCGGAGAACCGAAGACGGAGGTGCGGCGGCACGACGACCGGTCCGACCGGTGGGTCGACCGGTCGGCCGGTGGGGACCGGTCGGCCGGTGAGGAGCACCGGTCGACCGTGTGCGACGACGCGGTCCGGAATCTTCGAAGCGGAGGACACGCGTCGGGATCGCATGGCTTGCGTCGGGGCTACGCAGGGTGCGGTCGCCGGCATCCGTCCGATGGTGAAGACATCAAGAATTCCAAATCCGCCCTTGAGGGGCTTGTATCCCTAGTTAGTAGAGAGGGGCATTTTAGACATTCGGTTGCCGCCTATATAACCCAAGAGGTGAGAGGATGGCAGCCAACTCTTGGAACCCTAGCTCATTAGTTTTCCTATTTTCCACCTATTTTCTCTAGGTTTTCCTTAGGACTAGCAAGAGAGCTTCACGGAGAGATCTTGTAGAGAGGGATGGATGATCGGGCGGCTTGCTAGACCTTGTACGAATCCTTGTTTCATGTATAGATGATTCGACGTGATTTCTCAAGGTTTGGATGTGTTTTACCCGGTTGTTTTTGGTGGTGATTTTCGGAGCCCTCTTCGGTGATTTCTTTGGAGTGTTTTTGGGGCTTTTCTCTTGGTGATTCGGTGGGGGAAATTTGTGGGAACCCTTCGTGGTTCTTTGGGCTGTGATTCCCCTCCCAAATCCGTGAGAAAAGTTGCTCGAATTTGGGGTTTCTTGAGTTCTTGGGTTGGAAGTGCTTTCGGCGGGATTTCTTCGATTCCTCCTTTTTGGACGAGTTTTTGTGGGATTAAACTTGGCTATGAACTCCTCATGAGGTGTTCTTGATATCCCCAAAGTCTTGTTCAAGTCCGTGGAGCGATTCGGGAGATCGAGATTTGGATTTGGGGGAGTTGACCCGCGGGTCTTGTTCATCCCGAGTCGCCCGTGCTACACCGGTCGACCGGTGCTCTTGGCCGGTCCGACCGGTGCAAGCCCTTGTGGGTTTTTGCTCGGGTGAGTGTCTTGGTGTGTTCTTTGTTGTCCCGTGGTGCCGCTGTTTCGAGTTTGGGTCCGTTTGGTGGTCGGTTGACCTGTTTGGTGCCTTGGGGGCTTTCAGGCTTCCATCGGTCTGACCGGTGTGTCTCACCGGTCTGACCGGTGTAGAGCCACTTAGTGAAAGTTGCTCGGTTTCACCGGCGGGGACCGGTCGGCCCGGTGGTGCTCACCGGTCCGACCGGTGTGGGTCTCGTAGACTCGAGGTTTGGTTTTTCCGCCGCGTTTCTCGGGTCGGAAGGTTGCGTGTTGGTTCCTAGGTCCGGTGGCACTCCGGTGGCTACGTGGGCTTGACCAACCTTGGTAGTGAGTCGGAGACGTGTGTTGGAAGCCACGTTCGTCTTGTTGGAGTTTTCATCTCCTTCGAGAAGAATTTTTATCGGCTCCCATTCACTCCCCCCTCCCTCTCGGTTCGCCGTATCGGTCCTTCACATGTGATGCCCCTCCAACATATATTATCAAACCACATGCAAAGTACAAGCATGGGGGGCAGCCAAGGCCTTGTTTTGTAGGAATATCATGGACGCATGTGAGGCAAGGGAGTATGGAAGTAACTCAAAGCAGAAACATCAAGTGGAAGAAATAATAATGCAAGCGAGGGAGTGGATGAGAACGTTTGGAAGGTGCACGCGGTCACGAAGCAAGTGCGCTAGAGAAGAACCGAGCCAAGAGGAGGAGAGAGGTAAGTCTCCCATCCAACTCTTTGTTCGTGTGCTCTAGTTTGTAGTCCGGAACCACCTTAGACTTAGCCATCCACCTCGCTCATTTCGTGCAACAAATCACATCCTAATTCCACACAAAGTCCAGACTCCAAAATAATATTTGTGTACCTTGTTACCGGCTGGAAACCCCGGATATATATTTGTGAGGGAGAGTGCTGCAACTATGGAAGAAAACTACAAGCCTTTTCACCAAAAAAAGAAGGGATCATCGTCGTCTAAGCCATCATAGACAACCTCTTCGAGGAGGCACTCGGTTTCCGAGTCACCTCGGAGTATGGAGGAGGACACGACACCGCCGAGGAGGAACCACACTCTTCTCCTTGGTGGCATGAGGGTCACATGAAACTCGTTTATGAGGTTCACCAAACCTCAAGGACATATGGAGGAGCCGCCCGTCCAACCTCACCACTTGACACGATCATCAGCTCCACCTCCATACGCTCCGTGGTATTCCAATGGGTTTATCGTCACGACGGAGGAGGAGGAGGAGAAGAAGCTTGCTCACCTTGAGTAGAGGCTTGTAGCGAACGTCGACTTCGACGACCAAGCTCTCCACATATTGGGTTTTCATACGGGACACCGGTGCAGTTCGCTAACGGAGTGTCGGCAAACACCCACAAAGAATTCGCCTAGGAAATTCTCATGACAATGGCGTATATCCTTGATGAAGGAGTGCTGAGTCTCTCATTCCATTTGGAGGGAGCCCACAAGTGGAGAAGAAGGAAGACACCGTCGGAAGGGTAACCTTGATCAACGGTGCTGTGTCTAGCACCTTGATGGGGTAATCTCCTTTCATCCATGGGTTGCAATCGATCTTGAGATGTAATCATACTTCGTTGGATTGTCTATCTATCATCTTGTGTTGAATATACTTTAATGCTTAAGGTTAGAGACCATGCCGTAAAGGGAGTAAAGGTCTCAATGCTTCCTTGGATCCATTCAACACGCCGTGTCCATCATAGGTCTAGTCATGAATACCTTCACGTAGTGAGTACGAGAGAAGGGAAAGGGTGAAACCGTGGTCACAACCCCTGATAGATTAGATTGGTTTTCATGTTCAAAACGATTGCATGTTCTAGTATCGTAGACCCATGGGCGTGTGTCTCCTATCTTGATTGAACAAGCGGTTCCCTATGTATTAGGGAATAGCTCGGTTTTCAAAAGGGAGCTCCGGAACAAATGGATGTGCATGGAGGCACATGGGAAGGTTTTTGGAGTATGATCGCGGGAGAAGCGTATCAATGAAGAAATACTATCCGGACCCCATCATCCAAGTATGTCACTTTTGTGCAAGTGGATTTTTGGGGAGAATAAAGGAGACAAAGATAACCGACACGGAGTTGAGTTGGCTTTACTAGGCTTTGACTGCTAGGTAGCCAATCGACCCCACTCACCTATGATCAACCGGTGGTGTTGTGAGCAACATCGAGTTCGGGAGATATTGGTTCGGGGTGTTACCTCTCCATGTTGGCTATCTCTTTAAGACCGGGTATTACAAGGAACCCGAATCATCTCCTACCCGGGACTTCCCTAGAATTTGAATATATGAACAAAGGCAAATACATAAGTGGAGATGAGAGAAGGGGCTTCAAAGTGGCCAAGGTGAATTGGCCCCTTTCGGAAGGAAAGTTAAGACTTTTTCTTGAGGGGAAGAAGATAGGTTAGAGGAAGGACTTCTTGTGCCGGCGAAGAAAAATAAAAGAGAAGGATTATAGGAGAAGGATATTCTATGGCCCAAGAAGGAGGTGCACAACGAAGTTATGGAGGAACCCCAGCGCCGCTGAGTTACTACGGTGATGTACCAATGCAAGCATGGGGGAGTAGTGCAGCCATGCCCCCACCAAATTTTGCAGTGCCCAACGTAGCCTTTGCGGAGCCATATGCACACCTTCCTCAACCACAACAAAATGTGGCCATCATTGGAGGATACACTGTGAGGAACATGCAAATTATTGCAGCCATCCTAAACAATGCAAACCAAGTGGGTGAAGGTAATGCAAACATCGCTTATGAGCTTTGACAGCTTCACTTAGCACCGTCATACAATTCATAGGAGAAGCGGTGCAATCCTATTATGAGTAAGGGTACAACAACCAAGACTTTCAATATCAACCACCGGCGGAAGATTAGAGAGAGGAGGAGCCTTAGTTATCTTTCCCTTACCCCCTTTTCTTTAATTTTCAGCTTGTATGCGCCTATGTATGCGTAGTGTTTTCAGTTTTTACTTTTTCAGCATGTGTGTTAGGTTTAATTTTCATCATGAATAAAGTCACCACCTAGTTTTTACCTTTGGTAAAGTTACAAAGTTTGTGCCATGATGATATATGATTATAATTGCTGCTTGTTTATCTTTGTAATTGTTTTATGCATGTTTAAGCTAATGCTCTCTTAAAATACAAATCTGAATTTATCTAAATGCTAGCTTAATCTTTAGCAGAGGTTATGATAAAAATAAAGACTCATATTGTTTTATGTGCTCTCAAGTTTTAGATGGATTAAGGATAATTTATTTTTGTTCTTAAAAGTAATGCTAACCTTGTCATAAATACCACTTGCGTGTTGCTCTACCTATCCAAAGCCATATAAATATTTGAGTGCAGAAACTTAGTATACAAGATTTATTTTTGGGTGAGTTATTTCAGGCCTTGATTTCTCTGGCCAGAGACTAAGAAGCTGGTCATTCCGTTTTTGCGTATCTATCTTTTTGCTAGCCTTTTTATCCGTGCATTGTGTATCCCCACATCGGAGATCTCACAAACCTCGCCGGATATCCACCCTTAAAACCAAATATCATGTTTTGTGATTACCTCCTTAACCATAACCTATCGTTGAGAATGGATCATCAATTCAAGGAAGATCGATGGTGCCAAGATTGAAGACTTCAAGTATCTTTCCAAAGGAAAAGTATTTCCGGTACCTACCTTATCTCTATCACCTCTTTGCTCGAGGACGAGCAACGTCTAAGCATGGGGGGGAGGTAGGTACAATGCAATTTTAGAGTTCAAGGGGAGCAAATTAAAAAAAATTGATGAGAAAAAAAAGAGAAAAATAAAGAAAGAACAAAAAAATGAGTATGAGAAAAAGAGAAGAAAAAATGAGTATGTATGATATAAAAATAAATTAAAGTGAACTCCCCGGTTCTCTAAAGTGCATTAGGAATTTCAAGGCTTCAAGAATAAAGGATCCATACTCATTTTCCAACCATGTGCAATCCGATAACGAGGACTTACTTTGTGCCTCGGGGATCACTCTTTGCCATTTGCACATGTCCACCTATCTCAAGTGTGTGTATTCTCTTCCCCTCCTTGATTTAACATCATTTTCCAATGACCTTTATGACAAGTCTCGGTAAGACCATGAGAAGCTTGTCTTGTTTTGACAACATCTCATTTATAATATCTTGGTAGGACTAAACTTTCCCAAAAAGCTCCATATAAAGCCTACCACATATATATGATATGAGAGGGAAATGAGTAGAATAAATAGGCTTGAGAGACAAGATAAGATGAGAGTTCATGAAAAAGATGCAAGATGGTTTAAATTTTTGAACTTGGTTTAGCTCTTTTTCATCCCATTCTTTATTTCAAAATTTCTGAGATCCATTTGAATTTTGGGAGCATGTTAATACTTGTGGGATAAGCTTAATTATTAATCTACCCTCTGTAGGGATGAAGGCTAGTACATGATGGAACTTTAACGAATTAAACTTTTGAGAGCATTATGTTTTCTCATGTATGATCAAGTGCAAGGTTTAAGCATTGATGGGCAACGATGATATCCATCAAAAGCTTACTCGAAGACGAGCAAGGTTTAAGCATGGGGGAGCTGTTGACGGTGAAATTCCGTCAACCTAGCCATGAGTTTACCTTCGGTGTTGGCATGAGTTTTGTATCTTATCCATTGGTACTAACCCCCATGGTATAACAAGTTCACTTATGCATGTCGGTTTTGGAGTTAAGTGTTTACACAGAGTTTTAACGTTGAAAGCAAGACTTCCGGGATAAGTTCATTAAGCACCTCATGACAAGACCTTCAAGCCCGGTACAAGTCAAGCAATGAAGTGAACATGACTCCAAGAGCCCAAGGACCAAGCCCGAGAAGATGACAAACTCCGAGGACCTAGCCAGAAAAGTGTTGAATCTTGCCAGACAAGGAGCTTCGTCCAATTCAGAGAGAAACTGACGACAAGGGCCCGCATGCAAAAGGGGAAGGATCTAGAAGACATGGGAAGCAACATCGGGCGAAGGAGGCCACGGACTGGGCCGAGATGGGCCCAGGCCGGCCGGCCCAGGCCAGCCAGCCCAGCCCATTTCGAGGCCCAGTCGGCCCCCTCTTTGACCTAGATGCATCTTGGGCTATTTATAGCCCCCTGACCGAGAGCCACGCAGGAATCAATTCGTCATCCGCCGCCGAGGAGCCGAGAAGCTTGAGGGACACCATCTCGGAGATGAGGGTCGTGCTAGTTGTCTAGGGTCTCCCTAGACGACGTGGGAACCTTGAATGGAAGACCACGTCGGAGCTCTGGAGAAAGGATCAAGATCGAGGTAGGATCCCGGTGGTGATCTTGTTCATGTAATCATGCATGGTGAAGTCTTTATGTGAATCCGATTTCTAGCGATCAAGTGCCTTCTCGATGATTTTGTTTTCTTCTTGGTTTTGCTTCTTCTACGATCTATACTTAAGATAGATTACATAGGGTGCTCTTGTAGCCGCGGTGGCTAGAGGTGCATACCGGACCGACCAAGCGATTTCAACTTGTTCTTATCGAACTCGCCCTAGACTACCCGCATGAATAGGGATACGTTGTGACAGAACGGGGGTTCCGTAAGGCGGGCGTTTTCGGAGTCGGAAGGGAGGCCACGATTTAAAGATGCTTTTAATGAGATTCGCTTTTCTATCTTCATCTATCTTGTTTGGAGCTACAACATAAGCACGACCTAAACTCTCTAGATCGGTTATCTCTTGCTTTCTCTTGCTACCTCTTTAGTAGATTAGATTAGATTCGTTTTTTATGAGTTAGTAGATTAGATGCAACTTAGTTCTTCAATAGATAGCTTTCCTTGCTTTACTAGATTGAATCCTTGCGTTGCACATTGTTCCACGGATTCGATACCTTGGGTTCACCACTCGAGGGAAGAAGGGTCCCTTGACTATGACGGGAGACTTGTCCGCTTGCAAGTCTAAACGAACTTTGATACAACTATTAACCGTCAACACTCTCACCGTTATCTGAAACTACTTATCCAACTGGCCATGATATCCCTAATGATGGAACTTGGTGAATATTTATGCTTGTTTAATTGTGTTGCACAACTTATGCTTGCTCTAGATTGCTAATTTAGAAAGAGTAATCAACTAGAACTTGTGCTAAAATCTTACAAGTAAGAACATACTCTTTGTTGCTTTTCAGTAAAAGAACCCTAGTGGCCAAAAAGCCTTCCATGTCTAGAGTGGTGATGTTGATGTCACCGATGGGTGAGTCTTGCTGAGTATTAGTATACTCAGCCTTATTGTAATCTATTTTTTCAGGTAATGCTTTTAGTGATTTGTGGCCTGGAGAGATCTCACCTGGCTGGGAGCTGGAGTGGGTGGAAGACGATGAGTGAAGGCATCATGGCAGGCCTCTTGTGATGCTCCTCGTGCCGTTTAGTTTAATTCCGCTATTTTCAAAACTCTAAACTTTGTTGTCATGTCAAGTACTTCGGTTTGTAATAATTAAACCCTCCAGGGTAGATTTGGATTTTAATCATGTGTTGTACTCTGGACTCGCCTTCGTGTGAGTTTTGATGCATATATGTCGATCCATGTTGCTATGTAAGTGATTTCACCAGGCGTTAACACGGCAACTAGTGACAGGATGATACTTTATTATTACTGTCGGGGTTCTCTACCGCCGAGAGTAAATCTATGTCGGTCCTGCGTCGGGCTTAGATGGTTAGCTCGGGAGACAATGGGATTTATACTGGTTCGAGCCTCCGAGGAGTAATACCCTACATCCAGTCTGTGGCTACCGTGTTCCTGAGCCAAGTGTGCTCGCAGTAGGGTTTACAAGCTGGTCGGGAGAGGGAGTTCGTTCCCAGGTCCTAGGTGGTGGTGTATGATCGTGAGGAAGCCTAACCCTTGTGACCGTTGCCCTCCTCTCCCTTTTATAGTCTCAAGGGGAGGGGCACAAGGGGAAATACAAAAGAGTTACAGTACTTGGTAGCTGGTATGTCCCGTCGTACGTCGTTGTCCGTCAGGGCGTATCGGCGCCAAGTTGTGATACCTTGTCGGGGAAGCCGCCGCGTGGATGGGGTTGAACTGTTCCTTCCGGGACACTTGGCCTTATCCGCGAGTAGTTTAGACTCACTTTAGTCTGCCCGAGTACTTGCTTGTCTTGCCACGCGTGAGCCTAAGTCTTGGCCCGCTCGTGTCGTAGAGGGTGCTCGAGTGCCTCGGGCTGAGGTTTGCGTGTGGCAGAGTGGAGGTTGATGTCGTTGTGATGGCTGCGCGACTAGTCAGGTTCGCATTTAAGGCTCCTGCCAGGGCATGTCGTCTGCATAGCCGCCAGCTGTCATCCCCGTATGATGTGGAGATTTGCTTCCCTGCATGCGTTGGTGGCCTCGCCCGAGCCGTGTGTCTGGGCCCACGCACTAGTCGGAGCCGAACTTGTTGTGCGAGGCGGAGACTTGTCAGAGGTGCAGCCGTTCGGCCAAGGACTAGTAGTCTTGCCAGTGGGGGTCTTGACAAAGATCTGCATGCCTTCCCTGAGACACAATGCCAGGTGGAGATTGCTCTCCTTCTGGATGTTGTAATCAGCAAGGGTACGGCCATCCTCAAGCTGCTCGCCAGCTGACAGAAGTCTTCACCTAGTGGATGATGATTTTGTTGTCTTCAAGTTGGATAATCTTGCCGTCAAAGAGGGCCCTAATCCTGGCCCTCGTCAGTAGCCCCCGAGCCTGAGTGGATGTGACAACCCGCCCAGGAAAATACCGTACTTCCGCCTAAACCAATCCACTTTGGTCATTAAGCAGTAATAAAGTATCATCCTGTCGTTAGTTGCCGGGGTAACGCCCGGTAAATCACTTACATAGCAACAAGGATCGATATATATGCATTAAAACTCACACGAAGGCGAGTCCAGAGATACCACATCATTAACATCCGAATTTTTACCCCGAAGGGTTTAATTATTACAAATCGAAGTTTTGTCATCGCAAAGTAGTTCAAAGATTTCGAAACAGCAGAAATAAACTAAGCGGAAAGCGAGAACACCACGGGAGGCCAGCCATGATGCCTTCAGTCGTCATCCTCCACCCACTCCGGCCTCCCGCCGGCGGGATCTCTCTCGGGGCCACACATCACCAAAAGCATTACCTGGATCAACATATTATAGCAAGGCAGAGTATGCTAATACTCAGCAAGACTTACCCGTCGGTGATAACTACTTCACCAACTCTCGACATGAAAGGCTTTTGGCCACTGGGTTTTATTTTGCGGAAAAGTAACGAAGAGTATGTCCTTACTGTCGGTGCGGAATGTAGTCCCGACACTAACTAGTAGTAAGCGCCAAGGTCTATCCCTCAATGGTCGGTGCTAAGCAACTAAAGACACGAGGTTAATCCTGGTTCCGGCCGGGGCCGTACGTCCAGCAGGGGTATGCTCGAGGCACTGTATTGCTTTGCACCTGGGTGCCTGTAGTGGGGCGGCTACAAGCAAGGCGGGGGAGGAGGCATGGCCTCCAAGTCCCTGGTGGAATGATCGAAGCGAGTTCAGATGTTGTGGGAGAATTGAGGAGCGTGTATGTGTTGTTCCCTATTGGATGTTCGATGTCTGATGTCCCCTGCGGCGAGGAGGTTCACCTTCCTTTTATAGACCAAGGAGGGGGTGAATTACAGGCATGCCACACTGTTTATCTACACGGGGAAGTATGGCGTGCAGCGCCGCGGGGTTGGCGGCCGTCCACGGACTTGTCGTCATAACGTGCCCTGTACCCGAACAGTGGCGGCTTCGAGGGTAGGGGCGTAGTGGTTGACCGTGGTGTCTTCAGACGGGCTCGAGGAAGCCGTTGACGGCGATCCGTACGGGATACAGCGGCAGGCGTGGCGGCGTCCCGTCCCCGCGCGCCTGACAGCGCCGGAGTGGTTGTAACAGTGCCCTGCGTGGTGCTGCAAGCACGGGGGCGGCCGCACAGGACCAACAGTGGCGGGGATGGCGTTCCACCGGCCTAACGTCATGGATTGCCCCTGCAGATTCACGAGAAAGTGGTTCGAGGGTGTGGTCGGCCCCCCTTCGAGGGTGCGGCATGTTAGCCGTACGGGAGTAGGCGGCGCAATGTCACGGAGCTGACACTGGCCATGTCGCACAGTCCCCCACAGTGGCGGGGATGGGTTCCCTCCTAGGGAGTTGGCAAAACAGCGCCGGGGCGTGATTCCCAGGCGCATGATGGCACGGCTCTGCTGTGTCAGAGCATTAAATGCCCGTACCCGCGTGTGGGGGTGGGTGTGCTCGTGAGGGGGCCTCGAGCGAGGCGGAGACGAACCCTCGAGCGAGGCGGAGCCCGCTCGAGGGAGACAAGAACCCTCGAGCCAGGCGGAGCCGGCTCGAGGGAGACGTGAACCCTTCGAGCGGGGCGGAGCCCGCTCGAGGGAGCCTTTGACTGGGCCACTCTGGTGGGCCGTGGGGGCCACCGCGGTGTGGGCCGTGCCTTGTGTGTGTGTTTAAGTGAGAGGTGTTTCGTTTTGGTTTTTTGCAGGTTTTAAGCAGGATTCCCCTGGTTGTTTTAGGGGACCCTCAGGGCTGTCCCCGACAGTAGCCCCCGAGCATCTACGGGTACGCCGGCCAGGCTCCCGCAGATGCTGTAGCCCACTGATAGGACATCTAGCCCCCGAAGCTCTGTAGGAGCGTGAGTGCTCCTGTAGGGGTTTTACCGCGGAATCTGGTCAGTGGGCATGGTGCATATTCCAACCGGCGTCTGCGATGTTCCAGCCGGCTTCGGTGACGCACGTGCAACTGGTGCTATCTGCGGCCGGTGCAACCCAGGAGGTGTAGCCGTGCGTCGAGCCCCCGAGCCTGGGCCCATTCAAGGCGATCGGGGCGAGCTCTTCGTCTTATTTTAAACGCTCCCTCGCCGTCCCTCCGCGGGACGGAGGGTGAGGTTTCCGCAACCCCCATCGATCGTGTAGCGGATTGCGGATTCCTCATCGAGCTGTTGGCGGGTGGTTCAAGTGGACGCCCATGCCCCGTTCGATAAGGGTAGGCTGCGCGGTCCGGAGACTCGTCCATTAAAGCGTTTGCATGGGTTTGCTAGGTGGGGCTTGGTCCCATTCGCTAGGGACCGAGGGCGCGGAAGCTCTCCCTCGGTGGGACCCCCCCAGCTAGCTGCCCTTGCTGGCTCTTGAACACGACATGTGGGGCACCCTCGAGCCGGTAGGCTCGAGGAAAGGCTCGAATGCGCGTGCCCTCGTCGTCCCTGACTCTGGTGATCTGGGGCGCCTGTTCGAACCCATCGAGGGTCAGGCTTCGAACCTCTGATCAGTAGGGCAGTGTGGGGTAACAGCCAAGGGCCCCCGTCTTTCGCATCTGCAGGTTTCGAGGGTCCCTGGCCGTGCCAGTTCTCGAGCCGCTGATCAGTAGCCTTTTGTGAATCGAGGGCACCTGTTTATTTCAAACGGGCTTCGAGGCCACTGGTCGATGTTTGCACCCTTCGAGGGTCGTATTTATTTGAGCTAGGGGCTCAGGCCGCTCGAGGGTCTTCCTTACTCAGTAAGGGACAGGGCCATTTAATGCTCGCGGTCGCGACTGTAGTCTCGCGCCGCGGGCGTGCCTTTTCAGGCGCCGCGGCCGCGCGCGTAGTGGGCGGAGTGGGCAGGCGGACGTGACCGCCTGCCACGGCCCCCGGTTACCGCGCCGTGATGATGGCATGCGTGCGGTTGCGTGGCCGCCGTGGTCGTGGTGGGCCCCATTCATCAGCGAGGGAATATTCCACCTGCAGTTAATGCGCGTGGGGCGTACGCTCCGGAGAGCACGCCTGCGGCCTATAAATCCGATGGGAGGGGAAAGGGCGGTTTTTACCTTTGCGTTTAGCACTCGCCGTTCTTGCTTCTTGCGCTCTAGCCCCCGAGCCGCTCTCGCCATTGCACCTCTCTGCTCTCAGAGCTCTTCTTCTTTTCGGTCCTCCGCTTCTCCGCCTGCTCGTATGGCTCCCCAGCAGCCTCTCGTCATCATCGACCGGTTGGCGTGGGAGCGCTTGACGGTGACACCGCTGGCCCTGGGTCAGCTGGTGACCGGCGGCCAGCTAGCGGCGAATGAGAACGAACAGCCGGCCGAGTGGATCGTGCCGTCGGAAAGGGAGCGGGCGCCCAACCCTCCGTATGGCTACGTGGTCAGCTTCATCTGCTTCTATGAGCGTGGCTTCACGGCGCCGGCGAGCCGCTTCATGCGGGCCCTCTGCCACCACTATGGCGTGGAGCTTCACAACTTTGCGTCGAATGTGATCTCGCAGGCGGCCACATTCGTTGGCGTCTGCGAGGGCTTCCTGGGGATCCCGGTGAACTGGGATCTCTGGGTTCATCTCTTCGGCGCGGAGCTGTACACGCTGCCGACGACGGAGACGAGGACTCGCCGCGAAGTGCGCGCCGGCGGTATGTCGCTCGGCGTGCGGACCCAGCACAAGGACGACTACATCCCCTGCACGATGACGACCAACAACGCGGATTGGGAGCGGGGGTGGTTCTACCTCCGCAACGCCGAGCCCGGCCTCCGCCCCTACACCGGCAAGGTGCTCCGGGAGAGGCCCGCCTCCTGGTACCACGGAGTGTCCCCGCCCCAGCACCAGGCGCGGTTGGACTCGCTCCTGGCTGCGCTGAGGAATCTGGCGGGCCGCGGGCTGACTGCGGAAGTTGTTCTCGCCCACCTCCACCACCGGCGGGTCGTCCCCTTGATGGAGAGGCCGCTCCGCATCTATGAGATGACCGAGATCGCGGACCCCGTCGCGTTGGCGAAATCGCGGCTGCTGCCGGGCCCTTCTCGCGGGATTACGCGGCCACCCGGGCACGGCGCGCCATCGACCCCAAGTCCGGGCGCTACGACGACAAGGCCCTGTGGGAGCTTGAGATGCTGCCCACCGGCCCACTGGTGAGCGGAGTTCTTGGTTTCATTTCCGATTTCGCCAGTTTCCCGAGTTGTTGACGCATTTTAATGCTTTGCTTGCGGATGGTGAGCGTGAGTGCCGCGAAGTCCAAGCCGCCCACCCCCCGCTCTCGCGCGCTCACACGCACGGCGCAACAGCAAGAGCGGGAGCGGGTGGCTCGCAAGAAGGAGCGTGCGACGCGACATCGGGAGCGTCGCGAGCGGAGGAGTGAGGAGTTCCGGCTGCGCGAGCAGCAGGGGCTCTCCTCGCCGGGGACCGAGGAATACTCGTCATCGGACGAGGAGGAGGAAGAGGAGGAAGAGGTTAGGGGGTAGGTCCTCCCAGATAGGTGGGAGCCTGCACCCTCGTCACTGGAGCCGGCTCCGGTGGCAAGAGTGGCATCTCCTGGGGCGACAGAGGTGGCAATCGACGACAGAGGTGGCGTCCATCCCCACCCGACGGCGTTCGTCAAGGGCATCGCGGGCGGGGGCGAGCGAGGCGGCAACGGCGAGCGCAAGCTCGCAGGGGCGCGGCCGAGGCCTCGAGGTCACGGCCGGTGGTCTCGCCCTGCCGAGCCGCGGCCGGCGGTCGGCCGAGGAGCGGCGGGCACCGGTCGTGGTCGAGGCGCGGCGGGCGATGGCCGCGGCGGAGGCAAGGCCGGAGGCGGAGGCACGGCCGGCGGCGCCGGTTGCGGCGGCATTGCCGGCGGCGTCTTCCATGGAAGGCCACCGGCACCCGTGGCCGCCGAGACATGGCCGGAGGCGGCGGTGGGGGCGCAGCAGGAGCCCGCCCTCGCCGGCAGCTCCCGGGCGATGGCGGTGGAGATCCCGGACGACGACGCCCCGCCGCCCGGGTGGGACCAGTGGGTGAACCTGCCCATGCCATCCCCCGAGCCCCAGGCGGGGGCGCTCGTTACACGGTGGGACGGCCACATGGTGGCCGGGGGCTCGAGACGCGGCGTCGAGGCCTCTTCGTCCCGCGCCGCCCCTCCTGGCCTCGGCGAGGAGCGTGTCGACGAGCCGCCCGCCTTCGCCGATGCTCAGGAGGAGCAGCAGTTGTGGGCGGAGCTCCACAATCACGGCGCCTCGCTCAACCGTGCGTTGAACGAGGCGCTGCGGATCCACGGCGGTCCAGCGTGGCGCGTCTTCCAGGTGAAGCGTTGTTGCCTTTTTTCCTCGATTTCGTCGTCTTCCTGTTTGTTTCTTGCGGCGCGATGCTTACTGATTTCGGTCTGTTGGCAGTAGGAGCTCAAGCACCGCGCTCGCGACAAGTATGGCGCATTCGACCAGATGAGCGCCGAGCTCCGCCAGCTCCGGGAGCAGCGTGACGCCTTCGACGCGCTCACGGAGGCCTTGGGGACCCAAGACGGCTGGCTGTCGTACCGGGCGGAGGCCCTGCGCGACCAGCTCTTGGAGCACGAGGGTCAGGCCGCGGCGCGACCCCCCGCCCTTAAGCGGATTTGCACAGCCCTCATAGATCGGGATGAGGCGCTGCAGCAGGCGCGGGGGGGATATGGAGAAGGTGCGCGTCGTGGCATCGGACTGGGAGGCGGAGGTGGGGACCGTCCGGTCCGAGAACCAGGAGCTCCGCACATGGCTCCAGGAGGCGCAGGCCCAGCAGAGCCGGGCCGAGGAGAGGGTGCCGACAGCCGAGCAGAAGGTCAAGAAAGCCGACGAGCTGAAGGCCGCCCTCGACGCCAAGATCGCTGCGCTTGCCACGGCGGAGGACTAGCTCCGGCAAGAGCGTACCGCCCGCCAGAGGGTCGAGGGCAGCTCCAGCAGGAGCGTACCGCTCTTGACGATGCCCGGTCGACGCTCGAGCGGGAGCGCGCCGCTTGCGAGACGGTGCAGAAGTCGCTGGCGGAGTGGTTAGCCAACGTCTGGAGGCTCGACGGGGAGCTGATAGCCCTCGGCATCGCGAACGCGGATTAGGAGCTATCCCTCAAGGAGCAGGGCGCTACCATCGTCAGCCTGCAGCAAGCGGTCAAGGCTGAGCGCCGCGCTCTCGAGGTGGAGAAGAAGCAGGTTGAAGGTAGGTCGCCGTTTCGTTTTTTGTTTTGCTGATCTTTCCTTCGAGGGTTCGTTCCCCTTCTGATTTCTCTTGTCGGTGACATTCAGGCCTGCGCACCGCGCTGGGGCACGCTACTGACCGGGCCGAGGCACTGCAGGCCTCCTACAACTTCTCCGAGCGGGAGCTGGTGGAGCTGCGTGCCGCGGCCCTCGAGACCTGCCGGGCCGTCGAAGAGGGCGAGGCGCAAGATGGAAGCTCGTTGTCCAGCCGCTTGCGCGCCCTTGGCGGGCACGTCTCTGGGCGCATGCGCCGCGCTTTGCGCCTTGGCATCCAGAAGGCCCTCGGCGTGGTGCGGTCCCACTACGAGGTCAACTTCGAGGTCGTGGCGGAAGGCTACGTCTTTCCGGAGGGCGTCGAGGATGAAGCGGCAATGGAGCACGTGGACGCGCTAGCCGCTGATGTCACCGGGGCGCTTGCCGAGGCCTTCGAGGAGTTCCTATTTCCAGACGCCGCTGACACTGATGCTCCTCAAGCCTGAAGATTGCTGGGCGCCAGGCCCTTTTTTATTTGAATGTTAGTATATGGGCCACACGGCCATGTAAATAAACAAATATTTTGTTTCAAACACTTGTGGAAATGAATGGTGTTCGTTATTTCATCGCGCTGTTTTGTTTCTTCCTTTGCCTGAGTAAATTCGAGTTTGGGGAGTTCGATTTTCGCGAGCAACCTGCTGGGCCGGAGGCGAGAGAGAAGGGCCGTATCCTCGTGGAGGCGTAGGCTATCTCTGGCTCGCGCACCCTTTCCGCTAGGCCATCCGCGCCCTGTCTGAATTTTTCTAGAGGCTAAGGTCGAGCCATACTTAGCGTGAGTGGGTTTTTTGAGAAAAAATGGGACCATTTTGGGGGGGGGGATGCCCCCCGTAGTAGCCCCCGAGGGTGACTTGGGTTTCAGGGGAAAGCCGAGTTGCCCTTTTTATTAAACTGCTTCTATTTACATTTCCGTTGCCAACTGGGGTGTTGGGCACGTAATTTACAATAAAGGACTTGGAAATCCTAGCTAGGGGTAGAAGCGACGTAGCTGCTGGATGTTCCAAGCGTTGGTGAGTTCTTCGCCGTCCTCGTTGGCTAGCTTGTACGTGCCGGGCTTGAGCACCTTCACCACGACATAGGGTCCCTCCCACGGAGGTGATAGCTTGGGGCGTCCTCGGTTGTCTTGGCGTAGCCTTAGGACCAAATCCCCTTCGTTGAAGTCCCACCGGCGTACCTTCCGAGCCTGGTAGCGCCTTAGGGACTGCTGGTATCTTGCAGAGTGCATCAGGGCCACGAGGCGTGCTTCGTCCAGCTGGTCTAGTGAGTCCTCGCGGGCTCACTGGTTGGTGTCTTCGTCATAGCCCCGCACCCTCAGTGACCCATATTCTAAATCCGTGGGGAGGACGGCCTCCGCGCCATGGACTAGGAAGAACGGGGTGAACCCGGTGGCTCTGCTTGGGGTGGTCCTGAGGCTCCACACGACTGCAGGTAGTTCCTGGAGCCATTTTCGACTGGACTTGTTCAGCTGGTCAAAAATTCTGGGCTTGAGGCCTTGTAGAATCATGACGTTGGCATGCTCTACTTGGTCGTTGGTCTGTGGGTGTGCCACAGCTGCCCAATCCACATGGATGTGGAACTTGTCGCAAAACTCCAGGAATTTCCTGCCCGTGAACTGGGACCCGTTGTTGGTGATGATGGAATTTGGCACTCCAAAGCGATGGACAATGTCCGTGAAAAACGTCACCGCCTGCTCTGCCCTGAGATTCGTAATCGGGCGCACCTCCACCCACTTGGAAAATTTGTCGATTGCGACCAACAGGTGGGTGAAGCCCCCGGGCGCTTTCCGCAAGGGCCCGACGATGTCCAGCCCCCATACGGCGAAAGGCCACGTGATGGGAATGGTCTGCAGGACGTGCGCAGGGAGGTTGGATTTACGGGCGTAGAACTGGCACCCTTCGCAGGTGCGCAGGATCTCGCTGGTGTCAGCGACCGCGGTGGGCCAGTAAAAGCCATGGCGGAACGCGTTGCCTACGAGGGTGCGGGGCGCGGCATGGTGGCCGCAGATGCCCGTGTGAATGTCCCGGAGGAGCTCGCGCCCCTCGGGGATGGGCACGCATCGCTGCAGGATACCTGAGGCGGCGCGCTTGTACAGCTCACCGTCAACGAGGGTGAAATATTTGGCAATCCTGGCGATGCGCCTGGCCTCGGACCGGTCCGAGGGGAGTTCCCCTTGGTCCATCCAAGCGATGTATTTGTCGCGCCAGTCCGCCCCGCTGGGAACCGGCTCGACGTCCATGACTTCGGCCTCGCTGGCACCGTACCCCTCGAGGAGGGAGAGCAAGTATGTCTCGTTCGAGGGGTCCTCGTCCATGGGCTCTGCGCCTGCTGGATTCGAGGGAGCCCCGAGGGTTCTGCGTGGTTCGAGGGGTGTGGCTCGAGGGCGACAAACGATTGGGCGATATCCCGAGCGAATACATTCGGGGGGGACAGTGATCCGCCCCGACGCAATCTTGGCTAATTCGTCTGCCTCCTCGTTGTACCGGCGGGGCATGTGATTGAGCTCGATGCCGTAGAACCTGTCTTCAAGGGCCCGCACGGCCTTGCAGTACGCCTCCATCTTGTCATCGTGGCAGCTTGCGTTCTTCATGACCTGGTCGATCACCAGCCGCGAGTCCCCCTGCACGTCGAGGCGTTTGATGCCTATTTCGATGGCGATCTTGAGGCCGCAAAGCAGGGTCTCGTACTCAGCCATGTTGTTCGACGTGGGGAAATGAAGGCGTATGGCGTACCGCATGTGCTCCCCGAGGGGTGACATGAAGAGCAGGCCCGTGCCCGCCCCTGTCTTCATCACCGAGCCGTCGAAGTACAGAGTCCAGCATTCCGCTTGGATTTGTGGCAGCGGCAATTGCGTGTCCGTCCACTCGGCAACGAAATCTGCTAGAATCTAGGATTTAATGGCCTTGCGCGGTGCGTAGGCAAGCGTTTCACCCATCAGCTCCACCTACCACTTGGCAATCCTGCCTGCTGCATCCGTATTGCGGATGATCTCCCCCAATGGAAAGGAGGAAACCACCATGACAGGGTGGGCCTCGAAGTAGTGGCGAAGCTTGCGCCGCGCGAGAACCACTGCATAAAGTAGCTTCTGGACTTGGGGGTAGCATGTCTTGGTGTCAGACAAGCCTTCGCTGATGTAGTACACCGGCCGCTAGATCGATAAAGTGTGTCCTTGCTCCGTACACTCCACAACGATCACAGCGCTGACCACCTGGGTAGTCGCAGCCACGTAGAGGTACAGAGGCTCGCCGTCTTGCAGCGGTGTAAGGATTGGGGCATGGGTCAGCGACGCCTTCAGCTTGTCAAGCACCTCCTAGGCCTCGGCGGTCCAGGAGAAGCGCTCGTGCTTCTTGAGGAGCCGGTAGAGAGGCAAACCTTTCTCGCCGAGCCGCGAGATGAAGCGGCTCAAGGCGGCAAGGCACCCCAGCACCCTTTGCACTCCTTTGAGGTCCCGAATCAGACCCATTCATTCGAGGGCTGCAACCTTTTCGGGGTTGGCCTCGATGCCTCGCTGGGAGACAATGTATCCCAGAAGCATGCCCCGCGGCACACCAAAGACACATTTTTCAGGGTTTAATTTTATCCCGTTGGCCCGTAGGCACCCAAATGCGATGCTGAGGTCGCTAACCAGGTCGTCCGCCTTCCTGGTTTTCACGACTATGTCGTCCACGTACGCCTCGACGGTTCGCCCGATGTGGTCTCCGAAAATGTGCTGCATGCACCGTTGGTACGTCGCACCCGCGTTTCGGAGGCCGAACGGCATCGTGACGTAGCAATACATCCCGAATGGCGTGATGAATGAAGTCGCGAGCTGGTCGGACTCTTTCATTTTTATTTGGTGGTACCCTGAATAGGCATCAAGGAAGCAAAGTAGTTCACACCCGGCGGTTGAATCAATAATTTGATCAATACGCGGCAAAGGAAAAGGAACTTTTGGACATGCTTTATTAAGACTGGTGTAGTCAACACACATCCGCCACTTCCCATTCTTTTTCTTTACTAGTACAGGATTGGCTAGCCACGTAGGGTGGAACACTTCCTTGATGAACCCAGCCTCGAGGAGCTTCGGCAGCTCCGCTCCGATCGCCCGCCGCCGCTCCTCGTCGAAGCGGCGGAGCCGTTGCTGCACGGCACGGGAGTGAGGTAGGATATCAAGGGAGTGCTCGGGGACCTCCCTCGGGATGCCTGGCATGTCCGAGGGGCTCCACGCGAAGATGTCGGCGTTGGCGCAGAGTATGTCGACGAGCACCACTTCCTATTTCGGGTTGAGGGTAGAACTGACCCTCAATGCCTTGCCCTCGGGGGCAGCAGGGTCGAGGGGCACTTCCTTGGTATGCTCAGCAGCCTCGAAGCTGCCGGCGTGCTTGGCGGTGGAGCTGAGGTCCTCGTTGACCATCTTCGCCATGTTGGCCACCAGCGCTTCGTCCAGCGCCAGTGCTTCCGCGTGCTCCACGCATTCGACGTCGCAGTCGAAGGCGTGCTCGATGGACGAGCCCACGGTGATGACGCCGTTGGGCCCTGGCATCTTCATCTTGAGGTAGGTGTAGTTGGGACCGCCATGAACTTGGCGTAGTAGGGCCGCCCAAGTATGGCATGGTACGCGCCCCTGAAGGACCGATACGGCGAACCAGTGAGGGGGGAGTGAATGGGAGCTGATAAAAATTCTTCTCGAAGGAGATGGAAACTCCTACAAGATGAACACGGCTTCCAACACACGTCTCCGACTCACTACCCAAGTTGGCCAAGTCCACGTAGCCACTGGAGTGCCACTGGACCTAGGAACCAACACACACACCCTTCCGACCCGAGAACGCAACGGAACACCAAACCTCGAGTCTTCAGACCAACACCAGTCAAACCGGTGAGCACCACCGGTCAGACCGGTCCCTGCTGGTGAAACTGGGCAACTTTCACTAAGTGGCTCCACACCGGTCAGACCGGTGAGACACACCGATTAGACCGGTCACAGCCTGAAAGCCCCCAAGGCACCAAATAGGCCAACCGACCTCCAAACTGACCCAAACTCGAAACAAGCGAGAACACGGGACAACAGGCGAACACACCCGGACGTTCACCCGAGCAAAATCCCACCGAGGGTTGCACCGGTCGACCGGTCAAGAGCACCGGTCGGACCGGTGTAGCTCGGGCAGCTCGGGATGAACAACGACCCACGGGTCAACTCCCCCAAATCCAAACCTCGATCTCCCGAATCGCTCCACGGACTTGAACAAGACTTTGGGGATATTAGGAACACCTCATGAGGAGTCCATAGCCAAGTTTAATCCGACCAAAACTCGTCCAAAAAAGGAGGAATCAAGGAAATCCCGCCAAGAGCACTTACAACCCAAGAACTCAAGAAACCCCAAAATCGAGCACCTTTACTCACAGATTTGGGAGGGGAATCACAGCCCAAAGAACCACGAAGGATTTCCACAAATTTCCCCCATCAAATCCCCAAGAGAAAGGTCCTAAAAACAACCCAAAGAAATCACCAAGAGAGGGATCCGAAAATCACCACCAAGAACAACCGGGGAAAACACATCCAAACCTTGAGGAACCACGCCGAATCATCTATACATGAACAAAGGTTCATACAAGGTCTAGCAAGCCGCCCGATCATCCATCCCTCTCAACAAGATCTCTCCATGAAGCTCTCAAGCTAGTCCTATGGAAAACCTAAGGAAAATAGGAAGGAAAATGGGAAAACAAATGAGCTAGGGTTCCAAGAGTTGGCTGCCATCCTCTCACCTCTTGGGTTATATGGAGGAAACCGAATGTCTAAAATGCCCTTTCCTAATAACTAGGGATAGAAGCCCCTCAAGGGCGGATTTGGAAGTCTTCATGTCTTCACCATCGGACGGATGCCCGGCGACCGCACCCTGCGTAGCCTCGACGCAAGCCATGCGATCCCGACGCGTGTCCTCCGCTTCGAAGTCTCCGACTACGTCGTCGCACACCGGTCGGACCGGTCCCGCGCCGCCGCACCTCCGTCTTCGGTTCTTCGCTCTTGGCTTTGTGGATCAACCAAGGAACCCCGTGGTTTTCTCGGTGAACCACCGGAAACCCCGCGAACTCGGTGTAGCCTACGCCAATCTCCACTCATGACTCGGCTCCCACGTAGTCCCGGCTCGACCTTGGTTTTGAGGCTCAACCAAGAAACCTTCCACGACTTCATCTTGCTTGTTCATGCCACCATGCGGCCCGCACTTGACCCCCGCCGGCCACCGGGTCCCTCGAACGAAGCCTACTTGTCTTCTCCACACCTAGAGGCCTCACCGGCGATGACCTTTCACGCTTGTTCTTCACCCGCACCAACACCCGCTCAAGCCGCAACCCGCACCTCGCAATACTTAGCCAAGAATCGGTCCACACAACGTTGTCAATCACTCATCACACAAGGAAGCGACCATCCACCGGTCCTCGAACCACACATGATCCTCAATCTCCCCCTTGATGAGTGCATTGACAACACCCACACGAAAGTAACAAGAGAGAAAAGAAAAAGAAAAGAAACGAACAAAAAGAAACTCCAACAAGCGATCGAAAGCCGAACAAAGGCAAAGAGCAAGATCACTTGAAGAAGACAAGTCTCGGACCCCTTAGGCAAGGGTAACGGCTCAACACATTCGAGACAAAGCAAAGCTCAAGCAAAAAGCGCAAACCACCAAAGAAAAGCTCGAACAACCACAAAGAGCTCCCCCTGCACACATGCAAGCTCCCCCTGAACCAATGCACCTCCCCCTGGACAAATGCATGCAAACCCAGTTCCGAAAACGGGGTAGCCGCAGAATTTCACCACACCGGTCGGACCGGTCATCACCACCGGTCAGACCGGTGCCTAACATGTGTACAGGACCAGCACTCACACCGTTCAGACCGGTGCTCCTCACCGGTCAGACCGGTGTACAACAGAGCCCAGAAATGGCTCGAAACCACCTGAAAACCTTCTAAATGCGTCCAGTAAGCCATTTCAAGCTCAAACTTCTCCCACTTGTTGGCAATGCATGAATCAAGCCAAAAGTGCAAAACTTTCAACCTAGAGCTTCTCAAATATACAAAATTCAACATAGGATGCTACACATGTCTAAATGAGCAAGTTAGATACCCTATAGCTTCGTATCGACATCAACTACAAGATCACCAAGTTTCACAACCATTGGACGAAGCTAAGATGGATTTAGGCAATTTTGCGAAAAACTTGCCTCTCATGAGCAAAGTCCTAAACATGATCAAAGCATATCAAAATGGCAAAGCCACACAAACTTCATGCTAGGACAGCCATTCTAATCATAAAACCATCACAAACACCCACAAGCACCTCATGTCATGTCAAAGCCACCGAGCCATGTGCCTACTTCTATGTATGAGACTTCTCATTGGTAGGCATCATGCAACGGTTTAGCACCCAAAGCAAATTAAATTCAGCACATATGACATGGGAGCATATTTTTCAAGCAATTTTCATTTCATTTTCAGATTTGTAAATGGTACATGAAATGTCTTTGCGACAAAAAGGAACTTATGCCCCTCCACAAGATAAAACAAGAGGGCTAAACATTCATGATGGCAAATGAGCCTTTAGCCCCATATGATCAATAAACTAGCTATCCAACCACAAATTAAGCATAGAAAAGCCACTAAAGCATGTCAAGATCATATAGAGGCATTTACACATGAGAGTGCATACATGTGACATTTTCAAAAACATAGCCATCAACCATGGATTATTCATCAAGATCATCAAGAGCTAAGCCAAACTAACCATAGCATTCCAAACAAGCTCACAAAGACATAAATAGCATTCCATGGTGAATAATGTATATAGGAGAAGCTTTTCCTATCCAATGCATATGATACAAAATGCATGCAATCTAAGATACAAGGATGCCTATACATCATGTTACATATGCCATGCCAAAAGCAAGAAAAGCACAAAAGGAAAGCTATACATATGCTACAAAGAGAGCTCCCACACACCAACTCAAGAAATCAAACACACACCAAGTTCCCCCCGCAAACGAGTGAAAGTTGCTTGATCTAGGGGTTTGGTGAAAATATCGACTAGTTGGTCATGTGTGGGTACATGGATCAAAGCTATCTTTCCTTTCTCTACGTTGTCTCTCAGAAAATGATACCTCACTTCTATGTGCTTGGTTTTGGAATGGAGCACTGGGTTCTTTGCAACGCTTATGGCACTGGTGCTATCACATTAAAGTGGGACATGGGTATACTCCTCACCAAAATCACTCATGGTGTATGAAATCCAAATGAGCTGAGAGCAACAACTAGCAGCGGCAACATACTCGGCCTCGGTAGTGGATTGAGCAACACTCGATTGTTTGCGGGAAGACCAAGACACCAAAGAAGAACCCAAAAACTGGCAAGTCCCAGAAGTGGACTTCCTATCCAACCGACACCCGGCAAAATCCGCGTCTGAAAAACCATGAAGCGCCAAAGAAGAGGACGCGGAGTACCAAAGGCCGAAGTCGGGAGTGTGACGCAAGTACCTGAAAATTCTCTTCACCGCTTGCCGATGCGAAGTCCTCGGAGACGCTTGAAAACGAGCGCACAGACACACTGAGAACTGTATGTCCGGCCTCGTCGCCGTCAAGTAGAGGAGTGACCCGATCATGCTCCGGTACTCCTTCTGGTCCATGTGTTCACCTTCCTCATCCGCATCAAGAGTTGTAGTCGTACTCATCGGCGTCGTCATAGCCTTGGAGTCCTCCATCTTGAACTTCCGCACAATGTCCTTGGTGTACTTAGCCTGGTGCACAAATGTTCCTTCCTTTGATTGCTTGATTTGTAGCCCGAGGAAGAACTGCAACTCACCCATCATGCTCATCTCAAATTCCCTGCTCATATCATCTGCAAACCTAGCAACAAGAGAGTTAGACGAGCCACCAAAGACAATATCATCCACGTACACCTGCACAATCAGGATATCTCTGCTCTGCCTCAGCAAAAACAAGGTCTGATCGACCTTGCCCATCTCAAAACCTCTCTCAAACAAGAACCCCCTCAACCTGCCATACCAAGCTCTAGGCGTTTGCTTCAGCCCATACAACGCCTTCCTCAACTTGTACACCCGGTGGGGGTACTTCTCGCTCTCAAACCCCGGAGGCTGCCTCACATACACTTCTTCCTCCAACACACCATTCAGGAAAGCACTCTTCACATCCATTTGGTGCAACTTGAACCCTTTAGCCACGGAAAATGCTAGAAGGATCCTAATCGCCTCCAAACGGGCTACGGGAGCAAAGGTCTCCTCGTAGTCAATCCCCTCCTTTTGACTGAACCCCTGAGCAACAAGCCTCGACTTGTTTCTCACCACCTCACCTTTCTCTCCCTCTTTGTTTTTCCACACCCACTTTGTACCAATCGGCTTACACCCTGGGGGAGGGTCAACCAACTCCCAAACCTGATTCCTCTCAAAGTTCTCCAACTCCTCATGCATCGAATTAACCCAATTGTGATCAGATAGTGCGTGTCCAATGTCTTTGGGCTCAAAAGTAGCAACAAATGCAGCATGAGCGAAATGAGAGTTGTTCCGAACCCTCGACCGTGTAGTGCGTTCATTCATGTCGCCGATGATCCTCGAAGCTGGGTGATACACTTGTACTCGCCGGGGAGGTTCTCGCCTCGATGCTACCTCCCCCTCAACATCAGCTTCTCCTCGTTCTTGATTTGTCATCGTAGGTGTAGTAGAGGGTCTATCCATCACCGTAGTCGAAGTCGTGGGTACATGTTCAGCCGGGGGCACCACACCGTCATCCTCATCATCACCTTGTTCATGCTCCTCCTCCTGAAAGATCTCCTCGCCAAGCTCATCATCACCTGCACACTTAAAGACAAGCTGACTATGTGGCTCTGTCTCGTCGAAGGTTACCTCGCAAGTCTCCACGATTTGGTTAGTTTCGAGAATGAGCACACGATATGCTCTAGAATGAGATGCATAACCAAAGAAAATGCCATCAACAGACCTAGCCTCAAACTAATCCAACTTCCTGCATTTCTTCACAATAAAACACTTGCAACCAAAGACATGGAAGTGACTCACCTTGGGTGTGCGACCATGCATCAACTGATAGCATATCTCCTTCTTGTGCACACTGAGGTATATCCTGTTCGACACATAGCACGCGGTATTCACCGCCTCAGCCCAATACCTCCTCGGAGTCCTATGCTCATCAAGCATCGTCCGAGCCATCTCGCACAAGGTCCTGTTCTTCCTTTCCACAACACCATTCTGGGCAGGCGTATACGGACTCGAAAACTGGTGCTCAAGACCCAAGTCATGGCAAAAGGTTTCAAAACGAGAATTCCTGAATTCCGAGCCATTATCACTGCGGATAGCTCGTATGGCATCCCCGTGCCTCTCGTTCCTCAACCTCAAGACTAGATCTCGAACAAAACCAAACGTCTCCCCTTTATCCTCAAGAAAGAACACCCAAGCATACCGAGAATAGTCGTCCACCACAACAAGGACATACCACTTCCCACCCGCAGATCGCACACGAGCTGGGCCAACAAGGTCCATATGGAGCAGCTCGCATGGACGCTCAGTTATCACATCGGTGAGAGGCGGGTGAGAAGAGGCTACCATCTTGGCATGCCTACACGGCGCACAAACCAACTCTTTCTCAAGCCTCAACCGTGGCAATCGTCGGACCAAATTGAGTTTACTCAAGCGCGACAAAAGGTCAAAGCTCAAGTGACCCAACTTCCTATGCCACTTCCACAACTCACTCGAAGAACCAGCCAAGAAACAACGCTCCACACCCGAAGACTGAGAAAAATCAGCACGAAACACCTGACCCTCGGGAACGACCATACAGACAAGGTCCCCTCGAGAGTCCAAAATCCGAGAACCACCTGGCCGAAACAACATCTCAAAACCCTCATTCAACAACTGGGACATAGAAAGCAAATTGTACCCCAACGATTGAACAAGAGCAACACGCCTCAGAGTGATCTTGTCACTCACTTTGATCTCACCTTCTGAAAGCACACGCCCACGCCCATTGTCCCCAAAGGTGATGTACCTCTTCGTCACCACCGGGACAAGACTTGAGAACCACCCCCTGTCTCCGGTCATATGCCTCGAGCAACCGGAGTCAATCAACCAAATGTTCTTCAAGTATCCCACCTGAAATTGAAAAACGAGCACGTGAGCGAACAAACGACTCAGCACTGGGATTAGTACCAAAAGAGTAAAACCGAAAGGCCGAGCCATTTGCTCGAAAGTGGGGTTAGCACCAACCAAAGCATCTCTCCTACCAAAGCTACCTCCACGAACACCACCACGGTAACCACCCTGAGGGAACCACCCCTCTCTGCCCGGAGGAGGACCAAAACCACGAAAGAGAACCCGTGGACCGTCCCTCCTCTCCTTCTCAAAGCTACGACTCCTCCCATCCCCGTAGTGAACTCGAGGGGGAGAACGCCTAGCAACCTGACCACCTGCAAACTCTCCACCCCAACCACCGTAACCACGACCTCCCGTAAACAACCCTCGCACTCGTACGAGCACGAAACCCAAAACGCCGCTCGTCTGTGCCCGCACCGGTCCGACCGGTGCCCCACACCGGCCGACCGGTGTGACCCGCGGCCAGCGCGCCTCCAACAGCCTTCTGCTCTCCCCAAGCCCGAACTGTCCTCGCATTCGCCTTGGCCCTGGGCATCTGCACACGAGGCTCAAGTACACCATCGGAAGGGTGATACTTGTCCTTGTTAGCCCACTTCTTTGCCATTATCTCCTCACGCTTCCTCTTGAAGCAAAACTCCTCCTTATGGCCATCTCTCCCACAATAGCCACAATGGAACCTCACAAGCTTAGGCTTAGGATGTGGCTGCTCACTTGGTTTCTCTCCACTCAAATCCTCCACTGGTTTCCCCTCACTAGCCTTCTCACTTTCTTTCCCAAAGAACACTTTCCCCGAAGTGCTCACAAACTTGATAGGCTTTTGTAGATCATTTGTGGGTGTAGGAAACACGGGTGGAGCTGGGGTTGTGTCTAGTCGGTTCCTAAGATGGTTAGGTTTTGGGGGGAAATCGTTTTTGTGGTGGGTTTTTGGTGGCTCCGGATATTCTCTCCACTTCCCTCACCAACCTTGTTTGCCCCAAGTCCCTCACCATCCTCGCCTCTTAAATGCCTCGATCATCATCCTCAACTGAGGCTCATGACCAGACAACCAACCCATCAACTTCCTCAAGTCATCATTCTCATCCTGCAAATGATCAACATAATGTGCAAGTTCCAAATTTTTCAAAGCATGCATTTCACAGGTAGAGCATGATGTAGGCATGGGTTCCTTCAATTTAGCCTCAAGAGAACTAGTGTAAGCATGCATCTCATCAATCTTAGCATGCAAAACAGGGCAAGAAGTGCAAGCACCTAGCAAAGCAGGTCTAGACTTAAGCTCAGCCACTTCAACCCTAAGCACATCTAGTTCCTCACACTTGGAGGCATGCTTCTCCTTAAACAAAGCAAGATCAGCAAGGAATATGGAGCAATCAGCACAATCAACCTCATCCGAAACAACATGGCTAGCCTTAAGGGAATCAATCTCAAGCTTGCTATCAAGCACCTGTGTCTCTAGCTCAGCCACTCTAGTCCTTGCATCCTCGAGTGAAGCCCTAAGCTCTTTTCTCATTTTCTTGGCCTCTCTAAGCATGTCATCACGGTTATCAAGCAAAGAGCCAAGCCTCTCATTCTCCTGGCGCAAGAAGGGAAGTTCATCACGCACCTCGTCGTCGGACTCAGAGTCCGAGTCGCTCTGTGTGCGCTTCTTGCTGCTGGAGCTCAGCGCCATGGTGCAGAAGCCGTCTCTCGCGAAGCAGCTCAGCCCGCTCAGGTTCTTGGACAACTTCTTGTTCTTGCGACGATCACCTTCGACTTCACTGCAGCTCGAGCTCGAGGTGGAGTACGCAGAACTGGAGTCGACGTCGCTCGCTCCAACCATCGCTCGGGCCTTGCCTCGGCTCTCCTTCTTCCTCGATCGTCGCTCGTCCTTGTACTTGTTCTTGTGCTTGCTCTTGTGGTCACACCTCGAACGGTACTTGCCGTCCATCCTCGGCTTGTGCTTGTAGCCATCCTTGTTCTCGGCCTTCTCCGAGCAGTCAGCGACGAAGTGTCCCGGCTTGCCGCACTGAAAGCATGTTCTCGTGTTCCTCCTCATGTTCACGCGGTTCTCGTGCAGCCTCTCGAACCGCCTCGTCAGGAGCGCCAGCTCGTCCTCTCCAAGCTCGTCGAACTCCTCATCAGGCATAGACATCAAAGAGGAGAAATAGAACATCTTGGTGGATGGGTTAGAGTTAGCCTTTCCTTTCGAACCACCAATAAGGGCAAGACTATGGGAATCAGTCGGTCCCTCGAGCTTGGCAGTCATGCCCCTATCCACCTCAGCCGACTTGAGCTTCGAGAACAGCTCGTTCACCGTCAGAGTGTCATACTTCTCTGACTCCACAATGGCCTCGAACTTTCCGCCCCAAATCGTACGATCCAAAGAGTGTAAGAGCTTCACCGCTCTATCATGATCATCGTACGGGAGCACGTCCACATTGGCCCTCATGTTGTTCACAACCACCGTGAACCTCTGAAACAAGGCATCGATGGACTCACCGGGGAGATGAGTGAAGTTCTCGTACTCTCTCCGTAGGTCGCATACATCCGTGCCTCGAACACCGGGCATTCCCAACATGAGCCTCCTTCAGCACCGTCCAAATCCTACAAGCCAAGTGCTCGATGTGCACCCGATCGAACTCAGGCTAACACAAAGCACGAAACAAGTAGTCAACCGCCTTATTGTTGGCGTCGAATCTGTCCCTCGATCCTAGAGCGAGGAAGTCCATCGGCTGGACATAGCCTGTGTCCACCGTGACATCCCAAAGGATCTGACCCTTTCCGCGGAGAAAAGCACCCATCCCCTTGCTCCACATCTGGTAGTTCTTGACATCGAAGTGTGGAGGACCCGAACCCCGTTCCTGGTATGCCATCCTTGGATCTTAGACTGGTTAGAGTCAACAAAGACCCGAACCGACTCTGATACCACTTGAAGGACCGATACGGCGAACCAGAGAGGGGGAGGAGTGAATGGGAGCCGATAAAAATTCTTCTCGAAGGAGATGGAAACTCCTACAAGATGAACATGGCTTCCAACACATGTCTCCGACTCACTACCCATGTTGGCCAAGTCCACGTAGCCACTGGAGTGCCACTGGACCTAGGAACCAACACACACACCCTTCCGACCCGAGAACGCAGCGGAACACCAAACCTCGAGTCTTCAGACCAACACCGGTCAGATTGGTGAGCACCACCGGTCGGACCGGTCCCTGCTGGTGAAACTGGGCAACTTTCACTAAGTGGCTCCACATTGGTCAGACCGGTGAGACACACCGGTTAGACCGGTCACAGCCTGAAAGCCCCAAGGCACCAAACAGGTCAACCGACCTCCAAACTGACCCAAACTCGAAACAGCAGCAACACAGGACAACAGCGAACACACCCAGACGTTCACCCGAGCAAAATCCCACCGAGGGTTGCACTGGTCAGACCGGTCAAGAGCACCGGTCGACCGGTGTAGCTCGGGCGGCTCGGGATGAACAAGACCCCGCGGGTCAACTCCCCAAATCCAAACCTTGATCTCCCGAATCGCTCCACGGACTTGAACAAGACTTTGGGGATATTAGGAACACCTCATGAGGAGTCCATAGCCAAGTTTAATCCGACCAAAACTCGTCCAAAAAGGAGGAATCAAGGAAATCCCGCCAAGAGCACTTCGAACCCAAGAACTCAAGAAACCCCAAAATCGAGCACCTTTACTCATGGATTTGGGAGGGGAATCATAGCCCAAAGAAACACGAAGGGTTTCCACAAATTTCCCCCATCAAATCCCCAAGAGAAAGGTCCCGAAAACAACCCAAAGAAATCACCAAGAGAGGGCTCCGAAAATCACCAAGAGAGGGCTCCGAAAATCACCACCAAGAACAACCGGGGAAAACACATCCAAACCTTGAGGAACCACGCCGAATCATCTATACATGAAACAAAGGTTCATACAAGGTCTAGCAAGCCGCCCAATCATCTATCCCTCTCAACAAGATCTCTCCATGAAGCTCTCAAGATAGTCCTATGGAAAACCTAAAGAAAATAGGAAGGAAAATGGGAAAACAAATGAGCTAGGGTTCCAAGAGTTGGCTGCCATCCTCTCACCTCTTGGGTTATATGGAGGCAACCGAATGTCTAAAATGCCCTTTCCTAATAACTAGGGATACAAGCCCCTCAAGGGCAGATTTGGAAGTCTTCATGTCTTCGCCATCGGACGGATGCCCGGCGACCGCACCCTGCGTAGCCTCGACGCAAGCCATGCGATCTCGACGCATGTCCTCCGCTTTGAAGTCTCCGGACTACGTCGTCGCACACCGGTCAGACCGGTGCTCCCCACCGGTCAGACCGGTACCCACCGGTCAGACCGGTCAGACTCACCGGTCAGACCGGTCAGACTCACCGGTCAGACCGGTCTGACGCTGCTGCACCTCCGTCTTCGGTTCTTCGGTCTTGGCTTTGTGGATCAACCAAGGAACCCCATGGTTTTCTGGTGAACCACCGGAAACCCCGCGAACTCGGTGTAGCCTCCGCCAATCTCCACTCATGACTCGGCTCCCACGTAGTCCCGGCTCGACCTAGGTTTTGAGGCTCAACCAAGAAACCGTCCACAACTTCATCTTGCTGTTCATGCCACCATGCGGCCCGCACTTGACCCCGCTGGCCACCGGGTCCCTCGAATGAAGCCTACTTGTCTTCTCCACACCTGGAGGCCTCACCTGCGATGACCTTTCGCGCTTGTTCTTCACCTGCACCAACACCAGTCAAGCCGCAACCTGCACCTGCAATACTTAGCCAAGAATCAGTCCACACAACGTTGTCAATCACTCATCACACAAGGAAGCGACCATCCACCAGTCCTCGAACCACACATGGTCCTCAGCCCCTAAACCCCACCACCTCGAAGGTGAGCATCTCCTTGCGGTAGTTGCTCGGCGTGCCGAACCAAACAGGCAGGTCGATCTGCCCGAGGGGCTGAACGCGCTTGCCCGGCGCGACGCCATGGAACGGCGTCATGCTGGGCCGCAGCTGGTCCAACCCGATCCCCAACAGGCGCAGCGTGTGCACGTATAGGATATTGAGGCTGCTGCCTCCGTCCATCAGGACCTTTGAGAACCGCGCGTTCCCGATGACCGGGTCGACCACCAGCGGGTACTGGCCCGGGTTGGGGATGCGGTTCAGGTGATCCTCGCAGCTGAAGGTGATGGCGTCCTCCGACCAATCGAGGAAGGAAGGAGGCGCCTTCTCCACGGCGAGAACCTCATGCCGCTCCCGCTTGCGCTGGCGGCTCCACATGTCGACGGTCGGCCCCACGAAGATGAGGAAAACGTTTTCCAGCGGGGAAGCCGCCAGTGTCACCATCACCCCCGTCCTTCTTGGCTTCAGCGTCCTTCGCGGCGGCACGACCGTAGAACCACTTGAGCAAGTCGCATTGCTCGAGGGTGTGGTTGACCGGTGTCTTGTGATAGGGACATGGCTTCTTCAGCATGTCGTCGAAAACCCCCGGACCTCGAGGGGCCGCTCGAGGGCCCCGTCGAGCCAGGTCAACAGCAAGGGCCTCGGCGTTGTCGCTGTCGCGTCCCTGCTCGCGCGCCTCGCGGCACGGCTTCATCCCCTTCTTGGCCCGCTTGTTCTTCTGGTGGAGCTCCTTGGACTTGCTGCCCTCCGCAGGCGCATTGTCCGTGCGCTTGCCCCTCTTGCCGTCGAAGATCGCCCCCACCGCCTCTTCGCCTGAGGCAAAGCTGGTGGCGATGTCGAACAGTTCGTTTGAGTCGACCGCCGGGCTGCGCCCCAACTTGCGCACGAGGTCCCGGCACGTGGTGCCCTCGAGGAAGGCGTGCACGATCTCGGACTGCGCGACGCTTGGGAGCTTCGTGCAGCGCTTGGAGAAGCACCGTATGAAGTCTCGGAGCGACTCGCCGGGCTTCTGGGTGCAGGAGTGCAGGTCCTAGGAGTTCCCAGGGCGTACGTACGTGCCCTGGAAGTTGCCAACAAACGTGCGGACAAGGTCGTCCCAGTTGTGGATCTGGCTGGCCGGCAGGTGCTCAAGCCACGTCCGCGCCGAGTCGGCGAGGTGCAGGGGGAGGTTGCGGATGATGACTTCGTCGCTGGTGGCTCCGCCCAGCTGGCACACTAGACGGTAGTCGTTAAGCCACACGCGGGGGTCCGTCTCCCCGTTGTACTTGATGATGGTTGTGGGCTGGTGAAAGCGCTGGGGAAAGGCCGCCGTGCGGATCTCCCGGCTGAACACGTGGGTTCCCGGGGGCTCCGGCGTCGGCGAGCGATCTTCATCGCTATCGTAGTGTCCACCCCGCCGAGGGTGGTAGCCCGCCGCCGCCCGCGCCTCCGCTTTGCTCGTCCGCCGAGCGTTGATGACGTTGCGGGCATCGCCGTCCTGCGCCTGTCCGCGTGTGTCGAGGAGCCGCACCTTGGCCGGCGTGCACCCCCGGGTTGGCGGGGGCTCGACCGCACCACCCGCGTGAACCGAGGGCTCGACACCTTGTGCGCCCCTATCGTTCCGCGCGCTCCCCTGCCGACGGATGCGAGACGCCGAGCTCTCGGCCTGCCGGACGGCCGCTTGCTCGATGAGCGCCTGCGCCTCGTGGTGTAGGTTCCGCGCCTCGGGTGTCGAGGGGGCGGGCATGGCCCGCAGCAGCGTTGCGGCGGCGATGAGCTTCTGGCTCGCTCGTGGGGGTGTCTCCGGGTTGTCGACGTTGAAGTCAGTGTTGATGCGATCACAGGCTTGCCTGCCCAGTTCACGCGCTCGTTCGCCGCGCGCGGAGGCTTCCCCCGCCATGGAGGCGCGGAGCAACCGCACGGTGCGGTACTCTTCCGCCAGCTTGGCCTTGAGCTCATGTGCTTGGGCCAGCTGCGCGTTAATATCGGCCCCCGTCGGTGGTGAGGGAGGAGGGGCGCTTGGCCCCGCGGCCACGCGCGACCCGGTCCCCAAGGCGGGAGGAAGTTCCCCGTCGCCGGCGCCCGTTTCACCGGTGGCGTTCGCTGGGTCGTTGGCGATAACGACGCAACAGTCCCCCGCGGGATCGTAGCTCCCCACGCTAGAGTCGTCGGAGTAGCCGAACCAGTAGTCCGTGGCGTCGAGGAACCGCCTGAACATCACTGGGTCCGGCACGCCGGAGAAATCCCATTCCGCGTACCCATGCGAGGTGGCGGGTGGCAGCACGTCGAGAGAGCCCAGGGAGGACTCGTCGCCGGTAGAGGCGCTAGGGTCCCTGGCAACCAAGACATGGCGGCCAGGGGGAACCCTGCGCATCGTCGTGTTGACGCTGACGTTGGCAGCATAGGCCGTCGCAGCGCCGCGCAGACCGATGGGGAAGTGTGGTCCGGAGACCGAGCGCTCCCCCGTCGGGGCGGCTGTCATCGTGCTGACGGGCGCTCCTCGTTGTGAGGCGACGCGCTCGGCATGCCGTCGCTCCGACCGCGCCCCGTCGCGAGCGCCGGACGGAACGGCGGCGGCGCCGTGGCGCCGATGGGCCCCGCGGCCGTCCGTGCCGGCGGGCATTAGCGTCGCGGCAACGCGTGCAGCGACGACTAGGGCGGACCAAGTTTGGCGCCACGCACGGAGTTCCTCACGGTTGGTGAGGCGCATTAGGTAGCCGTTTTCTGTAGCCTGGAAGTTCAGGCCCCCGAACCGGATTTCGAACCCGGCGGGGAGGGGGTCCGAGCTGCCCATGGAGCAACGCGTTCCGCGGTACTCGGTGCGAATCACCATGGAGGGAGTTGACGTCGGATTGACCTTCAGCGCTCGCGTGCCCCACGGTGGGCACCAACTGTCGGTGCGGAATGTAGTCCCGATACTAACTAGTAGTAAGCGCCAAGGTCTATCCCTCAATGGTCGGTGCTAAGCAACTAAAGACACGGGGTTTATCCTGGTTCCGGCCGGGGCCGTACGTCCAGCAGGGGTATGCTCGAGGCACTGTATTGTTTTGAACCGGGGTGCCGGTAGTGGGGCGGCTACAAGCAAGGCGGGGGAGGAGGCACGGCCTCCTAGTCCTGGTGGAATGATCGAAGCGAGTTCAGATGTTGTGGGAGAATTGAGGAGCGTGTATGTGTTGTTCCCTATTGGATGTTCGATGTCTGATGTCCCCTGCGGTGAGGGGGTTCACCTTCCTTTTATAGACCAAGGAGATGGTGAATTACAGGCATGCCGCACTGTTTATCTACACGGGGAAGTATGGTGTGCAGCGCCGCGGGGTTGGCGGCCATCCACGGTCTTGTCGTCATAACGTGCCCTGTACCCAAACAGTGGCGGCTTCGAGGGTAGGGGCGTAGTGGTTGACCGTGGCCTCTTCAGACGGGCTCGAGGAAGCCGTTGATGGCGATCCGTACAGGATACAGCGGCAGGCGTGGCGGCGTTCCGTCCCCGCGCGCCTGACAGCGCCGGAGTGGTTGTAACAGTGCCCTGCGTGGTGCTCCAAGCACGGGGGCAGCCGCACAGGACCAACAGTGGTGGGGATGGCGTTCCGCCGGCCTAACGTCATGGCTTGCCCCTGCAGATTCACGAGAAAGTTGTTTGAGGGTGTGGTCGGCCCCCCTTCGAGGGTGCGGCACGTTAGCCGTACGGGAGTAGGCGGCGCAGTGTCACGGAGCTGACACCGGCCATGTCGCACAGTCCCCCACAGTGGCAGGGATGGGTTCCCTCCTAGGGAGTTGGCAAAACAGCGTCGGGGCGTGATTCCCAGGCGCATAATGGCACGACTCTGCTGTGTCAGAGCATTAAATGCCCGCACCCGTGTGCGGGGGTGGGTGTGCTCGTGAGGGGCCCTCGAGCGAGGCGGAGCCCGCTCGAAGGAGACGTGAACCCTCGAGCGAGGCGGAGCCCGCTCGAGGGAGACGAGATCCCTCGAGTGAGGCGGAGCCCGCTCGAGGGAGACGTGAACCCTTCGAGCGGGGCGGAGCCCGCTCGAGGGAGCCTTTGACTGGGCCACTCTGGTGGGCTGTGGGGGCCACCGCGGTGTGGGCCGTGCCTTGTGTGTGTGTTTAAGTTAGAGCTGTTTCGTTTTGGTTTTTTGCAGGTTTTAAGCAGGATTCCCCTGGTTGTTTTAGGGGACCCTCAGGGCTGTCCCCGACACTTACTTTCAAGATTTTAGCACAAGTTCTAGTGAGTTTAATCTTTACTAAATTAGCCATCTAGCACAGACAAGCTTGTACAATACAATTAATCAAGCATAATATTCATCATCTTCCATCATTAGGGATCTTATGGCTAGTGGAGTAAGTAGTCTCAGATGACGGTGAGAGGCCGACAATCGATTGATTCAAACCTTGCAAGGTAAACCTAAACACACGGTAGGATGCCCCCGCGAGGACAACCACCACACGGTTCCCAAAAATCCTCGGGTCAGGATAAAAGGCCACAGTCTTTGGTGCAGGCTATCCGGTATACCCCGCGAGGCACCCGGACTCACCATACACCACCGATAGCTAGCCGTGAGACGCATCCCAAGAGTAGTGATAGTTAAATCCCTAACCGTCTCATTAAGGTACTAGGGTTACCGGTCCCATTCCCGACAAGTGCTTAGTACGTTCAAACACTTAACCCACAATAGCCATTGAACTGGAGTCCACATCCCATGCTCTTACCACATGAGCGATCCATTTAAGGATACCTTGTGATTCCTATCTAGGAACCTATTCTCGCGAGTGACATCATCACCTGACTTGTAACGGTCCTATAGCTTAGCAGCTACCGACCTATCATACTAGTAAAAACACAGGTACCTAGGGATCATGCATCTAAGGTTTCATACAACTCCTGGACTTAAATGCACAAACATCCATAGATAAGTGTATAATAATTTGAAAAGCTGGGTCATATGCACCGGGGCTTGCCTTCGCTGGCAAGGTTGGCCTTGGGCCCTTCTGGACTTGGGTCCAGGTCTTGAGCTACGTCCACGTACTGCAGTTCTTCGTCAGCACCTTCGTCTCCTCCTTCTGGCACGAGCGTACGTCTACCGGCGGAAAGTTCTACACGAAGATGCAAATGCAAGATTTACTTGACGATTTTTAATTTAATTAATTACAAACAATAAATGACAGTCATGAGGTGCATTGGTTGGACACATTCACCGAGATAAGAAATAAATTCAGCATGCTCTTCCAAAAAGGAACAATATGCAACTGTTTATTAAATATTCTTTTTGATAGTGACTGTTTACATATATATGTAAGTAATTTAATTTAACTTCACAAACAGTAGTGGGTGGGTACATTTAGCCTTTTAAATTGATTTACATCCACACATGGGGTTATTAAAGGTAGGTTGGTGTTTTTCCCGTTTAAATGACTATTAAGCTTTAAATTGCCTCTATAGCTTTTATTCATAAAATTAATTAATAAAATGCACTGGAGGGGTGTGTTAAACACTAAACACCTATAACAAGCCACTGGACATACATGCGCGCTTTGGATAGCTAGAAATTAATTATTTTAGAAAATAACAAAAGCTAGCTAGACGGACAAGGTAAATGCACACAAAAATAAATACTCAACAAAATGATCCTAACTTTCTCACACATGTCATATGGTCCAAAACTAACCTAGGGATGCAGCATATACACCTAGAACTATTATGAAACTTGACTTACGCAATTACAAAGAAAAACAAGCATATTTGAAGAACAAATATTTATGGTAATTATAAAATTATTCTTAATTCACCAGAGGTGTGTTTTGGAATAAAAAAAATAGTATGCTGAAGTTGGTTGCAAAAATCTAGTTATTTTAGCTACAAAAATCATTTTATGCAGATTCTGCAGAAATGGAAAACAATTTTTATAAAACGATTTACATCATAACTTTGTGCAATATTTGGTACAGAAGCTAGTCATGAGACAACACACAACATATCAAAAAATTAGCTACAGAGGACGAATGGATTTTGAGATATCTCAGATCTAAGGTTTTCACATTTCTATTTTTCATGCTAAAACTATCAGGAACTAGCTCGGGCAAGAATAACAAAAGTTGTAGGATTTTTCACAATGAATCCAACAGAATTGAGATCGCATTTTTCTGAATTTGCTACTATTTTCTACGCATTTTACAAATTTCTACAAATGGAGTATACTATTGAAGATGTAACTTTGCGACTAGGCCCCTGGAAAGAAACAGATTCTGTCAGATATGCCCCTGGTTCGCGCAAAACTCCCCGGGACTTTTCCAAGGCTTGCAATGTGGCCCTTGGGGCATCCCGCCGGCGGTCCTTGCCGGATTTCGGCGAGGTGGCGGCCAGGGACGGTGGGAAAAAGGTGGGGGAGCCGCTGGAGGCTCACCTCGGGCGGTTTGCGTGCTCGGAGGGGGTAGGGAGGCACCTAGCGGCGGCGGTCGCCGGCACCGGCGAGTAGCGGCCGCGGCCTCCCTCGTTCCGGCGCGGTGGAGACTCCCCTAGAAGCGTGGCGAATCGGCGAACTCTAGTAGGTGCCGGGGAGAGGTGGGCGACGCCCGGTGGGGCAACGCGGCGGGTCGGCCTTGTGCTCGCCGCAGCGGCCTCCAATGGCGCCGGCGGATGGCTCTGTCCGAGGCGTGGCGCGCTTGCGCAGGGAGGAGTGTGGCGGCCTTAAATAGGAGAGCCACCTCGTGTAGTGGAGCTAGGCGACGGATCGCGCCGTGGTACGGGGCCCCGGGACAGCGAGTACGAGGAGGCAGCCGACGGACCGACGGTCCGGCGCGGCGCCCGGCCGGTCCGCGCGGCGCGCGCGCGCGAGGGGGGGCTTCGAGGCTTCTAGGGGCGCGGAACGGCCCGTAGAAGGCGCGCGTGGACGCAGCGTCGAGGCAGCGAGCGGACCGAGGCGCGGCGCGCGGCCGGCGCGGCGATGTCGCGGCGTGGCGCGACGTGGCGTCGGCTGGACAAGTTGTGTCGCTTTGTCCCTGTTCGAACACGTAAAACTCCAAAAAGTCCAATAGAAGTGCACCAAGTAGTGAATAGGAAAGTTGTAGATATCACTACCCTCTACAAATTTCACAAAGGCCGATAGTGATTTTCTCAACGGATTTTGCACAATCTGCAGCCAAACTTTGAATGTTGCCATGTTTCGGTGAACAGGAGGTGCTGACAGTTGACCAAGTTTTTCACCAATTTTTTCTCAAAATCTGAAATGCCAACCTACATGAAAGTTGTGTCCCTAGACAAACTGGACAACTTCCATATTAGTAGATTTTTAAGTGTTTAGGTGAAATTTGGAGAACGTGGCAAAAGTTCCAGAAGACATTCGCCGACGTTAGCGTTTAAGCGAGGTTTGACCGTGTCTTTGACCAAAGGTTGATCACGGGTGTGTGTAGACTTGGTCAAGGGGTTCAATAGGGTTCATTGGCGAGGTTTTCGAGGTGATGACCCAGGTTTGACCAAGGTTTGACCAAGGTTAGCCGGTTTGACCCGACTGATTCGGTCATTAGCGTTAATGATGTTAATTAGAAACCTGGGGCGCCACAGCCTACCCCCTTAAGAAGAATCTCGTCCCGAGATTCGGATTTACGGACGAAATGAGGAGGTAGTTCTTGAAGAAAGAGATTACCCGTAGAGTTAAGCTGAATTGGCTTCCATTGAACAATCAGCTTCTTGTCATGATCACCCTTAGTTGCTCCGAGGTTCTGATCCTAATGCTGGAGATTTGGGCAATTATGTATGAAATTGCCGAGTTGTCTACAATTGTAGCACAAACGGGGTGGAAGGTCTCCGGGTTTGGAAATTTGTTGCTGGTCTTTCTTGATAAGGCGGAGCTTCTTCTTCTTTTTCTTTCTTAACCTTGTGGTTTGCGAGAGCGTATCACTAACAGGGAGCTGAGTGGCCTTGCCAGTGTCACATCTTCGTTTTCCCTGACGCGAACGAGTCTCCTTACAGGTAATTTTCCACTCACTTACATCTATCTCAGATAATACTCTCTTGTTGCCCCGACTTGCCCTCTCTTCTTCTCTAAGGTCCATTGGTAGTTGAGAAAGGGGTAATATGGAGTCGAAGGCCTGGGGTTGGTCTTGATTAACATACTCCACCAACAGATTGAACAACCGGGCCTGTTCGACCATAGAGGCAGATAAAGACTGAGAGAGACTGTCTGCCAAACTAGTTTGAGATGGTTCCCCGTAACGTCCTTGGACGATATCGTACACCATCTGGTTCAGCATGGAATTTTGCCCTTCCAACAGCTGAGTTGCGCTGACAATGGCGTTTATGTCATTCTGGTTAGGTATTTTGGGTGAACAGGGCTTGGAAGGTCGGAGCTTCTGTTGCATCAGCGGCATTTGCTGTAGTTGTTGAGTCATCCGTTGTTGTGCCTATAGGATCTGGCACAACACGTCTGTATGCGCTACCACGAAAGCTTCGGTCAGCGTCGTGGGTGGTGGTGGCGATAGATCACCTCTATCCAACGCACGAAAACCATTGGGGTTACTCCGTGCCGGTCTGAACATCTGAAAACTAAGTCCCCAATTAATACATGTTCCGAATCACACCCAGAAAACTCACCATTCAGACATGCAATACGAAACTTGTTCACGGTAAGTAATGCGAACCGGACAGCAAAACAGTCACAAGTATCAATTTCATAAAGCTCGGGTTACACGTCCCAATGTCGGAATTCAGATGGAGCAGGGGTGTAAGGTACGTTCCTTACTACCTCATCACCGTTCATGAGGAAGCGGGCAGTGAATGTGCACATGCATAACTAATAGCAGATAGACTCCACCTACGATACAGAGATACATCCCTACCAGCGTCCAGCGAAATGACTCGAACTCTTCCGAGGACTGAGTCATGGGTATTAGCTTGGCTTGAGTCCTTCTTCCGGTCTACTTCCGAGCTTCTTCTTGACGATGTGGACGAAGACAGAGGAACAACTTGCTCGGCGAGGAACGGAACAGATGGGAGAGATGCTCTAGTTGCAGGGTGGCCAAAATCTAACTGGGAAGGAACAAGAGTGGTGGGGATGCCGAGCTCGGACGGACGTGGGGCTTTTGTATCGGCGGTTCTGGGTAAAGGGCTCCCCTTTTATGGCCGCTGTGGGGCTGCAACGGTCATTTAACCAGCCGGGTATCTGGTGTAGACAACACGGAGCTTGACAATGGTCAGCCCGTGAGGTCTCGGTGTTGTGAGTACGGTTGCGGAAGAAGATGGCGGAGTGGCGTCACGGCATCATACGGTCGTGACACAGATGCAGATGGGGTCTAACGGTCTAACAAATTGACCGTGATGGGGAGGAGAACGAGAAAGCTCAGTGTACAACACTCTACGTCCGCGATAGCAACAGAGAGAAGCTTAGCAAAAGCTTCAATTGATCCTGGGTTTACTTCCTTGCTTGGTTCTGAGGATTTGAAGGTTATGAGCACGGACCAAGAACGAATACGCGATGGATGACTCCTCCGCATGGATTTTTCGAGAACCTTGACTGCTCAAGAAATTTCTACTTCTACTGCTTCCACTTAGCTAGCAGGAAGGGAAATGATGCTACATGGTCGTCGAGATTGGCGGCAAGGAATCAAGTCGACAGGGATTACCAAAAGACCCTTACAAAAACAAAGGAACACTACTAGATTTCCCCCCTAATGCAACGCACAAAATGTGTTGCAATATGCCATATTTGGTTGCAATAGACACAATTGCAACCAAATTATTCTGTGGGCCATGGGATGCGAAAGGCCGCGTTGCATTAGGGTATTGCGACGTTGTCCATCTAGTGGTTGCCAAAGTTTTTTTGTTACAACGTAACGCAATGTTGCAATTAGGTTTTTTTACAACGCCTGTTCTGGTTGCAAAGTGTACTATTGTGACACATCTGTGGTGTTGCCAAAGGTGCAATTCAACGTTTCTGTTTCGTTGCAAGTTATAGTATTGCTATGCACTGACTTTGGTTGCTATTGGTTGAACCTCGTCTATTACCACGAAAGTAATTTGGTTGCAATATGTAGTATTGTCTGATGCCACGAAATTGGTTAGTTGCTATAGGTGGTCTCCTCTATTGCCACAAAAGTTGATTTCGATGTGATAGGTAGCATTGTCTGATGCCACGATATTGGTTGCGTTGCTTTAGGTAGTATCCTCTATTGCCACGTAATTTGATTGGTTGTAATATGTGGTCCTCTATTATTGCTTCGAAATTTGGTTGGTTGCCATAAGTTAAAGTCTTTATTACAATGTTTCTATTAGGGTTGCTACAAGTGCACTATCTATTGCCACGCTCATTTTGTGTTGCTACAAGTTGAACTTCTTATTACCACATTCCTATTAAGGGTTGCTACAAGTACACCATACTATTGCCATGTTCCTTTTGTGTCGCTACAAGTTGAATTTCTTATTACCACGTTCGTACTAGGGGTGCTACAAGTGCACCTTACTATTGCCACGCTACTTTTTGGCAACGAAAAACACTGGTTGTGATATCATGATTTATCATTTGCAACATATGGTGTATTCTGCCACACTCATTTATGTAGCAGCACTAATTGCAACATTAATTAACATCAGCAGATAAATATAACAATGCATCTATAGTTAATTAACCAACATTGAACCATCCACTGAGTTGATTACATGACTCATGAAGTACTTAAATACTGAAAAGTTTGGCACATGACATTGTTTCAACACATAGTAGACAAATTTGCTAGGACATGAAGAACTTGGTCTGCCAATTGTGACTTGGAGATGATCCCAACACTTGATCAGCAAAGGGGGATTCAATGCAAGGAGGTCGCATCACCTGTAAAGAATCAACAAAATTTTTAAGCTAGCATCAATTAATCTCTAATATTGGAATTTGTGAAACAACAACATATAGCAAACCAAAGATTGATTGTGATTCATAAAAATAGCATAATGACATCAAATAATTACCACAACCATAAACACACTTTGACAAATTGAAACATGAATTACATTCACAACAGTAAGAGTTGTTGAAAAAAGCTTCACCTCATGTCTTTTTGGTGCTTTGTCGTCTCCTTTATGCAACTTGTACCGTAGTCGTTGAGAAGAAATTTGTCTAACGGTGGATTGTGTTTCAGGATTGTTAACACCACCTTTAGTGCTTCTAGTTTTGCGAAATACTTGTTTTCGAACTTCTTCAGATTCCTTCTCCTATGAACCAATCATTTGGAAGGACAAGATTAGGCCTAATTTCATCGATGAATCGATGATATGTACTAGTAAAAAGTTGTGAATTCGAGAACAACCTGAGTACACGAGAGCACATTCCTGGAGTTTGGTTGTACATTCCCAGATGTAGGAATTGATGGTTCCTCCGCCACGTTGTCTGCGGATTCAGCGACAAGGTTGTTTTGCTGGGTGATTGATGCAACTGCCGCCACGTCGACAGATTCAGTGACATTGTTGCTTGGGCTTGGTTGCACAGATATTGGCTGGTCAACCTACGAAAGGATACAAACATTCATATATAGAACCCAAGGAAAGAAACCGATTCATGCAAATAGCTTGACCAGTACCTATGGAACTTGTGACTGTCCATTTGATGCTTGCAGCATTGATAGGAACTCTTGCCTAAGCTGTTGAAGATCTGCCTGCCTTCTCTTTTCACTTTCTTCAAGTTGGCGTGCATGTTCTCTCCTTTCTGCTCCCCTTTCTTCTTCCCATCCTGACATTTTTTCTTGTAGCTGCCCAAATGCGTCCATGAGCTCGACGTGTTCCTCATGCTGTAGCTCTTCCCTACGAATTTGTTCCTCGCGCTCCGCATTGAGCAGCTGCCTTCTAGTTGGGTTTTTTGCCAGGTACCCGTTTCCATGCAACTTGGTTGATTTGCACTTCGTGACTTCTTTGTAGGCTTTTTGGAACATCTCGTTTTTTCCTTTTGGGAAACAAAGTTGTTGTCTGCATTTGATTGTTCATCTCGACGAGCTATGAAACTTTGGTATTCATCTCATTTCAAATTGACGTCGTCTACTGATTGAAAATCTTGAATCTAGTTATGAAATGTTCTATTTTTAAATTATGATTGCTCGTACGCCGTGACACGATATGCGGTGGACACCATGATCTAGATTATGTTTTCATAAGAATGTAGGAAAGAAATTTCCCGATTTGGACGTCATTTGACAAATATAAACAACTTTGAAGTTATGATTAAACGATACAAATGATCAAGTTCATTATGAACATGAACAACTCAAGAACACATCCCAATGCGGGCGCCGACAGTGGGGCCCACAACTCTCTCCAATGGGGAAATCTCTCGCGGGTTCGGCCGACGGTTTGGCGCAACAATCCTACCGACGGTGGGTCCCGCAACTCGTCCACGAGATGGGGTCACCCGCAGTCAAATTTCCGTTAAAGACTGATTTGTGGGCTAACAAGTGGCTGGGTAGACCCGTCATTGACCCTTGGTAACCGCCCCACCCCGCCGAGTGAGTGGGGTCGCGTCCATGCAATGGGATATTCTGCCTTTTAGTCATTGATCTGTCGGCCCCACACGGCAGTGGTACGAATGCAGTTGCCAAACGGAATAGGAACCGCTTCACTCGACGCGAGTTATATAACCGGGGGGCCTCGCTGTGTTTTCCAATCCCGCTCCTTTGCGCCGCGCCGCTCTCGTCGATCTTGAGTAGCCGCTCGTCTCCCCCCTCGACTCCCTACGCGTAGCTATGGCCGGAGAGAAGCGCCCCGCAGAAGAGGCCCCTGGTGGTTCGTCGCCGTCGGTCCCGCCGCGTCTCCGTCGGTTGATTTCTCGCCGGGGGTGAGTGTCTTCCTGTCTCCATAATTTCCTGTGCTTACCGAGGATCTGATGTTGTCATTCTTCTTCTGTTTCCTAGTGCGACATATGGCCCGGGTCCTTCAGCCGGCGCGACGCCTCCGTCCGGTGGATCTTCGTCGTCGGAATCCTGGAGCTTGTCTTCTTCCTCGTCTCGGGCGACGCCCCCGTTCGTTAGGAGGCCGGGACTCGGCGGAGGAACGGTGAGGACGCGGCGTCGTCTAGACGTCGCGCGGCGCGCGAGGTACGGGACCCGGAGGGGACCCGTATGCGATGCATACCGCCCTTCATGCGGGCGAGACGGAGACGGCCGAAGTTCGCGAGCCGCCAAGGCCGATGTGGAGGCCCGCTGCTTTGGTGAGTTCCTGTATTCCGTCAGTGCACGCCGCCCACTAGGCTCTTGTTTGACTCGTCTCCATTGTTTCTTGCGTCAGCCGAGGAGGCGGAGGCGTCTTTCTGCCGCGAGCAGGCGGAGGAGCTGCGCCGCCGCCTGAACAATCTGGAGGATCGCCACGATGAACTTATGCGCGCGGCGGAGGTCGCCGTCGCAGTGGTCGGCCCGGGGCTCCAGCTGCTGCCCGACCATCTTCACGCGCTCCCCAGGCGTGTCCAGGAGGCGGTGCGTGCCGGTGCGCACCAGGGAGCCGCCTGCGCACTTGCGACGGCGGACATTCAAGTCGACTTTCCCTTGGCTGATCTGCAGCCGGAGTGGCCGTTACCGCTGGATCAGCACCGGCACTACGCGCTGCACTTCCCCATTGCGGCGGATGCCACCGTCGCGGGGGTTGACATCGACGGCGTGGTTCGCGACGGCGCCGCCGCCGACATTGGCGGCCTGTAACTCACCTGTACCGGCCCCTCGTGGCCGAGGAAATCGAACTTCGTCGCATTGTTCCTTGTTTGTGCCATTGCGATTTTTGTTCACTGCTTCGGGGTGGGCGTGGTCGGGTGTACGAAGCAAACTCCGGCCCCTCGTGCCGTCTTGTCACCCGTCACAGCACCTGACGCGTGCTCAGTAGGAGGCTAGGAGCTTCGTTGAACAGGCGTCCAGGGTACTCGAGTAGTGTACGTAGGACTGAACGCGTGGGAGATCGCGAGGCGCAGCGCTGCGTTCCTTCTTCCGTTCGCATCTAAATAAAATTAGCCCCAAGAATCTTTCATAAATGGAACACTAAATATAATTTATTTGTAAAACCTTTTCACGTGTAAGAGTAACTTTGTGTGACGAATCTAATGAACCTACTTAATCCATATTTAGCTACAGATTTTGAAAGTAGTTTTGAAAATAACTTACTTTAATATTTGTAATTAATGGTGCACCTTCATGGAGTAGTAAATGTAGATGAAATCTAAAACTAAATACATAGTTTGGATCTACTTTGCGATACAGAGCTTTTCGCAAACCTTTTCAGACATCAAACCCTTAGTGTGATTTTGCATGCAACTATCCGGTGCAGGTGAAGCGTTGCGGCCAGACGACGACTCCCCAGGCGCGCGTGCGTGTAGCAGTTAATTAGGAACCGCCGCCCCTTCGTCTTGCCGGTTGTCTTCAAATCTTGCCATGCCCATTGCTTCGGCAACCACCACGTCGATTTGACCTGTATATGAAGCCGAAACGACAGCATAGAATATACTAGTTTAGCCTCTTCCCTACCCCACCCCCCTCCCACTGTCGCATCGAAGGAGAAGGGGTTTTCTTGCCTGCTGCCATTGCCGGCGACCCCCCCCGAAGCTTGCAATCTCGGCAACCGCCATCGCAAGCGACCTCCAAATGGCGGCGATGACCCGAAGCGACGCATCGAGTGACGGCGGCGCCCCACAAATGAAGGGGGATGCCGTAGAGGCAACCGCCGTCGGCGGCCTCCACAGTAACCTAGGTGATGCGGGCGGAGCAATCCCGGCCGCGTCAGCAGAGAGTGTCGCTTCAAAGGTTAGTCCTGCAAGGCACAATGAGTTTCTAGTCGTGGATTCGTCACGAGGTTGAAGATTCGGAACTTTGTTTTCTTGGTTTGGTACTGCAGGGTGGCAAGTGTGTCGCCCTGAACCCGTGGGAGGCCGCCGTTGATCCAGCCGACGTTCGAGATCGCAGCGGCTGAGAGTGGGACGAATGGCGCCCCGCCGTCGTCCGTCCACGACTTTCGGAGAAGCAGGGACCGCCCCCAACTACGATGCACGAGGTTGAATTCTTCAAGGAGCGGTACCCGAGCATCAAGACCATCGTCACTTGCGACGCGGGAGTAGTGGCGGAGTACATCAACGAAATCAAAGGTAGCCCACCTCCAGAACGTTTGCTCGTTGGATTGGACACCGAGTGGATTGAGCTTCGCAGTGGCGGGTACAAGCTCGCATTGTTGCAATTGTGTGTTGGTTCGCGCTGCCTTATTTACCAGGTGCACCATGCCGGCTACAAGCTTCCTGATGTCCTGAGCAAGTTTCTCAGCGAGGAAGGCCACATCTTTGTCGGAGCGCATATCACCAACGATGTTGAACGCCTACAGGAGGACTGCGGCGTCAAGATTTCTAATTGGAAAGACCTTCAATTGATTGTTTCTGACGTTGATGACAAGTATAGCCATCTGTACCGAAATGGTTACAGGTCTTCACTGGAGAAGATTGGAAATCGAGTACTAGAGCTACCTCTGTACAAGGACAGAAATGTGGACCACAGGTTCTGGGGTTTGAGGTTGTTGCAGGAATGGCAGGTGAAATGCGCCACCAAGGATGCATTTCTGTCTTTTGAGATTGCTAATCAGCTTGAGATCAAGCATGGTTACCGATTTCTGCCAGATGCTAATTTGTAGAATCATGTAACTAATGTACTAACCAAAAGTAGCAAGTAGAATTTCTTGGTTTTCGGAACAAGTATCTGTGTACATATTACTAGTAATTCAGTGATGGATTGAAACTAAGAGGCCTTGTTTATTTGGGCAATTTTGACAGATAATTTCCATATTACTCTAATTATTTGTTGATTTACTAAAGATTAATTTTTATCATTTGTGAGTCAATTTTTTATTTTCTATATCAACATATTAAAAGGAACAGCACATATGCAAATTATCAATGTGCCCTTTTGTTAGAAAAGGATTGCAGTCCGAGATTGGGCCGGCCCATTTGTCCTTATTACTTCCCGGTGTGTGGGAAGCGCTGCACAGCAGCACATCAGCATAATTTTTAGTGCCACACCGCTACCTCAAGCGGGCGCACCACAGCTTAAAAGGCGAGGCGTGCTTGCCATCCCGAACTACTCTGAACACTGCTTCCTCTCTACTAACCTCCGGGCTTGTTGGGCTGGCCGGCCCATCGGGCTCCCGCTCGCTGGGCTTCACGCTCACCGGTAGAGCCTATTGGTGACCTGGCCTGCCCTACAGCCCCCTATTTTTGTTTGTCATACCAATACCAATTTTTAGATTCATATTTTAAATATTAAGATTTATGCAAAAGTCTTCCAGAAGTAGTAAATAGTGGCAACATAGAAGTCATGACTACAGACGAGTAAGTATCAATTGAAAAACTCGTCATCTTGGGCATCTTGAACTATTGGTGCAACAATTCCATCATCAATGTACGTGTCATCTGCATCATGTTCATCATCAACATCAAATACTTCATCGTTTGGTTCGTCAACCGCCTCGGCCCGAACCTGATTAATAACTGAGACATCGCCGGTTGTGCCTTCCTTGTCCGATCTAGACCAATTTGTCAAAACCTGGTGTTCACCGAGCAAATTAATACCTTCGATACCCACAGCAAGTGAGTCCTCGAGATCTAATTCGAGCATGGCAAACAAGTTCCTTGGTTTCATTGAAATAACACTTTGCTCCGGCCAGGGTTTGTTCACCAGATTCACATAAAACACCAGTTCTGCCTGTGTTGCCAGAATATAGGGTTCATTGCTAAACTTGTGTCGAGTAGTATCGATGTCAATGACCCCATATTTATCTTATTGTATCCTTTGCCTCTGTTGGTACTTATGACAAGAGGCACATCAAACCAGTCACACTTGGAACGAATAACTTCTTTTTGTCCGGGGAATTCCGGTGAGATCATTCTTTTAATCACCCCATACCAATTTGTGCCTTCGCCTCACCCTTGACAAGCACACCAGCGTTTTTTTGTGTCACAAGGGTTCTCTCAATGTTAACGGTACGAAACGACCAATTGTTGATATGACATCTATTCAATGTACGAGGTCGGGGATCCGGTCCTTGAGCAAGTGCAAACAAATGCGAACTTACTTCCCCTCTAGCATGTAAACCTGTGATCTTGCTTTCAAACCATCTTACGAGTTGAGCCTCATGTCGCTTATCAAGATTTCTGGATCCATGTGCCCTCAGTTCTTCCAAATGCTCGCTGCACACAAAAGAATATTACCGTTAGTTTGATATTTAGAATTAAAAGCAATAATAATGTTGAGTAGTGCATCTTACTCGACATATGGTCTAGCTTCATCACAATTGCAAATTATGTAGTGCCTCATCTTCTGAAACTCATTTGGTGGTATTTCTTCAACCGTCTGTCCTCTCCTCTTGTAATCCATTTCTGAAAAAATGCTCAAACCAGATGGTGGCTCATTAACAGTAACCGTTTCATGTCGATCAACACGATTGTCTTTGGTGTCCACGTCCAAGAATCTTGAGCGAGAATGTAAGGCACTCCTCGAGTATGTATCCCTCAGCAATTGAACCTTCGGGGTGAGCCTTGTTCCTCGCATATCCTTTCACGGTGCGTAGGTACCGTTCCACTTTGGGTACATCCATCCGTAACACACACGGCCCCCCCCAAGTTTAGCTTCTTCGACTAGATGAACGAGCAAATGGATCATGATATCAAAAAATGCGGTGGGAATATCATCTCAAGTCGACAAACGGTCTCCCTAATTGAACGGCTAAGCTTCGTCCAATTCGATTCCACCAACTCCTTTGAACATAGTGCATCGAAGAAATTACTAAGCTGAATCAATCCAATGACAACGACTTACGGCAAAATCCTACGCACCACTAAGGGTAAAAGTTTACGTAGAATTAGATGGTAGTCATGCGTTTTCAAGCCCGACACCTTACGTGACTTTACATCAACACATCTTCTTATATTCGAGGAAACCCCATCGAGGCATCTTCACTCCATATAGAAATTCACACAAACTTTCCCCGGCATCCTTATCTAACTCGTACAAGGCCGATGGCAAGGTATACTTATCATCTTTAATCACGGGGTCTTGATCCGGTCGTATCCGTAGATGCTCCATGTCAAGCCGAGCATTCTCCCCGTCCTTACATTTGCCATCCAACTTAAGCGAGTGCCTAGTATGCTCTCGCATATATTTTTCTCAATGTGCATCACGTCCAAATTATGACCGATGAGCAAAGAAGACTAGTAAGGGAGCTCAAAAAATACTCTTCTTCCTCCGGTTGTGCCATCTCGTTGTCTTCGTCACGCTTCCTTTTTTTGATAACAATGTCTTTCCAAATTCTACTTGTTCAAAAGTAGAATACTGCTCAAGTACCTGTGCACCAGATAGTGGTTCTGGTGCCTCCCTGGTTTCGACCTTGTTGTTGAAGCTGACCGCATTGTTGCACCATGGATGGTCAGGGGCCAAAAAACGTCGATGTGCCATGTAGCAGTGCTTCCGCCCATGTTTCAACCACAAATACTCAGTATGTTTGTGGCAGTATGGACATGCAAACTTTCCTTTAGTGCTCCAACCAGACAACATAGCATAGGGTCGGGAAGTCATTAATTGTCCAAAGAAGTATAGCACGCAATCTAAAATTCTTCTTAGTCCACCGCATCTCTTGTTTTAACACCATTATTCCAAAGCTCCTTGAACTCCGATGTACGGGGCCTCAAATATACATCAATATCCATTCCGGGAGATTTTGGACCAGGAATCAACATTGACAAAATCCGGTTAGATTGTTTCGACACATCCATGGAGGCAAATTGTAAGGAACCGGGATGACGGGCCAAATGGAATACGTAAGACTTTGCATGCCAAAGGGATTGAACCCATCAGAAGCAAGACCCAGCCTAACGTTACGACCTCCTCCTTCTGAAAACCATTTAAACTCTGAATCCACGTGCTTCCATGCCTTTGAGTCAGCAGGGTGACGCATTTTCCCATCATTCACCAATTCATTTTTGTGCCACTGCATATCCTTTGACATTTGCTTTGACATATTCATTCTTTGAAGCCGAGGAATAAGAGGAAAGTAGCGTAGGATCTTAACTGGTAACTACTTCTTAACAGAAGTAGCACCCACTGCACTGCAATTATTATCAGAGGTTTTATCTACAACTTTCCACCTTGACTCCTTACAAATGGGACATGTTTCCAGATTTGCGTATTTATCAAAAAATAACACACAATCATTTTGGCATGCGTGTATCTTGACATAGTCCAAGCCCAGGTCTCGAATCACCCTTTGCACTTTATCCAAGGAGTCGGGAATACAATGCGGTCGGGGAGAACCTTTCCAAAGAGCTTAAGTATGGCCTCCAATGACGCGTTACTTAAGCCATACATGCACTTTATCCGAAAAAGCTCCACAATAAAAGAGACCTTCGTTGCATTTTTGCATCCTGGATACAATTCCTTCTTTGCCTGCTCTAATAGTTTCAAAAAGATCTCTGCTCGCTTATCCGCCTCTTCCTCATCTCTGGTTTGTCCATGATGTATAGTGCCAACGATAATGTTTCTAATCGAGTATTGGTGGCGAGCGGGGTTATCATCCAAACCATCTTCTTCATCGTCTTCTACAAATAAATGTGTTGTATCATCGAGTTGTAGGTACCGCATCATGATTATTGAGATCGGCGGTAACATCTTGATTCCCGGGACCACGAGAAGAAGTATCGGTTTGGTCTTGAATGTTACCGGCATCGATGAAACAATCGGCAAACCCTCTATCGAGTAAATGAATTTGAATGGGACGCACGGTGTAATGTCGATCATGCATTGACACAAATTACATGGACACACAATAGATCCACCTCGCGCTGATGAGGCCGTAAATTTTTGCAAAAAAATTCGAAAATTGTTCTGCCAATCCGCTGAGTGTCGAGGCAAGCGCATCCAACTTCGATCTTCGTCTGATCCCATTAGTTAATCTGCATTGTTCATGTTTCAATCGATCTTGATCACGATATATATACCAATATGCATATATATGCAGCGAACGATTGAATATATATACGAGATCAAGACATCGGTACGTACCGGCTGTGGCCGTAGCGCCGCTCAGATCTCCGCAACAAGAATCACGTGGAGATCGCCGTGGAGATCGATCCCCTAGAGGCCCTCGTGGAGATCTCCGCAACAAGAACCAGGTTGTCGAAGACGGAATTTTGGAATGGTCCGGATCGGAAGAGCCCCTATCGATCGTGGCAATACATACACGATAGACAAAATTTTAGTACAACCAAGGAATACCTAGTTTCAATATTTACGAGGTTGTACGTAGTATGACCTTTCTCGGGGTTTTCAACATATGCGTAATTCATTATTTTTCTTTTACGATCGGCTACTATAGAGGCTAACAATAATACACAAAATTCGGGAGTTCTAGTGAAGAGTCTCCAAATTGTTGATCACAATGCTTTGTGAATATACACATGAATAGCATAAACAATAGCATGTCGCAATTCGAAAACGGACGGATGGTTAGTCCAAATATGCATGACGGGACCCAACGATTTCAATTTGTGTCACTCATAAGTTCAAATATTTTGCAAGGGCTCATCCAGATCCAAACACATAGACATACGAAAATGCATATATAAAGGTTCAAAGTTATTACTTAGATGTTGGCATACTTAGATGTTGCCACATACACATCCATTCTTAGACCATTCACCGACGATATGCATAACATTCACCTAGGACCTGGTTATGTTACGTACTAAGCTAGATTACTACTACTTGCGATTGACTTTATCCTGAAGCTTGCGGATCTTCTTCGCCATCACTTCTAACTTGTTAGCAACAGTCTCCATGAATTCCTTCAGGGTCATCTCCATGTCTTCCTGCGTTCCAGCAATGTCGACGCTTAGGTTCTCAATCTGCTCCCGCAAATCATCATAGCGCTCCTTCGGTTTGTTGAACCATTTGGCGCAAGGGCATTTGCTATGGCGGACAACAAACACAAGTTACTAACATGAAATGTGTTACAACGGCTATGGCCAATGCGGCAAAATAGTCAAAAAAATGCACCTTTCTTTTCGATGATCCCGAAGCTTTCGATGGAGACGGTTTCTTGCTATTATCCTGCTCATCATCCGAGTCCGGAATGATGATCCTCACCGATTAGCGAGTGTTCACTAGCACGACCAAACAAAACAATTTGCTTGTTTTTCGGTTTAAAATAGCCAATTCAATCTCTTGACTCATAATGCATACCAATTTACCCGTGATCCCCCCGACTACTGCCGGAAAAGGCCTAACCTACTAAATGGGACGACTGCGTTCATTTGGCGAGGCTTTGTTTTCGGGATTGTGATCAAATGTACACGAGGTCGGATTCACGGCAATAGATGGCAAGAAATCAAGCCAATTATCATTATCTAGTATGGGGCGATATGGATCCACACAAAAACACAATTATCATTATCTAGTATGAAATTTTGATTACTATGAACTACTAGCAATTTTCTAATTGCAAAAGGAGTCACATGATTCTGGAAAACCAAAGAGGGTAGGGCGGTGTACCTCACTTCTCTTCTAGAACACTTGCATCCGACTAGGGCACGCTTACTCTTACTGGATGGATCGACTTGGCGATGCGGGCCGTCGACGACGACGACGAGGTGGCGGTGTCGTCCGTACCGAAGGACGACGGGGTTGGGGTGCCGCCGGCCATGCCGGAGGACGACGAGGTAGGTGGTGTGGAACACTTGAACCGCCCACGTGCATCACGCTTCGCATGGTGGAGTAGTGGCACCTCCGTGCGCCGCCGCCGCTTGCTCGAAAACCCTCGGTGCGGCCCCGCCGTCCCCGCCGCCGCTCTCCGGGATCCCCTCGATGCGGCCCACTGCCGTGGCGGCTGCTCGGGCCGTGTTACGGCGGCGCGGCCCCTTCGTCCGCGCCCGCCACCGGTGCCGGGAAGGCTCGATGCGGCCACTCCGGCCGCCGTCACCGCTTGCGCGGGGGGGCCGCGATGCGGGGCATCTCGATGTGGACGCGACGATCGGGCCGACGAGGGGGATGGTTGGGAGCAAAAGTGTATTGGGGGTGGGGGAGGTGAAAGTTATAGACGATTTGGGGTGGCATATCCTTGTTCTTATTACTCTCATCGGCCCATTTGACATTTTCACATTCTAGTCTCCGGTACCTTTAGTGCCACCCCCGTAAACGAGAAGGGGGTATCCCGGCTTAAAAGGAGAGGCGTGCCCGCGTTTTCGAACTCGGTATTACCATCATCAACTAATGCTTGCTACTTGCGCTATGGGGCTTAATGGGCTGGCCGGTCCACTCGGGCTCCCGCTCGCTGGGCTTTACGCTCGCCGGTTGAGCCTATTGTGGTCTGGCTTAGCCCACATCCCCATAGCACACAATTTTTTCATCTAAACAAATCCTCTCTTTTTTTCATGGTACATATAGTCTATACCATATTGTTAAAATTCAGATTTTTCATAATAAAATTTATTTATTAAATCGCATTTTAAATTTCGCTACAACCCCATAGCAGATTTTTTCATCAAAACAAATTTTGTGGCAATACGTACACAATATTCCTCCTTGAGGCTAGAAACGAAGTAGTAGCCTTCCTTGTATTGCAACAACGCAAAGAGATATTTGCAACCCAAATAAGACGTTGCGTAAGGCCGTTCAAACGCAACCAACCCTAGTATGGTAGCCATAGCAAGTTTATATTGCAACACCCGAATTTCTATTGCAACGCAGAAATAGGGTAGCAATATTTCCTACCAAATGCAACACAATTCTGAATAATGGGTGCATTAGCGCCAACTTGTTGCAACATCGCAAAGATATATTTGCAACCAAAATTCTACGTTGCGACATACTTGTTCAAACGCAACCATCCCTAGTATGGTGGCTATAGCAACTTTCTGTTGCAACGTAAGGAATGCTAATGCAACACAAAATTGGGGTGGCATTATTTCCAACCAAATGCAACGGAAATCCTAAAAAAAGGGCGCATTAGCGTCAACATGTTGCAACCGAACAAATAAATAATGCAACTCAAATTTTGTGTTGCAATAGACACACAAATTGCAACCAAATCACCGTTTCGGTGCAATAGTACCCCCTATTGCAACCGAAATAGTGGTGTTGCCTAAGGGATTTGTTGCAATAGGGGGGAATCCTTGTAGTGGAAGGCTAACAAAAGAGTTCCATAATTTCTTGTACGAAAGATAATTTCATGCGGGAACTTCAGAACAATCTTGCTCACACCTTTACTTAACTTGCGAATTTGAGGTGTTGATGACTCATTATTTTGAGGTGCAATGATCCTAAAGATTGATGCGATGCACGCGCTTGTGAAGACACTATGCACATGCTCGTGCGGTATAGTGCTCATGATGCATGTTAGAATGACCCGATTACCCATATGATGAGTTAGCAATTGCGAGGGCAATCACAGGCAGGGAAAGGCTCTGTGTGGCGAGTCGCTTTCCCACAATCAAGATACCTAGCGCGCTCTTAGTGGTAGTTGTGTGGCTGCAGCACACACGATGCCCTAGGTCCCATCGCGGCACCATTGGTTATGGAACAACAACGTCGCCAAGAGAGAGATAGGGTATGATTACGGAGTTTTCATGCAAATGCATGTTAGTGTACCCAAGGTTCCCAAATGCATATGCTATGCAACGCATACTCGAAAAGTGACCTTTAATTTACTTCCCAAAGTTGTGAGCAAGACCAACAAAAAGGAATAAGTTCAGGATTGAGGAATCGATTGGATTTTTGATTGGCACGAACTTTTGGATGAGTTCGAGACTCACTGCAGAACTTTGAGTTGATCAAAAGTAACATAAATAATGCCTTACGAAGATCACAGCGGAAGAAGATGTTCAATCAAGGCATTACATCGACGAGGGGTTTTCGGACTTACTAAATAGCGTTTGGGGTTACAATGCAGACTAGCTGCACATAGAAGCTCCTTGTTCAACCAACCGCAACAGCAACGCAGTTGTACACTAGGGTTCCTTACAAATACTACTCTCGTACGACTTAGAATCTTATTTCCAACATACCAACTTCCTAGGGTTGGATCCTCAATGTGGCAGGACTATGGTGACTCGGGTCTAGACTCCACTTTGGACTCTCCGTGGATGTCCTCAGCATCTTTTTCTTCTGGTGGTCTAGGAATGACCGGTTCCTGAGGGGGAACTGCTATAGCCTCCAGTTGATTCTCTAGTTCAAGCATATACTGGTCATTATGCTGCAACAGGAAATTCTGTTCATGTATAACTTCACTCAGTTCTCGTATCTTCGCCTTGTCCTTGCATCTTTCTTTCTTGAGAGTAGCTATCATTGCTCGGGCTTCCTTCAACACTTGAGTTGTACACTCCATCTCTTTAACTTTGTATCTATATATTTGGTGTCTATAGAATAGACCTTCTCCCACCATCCGCCGGTAGGTGTCGTACATGGCTTCAGAAAAGCGGACGGAGGTAACGAGACCGGAACTATAGTGAGAGTGGCCCTGAGCTGGAAGAAAAGCTTCGTGCTCGACACAAGGTACAGTGTGTCGCTCAGGCAGAGGAATAACTTTGGCTGTGGAGCCGGCTATCTCGTCAGGGTTCTTCCCACAAAAAATTGTGAGTGCTTCGAGAGCAGCCTTCTGCACGGTGTCAGTCAAGTTCAGCCCTTGTGCCTTACACTCCCACTCGTTCCAAGCGAGCTTGGTCGGGCATATGGAAACTTTCACCCTTACTTCACAACGAAGGAGCTGGCCTGTGGTCATGATCTCACGTGTTGAGTACTGTGGATAAGCCGTGTATCCAAAGTCCTTCAGGGTGTCCCACAAGAGTGCGGGAAATCCACCCTCCTCGAGGTAATTCACGAGAGTCCATGTTTCCACATTAGCCGACACAAATCCAATGTTGTCCATCTGGTAAAAACAGCAGGACAGTGGTTCCTCAATCGAGTATAACTTGACAAATACGAAAGCTATGATCGTGAGTTTTTTTAAGAGTAGGAACTAGATTAGATGTGGAGCAACTTGGGTAAGGATCACCTAGGCAAAAGATTTTTGGACGGGGTGTAAGATCTACACCAAGGAGGCTAGGCAAGACAAAACATACTAGCAATATGTTACCTTAGAAGGCATATAAACAAGTATGGGTTCATTTTAAGCTTCTCCAATTTTTAGCATGATGCAAGACGTCCTATTCGTCCTCACAAGGCAATCAAGCCCAAACTCGAAGTTAGCGCCGGTGGCATGGCACATACACAATTCTCCCTATAGTAACTAGTCGAGAACTAGTCGATGCTCACTTAGCGACTTACGAAACGAGGTTAGTGTACCTGCAGAAAATCACAGAACACAACGAACTTTTCATGCCAGCACTCATGAAAGCGTCCAAACACATTACCGTTCACTATAGAAACGGCATCCATGTGTTAAGCCACTGCATGGACAACGTCCAACCTCAGACACCCTCCGTTTGAATGGAGTGCATCCTTGCCTCGCATACTCAACATTCGGAATGCTCACGCATGAAACACGTGGCGACACACAACTTACAACTAGACGCGAAGATGGGATCCATGGAATGGATCACTCCATCAACACTCGCAATTCCCGTGATGCAGCACAGCACACGTATAAAACACGTGGCTCATCTAGTTCGGTTGTGCAAGAATGTAAGTCTGACATAAAGTAAAATGTGCTGGAAGTTAGCAAAATAAACCATATATTAATAAGCCACCTGAAAGAAACCAAAAATTCCCTCTAGGGCCTCTCGGTCTAGTTTATCCTTAGCGGACCAACTTGTTTTGGAAAATCAAACAACCTCGGCAAATTTTATTCAAAAACCAGTGATTAAGGTTATTAATTAATCTCTGGTGCATATAATCACTCTGATACCAGCTGTCACAACCCGCCCAGGAAAATACCGTACTACCGCCTAAACCAAACCACTTTGGTCATTAAGCAGTAATAAAGTATCATCCTGTCGTTAGTTGCCGGGTTAACGCTCGGTAAATCACTTACATAGCAACAAGGATCGATATATATGCATTAAAACTCACACGAATGCGAGTCCAGAGATACCACATCATTAACATCTGAATTTTTACCCCGAAGGGTTTAATTATTACAAACCGAAGTTTTTGTCATCGCAACGTAGTTCAGAGTTTTCGAAACAGCGGAAATAAACTAAGCGGAAAGCGAGAACACCACGGGAGGCCAGCCATGATGCCTTCAGTCGTCATCCTCCACCCACTCCAGCTCCTAGCCGGGCGGGATCTCTCCGGGCCACACATCACCGAAAGCATTACCTGGATCAACATATTATAGCAAGGCTGAGTATGCTAATACTCAGCAAGACTTACCCGTCAGTGATAACTACTTCACCAACTCTCGACAAGAAAGGCTTTTGGCCACTGGCTTTTATTTTGCTGAAAAGTAACGAAGAGTATGTCCTTACTTTCAAGATTTCAGCACAAGTTCTAGTGAGTTTAATCTTTACTGAATTAGCCATCTAGCACAGACAAGCTTGTACAATACAATTAATCAAGCATAATATTCATCATCTTCCATCATTAGGGATCTTATGGCTAGTGGAGTAAGTAGTCTCAGATGACGGTGAGAGGCCGACAATCGATTGATTCAAACCTTGCAAGGTAAACCTAAACACACGGTAGGATGCCCCCGCGAGGACAACCACCACACGGTTCCCAAAAATCCTCGGGTCGGGATAAAAGGCCACAGTCTTTGGTGCAGGCTATCCCGTATACCCCGCAAGGCACCCGGACTCACCATAAACCACCGGTAGCTAGCCGTGAGACGCATCCCAAGAGTAGTGAGTTAAATCCCTATCTGTCTCATTAAGGTACTAGGCTTACCGGTCCCATTCCCAACAAGTGCTTAGTACGTTCAAACACTTAACCCACAATAGCCATTGGACCGGAGTCCACATCCCATGCTCTTACCACATGAGCAATCCATTTAAGGATACCTTGTGATTCCTATCTAGGAACCTATTCTCGCGAGTGACATCATCACCCGACTTGTAACGGTCCTATAGCTTAGCAGCTACCGACCTATCATACTAGTAAGGACACAGGTTCCTAGGGACCATGCATATAAGGTTCCATACAACTCCTAAACTTAAATGCACAAACATCCATAGATAAGTGTATAATAATTTGAAAAGCTGGGTCATATGCACCGGGGCTTGCCTTCGCTGGCAAGGTTGGCCTTGGGCCCTTCTGGTCTTGGGTCCAGGTTTTGAGCTACGTCCACGTACTGCAGTTCTTCGTCGGCACCATCGTCTCCTCCTTCTGGCACGAGCGTACGTCTATCGGCGGAAAGTTCTACACGAATATGCAAATGCAAGAGTTACTCAATGATTTTTAATTTAATTAATTACAAACAATAAATGACAGTCATGGGGTGCATTGGTTGGACACATTCACCTAGATAAGAAATACAATCAGCATACTCTTCCGAAAAGGAACAATATGCAACTCGTTATTAAATACTATTTTTGATAGTGACTGTGTACATATATATGTAAGTAATTTAATTTAACTTCACAAACAGCAGTGGGTGGGTACATTTAGCCTTTTAAATCGATTTACATCCACACATGGGGTTATTAAAGGTAGGTTGGTGATTTTTCCCGTTTAAATGACTATTAAGCTTTAAATTGCCTCTATAGCTTTTATTCATAAAATTAATTAAGAAAATGCAGTGGAGGGGTGTGTTAAACACCAAACACCTATAACAAGCCACTTAACATACATGTGTGCTTTGGATAGCTAGAAATTAATTATTTTTGAAAATAACAAAAGCTAGCTAGACGGACAAGGTAAATGCACACAAAAATAAATACTCAACAAGATGATCCTAACTTTCTCACACATGACATATGGTCCAAAACTAACCTAGGGATGTAGCATATACACCTAGAACTATTATGAAACTTGACTTACGCAATTACAAAGAAAAACAAGCACATTTCAAGAACAAATATTTATGGCAATTATAAAATTGTGATTAATTCACCAGAGGTGTTTTTTGGAATAAAAAGACAGTATGCAGAAGTTGGTTGCAGAAATCTAATTATTTTAGCTACAAAAAATCATTTATGCAGATTCTGCAGAAATGGAAAACAATTTTTATAAAAAGATTTACACAATAACTTTGTGCAATATTTGGTACAGCAGCTAGCCATGATATAACACACAACATATCAAAAAAAATAGCTATAGAGGATGAATGGATTTTGAGATATCTCAGATCTAAGGTTTTCACATTTCTATTTTTCATGCTTAAATTATCAGGAACTAGCTCGGGCAAGAATAACAAAAGTTGTAGGATTTTTCACAACGAATCCAACAAAATTGAGTTCGCATTTTTCTGAATTTGCTACGATTTTCTACGCATTTTACGAATTTCTACAAATGGAGTATACTATTGAAGATGTAACTTTGCGACTAGGCCCCTGGAAAGAAACATATTCTCTCAGATATGCCCCTGGTTCGCGCAAAACTCCCCGGGACTTTTCCGAGGCTTTCAATTTGGCCCTTGGGGCGGCCCGCCGACGGTCCTTGCCGGATTCCGGTGCGGTGGCGGCCGGGGTCGGTGGGAAAAAGGTGGGGGAGCCGCTGGAGGCTCACCTCGGGCGGTTTGCGTGCTCAGAGGGGGTAGGAAGGCACCTAGCAGCGGCGGTCTCCCTGTTCTAGCGCGGTGGAGACTTCCCTGGGAGCGTGGGCGAATCGGCGAGCTCTAGTAGGTGCCAGGAGAGGTGGGGGACGCCTAGTGGGGCAACGAGGCGGGTCAACCTTGTGCTCGCCGCGGCGGCCTCCAATGGCGCCGGCGGATGGCTCTGGCCGGGGCGTGGTGCACTCGCGCAGGGAGGAGTGCAGCGACCTTAAATAGGAGAGCCGCCTCATGCAACGGAGCTAGGCGACGGACCGCGCCGTGGTACGGGGCCCCGGGACGGCGCGTACGGGGAGAGGCGGCCCGACGGACCGACGGTCCGGCGCGGCGTTCACCCCCCGGCCGGTCCGGCGCGGCGCACGGCTCGGCGCGCGCGCGCGAGGGGGGCTTCGAGGCGTCTAGGGGCGCGAGCATCGGGCGGCGAGCGGACCGAGGTGCGGCGCACGCGGGGTGCGGCCGACGAGCGCGGCGTCGCGGCTTGGCGCGACGTGGCGTCGGCTGGCCAAGTTGGGTCGTTGTGTCCATGTTCGAACACGTAAAACTCCAAAAAGTTGAATAGAAGTGCACAAAGTAGTGAGTAGAAAAGTTGTAGATCTCACTACCCTCTACAACTTTCACAAAGGCCATATAGTGTTTTTCTCAACGGATTTTGCACAATCTGCAGCCAAACTTTGAATGTTGCCATGTTTCGGTGTACAGGAGGTGCTGACAGTTGACCACGATTTTCACCAATTTCTTCTCAAAATCTGAAATGCCAATCTACATGAAAGTTGTGTCCCTTGACAAAATGGACAACTTCCGTATTGGTAGATTTTTAAGTGTTTAGGTGAAATTTGTAGAACGTGGAAAAAGTTCCGGAAGACATTCGCCGACGTCAGCGTTTAAGCGAGGTTTCTCCGTGTCTTTGAACAAAGGTTGATCACGGATGTGTGTAGACTTGGTCAAGGGGTTCAATAAGGTTCATTAGCGAGGTTTTCGAGGTGATGACCCAGGTTTGACCAAGGTCAGCCGGTTTGACTCGGTTGATTCGGTCATTAGCGTTAATGATGTTAATTAGAAACCTGGGGTGTCACAGTGGGAGTCGGGGAGTCACGCTAAGGCTCAGTTGGTGGATCTTGGTGTCAGAGGTGTTCTTCAGGTCTTCGGTGGGTGCGCGCGAGCGCATCCGCCGGATGTAGCCCCCGAGCTCGTGAGTGAGTTGGAGACTCGCTTGTGAGCTTTTATTTGTTTTTGTAGCCATTGTAGCCTTGGAGGGGCCTTGATTGTCAGAGTGGTCCGCCGTCTTTGGCTTGAGCGTGCTCTTGACGTAGTTCTTCATCAGCAGGCACTCCCTAAGCATGTGCTTGACGGGGACCTCGTGATGCGAGCATGGTGGGTCTAGGAGCTTCTCGAAGTGGTCCCTTGTCGGCGCCGGCTTGCCCGAATGGCCCTTTGGACGCGACGTATTGCGCTCCGCTGTCGTGACAAAGTTGTCGTCGCAGCGGCACTTGTCGTTCTTCTTCTTCTTCTTGAAACGCGAGGACGTCCCCTCACCTTGGTCCACGACTTGTTTCCCCTTGCCCTGAGGGATGTTGAGCGTCGCGGCCACCGCCTCCTCACCATCAGCGTGGTTGCTTGCGATGTAGAGAGCTCCCGCATCGTGCACGGCATGCGGTGTCCAAGCCGATGGATGAGGGAGGTACACGTCGTTTCGTTCTGAAACACCGAGATGGCGTTGTTGTCGGTTGCGCCGGGGAGCTCGGTGCAGCGCTTGGAGAAGCACCGTATGTACTCGTGAAGGCTCTCCCTGGGCTGCTGTTTGCAGTTGCGCAGCTCCCACTGCTTGCCAAGGCGCGTGTATGTGCCCTGAAAGTTGCAAACAAAGACCAACCGCAGGTCAGTCCAGTCTTGAATATTGTCGCGGGGCAGGTGCTCGAGCCACTTGAGTGCGGAATCACCGAGGTAGAGTGGTAGGTTCTTGATCACGAAGAGATCGTCGATCGCTCTTCCGGCATTGCACGCAAGTCGATAGTCCTCGAGCCATACGCTGGGATTGGTGTCCCCATTGTATCTTGGCAGATTGGTCGGGACCTGGAAGCGCGAGGGGAACTTTGCGTTGCGGATGCTCCGACCAAGGGCCCTTGGTCCATGCTGGCTTGGTGACCAACTGCGCTCACGGCCGTCGTCGCTGTCATGGCGTCAACGGTCGCCGTTGTGGCACGAGTGATTGTCGTGGTTGCCGTCGACGCTTTCTGGTTGTCGCCGGGCTTCTATGGTGCTCCGGGTGTCGCGGTTGGGTCCAAGACGACTCCTGACCGCTGATGCCGTGGCCGTGACCCCGCCTCCGTGTCCCTGCTGCTGATGAGGAGGTGGGTTCGGGCCGTGGGCGGATGGTGCTCCAACTCGTCCGCACTCCGAGTGTTGGCGTGAGGCAGAGCCTTCCGCTTGCTGTGCCGCCACAGCCTCAAGCAGCGTCTTCAGCTGCTGGCTTACTCGCCGCTCCTTCGAGGTTATCGGTTCCTGGCAGCTGCGCAGCAACATAGCCGCGGCGGCCAGGTTCTGGGACACCCGCTCGAAAAGCGGCGGTGCGTCGGTGTTGACGTTGACGTTTGTGCCTTCGTTGGCACGCTGATCATTGTTGGGCTCCAGTGCGCACGCAGGTGGTGTCGGCGCATGGCCATGCGGCTGACTTGCGGCCGGATAGTGTTCTCGCCGGTTGTCGTTCGCGTTGCCGGGCTCACCCTAAACAGGAACGTCCCGCGCGAGGTGTCGGTCGCCTTTTTCCTGCACGGGCACGCTCTATGCAGGTTGTCAATCACGAGGCTCGGCATCAGTGCCGAGCTCCCGATGCAGAAGGACCAACTCGTCATCGAGCTGGCGTCTTGCCTCCGCTAATTTGTCGAGTCGGGCCCGTTGCTGGGCATTGGCACCACGATGGCGTGCTGCATGCTCTGACTTCGATCTGCTTGACGCAGGGGCCACACATACGTAGCACTCCCTTGTGGGGTCGTGACGCTGAGCGGTCTGCACCCTCCGAGTGCTCACTGACCCTGGGACGATGCTCGTGGCGTGGAGGCTGTCGACATAGGCCGTCACCGGGTCGTTCGGTAGGCCGGGTTGCCCATGAGGGTACATCGTGGAGTACTGCTCCATTAACTCTCCCCAGTCTAGTGGTCTGTCTCCGCAGGCTTGGAAGGCGAGGTCAGTGAGGTAATAGGCGGCGAGCCTAAAACGCTCCTGCGTCAGGTTTGGCCCCAACATGCCGATGATGATGTCGCCCGAGTAGCTTCGGACAAAGGCCTCGCGCGTCGCAACCCCTGAGAGAACATTGGGGCGAGGCGGCCGGCCGAAGGTACAGCCGGCGACGGACTCCACCGGCCCGGAGTAGATGCAGTCGAGGGAGCCTAAGCGCAGGATAGTCCCGGGAGTCAACGTGACCCCGCGACCTTCCATCCGATCCACTGAGTTCGTCGAGACATACGAGGTGCCCCTACCTGGCGCGCCAACTGTCGGGGTTCTCTACTGCCGGCAGTAAATCTATGCCGGTCGTGCGTCAGGCTCGGATGGTTCGCTTGGGAGACAACAGGATTTATACTGGTTCGGACCTCCGAGGATTAATACCCTTCATCCAGTGCGTGGCTACTGTGTTCCTGAGCCAAGTGTGCTCGCAGTAGGGTTTACAAGCTGGTCGGGAGAGGGAGTTCGTTCCCAGGTCCCGGGTGGCGGCGTATGATCGTGAGGAAGCCTAACCCTTGTGACCGTTGCCCTCCTCTCTATTTTATAGTCTCAAGGGGAGGGGCACAAGGGGAAATACAAAAGAGTTACAGTACTTGGCAACTGGTACGTCCCTTCGTACGCCGTTGTCCGTCAGGGCGTATCGGTGCCGAGTTGCGATACCTTGTCGGGGAAGCCGCCGCATGGCTGGGGTTGAACTGTTCCTTCCGGGACGCTTGGCCTTCTCCCCGAGTAGTTTGGACTCGCTTTAGTTTGCCCGAGTACTTGCTTGTCTTGCCACGTGTGAGCCTAAGTCTAGGCCCACGCACGTCGTAGAGGGTGCTCGAGTGCCTCGGGCTGAGCTTTGCGTGTGGCAGAGTGGAGGTTGATGGCAATGTGATGGTTGCGTGGCTAGTCAGGTTCGCATTTAAGGCTCCTGTCAGGGCATGTCGTCTGCATGGCCACCAGCTATCATCCCCGTATGACGTGGAGATTCGCTTCCCCGCATGCGTTGGTGGCCTCGCCCGAGCTTTGTGTCTGGGCCTGAGGACCAGGAGCGTCCCAGTGGTCGATGGATGACCGCTCCTCAGTGATGAGTGATTAACAACGGGTGTTGGACTGACTCTTGGCTTAGTGCGCATGTGTAGGCTGCGGCCTAGTTCGTGTAGTTGCAGGTGAAGAACGGGCGCGAAAGGTCTTCAGCCTTGAGGGGCCTCCAAGAGATGGAGAGACAAGTAGGCTCGGTTCGAGGGACCCGGTGGACAGCGGGACTGGGTGCGGGCCACATGGTGGCGACACGAGCAAGACGAAGTCATGGACAATCGAGCCGGTGCACGGTGGTAGTCGAGTCAAGTGGTTTGGCGGGAGGCCGGACCGAGCACGCGGGGTTTGGTGGTTTGCCCACAAAACCATCGGAGGACGGTTTCTTGGTTTGGGCCTCAAAACTAAGTCCGAGGGCCCAACACGACGGAGACGGGATTCGGGCGTGTCGGGAAGCTTCAAGGCGGAGGACACGCGGCGGGATCGCATGGCTTGCGTCGGGAGGACGCAGGGTGCGGCAAAGGCGTGGCCGTCCGATGGCAAGACCCACAAACATTACCTAAATGCCCCTACGTGGGTTGTATCGCCAGTAGTTAAGTTAGGGGTAGTCGAGTCATTTACCACTCCGGCGGGACCTGATATATAAGCCATGAGTGTGTGTGGATGGCTCTCTGGTTCCTCGACTTAGGGTTTCATTTCCCCCCTCCCATTTCTCATTTTCGTAGCTATTTTTCTTCCATTTTCTCTAGTCTAGCATGAGAGCTTCATGAGAGATTTGTTGAGAGGGATGGATGCTAGGGCGACATGCTAGACCTTGTGAATCTTTCTTGGTTTGTATAGAAGATTCGTAGTTGGGTTTTTCGTGGTCTTTTTGTGCTTGTTTTCGTGCCTTTGTTCTCGGTGTGATTCCGCGGATTTGAATGGGTTTCTCCCCGGATTTCTTTGAGGGAAACATGGATAGATGTCTCGTACATCTTTGTGATTGATCTTGTGTCCTCAAACTCCAGGAAACCACTTCGATTCAAGGATTTTCGTTCGGTGCTCTAGCATTTGGTGGTGCTCAAAGGATTCGCGATTCCCGGTGATTTAGGGAGTTAGGAGGCAAGATTTTTGGGCTATAGCATCCTTGTGTGATGCTTTTCAAGCCCCCAAACCCTTGTCTCTACAGCTTCAACCGTTTAGGAAATCCGATGATGATTTGGGGGAGTTGACCTTCGAGGTCGGGCTGTTTTTCTGCTCTGTCCGTGCCTCGCGGACGGTCCACGGCGTCCAGGCTGACGGTCCGCGCCGCACGAGTTCATCAGGTGTTCTTCGTGTTCTTGCTCGCCTTTCGTTTCGATCCGTCTCGTTTTTGAGTTTTGGTTGGACGGGGTTTCGGACGGTCCGCGGGTGCACGGCGGACGGTCCGCGTGCTCCCCACGGACGGTCCGTTTTTCTCGGGTCGCTTCGTTGGTTGTTTGCTTTAACGGACGGTCCGCGGCTCGGGCGGACGGTCCGCGGCAAGGGTGCGGACGGTCTGCGGTACCCTGCTGGACGGTCCGCGCGGCCCATCGCGGACGGTCCGCACTGCCTGGCCGGACGGTCCGCCAGATCCTGTGAGCTTTGCTTTTTGGTTCGATTCCTCCCTTCCTTTCTCGTGCTTCCGCGTGTGCTTCAAGGAATCGTTCCTAAGGCTAAAGGTTGATCCATAACCTCGTTGTCTTGGCGATTGGTGTGTGATTCGATCCATCGCTTGTGTGTGACCGGGATTTGACTAGGGTATAGGTCGGGTTCTTTGGGAAGAATTTTTTACCGGCTCCTATTCACTCCCCCCTCTCTAGTCGCCATCTGATCCTTCAATTGGTATCAGAGCTTGGTGCCGGATTCTTTGCGACTTTGACAAGTCTCGAATCCTAAGATGGCGTACGTTGAGCGGGGCGGTCCGCCGCACTTCGATGGCAAGGGTTACCACAAGTGGGCGGCTCGTATGATGATCTTTCTTCATGGCAAGTTGTTGGATTTCATTGTGCTTGAAAAGACCTATGCTATTCCGGTCAATATCCATACTCTTATGGTGACCGATGCCGGTGCTAAGGCCAAGTATGAGGCTAATGCAAAAGTCGTTGATCACTTGGTCCGGAGCTTGTGTGATCCTGAGTTTGAGCGTGTTCGCCATTTGAATCTTGCTTGGCAAATTTGGGAAAAGTTGTTGGTTGCTCACGGTGGTGATAACCATGTGAAGGCTCGCCTCTTTGTCTCTTACCGGATGCAATATGAGAACTTCACTCCACTTCCCGGTGAGGACATCGATGCGATGTTTCAGAGGTTCACCGCCATCGTGAACAACATGAAGGCTAATGTTGAGGATTTTCCTTACACCGAGCATGATCAGGCTTTGAAGCTCTTGCATGTCTTGGACCCAAATGTTTGGGGTTCTAAGGTTGAGGCCATCAAGGAGTCCGGGGCGGTATTTGACTATTGAGTTGGATGACCTCTTTTCTAAGCTCAAGTCGGCCGAGGTTGACGGGAAGTTGCAATCCAAGCATGAGGGCTCGACTAATCATAGTCTTGCTCTTGTGGGCGGATCAAAGGGCAAATCTAACCCTTCCCGTAGACGAGTTTTCCTTGTCTTCTCTTATGTCTATTCCGGATGAGGAGTTTGATGTGCTGGGCAAGGAGGAGGCCGGCCTTGCCCTCAAGAAGGTTTGATCGACTACACGAGAGTCGGAGGAATGCAAGGCGGAGCTCGGGGGCGTGCTACAAGTGTGGCAAGCGTGGCCACTTCATCGCCGAGTGCCGGAAGCGGAGGAGAACAAGTACAAGATGAACGAGTACAAGGCGCACCCGAGGCGTGAAGACAAGTACTCCTCCAAGGGCAAGCACTTCAGCAAGTCCAAGAGCAAGGACAAGGACAAGCGGCGACCGAGCAAGGGCGGCTACAAGAAGAACAAGGCAAGAGCCATGGTGGCCGGTGCGAGCGACGTCGACTCAAGCTCAAGCGACGAGCAGTCAAGTTCAAGCAGTGAAGACGAAGACGCCGGGAGGCGCAAGGGCAAGAAGAGTGCAAGCCGGAACCTCAGTGGATTGAGCTATGTGGCGTTTGAAGGCTTTTGTGGGATGGCCCATAGCTCAAGCAGCAAGAAGAGTGAGAAGGAAGACAGCGACTCCGACTTAGAGGATGAGGTAAATCGTGACCCCGACTCTTTGCTTGCTGAGATCACTAGGTTGAATGGCTTGATTGACAATCATGATAGTGTGCTAAGAGATGCCAAAAAAATGAGGAAAGATCTTAGGGCTCAACTTGAGAATGCTAGTGAGAAAGTAGGAGAATTAGAGTCCAAATTGCTTGAATTGAAACTTGAGAATGACTCTTTGAAACTTGCTCCTACTACTCCTGATGATGTTGAATGTCTTGAGTGTGATGCTTGGTTGAATGGGATCAAGTTGCTTAATGAGAAGAATGCTTCTACTTTGGCTAAACTAGATGCTCTTAGGACTGAGTATGATGAGCTTAAGGCTAGACCTACTTTGCTTGGTGCTTGTAAATCATGTCCTACTATGCATGCTAAGCTTGTTGATGCTCATTCTACCATTAGTTCTTTGGAAGCATCTTTGAAATCTCCTGTTGCAAATGCATGCTCTAGATGTGATGAAGTTACTTTGCGCAATCTTGAACTTACTTCCCGTTTGGATGTCATCTATGAGGAGAATGACTATTTGAGGAAGGTGTTGGGTTGGTTGTCTGGGCAGGAACCTCAATTGAAAATCATGATTGAGGAGTTCAAGAGAGCTGATGGTCATGGTTTGGGGTTTGAGAAGTTGGGTGAGAAAGTGGGAGAGAATAGTGGGGAGAGTGTGTATGAGAAGTGTGTTGAGTCTAACCCCGAGTTTGAGGTGATCGGAGACATCCAAGTCCCACTTCCAAAAGCACCCAAGAACTCTTTCACACCAAAGCCCAACCACCTTTGCAACAAGCTTGACACAACCCAAGATCCACCCAAATTCCTACCTAAGACAAATGACTTCCAGAAACCGGTGAGGTTTGTGAGTGAGAAGGGTGAGAAGCCTAGAGAGAAGCCAGAGCCATAACCAAAACCCATCCCCTTCAGGTGTGAGTATTGTGGCAAGGAGAGGCTTCTTGTAGAGTTTTGCTACAAGAGGAAGAGGGATGAGAGGTTTGCTAGGGAGCAAGCAAACCAGGACAGGTATCGCCAGTCTCATGGTATTCCTGAGCCTAGAGTGCCACTTCCACGGGATGTGGGAAGTGTGAAGAGTGTTGGTAGAGTTGGAGCTAAGGGTGGTAGGTTTGTTAGGAGAGATGATGGGGTGCTTGCTGGTGAGAGGTTTGGTCGGGCTCGTGGTGGTTTTGCTGGACGTCCTCCTACTCGTCCTCAATACGGGTTTAGGGGAGATGATCGCAGCTTTGGGTTCCAGAGGAACTACGGACCACTTTTTCCCCCTCGTGGTGCTCGTACTCCTTCCATGGGACATGGGAAGTTTGGTGGCAAGGGAATGATGTTTGCTAACCCCTCTTTTGAGCAGATGGCTCGACACTGGTTTAACTTTTTTTGTGCTAACCCCAGTGTCGAGTCGCTAGCTCATTCTCGTTCTTGTTTCTGACTGCAGGCAAGAGGCTTGGAGGACATTTGGTTGTGTTGACGCAAAAAGTGCACTCAACGCCAAACACACAGCAAGCCGAACAAAGCTGGCTTCACACGCGCAGAGAGCAGAAGACGTGCTAGTCAATTTTTTCCCGAAAATTAACAAAAGATAAAGCGAGTTAAATACCAAAGCTTGGAACTTGCCGGTTGGTACCAGACAGTTCCATATTTACGGCTAGGAAGCCAAACAAGATGACACATAGCTATAAGGAGCTATCCGCCAACGAACTAGAACCATTCGGGAAACTGCAAAGGGAAAAGCAACACTGCCTAATGGATGACGTGAGCATGACAACGATCGGTCTTTGTAAGAATTACGTACGCACGAGGAAATCACCGATCCTCATGAAAATTAGCATTAAATAAATAAATAAAGCAAAGCACGAACATGATCATGTATTAAACAAGTATGCATAGATCCAAAGCACTAGTCTACCGCATGTCTAGTTACTTTAAAACCCGTCAAGTACGATGTCAAGCAAATCTATCCACTGCATGATACAACTTGCATGAAAAACCGTACCACTTCCCATAAACAGATCTATCCACCGCACGATACGATCTAAATATAGAAAGCTAAAAGCACACATCATTCAAAGCACGAATAACACACGTGTTCTACTCATGAAGAAACATAACCGAATACAGCTGAACAGCCGATTCGGGGTCCATGAAGAAGGAACAAACATTACCAAGTGAACAAACCTATCAGATTGATTTGGGGGTCTAATCCACCGGATGATTAGCTCCAAAGCAACCCAAAAACCTTCATCTACCGCATGATACCCGGCTCTTTCAAGATTTATACGAGCATTGGCAAGCTTGAACCCACAACACGTAGCAACCTAGATCGATTCGGTTTCGGCTATTGGAAAGCATAAGATCCACATGTTAAAACATTAAATCTACTCGAACAAGGATCATAAAAGAGATAAAGCCGATCCAAACCTATCTAGATTGGGCAAAGATGTGTCACATGAATTAAAACATAAAGTAAAACTCAAGATAACACGAGGTAACTTAATGAATCTATTGGATCTTGCCAAAACCCAATAGAGCCGATAACTAGCTTCAAGCTAGATCTTAGCCTACCGCATGACTCATGACCTAACAAGAAACCCTCTTAACCAAGCTTGAATCTACCGCATGACACGAAGCATGGTAACAAGACTACTTGCATCAGATCTAAATCCACCGCATGATACTAGACATGATACAAGGTTGCCGGTACTCACGGAGGTCGACGGATCGAATGGCCCTCTCGAAGAACTCGACGACACGACAAGGACTCTAGGGTTTGGCGTAAGGCCGGTGTGTATTGAGGAATGATTGATTCTTTTTACATACATTCAGGGGTCATATTTATACCCTGTTGAGTACAACTTCGAATGGATTCGTTGCCTAACTTATCTCTAAGCTTGATCGCCTATCCATCCATTCGTTTCCCCTGATTGCGCCACGTCACCGTCCAATCCCGTAAAAAATCGGCTTTCTTGTTCCTTTGCCGAACCGGAGCGGATAGCCGACCGCGGATCTCCTTGCTTGAATATCTTTGAAAAAGCCCTTCCTTCCACCGGACGGACTCTTTATCGAACCGGACACACAAGTCGGACTCCTTACCAAATTTTGGTGTTAACACATGCCCCTTCAATTGTGGGATAAAAGTAATTTTGTTCCACAATTGACTCCAGCCACGAATACCTCAAACCGAATCTGTCAACACCTGTTCTTCGCAATCCGCCGGAGTCTTCATCCAGATCCAACCCTAAATCCTCTCGTCTCGACCTCAAACCTCCAATGGCAGCTCAAAACCAAGATGCTCAGGTAAGTTCATCCCCCGTAAGCTTCGTTCGGCATTTAGGTTTTCAATTTTACCTGAGATTTCCTTTTCCGCTTCCTTTCCAGGAGCTCTCTAGTGAGCTTTTGATTCGCACCGAGGCCAATTCGAGATCTTACTATCTTGGTCCTGTGGGGAACCCTGACCCTCGAGATTTTATTGTGGCTGAATCTCAGACAATCCCCTTTAAAGCAGCTCTGTCTCCACCGGCTCAATGGCAAGACGCTTTCAAGAACTGGCCTTTACCCCCAATTGCAGGCTGGAGAACTTGGTATCGGAGGATCCTTGCGGACAAGAGTGGATTAACCAACCTAGATGCCCTCCGCATCTCTCGGTGCTGGAGTTATCGGTGGGCGAGACCCCAAAAAACGAAGACCTCCCGATAGCCGCACCGCCACTTTTGGTCAAATGGCGTCAACGCCTTCCTCTTTGGTCACGGTCCAATGTCTCCTACCTTGGCCGATGTATACATGATCACCGGCCTTGACATCACGGGGTCCGTTCGGCCACGGAAATTCAAAGGCTCTTCACGCCGGACGGGGGTAAAGCCGGGGAACGGATACAAGAATTACATTTTGACGCATATGAAAAACAATCCCCTTGGTGAGGTTGAATATAGAGCCTTTACGAATATGTGGTACGTGCGGATTTATTTTTACGTGGCAAAGCCAACGAGCCCACCTTGAACCACATCACAATGGCGACTCATCTGGCTGGTGGCAATCGCCTCCCTCTGGGAAAATTCTTCTTGGGCAGTGTATACCATATGATTCATCAGACTGTTACCCAAATGTATACCAGCCAAAGGATAACATGTGTCAACGGCCCTTGGTGGTTCGTTCAAATGTGGCTGCAACTCCACATGCATCAGATCGTTGGTGTCGATTTGAATTCCAGGTTCTTCCCCTTGTCCAATTACCCTGAAGGAGAGCCTCAAGCTACCAGAGGATGCCAGAGTTACGGACAAGCGGCTTCAACTGTTCTTGTTCAGCAGGACATCAGCCAGCTTTTCGAGCTATTCTTCAAAGGTTTCCCCAATCCTCTCTGGCTTCCTTATCTGGACAATGACACCTTAATCTTCCCCGTTGAATTTTCCTTCGAACCCGGCCGTCAAGATGGGAGATTCTTAGAGATCTTCAACATCATAATCCGCCCATGCATACTTTCAACGAGTTCAATGGAGGGCGGCGAATGTTAGCACTTATGAGTATTATCGGCCCAATGTAATGGCCGGCCAAATTGGATGTGGACGGATGCCCCCAAGACTGTTTTTGCACGAATTCCTCAAGCCCGAGAGAAGAAATCAAAGAGGCGATGCGGGGCGGCCGGGTTTTTAATTATGAGTGCGGTCAACCGTCCGCACATGTCCTTTTGTGCCCACAACCATAGCTCACCCCACCTTCCACTCCCCGGTGGCAAGAATTTCATGATCACATCTTCAGTGAGCCTGTCCATGTGTTCTGTGCGAGTTGACGCCCGATTTCTGCCAACTTCAGAGGTAATACAATGAACCCTTGGATCAGACATGTCCTCTTTATTCATGATTCTGACCTTCATCCTTCTGTCCACAGAACACGGTGCCTGCCCCTCTAGCTAGGGATATTACTTACAATGCCGAAGGCCCAATTTCAGCACTGGGGTTCAAATCCACAACTCTGGCTCAACTAATGGCCAGGTATGCCACCACAGATCCCAGCCTCTCTAGCCTTGCTGCCGACAAGAGGCAAGGTCTATCTTTGGTTGCCCCTCCAGCTGCCAAGAGGAGGAGAACTGTCAAGAAAGTGCTCATTGAGGTAGAATCCTTTACCCCCTTGATCACAAGATTACTCTGTTCTTGATGAATCATATCATTGTGCATTTTCAGACCAGAGCCCGGCGGTCTTGGAACCGGCACCCGCCAATGCCCCATCTCTTGGTATGACCTTTACCGTCTTTCCTTTAAGGATGAGCACGGCATTTACCCTTCCAATTTGACATTTGCGAAGAAACAATTGAAGAGCGGCTTGTAGATGTCCCGGTGGTCCGGCAAGCAAGTCCATCCGAGGTCGAATTACCTATCCCGGTGGAGATCTCATCTTCATCACCTTCTCGCGAAGCAATACATTCTCCAGAGATGAATCTCCCAATCCAGCCGGAGCCACCAAGTCCTCCAAGGGCGCAATCACCTGTTGGTCATACAGAGACAACAGTCCCAACAGCGGTAGACCCCACTTCTCATCAGCCAGAAGTCCACGAGCTACCAGCAGCTGCATCGACACCTCCCAGCTCGGAAGCTTCGGCTCTACCTGGAGCGCCTCCTTCTCCTGTGATTGCCCCTACTCAGGAAATCAGCCATGAGGTATCCATCTGCACTTAACTCTGCTACCTCCACATTTAGCACTCTTAACCCGGCAATACTGCTCCTCAGGATCAGGCTCCATCTTTACCAAGCCCGCCGTCAGAAAGCAATCCAGGTGCCGAGGTGATGGAAAGAGCACACCAGCCTCTGTCAGATGAAGTGCTATCAAGGCTCAAAGAAATAGTTGTCTGGCTGGAAAGGGACGCACAAGATCAATTCAAAGATCTCGACCACTTCGAGGAGCTGTTTGAACCCATCAGCTAGGAACTTCCTGAAGATATCAGAACTCCTCTATCCTCTGTTTATGGCTTAGACACTCTTTATGCACCCATAAAGCACGCCTTGAGGAAATTGCGCTCCCGCCCGGCTATTGAAAAGAAGAAAACCGATGCTGAACATACCATGACCGGGGCACAATCCCGAGCAGAAAGCCACAAGGATACACTGGCCAACTGCGAGGCTTCTTACGATGCGAAAATTGCCGGGAAAGTTGCTCTAGAAGCGAGAACTAAGAAGCACGTCGGCGGAGATAGAGGCGACAAGAAGAAAATAGCCGAACTCCCCGGACGGATTGAAGAGATCCAAGCGGAAGCGAGAATCGGCTATCACCAAGATAAAGCAATGCGATGCGAACTCATCAACTTTGTCGGGTACTCAAAAAGATTGCCAAGAGCCGCCGGACAATGCTCGTCGGACAACATCTAATGCTCATGGTGTGATTGCAAAATACACCGAACATTTGAATGCCCTCATTGATGTATAAGCTGAATTGGTCGTTCTCGTAATATTGCCTTGCAATTTGTTTCCTTTCTTCGCGCACCTTCAAATATAGTGTTGAACGACCCATTCGGCAATGAAACGCTAACTCCCGAATGGCACTTTGATTTTCTTTAG